>OX596233.1:52653678-53913599 GCA_951394345.1 Salicornia ramosissima | reverse complement strand
GTTCCTATGAACTCGTAATTGTAATTGATATTTGGTAATGGTAACTTCCTCCTTTTAGATGCAAAGGGTTTGATGTTGGTATCATATTTTAACTTTCTTTTGTGGGTTTTTATTTTTCCCAGCGAAAAATATAGTCAAGTTGATATCATTTGATTCATTTCAATCTGTAATTTATTAATACTTTACCCGTTTCGAAATAAACGCAACAATTTTCATTTCAGGAAGTTTCAAAATAAATCCAACAATTTTAATCTTTCCATTTTTATAAGTCTTTTCTTTCTATTTTTCACATCATCACATACCCCACTCTCTCTCTTTATCCCTTTTACTCTCACAATAAAAAATAGACTAGGAGTATGTGCCATCTAATTTGTTGCTTTTTTCCGAAACGGAGGAGTAGTATATTCAATTTAAACATATTTTTTACTACGTATATTATTTTACATAATTATAATGAAAGTTATAAATAAATAAAGTGTATTGACAATTGTGAAAAGTAAAGTATTGTATCAAAAATAAAAACGAAAGTTGTATATTCAATTTAAACATATTTATTTATAAAAGAGATGTTAAATATAGCCCTGAGGACCGCATATAATTAAGGTGTCAAAAGTGAAAATATTAAAACGATACGTAATTTCAACATGCATCCCAAAGATTTTACTCTTTTAGGAGAAATAATTAATATTTGATAAAAAAATGCATTAAAACACGTAAACACCGTGTTTTTCTTAAGAAAAAAAAAGTTTTTTATAGACTTTTTACATACACATACCGATGATAATATGCTATAAAAAAGTGAAAAATATTCAAATTAAGCAAATAATTATGTAGTGGTTGCATAATATGCATAATTTTAATATTTGTAAACGAATTTATATCATTTTAAAATAAAATAAATATTTAAAATTGACAATGAACACTGTTTGTACATAAATGTACATTCTCTCTTTATATAAATGAACATTATTATACGCAAAATATTGAATATTTGATGCTTGGAAACATGGGCACAAAGAGCTAGATGGCCCCAAGTCCATGATATAACAATTGACCTTGGAATAGTTGGGTAAATAATTAAGCTTGGAAATTCTCATTTAAGAATAAGGGACATGAGCTCTTAAGAAAAAAAAATGTGGCAATCAACAAATCATAATTAATGAAAATAAAAATTCATAAAAAATTAAGGTCCATCAAAACTTCCAGATACGTCATAAAATTTCTATCATATAATCCATAATTCTCTTTTTGTTAATTACACTTTGACTTTTTTCACTCATAAAAATATTTTAAATGTAACTAAAAAAAAAAGAGTATAATACTTGCATATATATATATATATATATATTCTGAAATAAATGCCAACAAAGATTCAAAATCCAATGATCCAAAAAAATGTTACTCCCTAAAAGTGCACGAGAGATTAAAGAATCTATTAAGGGCCATTTTGTTTTGCCCATTAATTGTCTTAGAATTGAAGTGTGAGCATATAAAATGTATGATCCAAGAAGTTAATGCCAAGTTTTGGTGGACTCAAATTGAAAGGCAAGCAAGGACCGAAAAGAATGCACCACAATAATGTTGTTTGAATAAAGAATATATTAATGCTTCTCTTAGCTTCTCACTCATTGGTATGGTAGCTAGCTAGTCAGTCAATCCTGTGATTTCAATAATGTTCCTTTCATTTTTCTTCAACTGTTGGCCTGGCTTCAATAATGTTTGGTTCAACATGAGAACAATCATATGTTTAAACCTATAGATGGGAGTACGATAATGCGGGAACTCAAGGAATTATCCATCTCCCTTTAAATTCTTAGGGTGTGTTCTTTTCGACCTATATATAAAATATAATTTTATAAAACATGACCTAATTTGATATGTTCTAATGTTCAGTACTGCTTAGCACTGATAATCTTTATCTGATTATAGTTAAAATATGAACTTATGAGTACTTATTAGCTTTAACTTTACATGACCCAATTTGGCTTGACATGGTCTGCTCAGCCCCAATAAACCTTGGTTGAATAATAATGATAAAATAAATTTTAAAAAAATACATCATTAAGTCTAATCAATGGTCGGTAGGCTATAAAGCAAAGCATTTCTAGCGATAAGCTATAAAATGTTGTAGTTTGCCTTCATTGCCTTGCCACCTCCAATTCTAATTTACTATATTTTCAAGACATTAAGGACTCTAATGATTAGTTACAACACATTGTAACATGTCAAAAATTTAGATTAAGAAAGAAGTTTTATATCATACACATGTCACATTCTAATGGTGCATATTCTTCAACTTAATTATGAAAACCAAACTTATCAAAATTTTATTTAAACTAAATTTATCTGGATTTAACTAAACTAAGCTTATATGAATTTGATTGAACTTATTGGAGATAATTAAACATGATTAACACTAATTTTAATAAATTTAACATTATCACCTTATGAGACCTAATAAATTTATTACACCTGATTAGACCTAATTTTTTTTTTATCTCTAGTGTTGCATCTTCTGTGTTAATCTTGCTTTACCATTCCCAGTGAATCAGTGATGGTGGGCTCCATGCATTCGCTGACTGGAGAAAGAATGTATTGTTTCATTTTGCAGCTTGCTCTCCACAAGAACTACTTTAGCTTGGGTGACCCATTCATGTTCCATATAATTTTCCAAAGCTTCTTATCCATCTCCTCTATGGCGACTTGACGTGGCCCCAAAAAACGTGTTTAGATCCAGTGGAGTTAGTAAATAACTCTACCAAGTAGAGTTTAAGAAATCTTAGCCATTGATTAAAACATCAATAGTTTATATATTTTACTCAAAATTTTCACCCTATTTTTTTTTCTCAAACCCCCCCCCCTTCTTACCACCTCGTGTAAAATCTAAGCCATTGATTTAAAAATATAAGTTTAGAATTCAACTCTACCTTATGAAGTTTTCATAAAACCCCGCCTAATACAAACCCTCAACAAACCTATCCAGTACCATATTTTATTATTTACTCCCCATCTTTGTTAGGCCACCAAGCCCACCAGTAGAGTTTGTCGTTCTTTAACAGGAACACTGAGCGGATCACTAGGATTCACCCATATTTCTTGTGTAAACAACTCATTCGATAACCTTACGTTCCACTATTGGTGCCCCACCCACATCAATTAAGTCCAGCTCCCTTATTAAGTCCTAGGTTTAGATCCAGTAGAGTTTTTAAATAACTCAACCATGTAGAGTTGTATCTCAACCACACAATTTTAAATCAAAGGCTTAAATTGATTAGAAGGAAAAATTAATGAGTGAATTTTTAATGAGAAAAACTAAATTATCAACCATTAATTTTTTAATCAATGGTTGATAATGCACAAACTCCACATGGTAGAGTTATTGCAAACTCCACTGGATCTAAACACTTAAGGCCTTATCGACCTTAATTATGTGTGGGACTTAGAACTAATTAAAGTCCGTCCATGTGTTCCTTGGAAGCCAAGCGTCCTCCCAAACATTATATTGATGCTACTCCCATCCCCAACTCCATCATCGTTTTAGTCCTTCTAGCAATATCACCTATTCTCTCCATATGCTTCTCCATGTGTAGCTCGGATCAAAACCTCTCCTCCCTTCTAGGAACAACACATGTTTGAAATATATTATTCCTTCATCACTTCCCACTGGAGCAATACCTCATTCGTCAATATCCTCCAACTTTGCTTTACCGGTAGAGTTTGGTGTTAAAGGAGCATCTCAATCAAAAGCTTAAAATGATAGTTAAGGCCCATAAATATGTTATATACTCTGTCACTTAGTTAAAACTTTTCAAATCTCTGAATCCCATACCTACCATAGCCATTGGATGACATATAGCTACTCCCTATTTTTTCTAATGCAACCTCCTCTCAACAGACAACCATTAATCCTTCACAACTCTACTACTTTAAAATCTAGAAGATCCAAACAAAATAATTAAAAAATGTATGCCAAAATCAGTTTTATTCGTTGTAATCATTGATTTATTTAAGTTATTACGCCTTAAGGTTTTATTTATTATTTTCTAATAATTAATTGTAAATTCGATTAATATTGTAAATTTGATTAATATTGTAAATTTGATATAATGGGAACACGTAAAATGTAGCGATGATGCAATCACCATGCCTGTCCTCGAAGAACTGTGATGATGGAAAGTGAATCATTAAATTTTATCTGTCTTTACAAGTTACAATTCCACAATCTTTGCTTAAAACTTCAAAAAAGAATGTGGCATAATCATTGGTTCTTTGTCACAAGCCTTGGCCATATTAATAAGGAGGTTATACACTATTCAGAGAATTTTAAACATCAGTTCTATCCAAATGAGCAATTTTTAAACTAAAAACCAAATTTAATTGCAAATTTTTAGTTCATAGTTTAAAATTTTAACGATTTTTTCCCCGATCATTGTAGTGTATATTTAACGGTATGAGTGGTGTTTATTTAGATTGACCTATTGTTTATTACACTAAAAATCACGTTTTAGAGAAAGAGTGCGATTGCCGAATTTTTTAGTTCAAATTTCAAAGTTTTATCAATGTTTATTGCTACCATAGTATTGTACATTTAATCATAACAGTGATGTTCATTTAGACTGACCTAGGGTGTGCTGAAAATCACATTTCAAATTTCAAAATTTTAACTATGTTCATTGTGATAGGAATAGTGTATATTTGAGTGAATTGACTTAATATTCACTGTGATCATGGTAGTGTACATTTAACTGTATAAAAAGGTAAATCTTCGCAATTTTAGTACAAATTTCAAAATATTAACAATGTCCATTTGCCATCGTGGTAATGTCTAGAACTGCTTATGATGCGAGTTCGAGTACAGGATTGTTTGACTCGGCTCGTAAACATTGCAAGTCGAGCTCGAGCCAAGCAAGAGTTCCTTCAACCTCAATCGAGTCGAGCGTTGAACAAGCTTCGCTCGAGTCGAGCTTTAAGCCATTTTTTACATTCGAGTTTTGACCAAGTTTTTATTAGAGCTTATACCGAGTAATTTTGAAATGACATTGTCTTTTTAACTTTTTCTTATTTTGTTTCAAATTATTCTAGTTAAAAAATGTTCGAGTTATAATAAAATTGACTAAAATGTTTGATAAATTTTAAAATGATTTAAGAAAACTCACATTTCAATATTACATTTTAAAAATTATATAAATTCAGTTACTCGCGAGCTTTGAGTTGCTCGATTCGACTCATTAATATCTCGAGTCGAGCACAATTTCGAGTTGAGCTTGTTCGAGCCAAACTTTGATGAAGTATTGACTGAGTCGATCGCGAGTAGTTCGCGAGTTGTCAAATTGACCTAATGTTTATTCATAGTGACCTAATGTTCATCAAGATGAAAATTACGTTTTGGCCCGAGAGCATCGTTCTAATGGCACAAACCAAAGTAACTTTAAATCCGTAGGCCATTTTTTTCTTACTAGAAAGTTATACAGAACTTGCATAAAACTCTTATACCAGAAAATTATCTTAGATAAGGATCACAAGGGTATTGCTTGCTAGTAGCCACTGACCCAACATCACTCGAGAATTTGTAGACCATATTGGTCCTAGAAGTATGTTTATGAATTGTACTTTCAATGATACATCATGTCATCATCTTACCATAATACCATCCTCAATCTCACAACTTTTCTTCACAATATTGTCTTAATCCAAAACAGCACACAAAGAAATACGCTTGACTAATGACAATTTGACTCATACAACCCTTTTATTAGGCGTAAACTATTTTCAATTCTACATTATTTAAAAAGTTGTGTAAAATTATTTTTCCTATGGCTAAAATCTCTTAAAATGATAGAAAAATCATTTTCCCTCCAAAATGAAGGGAAGATTACTTTCTTTTTCCTTACTTAACCTCCTTACTTTCCCTTTTATTTACCTTATTTTTCACATATGATAGTAAACAATGAAAAACATATTTTACAATTGTGTTGTCCATTATAAATTATTTTACATTGAAAATGTTTCCCGCCCAAGTAACCGAATCCTATATAGTAAAATCTCCAAGAAAGCGGCAACCCTTCAAAACTCCACCCAAGAGCAAAACTATGTCCAAACTTTTGATTTTGCATAACTGAGAAGGTTATAATACATACTAAGCACATCATTCCAAATTTTAAAATGGATTAAGAAAAAAAAAACCTTCCAGTTATACTATTCCCTTTCTTCTTAGAGAACAGATTGAGAACTTACCACATATTTTTAACATATGAAGGCTTTATATTATTAATCACTGGTACTTAAGTCCAAATACATTCTGTATGCATCTCGGTCTGCTGAATAGTACTTCACTACCAGAGAGTCTATCCTGAATCCAAGTTTCTGGTAAAGATTGACAGCAGGAGTTCTTGAAGGGTCGACGTGGAGAGAGATCCTTGGAATTTTTCTATTCTGACATTTCAGGATTGCTGCTTTGAGCAATGCTTCCCCATAACCATGTCTTCTATATTTCTCTTTCACTATAATCCAACAAAGGGAAAAATAAAGATTAAGGGGGAAAAAAAACGCAAATGCAACCTAAATTTATTAAGTAATATAGTATAGTCAAAGCTGTGTTTCAGTTTCAGCAACCAACAGCTTGCTAACAAGTACACCAACAGTCTGAAACTCTGAATGCTATTATCTCAAAAAATGCTAGACATCAATACATCATACACAACCTTCATTTTGTGACATAGGACAACATGAGAACCACTCCAAAAAGCTAGCCTAAGAGGAGGACAGCTTATAGTCCTAAATAAATCCCACATCAACCCCTCATGAGATCGATGTTGCACTCAAGTCCCATACCTTACAATGGATCGTACATCATCCCCCTCAGCAACCATGTGCCCTAATGTGTCACACACTCAGGCTTTGCACTAGGTAGACGAAGTTAGGTTGAGGGAGATGTTTCCTAGCCCCGGCAACCACCCACCAATGTCAACTCCGCTATTATGGTAGGATTTGCGCTATGCAGGAGGGAGAAGTTTCCTAGCCCCGGCAACCACCCACCGACGTTAACTCTGCTATTATGGTAGGATTTGCGCTAGGCAGGAGAGAGAAGTTTCCTAGCCCCGGCAACCACCCAACGACATCAACTCCTCTATTATGGTAGGATTTGCGCTAGTCAGGAGGGAGAAGTTTCCTAGCCCCGGCAAGCACCGGCGTCACCTCCATCATTGCGGCAGGCTTGGTGCTAGACAGGATGGAGAATGTCCCTAGTCCCGGGAACACCGGCGTCACCTCCACTGCTCACATGTGGCCACGTAGGACTGTAGGAGTGATGGTCGATTCTGATACCATTAATATACGACAATGGGAGAACCATCTCAAAAGTTAGCCTAAGAGAAGGAGAGCCCATAGTACTATATGAATCCCAAATCAACCACCCCACCCCAATAAGATTGATGTGGGATTCCAGTCCCATACCTTGTAATGGACCATAACATTTTGCTCATCGTCTTGAAAATTTAGCTAAGTATATGCATCAGAAAACCACAACATAACATGAAAGGTTTTGCAAAAAGGTTCACAAAGTACTCAGACAAAGGAAAGAACTTAGGTTCAACCAACTCATCACAGAACTGTCCAAGTTCCCACCAAAAGAAAACAATGAAGAAAAATTATAGGAAAAACTTGTATAGTCTTTAATGGATGAGTCCCCTATAGTGTCTTCTGTCACAGTTTCAGCATTGAGGCTAAACATAGAAACTAAAAGGCTAATTAAAACTATTAATTTTATGGTGCAAAAACGGTGCAGTCTGACAGTGAGGTTCAGTCTTGAAAAACAATAAAACGGTAATTCGGCAGTTTGGCATCCGAACTGCACAAATCTGCAAAGTACACAGCCCTATTATTTCAACTGCGCCATACAATTCAGAACTAAATAATATAAACTTTAAGAGGATTAAAAAAAAAAGGCATCAGATTGACTGATTAGTCACTTTCAGCCTTGTTCTTCTCTCACTCTTCATAGTGAAAGCCTGAAAGGTTCAAAAGAGACTAATTCTTGACTTCCCTAAGCAAAGCAAATTCTTCAATATAATTTACCTCTTCAAGTCATAACCACAGTGGGGATGTTCATATGAGCGCACCAAAGATTGACATTTGCTTCTTGCCTTTGATTCTTAAATTTCCCAGCCCACTAGCACCAGCTTTTTACATTGAAATTTAATAAAGAGACTTTTTTTAAACAAAAAGTGAAGATTCATTTAAGAGGAATTTTAAATAGACACAAACTACTGTGAGGCCTACACTCTCAAATAGGTTGGTAATTAATTTCATAACTTGTGTTCGAGTTATAGTTCTCATGAAGGCTGTATTACCAATTTACCATGGACATGCCTTCTTATTGTCTTTGACATAAGTGAGTATTAGCCTTAACCAAGTACTTTACCAAGTGTAAGATGGATTAGTTTAGCTAGAAGTTCGCAACACAAATAAGAAAGATAGGTGGGCCTGCATGACTTGCCTACTAATAAGTGGTGCTTTTACTCGCATTACACTACAGGTTAGTTACTCGTGATACAAGTTTATAACTATGTGTTGAGTGTTGACAAGGTAAAATATTTCTGCAAGCCTTCTCCAAGACAAAAAGTGCTTCCAACATAATTTCCAATGTGAAATTGATAAGCTGAGCAAATTAAACTTAAGAACCATAATTGTTGAAGTAGGGGAAAAGTGAAGTGGTTGATTAGGAATGGAAAAAACATGTGTTGCAGGCTTTCTAACTTTCACATGCTAAGAATTGAATTAAGGAAAAAGAGAAGTTTTGGGACGACCTAATATTTTTGGTATTGGGAGAACTTGGAGAATACGCTAGATAGTTTGTTAGGAGGAAATTGCTATAAATAGAGTTCATTAGGAAGAGAGAAGGGCATAAAACATATTCTTTAAGTTGTTTCAAGGAAAATTATATACATAACCGTTAAGGCTATGTTTAAGGAGCTAAAAAAGTAAGTTTTAGTTAAATAAAACATTTATCACATAGACTTACGCATGATTTTGGCATGTACTCATCACTTCATCAGTACCCTTGGTTTCTTTTGGAGAGATTCAAGCTTCTAGAAAACAAAAATACCATTTACACTTTCTACAACCCTTATAATATCAGTATTAGGCATCATCCTTTTCATTTGAGTCCATCATTTTAGTTCATAGCACGGATCTTGGTTCACAAAAGTGCATGCAGAAAATAGAAAAATGGTGCGAAGGGTAGCATGACCTTGTGCAAAGGATGCGAAGGGTAGCACGACCTTTTTTTTTAAATTCACGAAGGGGGCATCATTTATGCTACTCATTGTACCCTTTGCACAAGGTCGTGCTATACTGCGCACCCGCTTTAGGTGGTGCTGTTTTGTGCACCCAACTCAAAGGTAGTGCTGATAGCCTGATATGACCAATTTTTGGCAGAAAATATGGATTGTGGATACTCATTCATGGCCTAGGGTATAAACCTTATGATCAATCGAACAATATGTGAAATCAGAAATCATAAATCATGGAAATCAGAAAAAATATTTCTCCAAACCACATCAATTTTATTCAGAAGATAATACATGCTTTCAGAAGGCTTGTCTTGTTCCAACTAAAAAACTTAATATCTCCATAATACTCTCATGGTCCTTCTCCCTCTAATCTCTATACATATAGAATAACTGATTTTACTTTCCTTTTCCTTTCCTTGAATACCCATGAGCTATGTAGCATGAGTACTTCATATGGATAGCCGTCCCCAAACCCGATTTGTCCCTGTATTGGGAATGGTATGAATCATCATGTTGTAATTGGCAGTACCCATTAACATAATTTTTAAGATTTTCCGGTTTCACTTCTCATATCCGTATTCGTTTCCAACCCTGTTCCTCACTCAGTTCAACCTAGCCCATGCATCCATTTCTAAAAGCCAAACTCTTAACAAAATGACTATGGAATCCATAGAGGGCTAAAGTTTCCCAACCTCATTTTTAAGATCATTACATATTTGTTGCCATTTAGGCCAAAGGCAATCATTACATCCATACTCTAATGAGTTTCAAAAGTGATTGACCACATAATAAATATGGAAATGAGAGAGTGGCCTAGTCCTTAGGATTTGATTCTAAGGTCTGTTTTTTAATAACTATAAGAGGATTCTTGGTTTTGATCAAAAAAGAAAGCAACCTTATGTGGGAATAGGAATTATGAAAATGTAGCAAGACGTGAACTGCCCCAAGACAAAAGTGAGAGCTACCAGATTGCATCTAGCATCTGTGTTACTTTGACACCTTGATATACCTTAACAAACGCGTGTCTACTCGTGTCGTGTCGGACACGATAAGATACCTGGATACTTCATTTTTAACTAAAAACTTACAATTTTTTCTCAAATTAGCTGAGTCGGATACTTGGACACCCATATCCGAGTAGACACTTTATCTGTGTCTAAGTAACATAGTCTAGCATGACTGGAATAGTCCATATTGTCAAACAAATTCCGGCTCGTTTATTCTATTGTCTTTCATTTGGCATGACTGTAATAGCTTACTGTCCAGCTTTGTAGCCAAAAATGAAGAAGTTGGTGATTGTCTATCTAAAATCATTCCCAGGAACTTCAAGAGATGATTTTTAGTTATTATCAACAAAAACAGTTGCTAATACAGGAATATGTATTAAAACTTACTAAAGTAAATTGACTATATCCACACCTTTTGTTGTATTCATTCAAGTAACAGTACAGTACATTCCAACTCAACCAACGTTCACATACATACAAGAAATGGGCAATAAAACAAAGACTGCTAATGCAGGAGTAACAACCACAAGAAAAGAACTTAACCAATTTATTCATGCTCCATTTGTCATAACCATGTTCAGAAAGATAATGTCATCAGACAAATATAAAGCTAAAAATTAAAAAGGGATTAAAATTGAACCTGCAAGCTTAGTGATGATGGCAAGCAATGAAGATGGCCACGAGTACATTGCATACCCAGCAACTTCTCCATCAACATAAGCATAAATCAATCCAGCATTCCTTTTACCAAGTTCTTCATCAAATGACCTCGACAATGACTCATGTTTCGGGAAAATTTTCTTCTCTATCCTCACTATATCCTCCACTATTTTCGAATAATTTGCTGAATTCTTGTTCAATTCTGTAATGGCCCCTTCATCGATCATACCCATCTTCCCTAATACAGTATTTACAACAGAAAACATAATCACTTCAAAGAATGAGTTAACACTGTTTTCATTCAAAAAAATTCACATGCCCATATAAACGATAGGAGAAATCAATCAAATTGGATTATGAGGAATGAGTTATACAATGGCTCCACCCCCACCTGTGATGGAAGGTCAGGGTTTCAGTTCTACAAACAAGCAAATTGGGCAATTGGCACTAAATTTGTTATTGGTAACTGGTATAATATGACGCGTGTGACAATTTTGAAGTAAGAACAAAAGTGCTGATCATCAATTAACATCACTACTGCAGTTATATTAGACAAGAAATTATGCGTCACTCTACTTTTTGCTATATTGCTATTACATTGTACAAGAATATAATTTAAATTAGTTGCAAACTCAACAATATAATTGAAATAGAGAGAACCTGAATTTCACAGCAAACACCGTAGATGGCCGCCGCCAGTCAGAGGGCTGACAACTGATAAATACTTGGAATTGTTCGTAATTGCAGCTGAAATACCTAATTTCTATTCACCACCCAGCAGTCCAGCACCCACCCTTTAACGAATTTCATCCTTAACGGGGATGCGCTAGTCGTTTCTCTATTGTAATTGAATTGCAATAAACAGTTGAATTTTGAGAGGAACTCAAGAATTATACGGTTTATACCTTCGGTGTGTAGGTGTATGTCAGTGAGCATAAACACAAACTTCATTAATAATTCTGCATACTAATTCTCCAAATGCATGAGCATGAGCTATACAAATAGCCTAATAAATAATAATTAACATGAGTATGGTTAGGGCTTCAAAATTTCATACATGAGCGATTCTTGGTTCAAATATTACAAGTTGTACGTGAAGAAAATGATATTAAATATGAAAATATGTACTCCAATGATGAATCTGAAGTAATGTATTGATGTAGATTTTTATCCAAGGAAATTTTATTTAATTTTAATTAGTACTAGAATTGCGAATTATTTTAAATCTATCATTCTTCTTTTATAATATAAAAAAATAATTTAATTCAATCTAACTGTGATTGGTTTTTCTAAAAAAATTATAAAACAAGAATGATAGAATAAAATTCGTTTATGTTGCGGATTAATTAAATTAATTTTATTTAATCAATAATAAAAAAAGAAACCTAAACCTTATTAGACGTTATTGAAACTTATTAGACCTTATTTGAACTTATTAGACCTTTTTTGAACTTACTAGAACTTATTAGACCTGATTGGAACTTATTATAACTTATTGGATCTTATTGCAACTTATTAGACCTTATTGGAACTTATTAGATCTGATATAACTTATCTTAACTTATTAAACCTGAAACTTATTTTTTTAAGGTGAAGAGAACGCAACCTAAGTTATAGATTTAATTTCAATTTTGGTTCAGTTTCAAATTTCCAATCAAGCTGATACAGGTTTGTAACAATTTGGGCCACTTTTAGTTCAATTCAGGTATGTAATTTTACCGGTTAATATTAGTTCAAGTTGTTTATTTTTTTATTTATTTAGTCTATTTAAAATTATGGATTGGTTTCAATTTAGCTGAATTCACTGTGGTTAGCGAAAAGTACATTTCAATTCATCCAATCATCCATTCACAACCCAACGTGACAGTGCTAAAAACAATAAAATAAAGTTAAAAAAATATCAGTTTTTTTGAAGTAACAATATTTTTATCATATTTAAAATAACTCCATAAGAGTATAAGACCCATGTGAATTCCAGATAATATGGGTTCTATTAATAGAAGTCAAGCGTCAACATTAGAATAAAGAGTAGCACATGAATTTTAATCCAATTAAAGTTGTGAACCGTTGCTTTTGGTAGTAAGCAAACAGCTAGTGTTTAAATCAATAAAATAAAACTCACCAACTCCCATAAACTCAAATCCCCACTACACTAGAACATCTTGTAAATCATAATCCATTTCAAGATCAATGCAATCAACCTCTATCACAACATCTAATAAACCAATAGTTGTAGAGTCATACTAGCTAGCTTCTGATCTGCTTATTATTATTTACTAGGAGTTCGTTGAAACATGGGATTGCTGGATATTAAGATAGAAATGAGCACTAAAGCCTCATGGAAAGCCAGAAACCAAAGGCTAGAGCGACTGAGATCGATAGCAAGTAGTAAAAATAATAATACATCAGTAGCAGCAACAACTGATCCTTGTTCTGCTTCCAGTAGTTCATCAAAAAGCACGTCGTCTATGCCACAGCAAAATGGACATGATCTGAGTTTAACTGCATCATCATCGACTAGCATAGCTACATTGTCAGCCAATGGGCAAGTTGATGGTTCTTTAAGTCCTTCAACTGAAAGTCAAGCAGCAAACAACAGAACATTGCCTCTTAAGCTGTATCAAGCAGCAATGCTGAGTGATGTTGATCATTTTATTCAAGTACTTGAAGAAACTTGTGCAGAATTGAATCTGAATTTGTCTGAGATTATGGAGCTGGTTAGTCCTACTGGAAATACACTGCTACATGTAGCAGCAAGGGAAGAGCAACTGGTTATTGTGAGCCTCCTTGCTTATAATTTTCCGTCCCTACTCGTGAAGCAAAATCTGGCAGGTGATACTGCTTTACATGTTGCAGTTAAAGCCAATTGCTACATTGATGTAGCTATGACTCTTGATCGCTTCAAAGAGGATGATCTGGAGCCGGGAGCTAGTGAAGAACGCGTTGCACAAGTGAGGGCAATGCCTGACAGCAAGAAGTTACTGAGAATCAGGAATAACAAAGGAAACACTGCCTTGCATGAATGGGCTATCAATTACCCTGGTTGGCACTATGGTTCATTCACTCACTCTGATCCTGATATATGCAACTTCTTGAACAATGAAGGGAAGTCCCCATTGTATTGTGCTGCTGAAGCTGCTACTGTGGATAAAAACAATTACAATTTCATCCTCATTATCAAAACACCCACAGAACAAACGCTGAAAGGAAAGTCACCTCTCCTGCCAGCTATTACAGCAAGCAACAAAGGTATATATGTATGAATCTCAAACCTGTACTGTAAATAAATAATTGATGGCGGCTTTTAGAGTATATTTATTGATACATATTTGTGCTGTACTGGAGCAAGTCTAGATAAAACTTAGAGGTCTGAATTAGGATTGGATGTCAAATTTCCTGCAAGTCTGTTATAATTAAAAAATAACAACTCAAGATTCTATACTAAATCAAATGCTCTACTGAAACTATATTTCACTGAATTTGATAGGTGATATATAGAACTAAACTAATATTGGGGCCTTTTGATCTGAGGGAACACTAATCCTAAATCTTGGTGTGCATTAAGTTTGTCCATGCACTTGTTTCAAGACTAACAATCCAATCCAGTTTATTGCAATTCATAATTGTTAATGATGGGAAACCTTCATTTTGAAACAAACAGGTGTACTTGACAGAATAATCAGCGAGGAACCAGCATTCATCAACTTATTAGATGAAGACGGAAATACAGCACTCCATCTTGCAGCTTCTGTAGGCTCCATTGACATCATTCTATACTTACTTGACAAAAATAGTGAATGTTCGTTGATACGGGACAACAATGGCTTCTTTCCAATCCTTATTGCTGCTGCCTATGGCCATGTAAAAGTAGTCAAAGAGCTGCTTAAACACTGCTTTGGTCCCAGAGACATGCTAACTCACAATGGTCAGAATATCCTACATATTGCTGCAGCAAGAGGGAAACACAAACTTGTAGGCTTCATTCTTAAGACTCCCTCACTTGCATGTCTTATTAATCAGGAAGACTATGATGGAAACACTCCTTTGCACTTGGCAACTGTAAACTGGCATCCAATGGTTGTGAACATTCTTACACGGGACAAGAGAGTGAACATTGGGACAATCAACAATCAAGGATTCACAGCTCTAGATGCAGCAGAGTACTATATGGAAAAGCCACCCTCATTTGACAGAGTAAGATAGTCTTTCTTTTGCATCAACTTAGAATTTTAAACCATATTTTAAAACCATGCTAATCACAGCTTTTCATTCCTAATTTTGATGTTGCAGCGTATAACATGGACGATACTGAAAGCAGCTAAAGCACCCAGAGCTCCCAAAAAGGACAACATCAACGTTTATCCATTGGATTCAACTCAATCACGAACATCAAACACAGACAACTATAAGGAAAGAGTGAATACTCTTTTATTGGTTGCAACCCTTGTTGCAACTATAACTTTTTCTGCAGGTTTTACAGTGCCTGGGGGGTACAACAACTCTGCCCCAAATGAGGGAATTGCTACTATGCTGCAAAAGAGGGCTTTCTATGTATTCGTTTTCAGTGATACAGTAGCATTGTACAGCTCTATCTTGGTTGCAGTAAGCCTAATTTGGGCACAGTTGGGTGATCTCAAGTTGGTGCATACTGCGCTTCGACTAGCAATTCCTTTGCTTGGAGTAAGTCTCACTATGATGGCTTTGGCCTTCATGGCAGGAGTGTATCTAGCTGTGAGCACACTCAATTGGCTAGCCTATTCTGTGTTGATCATGGGCTCAACCTTTCTGTGTGCCCATCTAGTCATTTTTTTCCCGCTTTGCTTCCCAGTAACTTCCGGAAACTGCATACTTCGGTACATCTCTTACTACCCGCTTCAGCTTTTGATACTCCTAACTAGTGAACACAAGAAAGATGTGTAATTACTGTACAATTTGAGGAGAAAGATGCTGGGAATGTGAATATGTCAGTATATCACTTCAATTGTTTACTAATAAATAGCTTCAAATTGCTAGAAGTGGAGGAATTGTATTCCTCATGATCATTATCTAGAGTTTTATGTCTTGTAATGTGTATGGGATTTTATTTTTGAAAACAGTTAAACTAGCAACCATCTTTCAACATATTGTATTCATGATCTCTTTTTAGTTATTACTCCCTATTTTAGCTTCTGCCCTGGTATATACTCATACTGTCATACAATGCATGGGCTACTTAGTAAATGAGAAATTAAGAAAACAAATTGAAATGTAGCAAAGAAAAGAGAAGAAAACAAAGAAAACTGCAGGTATTAATGAGTTAAGGAAGGCAAGAAGTATATAAGAATTACAGGGGTAAGTAAAATGTGAATGTATATGGGGTGGTGTGGTGTTGATCGCATTTTAGACAAGTCCATAATAACAATAAAGATGTAGTGTGATGAATTCACCTAATTCTTATGAATCTACAGTAAACCATTAAATTATAAGCAGAAGATTATCTTCAAGATAGTTTCTGTAGTGTGATCAAATTTCAGTCTTTTTTGTTTGGCTAAGCAGTGCTGCTGCAGAGTGCAGAGTAATATCAGATGTTCACTATGGTTTGTATTTGTCACATTTTCCAATTAAGAATTTGTCTCCTTTTTTCATTTTTTTTCCGGTTCTGTTTGCCATCCTGCAATTTAAATATCTTCCACCGTGTTTGTAATACTCCAATATTCTATTCTTCACATCAATTTCTAATTACTCTTATCGATCCCTTGTGCTACATTATCTAGTTACTTTGTCTAAATGAAACTAGGAAGTGAAATTTCCAGAAAGATGCAGGAGTGAAGATTAATGAAAGTAGACAAATTTATTGAGACAAACTCGTACGAAAGCATTACAAATCATGGCAGGAAAAAATTGTGAAACATTAGCTACTCTAATGAAACTACACTTGGGAGTTAGAGGTTGCACTAATATATGTGGTCTCTTTGCTCATTGAGGTAGATGACGCATAGCTAGTAGTTTCTGTTGTATGATGACTCGAAGAAAATTCACTGAAAAACATAGGACTGTCTATATTAGAAGCAAACATTTGTAGTGACCTTGGAATTTGAGGCATATCCACATCTAAATATCCTTCAAGAAGTTGAACAGCTTGCCCCATTGTTGGTCTATGACTTTCTTCTTCTTGTATGCACCAACATGCAAGTTTACAAATTCTCATTACTTCATCCTTTTCAGCATTCCCTTCCAACTGAGGGTCTAAAATTGTTAGAACATCTTCACCTTCGTTTAGTTTTCCCAGAGCCAAAGTTGGGAAGAAGTCCAGCCCCCCTTCACTGACCAGCTGGATGTTTCTTCTGCCTGAAATGAGCTCAAAAAGCATCATCCCGTAGCTATAAACATCAGCTTTTGCTGTTATGTATTCCCCTGAAATCCATTCGGGTGCTAAATAGCCCCTTGTACCTCTAATCGTTGTCAAAACTCGACTGAACTCCCTTCCTACTAGCTTTGCTAACCCGAAATCTGCAACCTTTGGACAGAACTCGGCATCCAATAGTATATTTTCTGGTTTAATGTCACAATGTATGATACAATCCCTGCATTTTTCATGCAGATAAAGCAACCCCCTTGCTGTACCAATTGCTATTTGATACCTCAGTCTCCAGCTCAAAGTCTTTGTGTTTCCTCTGCTGAAAAGATGAGTATTTAATGATCCATTTGGCATATATTCATACACCAGCAACCTCTTAGTACCTTCTGAGCAAAACCCACGAAGACGAACAAGATTAACATGCTGAATTGTCCCAATTGCACTTACTTCAGCTCTGAACTGCTTCTCCCCTTGAATGCCGTTGATCCCCTCAAGCTTCTTTGCAGCTATGACCATTGAGTCCGGCAAAGTTCCTTTGAAAACAGATCCAAAACCACCTCCTCCAAGTTTCTGAGAGAAATTCTTAGTTGCAGATTGCAGATCTCTGTATTTAAATCGTGTCAATGAATGCTCCATGTTCTTTGCAGCAATGAACAAGCGCCTTCGCTGCCTCCAGTAAACAGAAGAAACAAGGACTAAAAGAGCTACTAATCCCATACCTAAACCTGTCAGAATACCAATGACTAGTCTCTTGTTGCCGCTACTTTGGACATCTGAAGCTGCAACTCTAATGTGAAGAGTTTTGCCACTATTATCAGGAAGTTGCTTCATGTTCAAGAGCTCTTCAAACCAAATGAAACAGCCATTATCATCATATGAATAAGCAGTGCAAGAACAGTTTCTTAAACACGCTGATTCACATTCTCCTACATTATTGGAAACCGGCACAATTTGTGGATTTTCTGGTAACACCACCCTACTTTTACTTTCCAAAAACTCATCACCACTTTTATCACCCCCACATGACAACTTAGTCTTTCTGGCACACCCTCCAGAATAATCACCCATACCCCATTCCGTTGCTGACTTAGGCTCGAAATCTTGCAAACAATGACAGTATGGGAACGATGTTTGATTGCAAACACCAAAAGCACCACAACAAGAATAAACCTCACACTGCTGTCCTGGTTGAGTCCAAAACAGGACCCATTGCTGAGAACTTTCCAGCCAAGTTAGCTGTTTGAGCTGTCCCGAAACATCCATAACTAGCCTTGTTACAATTGAAGGGTTATGAACAGAATAAGTGATATAACTCTCAGTCTCATTATCAACATAAGTGAAGCTGTAAAGCTGTGTTTTGAGAAACCTAAGCTCTGGAACTAGGCTAAATATCTTTTGATCAGGAATCCAAAGTCCACTAGTCCAATACTGCTCAGTTTTATTCCACAACATAATAAACTGACTAGCTTTAGGATCGCGCTCTATGGTAAAAAGGCCCGTTCCAGGGTCCTCCAAGTTCTTCCAAGAAGTGAGAACTTGGCTCAAATTTGTTACCTTATTGATTCCCAACTTACCATCAGGCATAAGTGTATCAGTTGGGTGCTCAAAACTCTGCCAAAGTGTCGCACTCGAGCTATCCCCACTTCTCAAAACAAGATTCCCATTATCTAGGAGCACAGCTTTTACAGGTAGTTTTGAAGTGTTGTAGTTCAAGTTAGTAGACCATATTGGTGACTTAGATTCATTACTAACAAGAACTAAATTACCATCATTCGAGATTCTTAGCTTCGAAGCATGATTGTCTGAAACTGGCATATCTCTATTAGCTATCCAAACAACAGCTTTTCCAGGAATTTTCTTATACCAAATGGCTATATAGTAGTTGGAAGTCTTACCTGGTTTATAGAAGCCTAGCTCAAACAACCCAGTTCCAGAGATAATTGTTTTGTCACCTGTAAGATACCCATTTGCAGCTATGGTGTCACCTCCATGACATGAATGAATCAAGAAAAAGAAAACTGAAATAAGAGCACAAAAGTTTGGTTTAGTTATAGTTTTGATGACATTCATGGCTAAATAACAACTAATGTAGTATTTAGTGTATGATTTAGTATGAATGAAGTTTATGAACTAACAAAGTTTGTTACTTCCAATTTATAAACTTCAGTTACTGGTTTTAGTATAAGAAAGGTGTATGAAAGCATCAATCTATTTCTGTGACTAAGACCTTGAAAAGAACTCAACTTGATATGTTAAAAGTAATTAATTTACCTACTTTAACACTAATTTATTAAACAGAATTTTTAAAGACATCTTTTTTTCTGTGACTGCTTGCCTTCACTGGTGCTTTAACATTTTTATATTCCTGATATTTTGACTTGGGTGAAGTTTAATGCTTGATTGTTGTCTCCATTATTACCTAATCTTCCACATATTGGATGTTAGTTTGACTAGCAGATTTGATGTTCTGTACAGAGTATAACTTTTTTGATATTTTAAACAGAAAATGCAACATGTGGTATAAATTGAAGTAACACAGGAGTTTAGCACAATTATGATTAACTAGTTTTAATTACTACTGACATAGGCATTGCATGAGTTGGAGACAGTATCTATACTTCTATATCGGTAAATGATTTTGGCACTCCCAATTTGATTTTGGCACTCCTCTTCCTCTCACATGAATAGTAACATTGAGGAGTGCCAAAATCAAATTGGGAAGTGCCAAAATAACTTCTATATCTATTTACAGAAAGTATTGGCCGAAAAAACCGGCATAATTTTTTTTAAAAAAATCATCAGAAAATGTAGTTAAAAAATGTGGCCAAGAATGTTGTTGGAAAATATTGTCGAAAAATATAGCCTCAAAAGTCACTGGAAAATATGGCTAGAAAAAATTGTCGCCAAGAAAATCATCGGAAAAAATGTAGCCGAAAAATTTAATTTGAAAACCATTATAAAAAAAGAGTGACCATAATAATAATAATAATAATAATAATAATAATAATAATAATTTAATAAATGAACTAAACAGAATTGAAAATAAGTTCAAAAGAGCAGTGCCTTATTACAGTAGGAATTATTTTATTGATATGTAGACTTTTATTATCATAGAGTAACATTTTATCCATATATAATCACATTTATAATACATATGATGACCTTTATCGTTAAGATCAGTGTACAATAAATTAGTGTACATCAAATGTATCTGCATTCCTTTATTAATAACATCAATCAATCAAAGGAATGTGCACAACTTTTGAACTTATTGTAAAAGTGAAAAGTTCTCAAAAGTCAAAAGTAACTAATAAAAAGGAAAATCCAAAATAAAACTTACAACCAACAAAAATGAAGAAGGGATAATTAATATTGCATCTTTTAGTCAAATTTTGAATTTTATTAAAACATAATCCTAATCATAATTATGAGGTACAAATAAATATATAAAAGGAATCGCATTGGTAAAATCAATTAGAGTTGTGTTAAATTCAATTACACTTGTGGAAAATTCAAGTACACTTGTGGCAAATTCATTAGAGTTGAAATCAATTGCAATTGTGATAAAATCAATTAGAGTTGTGGTGAGTTCAATTATATTTGTGGAAAATTCAATTAGAGTTCTGGTGAAATCAATTACAATTGTGGTAAAATCAATTAGAATTGTGGCAAATTTAATTAAATCAATTAGAGTTGTGATAAATTTAATTATAGTTATCGATCACTTGTGTTCCGGTATGGATTTACCGACAATCTTTTATGGTGGTGTAGGAGTGTTCACAAGGACATCTTTAACCTGCACAAGGAAATAATACGGTGAGCTAACCCCGGGGTGTCTCCGAGGAAAGACCCTCTGATGCTTAAGTTAACAAGGGGGATTAAGTATGTGAGAGAGGTAAATGAATAGAGAGAATAGAGAGATAGAAGTTGGTTAAGTATATGTGTTCTACCGTTATCAGGCTGGTGAGGTCTTCTATTTATAGGAGATGGCTTGGCGGTCAAACCGTGACCGTCAAGGAGGGGTGCTTCCTTGGAGTCGGTTCCGACAACTTCGATGACAGGCAACTTGTGATGCTGCCATCATTGAGACGACATAGGTCTTCTGATACCGTCATGAGTGGGACGACATCTTAAAGGGTACCGCCTATGTTGGCTGTTTTAAGTTGGCCGTGACGTTAGCTTTTGTAGTTGGCATTTAAGTGGTGTCTGACATCTTGGCCGTGACGTTAGTATGGTAGGTCCTGCCGGTTTACCGGCAGGCCCCTATACAACTTGTATCATCAATTAGAGTTGTGGTAAATTTAATTATGTTTAATGAAATTATGCCGTCCCTGTTAGCCTAAACAAAAACTCTAGAAATCAGAGACCTTGGTTTTTACCGGCAGCCAAAAGACGAGCCACGTTAGCCACATAAGCAAGTTTTTTGAATAGCTGTTGCGCAACACATATCATTTTCCATAATTCCCTGAACCATGATTAACAAACAGATGACAACTATGAACTTACGTTTCCTCTCTGGTTCCCTCCTCTTCTCCGTCATATATTTGGCTCATTCACCAATTCACAAAAAGAAAATTAGGGTTCGTCTTTTCACTCTAACGGAAATCTAGGCAGTATATTTTCGATTTTGCACAAAAATAATGGGTAGCTTAATTACAAGTTTCTTCCAATCCTTGATGAAATTCTTTAATGCAATCATTGGAATGACTGGTATTGCTATGGTAATCTATAGTCTTTGGATGATTCGGGTTTGGAGCAAGCAAACGGGTCAATTTCCTTTCGAGGATGCGGATTATTCATTTCCTTGGTTACTCCTCTATCTAACTCTCTTTACAATTTCCTGTTTTTTAATGCATTTTTTAAAGCAATATCCAGAAAATGTTTATTGATTTTTTTTTTTTTTTTGGGTGGAATTGTGGGTTCTTTATTGAATTGATATTTGATGTGAAATTTTGATCTCCTGTTTTCATATCGGTTAAGAAGAGGCAACATCATTTGTATAATAGCTTCTTTCTGGTTCCTCTGTGAATTGAGTTTTGTTTTATCTGAAAATATTGCTCTAAACTGTGATAATGTTTTGGAAGAGTATTAATTAGTGAAAGATCATATGTCAATTTGATATTTACTTGCTCAAAGCTACTGAATTTCCGAGAATTAGCTACAATATAGTTAATGCATTCATGCAGTGACTGAAGAATGTATGATTGAATTCCATTATGAATCCATTTTGTGCTTTCTTAGCCTTGTGTTTGTAATTGGCAACATAAATCTTGCAGACTTTTTATGCCTTTTATCTTTGGTAAATCATGCAGGTTTATCTATACCTTTCTGGGAGTCGGGATTACCTTTTGTGTGATTACATGCCTAGGCCATATTGCTGCAGAGACTTTGAATGGGTGTTGCTTGTATCTGGTATCCTTTATCATAATTGTTTGAAAAGTTAACCATATGGGCAGTTGAATTCTAGCTTTTTGTTTGTGGTTTTCTGCTGAAATTACCCTATTTGGATAGTTTGATTGATATCTGATTCCTGACCTAGCAGCAATCGGACACTGAGCAGCTTAAAACTTGGTTATCTTGATATATTTTTTGGGATTGTATTAGTTATTTTTATTAACGTATATATTGTTGCAGAAAAATGATGCTGTTTATAAAGAATAACACCCTGATATTCAATTGTTATGGATTTAGTTTTAAAAATGTTTTAGCAGCTTAGAAGTTTAGGACCCGAAACCATTTGTGAAGTTAATTCTTCTGGAAATTTCAAATGTCTGACTTATTTGTGCGGCTACTTCAATGGGGTAGAAATGCAATTGCCTAATCCTAGTTATTGGCGGGAGTCTTTCGTTACCGGATGAGCCTTGTGAGTTTCAAAGGAGCTGTCCTTTATGCCTTAGATATCATCCTGTAAATGTCTGTCTTATGGAACACCTATGGTTTAAAATTAAAAAAATCCCTCGTTTGTTTTACAACATCTTTTGCATTTTGGCTGAATAGCCGAAGATCACATTACTAGTGACAGTAGATGTGATCTAATTTGTTGTGATGTCCAATTTACGGTAGTGCTGCTCCAAAATATTCGATTGCTGCTTGCATTCATACATTGTCTCATAGATATCTTTTGCATTATGGCTGTTGCTGGACCACAATTGAAGCATAAATATTTTCTTCTGCGTCATAGATATCGTATATCATGGATAATTGTTTGCCTTAAAATGCCCAAGTACTTGATGTTAATGTTCATACTGCTGGTGCTGGAAGGTGTTATAACAACAGATGTGTTCCTGAACCGTAACTGGGAGCAGGTGTTTCTCTAAAGTCTTAAACATATTCGACTTTTAAGATTCTGCATAAATTGTTGTATAACATACTGGAAGTACTTAAATTTGTGTATCTAACAGGACTTCCCGAAAGATGCTACACGGAATTTACATGACTTGAAAGTCTTTATTGGGGAAAATTTTGATTTCTGCCAATGGATTGGCTTGGCAATTCTAGCTACACAGGTATTTCACTCTAGCTTTTTTTATCTTTATTACTTTGGTCAACATGTCTTATACTCTTATCTCTCAAATCTCAATGCCCCTCTTCTTTTGTTGTTAGCCTGCCTGCTTACGAATATAGAACCCCTTTCAGGTATGTACATAGTGACAAAAAGTGATAAATATGCAATTCATCTATCTGAATTGTCGGAAAATATAACCATTCAATATTCCAAAGTCATAAATATATGATTAGAGTTGCTTTAATGGCTTGTTTCAGGAGTATCCTCCTATCTTTTTATGATATGATCTATATAAGTGGAGTTATATTCATTAGGACTGTGCACAGATCGGATATCATATCCGATTTGGATTTTGGATCGGATATTCGACATCCTTCCGATTTGGATTTTGGATTGGATATTCGATATCCGAAATTGTGGATATTTGATATCCGAATCCAGTCCGGAAACTTCGGATATCCAATTGGATATCCGAAATTTCCAGATTGGATATATTGGATATCTGAAATTTTCAATGTTTGGAAAAACGATTAAAGAAGTAAAATTTAATCCTCATGAATATTCACAATTACTTATAATAAAGTTTTTCCAAACTTCATAAAAAATAAACGCTTTTCCGTATAAAAGAAATGTTTTTACATTAAGTATTCTATTCTAATTAAACAAAGAATTAATCAATTAATCAATGCCAATAAAACAAAAGATAATTACAACCATTCTAAAACAATTGTCAATGGAAGTCAAGTAGTCAACACATTAAATGTTTGATATAGGACAATAGGAGAGCCACCTCAAAAGCTAGCCTATGAGGGGGAGAGCCTATTGAACTATATAAATCTCACATCAACCTCCCATACGATCGATGTGGGATTCAAGTCACATACCTTGCAATGGGATTAGTCCTATAACAAAATGATATTGGAATGTTCTTTCCTACAGCCTAGGACCAATTAAAGAAATATGATCCAATCCGTGATCTGGTCATTCTAACATTTCTAAGCCAAAAATTCCAACGTTTTACATGAATTTTCAAGTTTCTGATCTTTTGGATTGGTCCTCGTTTTGAAAATTTTAAATATCCAACTATTTGCTTTTTTAAAACGAAAGTTGTAAAACTAAGAAATACTGATAATCATAACTATTCTGTATTCAAGCAGCCTCTACCTCTCCCCTTCACTTTGACTCTCTAAAATATTCGTAAGTATTTTTCTTTCTTCTTTCTTACAAAAACATACCGTTCTTTTCAGCTTATTTTTTCTTATCTAAATATATCTTAACTTATTCGAACCTTATCAGACCTTATTTTTGCTAATCTATACTTAGTTTTCTTATATAAGAAAATATAGGGTAATCAGAACAGGCTCTTAAGATAATGAACTTCGTTGTCTAGTCTCTGACCCCTGCCCCCAACCCTTTTCTTTCCCAAAACACCGTCAATGTTTTTCAGGTAGTCGTTGTTTGTTCTTTGGTTGTGATTTTGTGAATTGTAACGTTGAACATCTATTCACAGGGACTGTCATTTCTACTGGCTATGGTGCTGAAAGCTCTGGGCCCACAAAGGGATAGTTACTATGACAGTGACGAGGAGTATGCTGCTTCAAGGCGTCCTCTTTTGAGAAATTCTGCTGATCCATCTCATATTGTTGTCGATACTCTCTACATGCCTAGGAAGTGACACAAAACATGTGTGCATAATTGGTAAGTTTGATAGTTATTGCATGATTTTTTTCATTTTCTTTATAGTAAAATTTAGCCTAAAATCGCTACTTCAATCAATGCTTTAAAATTGTGTCGAGGAGGAAGAAAAAAAGGTCTGGCCTCCAAAATCCAATGGGGGAAATTGTTTTTTTTATGGGGATTTCTTTTTATAAGCATTATTTTTTGGGGTTAGTTTCATCTCTTCTTTGAACTATAATTTTGAACTTATTGAACCTAATAAGTCCTGATTGAAACTATTGAACTTATAGGACATGTTTAGCACTAAGAAACAATTAGACCTTGTCACATTTGATTAAATCTGATTTTAACTTATTTGAACTTATCTGAAACTTTTTTTTAAAGGTGAGGGCTGCATGTTTGAAAGTTTTGGAGGAAATTGTTATCTATCCTTAGGCTCCGTTTGTTTGTAGGAAAACATTTTTTCTCCCTCTCTCTATTCATTTTCCTTTGTTTTATTTAGTAAGGGGAGAGAAATGATTTTCTCAAAGTTGAAAACTTTCTCTTTTGACAAGGAAAACTAGTTTCCTTCTCTAACCAAGGTATGGCACATTTTTCACCCTACCTATTGAGTGCCTTTGTTTTGTTCTCTACTCTATTTTCACTCTTTTTTGCTTCAATTTTCTATTTCCCTTTTATTTTGTTATCTACTTCAATCCTTCCATTGAAAATAGTTTTAAGTCGAAACAAACGGAGCCTTACTTTTGCTCCTCCCTCTCCCTTGTATTCTTCTTCCCTCCACAACTCCAAACTAGTTTACCTTCATATCCCTGCACCTCAGCCACTTGCCTTCAATTATCCAATTTCCGTATATTTTTTTTTTCTTAATCATTAACTTTCTTTCCCAGGATATACGATATGCTCAAATGTTTCTCCAAGATTTTGTGGAAAAGTTGGGACTGCCGGTGGATGTTTCATCCTGTTTACATAGAACAATGGTTTATCCAAATAATGCTTCTACTCCCTCCGTCCCTTAAAGATTGTCCCATTTTGACTTTTGGTATTTTGACTTTTGGTACTGTTCATTTGGTAACTTTGACTCTCTATAATTTTATACATGTAAGGAAAAATATAGTCAAATGGGATCTTGTTTGATTCGGCTCAATGTGTACTTTTTTAATATGTAATGATTATAATTTTTTATTATACGTATCTCAAGATATTTTCATTTAAAGATGTGTCTCGCGAGATGTAAAAAAGTAAATGGGCAATCTTTTAGGGACGAGGGAGTATGTGTTTATTGGTGCAATATGTTCGTTCTCAGTCATGAATGCAGTTCTCTCAGAGCTGGTTGTAATTATTACGGAGTAGTTGATTGTCGTATGATCCTATGATTTTTCAATTCCTGTATAGTTTCAATTTTTTTAGCAAGGCCCTTTTCTTTTTAATATATTTTTTTTTGAAATATTTTCTTTTTAACTTAATTAATTTGAATTTAACTGAATTAAACTAACAGCCATTTGGTATCTCCAAAAATTAGCATAGGAAACATAATCACAAAACAATACCGTTATCATTTGTTTATTATTGATTGTGACAAGTAGAAACAAATCCACTTACTTTATTACTCTCCTAAATCTAGAGGAACCGTTTTCGAATTTTTGTAACTATATATGTTTCCTTAGTGATTCTAAAGTCTAAACAACCCATAATTGTAAAACTATATATTATCGTTCCCTCCATATTTGTTTTCAATCCATTACATTTGCTAATCTTATTTCACTAAGCTGAAATATTAGCAATTAAGACAAAAATAACATGACCTAACTCCATCTCTTATTAATCTCTAAAACCAAAATCCATGCAATTTGCTACACTGGTATTGTGATAGCCTAATGTTATATGGTGAGTTAAGCCCTACCATTTTGGACTGAATTCTTCCTAATTGAATTGATTATGTCTAAATTAAATTAAATTAAATTCTAAACTCTGTAGGAACTGAACTATATTTGTCTGTATTGAATTTAACTGAAATTTCATAAACTATTGTATTAGTATTAACTTAGGGCAGTGTGCAAGGAGCAAATATTATATATTTAGGCAATATTTTGTTTTTTTAAATTGATTTTCCTTAATTCGCATGCAAAAGTTAAAATGTAAAAAAAAAAACACACACACACACAGAAATAGAACACAATAATACATGAATACATTATACTCCCACATTTCTTAAGTTAAATACATACGAAATACGATACATCATACATTACAACCAGAAGTCCTTAAAAAGGACTTTCACGGTTACACTAAGTTAAACAAAACTAAAGTTGATACCTGATAAGCTTAGATAATTCATTCATACACAAACTAACTAAGCGACCACTACTCTACTTTATAATACCGTCCTCAAAATTAAGTTAGCAAAATTCACCATCATATATTGTTCAACCAAAGCTAAAAGCATGGAGTCTAAGTTACTCTAGATTAGAATAGGTGAAAGTAAACTCATCTTGAAACGCCAAGCAGTAAAGCTAGCACCACCCAAGCTCACACCATCCTGACCCTGACCCTGAACCTGACCCTGATATTGGCTGTTAAAAGTGGCAGTAGGATCAAGTAGCCCAACCCCAGCCTGACTATGAACGAACCATTTTCCAGTGGTCTCACAAACACACATTACAAGCATACCCTCACCAATACCATTCACATCATACAGTTTGGTCCAACCATCATTACCCCCTTCTTCCTTGTTATTCAACACCCAAGCTTGACGTCTACCACGCAATCCTAACCTCCCATCCTTTGTCCGGAAAACCTTTAGCCGTTCCCACGGAAGAAAAGACATGGGAATTGCACTAACCTCTCCACTCACCAACTCCACCCCAATAACTACGTTAACATTTGCAGAAAACCAGTACATAGTCTCATCCACCATTGCCGGAACATCCAGTCGAACAATCCCTACGCCATAAACTTGAGCACACGAAACTTCTTGCCACTCCATTCTTCTTACAGAAAATATATTAACACTTACCAGATCAATGTCTTCCTCATTAAAATAATCATCCAAAATCCCAATTAAACACACAATTTTGTAATCGTCTACAGAAGAAACATACCCAAACCCAGAAGTAATCACAGTGATAAGTTCAAAATTAGGGCTGCTAATAGCTGGAATTTTAATACATTCACTGGTTACCGGATTGCAAACTGTAAAGTTTAGATGTTCGTCAGAGAAACATACCAAGCCATTGCAAACGCCAACTACATTATTAATTGGACCGCCGTTGTGGGTGAAGCCCAATTTTACAGTCTCTTGGACACGCCCGTGTTCATCGAAGGTAATTGAGGTGAAAGGGGGGTGTTCAGGACCACGACCGTTGCCTTCAAAAATCAGGAATTGAGGAGATGGAGAATGGGATGATTTCAGTTGGGTTTTTGCGAATTCAGGACTTGATATTTTCGAAAGCCATGATTTCGAAACGCATTTGAAACGACTTAGAGGTTTCACTGGAAGTTTCAGCATCAAATGTCGTCTGGAAGAGTTACACTTTCGGACTCTGTTTCCTCGATCTCCCTCTCCTGAGTCGCTATATGTTTTTTTTTTCCAATAGGATAATGATGTGTGGGATACTAGGCTTTGAAATCGGGCCTAATTGTAGGTCATCTGGTCCAATTTTAGCCAACATACGAATGTGTAAGGGGGATAATAACGAATCTGGTCATCGGGCCTAATTGTAGGTCATTGTCAGTCGCTATTTGCCTATGTCTCCCTCATATCACTCAAATTTTCATTTCTTTAGCACGGAGTATTTTCATTTGCCAATTGCCACCAACGTTTTGTGCCTATTACGGGCCAAGAAAAGTTTATGTCGCGCTTGTGCCAAATTGTAAAATATAAAGCTATGTCTAGCTCAGCCCATGTGTCGGGCCAGGCTAACTCGTGCGTGTTATCGTACTTATACTAATTTTTATATATTATGAGTTTTTAAACAAAATGAGCGTGCTAATGTGCGGGCCAGCCCGTCGTGCTCGTGTCGGGTTCATGCAAAACTCCTAAAATGTTGTTCATGGGTGGCCCACAGCCCACTAGTCATGTCGTGCTCATCGCGGGCTGCTGTCGTGCCGGGCCAAAATCGTGTCGTGCCGAGTTGGCCCTCATGCCGGCCCAACCCATGTCCAGCTCTAAGTATTTCCTTATATCAAAATAATATTGCCAATTTGGTTCAATACTATGAAGTATCAACAAAATCTACTGACACTCTTGGAAGATTTCTTATACTTTACTTACGACTTTTTCTCTCACTATGTCTCGCACTTTTATAAAGAAGGTAATAGAGCGCTAATTGGATAGCCATTATTGGCCACGTAGTTCAATCCCATCTTTGTATTCATTGTAATCTTCCTTCTCAACTTTATGCTATTGTTGAGGAGGATTGGTTATGTTTTACCGTATTAAAAGGGTCACCTAACCTTATGTAATCTATCACATTGGCCCAGCTTAACAATCGGCGGTTCGTTGTTGGCTTTTGGATGATTTAATTGGTTTGTTTGAATGGCTAGAAGTATTGGTTGTATGTATTGGATTTTTAAGTTGGTTGTTTAAGCCAGCTACTTGGAATAATGTTTATTAGAGGGTAAAATTAATTATGGCGGTTGGCTGTTTATTAGAGGGTTTGTGGGCCAACAAGCCAAAAGTCAACCAGAAAACTTGCTCCAGATAGCTTTTTCATTTTGGCTTAAAATGCAGCTTTTCAGCCAACCAAAAAGCCAAAAACCAAACATATTTTTTTGGTCATTTGACCATATTGAAAAGCCAAAAATCAGAAGCCAGTCAAAAAGCCGGTTTCCAAACAAGGCCATTATCTTAATAAGAAAAAAATAATATATATGAAAGTGTGACAATATAATTACCTAATTTAATAAATTACCCAATTTAATGTTAATACCTTCTCGACCCAATCTACAATAATTACCCAATTTAATTTTAATGATTGAGTTTTATCTTTGGGCTTGTTTACTTTGGCTTAAATTCAGTTTGATTAAGTTCAATTCAGTTCTATTAACTTCAGTTCAGTTCAGTTCAAGTTTTTTTTAATAATTTTACTTACTTCTTCCGCTCCATATTAGTTGCAACGTTTCAGTTTTCACGCTTGCCAATGTATAATTTATATTCATAATATCTTTAATTTTGTTTTACCAAAAATGATAAAAATTACATTACAATAAAATAAACATTAACACGATTCAAAAGAGATTTCACATTACTATATTTGCTTACATGTATAAGCACAAAAGCAAATTGTACAAATGATTATGAATAGTGTCGAAATTGTAAATTTTGCGATTAATATGGATCAGATGAAGTATCTATTATTGTTATTTCAGTCAATCATTATTTAAAATCATTATTTCAATTAACCATAATATAATCATTATTTAAAATCATTAATCCAAAAGTTAAATATTTTTATTTTAATTAAGTTCAGTTCAGTTCAACTATATTCAGCTGAAGTAAACAACCCTTTTATAATTGTCAATAAAATTTATTGTAGATTTGAATAGTTTTTTAGATAAATGTGTCTAGCATCAATCATACGGAGTAGATAATTAACATTTGTGTTTTAAAGACATTTTAAATTACTACTTCTTCCGTTCCATATTAGTTGCAACATTTCTTTTTCAAGTTTGCCCATATTTAATTTGTATTCGTGATATCTTTAATTCCGTTTTACCAAAAATTATAAAAATTAGATTTCAATAAAATACATATTGAGATGATTCAAAAGAAATCCACATAACTGTATTTGTTTACATATATACAACACAAAAGTGAATTATAGGAGTGATTATGAATAGTGCTCAAATTGACAACCTTGCAACTACATAAGAATGGAGGAAGTACATATTTGTATTTTGTCCATTATTGGTTTATTTGTAAGAGAAAAATGTCAAAGTGAAACTATTACTTCATCCGTTTCAAAATAAATTTAACAATTGGAGTAGCGTGAACTATGGATGTTTACTTCATCCGTTTCAAAATAAATTTAACAATCAAATTTCTTGACTTATCAACACATTAGTTTATTATCATTATTCTAAGCTATATTAGGTACGAGTTTGTCGAGTTTTAGGGGTCCTACGGTCGTGTTGGGAACGAACATCGCATAAATTGGTCATTTTCGCCCTTAATAAGTTTCACTTGCCCAAACAATCATATCTCGTTATTTCAAACCACATTGAAGTTTATTTTCATTATTCAAAGCTATGAGGAACAAGTTTGTTGAGTTTTAAAGGAATGTAGCATTCAAATAAACACGACTCAAAATAATTCAAAAAAACTAACATAATACACATACATATACATACAGGCATACATACATTAACATACATACATAATATACACACATACACATACAAATACATACATAATACATACACATACACATACATACAAAAAAATTTAATAAAAATTTAATAAATTCAAAGCAAAACAATACATAAATAATACACACAAATACATACAAATACATACATAATACATACACATACACATACATACAAATACATACATAATAATTAAATAAATTGAAAATAAAAAACAAAAAACCCTAACCAGCGAGCAGTGGCACAGCAGGAGGCGCGGCGGCGAGCAGGAGGGACGGCGGTGACCAGGAGGGACACGGCGGCGAGCAGGAGGCGGTGCGCAGAAAGAAAGAGAGAGAAAGAGAAGGAGAAAGAAAGAGAGAGAAAGAGAGAGGTCGGAGGTGCGGTCGGAGGTGGGTGGTCGGAGGTGAGAGAGAGAAAGAGTAAGGGTTTGGGGGTGGCCGGTGGTTTTTTGAGAAAGAGAGAGAGTAAGAGTGGAGAGAGAGTGAGATTGGGGATTCAAAAATCACGACTGGTTTAAGAAGGGGTCGAAAATTTTTTCGACCGACATAACGGTCAGGAAATTCCGACCGTCTTTGTGCGGTCGGCATATCCCGACCGTTACTGTAATAACCCGAAATTTTGGGCCAGAAAATTTCGCGGTTATTAACGTTGTTATTCAATTCTAAGTCCGATTTGGGCCGTTAAATTGGGTTGTTTGCATTTCTTTTAATCCAAATCTATCTTCAAATTGGGCCAAGGACCCAATCCCTTTCCCTTTCTTCCTTTGGCCGGCCCTATGGTCTAATTGGGTCAAATTAATTTCTTTAATTTAATTAATTAATATTAATTATAAATTTAGATAATTAAATTAATTAATTAATTATTTGTTTTTTTTTAACCTATTCAAAGTTTGTTGATTGACCCAACAAACTCTTCCTTTTGGCCCCAAGTCTCACGGCAACCCTACTAAAATAATTAGGGTTTGTTGCTTTGCCTTTCTTCTTTAAATAGGATCAAGTAAGCATACTTTGTTCCTATTTTGCATTTGTTTCAAAACCCTAAAAAAATCTACTTCCTCTCTTCTTTCTTTTGCTTTTGTCGAGTGAATCAATTCACCAAAGTGAATTGTTTTCTTTCGGGTTTTGGGAATTATTAAGCGAATCCAGGTAACTTCGCTTTCTTATTTAATCTTGGGTAGAAAGAACACATAGTTAATTAGGAATTGTATCATGAAAATTTGTAGAATTTAGGAGATGTTTAATTCTGAAAATTTCGAACCATGTGAAATACTTTTCATGTCATCCTTGATGTGTTCTTGTGATCTTTATGAATCTTTAAATGTTTTAATTAATTTTTATGCATGGATTGATTTATTTAAATTTATATTGTATAATTACTTGTATGAATTTATTGGTTAATCAAATCTTGTTATTTCTTGATGAATTTTTCGTGTAGGTTTCTTTACTGTTTTATTATTAATCATGATTTATTTCGTGGCAAAATTTGTCCATTTATTATTTATAACAATTTAATCTTTCAAACCGGTAAAACTGTCCAGATTAGGTTTACGAATTTATTAGTGTACTTAATCAAATCTAATGGCTACGAAATTTTAGGTGGAATTCAGTAATACTGTTTTAAAGCTTGTGTAATTTTTTCTTAATTTTTAAAAATCTTTTGCTATGGCAGAAAATTCTGAAACCGAATTCAGCCTAATCTGACTGGTTAGTTATAAAATCACTTAAAAATAGTAAAAGATGTTATTTTTAAACGAAATTTATGCACGTTAAACCTTTAACCTATTTTTAACATCCATTAAAATTTCCAGACTATTCGAGACCTTTAGATGGTTGATCTTAATTTAATCCTTTAAGGTCAGATTGCGTAAAATAGTGTAATATAAATTGTTTATATAAGTTTATATGATTAATAGATGATTATTGTACTTGATTAAATTAAAGCATGAATTTTGGGTAATATATATATATATATATATTTCGAGTAGATTGAATAAATAAAAATAGGATTTTTATCATGTTTTAGTTAATTATTGTTGTTAGTTGTTATTTTAAATAATTATTGAAATTGATTTATTAATTTTTGATGATTGTGTTTAATTAATTTAAAGTATGAACTTTTGCTAAATTATATATATATATATATGTCGAGTATGTCAAATGTACGAAAGGTGGAATTTTATCTTGTTTTTATGTATTTTATATGATTAATTATAATTAAATTAATTAATGGAATTAAAATATAAATTCTGGTTTTAGTTGTCAAAATGTCGAGTGGTACTAGTAATAAAGTTAGGACTTTTGACCATGAATTTAGGAAGTAGTTGTAACAGGTTTGAACAATTATTTTATTTTGAATAATTAGTTATTTAGTGATTATAATTAATTAATTTAGATTAATAGTATTTAGGTGTAACCCTAAATGTCGAGTGGGGTAATATTTAAGAAGGGATTTTAGTTTATTTTTGGACTTATAAAATAATTATTAGGGATAAGTTATAAGTATATGATAAGATATCAAGGACAGTATAAGATAAGGTTTAAAGTTGCATAAGATACTACTAGGGATAAGAAAGGAAACAGAGTAATAGCAATACATGTTATGTTTCGGTCTCTGGCTAGGAAAGACTTGGTATTTAAGGTGGCCAATATACGTGCCGCACCTCTCTTTCCTGGGACTCCGAACATTTCATTTCCTATTACGGTCACCTAGTATTTCCCAATATATGATATGATATGATTAAATAAAGATATAAGATATAATATAAAGAATTGAAAGATATAAGATAAGATAAGGACGCCCACCTGATGACCCGAGTAGTCAGACTGGGTTAAGTCGAAGCCACTGCTCAATGGGACGAACGCACCTGATGACCCGAGTAGTCAGGCTGAGTTCCCCCGAGTAGTTCTGGGTCTTAGGATATGTAGTCGTCTGAGTAGTAGTACACGAGCTACTATTTGGGAGTTATGGCCATAGCTTAGGCTTAGTGGTGAAACACGAGATCCGCTACGGGTTGAGTACACGAGCTCATCCCGGCATGTTCTAGGAAAGTTGTGGTGAAACACGAGATCCACAACGAGTCATAGTGACCGGTCCAACGAATGATATGATTTGATATGAAAGTTATGATTATGATATGAAAGTTACGAGATGAATTCGAAACGAAAGATATGAAATGTTATGAAATGAATATGATAAGATAAGCATATGAAATAATAAGATATATTATATGATAAGTTATAATATAAGTTGATGGAAAGTTTGGGTTATGATATATATATATATATATATAATATTTATGTTATGATATAACATAGGATATAAGATAAGATATAAGTTATGACTTAAGGAATATGGGATAGTATAAGTTATGATGGTATTATACAATAGGTATATGATTTGAGATGATATAAGACTTCCGCTGTGATTCTGTATTTTGTATGTATGATAGTATAGTTGTATGCGTATGTACGTATATGATTGATGAATGTATTTTTATACGTATTTCTAACCGTATAATGCAGGGTTTATTGTACGTACATTATACGTAGGCATTACGTATTCTAACTGTATTTCTGCAGGTATTTTATACGTATTTTGTACGTATACGTTTAGGTATTTTATACGTATTTTGTACGTTTACGTATGTTTGTACGTATGTTTATACGTATTTTGTATGATTGTATGTAAAGCATGTATTAAGTTTCTGTACGGTTTTTATGTGCTTTCCTATGATATTATGTGTTTGGTGGTCCCTCGATTAAATGGGACAGCCTAGTTACTCGCCACTGACGGTGGACCCCCCCTCAGTTTCAGGTGAAGACGCTGCTGATTAACGGGCTTTCGTGGATGGGCTTGAGTAGCTGAGAACCCTAGTTAATTAGTTTATTAGATGATTCATGTTATAAAGACAATTACTTAGTTTATTTTATGATCCCGGCATGTAGGGACAGTTTTAAGATAATTTGTGTAATAAAGGATATTGAGTTATTTTGGTTATTAGTTGATTATTTAATAGTAGTAAATCCGTTTGTTCAAATGATTTGATTTATTGTTTATTTTAAGTTGGTAATGATCCGTTTGTCGATTTCCCCTCGTAAATCGACATGTCTAAAAAGTCGGGTCGTTACAGTTACCGACCGTTATGTCGGCCGGAAAATTTTTTTTGACCGTTTTGTCGGTCGGGAAAAAATTCCCGACTGTTTTTCGACTAGGCAAATTGCGGTAGGTAAAAGCGGTCGGGCGAACGAGATTTTCTTGTTGTGAAAATGTATGATTTCTATTTTGATTTTTAGTTCTTTAAGTATGACGATTTAATTTGTTGTGATATGTGATTTTCACAAGATTGAGGATCAAAGTGGAATTCCATTGTTATAGGAGTACTGGGACATTTAAGGGTTTTTTTATAAAAAAAAAAGTAAGAAGGTGTGACAAATGGATGACACGTGGCGCTTAAAATTCATGTTTTAAATATTTAAGTAAAGATATAGATGTGAACAATGCCTTTCTAGCTACATGGGTATAAAAGACAATGGATATACCAAAGCTGCAAAAGGTCAAGTCTGTAAACTTGAAAAATCTTTTTATGGGCTTAAACAAGCTCCAAGACAATGGAATAAAGAGTCAAAAACATACTTGTTAAAAATAGGCTTTGTTCAGTCAAAGCTACGTACATTATTCTTTTTTTTTTTTACGAAATCTAGATTATTCTATTTTTTTTTTTCGGAACCTAGATTATTCTATGTTCACAAGAACATTGGATAAAGAATTTCTTATTGTAATTGTATATGTTGATGATATTTTACTAACCGTTTCTTCTCAAGTTCAAATTAACAAGATAAGGCAAAGAAGCAACTTCATGGTGCATTCACTATAAAAGATTTGGGACAGCTGCACTATTTTCTTGGAATTGAAGTTAAAAGAACCAAATAATGCACTTTCATGTCTCAGAAGAAGTATATAAATGATTTACTTTTTGATGTTGGAATGGATAATTGTGAGTCAACTGTAGCCCCTTTGCCATTGGGATTGAAATTAAACAAGGTAGTGTTTGGATATGTGGAATTCATTTCAAATTGATGAATTCAAATTATGAAATTGAAATGTTACAATTCAAATGACAATTATTTGTTTGGGTTTTATTAGAATTTGAAATGACATGGTTTTGTTAAGTAACACAACATTTGCTTGTAAAGCATTTGGGTTGAGAATTGGGCCAAATCCAATTCCAAACTTTTTTACTTGTCAAACATGTAATTTAGCCCAAATCCATCATTTCAAATGAAATGCTTGTATCCAAACATAGCACAAAGAAAAAGGTGAATATTTAGAGGCACCAAAACTCTACAAAAGAATCATTGGAAAGTTACTCTATCTTGGGTTTACAAGACCTTATTTGAGTTATGATGTGCAACATTTAACTCAATTTATGCAACAACCTAAAGCTCCACACTTAAGGGCTTCCCTACATGTTTTAAATACCTATGCTATGTTTGGATACAAGCATTTCATTTGGATAAAGATTATGACTTGTTTTATTCTGCTTGATCAGATTGCAAGGTCGCAACATACAATGACTCTGATTTGGGAAACTGCCAATTCATAAGTAGATCTTTCAATACCTATGCAGTGTTTCTAGGTTCAAGTTTGGGCTCTCGCCTCTCGGAAAACCATAAAGCACATAAGCTGAGTACAGGAGTCTCTCTGATGTTGTTGCAGAACTTACTTGGATACAAGGTCTGTGGGAAGATGTTCAGGTTCATGTAAATTAAAACAGCCTATCACTCTTTTTTGTGAAAACTCATCTGCTGAGCATTTGGCCTCAAATCCAATATACCATTAGAAGACCAAAAACCTTAAGCGTGACATACATTTACTATATTAGGGAGCAAGTGGAGAGTTGTGTTACTCATGTCAGCACCAAAGAACATTTTGCTCTGCTGACATTCTCACAAAACCTATGCTTGGCAGGCATTTTGATCTTGCCTCCATGCTTGGACTTACTTCTTGTGTCCAACATGAGGGGAGGGTATAGGAGCATTTATTAGTAAACATATAACCATAGTTGAGTTAAGTTAGTAAACTTGGGTTTACTTGTAATAAAACCTATATATACTTGATCTGACTCTTACGCTATATATTACAATTAAAGTTGTTGTATATTGTATAACAAAATATCAATATCGTTTTGCATTCTTTATTATCTGCTTACACAACTAACTAAACATACCTATATTATATATAGGCTTATGAAAGATACTGATAGTTTGTACTAACGAAAGAAACTCGCTAAGATTAACAACGAACCAAATACGAATGAAACTCGCTAAGATTCGTTCCAAAATTACCTTAATATTCTCCCTAGGATCATGCGATTAAGTCCTACCTAGAAAGCTAACATGAATGCTATAGGAGTAATAGGACACTGGATATGAGTACGACTTAGCTTAGAAACTTGAAATAGATTGAGTGTGGTACGAAGATGGAAATAAAAACGCCTAAAACTTATCTAACTTGCTAGTTTTCATTCTGAAATCTCATATTTTTTAATAAAATTATGCAAATAAGTCATGACATGCTTAAATCAATGTTATATTACTTGAATAAATTAAAGCTTAAATAGAAATATAATGAGTGGTTCGAAAGTGGAAACATTGTCTATATAACAATCCATGTGGTCTTAACATATATGATCTATATATATAGCTAACAATGTTTGATTGATTACTACACGTATAAGCTAAGGTATTTTTCTAAGATAATTTTCTTTTCGCAATATTATGTGGAATGTCAATCTTCAAGTTATGATCAAAGTTAGCTTGATGAAATAAGAATTTGGTGGGTGCGATATATTTATTTCCCAAAAATGTAGGATGCAAGCTATAATTATTGTTGAAATAATTAGACTTTTTATGCTTTTCCTACTAGGTTTTTTTTTTTTTATATGAAATAGTTATAAAAGACATTATTTCTCTACGTTACAATAATATAGTACTTTTCGGAAATTAAAGAGCTATACAATTTTTTTTTATAATCAGAGGTATCCAGTGTAGTGAAACAAGGCAAATTACCATACTCAAAAAGTAAAAATTGTAACATATTGTAGCTTAAAATACTTCCAAAACAATTTAAAACATATATTTCATATCAATCATAAATTGAAATGCGGAAATTATTCAGGCAAGGAAATAGAAACTAAAACGATAAACATGATGAACTTGATAAAGAACATAATTGAAACAAAAATTGGACAGTGAGGCCTTCTCAGATGCAGCCTCACCCTGATCATGGTAGTAGTCTTGCCCGGCCCCCCTAAGCTAATTTAGAATTTTGATATGGGTTGCAACCCGCGATGAGGCTCGATTTGTTTCTTCCCCTTGAATCCATCTTCTCTACACAATTGCAATTACGGTCGTAAGGTGCGATCAAGTTTTGTTTTCCGTTTTTACTCCCAATAGAAGCATCTAATCATTATTATAAAGTAACTTAATTATAATTTATTTTTTAACCATCACATTTATGTGTAACCTATATATTGTATCCTTTATTGCCCGAACCAATACCTAATTGTCCCTAAAAGACAAACGAAGATTGAACTAGTAAATATCAACGAAGTCAATCAAATTTAAATCAAAAATATTGTGTGTGTATATATATATATATATATATTGAAATAAAAAATATAGTGCTTATAATTAAGCTCCATTGTAAATTTCCTTTATGGTTCCCAGTTTCTTATTTTGAGTCAATACTCACAACGATTACGAGAATTGTTGCACATGAAGGCAAGTGCTCAATTATTAAGCTTTTGCAAGAGCAATGCCTTTGTTTAAGGGAGTCAAAAGTTACGGTTTTCTTTAAAATACTATTACATTCCCTACCTCATGAAAATTATATATACTCCTATAAACCATCTCCATGCACAAGTACAACCATGACAATAATTGATTCAACAAAAGCAAAGATAAAAGATAAAGTACAAAGTAATTATTTTCTGCAAAAAAACAAAAAAAAAAAAAAAAAAAACTCCGTTAGACATGCAATAATTTTATTTCTTGTACTTGGTATTATGGTTCGTAAATTGAGAATGATAATATCCGTGTTCCATCTCTATGAGAGAAAGAGTGGAGTGCGGATATAAGCACTCTTGGTAAATCATTAATAAGTCATAGATAGATTATGTTTGACATTATTGACAACTGTTTTTTGGTGGCCTTTTCATTGGATGTTGGCTTTTTATTTTTTATGTTATTAAACGACTAATTAATTTGTGTTTGATAAATAATGTTTTTTTTGTTGGGTGAAACAACGGGTTATTATTACTGAAAATGAAAATATCACCTGAAGTAACATAATTTTTGGCTTGGGATTCCTATAGTTTCTCCAGGCCACCAAACTTTAGTACAACAAAAAAAAATAGTACAAATTGAAATAATCTTCAAGAATATTGGTTAAAGCATGCAGAATATACCTCCTCTCGAAGCAACACAAATAACTTTTAGCTTCTTAAACCTTCAATTATCTACTAATAAGTAGGTCTTGTTTGATTCACATTATTTCAACATCTTATTACTTATTTTATATCAGGCCAGATCAGATCAAATAATTTAATTTGATGCTTTAAAACTTTATCTTACTTTCCGTAACAAAATGAATTTTGTCATATTATTATGAAAATAAAATGCCTTGTTTTGTGAACATATATAATTGTCCACAAACTGTCGTTACAAGTTTATCATGCCTCGAACAATTTTGCTTCTATGATTAAAGATGATAATGCATATTACATAGTGCATGCAGCATAAAATAAAGTAACGTGAATTTAGTATTTAATTAAAACTTATTTGTCAAAAAGCATGATTTGGGCATGATCAATAAGAAGTGTCTTAGACTCTTAAAGGACATGAGTACATGAAAACCTTTTGTCCTCAAGATATGTGTTGGTAATGAGGCGAATGTGTAGGGAAAATAGTTATTAATTAGTGGTATTATTAGTACAGACCATATATATGATGCGATGCGATGCGATGCTCTTAATAATTCAAAACTAATACTGATTTCTTTCAAAATATTTTGTCACATTTGAAATATTGACTATGAGGAGAGAAAAACTTTGAGAATGAAAATTTTTTCATAAAAAATACCGAGTAATATTTATATAAGATCTTGTTAGATTCACCCAGACGTATATATAGTTTTTTAATTATCAATTTATATTTTTATAATGCATAATGGAAGATAATATGTTCGAACATATTATGCAATGAAAATTGTACAAAAAGTAAACGTAACAAATATTATGAAACAGATAGAGTATAATCTAAATATGAAACAAATGAATGATATTTTTTTTTAAATGGAAAATTATACAAGATTTAAGGTTGTCTTCTTACAAGACTAAACCCTAATCTATCTAAAATTACAAAATAAGCAAACTTTGCATAAAACAAATGAATGATATGACACAGCTAGAAGTCATGGAAACCAGGCCACAGTTGAGAAAACTGAGATATGGAGTAGTGTCTTAGGCCTTGTTATGATTTTTTAGACATAACGAAATAATCTGAAGTAAATTGTAATGTCACAAATTAAAGTACTACAAGTTAACTCCTGGGATTTAAGACCTTTGGCCTCCAAGACTTATGATGACATCTTATATATCTTATCTTATCCTTTTTACTTGGTCTCCAATGCCTTATGATGTTATTTTATCTTATCCTCTTTACTTGGTTCTCAATGACTAATCTATCTTTTGTAGTATTATAAGTACCCATCATGTTCATATGTTTTAGCATACACATAAAAAACACACACATATACATGTTGCGCTTATAGAGATATTATCAATTATACAATCTCTTTTTAAGAGATTATCTCATTCATGAGATGTCGGCTCATTCGGGAGAAACCTAGCTCCGTATGAGAACTTGATCCAATATTCTAGGAGAGTCATACCATATTCTTTTACCCTTCGGGGTTGTACTCTCATGCCATTTTCATATATTGGATATATTAATACTCGTTGTTTGTGAATTGAGGGTTTTTTCCACGTTATATTTGTGTGATCTTTTTTTTCTTCTTATCTTGCCCATCTTTTACCCATTTTTCTCAATTTATTTATTTTGCTTCCGCTTGCACTCTAATTTTTCCAACATTAGATGCAGCAAGAGTTGTACTGAACTGAATTTGTCTGTATTGAATTGAACTTTCATAATTTAAGGCCAAAAGAACAAGACCTGAATCTACCTCTACCTTTAACTTATCATAAATTCTAAAGTGCACAGAGGATTAAAAGTTACCTTAAGTCACTCTTTTTGTGATCAATAGGAATAACTAACTCTTATGAGTTTTAGGGAAATTTTTAGTGTTGTACACTAGTTTAGAGTTTATGATTAAAACTAAAATGAATTGTAATTTAACGGAATATTCTGTGTTTTTTTAACGGAATATAGCTTCATAATGTCACGTTTGGGACGTTATGATAAGCTCTGGTATATTTTTGTAAATTTAAAAAATTTAAATATACCAATAGAAATTGTTAAATTTTTCTGGTATACCAGTGAGAATTGTTAAATTTTCAGGTATATCAGTGGGAATTGTTAAATTTCAAAAAATAATAATATATTTGTCGAGAAAAATTATGGTAGTCTAGTGGTACAATTAGAGAATAATGTGTAATAGCGCTGAAGCAATAAGATTCCAAGATCGAATGAACCTACGACCTACCGCAATCCCTTTATCCCTTTTAGTTATGATTTAAGCTTACATATAGATCCATGATTATTTGATGCCTACGTGACGCAGTACGGTACCAAGTAACACCTTTAATTACAGGGATCAATTTCATATATTATGTGCATGATATCTTAGATTAATTAACACCCAAAAAAAAAAAAAAAAAACTCAGATTTGGTTAAATAAATCTCACATTTAGACAAATACATCTCAGTTTTGGGAAGAACTAATTATTTACACAAGCAATTCGAGTAAATGAACAATAATATTACATACTGAATTTAGATCTGATTTGGGTCACTCGAGAAAAACTAACTTAGAAGCTTTTAGGGGCATTATTGTAGATAGACTTTTGCGGGGAACGTCATAGCTCGATCTCCCCTTGATTTATATATATGGCGTGGTGGTGAAAATTAAACTCGGATCATCAACCCTCGGATAAGCATACCTTTTCTAGTTTATCACTACTGAGACAATGCTTCATTCTTATATATAATGATCTGAAAACAAATTCGTTTAATCTAGCTACTTGGGATAGATGTCATTATTACTCAGATAAACTAATAGTATTATTTATTTATATAAAATGAATGAATAAAGCATTAGACTCTCCTTCAAAACGAAACGTAAATTAATTATGATAGGAAATGGTTCAATAATGTTATCCTCTACTATGCATTTTGTATATTCATGATTGGACTCACTACTCAGCCCTAAATCCCTAACGTGGCTGGTTTAGTTGAGGATGGACCTTCAACCTTGGCTAGGGTGGCAAGGATGGTACCCTCCACTACACATATATGTTATTTCAAGTTTGAATCTCATTGCCTCTCTTTTGAACATAACTCCAATTTTGAGATAAGACTCAAGGGTGGAGCACGTGTGTATATCTTTGGGCGGGGGAATGTCTAATTCCTATAAACATCTAACAGTGGCATTTTGGTAAATAAGTAGAACTTTTTAATGGCATTATTGTAAATAACTCAAACAATATTTACGATAATGCCATTAAAAAGTTCCACTTATTTACCAAAACGCCACTGTTAGTGATGAATTATAAACATCTAACAGTGAGGAATTATGCAGTCGGTGGGTAGGAATATACTTGTTGTGGAAGTTTAAATGAGATTATTGACTTGGGACAATTAGTAAGCTATGCTACAGTTTAGTATCCAATAAATCACTTCATCAATGTACTTCATGTTAAATTTGATTTAATATTAGAAACGGGTATGAGCAACCCAATATGGAAGAAGAGTATTAGGTCACTTACAAGCCATATGAGGTTCTTTACTAAAACCTATTGGTTTTCCTCAATTGTATTGTTGTTTTTTTCCTCGGGCAGTGATGTCGACGGTACAATACGTACATGTAAACCCACTCTTTCTTTAACGTTTTTAAGGGTTTTTTTTTGTCATTTTAAATCTATTATTAAGCATTTGAACATTTTCAAAAATAAAGAGTTAACTAATTAACTTGGTAAGTATATACTCTCTCCGTCTACAAATAAGTGCTCCATTTGACCAAAATTGTGAAAGGTTTTTGGTCAAAATGGAGCACTTATTTGTGGACAGAGGGAGTAACTGGTAAATTTTGTTCAAATAAAAAAAATTTAAGCATAAATGTCGTGTTATTTTCAAAAGATTTGGTTAATTTAATAGAATTGCGAAAATGTTTGATTATTAAAAGTTATTTTTCTATAAGTTACCTTTTTTTGGGTCTAAAGGGGCATCATAAGGGTATCATTCACTGGCGGGTCTATAAATAATATTCTATGCGGTTAAAATATGTTTATCAAATTTTTAAAAGGGTCAAGTGATCAAATTTCAGAATATAATTTTGAAATATTCTAAAATTCATTAAAGAAAATTAATCATTTCTATATTTAAGTGGCCTGGGATTAAAGGATCAGTTAGAAAATAATCATTCCTCCACCGGTATCATTTCATCAGTTCAGATCAATAAAAAATCATTTAACTCAACATAGGTTAAGTTTGATCCACCTGTGCCTGATTAGTACTGTTCACTTTTATTTATTAGGCCCTGTTCTTTTGGACTTAAAAGCTACAGTAATCAGATCAAATCAGATCGGATCAGATCAGACATTATTACTCTTTATTATTATTATTATTATTATTATTATTATTATTATTATTATTATTATTATTATTATTATTATTATTATTATTATTATTATTATTATTATTATTATTATTATTATCATCGCCGAAAAACTCGGCTTGAAAATCGTAGCCGGAAAAGTCGGTCGAATAATCACCGCCGGAAAAGTCGACCGGATAATCATCGCCGGAAAAGTCATTCCGAAAACCGTCGTCAGAAAAGTCGTCCCGAAAATTGTCGCCGGAAAAGTCGGCCGAAGAATCAACGCTGAAAAAGTCAGTCTAAAAACCGTCGTCGGAAAATGTCGAGCGGAAAAACAATGCTCGAAATAATAATAATAATGATAATAATGATAATAATAATAATAATAATAATAATAATAATAATAATAATAATAATAATAAAGTGTAATAATGTCTGATCTGATCTGATTTGACTAAGTTTGATCTGATCTGAGTACTGTAGTTTTTAAGTCTAAAAGAACAAAGCCTTAAATAAATAAGTTAGATCAATAAGCTGGATCCAATCATCCAAGTATGTTTGAATCCAAAATGATTCAAATTAGTAAAAATACAAACAAATTATATTTCAAGGATCGATCTTTAGTACAATATCATCAAAGTATATTGCAACAATGAGGAAAATACGAGCGAGCTCGATTATCTTCGCCTCTCCTTTCATTACGGCAATACTACCTTCCTATGGAAAAACAACAAGAAATATACTTTCAATAATATCCCATATATATTAAGTGCTCTATTTTGAGTGGAGACACTATTCATATAATTATTTTGACCCTATTTAATTTAACATGTAAAAAGAAATATATTTTGTCTCAACATGCATGTACTCACTCTGTAACATATTACTAGCAACAATCACGCATTTTGAAGAAAACAATTTAAGGGTGTAAACGAAGAAATTAGTCAAATGGTTTTAATACAAGCAAGAATGTGATTATAATTTACAAATATTAAATTTATTTTGACTACTTACTTCGTTTACACCTTAAATCGTTTCCTCAAAATGCGTGCAAGACCAATTGTCGCAAGTAATATGTTACAGAGGGAGTACTTTCTAAATATACAATTTTTACAATTTTTTGTTAAACAAACTCAAGATATTACTGAATAATATTTAAAGATGTGTCTCGAGAAATGTGAAAAAATACTCCGTAAATGGAACACTTATTTGCACATGTGCTAAACTGCTAATCAAGCGGAAATAATAAATTAAACCGTTTGCTAGGAGCTAGACTTGGTAGGAAGAACTACAGTTCGATCCACCGCAAGCACGTTGGGAGGAGTTTGAAACCTTAAACCCGGGACGTGCTCCAAATCCGAATCAGCCCAAAATGTGAACCGTTTATGGGACCCACAAGGTTATGACAGTATATAAGTCAAAAAAACGTATATTGGGCCCCATAGCTAGAAAGAGGAAAAAACCCAACGAAGCAAGTAGAGCTCCACGAGTATGTAATTCAAGGCAGGATTTTGACACTAGGCTGCTTTTGGGGCATTATATAAGAACCCAACTAGTTCGGGTCTGAACAACAGAACAAACTAAACACTCTTCATTATTATTGTTTTTTTTTAGGGCATGCAAAAGAAAGCATTCTTCTTTATTGCCCCTTTAAAAAATTAAAAAAACAAGAGAGAGAATTTGAAGAAGTGTCGGTAATTCTCTTCTTTCTCTCCCTTGATTTTGTTCCGCCATTAACACACACACACACACACACTCTGTGAAAAGACATTTTTGCCCACAATGTGGTTCGGCGGGAAAATTTCGAGTGTTGTCTTGTTGGGGGCATTGTTGGTAATTTGTGGGTTTGGGGAGGTTTTTACTCTGTCGTCTATTCATCACAAAAAACCAGACTTTCACTGGAAACCTGCTACTGCTACTTGGTACGGTGACCCTAATGGCGACGGCAGTGACGGTGAGATTATCACTTGTCTCATTTTTATGTATAATTAATTATTGCATGCCCCATTATTATTAATCTGTACAATTTTGCTACCTCTAATTTTTTAACTCTGTATATACTCCATTGTTTCACTTGCTTAATTTCAGTTCTGTGAGATACCTAAAATAAGTAAAGGACGAAATTCTCCATAGTTTGACTTTTATTGTTTGTTTTGGAAAGCAAATTATATGAATATGACTTGTAATTGGTCCTACATTGCTGATGATAATAATTACTTGCAATAATCTGTTTAATATCCATTCCTAAAATAAATCTGCATGTCACATTTGTGCTGAAAATCAATGTTCATTCCCTTGCAATTTTAGTTCACTTTTGCATGTTTGGGATAAGTTTAGGATTGAAAATGAAATGTTTACAAATTAGAGATGAACAGGGTAATATTGAATCATGCCCTCTGTTCTTAAATAACCGCTCTATTTTGACCAAAGCTCGCACAATTTTGGCTAGAGTGGAGTAGTTTTGAGTAGAGGTGATCAAAAGTTCAGGTCAGGTGGGACTTAATTAAGCAAGTGTGTCCAAAGTTCGTTTTTTTTAAGCAGGCTTGACGGGCCATCTGCAGGTTTTTCAGGCCGGGCTAAACTTTTGGACTAAAAGGCTATTTTAAGTGTGCCAAAAAGCCTACAATTTTTTCGGGCCGGTTGTGCGAGCCAAAATTGCAAGGGCATTGATGATTGTGCCAAAATTGTGATCGGCCCGAAAATTGCAAGGGCATTGATGATTGCACACAATCAAAATTTCAATGATTGTCACAATTTTTTCGCACAATCTTCAGATCAAAAGCTCGCACAATTTTCGGGCCGGTTGGGTCGGGCCAATGATGATCCGCTCTAGTTTTGGGTATCATAATTTGTTGTAGAAAAATGAAATGGAGACGAATTAGAGAAAAAATGATTTTGTCTATGTAAGATTGAGAAGGGTGACAAAATAACGGCAATGTTTTTTCATGAAGAAACAATAGGAAATGGGGAGATTTATTTGATTCTATTTTCAAACACTAACTAAAATGGTGGCAATTATCTGAAGATTGTAATTTTACTTTTCCATTTTTTTTTGTAAAATATGATTGAAATTCAATGAATTAAGCTGAAATGCTTAGATCAGTTCTTTGAGACATGAGGTTTGAATGCGAGGTTATAAGTCTAACATACGGAGTAATTGCATGTGCTTCTTAAGAGAACAGTGGGGCTCAATTTTCTTATTCTGATGTGAAGATAGAATCGTACATTAAGGTAGTGTGTACCTACATGGCGCCATCAATATAATTACTCTAATGGTTTGTACGGTTAATTTACTCTAATGGTAGTAATTTTAAAAGGTCACTCACTAGTAACTAGTCAGTACTAAAGGTGGGCATGGGTTGTGCTACATGCCAAGCCTGCATGCGTCGTACGGCTCGTACCATAACAGGTCAAGAGAAGTTTGTGCGGTTGTGCAGTGTTGCCCGTGTTGGGCTCATGTTAAGTTATAAAATATAAGCCTCATGCTCAACCTGGCCTGTGTTTTTTGCGGGCATGGTTCATGCTGTGTTGTGGGTCTCATACAAATTTTAACTAAAATAAGCATGCAACTTGCGTGCAGGCTCGTCGTGCTCGTGCCAAATTTTTTATTTTTTTATGGCCAACTGGCGAGAAAATTCATTGTAGCTAAAACATGAGCAAGCTTATTAACCTCTCTCCTCACATGTGCAAAGAACAAAAGCCAAAGGAATTAGCTAGCTCTAATATATCCTTGATGATAGCTTCCTTCTAGTGACATTAGCAATTTCTTCTTTTTATTTACCTAACACAAAACTTTTAATTTAATATGTTATCCATGCGTGGCCCAACTATCATTCATGCCTTCATCAGAAGGGGTATATTATCTCGTAGTTAATGGACCAAAAATAACATTTAAAATTGTTGTATTTATTTTAAAACATCTAATAATAGAAATTGTTGCGTTTTTTTTCCAAACAGAGGAAGTATTAATTGCATAAGACACATGTAAGTATTCAAAATACATTTTTGTATCGTATGAAACTGTAATATATTGCCACATGTCATATAACTAAATCATAGTTCACCTTTAAGACGGGATCATCGATCATAGTTGGTTAATTAAAAAAGTATTTTTTACTTAGTTCAAATTTGTTGGGAGTGATGGTATAATGCAGTTACCCAACATTCTACTACGCGGTAAATGAACTACTTGCATGAAGTGTTGAAATCTGGGTCTATTTTTCCCACCACAAACATTAAATTATTTGGCTCCATATTACTAGATGATTTCTTGTTTAGGCCGAAACCTATAGACCTATATAGCCTAGCATTCACTACAAACTTCACATAGGTCAATAAAAAGCCGTGATTTGTTCAAGTTTGTAGTGTAAAAAAGTCTTGAAGGCTACATTTTTCATGATTACAACACCAATTTATATATTTGTTCCGTTTCTTTTTAAACGCAATAATTTAACATAAAATAGAGAGGAAACATGTCTAATCATTGCATATAAAGAATCGGAGTTAGTATTTTTTCTTATTTATAATATAAATTTGGATTATTTCCATTGGTATACCTGAGAATTTGCGTATTCCCACTGGTATACCTAAGTTTTAAAAAATCTCAGTGGTATACTTAAATAAATAATGAAATTCAATAACCACTTTTAAAGGATGTCTGAAAATAACCTTTAAAAGTGGTTATTAAATTCCATTAAAAAAACGATTTTATGGTTATTAAATAAATAAAAAAAACGATTTTATGGTTGTTAATGTCCTAAAATAACCTTTAAAAGTGGTGATTAAATTCTATTAAAAATGTAGTTATACCACTTGGATTTTTTAAAACTCAATTATACCACTAGAAATATGCAAATTCTCAGGTATACCAATTGGAATAATCCTATAAAATTTTTTATGATTAAAATGTTGTGAAGGTAACAAAAATTTTAAAAAAAGGAAGTACTACTACTAGTGACTCCCTAATTGAGTGAAATTATGTAAATTTTGTGTGCAAAATTGTGCATCTAGCTTGAGTGTTTTGCCAACTGTTTGTGTGTAAAATTTTCATGCAAAATCATGTTGCATAAATTAAATGATTATCTACACTTAGTCTAGTGATTAGTCGTAATTAATAAAATTGAAATTATATAATACAGGTGGGGCATGTGGGTATGGATCCTTAGTTGATGTGAAACCATTTCGGGCACGGGTCGGAGCAGTGAGCCCGATACTGTTCAAGGGTGGGGAAGGATGTGGTGCATGCTACAAGGTCAGGTGCTTGGACAGTGAAATTTGTTCAAGGAGAGCCGTTACTGTTATCATTACTGATGAATGCCCTGGTTGTCCTGATGCAACTGCCCATTTTGACCTCAGTGGCTCTGCCTTTGGTCGCTTAGCCATCTCCGGCGAAGGTGGCCAGCTGAGAAACCGCGGTGTCCTTGACGTCATTTACGTAAGGTTAGTACCTCAATTCCGAAAATATATATCTTTCTTTAGGTTATTTAGGCTCTATTCTTTTAGACTCAACTGCATTGGATTTATATGAACACAAACATTAAGGGTGCTTCTTTTCGTCTTAAAAAAAAAAGCTTTTCAATAAGTTCAGATAAGTTCCGTTTAAATAAGTTCATGTCTAATAAGGTCCAAATAAACCTTAAAAAAAGTTTCAAGTTTAATAAGTTCAGATAAGTTTCAATAAGTTTAGGTCTAATAAGTTTGAAAAATACACACCCTAAAAGGGCATTTTGGTAACTTTGGGATGGCTCTGTTATTTTAGGAATCAAGAATTTTGCTATTGGGTTTACACTAGTATACTCATCATTGGAGTCTTTTTGGTTAGTTGGAAGGTTAGTTGCCAAGTTAAAGTTAGCAAGTTAACTGAAAGGGGCTCAAGTGTATAAACTACCTACTAAAAGACCAAAATAGGCTTGTTAGTTTTGATGTAATGGGGTATTAGTAGGGGTAGTTTTGGAATGTTAGAAAAGGTTCTGCTAAAGCTCGTTAAGTGTTTTGGCTTTTTTGACTGGAAATATATACCGTGCATGGTTTTGACCGTTTGTTTGACTGCACAGTTGTTCTGTTGTTGTCATCTTGTGTCGTGTTCTCAATTCTCACTGTTGACCGTTCTGTTAGTTACTAACTGACTGCCTATATTTTTTGATTTTTTTTTATTTTATAATCCCTTATTTATCTTCTTGTTTCAATTCAGATTCCTGAAGTCAGAAACCAACTAACCAAGTAGTAGGGTTAAAAACTTAAAATAGTTTTCAAGTATTCTTTTTGTTATCATTTGAAATAGTAAGATAAAAAATGAATTGAGTGGCCAGCGTGGTCTCACTTAACATAAATTGTTCATATATAGCTTGAAGCCTTGAACCTACTCCCTCCGTAACGAATTACTAGCAACAATTTCTATTTTTAGGTGTAACAAAATACTTGCAACAATTTTTTCCAATTTTATTTTATTCCTTTTTTGAAAAAAAAAAACAACACAATACCCCCACTTACTTTTCTCTTTCTTATGTTTCTCTCTTACTTTTATCATATTACCACATAATACCCCATTTACTTTTCCTTCTCTTACTTTTCTCTCTCATACTTTTATCATTATACCACCTAATACCACTATTACCTTATTTTACCTAGAAATTTGTGCTAGTACAAATGTTGCTAGTAATTCGTTACGGAGGGAGTATAATTTATCTTTTATGTGTTAGAGATTTCAGATAAATTGATTTTTTTAACCTCTATTAATTTGCTATATTTTGACTTCAGAAATCTACATTTGTTAATAAGTATTCTCTGCGTTTCAATTTGTTTGTTATGTTTTTAATTTTTTTATGGGAGATAATTGGCCAAAGAGTAACAAATAGAGAAATAGTGTATTAAAACATCGATGTAGATGTAGTGTTCCTATTTGTGTGCATTTTACGTAAGAAAGGAATTTTTTTTTCCATTTTTTTTACTACTCCGTAATTTCTTTGTTGGGCAAAGTTAACGGGAGAATCAAAGTACGTGGTGGTCTCCAATCCTAATTTTATTGTATTGTATTTAATTATGCGAACGTTTTAATTTTCTAAAAATAGAAAATCGGATATTTAGATTATGGCGATCTGGGGATGGAGTAAAGTAGAAAATGTATTAATCCATTTGTGGGAGAGAAACATATGATTTTCAATTTAGTTATCTTTGGTTATAATTCTTTTCTGATCTATATATATATATATATATATATATATACCAAAATTATAGGACGCCTTGTAAATACCCCGGAAAGAAAGTGGCATTCCATGTAAATGAAGGCTCCACTGCTTACTGGCTTTCCATTTTGGTCGAGTTTGAGGATGGAGATGGCGATGTAGGCGCTATGCACATTAAACCGGTATGCATTTTCTCATTTATTTGTTCATTTTCTCGTTTATTTGTTCATTTTCCTTTAAAATCAATTTCAAAAGTAGATATTAGTACTACCTCCGCCTTAATTTAATTGTAACACCGTCCTAAAATAGAAACATCATAGTACTTGCAACAATTATTTTCTCCTTATCACATTTTTTTTAATCTTTCTGTATCAATTTTACACTAACAAACAAACTTTGTGTCGGAGTCTGCACCAAACCATTTTTTCCAATTAATTTGGGACGGATGTAGTAACTAACAAGAAGATAAAAATGACAATTCACACACAAATTTTCTCGACACTGTCATGAAAAATTTTAGTCAAAAATTACACCTTTTATGAACTATGATTGAGCATTATATAAAATCTAAAAGTACAATCATGAAATGGTGCGTCCTGAAAAAAGTGGCAATGCACCATTCATGCCTTTGCCTAAAAAGCACTTAGAAGCAAAAAAAGCAGAGGATTGAAATCTCAAATCTAAATGGGCCGTATCTTTTCCTAACAAAATTCATATAAAAACCCTAAAAAGATATATAAGATAAGCAATTGAGCAGCTTTCTGTACTAATACGAGTACATAATTCCCAGTTATCACGGAGGAATACCGTAATTTCCCTTGATCAACGTCTCTCATGCTGCAATGATGGCTAAAAGAAGATTAAAGTCATAAATTTGTGTCAGTTTTGGTCATTACAACGTGATACATAATGTAATGTGGTCAATAACAGAGTATTTTAAACTTTTATTATTATTAATTATTAAAACCACCTTTAATTAATTTGTTGCATGACTTTGTTTGCAAAAGTGTTTTAATGGGAGAACATGCAAAAGTTAATACTTTAGTGACTTCCTACAACAAAGCATAATGTTGTGTAGATCAGATAAAGTCTTCTTAATTAACACCCCAAATCTTCCTGTATAACGGAAAAAAGTTGTTAACCTATATAAAATATATCCATTTGTTGTCATAACTAACTATTGTAATGAGTAATGACCTACCTCATGTGCTTCATGTTTAAGTAAGTTACCATTAGGAGTGTGTTATTTTCGCATGATTAGGGCATGTTTACTTCAACTTATTTTCAGTTCAGTTCTCAATTTTCTTCTCTCATAAATAATTATATTCAGCTCAATTCAGTTCAGTTCTGCTTAATTCAGTGAACATAAACAGACTCTTAGAAGTTAGAATTGATGGGTAGGATTGGAATATGGATATAGAAATGAATGATTGAGATTAGAATGGATTGAAATTGGTATTGTAAATCCCCCTAAGAGAACACACCCTCTAAACTAGAAATATACTCAATTCATAATAAAGTAACTGCAATGATTTGACATTTTTTCTCGTTGTAGTTAATATATTACGGAAGGAGTATTATTTTAATAAACAAAAAAAAATCAAATCCACGCTTCTCGTAGTTTTGCCCCTGTTTGCATTGTGTTAGAATCTTCTGAACTTGTATGGTTAATACCAGTAAAGAAGGGCAATTAAGATCCGCACACTACAATTTGATATTCGTACTCCTTATTTTTCATATAAAACAATATAAGCGCACATTTATATTAAGAACATGGTGTGCGTATATCAAATTGTGGTGTGTGGATCTCAATTACCGCAAAGAAGCTAATGGATTTCTTCTTACCAAACTTAATTTTTTTAAAAAGCAAGGGAATTTTGTTTTTGAGCACAAAAAGGTGGTGATGTCATTAAGTGTAGTGTCTAGTTCAATTCCAAAATATCTAGACAAAGACAAGGGTTTTCACTCTTTCTCATCAGTTGTCATCTCCACTAATTAATAAGAACTCACAATAATGCCACAAATAAATCCAAAAAGAAACAATTAAAATTATACCTTTAATTATGTCTCATCCACTAGTAGGAATTGCTTATTAATGATACAATTAATATGGACGTACGTATCCATCATTCTAACCGTTACTTTTGAGCTTCATATACGTTGCCAAAAAAAGAAATCATACAAAAAAACAAAAAAAAGGCATGATTGAACATGAAGAATTGAGTTAGGTTATACAATTGATTGCCCTATATATAGAACATGATAAGGATTTTGAACCCCATTGGATATTCTCTTGAGATCCAATCTTCTTTAATTAATGTGTCAATACTCTACGATATTGTCCAGATTCTTGTCATAATGCATTGTTCAACATTAATTGACATCTTTCTCTAATTAAATAGTTAAATTTAGAGCCTTTTGGAAGAAAAACACATTATTTCACTAGAGAATGATTATAAGTTTGTTTATTCAACTTGTCAAATTGGATATTTTGCAATAATAAGATGAAATGATCTGAATCGATTGTATGTAATACAGTAGCTATCTGTTTGACTATTAATAAATGTTCATGAACCTATTAGGCCATGCTCATGAAGAGGGTTTCTGCCGATAGATATTTGAGCGAGGAGTTGTTTAACATCTTCATGAGGCAAAGTCGTAATAGCTTCTCGAATATCGAATAGAATCTTATCAGTTATGATGCGCAACAAAGTGAAAAATGTTGCCCAAAGGGGGATGAAGATAGATAGTGGCAAGGAACTGGGTATCCGCTTTAAACATCTCCAACATCTCCCAAAGGGGGATGAAGATAGATAGTGGCAAGGAACTGTGCGTTGGAGATGTTTAAAGCGGATACCCAGTTCCTTGCCACTATCTATCTTCATCCCCCTTTGGGCAACATTTTTCACTTTGTTGCGCATCATAACTGATAAGATTCTATTCGATATTCGAGAAGCTATTACGATTTTGCCTCATAAAGATGTTAAACAACTCCTCGCTCAATCGTCTATCGGCAGCAACCCTCTTCATGAGGCAGCCTTCGCCGGAAATGTAGAGGTGGCAAACCATGCATATTAGTCAACATCGACATGCAAGTATGAAACTAATGTTTGCAAGGAATAAAATTGCATAATAATCCAGTAAAGATAGTCATAAATGCAACATGAAAGTCAAAGCTTTAATTTCTCTTGTTTGCAAGAGTTGGAAGATAATATATTTACATGCAAGTGTTATTGTGAATGGGATGGACAGGCAACATCAAATGAGTGGATAGAGATGACACATTTATGGGGTGCAAACTGGTGCGTGATCGGAGGACCTTTGAACGGCCCTTTTTCTGTTAAACTGACTACACTTTCAACCGGGAAATCTCTTTCGACTCGAGATGTTATACCCCAGAAATGGTCACCTACTGCGACTTACACCTCTCGTCTTAACTTCATTCCTTAGGTTCTTTCTTAATACTCACCTCTATGTTTTAATGCTCTTTTGTTTTTTTGCTAAGGAAATGAAAAGTAGCATAAAATGCTCTTTCATTTTACTTTTTTGTTACATGTTCTGTTTAAGTCTTTGATTTTGGTCCTGCTGAAACGCCGAAAGAGTGTTTGTTTGTAGGAAGAATAGGAGCCCTCTTCTTAAAGGAGAGTGAGCGACCAAGTGTGAAGTATGTATGCGTTGTATGATACTAATGTGGAAGTGTAAGTTTGTGAGCGAGTTGCTCGTGTTTTGTTTACTAATCGCGAATGAGTGAGCATCTTGAAGTGTAATTGTAAGTTATGATGCAAAAAACATATGTATGTAAGGTTTTGTAGAGGGGTCTAATGATCCCTCTATTTCTATATTATTATCAGTGAAGAACCATTGTGTTGTTTTGGCTGCAAACCATTTGTTTTGTGCTTTTCATATTCAATGAAAGGAGCTACACCACTAGCAGTTGATGTGGATGAGATTCTATTTTAGGTCTTGGGTACCACCTTCCAAGCAGGGGCAGTTGGGTAGATCTTGGGTTGGGCCTATCTAAGCCATGATCCACATTAAGCCCATAAATTTTAAATGAAAATATATATTATGGTGTCACTAATTAAAATTAATGAAATTGGATTAGTTTAGTTGGTTAACCCCTTTAAGTTCAAACAAATGCCAATTTCAAATCCCATGGTTAGCATTTTTTTTATTAAATTGATTTGTGTTTTTATTTATTTTAGCATTTCAAGTTTTTAACCTAATTCTTAGAAAAAGCATATGATTACAATCCGTTATGAACAAAATTTCAGGATTCAATGATGCTTCCAACACTTTAACCAACTAACCTAGTTAGTATCTACTAGGCGTGCTTATGGAGCGAGTCGATCTCGAGATAGGGGTTACTCGACTCGTGCTCGTTAGGTTTCAAGTTGAACCCCAGTTGATAACGAGTTGTTCGTTTAATGTTTTGGCCCTATTGAATTTCAATTTTTTTAAGAAAATTAGTGATTATATTCTTTTTTCTTTAGGTAATTAAATTATTTATTCTTAAAGTGTATTAATTTATTATATCAAGTGTCAAACAAATTTTTCTTTATTTATTATATAATTTATATTCAATTATTTTCAATGATTTAACATAAAAAATTATTGATTAATCTGTACAATTATCGAGTTTCGAGCTAATTCGAGCGAACACGAGCCAAATCGAGCTCAAGTAGCTCGCGAGTTGCTCAGCTCGATTATCACCCCTAGTATCTACCACAAATTAAATGCAGTTTGCAAATCAACAAAAATCAATTTATCATGATATTGTTTCTATGGTATCTAATTAATTTTTAGTTTGTGAATACAATATGTTTAATCTTTGGTCCAACCGTCCAAGACATACTCTCAATGGGCACCTTAATGGCAAAATTTGACAGCCATAGTGTAACAATGACACCAACTTCAAGTAATGAACTCAACTTCTTAAGCAAAGAAGTTCATCAGATCAGCAAATACAGTTGAGCTAACAAAAACTTATTCTCCATACCAATCTCCATAATAGAATGAGAAAAAACATGTAAAAATTTCATCAAAAGATGATGATATATAAAATAAAAGAAGCCATTAAGGCTCAGCCTGGGCAGCTTGCACTTGTTCAGTCTGCTGTGCTTTGGGCTCCTGGCTACTGTTATCAGCCGCCTTCTCGGTGTTCTCAGAAGTTGAAGAGGGCTCATTATCAGGACCTTTCTCAATAGAAGTTACATTAGCATCTTTCTTCTCAGATTTTTCGGTATCTGTTTTTGCATCTTTCTCGTCTTTGGCCTCGTTTTTGGCGGGGGGAGGAGGCGTCATATGGGGAGGAGGATTGTGCTTAAGCTTGTGAACAATTTGACGCATTCGAGAGAGATCAGTAGGCTTGCCTGGCTTAGGACCTTGGATAACCACAACATTTGGCTTCTTTTCTGCATCTTTCTTTCCTGATCTTCTTCTCTTCTCAAGGTTTGGAACCTCTCTTGGAATTATTTCTGCTATTGCTTTCCAATAATGTTGGTAGGCCTCTTTGTGGAACTTCTCTTGATTTTCCATGTATTGCTACATTATTCATATATACTTTAATTAATTAAATAGAAAGAACATCTTTAGATGAATGAGTTGAATGTTTTTGGTGAGTAAATTGATAGATGGATGGTACACTAGAGCCTAGTATTCGGCTATTCGCTAACCTATCAGTTTTAATCAATTCCAATCAATAATAATTACTTTCATTCCGTTCCTTTTTGTAAGTTACTCTATAATTCATTATTTTAGTTAGTTACTCTTTGAATTATTATAGTAATGAAAGTGTTTGATGCTAGTATAAAGGGCCGGTGTGTACCTTCTCTCTTTCTCTGTTTTGTGTCCGAGTATTGTCACAGTTGAGCTTTCTTTTCTCAAGGAATGATTGTTTGTATTCATTAGCTTCCCGAATTATCTGATTCCTCATTTCCTTCTCCCTTTTCTCCTTCTCCTCAAGATGAATGGCATTTTGGCTAATTTAAAAATAAAAAAAAAAAAAAGGAAAAAATAAAATTATATTTATACTTCAATTTTCGATCTTAGCAAACTTCAACATTGCGTTTGGATAGCAAGATGGAGGGGAAGAAAGGGAGGGTAAAAAGAGGAAGGGAAGGGGAAAGAAATGGAGGAAGAATAATGGTGTGTTTTATGTCTTTTCAATACTCTTTTAACTTGGGGCAATGTTTATTAAAGAGAAGAAAATGGATCATCCCATGCCACTCCTCTTCCTTCATTCCCACACATATTTCTCAAACAAGAGATTTGTTCTCCTTCCTTTCTTTTCAATTCCTTCAATCCAAACAATGTGTTAGGAAAGTAATAATTGAATATCAAAATTTATAATATCTACAGATATATAGCAAACCTCAATTAGCTGAGGAATATCAGGTTTATCAAAATGATATGTCTAAGAAACATATCAAATGGCATAATTGTAAATATGTCAACATTGAATTTGTTGTCTTATTCTCATTTAACCTTGCAAAATGACTCTAATACCCTTTGAGATGTTTCTTTTTGAGAAACTGTGAATTCCCCTAATTAGCTAAATGTGAAGTTGCATTTATGGTGAAATTTTATAACTTTTTTAGTAAAAAATTCTAATAGTACGTACAACAAGCTAACAACAAACTCAAAGCTAGCTAAAATCAAGCACTCCATCAGTTTTCTTTTGATGTTCTCGTTTGGAACCTTGACACTATTCACAATTAAAGAGAATCTTCTTAATTCATCTCTATATATAAGCAGCAATTTTATTACTATATTTCTTTTATATAATTTCTACTATTCTGTAATTATATACATTAATGGTATTAAAATGTTCATTGGCAAGCGTGCACAGTCGCAATGAAATCAAAAAATGAAATGGAGGGATTGGAGTATATCTAATGTAAACTAAGAAAAGATAAAAACTCATGTGTACTACATCCAATCAATGATGATCACGAAAAGGTAATACTAAATTTGGATTGACAACCCTAAAGATTGACAACCCTATTGTAATTGGATTTTTATTGGATAATTATGTCTTATTAACGGCGCATTTGGTAGCCGGTTATAAATGGTCATAATGAGAATGAATTTATAACTAAATTTGAAAGGAAAATCTAAATCCATGGCTAGTTTAACTCTAATTCACTACAAAAATTAGAACATTTTAGCTACAAAATGTAGCAACCAATTTTGTAATGGTTGCTACTTGGCAACGAAATTTTTGTTTTTGGTTGCTATAATGAGCCATGTTAAATTGGACCATTTTAGCTACAAAATGTAGCAACCAATTTTATAATAGTTGCTACTTGGCAACAAAATTTTTGTTTTTAGTTGCTATGATGAACAATGTTATTACACAAGTAGCAACGGAATTTATATGGGTCTTATATTGGTTGCCATTGGCTACCAAAATTATATGATTAACTCGTTATATTTTTTTTTCAACATTAAAAGTCTGTAGCCCATTTTCATTTTGGCGGATAGTTTGGGCGCTTCTCCATAACCTGAATTTTTTGAACCAACCTCTCACTATACATTTTTTTTCTCTTCTTTTTTCTACTTGGGTTCATTCAATTACACTCTTTTCTACTTTTCAAAAAAAAATATTGTTCTGCTTTTCCATTGTTAACTAAATTTACAATTTTCTTTCTTCAAAGATGAGAAGAATTTTCAGAAGATGAAAGAAGTTGTAGAATGAAGTACTGTAAAAGTTTCGTTAGGGTTAATATTCAACAAAATCGCCTTCAATTGCGGCGATGATTCGTTAGGGTTCAATTGCAGTATCACTAAATCTTGGGGCTAACTTTGAATTTCAATTGTTTTCAAGCAGGTATACCCTCTTGTTTTGTGTTTGTTTTTTCCCTTGTTAATTTTGTTTTCACTTGTGATGACATCAATGCCTAAATATATGGTGGAATTTTAAAATTTGGTTGATTTTATGTAGTTAATATATGTTAATTTAATTACATGCGATTCTTAGTTTAATTTTTTTTATGTATTCTCAAATTGTGGGTGTCCTTTGTTATTAATTCTAATGCTATGTTAGTGGCAGAGCATTAGGATAATTAGTTTTATGGTTGCAGTTAGTGGGCTAAGTTTCTTTAGTTTGTTTGATGGTAGTGTTTTAGTGGGTCTTAGATTAATCGTTACTCCAATTGTTTTGTTCGTTTTAGTTTTCTTATGCTATCTTTATTTTCTTATGCTTAATTATTAACTAGTATATGTATTGATGTGGTGTATCATGCCCATTTATAGACAAAATGTTCTTGGGGTCCTTCAATGGTGAAGATGGTAAAGAAAGGGTGGCAACAAAAGTGTAAGAGGAGATTATTAGATGTAGTTTGCAAGATGTGTACATCAAAAAAGTATCAAGAAAAATGGTGTCATCCAAGCATAAAGAAAACCATTTTGGCACTTAGAGGAAAAAATGAGTTCGATCAAGAAGTCTAAACAATGTTCTTTAAACAAAAAAAATCCCAGAAAAAGAAATGCCTATGCACTGTCACGGATCCAAATCTACTGAGCAAATTAAAATTAATATGGTATGTGTTCTAAAATTGACATGTTCTAATGACTACATAGTGTAGGATTGTTGCTCTACTGAGCAAATTAAAATTGGTCTGGTTTGTATTCTAAAATTGATCAGGTTGTTGTTGGATTAGATGGATTGTTGGATTAATATCTAGATAGTGTAGGATTGTTGTTTCTTGGTTTAATGGTTGGATTTTGTTGGTGCCCTATTGAAGTTTTTGTAACCATGTACTTAGGAAAAGGAGTTAAAGTGAGTCCCTACTGCATCTGAAGTTTATTACAAATAAAGGCCATGTCAACAAAAAAAAGATAAGTTTGTTGACAAAACAACTGAAAGTCTTTGGGTATGTATTCCTATTTTATGTTGTTCATGTATAAAATATTTTATCCTGGGAAAAAATGTGCATTTATTCTTGCTATTTGTGTATACATGGTGCTTGTTTTTCAGAATGATTTTAAGAAAAATTAAAATGGCTGGTAACATAGAACATGAGAATCCCAATTCAAATAGAGGATGATTTGCTCTTAGAAGCCTTATGTGGATGGAAGAATGGAAGGATATACGACCTTGGAAATGTTGCAGATAAATTTTATGTCAAGCCACATCAAGATCCAAGCTCTAAGAAGGCAAGAAATGTTCTAGTGACTAATTTGTAAAATAATATTATGCAACTAACTTCAGAGAATTCAGAACAAAAAAAAAAAAAAGAACTTGAAGAAACAATATGTTTGGTGGCGACAATCATATTGTAGTGACATTTGAGACAATCATGTTGCTACTTACATGAAAATTTGTTGCAAGATCTATATGTGGTTTGGTGGTTTTTGGATTGGTCTTTTGCTAAGGATGACAGTGACATTTGAGAAGACACAATTGCAGCAAGGACTGTCTGGGTGGATAAGCTAGTGTTATAGCTCAATTTGAGTTGAATGTGTTGTAATGCACCTTTTTGTATTTAGTTGGAAAAAACAAATGGTAGGATGTAACTAAATTTTCTATTAACAAATAATTTTTTTATTGTTGTCCTTTTGGTGGAATGGCATGCTTTACTTTTTCAATAATTTAAAAGCTTTGACAAATATTGAATCATTGCTATAATAATATTTGGTTACACTCTTAATTTTGGCAACCAATAGAAAAATCGGTTGCCACAATATAGTTATCATGGAAGGCAACAAATTTCTGAAATTGTTGCTAAAAATGGCAACCAATAATTGAATCAGTTGCTAAAGATGGCAACCAATAATGAAATTGGTTGCTAAAAAATTCCTTGCTAAATAGCAACGAATTTGGCAACCATTTTCAGATGGTTGCTAAATGGCAACGGAATTGGGTTACAATGCGTTGCTAAATGAAGATGGCGACAATTATCATATTTGCTACAATTTTTTTTGGTTGCCACTATGTTGCTACATGTAAGTAGCAACCATTTTCTTCAAAATAGCAACGGTTTTGTTTGGTTGCTAAATAGCGATATTTTTGTAGTGATTTATCTAATTTTCTTCACAAATATCTATTTCTATCCATATCACCCTCCCCATGGTAAATGAATGGTAATATAAAATAAAAAGAAAATTCAAGCTTGGGAATGAAAATATATTTTCCGTGGGAATTATAAGGTTCTTCCTTAACAAAATTACACTTTAAATCCATTATCATTACAAAAAATTATTACCAACAATCAAACAGACCGTAAATAATCATCTTTTTAGTACACTTCTCTCCCCATTAATTACAAATATCAACATTTTAGTTCGATTATAATTCCATATATATAAGAATCTAGGAAGATTGCTAATTCGTTTTAGAAAAGAGTTAGTATTACAATTTTTAGACCAAAAGATAATTAAACTATTAGTATCAAAATCAAAATATGCAACATCTTATGATTTTTATCATCTAATTAGGACTAGAGTAAGCAACCTGCATAATGTAAAATTTTCTCTTATGTACTCTAAAAACTTATTTATCAAGGTATATCCTTCTTGGGCTGTATATGTTAGGAAACTTTTTTTTCGTCAAAATAAAATAAACGAAGCCTGTTCCGATCATTTTAAAAGCAACATTCTCCTCATGTTACAAACAAATTGAATGAGATATCATTATGATAGAGAATATTTACAAAAGATATTGTAAATTTATTTTAGTAGGCAATGGTGGTAGTATTCCGATTTTGGGTTACGGTCATTCTTTTTTATGCAATAATTCTCTTCCCCTTCATAATGTCCTTCATGCTCCCAATATTATTAAAAATTTGATCTCTGTGCGAAAATTTACCACTGATAATAATGTCTCAATAGAGTTTGACACGTTTGGTTTTTCTGTAAAGGATCTTCGAACCGGGAAAATAATTACGTGGTGTAATAACTCCGGAGAACTTTATCCTGTCACCTCTACCACTTCTTCGCCTCATTCTGCTACATCTCTTGCTACTCTCTCCACTTCCACTTGGCACAATCGCTTGGGTCATCCTGGAGCACCTACTCTTGGCTATCTTCAATCTAGACATTTAATTTCTTGTAATAAGGAGCCTAACTCCATAGTTTGCAGTGCTTGTCCTCAAGGGAAACATGTTAAATTGCCATTTTCTTCTTCATTACATTCTACTTTGTGTGCTTTTGATATTATTCATGCGGACTTATGGATATCCCCTATCCCTAGTGTTAATGGACATAAATATTACTTGGTTCTTGTGGATGATTTTACAAATTATGTTTGGCCTTTTCCTTTCACTCTCAAATTTCAGGCTTTTCAATCATTTCTTAACTTTTGTGCATACGTTCACACTCAATTTGAACACCCCATTAAATCCTTTCAAAGTGATCATGGTCGTGAGTTTGACAATGCTACGTTCAAATCCTTTTGTGCTAAAAATGGGATTGTTTTCCATTTCTCATGTCCACATACTTCCCCTCAAAATGACAAAGCTGAACGAATGCTCCGCACTCTAAATAATATCACTCGCACACTTCTCTTTCACGCCTCTCTTCCTCCATCATATTGGAATCATGCTCTTCAAACCGCCACATATCTCCATAATATTTTACCCACAAAAACTCTTCACCACATTACTCCCGCTCATACTCTATTTGGCAAACAACCCTCTTATTCTCATCTTCGTGTTTTTGGCTGCTTATGTTTTCCAAACCTGACTTCCACTTCTCTGCACAAATTAGCTCCTCGTTCTACACCATGTGTGTTTTTAGGGTATCCATCGGAGCATCGTGGGTACAAATGTCTAGATCTCCGCACTCGTAAAATAATTCTCTCTCGACATGTTACCTTTCATGAGCAAACTTTTCCATACAAAGACATTGCTCGATACACTCTTGCTGATTATGCACCTCTTGATGACACTGGCCCCTCACCCTACCTTACTCATCATCTCCTTCAGGGCCACCATGATGCCCAGGCTCATTCCCCTCCCTCTTCTCCTTCGGCTCCGACCCCAGACCCAAGCGTCCAAACCTCCCCCATTGCACATCGCAACCCTAACCCATACACTCCTCCCCCTCTCCGTGGAAGTTCCCCTATCATTCCAACTCAACCCCCGCCATTATCCCCTCCAATGCAGACCCGTGCTCCCCATGGCATTGTTAAGCCTAATCCTAGGTATGCTTTGTCTACCTCTACTATAACTCCGCGTCTCTCTCCCCTCCCCAAGTCTCATAAAAAAGCCTTGACCGACCCTAATTGGACTGCTGCCATGAATGATGAATATAGTGCTTTAATTAAAACTGGGACTTGGGATTTGGTTCCTCGGCCTCCAGGGGTGAATGTTGTCAATTGTATGTGGCTTTTTCGTCATAAATTTAAATCTGATGGTGTCCTTGAGCGGCACAAAGCACGACTTGTTTGTGATGGCAGGTCTCAAGAGGTTGGCATTGATTGTGATGAGACATTCAGCCCGGTGGTCAAGCCGGTTACCATTCGTACCGTCCTCAGCATTGCCGTGGCTCGTCACTGGTTCATTCATCAACTGGATGTCAAAAATGCCTTTTTACATGGTAATCTGCGGAAAATTGTATATATGCATCAACCTCCGGGTTTTGTTGATAAGCGGGCCCCTCATTATGTTTTTCGTCTTCGAAAGGCGTTATACGGCCTGAAACAGGCCCCACGAGCTTGGTATCAGCGGTTTTCCACTTTCCTACACCATATGGGGTTCATTACCGCAAAGAGTGACTCCTCTCTGTTTATTTTCCAAAATGGATCCCATGTTGCATATCTCTTGTTATATGTTGATGACATTATCTTGGTCTCTTCCTCTAACTCTCTCCGTACTGGTATCATCTCTCATATGCAGACTGAGTTTCCCATGACTGATTTGGGACCGTTGAGTTATTTTTTGGGTATTGCAGTTACAAGGACTCCTACATATCTTTTTCTTTCTCAACGAAAGTATGCTCAAGAAATACTTCAGCGAGCAGGTATGGAAAACTGTAAACCTTCTGCCACACCCGTTGACACCAACTCTAAACTCAGTTCTGCCTCTGGTTCACCTGTTGAGGATCCGACCTTGTATCGTAGTCTTGCTGGTGCACTACAGTATCTCACTTTCACTCGCCCTGACATTGCCTATGCCGTTCAACAGGTGTGTTTGTTCATGCATGATCCACGGGAGGCTCATTTTAATGCTTTGAAACGGATTCTACGGTATGTCCAAGGCACTATTGATCATGGGTTACATCTCTATCCTTCCTCATTTTCTCAACTGATTACTTACTCTGACGCGGACTGGGGTGGATGCCCGGATACTCGTCGTTCTACCTCTGGCTACTGCTGCTTTCTTGGTGATAATCTCATCTCTTGGTCCTCCAAGCGCCAACCTACTCTCTCCCATTCGAGTGCAGAAGCCGAGTATCGTGGTGTTGCTAATGTTGTTGCTGAATCTTGTTGGCTCCGTAATTTACTTCTTGAGCTTCAGTGACCACTACAACATGCCACCATTGTATATTGTGACAATGTTAGTGCCATTTACTTGTCTAGCAATCCTGTTCAACACCAACGCACTAAGCATGTGGAGATGGACATACATTTTGTTCGGGAAAAGGTGGCCTTAGGCCAAGTACAAGTCTTACATGTCCCTTCACGTTACCAGTTTATTGACATATTCACCAAAGGCTCCCTCGGCATTTATTTCTAGATTTCAGATCCAGTCTTAGTGTCCGCCCTCCTCCCGCTACGATTGCAGGTGTGTGATAGAGAATATTTACAAAATCTTTTGTAAATTAATTCTGAGTAATTTGAGGAGATTTGATGAGCTGTAAATGAGTTGTAAAATATTTACTTGTAACCCTACCTATATATATATATATGAGAGACCAGCAACTCCAAAAGGGCAAGGATCGAGTTTCATTTATTCCAATACATTAGCTACCCTCTCTACATATCAATAACTTTCAATGGTCATCTTCCTAAACTAAATTGTCCAAAAAAAACACCGTAAAATAATGTAACCATCATTAATTTGTCATTCAAAGTATGCATAAAGAGACTTAGGGCGCGTTCTCTTCACCTTAAAAAAAGTTTCAAGTTTAATAAGCTTATATAAGTTAAGGTCTAATAAGGTATAAATACACCTCAAAAAACATAAGTTTAAGATTTAATAAATTCAGATAAGTTCAGTTCATAAGTTTAGATCTAATAAATTGAAGATAATGCATCTTATAGAATAATTTATAAAAGCGTAAACCAAAAGTTGCAAAATTAAATGCAAATGCAAAAGAAACCATAATCCCCAAACGCAAATGTAAGTAACGTAATGTAAAAGAGGGAAGTAAGAAAAAAGAGATGATTATTGCTATTGGTATACCTGGGAATACGCTAATTCCTAGATATACCAATGGAAATAATCCAAAAACAAACCGGCGCCATTGACGAAAGGCATGGGCTTCCTCAGGGTCCATTAGCGAAGGTGGAGGAAGTATCGGCGCATCTATCGAAGACGTGATCGCCGTTTCATCTAATAATTCCTCAACACCGTCATTTGAATAATAATGAACATTATTATTATTATTATCAATAATACCACCACCACCGCTGTTGTTACCCAGAACTACATTATTAATATTATTGCTATGAATCTGATCTCCCTTATTATTATTATTATTATTATTATTATTATTATTATTATTCATATCTGATTCAAACGGCGATGACTCTGTAGCGGCAGCCGCATAGTACTGCTGGAAACCATCAGAAGAATTATTATTATCATCATCATCATGAACATAACCACCATAATCGTCATCGAATGGCGTCGCAACGACATCATGATGCGTCGCAACATCGTCGTTGTTACTTACATCTTCGAACATTGACGACATTATTATTGTACCTTGTACGTAATGTTGTTCTTAATTAGCTAGCTAATGTATATATATGTATGCCATTATTGTACGTTGATTAGATCTAATGGTGATGGAAATTGGTGTGATAGAACTCAGATTGTGTTTAATTTTTGATGTCTTTTGTTATTGTGGTGAGATTTGGAATGGAAAGAAGGTGTGCGAGTGGAAGATGAGAGTGAGTGTTGATTGTTGAATGTACGTAACATGCGATCACATATTAGTTCTTGGCTTCACATTTGGATGTTGGACTTTTTCTTGCTTTAATTGATGATGTGGCCACTGTTTTTTTTCCCATATTTTGCCACCTGTCTCTTCTTCAGTTCCTTGTTTACAACTTTTTCTCCCAATTTTCTTTTATTAATTGAAAAGCTACTCTTATTGTTTTTATAAAAGAGGGATAATTGTTTAGGCTCCGTTTATTTCGACGGAAAATTGTTTTTCATGGAAAGATTGTATTAAAGAACAAAATAAAAGGGAAATAAAAAATAAAAGCAAAAAAGAGTGACATTGGGATTAGAGAAGAAATTAAAAGTAATAGATACGGTGAAAAATGTAGCGTACCTGGTTAGAAAAAGGAAAAATATTTTCCTTCTAAAAAGAAAAGATTTGTAACTTTGAGAAAATCATTTTCCCATACCTAATATAAAAGGAATAATTACATTAATAGGTACCAACTATTGCACTTTTAATTTTATAGGTATCAACTTTTGATTATTCACCAGCAGCACGAAATATTACATAAAGTTGCAACGATAGGTATAGATGACCTATAAATAGGTATGGATGACCTATAAGTTGTAACAATATTTAGGTCACATACCTATCATTGCAACTTTATGTAATAGTTCGTGCTGCTGGTGAATAATCAAAAGTTGGTATCTATAAAATTAAAAGTGCAATAGTTGATACCTTTTAATTTAATTATTCCAATATAAAAAACGAAAATGAATGAAGGGATGAAGGAAAATGAATAACTTTTGAGTTTTTTCCCATAATAATGCTACAAAGCTCTCTAGTTCCAAAATATAGTTACTCCTTTTGCAATTATATTCCAACATTACCCGTCCACGTAGACGATTTAGGCCTTATTTTTTTCCTTATTTTTTTTTCAAAACTGTTCTTGGTACTTTGGTAGTTTCAAAACCACTACTTTAAAACATTGTCTTATTTCGAAGCAATAGAATGAAATTTTATTTTAAAAAAAATAGCGATTTCCTCTAAAAAAAACCACCACTTGTTTCCTTGAAATAATGGCAGCAGCGTTTTATCTTAAACCGGGAAAAAAAAAACTCGTTTTTTCCTTGTGCTGAGGTAGACCGTAGATTGGGAAATGAAATAAGATGGGTTGCATTTTGGAAATTATAGATCTTACTAACATTATTATTATTATAATTATTTTGAGAAAAATCTTCCTAGCATTATAAGCTAGGTTGCATGAAAACGGATACGAGTACCAATACGATACTGGTACGGAAAAACGCTAACTCAAAAGTTAAGGATACGGGGACACGGAAAGATAATATTTCAGAATATATATTGAAGAAGAGAAATTATCTTTAAAATTTGTTTGTCATTATAATGTTAATTTTATTGAATATTCGACAATTTTCTTGATTTACGTTTCATTTTTTTGATGTCACTTCACACATTATAATATAAATTTTCATTCAATCTAAAGTTTGACTTTTTCTCCCTTCTTTTTTCTTGCTTTAATTGATGATGTGGCTTTGTGGCCACAGTTTTTTTTTCCATATTTTGCCACCTTTCTCTTCTTTGCTTCCTTGTTTACAACTTTTTTCCCCAATTTATTTATTTTTAATTATTAAAAAGCTACACTTATTGTTTTGATTCAAATATATATGCCTCTCTTAATCAAAGAGGGATAATTGTTTAGATGGAAAATTATTTTTCATGGAAAGATTGTATTAAAGAATAAAATAAAAGGGAAATAAAAAATAAAAGCAAAAAAGAGTAACATTGGGAGTAGAGAAGAAAGTAAAAGTAATATATACGATGGAAAATGTAGCGTACCTAGTTAGAGAAAGAAAAAATATTTTCCTTCTAAATAGAAAAGATTTGTAACTTTGAGAAAATCATTTTCCCCTACCTAATAGAAAAAACGAAAATGAATGAAGGGATGAAGGAAAATGAATAGCTTTTGAGTTTTTTCCCATAATAATGCTACAAAGCTCTCTAGTTTAAAATATAGTTACTCCATTTACAATTATATTCCAACATTACCCGTCCACGTAGACAGTTCAGGCCTTATTTTTTTCCCTTTTTTTCAAAATTGTTATTGGTACTTTGGTAGTTTCAAAACCACTACTTTAAAACATTGTCTTATTTCGGAGCAATAGAATTAAATTTTATTTATAAAAAAAATTAGCGATTTCCTCTAAAAAAAAACCACCACTTGTTTCCTTGAGGAAAACCACTAATAATGGCAATAGCGTATCTTAAACCGGGAAAAAAAAACTCGTTTTTTCATTGTGCTGAGGTAGACCGTAGGTTGGGAAATAAAATAAGATGGGTTGCATTTTGGAAATTAAATAGATCTTGCTAACATTGTTATTATTTTGAGAAAAATCTTCCTAGCATTATAAGCTAGGTTGCGTGAAAACGGATACATGTACTGATACGATACTGGTACGAGAAAATGATAACTCAAAAGTTAAGGATACGGGGACACAGAAAGATAATATTTTACTTTTTTGAAGTCACTTCAAACATTATAATATAAATTCTCATTCAATTCCGTTTACTTTGGTGTAAAACATTTTCGATGTAAAATGATTTTTCATGAAAAACATTTTCATAGAAGTTTTCCATTGTTTACTTGCACGTAAAATAAGTTTTACTCCTAAATTTGGTGTAAAATGAGTTTTTACCCAAAGTTTTACATTTTATTTTTTCATTCAAAGTAAACGATGTAAAATAGGAAAACTGTTTTCAGGGAAAACGTTTTTTTCACTCTCGTAAACGGACCCTAAATATATAAGTTTTAAAAAAAGTTTAGAATTTGTCCTATAAGTGTCCAATATACGTCTTGTAAGTGTCTATATAAATAAAATTATTGGACATATAAATTATTGAGTCCGACACATATTTAGGCGTATCCAACGAGTGTCTACAATATGTATCGACACGGAAGCGTCCATGGCTCCGTGCAACCTACATTATTAGTGGAAACATTCATAGCTTTTTTTGGTAAATGATTTTGACACTCCTCTAGGTAGTGTCAAAATCAAATTTAAGAGTGTAAAAATCATCATTTTTTGTCCTCACTGTTCCCCTCTGACTTCCGTACACCCCCATAAATTCTTCGTCTTCTTTCCAATCTCTTTGAGTCTTTGGCTCATAATCCCTGCTCGAAACTACTCGCAATTCACATACAAACACAGTACAGAGAAAATGGCGCAACGTTACTTCCGAAATGAATTGCCGGATTATATTCCAGAAACACTCTCAACAGCAGCAGCCCCTACGCCTCAAGAACAAGCATATACAGGAAATACTCTTCTCAAGCTTCTTTCCATGGATTACAACTCGCTTGCCTCTTTATTAGAAAGACAAGCTTTAGACATCAAGCAAAATGTAAGTTTTTTTTTCTACCCTTTAATTTGTGATTTTTTTGTATTTTTATTTTTGAATTTTGTTTCATGGGCATGTTAGTAATGCCCACCTACTGTTTGTGAAATTGTCTCAGATAGTGGTTGAAACTTGGGGAAGAATTGGGCAGAAAGTAGGGGATTACACCCTTTATGTTGGTGCTCTTGGAACTGCTTTCTTGCTCTTTAAATCTTACCAACTTACTAAGAATATCAATGATCTTACTCTTTGTTCCGAGATTATTAAGGGCTGTGATCATGCATCCTTTCATTCCAGGTTCCCTAAATCAATTGATATTCTTGATTGTTAATTGAAGTTTTATTTGTATTCTTGTTTTAGTAACTTTGACTGTTGATTGGGGGTGATTAACACTATTAACAGCGATGTGACATTTATTTGTGGTCGATCTGGAGTATGTGCAATTGGAGCTGTTGTAGCTAAGCATATGGGAAATGGGCAGTTGCTTGATTACTATTTGACTCAGTTTAATCAGGTCGATAAATTCTTATCATGATTGCTGTTTTGTACTGAATCATATTTTGTTGCTTAGATTTTGTGCTTATTCTGCTTAAAGCTAAGATTTTGGGTGATGAAAACAGATTAATCTACCCAATAACCTTCCAGATGAGTTATTGTATGGTCGTGCTGGATTCCTTTGGGCCTGTTTATTCATTGACAAACATGTTGGTGATGGGACGATTCCTCCTGAGTTCATGGTAATCAGTTTATTGAATCATCATATAAATTGATGGTAGCTAAGTATATGTGATATGTGATTGCACCGGATTGTATTAGCTTGATGTTTTTTGATATGAAAGTTGCTTCGAGAGTGCCTTTGATCCTAGAATTATCAATTTTTTGAGTGCTTTCTAAAATATATATGTGACGTTACTATTGTTTATAGAGGGCATTGGTCATTGATATTATTGAGAATGGACGAAAAATGCCCAACAAGGGAGAATGGCCACTCATGTTTGAATGGTATGGTGAGAGGTACCGGGGTGCTGCCCATGGACTGGCTGGAATTATGCATGTTTTGATGGAAACGGATTTGAAGGTGGATGAACGTGAAGATGTCAAGAATACAATTTTATGCATGATTAAAAACCGGTTTCCTAGTGGAAATTATCCAGCAAGTGAAGAAGATGTTAATCGGGATCTTTTGGTACATTGGTGTCATGGTGCTCCTGGTATTGCCCTTACACTTGTTAAGGCTTATGAGGTAATTGTACTTGCCATTCAATTGTTCCTATTGAAGTATCCTCGTTTAGCTATTGCTTGTGTTATGGTAGTAAACCTAAGTTATTAGCTTTGCTGAACTTCTTTTCAAGGGGTGAAATCTAGAATATTGAGAAAGGGGTTATGGAAAATCTTTTATGAGTGTCTACATGTTAACTAGTGGAACTGTGGAAGTATCCTCTTTTAGCATGTTGGTTTTTGTGCATGCTAACTATGAGGGTCCATTCTCCTCATTTGAAATCTCCTAATGCTATGTTTGGATACAAACAATTCATTTGAAATGATGGATTTGGGCCAAATTACATGTTTGGCAAGTTAAAATTTTTGGAATTAGATTTGGCTCAATTCTCAACCCAAATGTTTAACAAGCAAATGTTATGTATTTCAAATACTTAACATAACCATGTCATTTTAAATTCTAAAATAACCAAACAAATAATTGTCATTTGAATTGTAACATTTCAATTTCAGAATTCATTAATTTGAAATGAATTCCACATATCCAAACGCTACCTAAATTTATTTGAACTCAACTTAATTAGATGAATTTGATCTGATAGGAACCTAACAACCTATTGGACACGATTAAACCTAGTTGAAACTTGAATTGATGGGACCTGGAGGGCTTATTAGACCTAATCCAATCTAATTGGAAGATAGTAATTAGACCTAGTTGAACTTAGTGGAGTTGTTGGAACTGATTAAAACTATCCAACTCATGTGAACTTATTGAATCAAGGAAGCGCTTTCTTCGCCTTAATTTTTTTTTTGGGGCAAATCAATTTTAATAAGGTCTATTAGGTCTAATCAAGTACAAATAAAACTAAAAGTCGCTGCTGATTAAGTCCAATTAGATATACTTTGACTATCGTTTGTGATTTTTATATAAGAAAAAACATAGTCATATGGAGTCTCATAAGATTTGTCTCAACCTATGGTTTTTTAATATTTTTAACAAACACGTAATCAATCTTTGAAATTTTGTCTTAGCAAGTGTGAAAAGGTAATGTGGATTATTCTTTCGCATCAATATTACTGTTTATCTGGAACCCGTATTGCATTGATTAATTATAATTGGAATTTAATTATACACGATAAAGGCTAATTAAATCAACTAAAAGAGATTTTTATTTATTTTATTATTCTATTAGATAGATACCTTTGATTTACATTTTATCAAATGATCCAAGGCATTGTTTATGGCAGAAACTAGTTGTTCTATTCAAAACACCTGTAGTTCTATCTGTCCATCATAACGCAAAATGTGATGAAGCATGAAGGTTAGCTTAGTAACTTGGTATGGTTTGTAATCTGTATAAGCTCGTATTCTTGTTTATCTGCTTTAGTGAAGCGGCCATTCCATTGAAATTTAGGCTGTATATAGTTGTGGAAAGCAACAAAATCTTATTTTTGCTTAACCAGGAAAAAAATTTCCCTATCACGCCCACAGTGCAACTTCTTACTTACTGAGTTTTGCTACACTGCTAGTTCATTATCAGAACTGAAAATTATCACTTAAATGAGATGCTCTAATGGATGATTGCTTATTTATCCTTTATAAGATGCTATCAGAATATATAATTTCAAAAATCTTCAGCATTGAGGCTATTCAAATTCCTGTCACTATGTTTCTGGAATTTTTTAAAATAATGAGGATGCAACTATATACCCATCAACCTTGTGGCTTTCAGCTATGGTTTAGTGTTAGATTCTGAACTAATTATAATGCTGCTTTGTTTACTTTTTTTCACTTCATTATGCGCTATCAAATGTGTTGCTGATTGTTGAGATTTATGTTATTTAGAATATAAATGTGTTTAATTACGAACATTGATAATACTAGACGTAGTGTTATGAGTTGTAAGTTCGTAGTTATGTAAAGTTATTTAACGATTTACGTCGTTAAATGCTGAGAAAGCAAAGCAAAAACAGTGGCAAATTGCGAGTCGTGACTAATGCTTGCGACACGCGGAAAACAAACCAAAGTGCCAAAACGAGACAGAAACTTTTCGCGACTCGCGAGCCTCTGGGCTCGTGGCGGTTTTGTTCAGTTTTTGCCCCTTGCAACGTACGACTTCGGGTAAACTGCTTTTGCATTGGGATGTATGTTATATACAGGTTCATTCTCTGAAGAGAGGCTAAGGAGTTACATTCTATTTTTCTCTCTAAAAGTTGCTCTTGCAAAAACTAAGTGTTCTCCATTGTTACTCTAAGATATTACATCTAACTTGTTCTCATTTGTAGTAATTGAATCTAGGCTTGATTACTATTGTTTTCTTGTTGTATCTCGTCAACAAATTCCTTGCAAGCCGGCCTAAGAATTGGGTAGGAATATTGTTTTCAGGAAAGTGTTCCCGTACACGCCTCGAGAGTTTTTCATTCATACTATTACCCAAATATTCATAAATTTCCCCAACACTGTTTGTTCTTAATTATCACAGAGTTGAACTTAGGGCTTTGATTGTTACTGATTTTTGCAGGTGTTTGGTGATAAAATATTTCTGGAGACAGCAATGGAGGCTGCAGAAGTGGTTTGGAGACGAGGACTGCTCAAGCGGGTCGGAATATGTCATGGAATAAGTGGAAATGCATATGTTTTCCTTTCTCTCTACCGGGTGACTGGAAATTTGATATATTTGTATAGAGCTAAAGCGTTTGCTTCCTTCCTACTTGACAGTGCCCAAAAGCTTATAGCTGCCAAACAGATGCACGGTGGTGATCATCCCTACTCTTTATTTGAAGGGATTGGAGGTATGGCTTACCTGTTTCTGGACATGAAGGAACCAACTTTTGCTAGATTCCCAGCATATGAAATCTAGCTTCTGCACAAGTAACCAGTGTAGTCTTTGTTAATTTTTCTTTTTTTTTTTCTTTGTTTTTTTTTTTTTATAATTCTGTGAGCATGTAAGATGCCTTTTGTAGCTGTCATCCCAAAGCATCAAATGTTTTCTCTTGTTCCTTATGTGAGTAACCACTATATTATCTTGTTGTATATATCACTTTGATTTGATAATTTTCAGGCATGTATTTAACAATACCTTTAAAGATGCATGTTTTGATAAATAAGCCAATTTTTACACCATGTAGCAGAAGCATTATCGCAGGAAAAGCATTGTCAGCCCATATCAGTAGGGTTTTCCAAACTCATAATTTGAGCTTTAACCTGAAAAAATTATTGTATACTGGTCTAGTCCTGGGTGACCGACTAATTGGAACAATACAGCATAAAAAACAACAGGAATTATTGCATCTGTTACTAAGCACTGCATCCTGGTAAGCACAGCATGTTTTCTGAATTTAACTTTATTCTACTGGATGCTGTAATTTAACTTTATTCTACTGGATGTTGTGTTTGTTAATAAAAGATATGATGTGTTGATTAACCTCCTCAGGAAACTGCTCTTGCACAAAATGGGTTCCTTCAGGCATAAAGACAATTTCCAGGTCAGGCACAAACTTCTTAATTGCTCCACTCCTTAGGTTATCCTCCATGCCTGGAAGTTTTAAGACGTAATCCTTTTCGCCCATTATTAGCAATGCAGGAGCTCGAACTTGTGGATCTTGAATATCTATACTCTGTTCCATACTCCTGCATTCAAACATAAGCTGAACAATATGCTTTTGGGCAACTTAGGAAAAGAAGGGTCTTGTCTTTCAGCTAACTGCTTTTTTGATGTTGTGTTGTGTATGTTGAATTCATTATTCACCCTTAATATAACATAATTAATTAGGTCAGCAGGAGTGTATAGAACTAGTTAGGAACTTGAATGGAAGAAAAAGATCATAGTCGATGACCACCACAGGTATATATTTTTGGATCATGCAAGTTTTGGGATTAAGGCCCTGTTATCATCATGTACTAGATCTCAACTGATATAATTGACCTGTATGGAACTTGCAGGGCTGTACGGAATCCGGATTTCTCATACAAAGTTGCATAAGTGGAAAAGTCTTCCTCCGAGAGCCACGGTGGCAGTGGAGTGCTTGGAGCAACTAGATCCATTATTTCCTCATCATCTCTGGCTGTCGGTAGCTCGCTCCCTGAAAAAAGTATGTAGATATTTCTTATGACTGTCCTGACATCGAATCGACCAAAATCTGCTTCTGCCTTCCCTGGCTCCTGTTGGAAGAAATCAGGGAAATAAACTGTAATCAAGATTTAAGATATCACTAGGTCATTCTTTGTTTAAATGAATACATAGGTTAATTACCTTCCACCTTAATATATAGGACCCATTTAGAGTTTGATCTGGCTTGATACTAGAAGGACCAGGTAGTAAGAAAGGAACTCCTAAGGTTATGAAAGCTGACAATCGTTCAGGGTGCAATACTGCTAATAAACTCGCTATGAAAGCTCCAAAGTCCTTCCCCACTAGGAAAACCTGTTCAAAATTAATATGATTAGATTATTTCACTAACTTCTAACTTTTTACTTCCAGAATAAATGGACTATATATCATTCAAGCCTGGTAATCCAAAAAACATCATCAAAAGTTCAATCCCCTCCTTTTGGATGAATTTGGTTGCAATTATTTCGAGTGCGAGAACAATCTCTTCCCTTGTCGAGTGGTAAGCAGATTTTGTCTTAGGGACAGTTTTCATAGATACCAAAAAAAAAAAAAAGGAATTTTAAATGACCTTGTGAATACTCAAAGAGTTGAGTAAGCCTATGACATCGTCGCTAAAGTCAGTCATGGTTGTGTTCTCAGGTTGTGGTGGCTGATCTGAGAGACCATACCCCCTATAATCAATGGCAATGGCACGATAACCAGCCTTGGCAACAGCTACCATTTGGTGCCTCCATGAGTACCATATTTCTGGAAAACCATGCAGGAATAGCACTACTTTCTCACCTGCAGATTATAATTATATGATCAACACAAATTCTCAAAAAAATTACTGTACAACATTATTGTTATGTTAATCAATAAAAGTGGATCTTATATGATAACTGTGAAAACCTGTTCCAATCTCAGCAACGTGAAGCCTTAAATCCCCAACTTGTACATGCTTATGTTGTATCTGATCCATTGATGCCAGGTACAGTAGCAAGAGAGTGGTGTTCACTTGTTGGAGAGTAGACTAGTAGGCTAGGTTGTGGATGGAAAAATAAGAATCTCAATCACTAATTATAGTGGGCAGATTGGTGGGACAACAGGTGGAACATGCAATTAGGCCCATGGAAAAAAATAGCGGTCGCGGTCACGTTCGTGGAAACAGTCGCGTTGTCGCGGGAATCGCTTGTAACGGCAAAAAAGAACGTTTCACGGCTGTCGCGGCGTGAATTTTTTCAAAAAATTCACATAAGCTCAGTATTAAGCTTTATCAATCTTCATTTATTCTTATTTGTTTTTGGATCACATTATGTCAAAAAAATATTATTAGTTATTATTATTAAAATTTATTAATAATCCAGCTTATTTATTAAAAATTTAACTATTGCAAAGTACAAGTATGGCTTCTATTAGCCTTTTCTTCTTTAATATTTATTTTACTTCATAAAAAACGGGCATTTCTTACAAAAACGCGTTATGAAACGGGCGTTTTACTGTTACAGAACGCCATCGCGGCGATTTTTGTGTGAATTCTAAATCTCAGTGTTATAACGGCATTTCGCGTATCGGCAACTCAAAAATAGGTTACAGAACGGCTGTTACGTAACGGAACGGCCGAGTTTTAATTCCATGATTAGGCCTGTTCAACGGGGAGGGTCAGGTATTTAGCGGGGTGGGTCAGGTCAGGCCTCATGCATTTTTTTATGGGTCGGGCTGGGTCAAATTAGGGTTTTGGATTTTGGGCTTAAAATTAGGGTTTTTGTTCAAATTATTGGATTGAAATTAGAGTTTTGATTTGGTTAATTTCGAATTTGGTTATGATGATTTTTGAATTCTTTGTTTTTGTTTTTTTTTAATTCATTGATTTTTGGTTATTTCCTTGATTGTATATTTAGGGCCTGTTTATTTCAGCTTAAATTCATTTCAATTCAGTTCTGTTTTGTTCAGTTCAGTTCAGCTCTCAATTTTATTCTCTTATTAAATATTACTTTCAGTTGTATTCACTTCAGTTCAGAATAATTTAGTTGCTCAGTTGAAGTAAACAGGCCCTTAGAACGTGTTTCCTAATTCCTACAGGTCATGTTTGGTTAGTTGCGCTTTGGATTTTTGGATCTTGTTTCTTTAAGCTCCATTAAATACCTGATGATAAGCCGCTTTCATCAAATTATTTGGAATTGACTACCTGATAACGAATCACCTTCATTGGATGTATTTGAAATTGACGGCCTAATGATGAGTCGCCTTCATCGGTGTATCGTGTTTATTTGAATGCCTTAGTGTTTTGATTAGGTTTTTATATTCGTACTGGTTTAATTTGTGATGAGTTGTCTTTGATTACATTATAGGAGTTTTTCTTTAGACAAAGTTTACTTGATTGTGAGTTAGCTACTAGTGACGCCTAGGATTCTAACTATGAAACTACTCCCTCCGTAACGAATTACTAGCAACATTTGTACTAGCATAAATTCCTAGGTGAAATAAGGTAATAGTGGTATTAGGTGGTATAATGATAAAAGTAAGAAAGCGAAAAGTAAGAGAAGGAAAAGTAAATGGGGAATTATGTGTTAATATGATAAAAGTAAGAGAGAGAAAAGTAAGAAAGAGAAAAGTAAGTGGGGTATTGTGTTGTTTTTTTTACTAAAAAAAGAATAAAATGAAATTGGAAAAAATTGTTGCAAGTATTTTGTTACACTTAAAAATAGAAATTGTTGTTAGTAATTCGTTACGGAGGGAGTAGTAAGTTAGAATCTTGATTTCTTGATATGGTTGATATTGATTATGTGTTGGTTTTTTGTTTAATTATTAATATATTATGGATTGGCGTCGTTGGATCTTAGATACAATTAAATGAATTTCTTTTGGCATGATGTGATTGATTATGGTGGTTTTGTGGTTTCTTATTGTCTCGCTTGACTTGATTGAGTATTGTTGAATTGACCCTGGAAATCCGAGTTACTCCCGTTGATAATGAAATATAGTGTTAAAATGTAGTGTTGTGGGTACAAGTAATGACGTTCTATTTTAGTCATGAGAAAAGAATGTGTGGTGTGAGAGATCCCAGGGGTGTCTTACCATACTTAGGAGTTATACTTTGTAATAGACCTAGGATTGCTACTAATCAGATAGTAGTTTCAGATTAAGTTTAGTTTTGGTTTTCAGTTTTTAATTAGGACAATGGCTTGTTTTGGGACTTTATTTTGGATATTGTTAGTTTGATTTGGTAACAAGTCATGGTTTAGCAAACGTATTCAGCTAATTACTTGGTTTTATGGTTGTTCTAATATTAGATATTGTTTATCTAGTAGCACAAATTCTACTTGACTCATTGCACAAGATGGGCTGGTACAAGTATGAATTATGCAAGCCATGGGGATGGAAATGAAACCTAACTTTATTGCAAATGATTGTAGAATGTTTAGGCAATCAAAATAGAGAAGTATTGCAAGATGCCCTTGTTTAGGTTGCAAATGAAACCTTTGCACTTTATTAAATTTTTGAAAGAATCAACTTGCATATTATCACTTGAAAGAATATGCTATTTTCCAAGTTAATTTATTGAAACATCTTTTTGTTCAAGTGATTTAGTAGTTTTTTAGAATGGGAAATGTTTGAGTCCCGAGATACTGACAATACTATTAGACACATACAATTAAAATATTAATGTATTTGTAATAAATTAAAAAGAGAAATGTATTAAAATTAATGTTGTAATGCATAATTGATCAATGAGTACAAAGCTAGCTTTCACTGTTATTGTGGGACAATTTTTTTTTTTCCACAGAACAGTGATCACCCCCCCCCCCCTACCAGAAATTTATGAAGCAAATGCATCAGTTGAGACCCATAATTTGTTTTAGAATGTCCTGAAACTTTCATGTCTTTGCATTGGCAGATTTTTATCCCATTCATTATGTTTATACTAAAGGCTGAAACTTTATCCTTGTGCATTATGCATTCTTTCAAACAAAAATATCAAGCAAATTAGTAAACACTTCCCAAATAAATGGCCATTACATCTGACTGTCAATTCTGCATCAAGTTGTTTTTTAATAAAATTAACTTTATTCTACTGGATGCTGTGTTTGTTAATAAAAGATATAATGAGTTGATTAACCTCCTCAGGAAACTGCTCTTGGACAAAATGGGTTCCTTCAGGCATAAACACAATTTCCAGGTCAGGCACAAACTTCTTAATCGCTCCACTCCTTATGTTATCCTCCATGCCTGGAAATTTTAAGACGTAATCCTTTTCGCCCATTATTAGCAATGCAGGAGCTCGAACTTGTGGATCTTGAATATCTATACTCTGGTCCATACTCCTGCATTCAAACATAAGCTGAACAATATGCTTTTGGGTAACTTAGGAAAAGGAGGGTCTTTTCTTTCAGCTAACTGTTTTTTTAATGTTGAGTTGTGTATGTTGAATTCATTATTCACCCTTAGGGTGCGTTCTCTTCACCTTAAAAAAATAAGTTTCAGGTTTAGTAAGTTCAGATAAGTTCTAATAAGTTATGTCAGGTCTAATAAGTTCCAATAAGGTCTAATAAAATAAGTTCAGTTCAGATAAGTTCAGGTCTAATAAGTTGAATAGAACGCACCACGAGTGTATAGAACTAGATAGGAACTTGAATGGAAGAAAAAGATCATAGTTGATGGCCACATGTATAGATCTCAACTGGTATATTTTACCTGTATGGTACTTGCAGGGCTGTACTGAATCCAGATTTCTCATACAAACTTGCATAAGTGGAAAAGTCTTCCTCCGAGAGCCAGGGTGGCAGTGGAGTGCTTGGAGCAACTAGATCCATTATTTCCTCATCATCTCTGGCTATCGGTAGATCACTCCCTGAAAAAAGTATGTAGATATTTCTTATTACTGTCCTGACATCGAATCGACCAAAATCTGCTTCTGCCCTCCCTGGCTCCTGTTGGAAGAAATCAGGGAAATAAACTCTAATCAAGATTTTAATCCTATATCAATAGGTTATTCTTTGTTAAATGAATACATAGGTTAATTACCTTCCACCTTACTATATAGAACCCATTTAGAGTTTGATCTGGCTTGACACTAGAAGAACCAGGTAGTAAGAAAGGAACTCCTAAGGTTATGAAACCTGACAATCTTTCAGGGTGGAATACTGCTATTAAACTCACTATGAAAGCTCCAAAGTCCTTCCCCACTAGGAAAACCTGGTTCAAATGAGCATGATTAGATTATTTCATCAACTTCTTAACTTTTTACTTCCAGAATAAATGAAGGATCAACTATATATTTCTGGTAATCCAAAAAACAACATCAAAAGTTCAATCCCCTCCTTTTGGATGAATTTAGTTGCAATTATTTCGAGTGCGAGAATAATCTCTTCCTTTGTCAATTGGTAAGCAGATTATGTCTTAGGAACAGTTTTCGTAGATTCCGAAAACAAATTGGATGATCTTAGATTACCTTGTGAATACTCAAAGAGTTGAGTATTCCTATGACATCGTCGCTAAAGTCGGTCAGGGTTGTGTTCTCAGGTTGTGGTGGCTGATCTGAGAGACCATACCCCCTATAATCAATGGCAATGGCACGATAACCAACGTTGGCAACAGCTACCATTTGGTGCCTCCATGAGTACCATATTTCTGGAAAACCATGCAGGAATAGCACTACTTTCTCACCTGCAGATGATTATAATTATATGATCAACAAAAATTCTCAAAAAAATAAAACAGTATTCATATGTTTAATCAATAAAAGTGGATGTTATGTGATAACTGTAAAAATTAAACCTGTTCCAATCTCAGCAACATGAAGCTTTAAATCTCCAACTTGTACATGCTTATGTTGTATCTGATCCATTGAAGCCAGGTACGTACAGTAGAGGATAAGTTAGTTTGTGGTTGGAAAATTAAAAAATCTCAATCACTTATTTTAGTGTGCAGGTTGGTTGGAAAAGAGTTGGAACATGCAATTATGGACTGTGAAAACTAGACCAATCCTTCATTACAAGTGTTACTTTATTTGTGAGTTATTTCTGTTTTCTTTTCTTTTCTTTTCTTTTTTTTTTAAAAAAAAAAAATTATTGAAGTAAAAAGGAGAGAAAAAGACGTGAAGCACCAAATTATCCTTAAGAAGAGAAAAGTTATAGGTGTAAAAATGACATTTGCTTCATAGGCACGAAGTGGCCAGCTTTGAGCTCTCGCGACAGGACACAAGTCTAAATTGTTAACATCCTTGATGTTAACAATTTAACTTTTGACATTATGTATAAGTTACACTTTGAGTTTTGTTCGTAATTTATATGTAGGGAAAAATATATTTATATGAGGTCTTGTTAGATTAGACTCAATCTTTACTTTTATAATATCAACTTTAAATAATTTTACATATAAATAATAAAAAAATTGACTGTGAAAGATTTGTTTTGGCAAGTGTGAAAAGGTAAAGTGTTAATAACTTTGTAGAATGATCAACTTTTATGTTTTTTTTGTAAACAATAGTGCATGGAGCATATTGTTTTTTTTTATGAAGCTTATTTTTATTTAAACATATCCATTGGAAATTGTGTGAAAATCAAATGTAATAAACACGGTGAAATATATGTAGTATACTGTTTTTAATAATAACAATGAAAAAAGAAGATTCCATCAATATTATTCAGTATTTACCCCCTTTTCTTTTTATTTAGAGCCTTTTCATTTTAAATTATAATTTTTACCACAATACTCTCACTTTTCTATAAACCTGCGCACTGTATTAAATTTTTGAAAGAATCAACTTCCATATAGTCACTTAAAAAGTTAAAATAATATGCTATTTTCTAAGTTCATTTATTGAAACATATTTTTGTTCAAGTGAATTTTTTTTAGAATGAGAAATGTTTGAGTAGCCCAAATATTGACTATAGTATTCGATACATACCATTAAAATATTAATATATTTGTAATATATTGAAAAGAGAAATGTTTTAAAATTAACATTGTAACGCATAATCGATCAATGAAAATCCACTTATAAGAGAGTTGTTTACCCTTTGAGAATCCATTAGAATCAAGTACATTTTTAATATTATTCAAAAAAAAAAAAAAAGACGAGCACATTCTTAATAACAGAAAGAGAGTATTTTTTTTTATTACTGTGACTTAATCCTCACAAAAGATCCCAAACAACAAAAATTTGATTATCATTGTCAGTGTCACCCTTTATTGAGTATCACCACCTAGAGTACAAAGCTAGCTTACACTGGGTTTTTGTTTTTTTGGCAAAGGAAAGCTTTCACTGTTATTATGGGACAAATCTTTTTCCACAGAACAAATGCCATCAGTTGAGACCCATAATTTGTTTTAGAATGTCCTGAAACTTTCATGACTTTTGCATTGATTTTTATCCCATTAGGCATTCTTGTGCATTAGGCATTCTTTCAAATGAAAATAACAAGCAAAATTAATAAAAATTTCCCAACTAAATGGCCATTACATCTGACTAGCTATTCTGCATCAAGTTGTTTTTATTTTCCAGCTCCACCTGTGAAACAACAGTTCAATCTCTTCTAAGGATTTCCCTTTAGTCTCTGGAACAAGCTTATAAACAAAGATGACAGAAAGAGCTGATGTAGCTGCGAATGTGAAAAATGTCCCTGCTACTGTAATAGCACTCGATAGGGACAGAAACGACATAGCAACTACCCCACTGCAGATCCTGTTTCCTGCTGCTCCAAGCCCTGCTGCTTGTGCCCGTAGTCTTAGTGGATATATCTCCGAACTTACAACCCAACTAATGGGCCCCATTCCCACCGAGAAGAAGACCACATCCCCACAAACGAGCAGAATGCATAAGCCGATGACAAACTGTCCCTTTCCGAACAAAGATAGTGTAAGGGCTAATGCAAATAAGCAAATAGTCATCCCAACTGTGCTTATGTATAACAGAGGTTTTCTGCCTAGTTTGTCAATGATTAAAATTGCAACTAGTATGAAAACAGTTTTTGTAACTCCAACAGCAATTGTTGCTGCTAAAAGCTTTGTTTTGTCTGTGATTCCGGCTTCTTTGATGATTTCAGGACTGTAATATACCAATGCATCAACTCCTGTAATCTGTTGGAAGCACTGAATTCCAATACCCACTACTAGCATTCTGAAAATCACAGGTGAAGGTCTTAACAGTTCATACCAGACTGTTTTTTCTTGGTTTGTGTTGTTCCTTGCTGCTGTCTGTATTTCGGAAAGCCTCTCCTCCACCTCTTTCTGGCTGTTGATGGTTTTATTCAGAACTGTTCTCGCTTCTTCTACTCGACTCTGCATCACAAGCCATCTTGGGGACTCGGGGATTACAAAAAGGGCAAAACCGATTAAAACAGAAGGAAGAATTCCAACACCAAGCATGATTCTCCAGTTTTTGTGAGGAGAATAACCCGAGAAAACATAGTTGGAAACATAGCCTAGAAGTATCCCGAAGTTGATGAAGATCTCAGGGAATGAAGTAAGAGATCCACGGTCAAGGGAAGGAGATATTTCGGCTATGTATACAGGAGCAATCATTACCCCAAAGCCTATTCCGATTCCTGCTAAGAGACGGCCAATCATGAGTACAGGAAAAGAAGGTGCAAGGGTCATTACCAGTGCTCCTGCTTGAAAGACTACTGCAGCTAAAGCCATGGTCCACTTTCTACCGATAGTGTCTGATGTTTTCCCCCCAGCTAGGCTGCCAACGAGTGATACAAAGCTCAAGCAACCTACTAAAACTTCTACTTGGATGTCTGTTATGTTCAAGTCTTCCTGAATGAAAATAATGGCTCCACTCATTACTCCAACATCTGTGCATGATCAAAGTGACTGTTTTTAGAGCTTATTTATCTTGGTAACAGTAGAATATCACACAAATCATCTATTCCTTGGAAGTTATCTTACCCTAATAAAGTTAATGGAAGTAAATCCAAGATCAATTACAAAAGAGTTTTCAAGGAGGAATGTTTTCTTCTAATCAGTTCATCAGTTTTTTCCTTTTTTCAAAAAAAATAATGAACATAATGTGAAACAGACGTAGTATATAGTCTGAATTACTTGGAAAAAAAAAAGCTAAACCGATAATAATAAATGTAGCAAGGAATAATAAGCTAATGCATTTCAATAACCTTTATCAATCTTGCCAAGCTTGTTACTATACATTAAACCTTCAACCTTCACTTACCGAGACTTGATTATAGTTTACATTGTAGTTTGTGTTTGTTATCATCAAAACAATAACAATAGTCTTCCCATTTTTATTACCAGTTCAATGCAACAAAGCATAATAAGTCAACATTCAGACACAGTAGTCTGCTAGAAAACATACCATAGCCAAAGAATTGAGAGAGGCTAAGAAAGCACAAGCCAAGACATATTTCTTTATTGTTTTAGCCCTGTCCTTTTCTTGATGAAGCTGCTCTGATGCACCATAGTCTTCTGAAACCTCTGAATTTATCCTCTTGTATTTGTTTTTCCTTCCCAACTCAATGTTAGCATGATCATTTTCCAGTTGACCTCCCATCATCTTCTCTGTTTTGAAATGATCATATACAACAGCCAAAAAGTGAGGTTATTTGATGTTTGAGTTTGCTGTTTAACATGGTTTGAAGGGTAAAGAAAAGTTGGAAGATTCTGATATCTTAAGAAAGAGTAGAGTTACAGGGGAAGAAGTCATCTTTGTTTCAGTAAACTTATAAACATAGATATAGTCAGCAAGGTTAAGACTGTAATTTTTATTATGAGGTGCTGACTTTTCTTTAATTGGATGAACATGGAAGCCTGAAACTTTTGAAGGTCCTAAGATGGAAACCTTAAGCTAAAAGCAAAGGTGTTTTTTTTTTCCAAACAAGAACTACAGACAAGTGAGAGCCTACTCCAGAACCAAATGACAAATGCAATGCAGTTTTTAATGGTCTATTAACCAAAAACTTGTAATTGAGGATAAAATTTTCATCACCATCTTTAAAAAAAAAAAGAAAAAAAAAAAAACTCATAACCAAGTAACCAACTCATGAGAGAAGGGATGGCTGCAAAAAGTGGATTGTGAAAGGAGGTTGCACAATATTCACTATAGATACTCTCCCATTAACTAGACGAATGCAAAATAGAGGGTAGTCAATGAATGCGTGTATAAAGGAAATGATAAATTATTTAAATTGATTTGACAACTCATCAATGGCTTATTAATACCAAATAACATGGCCCAAATTACCAAAGAACATAACGTAAATTACTGAAGAACATATATACACGTTGCACACTGTGCATGCACCTCTGCCTACAAATTTGTAGGGTTAGATGGCTGAATCTATCAATTCATTAGCTGGTATGAAAATTTAAACATTTGACCCCATGAAAATTTCAGTGAAATTACTTTGAGCTGTTTTGAATTTTGATTGAGCCTCTAGAAAATTGCATGGCCACTTGTTTTACACTAATTAAGCTGATGCATCATCAAACACTCCTAGACTAGAATTGTAAGATTCATCTTCAAAAACTTTTAAGCAAGCAAAACAGAATATACTTGTTGAAGTTCTACTTGCTTACTCTTGTATGTTTGCTTTTTTTTTTTTTTGGTTCTTTTTTCAATTCTTTCTGTATCTAGTACATTGGTGAAAATAACTATTTCAAAAAAAATAAAAAATCTTGCAAAACATCATGATACTAAACGCTCGGTATCTGGTAGCTCCAAATGACCTTCCTTCAATCCTTCCCTCTCCTGAAACATACACTCAATTTCCTCCAATGTCTTTCCTTTTGTCTCTGGAATAACTTTATGAATAAACACAACTGAAACTGCAGAAAATGCAGCAAACACAAAGAAAGTCCCAGGCACTGAAATTGCACTTGAAACAGATAGAAAGGATAAGCTAACAAGTCCACTGCACACCCTATTAGCTGCAAAACCAACAGCAGCTGCTTGAGCTCTTAATCTTAATGGATATATCTCTGAAGTTAAAACCCAGCAAATAGGACCTATCCCCACAGAAAAGAACGCCACATCGCCGCAAATAAATAGTATTGCCAATCCAATCCCAACAGGTCCTTTTCCCATAAAAGGCAAGCTGATTGTTATGCAGAACAAGCAAACTGTCATTCCAATCGTGCTAGTGTACAATAGCGGTTTCCTACCTATTTTATCAATGAGAAGAAGTGCAACTAATATAGCAGCTGTTTTCGTAACCCCTACTGCAACTGTTGCAGCTAGGAGCTGAGTGTTATCCTCTATTCCAGCTGATTTTAAAATAGTTGGACTGTAGTAAACTAATGCATCAATTCCTGTTATTTGTTGGAAACACTGTAATCCAACCCCTGCAGCAAGCATTTTATAGACTGTTGGACTAGGCCTTAGAATTTCGTGCCAAACAGCTTTTTCTACCAAGTTGCTTGATTTTGCTTTGCTAGCTGTTTGTAGGATGTCGTTTAGCCGCTCTTCCACTTCTTTTTCATCCCCTATTGTTCTCAGTAAAATCGATTTTGCTTCATCAACTCTATCTTGAAGAACTAACCACCTTGGTGATTCTGGGATTACAAAGAGTGCAAAGCCTATCACTACTGAAGGGACTATACCTAAAGCAAGCATTATCCTCCAGTTGATGTTTGAAGGTAAACCTGAAAATGCATAGTTTGAGACATAACCAAGAAGGATCCCAAGGTTGATGAAGATCTCAGGGAACGTTGTGAGGAAACCTCGTGAAATAGCAGGTGATATTTCAGCTATGTAAACACCCATTATGGTTGCTCCAAACCCGATCCCAATACCAGATAGAAGACGTCCGAGCATTAGGATCTGGAATGAATAAGCAATAGTCATTATCAAAGCTCCTAATTGGAATACAATTGCTCCTATTGCCATTGTCCATTTCCTTCCTATAGCATCTGATATTCTTCCACCTGCTAAACTACCAATCAATGAAACAATGCTTAAGCATCCTACTAGTACTTCTTGCTGCACTTCAGTTATCTTAAGTTCTTCTTGGATGAATATGATTGCTCCACTCATCACACCAACATCTGCAAATACAGAAGAACTCAACTGACTTAACTTCAATGTACAGACAGTAAAACACAGAAAAAAGAAATGAAGCAGCCGTCTTTTTAAGAGCGCTTTTTTCGACTTGATTTGAAGGCCACAGCTCTATATACTACAGTATATTGCACTGATATAGATTGGTTCTCTGGCTTGATTTGAAAAAGTGTCTAATTCTGTAGTAAATTGAGGCTCCGTTCACTGGAGTGAAAAAATGTTTTCCCTGAAAATACTTTTCCCATTTTACATCGTTTACTCTGGGTGAAAAATTAAAATGTAAAACTTGGGCTGAAAACTCATTTTACATCCTATTGAAAACATTTTCCCCCCAAACTTGGGAGCAAAACGTATTTTCCATTCAAGTAAACACTGAAAAAAATATATGAAAATGAGTTTTCCATCGAAAATGTTTTTCATGGAAAATCATTTTACAACGAAAACTATTTAAACCCAAGTAAACAGACCCTTAATTCAAAATTGACACAGATGAAGCCTGTGCATCATAGGTATTATGAATTATCCCATTATTCATCAAGACTCAGATTCAGTGAGGGGTAGAAAAAATTGTCAGAAACCTGTTCAGATTAGTTCAGACCAATCCACTTGCAAGTGGCAGATATTCTTGATAATATGGGTATTCATATAAATCCATCATCATTAATTCATTATAGCTATTTGGATATTATGTGTAGTTATTTGTATGAATTATTAAGATTAAGATTCAGCAAGAACTCATCACAAATTGCTCTACTGCAAAATATTCGGTAATGTAATGACTAATGACATTGGACAAGTGTTTTGGTAAAAGGGGCAAAAAGAAAATAAAAGCAAAGATATTTTTAGAATATCTAATATTTTTATCCTATAGGCACATTTCCAAATAACCCAGATTTGAATAAAAAAGATTGAATCCCTGATCATGAAAGGAAACTAATCAGAAAAGATGGCATACCATAACCAAGGAGAACAGAGTTGACAGAAGCGAAAAAGGCGCAAGCCATAACATATCTTCTGGTACTGTCTGTGTTACTGTTAGTATGGTGATTGTTGATTGAAGACTCATCATCATGCTCTCCAACTTCAGAATCCATCTTCCTATACTTGTTTTTACTTCCCAGTTCTATGTTACACATATCTGAATCTCCCTTTACCAACCCCATTTTCATGTACTAGTTTTTCCTTTCTGTTGGCCCAACTATGCTGCAAAAATCAGAAAAAAAAGAGCAATTTCTAGCCTTCTGATATGCAGGAATTACCCATCACAAAGAACACGAACACGAAACAAATGAATTGATCGTAAATGTTTTCTCAGATTGTAGTTCAATTAGGTAGCAGTATGTTCTTCAGTAAGATAGTTTTGAAGAACAAGCTCTCATTTTTCTGGTTTTTTTTTTCTGTGCAGGGAGTGGGGTCTTTAAGGACTAATTAATCAATGTATTACAGAAGTTTTTGATAAAGAATGTTGAATTAACTTTAGAGAAATGTCCAAAAAAGACCTAACACAATGAAAGTTAAGTGTTAATTTTAAATACAACTTCTAAAAAAGACCTCCCACTTGCCATGGTTGAACTATTTTTATAAAGTCAATGAAAATGTATGACTGGTTCCACACAGAATCTTCCACATGCTGAAAGCTTCAAAAAAAAAAAATTCTTTTATTTTTAATTTCTTAACAGCTTCAGCAATCCCCTGTATTACTCTTGATAATGTAGTTACAAGTATAACAATGTGTATGCACATACTTCTATACATTAATATAATAATGAGGTGTGATTCTTAGCCTATTACTCCCTTGGTAAGATAAAAGTTTCAACAATTATTTTTGCACGTATTTTAAGAAAGCGATTTAATGGTGTAAATGAAGGAATTGGTCAAAAAGATTTTAATACAAACAAGAATGTGATTATAACTTCCTAATATTAAAATTATATTGACTAATTACTTCGTTTACACCCTTAAGTCTCTTCCTAAAAATGCGTGCAAAACCAATTGTTGAAAGTTTTATGTTACGGAGGGAGTAGTTAAGTCTTGCTAACATCGAGCCTGAGATCTTGAGTTCGAACCTCACCGGAAACATTTGGAAGGATTCCTTGTCTTCCCCCTTGCGGATGCGTGTGTCGGCTAAAGTGGGTCAGGTAACCTGCAGTAGGGCCCGATTCAAGGCTCAGTACCACCCACATTATCCAACTAAAAAAATACATATTATAATAATTTGCTTTTGTAGCTGGCTGATGGCCTTTTATAATTTCTAAAACAGTGACAGCTAAAAATAATAATAATTTAAAAGCCTCAAAGTATGGGCAACTTGGGGTGTTTTTTAGCTTAAGATATCCAGTAGTATTACAGATGCAAGCATGGAGAGTCTGTAATGCCAGTAAATCTAATGTTTTTATTTCTGAGAAGAGATCAACCTTCAAACCCACCAATTATCAATGAGTAGTCTAAATTTGCTTATTCAAACATAATATTAAGCTGGTAATAGGCTTAATGCTTAATATCAATGAAAAAGATGAAGAGAAAAGCCACAAGCCATTGTTATACAAAAATTTGGCAAAGAAAAACACAGCTAGCAACAAGATTAATGGAATCTTTGAAAGCTTAGACTGGTTTTTTGGGAAAACTTTTTTCTGATTTCATACATTGCAGTCACTGTTTCCTTGTTTTCTACATTAACTACATATCCTAACATTCTATGAGAAAATAATCCTTGCATAAATCGCGCTGGCTCCGTAATGTAAAGATATTTCCTAAGCCAACCCAACAAGCTTTTCACTTATCTCCCACAATTTCTTTGCTTTCTGTTCATCACTTGCTTCCTTTGACAGCTCATTTTCAAAAGATTTAGAATTCTTGTTCCAGCTCCAGTAAACCCCAGATTTTGTCAAGTTAGGGTCGCTCACCACCTGTCACAAGAAATTTTTACAAGTGAGATTTTGAGGGCTAATTTTGAACTTCCATAATTTGTTGTATTATGACAGTACAGCTTGCATAACAAAATTTACTAACCTGTGCAAGCCTACTTCCAGCCTCCTCTTCTGAAACATATCCTTTTGTGATGTACTTCTGGAAGGGTGGGAAAAGTGTTCTAAACAACGCGACGTGATTTCTGAACAAACCAGTCTCGGCTATACATCCGGGGTAGAGTGAAGCAAAGGTGATTCCAGTTTCTTCGTGAAGTCGTTTGTGGAACTCTTGCATAGTGAGCATGTTGCATACTTTGCTGTCTTTATAGGCCTTTGCACCATCAAATTCACCTCCATCAATCATCGGCGAGGTATTTAAGCCATTCAGTCCTCCAGCAAGTCCCCTTAAATCCCCAAGGTCAGCCTTTGGAGGAACATTTCCAGCAACCGTGTTTGAGTTACCTGTTGCAGAATCAAGTAACCAATACTCTTACATATGTGTTGTTTGTCTTATGTTCATATGTATTATCTATATAATATATATGCAAGTAGACTTTAGACCTAGTTATTAGAAAGGGCAGCGGGTTAAGATCAATTTTATAGGGTAATGATTGAACAGAGTCATATTGGACTGGGTCAATACAAGACCAAAAATAATTGCCTAATAATTTATGCCAAAAAAAATTGACAAATATAATTATATGCATATATGTCTATACATTTGTTCTTACTTTTGGCTCCCTCACTTTTTATTTTTCGTTGTTTGATATCACTAAGGAAACGTATATGGTTACCGTTTGGAAACGGTAATTGTTTCCACTGTATTTAGGAAAGTAACAAGGTAAGGGATATGTTTCCCTCGCAAATGTGTTTCCGGCACCCATAACAAACAAATGGTAATGGTATTGTTTTGTGATTACGTTTCCTATGCTAATTTTTTGATATACTAAACAACCCCTTAAGGCGACCCAATCAATAAACAGGTCTATATGTGAGGCTAAATAAATTCAACCCCAAGAATCAAAGCTTATCCTTTCATGTCATGTGTTTCTCAATTATAAGGAAACCTAGCGTGTAAATTTATCTACTTAGTATATAATACAGAAAGTATCTAGCAATTTACCATTATCAACCATTATTCTACTCAAAACATATAAGAGAAACTTACTACTATAAATGAAAATCATATGATACTTCTCTAAGTAAGGTGATAATGCAGCGGATTACCTGTTATAGAACCAACAATTATGAGACGTTTTGATGGATAATCGGACTGGTTCAAGTCATCAAGGAGCAACCTCGACAAAAGAAAATGCCCAAGGTGGTTGGTTCCAACACTAAGCTCAAAGCCATCGGCAGTAAAAGTAGGCTCCTTATCAGTAGGCAAGTACACAGCCGCATTACATACCAACACATCAAGCGGCTTACCAGAACGCCGGAAGTTATCAACAAACTGTCTAACACTATCAAGGGAAGCAAGGTCAAGGTGCATGACAGAGTAGCTATCTTTAGCCATCCCTACTCTCTTAGCAGCCTTTTCTGCTTTGAGGAAATCTCTACAGGCCATTGTTACGTGCCAATTGCCCATCATTGCGAGGGCTTTGGCCGTTGCTAAGCCTAGCCCTGATGAGGCTCCTGTAATCACTACATTGCCTTTTCTCAGTGTTTTCTTCCCGTCAGCACTTGCTTGGCCAACTGATGGTGATGCTGTCACTGTTTGGGCTTTAATAACCCCAGTTCTGAAATCCTGCAATCATGGCAATTTATAGTGTAAAGAATGAGGAACATTTCAAAAAAGCATTCAACTAACAATTCCATTACAAATTATTGATTAATTGTTATGATTTTAGATTCCTGCACAAGTTATTTTCTCCCTACTTGCCCTTTTCCCAACAAAATCGTCAATTAAATTATCAAACCTTGAGATGCAAGAAGAATTCACCTATTTCACCATTCTTATCCCTCAAAACTCAAAAACAGCCATTCTTATAGCCTCATCAGTATGAGAGGGCCAAATACCCAAGTACTTTGAGTTATTTAGTGTCACCTACAAACCCAATAAGGGCAACTCATCATTCAAAACACTAAAAACAGCCCAAAATCAACATTTCTTTCCCAAAACTCCGAAGCCACTTCATTACCAACATGGTACAACATCAAACTTATGCCAAAGTGCCAAACATATCTTCCTCTCAAGTTCATAACTCAATTAGAAAATATCTCAAGGAGAACCGATCATTGTTGCATCGCTAGCAAGACTTTAAAGCTGTGTTCTTTTGGACTGAAATCATCCATATGGAAATTGAAGTTATTTGAAATGAATTGAAAAAAACTTAAGGGAACAAAATCCTAGACGTAGCATGAGCGGAGCTGAAATGAACTAAAATTAAATGAAATCAAAGGGGTGTTTGGCATAGATAATTTTGATGTAGGAAAGGGATTCTAATAATTGTTTTCATTTCTTATTGTTTGGTATGAGCTATAAGTAACAAATACCGCTTTCGAAGGGCAACAAAATCTCCTCATTTGTTACTCTTGTCAAAGTGGTGGAAACAAATTAATTTTCCATTCTCAATCAAAATTTTTTATTTTGTTTCCATTTACTAGGATACCAAATATCCACACCCTCTATCACACATTATTGGCAACATTTGGTATTATTTGTGAGAAGTAAAATATTCAATTGTTGCCAATAATGCGTGCCGGATTGAGTATCAAAGTTAACATTTTTTATTATCCTTTCCATTCCTTATCAAATTCTTTTCCATTACATTACACTTATATTAATCATACCAAACACCCCCTAAGGCTCCGTTTGTTTTGAAGGAAAATAATTTTCATAGAAAATCATTTTCTAAGGAAATCAATTTTCAATGGAAAACATAAATGTAAAAAAAAAATTCATTTGTTTGATTAGAGGAAAACTTATGAAGGAAAGAAAAAATGTAATAAAAATGAAGGAACGAAGGAAGAAGTAAAGAGGAAGAAGGAAAATTATTTTCCACCTTAAAAAAAATTATTTTCCACCATTTCCAAAACAAACAAAGGAAAATGGAGAGATTGTTGGAAAATTATTTTCCGCGAAAATGTTTTCCATCAAAACAAACGGAACCTGTGTCTAAAACAATAGCGCCTTCACTCCTTAACTTAGGATGAAAACAAATAAAGCTTGTCTCAAAAGAAAAGGAAACAGAATCATAAGGTTCTAACAGGAATTGAGTTCAATTAACTAACAGAATATACATACGTGCCAATTTTCAGCTCCATAAAATGAAGACAACTAAAACAGTAACAATTCAATTAAATTTCCGCAGTTCAGAACTTTAAAAAAGAAGAACACAGAATGTTTACCTTGATCTTCAAAGACGGAGGATGAAATTCAGCTTTCAAATGGTCTGAAATTGAAATTCCAAGAAAAGAAGTCTCTTTAAACCCAATGTATCTCCCCTGTAAGCAACAAAATTTATGTCACACATATGCTTATAATAATAAAGAATTATCCAATTTGTGGGAATCAAAATTGGATAATCAAAATTAATTATGAAATTTTTTAAAAAAAAAAAAAAAAACCCAAAAAAAAACCTCTTTGTGGAAGGAGACTGAAGAGGGTACTAAAGAGGCTGCCTGTAATGCCATTACAGTTAGTTTCTGCAACTTAATTCAAGTGTAATATACAAAACACTGTGATTTTAACTGTTTGAGGGATGAAGAAATGAGGCAATGTAAGAATAAGAAAATTGGAGTGTTCGATGTTTAATTTTCATTGATGGGGAGGGGAGGAAGAAGATAAGGTGACTCCATTGGACCGATGATGAATCTGCCACGCCATCTTCGCTAACCAATCATATTTTAATGTTCGATTTTTTCAATGTTTCACCCGAAGTGTTCTGTTATTTAGAACTGATCTGGTCTGATTTGATCTGATCTGAGTTTGTCCGATCTGATCTGATCTGAATTATTTTTATTTTTATTTTTATTTTATTTTTTATTTTTATTATTATTTTTATTTTATTTTTATTTTGATTTTTTTATAATTGTAATACTTATTTTTTTATGAAAAATGTAATCATGATTATATTTACTAAAATAATAATAATAATAATTATTATTATTATTATTAATTAATATAATAATAATTATTATTATAATTATTAATATTATAATTATTATTATGATAGCCCATTTCATTTCACCTCTTCATTCAATCTCACTTAAAAACTTCAAATAATAATATTAATACTAATAATAATACTACTACTACTACTAATAATAATAATAGTAGTAATAATCACCGCCGAAAAATTTGACCAAACCGTCACCAAAAAAGTCGACCGAATAATCACCGCCGGAAAAGTCATTCTGAAAACCGTCGCCGAAAAACTCGGCCTGAAAACCGTCGCTGGAAAAGTTGGCCGAATGATCATCGTCGGAAAAGTCAGTCCGAAAACCGTCGCCGAAAAACTCGGCCTGAAAATCGTCGCTGGAAAAGTCGGCCGAAATATCACCGCCGGAAAATTCAGTTCGATAACCATCGTCAGAAAAGTCATCCCAAAAACCGTCGCCGAAAAACTTGGCCTGAAAATCGTCGCCGGAAAAGTCGGCCGAATAATCACTGTCGGAAAAGTCAGTCCGAAAACCGTTGTCGAAAAAGTCGTCCCGAAAATCGTCGCCGAAAAACTTGGCTTGAAAATCGTCGGCGAAAAAGTCAGTCGAATAATCACCGCCGGAAAAGTCACCCGAATAATCACCGCCGGAAAAGTCAATCCGAAAACCGTCGTCGGAAAATGTCGAGCGGAAAAACGATGCTCGAAATTAATAATAATAATAATAATAATAATAATAATAATAATAATAATAATAATAATAATAATAATAATAATAATAATAATAATAATAATAATAATAATAATAATAATAATAATAAAGAGTAATAATGTCTGATCTGATCTGATCTGATCTGAGTTTGTCTGATCTGATCTGATTACTATAGTTTTTAAGTCCAAAAGAACATTGCCTAAGCCCACGAATGAATATTTCGGACAAGATCTATTAAAATATTTGCACATTGGTCTTTCATATAAAGATTGATTTGTAATTTATCAATTCTTTAATACCAGTTTGCAAAATTATAAAAGTATAATATATAAGGTGTTTTTGTAGTTTGCGTATCAACTTATTTTGTCAGAGTAAAATTAATGATATAATTTTACAAATTGGTCCTTTAATTTTTTATAAATTACAAATCAATCCTTATGTAAAGGATTAGTGTACAAATATTTTACTAGAATTTGTTTGAGATCTGATATGGCCCATGGGTTTATCATTTCCCGGGTAAGCCTTTCTTTTTAGGGGGTAACAAAATCTTTTGGGCTAACATGTTATGGAGTTGGGCTTCTAAGAGTTTACGGTTATGGGCCACCTCCTTCACATTATTTACATTTTTGAGTTGGGCTTCTAATAGTTTTTTTTTATTATGGCAATAACAATAAGCAAAAACCCATATTATTATTATTATTATTATAAAAAAAAAAAAAATTAATATTATAAACTAAAACTCAAAATGTCTACAAGAAGTTAGTGGGAAGCCTAAATACAATCTGGGCCCCCACTCCCCTAGCTATTGCAAAACCAATACGAGTGAAGATGTGAGCAGCAGCCCGCGCGCCAATATCATGAGCTCTGGTAAATCTTTGAATCCGCTTCAGCAGTGCAACAGCATCCTCCTCGAATTCGCCAAAAGTAGAAAAAGAGAAAGGTAGGAAACCATACCCAAGAGTAGCACACCGATCTACATACTTACCCCGTTTCCGAGAAGCCGCATCCAGCACAGCACGACCAGGAACAAAATCAACCATACCAGACTGAGTCAAAGGCGATGATCTAGTCAAATCAACACAGACATCGCGGCCATGATCCCAAGAATAAAGCAGCAAGTCCGCAGGACGAAGAACCCCGATCTTTGAGCCCAATCCAATATCCACCTCTTTACCAACAGAAATCCCCGAGCGAGTGTAGATATCAACAAGAGTGTCCCGTACAATATTATGGCGATGCTTGACACCACAATCCCAGCACACGATACAGCATGATCACCAAAGATGTCACCCTCAAAAACCCTCGAACAAGCGGAACAAGGCGCGGATGCAGAAAACAAAGGAATACCCAGCCTGTAACATAGCACACTCCGATACGTTTTACCATTCATAGTCTGACCCACCCCTGAGATCAGAACCACCCTAAGCCAATCAGAAGTATGATCCCGTTGTTGTGATTTCTAAAGAGCAACATGTCGTGGAGATAAAGAAAATGTGGTTTCAACAGTTTGAGTAACCCTTGTGAAATATTTATCTGCCAGTTTTTTCATGAGTTTGGGGGCAGCGTTCTCACTAGGATTACCAAGAATGTCAACATCCACAAAAGCATTAAGCAGACATAATGCATCAGCAAAGGCAGGCCCAGGATCCACAACACCAGCACAACGGAGAAGCTTAAGCTGTAACCCAGTAGACATTATTATTATTTCTTGGTTAATTAGAATAATAACTATGGAGTAATAATAATGATATAAATTCGCTAATATTTTCAGATCAAAAATACACCAATTACATCTTATCGGATTGGGATCAGACAAGCATCAAATTTATGAAATTAGCAAAGACAAGCACAATTTTTGGATGGCATGTGGCATCACGTGGTTGGTTCACCTTTACTACCCAAAACCGAGTCAAGATCCTCTCCATTTCTTGTAAGAAATGGAGAGTCCATTTCCTCTATCAATAGTTGAAGATGTACCAAGGGGAAAATAGGTTGGTTTTTTGAATTTTTATTTTAATACGAAATGAGGTGGCATGATCTTAGGATAGGAAATGAAGACAAAGAAATGGAGAGGATCCTAACACCCCAAAACCATATCAGCAAAAGATGAAGCATCACTTAGCCATGGAGAAAAAGTTCAACTCAATATGAAGTTATCCCACATCGAAAATGTCATAGCACAAATCCTAAGAAGCTTTGTATAAATTTGATATTATTCCCTATGTAATGATTAGCTAAGGATTACTACTAATTAACATACGAATTGTATTTATTTGATCTAGTTATAATAATTGTTTCGCCTAATATTAATTATGTCATAATTAATATAACAACTAGTATATTTTTGCCTTCCGATATAGGTTTCTTATCAAAAATACTAAATATTCCAAAATACTAAATAATTTTTGTCCTGGCACTGCAAGTGCAACCTGTGAATTTTATGTGACTTTGTCTTGCTTGATTAATTAATGAAGCTGAAAATAATCAAATTTGAGTTCTATTAGAAAATTTTCACATAAAATTATAAAAATGCCACCAAATTGAGAGAACTCAAATGGAAAATGCTATAAATAAATTTACTTAAAGTCATCCAAAATCTAACAGATTTATCAAATAGCAAGTAGTTAGCATTAGAGGTAAGTTGATCAGTTTGTCAAAGCTGAACAATACTGATAGGGAATGGTCTAAAAACCACAGAGTATTACAACTAGGTATACAGTGAAAATTTCTAAGATTAATAAGTATCATCAATAGGGATGCCAATGGAGTGTGGTTGGGCGGGGTGAATGATGCCTTCCCATCTTCATTCCTCTAATATTTTAATCTTCATCCATACGAAAAGTTTGGAATTTGTCCTCATCCATGTCCCTGCGAGAATATCCATTCTTGCCCAATCACGCACTGACAATATCTACCTAATTCACATCGTTCATAGCATGCCCCACCCCTAGTTAATTAATCAATCGATATTTGCTATCTTATATCCACTCCAAAAAAATGTGGAATACACATTATTAGGGCCGGCAAAAAGCGACCCAATTTGTCAACCCGACCCGAACTCGACCCCTTAATAATGAGTTGGGTAGAATTTTTCAACCCGTTAATTAAATGGGTCAACCCAAACCCAATCTATTATTATATACGTTGGGTTAAGGTTGAAAATTCTAACCTGATTATATAACTTGCTTAACCTAATTAATTATTATTTTCAAATTTTAAGCGGTTGTTTTAACTTGCATGCTGTATTGAATGCTCTATTTTACTGAACTTTAAGCTATTGTAAACTAACTATTATCTATTAGATTTTACTATTCAACTTTGTTGAAATTGTAAATTTTTCGTTGTTGAATTGGGAATTAGGGTAAATACTTTAGATTGTAGAAAAAAAATTGGCAAAAAAATAAATGGGTCGACTAGAACCCGACCCTTTATTTTCAGGTCGGATTAGGTTACAAAAACTCAATCCATTTATTCAATGGGTCGGGTTTGGGTTGAGGTACATGACCTGATAACTCGAAAACACGAACCCGAACCTAACCTGTCAACCCAATTTGCCAGCCCTACATATTATACATTTTAGATAATTTTTTTTTTGTTGATTTTACATTACAAATTATTATACTCCCTACGTTTTTTTATTTAATCATTTTCCTTTTTGGATGTTATTTTTTTTAATTTACTTACTTCTAATATTTATTCTTCTACATCTATTAATTTATGATTTCCAAATGCATTTTCCATATTTTTTTCTCTTACTTTTGAATAACTCTAATAAAATTACCATCTTTTCTCTTTTTTTCATACTATTTTTTTTACTTTTTATACAACTTTTAATCATTATTTATTATTTTTCTCCAACTCCCAGCCAATAACTTTTTGGTTTTGATAAAAACTCATGTGAGTAAACTAACAACATGGAAGGAGTGGTAGTTAGCAAAAACTTGTGTAATTTGGAATATACAATTCTTAAACCTCTAAAAATCTTATAACAGTATCAATATATAGGATCGAATGTGGATGAGGCGTGGCAGGCCATGGATTGGACGGGTACAACCAAAATTCCATTCCCATCCTACGTTGGGCATGATTGCATGATCATCATCCCCCTCCCCATACCCATCCCCCGCTCCACCACCGGCCAAACTTAGCTCCATCCTCACCACCATGCTCTATAGGGGGAAGCATGGAATTCATTCGTCGTCTAGCTTGTAGGCCAAGATATAACCCCAAGCTAAGGTTAGGTCGTCCACAAGATAAAGGGTAAGGGGACGAGGGTAAGAACATCTATACCTATCTATATCTATATCTATACCTATCTAATATTAAAACACTTTCCCCAATCTATTCTAGTGACACGTGGCATATTTCTCTCCCAACTCTTCATCTTTGCTTGACACATGGCATCTCTCCCTCTCAACTCTTCATCTTTGCTTTCTTATATCAACTTGTCAAGTGTACATCTTTCTCCTATCCCCTTTTACATTCATTATCATGTCAACTTTTTAGTTATAGAGTAACTTCATTCATCTTTTCATTTCTTAATTATTTCTTTCAGTTACAATTTTACACTCATTAATTATGTCTCCTCTCGCTCAATTTTAATTAGGTTTTTTAAAGCCCCTTTCCCCTTTTCAATATACAAAACGATAAAAAAACTGCTAAAATATTATTAATCATTTTTATTTGCATTATTTTTGGTAGTATTGTTTTCATTTCTCTTTCTCATTAATTAGTTTTCAATAATATTTTTTTTTCTTAATCATTTTTGCCAATAACATACTATGTTTTGAGATCGAATGATGCTTAAAATCATTGTTACAATGTTCTTGGTAATATTGTTTTCATTTCTCTTTCTCATTAATTAGTTTTCAATAATATTTATTTGTTTTTCTTAATCATTTTTGTCAGTAGCATAATCTGCTTTGAGAAGGATGCTTATTGCTTAAAATGAAAAGGTGGAAAATAATCAATGTTCATAAAATTTATAATATTTGTGCATTTTGTTAAATGTGAACGTACATTAAAAAAATTCAACTTGAGAAAATTTCCAGAAAAAGTGGGGAAAAAAATGCAAATAGATATATATTTATTTTTTAATATTATAGGTATAGATGTGCATTAAAAAATTCAACTTGAAAAACATTTTCCATAAAAAAAAGTGAAAAAAAATTAACATATGCTCATTGACCTCTTAAAAAAATATCTTTCACCTCTTAAAAATCATCGAAGATATTACACGTAGCAAATAAGCATCATTGATATTAAAAAACAAGTGACTATTTTCTTAAAAAAAAAAATTGTTTTTGCCTTCTTATATTTCTCACTTTTAGTCGTTATCATATTTTATCTCATTCTATTTAATACTTTCAAAATTATATAGAATATAAAGTTCAATTAAAAATATAAAGTCCAAAAAACTAGTTGTAATTTACAATTTTTCCCCGCATCTAACGGCCTTACTTAATCTCAGTGTAATTTCAATGTTATAATTTATTTATAATGCACAAATCCATCGACTATTTTTTTAGTGATCCATTGAATTAATGTTAATTAAATATGCCTAAATCCAGTTGTCTAAAATTGTCCGACTTTAATATGGAGCAATAAAAATCGGGTCCTTATTCAAAAGGAAATAAAAATGACCATGCATATGAGTATGCAAATAAAATATGGAATATTATAATAAATAAATAAATTCTACTAAAATAATAAATATAATCTGCTTAAAAAAATACAATTTTTATTATAAATAAATCAGATCTATCGTAAAAATAAATTAACTACACTTATTCATGAATCATGATACTAAAAAAAATAAAAAGAACCTAACATGGTAATAATAAAAATAAACTTAACCTAACATGATACTATTAACAATAAAAATTATGCTTTTATTTGTCTACGCCTCGTATTGAATATCTGACATGCGGCGGTTAATTACAACTCCTTATGCTCAAAACTTAATGCCTTGAACCCCAAAATTTATTATTTATTTGATTGTTTTGTACTTTTGTGGTTGTTTTTAGGGAAATTATTTTTGGGAGTAGGAAAATCACATTAACAAAGTTTAGGGGGAGTGCATACTGATCGAGGACTATGTATGCACATGCAACCCGTGCGTCCACATGCACAACCTACATTTACATGCAGGTGGGGCCCTGCGCAAGCTCTTGCCCCGTTTCGTCCGCGAAGTTTACTTCTTGATTTCCCACTGGCAGATTTCAAGCGCCTTTTCGTGTATTTTTCTTTAGAGCAAATTTCCTACGTCCAATAACAATTTTGCACATTTTTTAATTTTGGATAAATTAGTTATTTTTGAAAAAAAATGATTTAAATAATAATATTTCAAAAATAAATCTGTAATACTCTGTAATTTTGGATAAATATTTTAAAATTAATTAATATTTTTATGCTACTAAAATTATTTATTTGAATTTTAGACATAAAATTTCAAGTTAAAATGTTGTTTAAATTATCAAAACCGAAATTTCATATACATAAACGTGATTTTGGGATATCTTAAATAAGCCTTATTTCATAAATTACAATGATTTTATGATTAAGCTAATTTTATTGAAAAAGTATGTAAGCCCAAATGTCATTTATGACTATCCTAAAACCTAAAATGAAACCCAATAAGACCAATTAGGAAGCTCAAAAGAGAAAATGCATAATAATAATAATAATATAAAATAAAATTGAAAGCCATGTACATGGCTACATCATGCATACACAAGGAAGAAAAAAAAAATTTACTTGCTCAAAATCTTTCACCCAAACATGATCATGAAATATTTTCCAAATAATTCACTTGCCATTTTTTTCTCAATTCATTATTGAATTCCTTGATCACCAAGAATAACACCATTCCAAAATATGACTAAAACAAATATTCTTGATCACCAAAATATCCTCATGATTTTCTAACTTACCATAATACATAAATCATAAACACTATAAATACCCCCATCCCAATGCACAAATTGCACTAACCCCACAAATCATCTTCTCCCTCCTACTCCAATCTCACAAGCACACTCAAAATTCTCTCTTCTTCTCTCTTCTTTTTCCACAAATTATTTCTTCTATTTTCGTAGCATTTATGCCCGTATCTGTTCAGAGCCAATTTGCGGGTACTTCTGGTCATTTTTAGCAAATTGCTGTTTCACGACGGATTGTTCCTCTCGAAAAGTTATTGAGGTTAGGCTCAAGAATCACCCGATTCGGATTCATATCAAAGGAGTTATGGCCTCTGAAAGTTTCTGCCTATTTTCTAATAAGATTACACCTCATGATTTTCCTCTCTTTTCTCTTGGCTTTCACCACCACCACTATTGGCGGCAGCCTCCATGAGCCACATCCAACCACCCTTGGCCACCTAGCTATCCTCCTCCTCTCCTCTTGTTTTGGTTTTCTCTTTACCTAAAACTACTATTTTTTTTATTACATATTATTATTATTATTATTATCATTATTGTTATGGTTTAATAAACAAAATAATTTAATGCTTTCAAAGTATAATTAAAAAAAAAATAGAAATTTTTAAGATATGATTTATGAAAATTAAATATAGTTCATGCACATATAGTGAGTCTTGTTATTTATTTATGTGTAGGGTGTTGATTCGCGATTTCTTTTAAGCTTCGTAATAAATTTTACTTAGTGAAGATCAAGGTACGTTAAGTGGTTAGATACTTTATTAAAGTGTTTACATGATTTTTACGTGTTTATATGATACATGATATAATTTATGATCAATTAATTTTGCATTATGTTAATTTAAAGTTTGATGACAAAATTATTTTATATTTTTTTAGCCTTATATTTTGGTCATGAAATTTTTAGATTTTGAAAATAATATTTATGATTTGAATCATCTTATTATATTTTAAAAATAATGTTTTATGGAAAGATTTGAATCTTATTATATTTTGGAAAATAATATCATAGAAAATATTCTATGAAAAGATTTGGAATAACTAAATATTTTAATGATACTGTCATATCATTTTGAAAGACTAAGTAAATAAGGAATTTTGGAAGGTTACAATTATATGAGTATATTATCTTTATACTCAACTCTTATTATATTAAAATTTTATTTGTGACCCCACAAGCTTTACAAGCTTATTTATTGTCTGTAATCCCGCTACGTGGATTTGGTTGATAAGACTATGGACTTTGTATGACCTAGTTTTTCCTCAAGGATAGCCTTTATACAGAAAGATACTAACTTAGGGGGGTGTGCACACTTGGAGAGGAATTGGGATATAGGAAAATTTTATTTTCAATATTTGAGTTTTTACATTCAATATTATTGGTTTGGAATATCTTTGAAAAATGATCATCTTGGATAAATAATTGTTGTCATATAATATGACTTGAATATTTCAAAAGCATGTTTATTAAATAAAGTTATTTTGACTTATCTTGCATTTTTCATACTTAGCATATTTTGCTAACCCGTACTTTGTTTTGTTTTTGGCTTGACCCTACTTATCATTTTGATGAGTAGTTAGGTGATGATAAATGAAGACTTCTACATGTGGCATCAAGGGGAATAAGGACATCATTCACCTAGCTTAGGATTTACTTCTTTAATGCATTAGTTATTGAAATACAATTTAATTAAGTATTTACTCAATATTAATAAAGTATTTGAATTTTCCGCTGCAAGTTAGTTTGAAAGTATTTTAATATAGCCTTACATTATCACGTGGCGGTAATACGCCCAAGTCTATCTCTACGGTATTTTGTATGTATTATTTTGGTATTTCCGTAGAGGGAGATTTGGGGGGTGTTACAAAATCAACTATTTTGCTAAATAAAACCATTTAAATAATTTTCAGCCTTAGTTTGTGATGTTTGGAACGATTATTGGACCACTATTTTATTAAAGTCCATGAGGCATATCATCAAGTGAGCATAATTTAGAGCTTGACTTGTACGACATGATATGATGAAAACATCGGCTTGTTAGAGAGGTCAAAAGTAGGTGTATACAATTATGTCAAATATATAAAAGTCGAGTCCAATTGAAATTAGATAGTAGTTAGGACTATTATTTACAGAATATGGCTAACAATTGGGATAGACCTGATCAAAACTGGCCTGGGCTGTGGGCCCGACCCGGTTTTTTTTGCGGCCTTTGAACATGGATATTAGGCCGAATTTGGTCCCGATCCGGCACGATCCTTTTCATTTCTTTTTGCGGGCTTTGAAAGCTTAATGTTAGACTTTTTGGTTAGTTTATTAGGCCGGTCCGAAAAATCCATCACGCCCGCACTAAATTTTTGGACTTTGGGCAAAAAATTGAGCCCGAACTAGGCTTGAACCCAGTCCGACAAATGGGCTTCATTTTTAGGCCTAACTTGAACCCAACTCGACCCATTATCACCTCTAAATTGGGACTGCTTTTATCAATTTTGAAACTTGAACAACTAATTTGAAGTTGACATGATTTAACCTAGAACAAATTTGACACAAGAACTTTAAAAGCATAAATTCAAACCGTCAAACATACCTAACTTAACCCAAAAGTTGCACAAAAATGTATAGATCTCTATCTAAGTAAATCATACATGACCTACTCCAAACTTTCGGTTTTTCAAATTTATAAAAGTGTACATTATTAGACCCCAACACTTGACTCTTCTTTCAATATTATTAGAAAGTCATTGCTCGTTGTGACAACGAACATCGAACTCTCAACCTCACGATTAATAATCAAACCCTCGAACTCAAGTACTAGATCGACTCTCACATCCGAACAATTCAATTACCAGATCATTTATGTGGTTTACATAAATGGATTAATAGGAATTAAGGAGAACCGTGTGGGTCCAAACAGAAGAAACCAATGAGAGAATCAAGAAAAATATCTAGAATTTGGCTTCCTATAAAAGCCTGCTGACAAACTCATCAAGTTGCTTCTAAATTCCTCAAAGTATACCCCCACCTCATTACCACCACCTCCCATAGCTGGGATATTTATTTGCTCTTCTTCAAAACTTCTCTTTCCATCATCTCTCTTCAGAAAAAAAAAAAAAGTCTAGTACAGTCTAGAACTCAACAACTTGACTACTGTACCTGCATATTCTCCCACAATTCAACATCACTAACTCACTCACTCTCCTTTTCATCTTGCATCTTTGTTACTTAACTATGTGGTATATCATAAATATTCTCCACTTTCTATGATTTTTTTTTTATTTTTTTATATTTAAATTATGATATGATATTGAATTCAACCTGGAATATATATATATATTCATTTCATCTTGAACAAAAATTCCTCATCTCAAATTCTTCTTAAGTTTATTTATTATTATCACCTTTAATTTCATATATTCCATATTCTGCTTCTTTTCAGTTCACCTTCCTTTAAGATCAAACATCATGTCGAATAATGCTAGCAGAAAAGCCAAACAAATGATGGATGAGCGTGACAGAGATAAAGATGAAGATGGGTATGATCATCATCATCATCATCATCATCATCATGACCATGATCAGCAGCAGTGGACTCAAGTTTTTGATGAAGCATCCACTGCTGCTGCTGCTGCTGCTGCAACAGCAGGACGTCCATGGAAGAAAATCCGCAGTCCTCAAAGAAATCAATCTTCTCCGATTTTCAATCCTTTTACTTGTACAAATAATACTGCTTCTAAAATTGCATTTCCATTTGCATTTGATGGTTCTTCAAATAATCAAATCAACCCACCTCAATTCCCTGATTTAAATCCCCAGTTTATACCCCAACAACATCAACAGCAACAACTGCAGCAACAACAACTGCAGCAACAGCAGCAGCAGATGATATCGTTTAGTCAAGGCTGTGGGCATCAGCAATATCAGTTTCAAAATCAGCAGTTGCAACACTGGAGTGACGCATTGAACTTAAGTCCGAGGGGGAGGATGATGATGATGAACACCATGGGATTTTCCACCCCACTTGAAATAGTGGGGCGGCAAATCCCTCAAGTGGGACCCGCCCCAGTGTCTGCTGTCTCGACAACCAAGCTGTACCGGGGTGTCAGACAGCGACACTGGGGCAAATGGGTCGCGGAAATCCGCCTCCCTAAGAACCGAACCCGTCTTTGGCTCGGTACATTTGACACTGCAGAGGATGCGGCCTTAGCCTACGATAGAGAGGCTTTTAAGCTCAGAGGAGAAAATGCCAGGCTTAACTTCCCTGATCTGTTTCTTAACAAGAATAATCAACCTCAAAACAATCATCCTGTTTTAGAAACCAAAACCGAACCACCACCACCACCGCAGCTAGACCCCAAACCGCTCCCCTTAGCCGAGGCAGAGCCCCAGGAACCCTCAGGCTCTGCCTCAAGCGGTCTGACAGGGCTGAGTGAGCCCGCTCAAACCGCAGGGGAAGGCGGTTCGGAAAACTCGGATTTAGCATGGAGAGAAATGACAGAGGCTTGGTTTAATGCTATACCTGCTGGGTGGGGCCCTGGAAGCCCTGTTTGGGATCATTTTGACACTACTAATAATCTTCTCCTACAACAAAATCTTTCATTTACACCCAATTTTAGTACAAGTTATGATCAACAAGAACAAACCAGCCAACAACAGGATCAAGATTTTCTGGGTTGTTCCTTTTCTTCCTCTTCTTGTCCTATGAGGCCTTTTTTCTCAAAGGATCAAGACTAATTCCTCTTCCATAATCATCCTCTGTTTTTCCTGTTTTTTTTTTTTTTACACATCTATTTTGTTCTTATGAACCATATTTTCCTTAATTTGCATTTTCATGGAAGAATTTAGGCTCCGTTTACTAGAGCGGAAAATGTTTTCCCATTTTAAATCGTTTACTTGGGTGAAAAAGTAAAATATAAAACTTTTTTGAAAAATCATTTTACACCCTATTGGATATATTTTTCTCCAAATTTGAAAGTAAAAACGTATTTTTCGTGCAAGTAAACATTGGAAAATTTCTATGGAAATAAGTTTTCCATGGTAAAATATTTTTCATGAAAAATCATTTTACATTGGAAAACATTTTACACCCAAATAAACAGAACCCTAGACATTGTTTGCCTGCATTACTCTGTGAGCCCTTTTATCTTTCTACTACCTCTAAATCACTCTCTCAATTCACTGACTTTGGAGTTTTTGAGAAAAAAAAGTCTAGTGATTCACTGATTTGTATTAATTAATCTGCTGCATATTTTTAAGGTCATTAGCAGATAAACAACCAACCTTATATCTGGTGAAGAGAGTATTAATTTGTATGGACTTAGAAGTTAATTCCAGAGAAGTAGTGAAAAGTGTAGTTAGAATAGGGCCATAACAGAGGAACTTGTTTTGTTGTTCTTCTTTGTGGTTGGTCCATCCATCTTTAAGCTATGCATTTTTTAGTAGCTAAAGATACATGTCATTTGTATTCTTTTCTTTTCTTTTCTTTTTTCTCTTTTTTTCTCTTTTTTTTTTTATTTTTTCCCCTTGAATTTAGTGTAATGCATTGAGCATGTTGATTAATGGCATCATTAGGTATATCCTTTTCGAATTATGTATGAATGTTGGTTCTTATTGACACATCATTTGTATTTGTTTATTTATTTGTTTGTGATAGACTAAGTAAATATTTGTAAATTAAGTATTTTTAATTATTCTAAAGAATAGGTGTAATCCCTAGTTTGTCTAACAATTTCCTAGTTTGTCTAACAATTTCCTAGTTTGCCTAACAAACTCTTGTATATATATGGTTTTGTGATCAATAAGAAAGGCACGGCAAATAGCTCTTTCATGGTATCAGTTTGTGTAGGTTTCAATCCAAACCTCTCTTCCTCTTCTTTTCTCTCTTTCGTCCACCTTTTCTTCATTGTTTTCCCATGGCTGACAACTCCAAGATCCACCCTGCCACCCTCGTCACAAACATCAAGGCCAGTATTCCTGTGGTTCTTGACTATGATGGGAAGCAATACAACAATTGGTCGACGTTGTTCCAACTCCATTGCCGCGCAAACCTCGTGATCGACCATATCATTCCCCCAACCCAGGCTGCCAGCTCTTCCACGGACACCAACACCAAGGACCCAGCCTTATGGCAACGTCTTGATGACATAGTCCGTCAATGGATCTACGGAACCATCTCTACTGACCTCCTTAACTCCATACTTGACCCCGATGACAAGGCGGTTGATACATGGAATCGCTTGGTGAACTTCTTCCATAATAATAAAACGGCTCGGGCATTAAATCTCGATGCTCAATTCACCAACACCAAATTGGAGCAATTTAATTATGAACACCGTCTTCCGTGATACTTGACTTTCGAAGAGCATAATTTTTTACTAGAGAACTATAATTTGTAACATAAAACTATAGCTTTTGTATTAAAAATTGACTAGTTATCTAAAACATTATTTTTTTTACAGGAATCTAAAATGTTATTGATTTTGGATCCAAAAAAATAAAAAATGTTATTGATTTATATTAAAAATTTACAATTTTTAATTAAAAATAAGGTCCAATCGCAAACGATATAACAAGAAATTTTGTATTTTATTGATTATATATTTATAAGTATAAAACCCTTGTTTCAATAGATAATATATACAATTAAAATAAAATGTGCATTCTATCTTTCTAAAAGCTCTTTTCAGTTGCCCCTAAAAAAAGCTCTTTTCAGTTGAAATCTCCTTTTAATATATATGACGGGGAAAATATAGTTATACAACATCTTAATTCATTTTATTAACAAAAATTTTAAAAATTGCATTGAAAAAATTACATGCTAAAAATGAGAAGAAAATATGGATGGAGTATTTCCTTTTAATTTTTAATAATGCTTGTCATTGTAAATCTAAGGAATGTTGGTTAAAGTGGTTTATAGGTTTTTTTGGGGTGTCTAATTTGACTCATTTTATATTACCTAAGACAATTTTTTTAATACAAAGTTACTAATATATGAAAGATAAACTATATATATTAGTGTTTAAATACTCCGTATTTTGCTTACATGCTGATATACATGTTATATTATTTACATGCATAATTATTTGTATTTTATTTTGTAATTCTATATAGTGAATAATTAAAAGGTTAATATTGTAAAACTAGACGTTAAGATGCAGTAAATAAAATCCATCAAAATATATTTTCTCGTATACATTAATGAAATTTTATTTACGAAAAACTTTGGCTCTATAATTGTTGAACTTCACATGTGTGCATTAGCGAGTGTCCCAGTCCCACATTAAAGAAAGATAAATAAGATAATAAGCTAACTAATAAGTTTAAGTTACTCTTCCTATTATCAATTGATTTTGGGAGGAAACTTTCTTACACTTGTAAGTTACACTTTCTCATCTGTATCGGTTTGTCTCAACCTATTTATCAGATTTTATCAAATGTGATGGTAACCAAGGCATTCTATATGAATGAAGAGAACAAAAAAAAAAAAAAAAAAGGAGAGTACGTGTCATGTTAAATAAACAAAGTTATCATATGATGAAAAGAGTAGGTCAAAAACGTATTAATATAATCTTTGAGGTATTCATGCCTAGAATATTGTAATTGTCCATGTTGAATATTATTGGAACTTTTGAAGCCGTCCTCTATCTTTCGATGTAGAAAGCCATTCTTTATGTTGGATGGGGAAGCCGTCCTTTAATAGAATAGAAGAATAACTAAACAAAACAAAGTCGTACCGTACGTGCTTAACAAATTATAGATCGAATCTATCGAAGTTGACATCAATTGAGTTTTTAAACATTTTCCTAATCCCTAACAACTAACACTTCAATTGTATATAGATAGGGTTGAGCTCCAGCGTAGTGACATTGGAATTACCATCACATTCTTGAGTTGTAAGATTCGATTCACACCACCAACGAATCTTCAACGTCATCATTCGGACGACATTACCTGCTCGATATATTTGTGAGATGAGCCACAAACTGACCCTATCTAAATACGATGTGAAAGAAAAAAAAACTTTATATAAATAGAAGGACCTTGGTTGAGTTGGTTCAAATAAGTAGTGTCCCGGACTAAAAAAAAAAAAACTTTATATAAGTTGAGTTGCTACGGCACTAGAACCAATAGTTTAAGCATGAATCCCTTGACTACTGATGTAGAAAATGAAAATTGTCTCCCCTTTTAAGATTCGATGAAAAAGAGAAAACTTTGTTGTGATATTGGTTCGAAGTTCGAACCATGCGCAAGAACAAAGTTTAATTAAGAAACAATAAAGTGTTGGACCAAGTTTCATAAAACATTTTCAAAAACATCCAAAAGACCCAAAGGTTTTTTTTTTTTTCAAAAAAAGCCTAAAAATTAAGTATTTATAAAAAATAAAAAATAAAAAAATAAAAACTTGCAGAAGAGCAAAATTTACTCAAGAATGCCATGCGAAGCTTTAAGCTATGACACAACATAACTTATTACTTATTGCACAGTTGCCTAACCTAGACATACTACGTCGCAATTAAGTCATACTAGACATGAAATCCTCAGCCTCGAAAGAAAACGCATCTTGCTATGTCACAACGCAAAACTGCATCATGCGTTATGAGTTACGACATAGTACATGGTCGTGGGTCACCACACTTCTTTCTTTCTATGCAGCAACACAGTACAATGAGTGAGGGGAAAATCCTCTCACTCCCTACTTTTGTGCCATGTCACAGATCCCTATCTATATCTTGGTTTTTGATGGTGCAAGCATGCACTTTGTTGTGGAATTGGTTTGGGACATGGCGCAAGCCCAACTATGGTGTGGTGCGACTCGTGTCGTGGCATTGCCACGATACACCGTACGATGCAGGTCCCTAAACTCGTGTTTATAAATAGTTGAGCATTTCCCACTCCACTCTCAAAACCAAAATCACATGTAGCATTGACACTAGACATTTCATAATAATTATCTTCTTCCTCCAAATCATTCACAAGGATATTTAATTTTCATAAAGTTAATAACAATCTCCACATATAAATCAAACTCTCATGAAAAGAAAAAAGTTCACTTAGTTCTAAGCTCGGTTCCGACCCTTCAATCAAGGTAAAGCCCGATGTCTTAATAAATTCCATAATGTTTATAGACTTGTATTTTGATTTTCTATATTAGTTTTTTTTTTTTTTTTTAAAAAAAAAATTATTTATTTCATCAAGTACGTATACGACAATTATAGCATATTTATTTCCGAATGTTTTTTTTTTTTAATAGCTAACATCTTTTTTTTGCAGGTTGAGTTTACATACTCTCTTATGAATTTTTTCACACTTTTAATGCCTAAAAAAAAGATTTATTATGTGAATTCATATCATGGCTAAAGAAGATAAGTAATAATCCGACTTTTGGACAAACTGTACAAATAAAATTCAAAGTGGCAACTTTGATTTAGCCTTATATGCTTATGCATTAATTAAACTCACATCACTTTTGATTAAATCTTTCTTGTTCGAACTTTTTTTCTTTTTTTTTTGTTTGCGTTCAAGAAGTATAAATTCTAAACGCGGGCTATGTGGTTATTACCTTGACCAAATTTGCACCCTCGCTCTTGGTTCTAACAAGATATCTAAGCTAATTAATGACTAAGGCTCTTGGAGACTTTTACTTCAACAAGTCCTTTTTATCTACCCAACATAAATTCACATCGCATGGCCTTGGGAACATTCTACGTACATGGTGTACGTCTGTAGACTAGGCCCCGACCTCTAGAGCCTAAAAGCATCCGTGCGGGGCCCAAGTCCTATGATGACTCCACTAGGAACTTTCAATGTACTCCGTAGGATTTACCAATCCTAATTCCTAAAGGATAAGTTAAAATGCATCCTTGTTAGTGCGCTTCTTTCCTACATGTGCATCCTATTCCTATTATGGGTACTTAGAATTTACATCATCCAAAACCAAACACATCCATAAAGAGTCCAGCATGAAGGTCCAAATCCTACAACAATTAAAAAGAACTAGGTTTGTTTATACATATAAAAATGAGAAAATTTGATTATCATATATATGTCATGACGAGATTTTAATCTAAAAGTGATAGAGTATATAACATATTCATGGGCCTCAACTATCAACTTAATATTTTATTTGAGTTGGTCCTTTAACATGGTATCAAGAGCCGACGTGACGCAAAGGTCACGGGTTCGAATCTCTCCTCCCTCTCCCAAGTGGAATTAATTCGCACTAGGTGTGATGGGGCATGTGCTAACTAGACCTGGTTATTGGGCGGCTCGGGACGGGTCAGGGTCATGCCAATGCGGGTCGGGTCGGGGCCAGGGTCAGCTAAAAAGGGACAATAGAGGGTCGGGCCAAAGCGGGTCGGGAGTCATTAGCGGGTCGTTAGCGGTCGGGCCATTAACTTATTAAATATAAATAAAATTTAAGGTAGCCAATAGTTAAAACAAATGTATACGAATATAGTAATGTGATTATTTTTGTCAAAACATTTTTTTTATAAATTTTATTAGGCTGTTATTTTTGGCTCTGTATTGGCCCTGGTCGATAAGGTCTTGTCCATTAAAGACTCTGTCCAGTAAATACCCTATAACCTTGACCCTAACCGCATGTCATTGGACTACCCTGTCCAATAACCAGATCTAGTGCTAACATATTCATGAGCCTCAACTATCAACTTAAGTTTTTGGTTGAGATGGTCCTTTAACAAAAACGATGCTCATTTTGTAATACTAATGCTATTAAGACAATAGAGTTGAATTAGGCTAGGACATTGTATTGTTAGGAGTTTTATAAAACCTCTTAATTAATAATGTGTAAACAAGTTCAAGGACTGAGTGCAAGTACGAGTCAAACATATACAGCCTTATGCAATTATGGAGGGACTGGAGTAATAGAACTAGTAAAAAATTAAAAGAAACATCCGATGATTAGAGGTAGTTGCGCTGCTTTTGTGAAATAATTTATGAGCAACAAGCAAGCTAAGTATCAGCTTTGGGATTGTTATGCCACAAAGGTAAAGGTATGAAGGGGACCAAAGCATGCATGTATGCGTGCCAAAATTAGTCTTTTTATGCTCTTAATATACCTTGCATTTTTGACCATATCTCTCTAAATTTGCATGACACCTCGCTCCAATTTGCTTTTAATTTACTTCTATGTTTCTAATACATAGAATCATATATTATATCTTTGTCTTTCCATGTTTGTATGAATGTTAGCGTAAATAGTTGAATCTCATGAAAAAGTGCTAAACTTGTATGTAACATGCAACACTTTCAATAAATATTACCACTCACCTATATTTATTTGTCCCAAAACAAATGAATTAAGCATAAAGTTAAACTTATTAAAAAGTATTCCTCCGTATTTGTTGAGTTGACTAATTGACTTAAGCTCAATATTTTTTTTGAATTTAAATAATCTGAAATAAATTGAATTGAATTGAATTAATCTAAATGATATACTAATCAGGAGCTGAAATGAAATGAATTGAATTGGACATGGGTTGAATCGATGAAAATAAAACTAATATATCTTATAGTTGTACATGTTACTTATAAAGTTATTATAACCTCATCTCTTCATCTTTTAGGAGACGGGCTATGTGCACAAAATAATTAAAACAAAACTATCATGGAAAAATTAAACTGAATGATAGAATATATAACATTATTTTGGGCTTTAACTATTGCTTAACCTTTGGTTGAGATAATCCTCTTACATGGTATCAAGTCAAACCCTAGCCACCATTCTTCGCTTTTGATCATTAATGAGATATATTTGTATAGTATTATATTAGCTTATATATTTTGTTAAATTTGATTGAATATTATAAACGGGCTTGGGCAACCCAATATATATGGAAGAGAAGTGTTAGGTTACTTACAAGCCATAGGAGGTTCAATCCTAAAACCAATTGGTAATAGGAGGAGTTCCTAGCTCCTAGACTTATAAGTTAGTTTACTCTCTCCTCATCTTCCGATGTGGGACACTCACTAGTGTAGCATATGGGTTCAACACTCCCCCTCACTAGTGAGTGTCCTTATAATTCATAGCTAACTGGAAAGACAATTAGAAACAAATCCTCTTAGGGGCTAGACATCCTATCAAGGCAAACCCTTTCTAGTGTTTAATTAATAAGACCCAGTTTAGAAGAGACTCACAACCTAAGCTCTGATACCATGTTAAATTTGATTGAATATTAGAAACGGGCCTGGGCAACCCAATATGGAAGAGAAGAGTTAGGTAATAGGAGGTTCCATCCTAAAATCAATTGGTAATAGGAATAGTAACTAGCTCCTAGACTTATAAGTTAGTTTAGTCTCTCCTCATTTTCCGATGTGAGACACTCACTAGTGTAGCATATGAATTCAACATATTTTGTTTCGGTACTTTGTTAAGCTTCCTTATATTTCTAGGCCGGGTTATAATCATAACGATTGAGAACAATGGCACAAGTCACAAATCATTAAATAAAAACCTTACTTTTATCATATTTAACAATCTGTCTTATTCTGCTGCACTTTCTTCCTTCATTACTTCCTTTCTCTCCTTCTCTAAAAAAAACATTTGTTTTTTGGTAAAAAAAATGTTTTAAAAACAAGAATGACTATATATGGTGTGTTTGGGAGTTAGAGTTTTAAGGGGAAAAAAAAGGTTTGCCCAATTTAAAAAACTATTTTTGGTGTTTGATAGTTAGAGGTTCGCAAGAGAGTTTATTTTGGGATGGAAAATCTCTTTTCAAAAATCTCATATGAGAAACTTTTTGTAAGAACTTTTAGCTTTTTTTTTTTTTTTTACTCTGAATATAGCTAATCGCTAATCGTTATTTACCAAATTATTTTACACATGCTGGCATACAAACAACTAATATAATCAATTAGTTAAATCAATTAGTCAAAGCGGTTAACTTAATCAGCTAACTCCCAAACAGATTCACACACTCTCAGTTTCCTGCATGAAGCGATAACCAAATTACCGACGTTGTTTACTTGCATGGTACATGCTCACAAAGTCACCAAACCAAAATTTAAAAATCAGTAATCGTTAGTTATAAAAAGCATGCCTAATCACGTGATTAATTGACTCTGCAATTAAGTTTAATAAAGGAAAAAAAAAGCTACTAATTGAAACATCATACAGAATGCCATGCAATTATATACTTTTGTGGCTTAAACATCTGTAAAATGTAAATAATAAATATAATAAAAGACATTCCTTTAGCAATTTGCCATTTCCCTTGTTGTTTAATTTGCTCATAAAGAACTGTTCGTTGCACTGTTTATTTGACCACTATGACTCTTTTCAATGTATGTTAGATGGGATCTTGGTTGATTCACTTCCATGAGTGCTTTTTTAATATAAAATTTTCATTTGTTTTTTTAATTATATGTATAAAGATACTTTCATTTTTAAACTTGTACTGTGTCGCAGGAAAAGAGAAAAAGTGAATGAGGAAAAAGGGAGGAAAAGAGTTATATACTTCCTCCGTTTTTTTAGATATAACATGTTAACTTTGGACACTATTCATCTAACATATTTTGACTACTAATTGTTATTTATACATAAGGTAAATTATAAGAAAGTGAGATTTTGTTGAATTTGACTAAGTACACACTATCCAAATATATATATTTTTTGTATGATTTTTACAATTGTTCAGTCAAAAAATTGACGAAAAATGACATATTTGGTTTATTGACATGTAATGTAGAGGTTGTAAAGTTCATTTGTGTGAGAGTTACAAGCTTTACTTTGTAACCCCCACAAAAATAACTTTGTAACCTCCAATAATAACTTTTTAACCCACACAAAATAACTTTACCAATAACTTTGTAACCCCTAAAGTAACTTTGTAACCCTTTTATTAAAATTTTTTTTTTGAAGGATCCCTCACAATAACTTTGTAACCTTTAAAATAACTGTATAACCCCTAGAATAACTTTATTGTAGCCTTTCACAATAATCTTGTAACTCCCACAATAACCTCATAGTAACTTGGGGTGAACCAATGAAGGTTGGTTCAAGTGGTAAACGACTTGATACTGCTTAAGGAGGGTCTCGAGTTCGAGCCCTACCGTATGCAGAAATCTTCATTGGGAGACTCACCCACCACAAGCCAGGTGCACAACCTGAGTCGAATCCGGATGTAGTCGGGGTGTTAGTAACCCCCTGTGAACCAGGTGGGCATACTAAAAAAAAAACTAGGGGGGTGAGCGGGACGGGGTATCCGGTCTATTTTGGGGTACTTGAACCTGGACCCAGAACTGGACAGGTCCTACAATTTGGAACCAGACCCGGACCCAATTAATTCAACTGATTCCTAGATTTTGGGACCAAGCCTTGGAACCGGCGGGACCGGATCCGGGACTGGGTACCCAATTCGTGTAATTTGTAAAATAATATAACACTACTTTGATAATAACTGCGGTTGGGACCAGGTACTCGATTCGTATAATTTAATAAATAATGTAGTATACTTTATTAATTACAACAAGCAATTTCACTTGAATAAGTAGTTGAGATTTTTACGGGTTAAAGAATTACAATAAAAAAAGTTAAATACGGTCTCACACAATGGGTATCTAGTGAAAGACCCGGATCCGACTGGGTACCCAAAATCGGACCCGATTCCACCGGATACCCACTAGGTATTGGGTCACCAATTTTACTACCCAGACCTGGAACCGTCTTCAACTGGGTCCTCTTTGTTGGACCCAGAACCAGACCCGGTTACACCGATCCCGTGTTCAGACCTACCATTTCCAGACCAGGACCTGTTCCAATACCGGGTACCCATTTTTTTTGCTCACCCCTAATAGTAACTTTGTAACCCGGACACAAATAAATTTTGTAACCCTTACTTTGTAACCCTCATCAAAAAAGTTTGTAACTCCTCCTCTAAAATAACTTTGTAAACATTCAGAGTAACTTTGCAACCCCACAATAACCCCATAGTAACCTTGTAATTCCAACACAAATAAATTTTGTAACCCTAATCAAAAAAGTTTGTGACCTTTTCTTATATGCACGCCACAGAGTTCTTCAAACCGTGTGGCATATAACATATAAGAATTTGTGTAAAAAAAAAAATCGCATGACGGCTTGACAAGAGATTTGTTACTAATCTATTAGTCTTTCTTAAGAGTAATTAATATTTATCTACTCCGTATTTAGATTTTAAAAACTAGTGATTGAGAAGATGGGGCTTATTAAGTGGGGGCAAAATGTGTGGCCCCAGCGACCGGCCCATGAGATCATTATCATATTTCTTATTCGCAACGGCAAGCTAGTTGATTGTTGATTATTAATTTATAATGTAGTCAAACAAAGAAATCTAATTACAGGGAAAAGAAAAAGGTCATCTCCTTTATTGGTTTTATTTATAGATAAAGTACTTCCTACATTTTTTTTATATGTTACTTCAATCTTTGTAGGGTTTTTCTAGGGAAATAATAAAAGCACAACTAAAAATTATATGAGCACAATCCATTGTGATAGCACATCTTCCTATGCTCCTCTCACAAAAGTTGTGCCCATATTAATTTTAGTTGTACCAATATCAATTCCCGTTTTTCTAATATATTTCTCTGACTTTTTATTTTTTTTAAGTTGTGCCAATTTTGTTTTTTAAAATTCTTTAATTATGCCTAAAAAAGTTGCATTTTTTGTGAGGAAAAATTTTCCTCTATAATTTTGTTTTTTAAATTTTTTTTTTTAATGATGCATTACCCTACAAATAATGCATTACCCTGAAATAAAAGATAAAAAACAGTTAAAGCCCTAGAATTTTAGAAAAAAACCACTCCTACGAAATACAACTCCTTTTCACGAATCCATTAACGATGAGTTAACGGAGAGGGCATCATTAATGATAAAAATAATAATAAAATAAAAAACTAAGTTGGAGCATAGCTTAGAAGTTTGAAAAAGCATGAGCACATCTTAGAAAAACGAAAAAAATCAGGAGCATAGCTTAGAAAATCCCATCTTTGTAAATCCATTTTTTACTTCCCCGTTAAAATGTTTATTCACTTAATTGCATTAAATAAAATTTACATTAAAATTAGTACTTCTCACTCTGTCAATTTATTGGTAGAGGAAGAGACAACAGACGTGTCTTGTTCCACTTATTTTGGTTGGCTCGTAAAACATATATATATATATATATTTTATTTTGAAAGGTGGATCATAGTAATTATTATCACCAATCAAAATTCGTGGAACTCAATTGATAGAATGAGACACAATTTGTGGGGCAGAAGATTTGAGCCCATTTACTAGAAGATGATTTTGCTGACAAGTTAATATAATTTACATTCCAAAATAATCTCACTTTTATATATCATCTTATTAAAATGGGTCATGTTACCCAAAATCTGAACCATTTCAAGAAGAAAAATTTCCAGTTGAGATTATTTTAAGAAGATGGTATATAAAAGTAGAATTATTTTGATATAAATTAAAAGTGATATTATTTTGAGCAGTTTATTAAAAGAATATGTTCATTTTCTTAATAATTAGATAAAAATATGTCTTGATCGACAAGATCACAATTGTAAAAAACTACATAAAAAAACGAATTGAAGGTGGTAAAAAAAATAATTTTTTTAATTAACCCTCATGAACTTCCTGAATTTTGAAAATTAGTCCTGCTAAACTTTTTTTCTTTAAAGCAACCGCCATGTAGTAACATACCAAAATTTTTGCAAATCACTCCAAAAACATAACACTTTAACATTGAGGTTGAGGTCGTGGCTCAGTGGGAGCACGCCTCCTTTCCAGGGCATTGCCCCGGGATCAATTCCTCACCCCAGTTTGCTGGGATTTTCCCTCCCCCTTGTACTGACATCTTGAGATAGGACCAGTATTTTCCTCCCTTATTATAGTAATCGATCCTTAATTAATCCACTTATCTGCTTAATTATTATGGCCAATCATTTAATTATCCTTTACACCTGCTCTCTTAAAGTGACTATTTGTAACCTCTCTCTCCCAAAACCAAAGTTGTATCTCACTCTCATCTTCCCCACCAAGTCATCATCTTATTTTACCCTTCTACATAAACCTAAATTCATTTTCATTAATAATCCTAATGAAATTACCTTTCTTTATCTCTTTCTTTCATTTTCATTTATATATACATCATTTTTAAGGATTGTTTTTGTTATGTTAGAGTAATGCTTAATAATGGAATGCTATTTTTTTTAAAATATATGTTGGTTTAGGAGCTTCATCTTTGTTCTTGAGGGGATAATTAAAATTTGTGAGAAAAATTATTTGTGGGGCCCATATCATGTTAAAAAATAACATTTGTTTGCATTTGGGAGGATTTACTAATTTTTGGAGGTTATTTTAAAGAAAAAAAGTTAGTGGAAGTTATTTTTAAATAAATAAGAACTGTGACAAAAAATCTTTAAAAAATAAGTTACAATTTAATCCAAGCTATTGGGAACTCAATTTAATATGATGCTAAATGCAAGCTTACAAAGTTACAAGTTGAAAGTACATGAAGTAGCAACACTTCTAGCCCTAAATGTCAAACTCACACACTATTTCGTTGAAAGTACACGAAATAGCAACAATATTTCATTGAAAGTATACGTAGTAACAACAATAATATTTCATTTCATCTGTATTGAGCTATGTATGGTTTTGATGATAATAAACAAATGATGATTATCTAAATAACATGTGTGTTGAGATGTGCATGAATAAGCTCCTAGGTCTTAAAGAAAAAGGTTCCTACTATCTTTAATGATGTATGCAATACCAAAAAACTTTGACCCTACTTGATTAATCTATAACCAAAAAAAAAAAAAAAAACACCCTCCAATCAACAACAAAATCAAACACTCAAATATGAATTAAGCTATTAAATTAGTTATGATATAATGGTCTTCCATTAATAATAAAATGCACTAGTATTTAAAAAATGTTGAATTGATCTAAAGATCGAGTTGCTAACCGTGTTCGTTACCTAAAATATTATATTAAAATTAAATTTGAGAAAAAATATAATAAAATTATTAATGTGACATATTGATGATTAATGAAAATTCAATTATAAGTAAATTGGCAATTATTTAAATCAATCACCCAATCAATCGGGATAATTGTATGGAAAGAGATAACTCAAAAAAGGTAAGGAAGGTGCGATAGATAGTATAGACAATAATTGTGAATTAGTGAAATTCATTGTTTCACCATGCGGGTGATAAAGCAAAGCAAAGCAAAGCTAGCTAAATGCTGATTTTAGAAGGCAACTTTCGGTGAGGTAAGTGGGAGGACTATCTTGATTTTCGTAATTGTCACTCTTGGGTCGGTTATGGCGGCACGTGTTCTTGGTCCACCACTCACTTTCCCTTTCTACTACTACTACTACTACGTCCCTCCCTCATGGGAGTTAGGGAGTATGTAGCTCACGTGTGACCTTACTCAAATGTCAATCACAAATGATAAATTAATAATCATATGTGGATATTGTTCTATATTTTAGAAAATAATATGGTAAATATATCATCACTTATTAAACATGCTAGTTATATGACTTATATCACATTAGGCAGTGAAAGGGAATGTCTGGTAAAAATACTAAAGTATAAGGTAAATAGGATTCTAATAGGTACATATTTCTTAGGTTGCAAATGAATACACATGTGTTTTAGATATTCGAAATATCCTAAATTTTTATATATTCTAGATTGTAGTGCTGGTGCCATCAGCTTTTCGAAATATCCTAAATTTTTATATGTTGGATATATCGAACACTTTGGAATAGATATCCAATTTTTTTGGATCAAATATTGGACTTTTTGGATATTTAGGATCGGCTATCTGATTTTTTTTTCCATTAAAAAAAACGTTGAAAAATACAAAAATAAAGAAAGCTCAGACCGGATATTTTAGATATTTGAAAATTTGTATATTTGGTGTTTTCAAATCATTTGATTATATTTTACCAATTCGAAAATCTCAGATCGAATAGGATCGGATACCCGAAAAAAACACCTGCAACAACCCGTAATTTAGCAGCGTTGCTTTCGGAGAAAACAACATTACAGATCATTATTACCCATAAACTTATAATATCAAATTCATTATTAACAGCGGAAGCTCTAAACTTAGATTGTATTATTCATTAAAACCATTAAATAATCCAAAATTATTAATAATCCAAAGTCTAATAACAATACAAGATAAGGAAAGTCCACTAAAAACGTAAACATAAGCTAGAACTAAACATCAGGGTCAACTACTAAGCTGGCTAGCTCACAATCCCGACCCTTGCGTAACCCAATTCAATCACCACCTGTACCTGAAAAAGGATTTTGGGGTCCACAGTCAGTAGTGAGTAATTAGATTATTCTACTTAATCAATAGAACACAATTAGAAACATAATCATTAGAGCAGATCAACCAAATAGACAACATATCATCATGTAATCATACATAAACATCATCAATCAAGTACGCAGCGGAAGATAATCATAACATAATAAACCCAAGTCCTTCTACACTAACTCATTCAGTTCTAAACTTCTTGACACCACTATTGACTCTTCTATTCTATTCAGTTTGGGTGCTAATCCGTGACCAGTCATATGCTCATAAGGGGTCAACCACGAAGATCTACTCCCCCCAACTTTCCTTGCTCATGCCGGGTCAACCACGAAGATCTACTCCCTAAGCACTGGGATCAAGAACTGTCCCGAATCCGAAGATAGAACAATGGCTTCGACTATACCTATGTTCATGGCACTTGTGCCACTAGATAGGTGGTCACTTCATAGTTAATCATCTTTTCAATTCAATTATGTTTTGTTCTCAATTCCAGTTCACAATTCAATTCCTTATTGACTCAACTTAACTTCTATTCAATTCTAGCTCAACTTAACTTGACCCAAAACTCTAACCTCATACTTGTACCATTCGACAATTACACTTTAACAATAAATAATTAAACCAATTCCTTAAATAACATATACACAATTCAACAACTTAATTAAATATACAGATAATCAAATAGACTAACAATCATCAACTATTATTATTTAAAACATGATAAAAATCCTATTTTTCCTTCTTTGGACCACACGACAAATTCATAGAAAAATATCAAGATTCATATTTTAAATTAATTAAACACAATTATCATAATTCAATCATATAAACTTATATTAAATCATGAAATTATACTTTAAACATTAAATCATTAAACATGGACCAAATCAAGAACAAAATCAATCCTTTAACCACTCCCATATACACGGATTTTCTTAAGTTCAAACAAGTTCAAGATTAAATTCAAGAAATCATCATATCATGATCAAATCAAAGATTACATTCAAGATTATTATTAAAGATTCTTTAAAGATCAAGATTATAACATAAAAATCATATTTTAACCAAGATAATCATTCGAACCAACCAAGAAACACACGGCAAAACCTTCTTATACAATCAATAATTATTTCATCAACTTCAAATTAACAAGATTCATAAAATAAGCATAGAACATAACAAGAACATAAAATAAATTCATCAAACTCTACCAAAAGCTTTCGGCCCTCTTAAAATATCATCAACAAGTAAGCTTTATTAATTCAACAACGATTCTAAGTAATTCTAAATAATTATAAATCTATTCTAAACATGATTAAACTTATTCTAACGATTATATTGCTAACCTATCCTATTGAATAAGTAAAGCAAATCTAATTACCTGTTATTGGAATAGGGGGTTCGAATAATACTAAGGTTACATGGTTTTCTTGGTGTTTCCTTGGTTTCTTAGGAAAAGGTTTAGGAATAATTTGTGAATTGATCTTGGAAGGAAAGATAATTAAACAATTTGTTGTTGTTGTTTGCTAGGGTTGGCCGTATATTATGAGGGAAAAAGAAAGATTTTCAATTCCTAAAATCTAGTAGGAGAGATAAGATAAAAATAGAGTTTTTAAGAAAAGGTCCAATATAGATATATTAATAAAATTGGTTAAGCAAAATAAATTAATTAAAAAGAAAGGGATGGGACCGTGGGGTATGATGAAAGAAGAGGGATCTTGACCTCCTAAAATTTAGCAAGATGAATAGGTAAACAAAGATGGGTTAATAGGCTAAGTCCAAATTAGATGAAGGTTAATAATAATATTGATTAAAAGAAATAAATTAATAGCAAGAAAAATGCAAGGGGGCCGTGGAACATGGACTAAGGGAAGAAGAGATTGGGCTCGGGTTTTGGCAAGATCAAAATAAAAAGGTTCGGTCCAGAATAAAATAATTAGATTGCTACAACGAATTAATAATTAATTAAATAATAATCAATTAAATAATAATCAATTAAATAGTTAATTAATTATATATTTAATTAATTATGAAAAAAATTAAAATATCCCGAATTTTCGGGGTATTACAACACCCATAGCTGGAGCTCGAACATCGATTATTAGATTTGATTTCATTTTTAAATAATTGTTTGCATTATTATTGTGTTTGGTCACTAGCTTAACTGATTGTTGAGAGCTTTTTACTTTTAATCTAAGATGCATGGATACTGATAACTTGGTTTATTATGTGTTTTTCCTCCTTATTTTGTATGGGTTTTATTGTGCTAACCGTGCTCTTAGGAGCCGTTTTGCCGTTAATAAGTCGGTTTGGAGTGTTTTGTGCCTTTTCCATGTTTTTGACAGGTTTTTGATAGAAGATGTTCTAAATGGGACAAAAACCATCAAAGTACACCCATCTAGGCAAAGGAGAAGCACTAGGATGTCACGGTGAGTGTTGGAGAGGTTCTGGTGGCAATTAGTGAAGAATTGGCTTGAAATTGTTCGATTCGGTTCGAATGATTTTGACCACCTCTCACTATTTTGGATATAACTCGATATATGAGTATCGGATTCAAGTTATTCCAGCGGCATTGGAAACTAGATTCAAAGAGCTTTCCAACGGTAGGTCATAAGCTCAATTCTGACTTGAAACGAAGGAGTTATGGGCGTTCGAAGTCAGGGCATCAGACCAGACCCCCAGCATGTACCCCGGTACCGGGGTTTGTGCAACCCTTACCGGGGTTCATGCACCCCGACCGGGGAACATGTACCCTGGTACTGGGGTGGTTGCTGCCCCTGCTTCTCTCCTTTACTTTGAAGCCAGAGTTCCCCCAGCACCGGCCTCGGACCGGGGTACATGTACCCCGGACCGGGGTCTCTGCACAACTTTTCACTCGACATTTTTCAAAAATAGCGAACTTGATTCCAGCGACAACCCCGGTACCGGGGTGCATGTACCCCGTACCGGGGCCGGTGTTCGAGGCCTCCGTGAAGCCCAGCTTTATCTATAAATTCCTGTTTTAATCCCTTGTAGGCTTCTTATGCTTTCTTTAGGTTTTCTTTTCTGCTTTAGGGTTTCTTTCTCTCTCTTTTATTGTTAAAACACATTACATTCAATTGAATTGAAATTAATTAAAGATCCAATCTTTCTCCAATTCTGGTATTATTTCTTTCTTATTTCTTTTATTTATGCTTTTTATTATAATCATGTTTATTTCTTTTATTCTTTCAAACATGTGTGAGTAGTCTTTTAGATCTAGGGTTTGGAAAATTTATGTTTGAATGATTAGATTAATTGAATCTTTTGTTCTTTAATTCATGACTAGTTTTAATTCCCTAAAATCTGTTTTGATCATATAAATTTGAGTAATAATCTAGTCGGTAGCCGAAAGGTGAAAACTTCATTAAGACTTAAGATTTTAGGCAGATTTATTAATAAATTGCGAGAGCCTGTTATGTAAATCTGTAGATCTAATAAATTGCGAAAGCCTGTTAGATCTTGGTTAGAATTTGTTAATGAATTATTGAACATTGGAATTCAATTAGTTTATGATTTCATTCATAAAACCCTAAACCCTAGAATTTCCTTCATTCATTTAATTCCAATAAAAATTCAACCTTTATTTTCTTTTCTTTATTTATTAGTTATTTAGGATAATTCAATCACAAAGGCCCTTTACATAGTTCACACTTTTTAGTAATAAAAGAAATTAAGTTGCTTCTCTGTGGATTCGACCCTACTTATCACTGCTGTATTAGTTCTGATGTTTAGGTTATTTTTGACGGGTTGCGACGCCCTGTCAGATACGGGTACGGAAACGACTGGAGACCGGGTAAGAAACGGGTACAGAAGATGATGATTTGAAAATTAAAGGATACAGGTACGACAAATAGATGTTATTGAATATTTAAAAATTAAGAAATTTTTATCATTTTTTTATTATCATTTGGAATGTTTTAATTTAATTAGTAAATTGATATAATAAAAATCTTTAAAAAAAACATATGAAAACAAGAAAAAAAATGGGTAAAAATATCATAAGAAATGCCAAAAAAATAATGTTAAAATTGAGTAAAGTATCGGTTTTCTAGAAGTATCAGTATCATATTAATATCCGGTACGGATACGACTACCTCAATGAAGTATCAGTGCTACATACATAGCTTTTAATTGTGTACAGTATTTATAGGCATTGTTATTATTTTTTAGATATGAGTAGAAAAAAGGGGTAAAGTATGCTCCAAAAAACTTAAATAATGTATATATATATATTTTTTTATATGCATTTTTTTATAATTAAATGTATATTTATATTATAATATGAATCTAAATTGTATAACATAACTTGGGATAATGTAGTGTTTTAAAAGAATATATGTATTGCTTTAAAGGAAAGTATACATTAAAAACTAGAAATGAAAATTCGTTATGCGTAAACGAGCATTATATGTAATAAATCAATATTTTGTGTATGAAATTGAACATTTGCTGGTTATTAGAGAGAGTACATAAAGCTACATAAACCTGTGATCTAGCTAATAAATTTCGGCTAATTTTACTATGCAATCCTTAATTATTTGGATTCCTTTCAAGTCAATAATTTTTTTCTAAGTTATACCCTTAAAGCTTTGTGTAATCCAACTTATACCTAGTGGGATTTTAAAATTCTTAGTTATACCTCTAAACTTACCTATTTTGCTAAGTTATAGGGTTAAATTTTACTCTCTCCGATCCGTCCAAAAATAACTGCTTCATTTTTCTTTTTTCGTCTATCCAAATTTATTTGCTCAATTTCTTTTTTAATTAATAGGGTCACTTTAAAAAGACATTTATACCATTATACTAACATTTATACCCTTATGTTGTAAAAAGTGCACTTAGATGGACACTAAAGATAAAATTTTGTGATTGCTTATAATTCACCCAAAATCATTTTAGAGCAGTTATTTGTGGATAGAGGGAGTAATTGAAAGCCAGTTTCTTTACATAAGTCATATCTGTTAATTTTTTCTATATTTGGATTTGTTAGCCAAAAACACTTGGAGTAAAAAACATGGGTTCCAGGTTAATCAACAAATCAGAAATCAGATACTATGACATAAAGTCAATGCCATAATTGCAATAATGTTCGAGAAATATCAGAAGCCTCAATATAATGTCTTTGTCAAATACAAAGTGCTCAAACTATATAGGATATGTTGCAAATGAAGTTGGTGAAGTTATTACAAGTGTCTTAAGTTGCAACATATATTGCTGAATTATTGGTGGTGTTGTTGTAAATCTGTAATTCAACAAGTACTGCCCCATATATGATACATGAACCAGGCAATTAGGCATCCTTGCTTGAATAACAAACACATGGTCTCCATTCTGCATTCTGATAACTACATCCATCATTATCCTATCACTTGCATTTTATATTGGTATGTCACTATTTGTGTTCCATCTTTTTCTATGTTTTTTTTTTTTTGGATTTTTCTAAGTTATACCCTTGAATTTTTCGCCTTTCTAAGTTGTCTACATGTTTTTTGAAAATTTTAACTCAACATTAATAAATCTGATAAAAGGAGTTGCATTTCGTGGGAGGGTAATTTCCCTTCTAAAATTCTAAGGTTTTTAGCTGATTTTCACCCTTTATAATTGATGTATTTCCATAAAATAAATTATGCATTGCCCTGCAAATGATGCATTTCCCTAAAATTAAGTGCGAAATTCATCTAAAAACCCTAGAAGTTTAGAGGGAGAATTACCCTCCCACAAAATACAACTTCTTTTAACGGATCTATTAACGTTGAGATAACGGAGTGGGTACTGTTAATTAAAAAAACTTAAGTTGAGGGGCACAACTTAGAAGTTTCAAAAAGTATGAGCACAACTTAGAAAGGCGAAAAACTCATGGACATAGCTTCGAAAAATCCTTTTTTATGTTTTTGTTCTTGGCTTTGCTCTTTTACTTTTGTGTTTTTTGGCCATGGTTGAAATTTTGTGGGGGTGTTGTTATGTCAAATCAACTGTCAAAGTGCCAAATTATTGTTTGAAAATTTAATTTGTAATGTACAAGTTAAGGGCATATTAGGCAAAATTTAGTTATTGCGAATCCATGATCGACGTTGGTAGCTATATACGGGTAGCTGTGAGTTTGTCAACTTGTAATTATATATAATTGTTCATTGTTAGCTGTTAAAGTAGTACAAATTATGAGTATTTGATAAAAACTAACTGTAGAAATTGTAAAATTTCATAAATAACATATATATTTGTTAAATTAATTAGTAATGTGTGAGACTTTTAAATTATACTTGTAAACTCTTATGATTAAAGGGGAAAAAATCAAACCTTCTACTGAAAAGATAGTGTCAAATATGCAAATATATTTACAACATTAACATTCTAGTTGTATCATCTAGTAGCCCATTCTAAGTAGTGGTGATAATCAAGAAGTTTGGATCATGTACGGGTGTGGTTAATTAAATCAGGTCGGGACATATTCATGTGAATAGTCATTTGGTGTTAGCTTTGTTAAGTTTCAGGTCTGAGTTGAATGCAATTCTTTACCAAATAGATTTATACGAGTATGATATATTTAATCAATATTACATACATTAACTTCCGTGTTTACACGATTATACTTCCAGTGTCAATTGGCATTATAGGAAGGATTTACACAATTATTACGTTAACACATGTATATTGCACAAATCAAAGCTGGTAGGTACCTTAAAATATGTTGATTATGTTCTAATTTATATGTTAGTGTATTTTTTATATGATCAGAAAACCTTAGCTTATTAGATAGGATTGGAAGTGAGACAAATGCTCTATACCTCATTCACCTTTTGTAAGATAATATGTAAAATTCTCTAGCTCATTACAACAACTCTTATTAGAATATAGGAAAATTTGTCAAAAAAAACCTTTTAAAATCTTTTTGGCAAGTTAAAACCCAAACCCCAAATTTTGTTGTGCGATAAAGCCTTTTTGCGGTTTTCACCAAGTTTTAGGGGTACATATATAAATATTTTTAATTCAAGGACTAATGAAAAGTTTGTGAGAGGTTTTCATTTTTTTCACTTGCTTCATTCTCCCCCTTTTCCACCAACTCTTAATTTCATTTCCCTCCTAATTTCAATGGCGAAAAACCGCAAAAAGGTTTTATCTCACAACTAAATTTTGGGTTTGGTTTTTAACTTGCCAAAATAATTTTAAAAGGTTTTTTTTTCTTTTTTTTTTTTTGCAAAATCAAAATTTTAAAAGTTTTTTTTTGACAATTTTTCCTAGAATATATGTAAAATTCTCTCATTGCAACAACTCTTAGAATATTATAATCAAATCAGTAAATACATTCAACAACTAGTCTAGGAAAATATAAATAAGTAATCAAACCAATCGAGCTACTAGATTTTTATTGTTTATTTTCACTTAAACTTAAACATATACTAGTAATTTTGGGCAAAGGGGGAGGCCAAGGCCCCCGCCAGCCCCCCTAGCTCTGCCCCTGCAACAACATGAACATTTTCTATCTTACTTCATTTAGTATATAGTATAAGTCTACAGGAAAGATAATAAATTAAAGAAAAGTAGGTAAATACATAATAATTTTTTATTTTTTTTGGTGCACAAGAGGACTAAGTCCAAAAATAAAGAGACAAAACTAAAACAAAGGAAAACTAATTGTAGACCATTCTTGGGTTTGCCACTCCCAAGATGTCATTATTTAAAATTCTACCTAAACCTGTTGGAATAGAATTGAGGATGATCAGTGTAGAATCTTGATCCACTCCTAGATTTGCTAGCCAATCAGCAGCAGTGTTCCCCTCTCTATAGATGTGCTTGAATTTTACTTCCCAATTTGTATTTTGTATCAATTTGTAACCAAATTTGAATAATAGAGCATATTCTCCAGCATGGTTTTTTGGTTCTTGGAAGTACTGCACCGCAGCTTTATTATCAACCTGAACTTCTAGTTTTGAGATTCCTAATTCCCTTGCCATTTTTAATCCTTGTACAATTGCTTCAGCTTTGAAGGCCACACTTTCTCCATAGTTGGCAGCAAAAGCAGTGATGAATTCGCCTCTGTCATTTCTGATTATGCCTCCTCCTCCTGCAGGACCAGGACAACCTTTGGCAGCTCCGTCTGTGTTCAGAGTGTAACCTCCTTGATTACTTGGCTTCCAGGTGATGAAGTGCTCTTCCTTTTCCTGTCTATTTCTTTGGTTCTCAGTGATGTTTAGTGCTTTATTGATTTCATCAAATCTTACTTTCAAGAAGGCCCCCTTGTCATATGGTATTTCATTCTCTTTGCCATGAATTTTGTGGTTTCTCCATTTCCATATCCACCATATTGTGATGCTAAAGTAGGTTGCCCATTGCTCACTTCTTTCCTTTGTATTCTTGTGAATATTTCTCAAGATCCAAGTATGCAGATTGTCTATAAAGAAAGTTGAATTTTGTGTAATTGCACCCAATTGATTCCACACTAGTTTTTCATGTGGGCAATCTCTCAGTAGATGTAATGTGTCTTCTTCAATTGCTCCACAAATTCTGCACCCAGGGTCTTGACTCAAATTCCTTTTGACTTTGTTGACATTACATAGCACTCTGTCATCTAAAACAATCCATAAGAACATCTTGGCTCTTTGGTGTGTTGTGACTTTCCAGATGATGTCCCAGCTTTGATCTCCATCTTTTTCTTGATCCTTTCTGATAATGGACATGGCTAATTTGATGTTGAATTTTCCTTTTTTGCCTTTTCCCCAATAAATTAAATCTCCCATTTCAGGATCCATGTATACTTCATGTGAGTTTATGCCTTGTATTGCTTTTTCAGGAAGGAGTTCTATGAATTGATCCCAGTTCCAGCCATTCTCGATATCCCACATTTCAGCCACACTTGTCCCTCTCATGTGATTTGGTATTGGTTGTAAAGCCAGGTCACATAGAGCATAGTTCCCTGCCCATTTATGATCCCAAAAAAGGGTATTTTCTCCATTGCCCACAGCCATTTGAATACCTTCAGTAAGAAATTTGGCATTTTCAGTGATGCCTTTCCAAAAATTAGACATAGATCTTTTAGCTTCAAACATGTCTACATCACACCTTCCTTTGCAGTATTTACTTCTGAGAACCCTGGACCATAATGAGTTTGGTTCAGTTAGGATTCTCCAGCCTAGTTTGGTAAGGAAAGCTGAGTTGGCTTGTGAAGCTGATCTTAATTCTAGGCCCCCCAGCTTCTTTTGTTTTTGGAAATTTTCCCATGAGATCAAGTGTGTTTTTCTTTCAGCATCTCCACCCCAAAAAAACCTTCTGGTTTTTTTGTCAATTTCTTCACAGGCTGTCTTGGGTAGTTTTGCTGATTGCATTGCATAACTTGCCATGGTGTTCAGGGTGGTTTTTGCTAAGGTGGCTCTTCCTGCTAGAGATAGGTACTTGGTTTTCCATCCAGCCAATCTTCTGTCCATATTTTCACATAGATAGGCATAGGTTTCCTTGGTCACTCTACTTGTTAGGGTAGGCATACCTAGGTAAGTACCCAAATCAGAAGTTGCTTCTATCTGCATTGTGTTGCATATATCTTCTTGCAGGTTTTGCTCAACATTCTGGGAAAAATAGACCCTGCTTTTTGGCAGACTTATCTTTTGTCCTGAAGCTAGGCAAAATCTGCCTAGACAGTCCTTGATAGTATTGGCTTGGTCAATGCTAGCTTCACCAAATAAAATGATGTCATCTGCAAAGAACAGGTTAGAGAGGAGGGGTCCATTTATGCTTGCTCTGATAGGTTTCTATTGGGAAAGTATTATAGCCTCCTCCATAATTTGATTCAATCTTTCCATACACAAGACAAAGAGATAAGGAGAAAGAGGGTCTCCTTGCCTGACACCCCTAGTTGGTTTAAAGGCTTGGGTTGGTTCACCATTCCATAAGACTTGTAAAGAAGTAGAGGTTACACACTCCATAATTACATGAATCAATCTTATTGGGAGGTTCATTTGAATTAAGGTCTCCTTGATGAAATCCCATTTAAGTCTGTCATAGGCCTTTTCAAAGTCTATTTTAATAGTCATGAAGCCTTTTTTTCCCTGCTTATTTCTCATAGTGTGGATTACTTCCTGAACTATGACAATATTATCTGTGATTTGACGCCCAGGAACAAAACTTGTTTAGGTATTTGTGGTGAGTATGGGCATTAGGGGTTTAATTCTGTTAGCAATAGCTTTGGTGATGATTTTGAAAGCTACATTGCATAGACCAATGGGTCTGAATTGGACTGCATTTTCAGGATGTTCATTTTTGGGGATTAAGGTTATGAAAGTTGAATTCAAATTTTCTGGCATCCCTTTCCCTTCTAGAACTCCTAGAGTCAGATTATATACTTGTTCTTTGACTAAATCCCAATTTTTTTGAAAAAATAAAGCCTGAAAGCCATCAGGTCCAGGGGCCTTGAGAGCCCCTATCCCTTGGATTGCTAGGTCAATATCAGTTCTGGAAAAAGGTCTTGCTACAATGTCCCAATGTTCAGAAGAAAGTTCAGGACAGACATCTTGTGGAATATTTACCTCTTGGTTATTTCCTTCTTCTGAGAACAGGTTTCTGAAGTAGTCGACCACCAATTGATGCACTGCTTCTTTCTCATGCACCCAGACACCTTCCTGGTTTTTGATGGATGTAATTTTATTCCTCCATATTCTTGCAACTGTGCTGAGGTGGAAGTATGTTGTATTTTTGTCACCATCTTGAATCCATTCCACTTTTGACTTTTGGTACCAAAGATCTTCTTCCTGTTGAAGGACTTCCTCAAGTTCCCTTGTGAGCTTAGCCTCCAATTTGATTAATCCCCTCTGGATATCTTGAGCCAGAATCCTCTAAATTCCTGTTATTCTTGCCATGAGACTTCTTTTTTTCTGAAAATGTTGTGGAATACATTCTTGTTCCATTCCTGTAAGTTTTCAGCCAGGTTGTGCAGGGCTGGAACAAGATTTAGGGAAGTATTCCAAGTATCATTAACAAAATTTTCAAAGTTTTCATGTTTCATCCAAGCAGAATGAAATCTAAAGGGTCTATTTATTGCTTGTATAGGGGCAAAACCATTAGGGGAAATTAAGAGGGGGCAGTGGTTTGACTGTACTGTTGGTAGGTGTTTCACTTGAGCATTATTATATCTCATACTCCACTCTCCATTGCATAAAGCTCTATCAAGTCTTACACTTCTCCTGGTTTCTTCTGACATACCCCTACTCCAAGTATGTGCTGCACCAGAGAATTCTACTTCCAGTAATTGCGTATCATTCACCCATTCATTGAACTTTGCGGTTCTTCTTGTAGTTTCTGCACAGCTTTGGTTTCTTTCCTAGTGGAACCTTGTGTCATTAAAGTCACCTGCAATGAGCCATGGTTTGGTGTGTGTTGTACTGAAGTTTTGTAGAGTTTTCCAGACTTCCATTCTCTTGTTAGGATCTGGGCTTGCATATATAGCTGAGAACTACCATGGTAATTCACCATTCCTAGTGATTTCCATAGTTATATGGTGACTGCTATCTTGAATGTGAGATATAGATATTTTTTGTGTTTTCCAGAAAATCCAAATGCCTCCTCTGAATCCTTCTGCCTCTACCCTCAAGTTGCCATCATAGTTCAAAATTTGGGCAATTTTCTCAACTTGTTGACCTCCCATATGGGTTTCCACCAGGCCTAGGACAGTTGGTTTATTAGTTCTGACTAACTCTTTTAGAACAGCTATGAACTTTTTACTTCCAGCACCTTGTATATTCCAAATCATTAATGAAATGGCTTCTAAATTATTGATAAGATTTGGGTTTTGATCCATCATAGAAACAAAAGAAATTGAAGTTGCTTCTTTGCAAGATTCATTGAGGATGTTCATGATCCTAAGGAATTCATTGGGTACCTTCAAGGTCACCACTAATTCTGCCTTCTCCGGATTGGTCTCCATCAAGGTTTGCATCCTTATTTCCATCAAGGTGAATACATAATAATTGATTAAGTAAAAAGTATGAAAGGATTAGAGGTGGACATGGGCCGGACTTGGCCGGCACGAGGACCAGATGGGCACTAGGGCCTACTAGCTGCACGGCATAAGAGTCACGCTCGTGGGTTAGAGGTGGGCATGGGCCAGACTTGACTGACACGAGGATCAGATGGGCAGTATGCCACATGGTATCATGTTTGTAGTGTATTATTGGACTGAAATTAAATAGTTTAAGAGTCTCATCAAGTTCAGACTTGGTTTTTAAATTAGATATAGTAGGGGTATATATATAAATATTTTTAGTTCAAGGACTTATGAAAATAAAAATATTTTATTACATAAAAAACTTTATAAAATTATTATTATTTTTAGAAAACTTTAACACAAACTTGGTAAGTTAAAATTGAATATTAATTAAGTCACGGTGTTGAATAATAAATTCACTATGTTGAATAATAAATTCACTATGTTGAATATTACGGTCCTAAAGTTGAATATTACCTTATACTCCGTATTATTAATATTTAATTTTATTGAATAATACTTCATAACTTTATTGAAAATTCCCTTGATAAAAATTTATTTACACATATATCCCATTATTATAAAAATGTATTTGTAAGAAAATCCCTAGTATACAATACATCGAGATAGAGCAGATATTTCTCAGGAAAAAAACAAGAAAAAAAAAAGAAAAAAAACATGGTATTATTGTGTTAAGAGGATATTTACTGGATCGGTCAAGGTCAATGAATGGTAAAAAATAATAGCCTAAATTTACAAAAAAAAATAAATTTGATGAAACTAATTACATTTATATATTTGTATACGCTTGTTTTTAATTTATTTTGTGGCTACCTTGTATTTTATTTATTTTAATTGTTTATTGGGCCGACCAGTAACGACCCGTGACCTGTTTTGGCATGATCCACTATTGCCCTTTTTAACCAAACCTAACATCGACCTGACCCACCGAGATGACCCTAACCTAGCCCAACAAAATACCAAGTCTAGTTAATCTAAAGGAAAATTTTCCTTAATTAATAAAGTTGGACGAAAGCCCAAGCCCAAAGAAGGCTTCCCCTAATCTATTGATAAGGCAGCTTCCTCTAATCTGAAGACTGCATTCCAGTCACAGCAAACAAGCTTCATATATCATACATGATTACATGGCCTAAATACTGGGCTGGACTATAGTTTGCATTTAGTCCAATCGTTGAAGGCTCAAGGCCCAATAATGTTATGAAATAATGTTTGATAATGAACTCAACCGAAATAACAAAATATAACAAAAATATCAATCTAACAAGGGATAACAGTTTTTTATCCTCAAACAACTAATTCCTATAATCTACACTAGACAAAACTAACTTAAATTGAAGAGTTGAACAACAAATATACCAAAAAAAATACAATTATTGGCACAATCAAGACCTCATACACTTGTTTTGTTGATGAACCTCTTTAAGTGCCTTAAACTTGACTGTTATTTCATCATAATCTGGCAACTTTGGATGCACATATTTTGGAGAAGCCGAATTAACTTTAGACACTTCAGTAATCAGCATCTCCATGTCCCGTCTTTCGGGTGTTGTTGTTGTTGTATAAGGCGCGAGGGGCCCACACTCTCGCGCCAAAAGGCTGCTACTACCCATATAGTCCTTCACCAAAACAATTTCACGTTGTTCACTTTTTTCGTCTGTCTGGTTTCCATGATCAACCAAACAATTTAACTGTCGCTCCTCAAATTGAACTTTTTTCTGACACTTATTCCAATTACTTGGCCTATAATTGTAATCATAAATCTCACTTTGTATGTCATCTATAACCTGTTTCTCCCTTGAAACTGATCTACTTCTTGGCCTTTTCTTACCCAAATCAAAGTCATCAAAAGATGAAAAACTGAAGATGAAGAATCTTTGATCTTGATCATGATAATCTTCATAGTTTGTGCCTTGCTTGTTACATGATTTGAATTCTTGAACATCATCTAGGTAAACCACTGATAAATCCTGACTGTAGTAAGTTGAGTTTTCTGAAGAGCTATCAAAGTTCCCAACAACCTCATCTTCTATTTTTCTTATTTCAATGGCACCAGCTTCATGATCATAAGGAGTACTTGAAAGTGCTAGGTTGAGCCCTTTTTCGCGCTTTGGAGTCTCTACAATGGAAGGGAAAGATTGCAGCTCAATGGAACTACTACTTGAAGAACAAGGGCTGCTGCTTTTATGGAAAGCAAAATTGTCTTGCTCTTCATCTTCATATAATTTAATAACCTGTATGAAAAGTTATACAGACCATCAATTAACTTTTATCATAAAATTGTAACCTTTTTTATATATAAAAAATACTTCTTCTGTTCTGAAATAGATGCAACGTTTTGACCAAATATGTAAGAGTTTTTTGGTCAAAACATTGCGAGTATTATGGAATGGAGAAAGTATAATTTGTTTAGTTTGTACATCATGTAGGAGTTTTTTCTTCCTATAATTCTTTTAAATTGATACACATATATATCATAGGAATAATTAAATTAATAGGTACCAACTATTGCACTTTTTATTTTATAGGTACCAACTTTTGATTATTCACCAGCAGCACAAACTATTACATAAAGTTGCAATAGGTATGGATGACTTATAAATAAGTATTGATGACCTATAAGTTGCAACAATATTTAGGTCATATACCTATCATTGCAACTTTATGTAATAGTTCGTGCTGCTAGTGAATAATCAAAAGTTGGTACCTATAAAATTAAAAGTGCAATAGTTGGTACCTATTAATATAATTATTCCTATATCATATATATATGGCACTACTTCTCTTAATCATAGTATCATAACAAGGCAATAACTAATTTTTATAACGAAAAAATATACCTTTTGAGATTGTAATTCAAAGTTTGGATTGTATTCAAGTGCTAACGGCTTCTGTTGTTCATATAATTTAGTGTCCTGCAGCATAAAAAAAATATCATGCTATGTTAATCTTTTAAAAGAAAAGGAATAATTTGATTGCGTGTGTTTAGTTCACCAATTAACCCTGTTAATTAATCTTACAAAATAATCATACGGACTGGATCATGTGACATATATATAATTACAATTTTACTAGGCTTGACGGTCTCACACTCTCACCATATAACCAAGTTTTATACTAACTTTTTACATATTTATAATAATTCTTTCCATAACTTTTTCTTGATAAAATCTGGTCTCACGAGTCACGAGGGACCTATAGCTTACAATTTTTACCAATTTAAGCATTGTATGTGCTACAAAGTACTCGCTGAAACTCCCAAGTCCCATGATGGAGCCAGGGGCTGGCAGGGGCCTTGGCCTCCCCTTGGCTCAAAATTGTTAATATATGTCAATTTTAAGTGAAGATAAATCATAAAAATATAATAGCTCAATAATTAGTTTGATTTAATTTCGGCCCCCATGATAAAAAAAATTCTAGCACCGCCAATGAGTTTAACACAACTAATTGAACTAAACAGACAGTCAAACACATAAACTTCCCACAACTTTTATTAAATAACTACCTACAAACAGTCAAAACCACATACTCTCCATTTATGCCTAATTAGCTAAAGTGGTTATATTTTGCACTTTATGCGTTACTAATTGCATAGCAGGGAAAATAAACTTAATTTCTCAAAAATTTGTAATTTTTTTTTCAACCCTAAATTTCAGTGGAGTGGATTGACTCCGCCAGTGATTTTTGCACTCCACTCTTGATTTATGCAAATAGCGTTTGAGGTTATTGTTAATAAATCAAAAGTGGATTGCCAAAATCAACACCTGATTAACCCTGTAAGTTACTCGGTATAACATAGATTTACCTCAATTATTATTAAACATATCAATGATTTAAGAATAATAGTAGTTGTTAAAATATAATAATAATATACCTAAATTACCTTTTTGTGTTGCACTTGAAAGTTGGGTCTGTATTCATTTTGAAAAATCTCTGGATTGTAGAAACAATCTCTCACAACTTCATTCAGCAATATATTCTTTGCATCTTCTGAAACTGATTGTGATGTTAACTTCTCTTTCACCTGCAATTTAATTTGCCCATGTAAACCTCAAATAATGCTACTACAAAATGAAACATTAATAATACTTACTTCGCTCTATATTAACATACTGCAGCTTGTCAGTGCTAAAATTATTTTACTAAATTTTTTCATTTATATGCTCAAATAGTCAAATCTAAATAAGTATTTACTCAGTAACATAATAATGGCAACAAATGTAAAATATTTAATTGTTGTCATTATTATGTTATGGAGGGAGTACTAAAGAGATACGCAAACTAATATAGAGCCGGAAAGTATATGTTTATGACCAAAAAAAAAAACAGAACAGGACCTGTTGGTTAACACGATTTCCAGGGTGCAATTCAACAGCAATGGTGGTATATTTATGACCATAACGCCCTCGGAGCAGCTTCCTAATTCGCATAAGCTCCGGCAGATCACTGAACCTCGCTGAAGCGAAGATGAGCGTCGAAATAGCCTCGTTCACGTCTTTTGGAAGGTCCCTTTAATATATATGTAACAATATATCAATTTTCAATTAGTTTACACAATTAGACTTTTAACACTTTTCGCTCTAATTTTATGAAATCAATTTTTATAATCTTTACAAATAATGTCAAATCAGAGGAACATACTTGTATTTACGAATGTACGAAAGATTGAGTAATATAAACTCGGCGAATTTATCCAAAAATTCGTACACTGATAACATATTTTCATCCATGCATAATTGATCCACCTGCATAAAATAACTCGTTAGTAATATAATATAACGCTAATTTACTTATAATATTTATTTATAAAATTTATTTACTCATCATAATAATATAGTATAAAATATAGTTACCCTGCTGAAAGCAATCTGTTGATATCCATTCTTCCAAAGCTGAAAAATGTCTTCTTTTAATTGCTTAGCAACTGCGTATCTTTTCATCTTTACAATATTTAGACGACATCGAAATCTCTTGATCAATTTCTTGCTGCAATTCATCACAATTCATCACGTTATTCACAAGACTGCATTCTACAAATTAATACAAAATATTAATTTACGTGCATCAATTGACGTATAAAATATTCAATTGTTGCACATAAATTAAAACAGATGTAATATAAAGAACGAGTTAATTGGTGTTTACCACTTTGAAGCTTTTCTCCATCCAATTAACCTGTCAAACATCCTTCCAAAACCCACTTTGATGTAATATAGTCGATTATTTTTCACTGATTTTCCAAAATATCCTCTCTTTTTTTTTTTAAGGGAAAATATTAAGCTAACCTTCTTTTCGTATCATAAATATAATATCCTGTTAGTAAAAATAATTGTTGAAGTTCGAATTGCTTTTTAAAAGGAAAAGGAAAATAAAAAGGTAATTTTTTCTCCTAACAATATTCTATTTCAGTTTTAGCACCTAAAAAAATTAAAAAAAAAAATAAAAACTTGAGTTTTTTTTTTTTTTTTGACGTAATTAAAAATCTGAGTTAGGTTGACTTGATAACTTCCCCTCTTCCCCACTAGCAATCCCACTAACCTAAAAAAGTTAATTACACTCCTTTTTTTTCTTTCTTTTTTTGACAGGAAGATTATTAATTAAATGTTTTGAATTAACAAGTAAATCAAAATTGCTATTCTTGAGCCTTTTAAAAAAATAAAAAATTTGCTATTCTAGAGAATACGCCTATTACTAATATGAATATATATATTGTTTCATTAAAAAAAATGAATATATATATATCAATATATGTATATGTAGGTTTGAATAAATTAAAATATGCATCCATTTTTACAGCGTACATTATCTTTTAAATCTAGAACATTCCTAAAAAAATCTTTCGATCCTAGCAATTAGAGTCGTATAAAAAATTGTGGGGCCACTGTGCTAATTATATAAATGGGTCCAAAAATAAAAAGATAACACAATTTTTTTAATTAAGTATATATTTCATAATTAATTTTAGTATAACCAGAGTTGACAAATATCAGCTCTGCATTAAAAACAAATTCCCGTTTTTTTACTCTTTTTTATTTATACAAAAAAAAATTGTTATGTACATCTTAAAGTTTAATACAAAAATCATGATGCATTTAAATTCAACTTATTTAAGCATCATAGTGCTCATTTTAGAAAAGTACAGATCTGATAAAAAAAATCAGATCAAATACGATCAGCTTGGGATAGTTAAACCAAATAAGAAAATTTCAGATCATATCAGAAAAGTTATAAGTTATTATAATTATAAAAGGGAAACTATCAATGGTGACATCATGTTTCTCAAATTTCCAAAAATAACCCCATGCTTTGTTAGTAGTTTAAGGCGTGACATTAATGAATTAAATCAATTAAGAAGATGCTAGTTTAGTCCTCAAAAATTAAGGAGATGTTAGTTTAGGCAATGGTGATGGTAAACAAAGTTAGCTCCGGTAACTATTTGGCAAATTCGTCTCATAATATCGTGTTACAAACACCACAACTATCAATCTATCATACACATTAAACAAATTTGCATGAGGTAGAGGTCGTGGCTCAGTGGAGCGCACTCCTCATTTCCCCGGCATTGCCCCGGGATCGAATCCTCACCCCAGCTTGCCCACTTGTGAACCTTACCATTAAAAATACATATAAACAAATTTGCATGCCCACATTTTCTCTTTCATTATCATTTTATATTGTTGTGTTTTTTTACATCCATATCTTACACAATACATTAGATATAATTAGATGGTCATTCGCATTGGGATTAATCCCTCGGAAAAAAAAAAGATAATAAAGAGAAACCAGTATTAGCATTACAAAGCATTACCCAAATTTATATGTATATGCTTGTATACTCCCTCCGTAACATAATGTCAAATCGTTGCAGTTAATACGTTGCGGACTTACACCCACGTAACATTGCTTTATGATCTCATACACCCAAAAAAAATATTTGGAAAAAAAAACATAGAAGGGGAAAATAAAAGGGCAAAATCAGAACCCAAACCCAAAATTATAAGTAGAAGATAGAATTTCAGGCTTCTTATCAGGCCTCAAGTCATCAACAGTGAGATGACCACTAACATGAAGCTCAAACTGTTTAAGAGGAATGGTGTCCATAACAACCGTAACAGGAACCGTCACTTGAACCAACAATGGCACCCTTCCTTGTTCTTTATCCGCCATTAAAGCTTTATGAAGCTGATCCCCAAACTTAGCTGTCCCAGACAATGCAATCTTAATCATCGTCACATTCTTATGCCCTTGTTTAAACTCCGGCACTTTTCCACTGCACAATATCGAATCCTCAAACGACACCGTTATTGAACTGTCTTTCCCGTAAATGAACCCGATTTTCGAGTTAGGGTTTTCTGCTCGAACTGTAACTTCTAATTCGGCATTAACGCTTAAATCAGGTTGAATGCCGAAATTGGTTACAGTAATGTCTTGTAATTTGTAAATTGGGAGTTTTGGTTTGTAAAATGCGAAGGTTAGAACAAGTCCTGTGGCGACGAATAAGATGATGAGGAAGATTAGACAGTAAACGCAGCAGATGCATTTGATGCAGCAGTTTCCACCGCAACCGCAGCGTTTCTCTTTCTCGTGGCCTTGGTGGTAGTGTTGTGGCGCGTAGTACCCTGGTGCTGCTCCGCCGAATTGGGGTTGTAGCATTACATACGGTGGTTGTGGTGGATACATGGCTATGGTTTTAGAGAGTTGTTGGAAAATTGGTCTAGAGGTTAATTGATGGAGGATTTTGTTGTTTTTAGGGGGGTTTTTGGTTGGAGACAAAATGATTAAACCATTTTTAAGGGTATAAAATATGCTAAATATATGCAGGGCAATAATATAGGAGGTGATTGTCTAAACAGAGCTAAGATTTTTGCCCTGTTTTTTTGGGGTGTATTATTGCTGTGATTCTATAAAAAGTGCTAAGATTCAACAAATTTTCTCTGTTTTTTTCTTGGCCACAAACATGAAACATGAACAGACTGTATGTCATCAACTGCTAGCTTAGATATAATCCTATAAAACACAGATCAGCAATGTCATCATTTTAGCAAATAGCAAAATGAGGGATGAGTTACAGAGCAATGACTCCACCTCAACCTTTGATCTGGTTAGAGGATTTCATTACCAGTCACTTAACCGGTGGCTTTCTTACTAAATTCTATGCTTTAAAAACGCAGTTTGTTTTTTTTTATAATGAAAGAAAAACGGTTTAGTCTCTTTCAGAAGGTCAACTACAGGTATCCTTTCGGACAGTAAAGGAAAGATTATTGTGATGATTTTGTCCTAAATTGGCTAGGTAATCTGCTGCAAAGTTTAAAAAAACACAGTATAGCATTACATATAATCATATAGGCTCATGTTCATAACTAAAAGGCCATAAGATAGCAAAAGCAAAACAAATAATTAAGAACCTCATTATCATGGCATATTGAGGAATGAGGTATAGTCGTATAGAGCAACGACTACACCTACATCCCTGATCGTTGAGGGTTCGAATCTTTATACCAGCCAATAAACCAGAAAACAAAATATATATATATATATATATATCATTATAGCAAAATCTTCATGATCTCTCAATTTTTTTTATACAAGCATAAATCTACTACTAACCTACCTAAACTAATAACTTCAAATTCCTATGGCAAATGAATAGAGAAATCATACATCTATCCCAACTTAATAGAGGGAGAAGATGGCAAAGAGACACAGCATAAGGCAGGCCTGAAACTGCAGCCAGTGCCGCGCTTGAGCAAGCTAAGACGAGCAGCAGAAGTTACAGAGATAACTACAGACTTAAACTTAGTTGCTACTTGCTTCAGCTTTTCACTACAATTAGAATCAGCTGATTCTTCTTTAACAGAATCATTATTAAGGTGTGAGAGCTTATATGTTCCCAGAAAAGCTCGTCTGCGTTTGGCCCTTACACTTCTTGAGATCAATGGATTCAGCACCTTATTCATCATCAAGTAGTAACTCCCATTATTACTATGATTCCTTGTTAATAAACTCTTGGAATTCGATCGAATAATTCGCTCGTCTGAATTGTTGCTCCTCCTGTACTCTTGATCATAATCTTGTTCTTCCATACTACTACTACTGTATGTAATTGTAATTTTGAAAGTTTAATTACTGATGCCCACTTTTTTATATTGAATTGTAATGTGCAATTAGAATTAGTATAAATAAATAAATAAAAAGAAGGGGTTTGATAGAATAATAAACAAATGAATTCAATGGTCCAGTTTGGTCAAATTAGTTTGTTTTACAGAAACGTTAGTTGAATAATATATAGTGACTTATATTAGATTGTCACGGCCGGCGCACCAGTCTACCGAAGCTTCTAAGTTTCAACCAGCCTTACCGGGTGGAATAATTAGGTGACTTGGCTTCTTGACTTCTCAAACTACTTCCTCTGTTCACAAATAAGTGGTCCATTTTAATCAAAAAACTCATAATTTTAGTCAAAATTGAGCATTTATTTGTGGACGGATGAGTAAATTTTTGATCGATCTAAACTTATATTTTTGTAGTATGAACTTTTTTTTAATCTTATTTGGTTAGAACTTACTATTTGATTTAGCTAAATTTTGACCTTGTATACACTAATTCGGATCCATACCGGAAAAAAGTATTAATTAAAAGTTATTTTATTTTTATTAATGATTCATTTTCAAATATGTAATTTTAATAATATTTTTTATTACGGAATTAAAATATTTAAAGTATAAAATTATATATTTTTAATATTTATGTATGATTATAATTTTCTGACAAAATAAACGAGAAAAGATTGTCTGCTAAATTTCTAAAATCGAACGTATATTATTCTATATGTTTATATTAAACACTTGTATGACTTAATTAATCTATATATAAAAAGATACTAAAAGAGAAGCTTTTAAAAACATAACTACAATCTAAAACTTATTGTTTTAGATTTTTTAAGCCATGAATTTTTCATGTTTAATAAAAGATATATTCTAAAAAAACCACTGGTAACGTATAAAAGTTTTTTTATTATATTTTATCAAAATGTCCTTTAAAATTAATAACTAACGTATAATGATGATCATTGTTTTTCTAAAATTATTTCAAGTTATCCAAAAATTTGTTCATATAACTTTAAATTTTATCATTTTATATTAAACTTAATGTACCACTTTACACAATATATTTTTTTTGTTGATTTTGTTAACTTCTCGCACAACTTTTTTTTTTAATTATCATTGATCTTGATCTAAACTTAACAATCTTTTATTTCTTATTTATCATTGATTTTGATTTATTAAATTATATTAAGCATTATTATTATTATTATTGAATTGAATTTCAATCAAAATATTACTAAAAAATATTATTAATCTTAAAAAAAATTACGATCATCGTTTTGTAAGAATTAAATATTATATTGTTGTATGAGCACTTATATTAGATTATAACTATGAATATCAATATTCTTAAAAGTTTATATGTGATTGAAAATATGAGTTAGCAAGTTATAAACTACCCACTTATATAAAATCATCAGGGCATACTGTGATTTTAATGGGAGAATGGTAAAGATCAAGATAAAAAAAAGTAGGGTAAATTAAAAGAATATATTTATCTTATAATAATTATATGTCAAAATACACGATGAATTTCTAAAAGAATATAGTGGATAATTTATTTTTTTTAGTTTCCACTTTTTACAAATATATGTAATTGTTGGTGTTATTTAAAATAATTTATCTTATATAATCATGAGTATAAACAAACTTTTGTTGACTTTGTTCGTTCAAAAAACAATATTTTGTTCATATATTATTGATAATATCGTACTACCTAAAATTTAAATCATATATTTTTTAAAAATAAAATATTTTACATAATTAATGAATTATGTAAATCTTTATATTCCCCCCTCTGGTGCCACCCACATTATGTTAAATTTTGATAATTGGTGATAAGAGGAGTAACACATATGGGGTTCAAGCCGTTCAACGCTACCCTACCCTCACTAGTGAGTGTCCGGGCCTGGATTGTTCGATCACTTATAAGCCAAAAGGTTCTTTCCTAAAATCAATTCGTGATAGAAAAAGTAACTCCTAAACTTATAAGTTAGTTTATTCTCTCAACATCATCTCATATGGAACAATTACTAATGCAGAGTCAACTAGGGGTCTTACTTTTAGTAGCTGTGTTTTATTGACTTACAGTATTATTTTATTTTTGAAGCCCGAACTCTTCCACCTCACCCAACTCAACCCCACATATACGAAAGACGGAAAGAATGAGGAAGAACTGCCGAAAATTGCCGAAATTTTTTTATGATATTGTTGATCAAGTTTAGAGTTTTGGTCATAAACTTTGTAATTAAGTTGTAACTTTTCTCTCTTATACCACCATATTGACCTCTATTCTAATTTGAAAACATTAGAATAACACCAAAAAAATAGTATTTTTTATTATTATTAAAGTGCATTTAGTACAATAGTTTACAAATTTGTGGGTATATGATACATTATTCTTAAAATAATAGGGTACCTTGTGATTTCCTAAACTTGATAGTACATTGTGGAAAAAAAAATTGTTGATTTTTACGCATAATGAAAAACATAGCCAAGTCATGAAAAATGCATGGTCAAGGTAGCATTTCTTTTGTAAGAACGTCTGACAGTTTGGTGTAGCTTTTAACTAAAAGAGTGTAATTTTCTATCATAAATCTTAAGCTTTATATAAAGATTTATGACTTTTTGTTCGAAAATTACAATTTTTAAGTGAAAAGTTATCCTTTCAGCCCATCTAACGGGATACTTGCTATGTCATGTTGTATTTCTCTCAACATGTAGTTGTTTAATATGTAATTGTTATGATTTTTACAAACACGCAATTAAAGATAATATTAATTTTTAAAGTTTTGTGTTGGCATGCATAAAGAGTCAATGTTGTATATAATATGAATCTGACTTGATATTAAATTTATATAGCTCTGTTTAGCATTGAGCTTTTTACCAGCTTTTAGAGGTTTGGGTGAGGACGAGAATTCAGTCCGGATCCGACCCTTTTTCGCCAGGAAAAATATGATTCGAATCCGAAAAATAAAAATATACATCCGACTCCGTCTAAAAAAATCCAACTATGAGTCGAAGTCAGGGTCACCATCAGATGTTGGAAAAAAAAACCCGACAAATTAATTCGACTCTGACATTTAGTTAGATTTTTTCTTTTTTATAAGTTGTATCGAATTTTAATTTATACAAAGTCCAATTTTGGGATTACAATTTAATCTGGATATGACCCTAGTCCAATCTGCAAGAAAAAAAATTCAATTCGAATCCAAACAATAAAAATCCACATCCAACTTCGTCCAAAAAATCTAAGTCCGATCTGCTGCCAGTCCTAGGTTTGGGTTCACACCATATGTCTGACTAGTCTAAACCTATTTACTTGTTATTTGGTAGTGAGAGTAGTGAATTAGAAAAAACTCCCCATAGCATTTTTTAATGCTCAAATTAATCAACAAAATTATCCATTTTTTCATTCTCATTCATCTCATCTAATATAATCCATGTCTAAACTGCCATTTTATAAACTAAGCATTTATAAAACAGCTAAGTGTTACTAAACAAATTTGTATAAACAACATTTAAATCAACAATAAAAATGTGGTAAAAAATGTTAAAACTCTAACTTCTAGTAGCTATACTCTATTTGTCAAACATAAACCATGCAATGCTATAAAATACTTGTATGTTTCTAATTAATTGATTTTTTATTTTTTTTGTATTTAGAGAGCCACAAGGGTGGAATGAGAATCGATCCAGAATCTTCTGGAACCGAGAGAGAAGCCTTAACACCCTGAGCTATTCCTCACCATCTCTCTCTTTTTTTTTTTTTTGGTGTACCCACCCGGTTCACCCTTTTGGGACTAGCCTTGTGTGCACGCTTTGCGTGCGACGATATTTTTAATGTATCTTAAAAAATCGAAGGTTTTTGTTTGAGAAATTGATTTTTTTTTTTAAATTCACACTCATTCATATAATCGTAAAAAAAATTCCTCTTTCATCCAGCCATTCCACAACAATGAACAAAATTGACTATCAAATTTCTACGATAATAAAAAGGTAACATTTTTATGTAAAAAATTATATTAAAATGAGTATCTATTTATAGGGAATTCAAAAATATGAATTTTGATTATTTTATTTTATTTTTCCGAATTGTATATTTTGTAATATTTTAATTTTAAAAAAATTCAAAAATTGTAATAACTTTCCTTAATAAATAAGAGTGATGTTATTTGATTTTTAATAAATTTTTAATGGGCATTATGGACTTTTTGAGGGGGACACCATGGCTTATATAATAGAGATAATCCGAATTCAGAGCGCGTGCTGAAGTTAAGGTTTTAAACTCCTCCCAACGTGCATGCAGAGATCGAACCGCGGTTTTCTAATTAATTGGTGATTGCATGAACTAAGGAACACTTTAAGCAAGCTAAGGAACCAAACTAGACTTCGTTTTTTTTTTTGCTAATAATTCCCCTGTTCACTTGCTCCCCTGTTATTGCTCTGCCATTTGTGGTGCCTACACTATTTCCTTCCTCCTCTCCTTTCAGTCTTCTACAATGCCCATTTTTGGTGTTTCGAAATCCCATCTTCATAAAAATTTCACAATCCCAACATTCTCTATCTTACCCTCCTTTCTCTCTCTTTTTTCCACCACCATTTTCATCACCTTCATCCAAATTCCTCCATTTTTCCCCCTTTCAATACAACCACCTGGGTCCCTCAGATGCAAATAACCGGTAAATATTCAACCTGTAAAAGTTTATCTGCTTTTTCTGGGCTTGTCATTTTCATATTCTGTATTGTACATTGTCGTCTTTTTGTTTCATTTCAGGAAATTTATTCTTTCTATGCCATAAAATTACAAACCCTTGATTGCTGATTCTCTTAACTTATATAGCCTTTTTGTTTTACTGTATTTTGCGAAAAGGATTAATTATGCTTTTGTTTTGTCTCTACCTTTTTTCTTGGGGTATTGCAAAAATTGCAAGAAAGTGACATAAATATGGAAATGATTAGTTACTTTGAAAATTTGGGAGCTGAGCATGGGTTGAAAGCAATGATTTTATCCCCCTATTTTCTTTTTTATTTCCCCTCTTTTTGTCTCCTTATTTCTATTAGAAAGGTTTGGAAGATCCCTAAATTTGAAGGGTTTTAGTCCTAAATGAGATTAAGACATCGTCAATGCATCCCTTCTTGTTCCTCCCTTCGTAATGTAAGCAATGCCCATTATTCACATGAGTTTGTATTATAATTCTATTTTAACCTATGAATTATAATTTTATATGTATTTCTTGTTAGTTGATTGATATTATTATTTTAAAATAACAAAATTTCCCTAGGAGATTTCTCCCCCTATGAATTCAGTTCCAAATTGTCAATGTGGGTTCAATGTGTTTAAATAGGTTTAAATGCATGAATTGTAGCAGGATCCACTTTTGAAAAATTGAAACCCTATGCCGACTTTTCTAGGAAGAATATTCAGTTTTAATTTTAGTTAGGAGCATCATTTTAATCTTTTGCTACTTTTGTTGCTTTTTTGAATTTGTATCTAATAGAATATGATCCTGTTGGCGCTCTTTGATAGTATTTTCCTATTGCTTTTTAAATGTTATTAACATATCAAGCTTTGATTTAGGAGAATTCATTGAGTTTTTTATAGTTTGATCTTAGTTTCTGAGTTTTGTGTTACATTTTCACTAAACATTCATCATTGTGAATCCGAAGATGTACCATGTATTTTATACTTGTTCGTGATCGTGTTTCTTCTGTCAAACTTGAGAAGGAATGAAGGATAAACCGAGTTCATGTACATCAGATTGTATTATTCATATTTGTTGAAATTTTGGATTTATTTGTTTGTAACTTTAGATTGTTGAGTTTTGGGTGGAATCTTGGAAATGGGATAATTGTTACAGGTTGTATAAAATTTGTGGCAAGGGATAAAGATGAGCCAGTTGATTTTTGGCTTCACATAGTTAACTTTAGAAGTACGTTTTAATTGGATGGAAACTAAATATGGAATAATTTTTAGATGCTTGTGCACTAATAAGAGTAATGACCATTTCTAGTGCCTGAAACAATTTCTATGCATGGTGTGAACTAATTGTCATGTTTAGGGCGTTTTTCATACAAGTAATCACTTTTTAAATACTATAATTGACATGCTCTTATTGCAGGTTGATGAGGATGAGGTTTACCGGAGAAAGAAGCGACATGATGATGACTTGGAATTGGTGCATAACTCTGCTAGCCTAATATCTCAGATTTCTCAATGTTTTAGTGAGTATAGGCACAAGTAAAAAGATATAGTTGAAGATTTCTTAATATCATATGCTATATTTTAGCTAGCATGATCAGATATCTTATAAATATGTGTTAGAAATTATATAAGCATCATTCTGCGTGTTTATTATTATTGGGCAAGGCCAAGGGGGGTTAATGGTTGTGTCTGTGGTTGTATATTTCTTTGACATTCTTCGTCTATCATCAGTAATTCAGTACATAAAGTTATTTGCTTCTTTATTTTACGCTTTGTAATTGTTGTGCTTGCTTGTTTGAAAAGAGGAACAAACTTTTCGTATTCATAACTTGTAAGATTTTACATGGAAGTCATTGATACATCATGTTTATTGACTGCAACTATGGCCACAGTGTACTCTCTAGTGAGTTTTTAGTTCTGGTGCACTTCTTCATGTCATAGTCTGATAGTCCTATGCCTGTCACTGTGTAAGCATAGACTTATGATTTTGCCTTGTATTTTAAAAAGATCTACTATTCATTAGTGACTGTAAGAACTAAGAAATGAAAGCCTAAGTTATTGTACATAACATAAAATGATTGGAATCTGATAATAAATGTGTCAACTATTAGTTACTAATATCGATCCTAAAATTTCGGACTTTTTCTAAAGCTATTTATTCAATCAATCAATCAAAGCCTTATTCCCATCTAAAGCTATCTATTGCAAGCCCAAAATCAACTTTTCCAAAGCTATGCGATTGTGACAATCAATATTCATGCCTCCATGTCAGAAATATAGACTGATTTTTGAACTTTAACTCAAGGTAGAATTGCTAAGTGTAGATCAAGAAATAGGCCCAAACACAATTTGAAAGAGTAGAGTCAATCACTAGAGTTGCTAATCATGGAATTTTTTTTAAAAAATTATGAAATTATCTAATGCTGATTGGTTCAGGAAACTGCTCAATGTATGTGAGATTAGGCATACTATCTTGAATTAAAAAAATTGAAGAGTTTTTTGGGCTGTTCTGTTTTTACAATTTCTCTGCTTTTTTGGTTTTGCACACACCTGTTTAATGCAGACACAAATAGCTGTGGTACACGTAACTTGGAACTTAATTTTTTGCTGCCTGATCTTCAAGATTTTGCTTCTACAAGGCATGGAGTTTTAGACGCCGTATAAGCAGTTGACATTTGTTTTCGTATGAGCAAATGGTTGAAGCAATTCTGTTAATTGTATTGTTTAGATAAGATTATCTTGAGTTGCAAGCTGCACTTTGGCTTTTGCACAATTTGTTGTCTGGTTTGTGTTATCTCCTTGAAATAACAAAATATTGGTATCTTGATATGTTATTTATTGGCTGTTTCCAGTTTTGGTTTGGATGTTATATTTTCTTAAGTGAAATTTGTAAGCTTGTCTAGAATTTTATTCTTTTAAAATTATTGTAGAAAAATAACATTTTTTACATACTGTTTCTGGATTCTGAATCTGAGACAAAAGTGATGTTGAGTTGAAATAACATTTAGCAGGGTCAGGTACTCCTGTCTGAAATCCTACCGACTTTTCACTCTTATCTTTTGCATGGTTTTCTTCATGCACAGAAATTCTTATTGATATCTGTGTATGGTGGTTCTAGCTAGTGCTATGGTTGTATCCCGAACATGGTTTGGTGCAATTCTCCATCGCTCAGGTCTTAGACGTCATTCAAGTGACAAATTTCCTGACTATCACTTAAGTTCTATTCAGGTAAAATGTTCCCCTGTTTTCTTGCTCTTATTTCTTCTATAATAGTAAGCAGATTACTTTTTGTGACTGTATATATTAATGAATGCAATGACTTTAGCTACACATTAATCTTTATAATAGCCATCATTCCGGTATCTCAAATTGGAACCGTGCCTAGGATGGGCAAAGGGCTGTGACGTATGCTATGTTGCAATTGCATTTAGGTTGTTTTTAACATTCAAAGCAACCCTTGATAATTTTAGATCAAATTTAGATCCATGTTGGTCTATGGATCCATGGGGGTATTACTTCTTATTGTGATTGCTATTACTTCTCATGGATTCAAAGTGCACTTTTATCACTTCCCTCCAATACATATGGTGCTATTACCCCCATGGATTTAAAACTAATACTTATCTTTTTGTGATTGCTATTACGTCTCATAAAGTGCACTTTTATCACTCCCCTCCTACCTCCCCCAAATGTCTCCTTTATCCATAAATGTTTGTGATTTCTTATCTTTTTTTTTACTCAAACCTTATTATCACACTGATTTCTTGATGCAAAGTCCATATATAATTACCTTGTGCTATCTGCATAGTGTTATTAATCTTTTTTTCAAAATAATTCTTAATTGAAGCCATCTATGCTCAACAGTTTCCTGTTGTTTGACATCTTGCCAGGAACAAAGGCTGCAAAGGCTGCGAGACAGATGTCATGTTCCTTTTGATGAAAGTCGCCCTGATCATCAAGTATGCTTCTATGCATATTTGTTGTAACTGCATTCATTTTATTGTTTTCTTTTTCCCTTTGTATGAAAACTTTGCTACAATGCTGCTACTCCCCATCCTGAAAACACTCACTCAATATGAAAAGTTGCTGTGCTACAAGTGCTAATGTTAGGGGCATTAACTTTTCACTTTGGCCAAACCATAGTGCTTGTAAAACCACTACTGTAATTATAATCTTAGTTTTTTTCCTTTTATCTTCTGTTTTTGTTGGGTGTGTACTTCGGGATGTCTCGTAAGTATTTAGTGTCCATGTAATAATCTAATAATAGGGTAAGAATTTAGATTCTTTAACATCAATAACTATTATCTAAGTTAATTCTATATTTCAGTATGAACTCTTGCATTTAATTATCATTGAGTTCTAATATGTACCAAGCATACTTCATATATGGTAATCCTATCTCTCTTGCTCTTGGCATTCTCTGCCACGCTTTTGTTATAGGCATTTCTTATTATGTGCAGGAATCACTAACAGCATTGTGGTACGCTGCCTTTCCAAGTGTTCGTCTCACAGGTCTGGTCTCAGACCAATGGAAAGATATGGGCTGGCAAGGCCCAAATCCTTCCACAGATTTCAGGTATTCCTTCATTTCATCACTTAGTTATCATTCAATTATAACACCACAAATATACATTGCTGCCCGGACCACCATCATCGCTACCAAAACCACTGCCGGATTTTTTTTTAAATAATAATAAAAAAAACGTTTTGAAAAACTGTATAAACTAAGGTAGAATTGGTTGACCGATTCCAACATGGGAAAATTCTGGGCCGGCTCTCCCAAACAGTTTCTACCTTTGGTCTGTTTTTTTAAAGTTTTTCAGAAAATTTAAAAAAAGATTCCAGCTTCAGGGGCAGTGGTATTCGTCCCGACTACGGTGTGGTGGCTGTTACATATGAGATATTCTGGACTAACGGTGTGGTGGTCCATGGGATTTTTTTTTATCAAGAAGGGGTATAGTTTTCTTTTCAATTCTTAATTACAATTAGTATAGGCACTAGGCAGGATTAGTAAAAGAGGGTGGGATGTAACTATGCCTTTTTTTTGTGGGGAAAGGGATTAGAGGAGGATGAGGTGGTGGTTGGAGATGATTGTGAAGTAAAAATACCAGAGATGTTACTCACTGAGGGTCTGTTCACCTTATTCTTGCTTTAAATAAGTTTTGATAAGCAAAAATAAGGTTGTCCTTCCCACAAAATAGGGTCTAATAAGTTCAAAGAAGTTATGATAAGTTCACATAAGCAAAAAATATGTTGAAAAGAGTAAGGTTGTGTTTGTTTCGACGGAAAACTATTTTCCATGCAAGGATTGAAGTAGAGGACAAAATAAAAGAGAAATAAAAAATAGAAGCAAAAAAGAGTGGCATTGGGAGTAAAGAAGAAAGCAAAAGTAGTAGATAATGTGGAAAATGTGGCATACCTTGGTTAGAGAAAAGAAAATGATTTTCTTTCTCAAAAGTGAAAATTTGCACCATTGAGAAAATCATTTTCCTCCCCTTACCTAATATAACAAAGGAAAAATGAATAGAAGGATGAAGGAAAATGTTTTCCTCCAAAACAAAAGGAGCCTAAATCCTAAATGACGATTTGGTAGGCATGAAACTTATTTTCGTCACGCAATTCCAGGATACTATTATGGAAAATCTTCTGCAGTTATGCTTCTGCAAATGAAACAGAATTGTGTTCTTTTTCTTTGTAAAGTAATTTGTTTGTCAACAATAAAGACAACTAATTTTATTTCAATAGGTTAGTTAAAACAACCTAAATATGAGATTCATGGTCCCCATCACTGCCTGATTGCCTGTGGATTAATGTGCAATTGATATTTTTAGCTTGTGTTGCTCAACCAAGGACTTTCTGTGCTAGCATTTTTTAAACTTTTGTCTTGAATGTGAAATTGTGAATGCTTTATACAAATGATGTCATTCACTGTAGCAGAGTGTATCTGTGTATATGTGTAATGATCTTGTAATAATTTTGTTTTATGCTCGCAATATATGGTTGCTTATCTATCACCAAAATATTTGTCAACTCACAGTGAAATGTTGTTTTATCTTCTGAATTGGTTTAATTATATTAATGAAAACAATTTTTTCCATAAACAATCTTACCGATGTTACTTTGAAGGCACTACCATCTTCTTAATGTATCAAACTATGAATTCTAATTCATAATGTTTTTCTTACCAGGGGCTGTGGCTACATATCGCTGGAGAATATGCTCTTTTTTGCACGAACATACCCAGTAGGATCTGTTTCTATTCTACCCACTTTATATTTGATTACAGTTTTCTTTTTTGATTTGATGACATAGGCAGTTATTCTTTGGTTTCCCTTTCTTTGCAACTTGCTTATGGTTCCGTCAAACTTCATGCACTTGCAAAATGCAGGTCTCTTTCCACAGGCTATTGTTCAAGCAAGATGGCAGGAGGGCGACGTGGGAATACCCCTTTGCTGTGGCTGGGATTAATGTGACTTTTATGTTGATACAGATGTTGGATATATTTTCAGGTTTGCGCTTTAGCTCTAATATCTTTGCATCCTGAAAAATCCGTTTTGTTATCTTTATAGAAAGATAATCTCCATGAGCTGTCTAAACATTTTTAACAAATTTGCTCCTATTATTTATGTTAGTCGGACTTACGTACCCATGTCCAAGGTTCTGACTCGGAAATTTTTTGAGTATTTTTCATAATTCTAGCCCAAAATGAATTGTCCAAGTGTCATACCAATGTTTGAGTGTCAAGGATCCGACTCAGGTACTTGAGGTGAAATGAAGAGTCCAAATAACATAGCCTATAATAGTATAATTGGCACAACTCACCACTTGAACTGGGGGAAAAATATCATCAATTGTCACGTGTCTTTGCACATAAATACAAACTCCTAATTTGTAGATTAAGTGTTAAAATTTCATGTTAAGCACTTCATGCAAAGGCCGCTCTATAGGACCGTCCACCCCCATATCCATATGATGTGATTTGGTGAGGTATGGCCATACGGGTCTTAGCCTACTTGTTAAGTTTTGCGAATGCCGAGCCTGAGATTTTGGGTTCGAACCTCATCGCACACTTTTGTAATGATTCCTTATCTTCCTCTTTCCAAGTGCGTGTGTTGGCCAAAATGGGTCGGGTGACCGGCAATATAGTCTGGTTTAGGGCCTAGTACCATCCACATTCTCAAAAAGAAAATGATGTGATCTGGTTCTATACATAACGCAGTTTAATCTCTGCAGAAAAACCAAGATGCGTTTCAGGAAAGACTTTTGTGAAAATGCTTGGAGGTGAGTAACAAAGCATGTGCTTATTTTTAATCAATACTTAATGTATGGATACTCATTTCACAGAAATGTAATCATCCATGATACTCAAATTATGTTATGCAACATTGCAGAAGATGAAGAGGCCTTTGACGTTCTATTTTGTATAGCCTTTGAAATGATGGACGGCCAATGGCTTGCTACGAATGCTTCTTACATGCAATTCAATGTATCGGCCTCTTTTCTTTTCTTCTTTTCATAACTCGTTCTTTTCGTTCCAGTTTGCTTGTATCTGTACTTACAAACGCCCGTATAATTCTCTTCTGCAGAACGTTCTACAAGCAACACGAACGCAACTGGAAAGAGAACTATCCTTGGAAGATATGCAAAGAGTACAAGATCTGCCAGCTTACAACCTCCTATACAAGTAGCCAGTCATCTTAGAACAACGCGACTGCATGTTTTGTATATGACCTGTTGATCGACGACATGTTTAGATTACCGGGAAAGTTCTTTTTCTAAGGGCATTTATTTTTAATGTCTCTTGTTACCATCATTTAGAATCCAAGCTTGTACATATTGTTCTTTGTTGATGATTCATTGTGGATTGCTATGGCATTCATTTATCACATCAAATTTAAATTCAGAAAACTTATCAGAAAGAGTGTAATATTTCATGAATGAACTCCACATGTTGTTTGAGGAGCTAATTATCTACAATTCTACATGTAATCTGTTGCTTGAAGATGTTATAGTCATGCACTTGTAACTGCAACCTCCCAAAAATTGGGATAGAAATGCAATTTGATTTCAAGTGATTTAATTGCTCTTTCCGGGCGAAATTATATACTACCTCTTTTTTTTTTCCCAAACAAACTCATTTGAACGCTTTTTGAGGAATAAATTTAAGAGTAAAAACGGACAAATTAATTTTTAAAATTTAACACTGGTAACCTCTTATCTCTATCTTATGTTTAAATTGTGTTTCTAGATTGACTTTAACATGTATGCAATCAAGATATAAATCAAGATAGTTTTCAATGTATCATTGACTTTAACATGTATGCATGAATGAAAAGAAAAAAAAAACATAAATTTTAGTACCTAAAGCCCATTAGTCCACGGGCTAACCTGCTCTTTTAAGTGGGCGGGTAAGGACAACAATACTTGGTCCATATTAAGAGTCGGACTTTTATCCATTAAGCCCATTGGACAAATTTTTCTAGCAAGGCCCGACTCATAGCCCATCCATGATCACCTCTAATTTTAAATATCAAAATGATTTAATTGCCCCACTACTAATCTACAATATGGCTTATAACATACGTTGGTAATTACATATTCTTATGTCAAATGGATTCAAATTGAAAGACTTTGATTTTAGTGGGTAACATTTGATTTTTTAACTATTTACCCACTAATGTTTCAAACTTAAATATTCACTCCCTAACATTTGCTTTTGCTAGCTATGGTTAATTTTGAATGCTTAACAACTATTTATAATTAGTTTTTACATCTCAAAAACGTCATTTTCTTCAATTTCTTTTTTATTTTTCGACAAGATTATTTTTTTCAATTTCAACTATAGTTTACACAAAAACAAATTTTCCTCCAATTTTTTCTAGATGGAATACTTTTTTCAAGTGTATCAAGACAACAATTTAGAGGTGTTAATGACTAAATCTTCCGAGACGAAATTTTAGTACAAGCAAATATGATATTATATATGACATGTCTTAAAATTTCGTTGATTAATTTGCTCATTTACATTGTTAAATCACTTCCTTGATATACATGAAAAAATTGTTCCATCTAAAAAAATAGATGAAGTATATATTGCCTAAGATGCATGGATACTTCAATTAGGTAGTTGTACCCGTGTTGGACACCGATACTTCAACGATACCCGATATTTTACTCTATTTTTTTATTAAATTTTTAAAAAACATTTCACCTGATTTTAGCTATTTTGTTTGTCTTTCTATTATTCTTTGAAAAGGGATTCATCATTTTACTTGATTATTTGTGTTTTTCCAAATATAATTCCAAGTTACATTAAAGATATTCATAAAATTTCATATTTTTATATATTTTATGTATATTTTTTTTATTTGTACATGTATCTTTAATTTTAAAAATGACGTATTACGTCAATGTACTTATTTTGTACCCATTCTTGAACACATATCCGTATCCATGCAACCTAGTATATCGCAATACCTAGTACATCCATATTTTTTTTTAATGGTGTTATTACTTGTAAAGCAATAAATTTTTAACCATGATTGAGTTAACCAAACGTTAGGGGATGAATGTTAAGGTTTGCAACGTAAACGTTTAGAAAAATCAAAGTTAGGGGCCAAATATATGCTTAACTCTAAAAACAACGCCTGATTAAATTCTAAACCTCAATCATTGTTCTTGATTTTTGCAATCCATCCGTGTTTCACTCAAAATTTACTACGAATACAATTTTCGACTTAATCTTGGCCCTTAAATTACCTTTGTTCTTATGTGCATTTATGTTGGATTTCACCATTGATCTTTATCGAATTTGCGGCTTTCAATTACTACTAATTCACCCCTTTTTTTCTAAGAAATCGAGTTCGAAATTCCAACAATAATCTATGGTAAATTTGGATACTCTTGATTAAAATTCGCTACTTAATTCCTTGCTTGATGTCAATTCAATATGGTTTATATTGTCCGAAAAGATTAAAACTTGTCAATTGTCATAGTTTGAATTAGAGATTGCCAATTACATATGTTTTCAGGGTGTGAAAATTTCGAGTAATTGGTTGTCAATTTGGATAGTGATAGAAGATAATCATGTAGCCTTATTTACTTGATTTGTTACCTCCTTTAGGATATATTCTGATCTTTTTATATCATGTATTTTAAGTAAATATTCTAGCTATTCTAGGTGATTTTATATCTAGAATATTCCATTGCCTTATAGTCTTGTATAGTGTATATAAAAGCCATGCAATGCAAAGCTCCGGTGAGGACAATTTTACACCAAATTACATAGTATCAGAGCCACAATTTTTTTCTCTTTTCTCATCATCATAAAAGGCCCGTGCTATTTCTTTGCTATTTTATATCTAGAATATTCCATTGCCTTAAAATCTTGTGAATTTTACCCCCCACTCCTCACTTTCTCTAAAAAATGTCCTCTACACTCCTAATTTAATCACCAATAATCTCTGTTCGAAAATTTACAACTGACAATAATGTCTCTGTTGAATTTGACCCACTTGGTTTTTCTATGAAGGATCTCAACACGGGGATAACTCTCACGAGGTGCAATAGTTCGGGAGATCTTTATCCTTTCTCTACTTCTCACATCTCCACTCCTCCAGTTTCTCTCTCTGCTGTCAGTCTGTCACTCCTACACTTTGGCACAATCGACTTGGACACCCTGGCACATCAGCTTTTAATTTTCTTAGACATAATAATTTTATTTCTTGTAATAAACATGAGTCTAATTCATGCTCATCATGTCCCTTAGGCAAACATGTTCGGCTTCCATTTTCTATTTCTCATAATAAAACTGTTTCTGCTTTTGATATTGTGCATGCTGATCTATGGACCTCCCCGCTCCTTAGCCAATCTGGTCACAAATATTATTTATTGCTACTTGACGATTTCACACATTTTATATGGGTTTATCCTCTCAAATATAAGTCCCAAGTCTTCTCATACTTTACCTCTTTCCGTAACTATGTACGCACTCAATTTGAAAAAGAGGTTAAAGCTTTTCAATGTGATAACGGTCTTGAATTTAAAAACTCTCCCTTCACAACCTTTGGTAAAGACAATGGCATGATTTTTCGCTTTTCTTGTCCTTATACTTCTCCACAAAATGGCAAAGCCGAACGGATGATACGAACCACTAATAACATCGTCCGCACTCTCTCATCCATGCCTCTCTCCCTCCTTCATTTTGGTCCCATGCCCTCGACATGGCTGCTTATCTTCTCAATATTCTCCCTACTACTACTTTGTCCAATCACACTCCAATGGAAATATTATATCGTAAACTTCCTTCTTATGTCCATCTCCGTGTCTTTGGGTGCTTGTGTTATCCAAATCTTTCCTCTACCACTCCCCACAAATTAGCCCCTCGCTCTACTCCGTGTGTCTTCTTGGGTTTCCCTGCTCATCATCGTGGCTACAAATGTCATGACTTATCCACTAATAAATTCATAATCTCACGCCATGTCACCTTTGTGGAGAATGAATTTCCCTTTAAAAATCTTAACCCAAGGATTATGATTTTTTGGGCCACATAGATCATTCCCCTTATTTACTTCAACAACTCTCAAATCAGGCCCAATCCTCACAAACCTCCACTTTGCCTACTTCTAATTCTTCTTTGGGCCATGACACCTCAAGTCCCTCCTTACTCCCTTCTTCCTCTCAGGCCCAAACACCTCCATCCTTTTCCCTTGAGGCCCACACGCCCCCCACTCAGCAGCCCACTCCCCATAATTCCCCAACCCAAACTTCCTCCCCTAATACCCACGCACAAAATTCCACCATCACTCCCACCCCATTACCCTCGTCTAATCCAACCCCCACTCGCATGACTACCCGTGCTAGCCACGGGATATTTAAACCCAAACCCATTTTTAATCTTCAAACTCAATTACCTTCTCCACTTCCCAAATCTCCAAAATTAGCTTTGCTTGACCCCAATTGGAAAAATGCCATGACTGATGAGTATAATGCTCTTATTAAACAACACACTTGGGATTTGGTACCTCGACCTCCGGGGTTGAATATTATTCGTTGCATGTGGTTGTTCAAACATAAGTACAGGGACAATGGTGATCTAGAACGACACAAAGCTAGATTAGTTGTAAATGGTAAGTCTCAACAAGTGGGTGTGGATTGTGATGAAACCTTTAGCCCCGTGGTCAAACCAGCCACCATTCGTACTGTGCTTAGCATTGCTATGGGCAAGAACTGGCCCATTCATCAATTAGATGTTAAAAATGCCTTTCTTCATGGCGATCTTAAGGAAACTGTTTATATGCATCAGCCACCAGGTTTTGTTGATTCTTTTGCACCTCATTATGTGTGCCGCCTTCGCAAGTCTCTCTATGGCCTTAAGCAGGCCCCTCGGGCCTGGTATCACCGTTTTGCAACTTTTCTTCGGTAGATCGGTTTTGTTTGCACTCAAAGTGATCAATCCCTTTTTGTTTATCACAAAGGCAATGACACTGCTTATCTTTTGCTCTATGTAGATGATATTGTTCTCACTGCCTCTTCCAACAGGTTGAAATCCCATATCATTGATCTACTTCAACAGGAATTTTCTATGACAGATTTGGGTACACTATTATATTTCTTGGGCATTTCTGTAACTGGCACCTCTGCTAGTATGTTTCTTAATCAGAAAAAGTATGCTGAAGAAATCATTTCTAGAGCTAAAATGGAAAATTGCAGGCCTGTTGCTACTCCTGTTGACACTCACTGTAAACTCAGTGCTGAGGCAGGTGATCGTGTTCTTGTTCCTTCGCATTATCTTAGTGTTGTCGGTGCTCTCCAATACTTGACTTTCACTCGGCCCAATATTGCCTATGCAGTTCAACAATGTTGTCTTTTTATGCATGATCCTCGGGAACCTCATTTCAATGCTCTTAAACGCATCATTCGGTATGTCAAGAACACTCTTCATTATGGACTCTACCTCTATCCATATGCACCTTCGCGATTGATTACTTATACTGATGCTGACTGGGCTGGTTGTCCGGATACATGGCGCTCCACTTTTGGGTATTGTGTCTTTTTGGGTGACAATCTTATCTCATGGTCTTCTAAAAGGCAGGCTACTGTTTCTCGTTCCAGTGCTGAGGCCGAGTATAGAGGAGTAGCTAATGTTGTGGCTGAGACGTGTTGGCTCCGTAATCTATTGCTTGAGCTTCGTTGCCCTCTTACCCAGGCTACTCTTGTTTATTGTGATAATGTTTCTGCTGTCTACCTCTCCAGCAACCCTGTCCAACATCATCGAACTAAACATGTCGAGTTGGATATACATTTTGTTCGTGAACAGATTGCCCTTGGACGTGTCCGAGTTCTACACGTTCCTTCTTGTTACCAATATGCTGATATCTTTACTAAAGGTCTACCACGCCAACTTTTCCTTGATTTTCGGTCCAGTCTCAGCGTTCTACCTGCTCCCGCTTCGACTACGGGGGTGTGATAGAAGATAATCATGTAGCCTTATTTACTTGATTTGTTACCTCCTTTAGGATATATTCTGATCTTTTCATATCATGTATTTTAAGTAAATATTCTAGCTATTCTAGGTGATTTTATATCTAGAATATTCCATTGCCTTATAGTCTTGTATAGTGTATATAAAAGCCATGAAATGCAAAGCTCCAGTGAGGACAATTTTACACCAAATTACAGATAGATTGCCAAAACTTAAATTTGCATAATTGATTACTCGTTGTTGGGAAAAGGACAGGTAATCGTGCTATATTTTACTTCTATTAAATAGATTTAGGTAAGTTAATATGTCAGACTCGTCTAACCAAAAATTAATATAATTTCATGTGTATATGTTTTATAACTAATTTACTAAAACAACATTAATGAAAAAAATTGAAAAATTATTAAGGTTCGGTGGTAGTGGAAGGTATCACCAGCACCTGACCATAGAGTGCTACTAGTCTTTTGTGCACTCTATGCGTGCATGACATTTTGAGTTTGAAATATCAAAGGGTGATCAAACAAATCAAAATCAAAAGTCTTTATAAGTTGACATCAATTTTGCGTTAGATGAAAACCCTAAAATTTCTCTAAGAAATTTATATCAAAATGGATGTCTATTCGTAAAGAATTCAAAAATATAAATTTTTATGTTTTTATTTTATTTTTTTGAATTATAGATTTAATAAAATTTTAAATCTAAAAATCCCTTTTTTAAAAAACTTTCCTTATTAATATCACCAGTTTTAATGGATGTCATGAAATTCGGTGGGGGTTGGGTGGTAGTGGAAGGTATCACTAGCACCTGACCAAGTCCAGAGGCAGGCGTGTGCAAGGGATAGGTGCCCCTTGCATGCAAGACCTCAAATCCTCAATGTGACCTTGGCCATCGGCCTTGGTACCCCTCGATATCCCGGTACAGGCAAGTCACGTGCCTCAATTCGGGCTATGCCCGCATTGGCGTTAGGATGAGGTGTGGTGCTTGGGGTGGGTGGACTCTGCCACAGGCCCCGACGCCCCTCGTGTTCCTGGTACGGGCAAGTCTCGTGCACTCAATATGGGCTATTCTTATGTTGACAGGGGATGAAAAGTGTGTTGTTTGCATTGGGTCGCCCACCGAGTGTTATGTCACGATATAATCTATCACGTCGCAGCACTTGGTGTGTGCAAGGCGTCACTAGCACCTGACCAACCTACTGTGCGGGTGTGTGCAAGGGATAGGTGCCCCTTGTACACAAGCTGTGGCCACAAACCCGACACACCATGTCTACCTGGTACGGACAAGTCCTGTTCAATTAATTTGGGCTATACCCGCGTTGACACTGGAAGATGTATGGTGCTTGGGTCACCACCAAGTTCCATGACATGAGAGATGCTAGAGTCTATCATCTCTCATGTGATTGCCCTCGGTGGGGAGTGGGTGGGTGTCGGGTAGGAGGTGTCGATTGTTGGATTCCTCATTCATCTTGATTAGCATGGAATTGCTTGGGCCGAATTGGTCTTGGTTTGATGAATGCTTGTCCGGAATGAGTCGAGCCCATGGAAGTTGACACCACTAGATGGTACAGGCTATGCTTGTGTTGATGCCTTGATGGTTCTTTTACATTACTTTTTCTTCATCCTATTATTCATATCCAACTTTTAGTTTTTTTTATTCTATCTAAAATACTAAACAATCCTTTTAAAATAATTTTACTATGTTGCAATGAAATTATTTTTACTTTACCTAAATTTTCATTCAATAGGTATGGAAATATAGTATTTTTGCTGTACCTACAATATTACTACGGGAGACTAATCTAGTTTATAGATAAAAAAATTAGTAGGATAAAATAATGGCTGGATATTAGTACTAAGTCTAATCTAAAAATATGTTAGTTCATAGTATTTAAAAAGTATTTAAAAAAAAATCTACAATAAATTAAAATATGAATTTAATATGGGTGTAAAAAATGTCAAAGACTCACCTGAGTAGAATTAACAAATGGATGAAGCAGCTGCCGCCGCTTCCCCTCAAGCAAGCCCAAAAAAAATGGTCAAAATAATTGTAAAAAGAGAGAGGGGCAATTAGTTATACGCGTATCTAGCTAATCTATGAATCTAGTTATGCTATGTTTGGATACAAGCATTTCATTTGAAATGATAGATTTGGGCCAAATTACATGTTTGGTAAGTAAAAAAAATTTAGAATTGAATTTGGCCCAATTCCCAACCCAAATGCTTAACAAGCAAACATTGTGTATTTCAAGTACTTCACAAAATCATGTCATTTCAAATTCTAAAAACAACCCAAACAAATAATTGTCATTTGAATTGTAATATTTCAATTTCAGAAATTAAATTCATCAATTTTAAATGAATTCTACATATTCAAACACTACCTTATATTATTACCGGTATTAATTAAACTAATGAATACATGTAAAACCATTAGCCAAGAAACCCGATCCGAATGCTTGGATTGGGGTCAGATTGTCAGATCACATCACATAATAATGACACACATCGGTTCGCAACATCTCATTATCCGTATCACAATTCTCCACCACATTACACCCCCGCCTGTTACCATCTCCATTTTTTCTCCTTTCTTAATTCTTATATTTTTTGGCCATTAAATTAGTACCCACGCCACCCCCTAAATAAATACTCTCTCACTAACACATTATCTGTAACAATTTGATATTTTTTTATCACTATTTTATGTCAAATCTTTGCAGTTAGGGTTTAGGGTTACGTAGGGAGTACCTAATTAATTAACTAATAAATGATCCAAAAATAATTAGGCATTATGAGCTAAAAGTTAATTCAAAGTATTTTTTTTAAAAAGGTATCTAAAAAAAATTATTTTTTTAAAAGGAATTCTAAAGTTGGAATCATTACTCCTGATAAGGTACTCATTTCAATTCGTTTCATTTTGTAGGTTACATATTCCGTATCGGAGTTTCATTTTGTTGATTACATTTAGAATCTTTCTATCTATCTAAATCATACTTATTAGCCTTTGATTGAAAAATTATATTATTACAAGTCCTTGCTAATTCAATCTTTATTGTTAATTATCGGCTAAAAAAATGCATTAATTTTCATGAGCACAAATAAAAGTATTGAAATAAGCACGCACTTTTAATAAAAATAATAATTACTAACTTCACTACCTATATACCTTAGAAAACGGGAGTCATGGTGTCCCTTTGGAAAAGTCTTGATTACCCTTAAAAAGTTCCTAAAAATTCATATAGTATCATTATTAAAAAGGATGATATTAATAAGGAAAGTGTTAAAAAATAAAGAATTTTAACAATGAAAATATTATTAAATATATTATTCAAAAAAATAAAATAAAAATATCAAAACTTATATTTTTGAATTCTCTACAAATAGATATTCATATTGTTATAGTTTGTAACATAACTTTTTTAGCTTTAATGGATTATATAGTGGAAATTGTCGTAAAAAAATAAGGAAAAAAATTACAGTGGAAATTTTATATGAAGGAGAGCATAGTGCGTGAACTTTTTTTTTTTGCATTGTTGTCGAAAGAAAAATGAATACTCCCTCTGTTTTTTTAGATGTAACACTTCACTTTTCACACTTGCCGAGACACAACTTGGACTCGTAATATCTTTAAATATATAAGTGTAAAAATTATAAAAATTATATGTTTGGAAAGTGTATTACAAGGTGAATCCAATAAGATCTACATGACTATGTTTTTCTTTATATATAAGTAACAATTAACGGTCAAAGTGAGTCGAATAAATAGTCTCAAAGTCAAAGTGTTACATCTAAAAAAATGGAGCGAGTATTTTTTTTCATGATTAGTTGATTACAATGAATATTGAAGGTTTATCTCTGATCTTACCAACTAATTTGCTGTTCATTTTCAATCATGTCTCTTTTCTAATTTTGCTTTTGTGCTACTAATTTAATTACCTACGATGCTAATTTTAAATTCATAGAAATTACGGGAAAATAAATAATCTTAATTTATACAATTTACGGGTGATCAAATAATCTTAATTCATTACATTTGTAAAAAAACACACTTTTCCCTGTTTTTACTTCTCAATTATCATAATTTATTGTAAGAACTAAGATTATTGCAAAAAATAAAATAAGTCGTTATACAAATTCATACATCTTTTCCTTTTTTTTGTTACTATTAAAAAAAAAATATGTGAACTTGGATATAAACCTTCATTTGTGATTTTTTTATTACCATGTAAAAATTATATAAAAAATATCACTGCACTCATATCGTGCATAAAAAAATAGATATAAGAGGAAGTGAATAATGATTTTTTTTTGATGCGAAGTGAATAATAATTATGATATAAAAGGGGTTTTATTGCTTATATATTTGTAATAACATGTTTTAAATTACTATTTGTAAGTATATTAATTTTATTTTCTATCGTAAAATAGATGTCAACTTATAAAAGTTTTTGATTTGTTTTATTACTCTTTAATATTTCAAACAATTATGTCACACACACACATAGTATGTACAAAAGGATAGTATGTAAACATGTAAAATTACGAACATAACTAACAAATTGAAACGAAAAGAGTAATAAAAAGTTAAAATTACATATACAAAAAAGATTGGAATTAGCACCATTTGTTTTTTTTTTTTTTTTTGTGTTTTCCTTTTATCTTCACCCATAGTAGTGGAGTTCATTGAAAAATTCCAAAGCATTTACTAGCTAATTCTAAAGACAGCTAATACGACTACCCCTCTATCTATCTATCTATCTATCTATTAGTCTATGGATGAACATGGACCCAGTCTTGTCCTTTACCTAAACTCTTTTGATTACCCCACCTCTAATACATGGTAGGGTCTTACTTTTATTGTTAATTAATGTCAATCCTTTGACAATTTCATAATTCTACTAATTATTTTTTATAATTTTTCCCCTACCATGGAAGAAAGAGGTGATTATTTTAGCATAAAATCTTGGACTAGTTGTACAGTGTACAGATCAAACTAATTAATGGTGGGTGATTTTGGCTTTTTATCTTCTTCTCGATCACATGAATCATAACAGTGTCCGGAACAATTCATGTAAAAGAAAGAGGAGTGCCAAAATTATTTCTTTCTATCAAACTAAATTTAATACAACTGAAAATAATATTTTATAAGAGACGGAAATTGAGAGCTGAGCTGAATTGAATTGAATTTAATTGAACTGAACTAAATTAAACTGCACTGAACTGAATTTAAGCTGAAGTAAACAAACCCCTAGTCTTAGACTACTAGTGAAGTTTTGCCGCAAATGTCAAATTTGAGGTTTTAGGTTTAAACCTCATTGCAGGTATTTGTGATGATTCGTTATCTTCTTTTCAGTTATCTGTCGACCAAATTAGACTAGTTGGCCTACAATATGACCCCATTTAAGTCCTAATACCACCCAGATTTCCAAATTAAATAAATAAATCTACTCCGACATGTTTTTCAACGTCTTTACTCCCTCTTTGTACGTTTTTAGTCGGTCAGTCCATCTCCTTTCTTGACATTTTCTAATGCTCATCTTTTTACCATGGATTGAGATTTGAGAATGAAAATACTCGTATTGTACGCTAGAGATAATTTAATCTTTCTTTGTAACGCCACAAAAAATTTAAAAAACGAGGATTTATAAAATAATTCAAGAAATCAATCAATGTTGTCTTGGTCTAGTGGTGTCAGGGGCTAGACTTGGTAGGGAGAACCACGGTTCGATCTCCCGCAAGCACGTTGAGATGAATTTAAAATCTTAACCCCGGGACGCACTCCGAATTCGGTTTAGTCCAAAAGGGTGAACCGAGTGGGTACACAAAAAAAATCAAGAAAATAATAATGTATATCTATGTGATCTTTTTTTTTCTTCATAAAAATGTATATTATATTATTATTATTTATCATTAAAGGCTATGCATAAGAATTAAAAAGTGCATTAAAAGTTGAAATTTACATTTAATATGTGTAAAAAATTCATTGAAAAGTGAAATAAATATATTTTATTTATTTATTATACGAAAATATTACATAGAAAATTAAAATATGTATTTAATATATGAAAAGAATTTCACATTTCAATGGAAAATTTTCATAAAATCATTGTGTAAAACAAGTTTCAATGTGTTTTTCACATTAATTAATACATTTGTTAATTCTTATGTATAACCCTTATGCCTATGAATAGCAAAACCCAATACTCTCTCTGTCCCTAAAAGATTGCCCCATTTACTTTTTCTCATCTTCCGAGACACATCTTTAAATGAAAATATCTTGAGATACGTATAATAAAAAATTATAAGCATTACATATTAAAAAAAGTAAACATTGAGCCGAATCAAACGAGATCTCATTTGACTATATTTTTTCTTACATGTATAAAATTATAGAGAGTCAAAGTTACCAAATGAACAGTAGCAAAAGTCAATATAGGACAATTTTTAAGGGACGGAGAGAGTAGCATTTTTCCAGTAAAAACATTGGGACAAGTGGACAACTCTCTCACGAAGAGGAAAAATTAGATGTTTTTTGAATTAAAAATTAGATGTTCATTAAAAACTAAGGCTTGTTTCACATGATTTTTTGTTTTCTGTTTGTTTTTTTTTTATTTTTTTTTTTAATTAAAAATCAAAAACTGAAAACAAGAAAAAAATGTTTCCACTTTTCTCTTGTCAGTTTGCAAAAGAAAATGATTTTAATAAGATTAACCAATTTTTGATTCAAAATATGATATATATTATATAGTTTTGAAAAGCAAAAAACACAAAAAACAAAAGTGTTCTGGGCCTACCAAAGTGATCAGCCCAATATAAACGGACCCAAATCCTAAGCCCAATTTTGCTAGGGTGAGGGATATATCAGATGTGCATACACAAATGACGTGATGACACGTGTCATGGGACAGGCCCACGTATCAGTACAACTGACTCAACTTAAACCTTAGCCGAACAATCTACGCCTATAAAGGACCAGTTAAATCACTCTTCAGGTACACAATTCATAATACTATGACTCCATACTTTTGACTCCTAAATTCCGATACCTGACTTAAGCATCGGAGGGGCGTTCCCGGGTTAGCAACTTTTCACTGTTTTGCTGGACTAAACCCTAACGAGGAGCACACGGAGTCAACCCAAACACATTAATGACTATACAGAAGAAGTTCCAGAAAATGAACAGAAAGTGATATCAAACAGACCCTAAAAGTATGTTTTGGATTTTGATTAGTTAAGAAATATAGTGGAAAAATGATGGGAATTAATATTGGAACAACTAAAGTTGATATAGGCACAAATTTTGTAAGAGAAGAATAGGAAGGTTTGCTCTCACAATGGGTTGTGCCCATATCAATTTTAATTGTGCCTTAATCATTTCTCGAAAATGATGTATGACTTGCACAACAATTATATGTAATTGTTTTTTTCCCCATCATAAGGGTATGTAACGAAGCTATTATAAAACTTAGGGATAAACATCAACCTTATAGGGAGTTAGGGACTAGTGGGGTACTATATTTTTTTTTAAAAACACGTGTAATAATTACCCCCTTTCCTCTATATTTATTGCAATTCATACCAATTCGCCATGTATTTTTAGAAAGTAATTTAGTAAAATAAACAAATTTAGTAAAATAATTTTAATACAAGTAACATATTGTTTTACTTTTGCTTGTGTTAAATTATTTTGATTTTTTTTTTCCATTTATACTTGTTCAAACCATTTTCTTAAAATGCATACAAAACAAACTATGTTGTATATGAAGTACTTCGTATTATTTTTAAAGCCAAATAGCTGAAGGGTATTCTACAAGCATTTTAAGAGGAATAAACTCTAGCACAGTGGTGTCGGAACACATTTTGCGACCGAGAGATTCCAAGTTTGAGTTTTACCAACCTCACCCCTAACATAATAGAAATTCTTAAAATAAGCATTTTATAGTTTTTTTTTTTCATTTTAAAATTTAAAATAAGCAATAAAATTCTATGTAAATTCGCATGTATAGTAGACACATTAGCAACCTGAGGATAATGTCAGCTCAATATTCATACGAGGAGAGTTATGCCCTAAAGTCCAATAAACTAGCTTGTAAAATAAAATAAAATTGGATTAATTGTCTAATAAATACTCCCTTTGTAAAAAATAGGGTGCTATATTTGTTTTTTGGCTCAATTTTAAGGAAAGTTTTTTTTTTTTTTTTGAGGGGTAAGGAAGCTTCTATTATATATACTCGTTGTTTTTTTTTTTTTTGAGCATGTGATAGGTAAAATAAATTAAATGTGTTAAAGTTAATAGATTAATTTTGGATGTGTAAAAGTGAAAATATAATTTTTAGGAAAAATTGTAAAAAAAGTCAATCTTTAGTCGGTCTTTTCAAAATAAGTCAACCTATTACACATATCAGTTCAAATTAAGTTTTTTTTGTACTCCATTCGTTTCCATTTGTTTGTCATGTTTGGAATCTTGACACTGTTCATAAGATGAAAGAATTTCTAAATTACTCTCAACATATAAAACATAATATAGTCGTGTGGGGTCTTGTTTGATTCGTCTCAATGAATACATTATTAATATCCAATTAGTATAATTTAAACACATATACAACAAAAAATATTTAAGGTCAAACAAATGCATTGACATATGTGCAAAGTCAAAACAGGACAAACAAATGGGAACAAAGGGAGTACATTTTTTATAGGCGGAGAAAGTTAACAATTTCAATGAAAAATCAAAGTGGTATATTAATATGTTGTTATTTATATGGTTTTTCATTAAAAATGTTAATTTAATCAATAAGTAAATAGTAAAAAAAAAATTAATTGAGAAGATAAAATATATGAGTATTCTTCTTTGAAAATGTAGACATACAAAAAAAAAAAAAAGAAACTTTTAGTGGGGATCATCTTTTGTTGTCATTTTGTAGGGATATGCCTCAATAAATATTTTTGCGAAGGTATACCAAGATAAATTTAATGGTTGTATGAATATACCAAAATTCATTTTCCAGGTAAAAAGTCAAGTTTTTGCAAATTTTTATGTGTGAAGATATACCAAAATAAATTTAATGATGGTAAAAAGTTACCAAATTTAATGAATTTTGGTATTTCCTTAAAATCATTAAACTTATCTTCATATATATCCCCACAAAAAATTCTTTAAAAAATGGAGTAATTATCTATCTCATTTGAGGGAGGAGGGTGTAAATACTTTATACGACTACGGAAGACCATGGGATCGAAATCTCATGTACAAGAGCGATCTTTCTGAGAATAAAGTCATAGCCCAGTGGTTAGGGCTTCAGACATCCAATTACGAGGTTCTGAGTTCGATTCTCACCGCACGTATTTGGAAGGATTCCTTATTATCCCCTTACAGATGAGTTGTGTTGGCTAAAATTGGGTCAAATGACCTGCAGTAGAGCCGATTCAAAGGCTTAGCATCCCACGCATTATCTAAAAAAAAAAAAAAAAAAAAAAAGCGCTGTCTTTCTAAGTCGTGACGTGACTATCGGTATTGGACAATAAAATTAAATACTCCGTAATTAAAAAAAAAAAAGAAGAAAAGAACGGAAGCTAGTAGGAGTCCATATTTAAGAATATTTTGAGGATCTGTTATATCTTTATACCATCACCTCCATTTCTGTTTCTTCCCAACTCTCAATACCATAAAAACTCTCTCTTTCTTTCTCTTTCATAGTCAGTCTTTTGGATCGTTTTCTTTAAAGCCCTCTGAAATTCTGGGTTTCAGTTCAATTCTATCAATTGCGTAAATTTTACGTGTATCTCCTTCATCTCATCCTTTTCCTTTTATTCCCTTTTTTTTCCTCATTTTTATATTCTAATTTCTCGTATTACATTTTTAAAATTTCCATCTAATAAAATTCACAAAATCCCCTTGTTCTTTACTTTAAGAACTCGCTAGTATTTTGCTGGGAAACAAAACAATCACTAATGAAGAAAAGATAATAATAATAATACATCACTTTGAGTTACCTTAAAGAAGGATTTTCATTTCTCATTTCCAACAATTTTTCTGCGGAATTTTCGTCCAATTTTCACATACCCTAATTCACCGTAGATTTTTCCTTTTTTAATTTTTTTTTTAAATTAGCCCAAACAAAGGAAACAAAGAATCCTCCGATAATCTCTCTTTTTCCCTTTCTCTTTCCTCTGTTTTCTTTACTTGTTTTCACCTTTCAATTTGTTTTTCCCCTTTTTTTTTAGAGTTCAGGGGGGACATCCCTCCCTACCTCTCCCTCATCCCCCCATTAATTAATTAAAAAATTAATAATCAAAGCAGCAGCTAGCCATGGTGATCGAGAAAGGATCAATGCATTCAAATCTTGATTGTTTCCTCCATTACACTACCCCTGTTGTTCCGTCTCAATTTCTTCCAAAGGTTTGTTTCTGATCTTTCATTTTTTTTTTTTTGGGTTTGAATTTGATGATTGAATGTGTGATTGATTGATTTGATTGGATTGCAGTCAGAAATGAGGAAATTGAATAAACTATGGAATCCATGGGAGAGAGAAAATGTTGAGTATATAAGGCTGAGTGATTTATGGAATTGTTATGATGAATGGAGTGCTTATGGTGCTGGGGTTCCTGTTGTTCTTGATTCGGGTGAAACTCTTGTTCAATATTATGTTCCTTATCTCTCTGCTATCCAGATTTTTACCAGCACTCCTTCTCCTCCCATTTTCAGGTTCCTCTCTTTTCTTCATTCAATTTTTATATCAATCATATAATTATCAGGCACATGCCTGCTTAAACTACTATTTTTTTTTTAATATATAGTTGATGTAATAGCTTTGAGATTTTATTTTAAAGGGTCAAAATATGAAGAAAAAAGGGAAAATTTTGACACCTTCAATGTAGGTTGACACTATGATAATTGAACTCAGAAGATCGAATCCTCATACCATCAGATAACTACTCCCTCCATCTATATTTACTTGCTACATTCCTTTAATTGTAATTGTTTATTTGTAAATTTTGACTGTTTCTAGATTTATGTACATAAAGAATAATATAGTCGTGAACTCGTGATGATCTAGTTTGATTTATCTCAATAAGTTTTTTTCAAATATATAATTATTTTTATAATCTTTTATTATATGTAGTATATATGTTTTTGTTTAAAGTCATGCAGAAATGTAGCAAGGAAAAAAAAAATAGAGGGAGTAATAAATTGTTTGTGGGTTATATAGTTTCCAATTGCGATCCAAGAAAGCAAATTATGGTAGATTTTGGTCTATTTGGGGGAATTGAGTTATAAAAGAGAACTAAGAGACGAATTATGTAACACTGGTTTGCAGGTCCCCATACCTTGAACTGAATTAGTATGGTCTTGAATAAGTTGGTTAGAGTTTTATGATAAGATAATTTTGTTTATGATATGATGTGGTGGTGGTAATATAATACTATCTCCATTTCTTATTATTTACAATGAGACCCATCTGAATATGTATTTCATTACACTTAAAAGCTCAAATTTTAGTTGAAGTAAATAACATGAATAGTTTAAAATGTTTGACAGTTACAAATAATAAAAAGCGGAGGTCGTAATAATAATAAAAGTATGTAAATGTAATGATAGAGGGAGTATAGATGATAAGTTGGAATTGAAATAGGGAGTGGAATATTATTGCAGGGAAGACACGGATTCAGCAGATGGAGAGACAAGAGATTCATACAGCGAATCATGTAGTGAAGAAAGTGAAAGTGATAAAATGTCAAGATGGGATGGTTGTTCCTCAGAGGAAGGAGGGTTTGAGCATGATCATCACTGGCAATTCAATAATAATAATAATAGGTTGGGTTACCTCTATTGTCAATACTTTGAGAGATCTACTCCTTATACTAGAGTTCCTCTCATGGACAAGGTATTCTTCTTCTTCTTCTTTCTTTTTCCTTCTCTTTTGTTCTTTTCCCCATGTTTCTCGTATTTTGTTTGTTTACCAAAAAAAAAATATCGTGTCACACCGTCTAACAGTATTTTGGAAATTAACAATAAAACGGTAACTTTTTTTTGACGTCTTGATGATGTATGCATTCTTATGGGGTAACCGTTGCAAAAACAATTTGCCGCCGCATGTGGCTATTGTGCATTATTTATAAATGATGCGCAATTTGAGCGAAAAAATTCGCTGCTTATTAATAGTTCATTAATGTTTATTGTTTATGGTTTTTTTTTCCGAAGTTGTTCGGGCTTCATAAATAATTTTCCTTTTTTCTTACCGTATAAAAGAAGTTGCTTTCATTACTACTCTGTTCATCTTTTTTAAGTCGTTGAGGTTTCGTTTTTCTGAAATTTATAGGAAAAACTTGTGATGTACCATAAAAAGGTAGATTTTTTTAAGTAAGAAGACACCAAAATCAAAGAGTAAAATAGGTAGAAAAAATGAATAAATAATGAAAGTAACGGTAGAAAAGATATAATTTTTGTGAGATTCACATAAGTACATAACCAAAGCGATGTAGCAAATAAATTGAAACATTCGATGGAAAAATGGATAAAAACTAAATTAGGGCTGCATATAAGAAGCTAAGAGAGGAGGATTTTTGGGAAAAAAACATTTATTACATTATTTAAGGTGTGTTTTTGTCATTAATTCACAAAATAATACTCTCCTTTTTTATTCTTTATGTTTGATTTTTAGGTTACAAGGAGAGAGAATTATGATATAGTATTTTGTTGGATTCTTCTAAATGTGTAATAGTTTTTTAATATGTATTTTTTTTATATATTTTAAAAAATTGTAGTATAAGATATTAACATTTACACATGTGCATATAAAATTGTGCAAAAATTAAACGTAAATAACAAACTGAAACGGAGGAAGTATCATTTTTAGAAGTTAATTTATGCTTATATGCAGCTTTAAGCTATATATAGCACTATCCAAAAAAAACTATTTCAGCTGGCTTTTTATAAGGAAAGAATTCAAGTAGCCTTCTAGTCATGGACATTTTTTTTCCCATTATTTTGTCATAAAAATAAGTGGGAGCTTGTCACATTTCAGATAGTGGCATCTTTGGAAAAAATGGGGGAAGTGGGCTGCTGGGTTCATCCCTCAGTGATGAATATTGTTTTGTTCATATCTAGGACCTTTTTGTTGAATGAAGGGATAAATGGTTGATCTTTTTGGAAGTTTGGGAATAAATTACTGCTTCTTATCTTCTGATGCTCCTCTTAAGTCTTAAATTATTAATGAAATGAAGAATGGATCACTTGTTATATGAACACTGAATTTTGGGAGTATTTTTTTACAATTTGACATTTCTCTTAACAAAAATGATCAACTTGTTTTAATTAATGCTGAATGAAAGGGTGAATAAAATTCTGGATGGGATTAAGCTTTGAAATTACAATAACCTCCTCCCTCAAACGAAAAAAAAAACCACGGTCAATTGTTGTGCTCTAAGTTTAAAAAAGTTGTGGTCATATTTTTCATTTACAAATTACTCATGTTCGTTTAATTTAGTTATGTGTTGACTTATTTCCTCTTACAAAAAGATTCCAAACGTAATTAACAAAAAGGAATAGAGGGAATAAGATAATGTATTATCAAGTGATTTCTTGACTGTTTCACCGCAATTTGTATTATCATACACTTTTAAATTTTAAGAATTAAAATTATAAAATTGCAGACATTGATAGGTAACATCGAAGATCGCCTGAAGTAAAAAATTTATACGAGTAAGATCTATGAGGTTTGGACGAATTAGTTATTAAAATTGCTGTAGGGATCTGGGGCCCGCTACTTTGGACTTGAATGGATGGAATTGAACTAAATCTTAGACCAAGAAAGAGCTAAAGTGAACTATAACTTAATTGAACTGAAATTGTCTGAAGTTAAGTCCATAAGTGTAGGGAGTAATCGCTAATGGGTTGCTAACTAAGTGCATACTCCCCGATCTCCAATTCTTTACATCACTTTCCTTCTCTGGTTACCCTAAATTCTTTGCTTCATTTATATTTTGACAACTTTTTTGTCTTTATATACTTTTGTCAAATATGGTAGGGTCATACAAATTCATTAACAATTTTCTCTCTATTTTTTTTCCTAGTGATTTGTGTGCATACCCTATAAGTGTAAAATTATTTTAAAAACAAATACTCCATATGGAATTATGGAAAGGGTAGTAAATGAAGGATAAAATGGTGTTAGATTAGGGTAAATTTTGACAATAGCACAACTCTTTGCATTTACACATTTACACGTACAAGTGTACAACCCCAAATACAGAGGAATAGTGGATGAGGTTTTTGTTGCGCCAAGTGTTGGAAATACTCTCTTTTCTAGACTAGTGGGTGGTCATTATGATATGCCATTATGTATTATATGAAGCGTGCGTATGAAAATATAATTAGTAATGACCATATTTTTAGAGTGTTGTATGATGCTATCATATGTAAGTCCCATTCACAACTTTCCGTATTTCTATGAAATCCTTGTTTGATACAAAATTAGACTGTAAAATGAAATACCACCTCTTATTTACAACAAATAAATGAGTGGTGATGAGAACAGAGATAGGGATAGAGATAGATGACAACTTAAAAAAGGAAAAAAAAACATATAATTTGAAACTTGTTTTTGAGTAAATGTTGCAAACAAAAAGAAACGTAGTAGTAGAAACGTATATGAAGGTGAAAGTATAATGTTTAATGTATAAATAACTTGTAAAATTGAGCATTGAAAAGGGTAATGATTTTGGTTCAATATGGTTGAATAAGGTAACAAACAATGATACTAGTTAGTACTTAGTAGGGACCATTAAAGGCTTAAAGCTACTGATATTTATTAAGAAGATTGAAATAGGGGTGAAATAAACCAAATAAAGCAGGTAAATGACAAAAATATATGTAAAATAGTTGAAACTTATGTGAGTTCCATATACAAAGGTGAGGTAGAAAGTAACTGAGACATCCAAATTCCAAAAATGTACGAGTAGCAAGTAAAAGGAAAATGCTTCAGCAACCTTGAGAATTGAGTGTTGTCGACCTCCTAGACACATAATTTTAAAATATTAATATATCTATATTAAATTAGAGAGAGAAATGATTAATATTAATCTTTTAATGTAATTTTGACCAATGAAAACGCACATTTAAAAGGGTTAGTAAACTGTAGGTTCAATCACTCCCAAGTAAAAATAGATGGAGAGGGATATATATTACTATACTCATAGAAGTCACTAATCTTTATACCCTCTTACCAATTAATTTCTCTTGAATTTAATATAAAAACTCACTTTTATGGCATCTCTTCATTCTTTTGGTATGTGAAATATAGTAAAGTAAGTGGAATACTACCTTTGTCCCAAAATGTATGTATGATACATTTTCATTGTACGATTTCACTAAATAACTTTGCCTAATTGTAATTTTTTACACGTAAAGGAGACATTTATTTGGATGAAATCTCGTTTGAATCTTGATAACGTGTAGTTTTTGTCTCTTTGAACGATTTTTTTTGGAGGGAGAGTATAATATGAGTAAATTGCTTGTGCATAAAAGGTGAAAAATAGACAGAGTAGTTCTACTATGATTGTGACACTTTAATATAAATACAAAAGTATTGAAAACTTGTCATTTTTAGGCCAAATTATAAAGAATATTCTGTATTTTATATGCTTATCTTGATTCTCTTTTTTCTTGTGTGGTGTATAGATAAGCGAATTAGCTCGCAGATACCCTGGATTAATGTCGCTGAAGAGCGTCGATCTTTCACCCGCTAGTTGGATGGCTGTTTCATGGTATTCACTTTCGTGATTTTTGAGTTTTTTTTTTTACGTTCTTAGTTATTTTGAAATTCACATTCTATTCACAAAATCATTAAAAAAAACTGCATACTGGATTCCTTGGTCGATTGTCTTAAAAAAAAAAAAGATCATTGGACAACTTTGTAATTTTTTAGCTATAGTTTTACAAATAAAAATTATTAATGTTGGACAAAAGTATTAATCTTGGGCAGGAATCTAAAATATTAGTCATTAATCACACTGATTGCCGTGTGATTATGACATTCATCATTTTTAGAAAGAGTAATTTTCCTTGAGTTTTTACGAATGGAAATTTTCGAGAAAAATCTTAACAAAAGAATAGAATTGAGAGGATGACATGAAAGTGACTAATGAGAGAAGTATCATTGAGGAAATTGCACTAATAAGGAAATCACAATTAGTGCAATAATTAATGGTGCCAATGTCAACATATGTGTAGGTATCCAATATATCACATTCCAATGGGAAGAACAATAAAGGACTTGTCTACTTGCTTCTTGACTTACCACACCCTTTCGTCCTCCTTTCAAGGTATGTTGTCATTGTAGTAGTAGTAATAACTAAGTTAGTTCCATTTTCTTTCCATCTAATCTCATCTTTTTCATTAATTGCCATGTTTCTTGTTTCAAATAACATTAATTGCATACAAATTCTTCATTTCAGTCTCATCTTCAAATGGAAAAAACCTGGTCTATCGACCGAGTTGACTACCCATCACTAATGAAGTGTTTTGGTTAATGTTAGTAGTGGAATCCAACTCATAAGTTTAATAATATTTTAATGTCCTTATTAGTAATGGATAGACTACCCACTGGGTAGGTTTGTAGGTGTACCAATGTCCTCTTCAGACCAAGTTTGTCTGACAAAAGTTGCGGAAAAATCAGTAAAAATTATGCTCCGTAGAAATATTAAAAAAAGTGTAAATTTTACTCATTTTTTCTGAACTTTTTGTTAATAATGAAAACTGGCTCGACAGTGAGACAATCTCACCATCGAGTTTTTACTTTGTATATATACATATTATTAATAGGTTTATACAAAATTACAACTAAATTTTTTAAGGAATTTTCTGGAAAAAGTGGTGTCCCTTTTTATATAAATAATAATACTAATAATATCTATAACAATTTGATCACTACTTCAGTGGTGGCCTGGTGGGAAGATGATGAAATTGTCTCAACTACTATACTAATTACTAAATGCTCTTTCCCTATTTTCCTCTTTCTTTTACCTCCTTTTCTTTTCTTTTTTTTTGGTTTGTAAGATATTGCCAATTTAACAAAAAGTCAAAGCAATAACTAATTCCAAATGGAGAGGTGGTATTGATATTAATTGCTGAATTCCACAACATGTTTCTTATGGATTATGTCACTTTCATGAAATTAGATATGGACCATGATGAGGACATGGAGGCCCCAGAATGGATAAAGAAGAGAAAGGAAGGAGAAGGCATTCCTCTTCCGGCTTTCGGGCTTGCAACTTACAAGATGCAAGGTACCGTGTGGGTCTCGGGCCGGGCTGGTCGTGACCAAGATAGGATTGTGTCACTTTGGGGCGTAGCCGATTCATGGCTTAAGCAACTCAAAGTCCAACACCATGATTTCAATTATTTCACCGGCATTAGGCGTGGGTAAAAAAAGAAATCATCTGAACGGCAACGTTTTAACATCCAATTTAAAATGCCTGGTGTTGGAGCCCGGATATCTTATCTAACTAGATCTTGGGCATGGGTGATCTGAGCCCGAATATTTGCTTAAGCAACGGCGAATTAGTGATGATTTTAGAGCAGGACAACGAGTTTTCACCAATTTTATCATACATCCGAATGTACTAGAAAAAAGTATGGACTCTTTTGGCGCCAAGAGTAGTTGAGTTGATCTTTTCCGCGTGAGGTAGTGCAAGATTTTTCGTGAGCTAAGCCCAAACTTTCCTTGCCTAAAGTTGTTATCTTGCTTTTTTTCAAGTCAATGGGTGGGGTGGGGATAATATAATAGTAGGTCCATGCATATAGAATATATATACTTATAGTGGAGAAAAGGCAACAAATGTATGTTTTTCGAATTGCTAAAACTTCATGGGTTTTGGTGTATATTCTCTTTTTATTTGTAATGAGAATCCATGATAAATGATGAAAAACACTTTACAAAGTCTACTGTTGAGTTATTGTCTCTCATATATCTTTCGTACGTTTGGCGGTGTGTATAGTAAAGTAGTAGTTATGCAATTAATTGAAGATATTTTACATTTTTTTTAATAACAATAAGTCAAGGGAAGATGAAATAATTCATTTCAATTAAAAAATATATAAAGTAAAATTGATAAAATTGAATCGGTCAAGACACAATGGCCTTTTTTGGCAATCGACTGTTGGTTGTTGTCTGGTTTAATTGGTTTGTTTGACTGGATGGAATTATTGTCTGTATGTATTGGCATTTTAAGTTTTAAGCTAGTTGTTTGGAAAAGTGTTTGGTAAATTTGATTGTGGCTGTTTATTAGAGAGTTCGTGGATCAACAAGCCAAAAGTCAACTAAAAAAACTTTTTCATTTTGGAATAAAACCCATCTTTTCGGCCAACCAAAAAATCAATAGCTAAGCATATTTTTGTTTTTTTGATCATATTAAAAAGCAAGAATCCAGCAAAAAAGTTGGTTACCAAGCAGGGCTAACCACTTGACGGACTAAGGGCAAACAAAGGTCCCTAGCTATAAATCTATAATAGTATAATGTCGTTCTAGTTCACGGATGTTTAGGTTTGGCTCACTCAAAAGAGGTACTTTAGTTTATAATTTGTTTTTTATTTAAAAAAAATTCCTACATTTATTGCGAATATATGCCATTATAATTTATATGAGATATCCAATGAGAAGTGGATTAAGATTAAAAAAAAAGGGACATTTAGACCTTTTTTTCCGATTTGGTCAATAGATGAATTGTTGTATTTTAACTTTTTGAATTGGTCAAATATTATTCCCTTATCCTACACATTTGAGTACACAAAAATCCCAAATTAATTCTCTCTACTAACATCTTGGAAAACTAGAAACGGAATGTGCTTTAAAAAGAAAAGCCTAATCCAAGTATCATACTAAAAAAATATCAAAAATAGTTTTTGCCTTTGCCGCATGAAAAATCCTTAGAGAATATTTTTCTACCAAGAAAATAATAAGGGGTTGTTTGAGAGTTAGAGGTTTGAGGGAAAAAGAGAGGTTTGAGAGGGAAAAGAGGTTTGACAAACTTAAAAAGCTATTTTTGGGTGTTGGTAGTTAGAGGTTTGGCAGAAAGTTTTGGGGTGAAAAAGTTCTTTTTCAAAAAACTTATATAAGGAGCTTTTTGGAAGAGCTTATAGCTTTTTAGTTCTTTTTACTCTAAAACATCTAACAGCTAACCGCTATTTACCAAACACTTTTACACAAACCGCTAATATAAATCAGTTAGTCAAATCAGCTATTACAAACAGCTAGTCAAAATAACTAATTCTATCTGCTAACCTCTAACAGCTAACTCCCAAACAAGGCCTAACTCTTTCCATAAAAAACCTAAAATTATTTATTAAAAAACACAAAAGATAATAATTACGTCTCATTTGGTTAGATTTTGAATTTAGACTTTTAAACTTCAAAAAATCATCTTCTCCACAATTTTAGGGATTAATAATTTGTTTTACCTTAAATTTTGGCATGTAACTATTATTTACATCTGCCTAATAACAAAAATTAAGTACACACTCAAGGTAAGAGAAATTTGGAATAACAATAACAAACTAACATATATATAAATGAAACTGTGAAATCCGAATGTTTCTGTTCTGGAACCTCTTCTGAATAGTCAACGATCTCTGGTGTGTTTGATGTGGACCCCGTTCGTTCCTTGCCAGGGTTTTGACCTGCAAAACAGTCAAAGGTTGCTAACCCGGGGTGGAACCCGGGAACGCCCCTCCGATGCTTAAGTCAGATATCGAGAGTAAGGAGTCAGTGTGATGTGAGTTTGTGAATTTTGAGTTGCGTGCTTAATACTGCATACCTGAAAGAATGGCTGGACTGATCCTTATATAGGCGTAGGTTATCCGGTTAGGGTTTTTACTAAGTCAATTGGGCTGACGTGTGGGCCTGGCCCATGACACGTGACATCATATCATTCGTTGTAGAATATCTGATGTATTCCTAGTCCTATCAGAATTGGGCCTAAAATTTGGGCCCATCCATATTGGGTTGACCTCCAAGGTGGGCCCGGAACACCGAGCATGTTGAATTAATTTAAAATTGAGAAACAAATCTTGATTTTGTATTATTAATTATATCATATTATCATAACAACCTATAAAATAAAATAAAATAAAAATAACCATATATTATCATAACAAGCCAAAATATAATATAACAACCTATAAGGGATGTCACGGAAAACAATAGTGATGTCACTACCAAAATATTTTTTATATAAAAATAAATATGATTTTTCATAAATATTTTTTGTTAGTCTCTTATAAATAGTAGCGACTTTGTATATGTACAGTTATATTATGTTCTTTATGATGGAAAAACTTATTCAATCTCAAGATTTGTTCGTTTGGACAGTACATGTTATTTAGGAATGCAATAACTAAAGTTAAAAGTCAAGGTCAATCACTCTTACACTTGGTTTATATCTTCTAAAACAGTTTTAATCATGGTCAATTTTTTGTGACAATCAATCTCCAATGTTATAAGCAGAAGTGGATTGAATATGTTTATAACAAAAGGCTCAAATCTCTAATACTACCAATAATATAATGTAGGCAATTTAGGGGTGTTCATAAACGGTTAACCAAACCGTTAAGGCTTAACGGTTCGGTTAACCAAACCGTTAAGGCTTAACGGTTCGGTTAACCAAACCGTTAAAACGGTTAGTAGTTTTTTGTAACTTTAACCGAACCGTTAATAAACGGTTAAGAATAATGGAAAATTAATTAAATGATGGAAGATGAAAATATAAAATGATAAATGAATCATAGTTATGCATATGGGGGTAATAGGTTTAGGAATATATGTGGGTTTGTTAAAAATAATGCATTTAGGCCATTTGAAAATTGAGCTAAGTATACTTAATGCCTCTTCAAAAAATTAACGGTTAACCGTTTATGAAAACCGTTAACCGTAACCGTAATCGTTAATAGTTAAGCTTAACGGTTTGGTAACCGTTAAAAATTAACGGTTCGGTAAATTAACCGTTAAAAAGTATCGGTTACACGGTTAACGGTTACGGGGTTTTTTTTTTACACCCCTAGTAGGCATGTAGCATACAAAGATGTACGGGTTACAAAATACTGATATGTGACCGTGCATGGCATGCACGTGTTTTGAACTAGGAGAAGGTATTGTGTCAGACCGGTCTGACGGTAACGAATCTGTCAGACCAGCCCACCGGACTTGGACACATATTGTTGAATCTAGACACATATGTGTTTAACCTGGACACATGCTGTTAAATATGGACATGTATTGGTAGACCTGGACTCATTTGTAAACCTGGAAACAGAACTGGACACATTTGAAACCTGGACACAATTTGTAAACCTGGAAAAATGTGGACAAACCTGGACAAATATGAACAAACCTGGACAAATCTAGACAAACATGGACAAATCTAAACAAACATGGACAAATCTAAACAAACATGGACAAATCTGGACACACCTGGACATGCAAACCTGGACAAATTTGGACAAACCTGGAAAAATATGAACAAACCTGAACAAATCTGAACACACCTGGACAAACCTGGATACATATTGTTAACCCTGGATACCTATTTGTAAACCTGGACACATAATATTTAAACATGGACACATATTGTAAAACATGGACACATTTTGTAACTAACTTGGACAAAATATGTTTTTTTGCATTTTGAGGCCTTTAGAGGCCTCATTTGGCGATTTCCGGTGGCCAAATCCTTTCAGGACTTTGCGGCTGCGTTTGTCTCGAAAAATTAATCAATTTCGACATATTATATGCCCCGGTCCGACACCCGAGCGCAAAGTTATAGCCTTCCGAAGTTTTTCACTATTATATTTGGTAATATGGGTCAGCCATCTGACCAGATTGTCTGGTCAGACCGTCTGACCCAATACTTTCACTTGAACTAGTGTCTTTATGTAAACATTGACATGAAATGATTGAAAAAGTATTGAACAATTTTGAATATGATACATGGTTCGAACTTTGGTACTACTCTTTCTGTGACGCATTATTGGCAACATTTGATATTAATTATTTCGAATTATTTATGAAAGATTTTTGGATAAATTATTGTTTTTGTATTATGATTTGATGGAATTACATTTTGAATATTTTATGGCAAATTTAATTTCTTTATGATGAGATTTTAGAATGGATTTCTTGGAATTTAAAATTGGGGGTATTAATGATTTTAAGATGGTATGTTGTTTATATATGTAACTTGTTATGTTGTTTATATATGTAACTTGTTTTGTGCTAGGTATGTCCCCCCCCCCCCCCCCATATCTAAGTATTTGTGGATGAATTATGTATAACATGATATGGTTATGATATGAAAGGATAGCAAGTGCATGATAAATTGGTAGCATGTTGTTATATATAGTGATGATCTGAATTTGTGAAATTGTGTGATTTTCATCACTGTTTGATGTGGCTTTTACTTGATGGTGTGGAATTATTCCCCACTAATTTTGGAATTATTTTATAGCCTTTTTCTTTCACGACTTATCTAAGATATGATGTATAAGTAGATTAGCTATAATCTTTCACATTTAATAGTTGGTTTTATTATCTTTTGAGGTACATTGAACTATTCGTATTGTTTGAATGAAACTATTTATTTTGTATTGTTGGTTAATTTGATAGGGATGGTGGATAACTAGATCCTACAGTTTGAGTGTTAATAGTAGTTTCCTTTTTAGTTAAACAACTATTTATGAAACTTTCCCCTTTTAGTTGTTTGACTGTCTTATTTATGTCATCATATAATTTCTAAAAACACAGTACATACATTCTTAGGGGGTGTTTGGTATAAAATTAAGATGAGAAATAAAATGAAAGCAAAATAGAAGAGGAAATGGTAATGTTAATATATACAGAGTACTATTATTTGTTGTTTGGTATAATTAATTAAATAGAATGAAAGCAAATTAGAAATGTATGGATTTAATTTTCACAAGCTAAGGTTGAGAATGATAATAAAACAGTAGTAATAGTTTTCCTTATGAAAGGAGTATTACCAACCTCTCATACAAACAATGGGTATTGAAATTTATTTTTCAATTCTATTTCCAACATAAAAAATTAACACACTAAGCATGCTCTTAATCCTCAATGAAACATACCTTTGCATTCTGCATTTTTTTTTTCAAATTTCACAATGAATAATATGTAGTTATGTTACTCAAATGGCTTAACAGTTAACACCTTCTATAGAAAGATGAAATAATATGTCACATATGCCAATATTTTATTAAATCATTAACTGGTACATCTTTAAAACATATCATTTGTTGCAACTAAATTAAAACAAAAAGGAAATACATGACAACCTAAAATCGTTACATGAGAATATGAGATAGGAAGTGAGCAATAAGGGTGTTCACAAATAAGTCTGGATCGAAATTCAAGCTGGTTTGGACGATAGCGGGCGATTTCAATACAACCTTTAATTCATGAAAAATGACGATTTTAATCACCGGTACAACTCAGTTTGAGCTTGAAAAATTCCAATCCGAATTGATGAATAGTGAATTAGTGATAACTGATGAGTGTGATGAGTGTCTTTGTGTGTGTATGTAGTATCTTGGCATCTTAGGGCTTGTTTACTTCAGATTATATTCAGTTCAGTTCAGTTCAGTTCATCTCTATTTAGTTCAATTAATACACTTCTATTCAGTTCAGTTCAGTTCAGTTCAGTTCAGTTCATCTCTATTAAGTTCAGTTCACTTCAGTTTAATTCAGTTCAGTTCATCTCTATTCATCTAATGTAAACGAGCCCTTATACTATAAGGTGACAAAATGGTGTACGAATAATAGTAGTGTCTTTGTAGATAAAAGTAAAGCTGCTTTTCCAAAATTTGGTGGTCATCCTAGAATATGTACTTTGTTAATTAATTTGCTCCACATGATGACATGATTCATGATATTGATATATATAATACTATAAGATCTACAGCTATGTAAAATTAGCTGAACTCCAAAATCGTTACATGAGATAGGGAGTTAGCGGCTTAAATTAGCGTTAAGGCTGTTCACAAACAAGTCCGGATCGAAATTCTGGCTTGTTTGGACAACAGGCGATTTCAGTGCAATTCTTAATTCACAAAAAAGATGACGATTTTAATCACCCGTCCGATCCAGTTTGAACTTGGAAAATTTTGATCCGAATTGATTTGGACTAGAATCTATAGAATATTATAAATAATAATATTGAAATTTTGATTGGGTTCGGTCTGTACCAAATTGATCTAAACCTAGACCCGTCCGATCAAAAAAGCTTTTTCTTTTTCTTTTTAAAAAAAAAAAAACAAAATGGTTCAAATTCCCAAGGGACCGGAATTTCTGGTTGGCTTGATCTAGGGAATCCCTTGATTTCGTTTTACCAATCCAATCGGTCCCACTCCGACACGATTTGGACTAGCAAACACCTCTAGTGATCGAGAACTAGGTAGAGCTGTCAATGGGTTGGAGTTGTGTTATATACTTATATTCATGTTCATTTTTTTTTTGGTAAGAACTTTTACTAGTTTATTGGTTGATAATAAGTTGTTAACCTCAATAACTAATTGCTCCTTGCAATGATGAGTAGTGGGTTTACCACATCCTAATATTCATGTTGAATTGCTTATTGTACCTTTTCGATCTAGCTTTGAAAGCAAGATTAAAGTACGTACTATTAACTAGAAAAAACTTGTCATACCCACCGGGTAGACTACCCACAACTAAACAAGTATTTTGGTTAATAATGATAGTAGATTCCAACTCATATGATAAATAATATTTTAATGACTTTATTATTCTATCCACCGGATTGATGTAGCAATGTCCGTACAACACATACAAACATTGTTGGATATCTAGTCCATTTTTTTTTCCCATTGGACGTTGGATATCTAATTTGAGGGGATAGAAGCTTTTCCTCTTCACATTACCATTTGACCTGCATCTAAAGATGAGAACTTGCTGCAAAGACGATTCATATGTGAAGTTTGCGGGGCTCATAATATGACAGGTAGTATCTATAAAAGCCAAGAAAATATCACTTCATAGCCGACTTGTGACAAGTTTTAAAAAATAAGGCTCATGCAATCATGCATGCATGGCCCTATCTAAGTTTCCGACTATGCCTTGCGTTATTAGGAATATTTATAATACCAAGAATTTTATCCATAATGTATAGGCCTAACAGCCCATCATGTTTGTGTCAAGTTTCTAAAATGTTGCATAGCTAGCGCTCTATCAATTAACGTGCCTTTAGAGTGCGTTTGATAAGATGTAAAACATTTTCAATACGTGAAAACTATTTTCACATTTTACATTGTTTGGTTTAATGTAAAATATTAAAATATAACACTTCGGGTAATTAAAAAAAACCATTTTCCACCTTATTGAAAACATTATCCTCCCTCCCCTCTAAAAAAAATTGGAAGGAAGACATTGTACATCATAATTGGAAGGAAAATATTTTTCATCACAATTGCACCAATTGATTTTCAGTTCAAGCAAACAACGAAATATGCTTAAAATAAATATAAAAAAAAAAAAATTTACATACAAACAAACAACGGAAAACCTTAATTTTCCAATGTAAAAGATTTAATTTTTCCTGGAAAACCATTTTCATTTGAAAACATTTTACACCCAATTAAATAGCGGGTTCATGCCGGTCTAGTCCAACTCATGTTGTGCCGAGTTGAACTTCGTACTGACCCAACTCGTGCCTAGCATGCTTTACCTGCATGGCTGCATCTAACAACAAGATTGCTTGGCATAGATTTTCCAATATAAAAGGTTGACAAAGCCATAATAGTAATAAAAATCTTCACTTGGAAAGTGAAAGTTGAAGTAATGTCCATATCCTGTAAGTTTATTAGAATCATTTTCACAGTTGAAAACTTGCCTTTCTTATTTTTTGCATTCGCCGATGTTAACTTTTGGAATAACATTTTAGGACAAAACATTGGCAATAGCTTCAATATTTGTGGACAAACAACTAGTTAATCCTTATTATAGCGTCCCCTGCACCTTTTCATTAGTTTAATTTGAGTCTCACATGGACTAGATGAACTTTGTTTCGAACTTGGCATCCCATATACTTCCTCCGCAACATAAAAATTTCAACATTTGGTTTTTCACGCATTTTGAGAAAGTGATTTAAGGATGTAACGAAGAAATTAATCAAAATGGTTTTAATACAAGCAAGAATGTGATTATAAGTTACTAATATCAAATCGTTTTCTCAAAATGCATTTATATCCTCAGATCAAATCGTTGTCTCAAAATGCATTTAAGGATGAATTTGGTCATTTATATCCTCAGATCAAATCGTTGTCTCAAAATGCATGAAATTTTTTTTCGTGAAATCTTTATGTTATGGAGGGAGTACTCTATTTTGTAAATAAGAACCCGTCCAGCCGACCTGGCGACTTTGAGAGAGATTCAAATCACCTGTCCCACATAGGGGTGATTATCGAGCGAGCCGAGCCCGAACTCTGCTTAGCTCGGCTCGTGTTCGTTTAAATTTAGTCGAACTCGAGCCGAGCCATAATCGAGTCGAGCTTTGACCAATCGTTGGCCTAGCCCTTATCGAATTGTTCACGAACAGTTTAACCTAATATTATTCTTAGTTTATATGTGTTCTCTATTATAAATTTTTTGAAAATGTTTGTTTTTTTGTTAATATTTAACAATAAGACCATTAGTTTATTCATATATATAATAACTATAATAAATAAATTTATTTTATAAAACATAATATATATAGTTTACATATATAAAAAGTTAATCGAGCCTGTTCATGAGCTTTTCGAGCCGAGCTTGGCACAACTCAAGCTTGGCTCGTTAACATCTCGAGCCGAACTCGAACTCGAACCGAGCTAAAACGAATCGAGCTTTGACCGAGCCGAGCCAGAATTGTTCACGAACAGGCCGAGCTCATAATCACCCCTAGTCCCACAAATTATGTCATGTTCCACTAATTTTAATTGGTAATAATAATTACTGTGACTCATCTTTAAGAATTCAAAAAAAAAAAAAATTACGAGTTAACCAAAATTAGTAGAACACAAATGAGACATATAAGATGTGGGACATAATATTTTTCCTCCTTGAGTTGAAGTAATTCACAGCCCGTTTGTTAACCAATTATAAATTACAGTAATGAGAATGAATTTATTTGTAAATTTGGTAGGAAAATCAATATTCATTCTCATAGTTGTGCTAGATTATGCTTTAAGTTTATGCTCATTACCATGATTTATTTTTAATAACCAAACGAGCCGACAGTGTTTTAACTTTCTCTAGCTATGGAGTAACAACTAATAACCTTTTTTTTAAGTCTTAAGAGAAGTGTCGCATCTCTTTCAATTATAAAATCCATAATTTGGTTTTGCAAGCAAGAGTATTTGTAACATTCATAGTTATAAACATTGGATCCTTTATCAAAGAGAAATTACTAGTCCATATTAGTTATATGTCAAATTTATTTTTGTCTTTTTTCTATTGGTCCGATATCTGATATACATATATATCAGATATGTAGCGATAGTATAATCTGTATCTCTTTACCAAATTGGTTGAGGATCCTTTCCCTAAGTATCTAGAATCTAAATGAATCGTATTCTCATTCTCTATATTCAAATTAGTATGTGATTGGACATGTTGCAATTCAATCCCACTTACAATAAGTAATTGAATGATGGTCATCCGATCCATTGATAACATAAGAATGTCACTTCATGATTTTCCGTGTTTGATTCTGAAGTTGATAGCTGGTCCCAATACCCTCATTTGTTTAAAAATATATTTCCAACCAATTCGTGTTTTAATGGTGGAATATCATCAAATTGTTATAGGGTGACAGGATATATATATATTTTTTTTTAAAAATATCCAAAAAAGAAAAAGAGGATAGGGAGATTATGGACTATGTGTTTTATTTTTTTATTTTTTTTAAAAAAAGGATTTTTTAAAGATATATTTAATAATAATTGGGTTAGTGTTTATATTACTCCGTGGTTTATAAAATGTTATATTAGGTAACAATTAAATATGTCAAACAGATAATTGACTTAAATCCGCAGTCAAATCCTCTAAATAAAAAAAAGTCAAAACTTTAACAGCAATTTCTAAACTTTATTTGCCATACAGAGCCTATGTAAGAGGTTTCTGCCATCACTTTGAATTGGGATTTTATGTTTTTATGACAATTTTGTGGCACTGTTATTTTTTACAAGTTTGAAAGTGTGGGAAAGATGATGATGGTCTAAGAATGTATAATATATGGTACAATTTCTCCGTTTAAGACAACCATAGCACAAGTGGTGAAGACCTCAACCTGTAAAGATGCACAAACATCGAAATTAACGATGAAGGTGTTTCATCATTGAATAATTCATCCTCCAAGAGCTGCGCTCGAGTATGATTTTATGTAGTTGTTTTGGATGTGAACCTTGTTTCCATATTTTAGATTTTCTTAAGTTATATATTCATATTCAGTGTAAATGTCTTATGGTTATTTATAAATGAATTCATCTCCCTTCTGGAAAAAAGTAATGTGGGCATATATATATATATTCGCTGATACACATGACTTTATACTCTGTAGTTTATAATAACTGCCCTTCGAATGAAAAAATCCTTTATATGTATGATAGGGTAATTCATATTAGCTTTATTCGAATGTATAGAGACTAAAACTTGTGACCTCAAAGATTATAAAGTAAGATGAACTCATTGCTCCATACTTTTCTACCTTATTCCCTATTGCTCTCTAGAACATGCTAAATGATTTTTCTGTTGGGGATTGCAATCTAAGTCCCATGTCGAAAAAATAACAAAGTGTTGTCTTGCTTATTAATATTCACCAACTCAATTAGTATGAAGCCTTTTGGGAAGGTGTCAGAAAACAAATTTGGTCGAGCTAGGCCCAAAGCGGACAATATTATACTAATGCCGGAGTACATGTGGTGTTGTGGGGCCCAACAAGTAGTATCAGAGCTGATGGTTTAGTCGGGACAAATGCAAACATTGCAGAGCTGTGCAAGATGATGGTAATTGGTAAAGTGTTGTCTTGAGGCCTTTTGAAAATGTGCCCAAAAATAAATCCGTGCAGGCTAGGCCCAAAACGGACAATATCATAATAATGCCGGAGCTCAGGTGGTGTCGTGGGACCAACATTTTCTTCTTTAACATGTCAACCTATTAACTTCCATAAGTCCATTTTTTCCAAACAGTTGCCTAATTTGCGGAAATAAGGTTAGGCTGACATTTTAATATGACTTCTTTATCTTGTATCTTGTTTTTTTTTTTTTTTTTTTTTTTTCCCCAAAGGGTTATCTTGGTATTTTGTTTAATTCTAATTCCCCATACTATGTTCTCCAATATATATTTTAAAGTAGTCAATTACTAAACTTAACATGTGTCAATCACTCCAATTTCATCCTTGCCAAATACTTTCTTGCACCTCCTTTTTTATATATATATATATATAACGTTTAATTAAAAGATTATTGGATTTGAAAACAAATTCTACATATCCGTCCCTCTTTCGAAAAGAATTATGACAAAAAGTCGGCAATAACTCTAGTGCTATATTTTGACTAGAAAAACTATGTTTTTCAAGCTAGCCTCTTATCTACTCTTAATCTTGAACCTCTTTCTGTTAACATTGACCTCACAATTGATTATTTCATTACTTTGTGTTCTTATTGGTGCACTTCTAAACTCTCAAATGCTTAATCCTGTTTTAGTTTTATCTATCCCTTTCCCAAACCTTTCCTCGCTCTTATGGATGAGCCTTACTAGTGCCTTTTTTGGCTCGCTTGATTATTTCATAGATTGTTTGTCGATGTGACAGGAGATTATTTATAGATATTTTGTCCCCTACACAGTTAGATATTAGTCCTTCAAAGTTAGAATTTATTAATATTATTTTTATATTCTTCGAAGTTAGCATTAATTAGCTAGTTACCCGTAACGATGAGTAATATTAGTATATTAAGCATTAATAGGCCTTAGTTGCATTAATAAGTCTTGGACTTCTTTTATTATTTTGTTGGGCTGATGTAAACCTTTTTTATTGGGTCATGTGCTTTCATTTAATGTCATGTGATTAGGTAATCCCTAGGAGGATTCTCTAGGTTTAAATACTTTTTTGGCAGCTTTTAGCCGTTAGACAAAAATACCAACAATTAGAAAATGTTGCTGTAAGAACAGAACACCTGAATGAATGAAGGAAACTTCCATGACTGTTGCATCCTATTTTGCATTTTAGCTCATGTTTACATTACCCCTCCATTTTATTATGTTGTTCTCATTTTGAATGTGCACGATTGGCAAATACACATTTTTTTACCATTAATATATATCATTACACATTAGTAAAAATTATGAAAATTGAATATTAATATAGTATCATTTAGATGAACCAAATAAGATCTCAAATAATTATATTATTTCCTATATATGAAACGGAGGAAGTAATATTTACTTAATTAGTAAAATTATCCTTATAACTTGTTAATGGTAGGTTATATGAAGTAAGAAGTGAACCATTATCACCACTATCATTGTTGGTTAATACTTAATTGCTAGTTCCTACGAAGTCTACTTTGGTTATTTGTAGCCTATATAATAGGCAAACAACAAACCTATTAGGGTTCATTTTAAACTTTTTTCAACAAGTACTCCATTCGTAACTAATTACTAGCAACAATTTCCATTTTTAGGTGTAACAAAATACTTGCAACAATTTTTTCCAATTTCATTTTATTTTCTCTCTTACTTTTATCATCATACCACATAATACTCCATTTACTTTTCCTTCTCTTACTTTTCTCTCTCTTACTTTTATCATTATACCACATAATACCACAATTAACCTATTTCATCTAGGAATCTTTGCTAATCCAAATGTTGCTACTAATTCGTTACGGAAGGAGAACAATAAACAACTACAATTTCAATAATAGCTTATCTTCACGTTTAATTTTCATAACTCATGTACAAAAGTCGAAACGTAAAGAATAAAATAGAGCGGATGAAATAGTACCTATACACTGTGATTAATTAATATATTTAAGTACCAATATATTTCATTATTTTTTTCTACCCTAATACACGTGGGTGGGGTGGGGGGAGGTACTTGTTGGGTTGTAAAACAAGTGAAGAACAAAGGACGTGGAAATCTTAGCTTAAATAGTTAAATTAGACGCTAGATGACAGAGGAGACTTTTGATCTAATCTAGTAATCTCGTCGAAAACGAAACGCGGTCTCTGGATTTTGACCTTTTATCACGAAATTATGTTTTGCTTGACACTTTCGACCTTTATGGGATAAATAATGGTTTATAGTCCCATTGAAATACGGAGATGTTAAATATGTGTGTGGACCGCATCTGCAATAAGGAGATAGTCTAATTATATACAAGCTTGATGAGTTCAATTATAAAACCAATTGGTAATATAAGGAATAACCACTAAACCTTATATATTACTCCGAGTCATCATCTCTTTAATCTTTTGATGTGGAAAAATTGCATATGGTGAACTTGAAAGGTCTATTCTTTAACAGATGGCGTAATATTATGCATGAAATCAGAACATGCTATATCAACCCTCCATGTCAAAAAAAAAAATGTCAACCCCCTAGATACATTACATTAAAATAATAATATATATGTAATAAGTTAGTGAGATAAATTGTATAAAAATTAATATTTAAATATATTTCTACCCAATGGAACCCACTATGTCGGAAATAGGTTATTTTAGGTAAACTGGATTGACTACCTACAAATATTAAAAAGTTGCTGAGGATAATGATAAATTCATAATCAGCGGCGGATCCAGAAACTTTATGCAACAGGACCACTTTATAAAAAGATGCACTCCTTATTCAACGTTGATGTGATTATACTTAGAATTTTACATTATGTAGTCATTTTCACTATTAACCGTACCGGAGTCCTTATTCTAAACAAAATAATTTTCTTACCAAATTTTACTAAAATAAATAAACATATATTTAATTTTTTTGAACCAACCGGGGTCACATGACCCCACTTAAATCAATGTACATTCGGTTTCGTTCATAGTAGAGTCATACTTTGGGCTTGTTTACTTCAGATTATATTCAGTTCAGTTCATCTCTATTTAGTTCAATTAATACACTTCAATTCAGTTCATCTCTATTCATTTAATGTAAGCGAGCCCTTCATATTAATAATACGTTGTCAATAGGTATGTGTCATGTAAATGATCTACTTCCTCCGTTTTTTAATAGTTACAACAAACAGATATTTTTTATGACAGATAAAAAATTAATTGTTTCAACTATTAAAAAACGGAGGAATTACATCACTTAAACCACTCCAAAAATCATAAAATCAGCGCACACAAAAAAAATTGCCCAACAAGGGCCACAAGCAACCATATGATAAGCTGACGACACTAAAATAACCGAGCATGTGCAAAGTTGCCACATTTCAACCAGCACATTAAAGGCAACAACCAACCACCACTTTCGTTTTTTGATCTGAAGTGCAATTTCGCGTCATATGTATGGAAACAATATTTTAATTTGAAATGATGGATTTGAGCCAAATTACATGTTTGATAAGTAAAAAAATTTAGAATTGGATTTGACCAAATTCCCAACCCAAAATCTTAACAAACAAATGTTGTGTATTTCAAATACTTAACAAAATCATGTCATTTCAAATTCTAAAAACAATCCAAACAAATAATTTTCATTTGAATTGTAACATTTGAATTTCAGAAATTGAATTTATCAATTTGAAATGAATTCCACATATCCAAACACTATCTAAGGTATTTTGGCAAAATTCTTACTCCGTATACGTAATATACTTATGTAGTTATGTTTTATGTGGTTATTTATGGAAATGCTTGCAGTTCTTCTGAGGTTTAGGCATTGTATGGTTGACATGGGAAATAAGTTCCCATGGAAAATTATATTCATGGGAAGTAATTTTCCTTGTCCATTTCCTAAGAATTCACATTAGTTTGTTTGGTTGAAAATATGGGAACTTAAATTTCATAAGAATTGATTTCCCATGTTTTATTACTGATTGATTATTTATTATTTAAGTTAACTAATTTTGAGAGAGAAAGAAAGAGAATAAAATATTAGTGATAATAATGCAAGTAGGCCCCACAATAAACATGGGAAATGTAACTTAGCAAGAAGGGATTTGGCAAGTGATTTCCCATGTTCCATAGGAATTGAAACTTCCCTTAAAAATTATATTTCCCCCATTTTGATAATTTTGTGGCTATCAAACAACACACGTCATATTCATTTCCTAGAAAATAGAATTTCCTTTGTATTTTAGTTGCAACCAAATAACACCTTAACTTTCTTACCTCATATACCCTATCCTTATATTAAAGAAGAAAAATTAACAGTTTTTCTTCACCATTTGTTACTCTTTAGCTTTGCCTTGCATTGATTCTTATACCTCTCATCTACACGCACAAATTAAACAAAGTAAAAATAAAAGATTGTATGTAATCATCATGCTCTTTTGTATATATTATTTTTCATTTGTGCCAATCAAGTATAGGTAGGTAAAGTCGAGCATAAGAAACGGCCGAGACCCCTACATCAGGGCCTTGAACAGTAGGGGAAAATCCCAGCATTTTTGGGGGCAAGAATCGAACCCGGGCATCACTCACAGATCCTTGGCTCTTGAGGCTTTAAGGACTACATATAAGGGTTATCCATAATATGATGGCCCATTTTCATTTTGTGTTTCTTTCACTGCACTTAAAAAGATGATATTTGAACTATATCCAGTGGTAGATTTCATGTACAAGAGCGCAAATTATTAGCTAGGTCTGGCGTTATGTAGGTATTAATTAATATTAAATATTCAATTTAATACACATAATATACACCTATGTGGCTATGTACACAAAATATATAAAATATGGTCACTTTCGTTTAGTTACCGATTTTGGATGTCGTTTTTTTTTATGGTTGGATTTTAATCGAATTTTATTGATTAGTAGTTCAAGAACTATTATCGAAATGTCGAAATTCTTTTTTTATTTTTTTTTTCGAAATGAAAATCCAAATGAGTAAATTAAAAAAAACGGATAGATAATAAAACATGGACATGATAATATATTAACATAGACTGGATTTAAGACAACGTATATACCTTATATTATACTTCTACTATTTTGTAAAGCAGTCCTTTAACTTTTGGTAATTATAACTAACGGTCTGTTTGGTAGCCGGTTATAAATGGAGATAATGGGAATGATTGTATAGTTAAATTTGGAAAGAAAATCAATACTCATTCCCATAATGCTAGTGCTAGCTTAACTCCAATTTATCTAAATTTCTTCATAAATATTCATTCCCACCTAATACCCCATTCCCCCATATAGTAATGGATGGTAATAGAAAATAAGAAGAAAATATTAAGTTTAGGGATGAAAAATATGTTTTCCATGGGGATTATGAAATTATTATTTAAAAAATTACACTTTAAATCAATTACTATTATCACAATTTATTACTAACAATCAAACGGGTTGTAAGCGTTTATAAGAGGGACTGATCGATGTGCAAATATTTTAGTAGATAATTTCATTACCTGGTAATGATATAATTATCATTCCCCCACATGACATATCCTAAATCTCTCCCGTATCCCCTTAATGCTATGTCATCACTACTTTACAAGATCAGGATGTGGAAGGTTTTTAGGGTGAGAGAAGTAGTGATGACATGTAACATGTATAACTAAATATTAGTTATTTTATTTTCTTTAATATTAGTTTTTTTTTTTGGCAAAGTGTTGAACCATGTTTGATTTGAATGATGACAAACCAGTCCTCTATACTTGATGTCTATAAATAATTGTATATGAACAGGTTGAATCAAGTGAGGATCCATCAAGGCAATCATGAAGGCCTTGAGATACTTGAAGATCAGAAACCAAGAGCTTGGAGCCTTTTATTTTTATACTTCTAGGATCTTCATGTAAAATAGGCTTAAGAAAGTATTCTTATTGTTTTTAAGTAAAGAGCAAAAAGACCTTAAGTTTACATCCAGTAAAGAGAACAGCCCAAGAACAAGCTAAGAACAGGCACAGAACAAGCTTGGAACAGTTCCCTTTACCAGACGTAAACTTAGTAGTACTGAGACCACTGTGGGAACAGACCTCAGTATTACGCACGTGATCCGTACAGATTTTCGAGCTCAAAAATCATTTTGAAAATTATTTGAAAAAATCTGGATCACTTGTACTTTGGAAATCTGCCAAATTGATTTGCAAAATCAGCCCATTAAATGCAATGTCCTTTGTTTGGACTTTAGTGTACATCTCTCTTCCCATAGTGGAAAGTGACAAAGTCTGAAGCAAGAACACTGCACTTGTGTCAGCTGAAGTGGTTTGCACAATTTAGGCAAGTCTCCAAACACACTTCTAGGGCACGGTTTTCCTTGTCTATATAAGCAATCCTTGCAAGAAACCCCAAAAGACTTTTTGCTCTCCAAAGAAAACCAAGTAATACTTTCTGAGAGTCTATCCTTAGTCCAAAACTATCTCCATATCCATCTTTAAGAGAAAAACTTACGGAGATTTAAGTTTGTAACATTTGAACCACTTAGAGGGAAGTGGTTGGGGAGTGTTCTGTGAACACTGAGTGAACTGTTAGAGTTAACAGTTGGGGAATTAAGTGTTACATAGTTGTAGCATTTAATTGAGTGTGTAACCTTGTTATTATTCTGAGTTGATTAATAATATTGGTGAGAGAGTGGAGGACGTAGGCTTGTTTAGAAACCGAACCTCGTTAAATCTTTGTGTTCCCACTCTTTGCTTACTGTTCTCTCGTTGTTCTCACAAAAGCATAAGCAAAACTTGAAAACGATTGAAAAAAAAAAAAACACATACTCAATTCAACCCCCCCTTCTTGAGTATACATTGAACTAACAATTGGTATCAGAGCCTAACTTCTCAAAAGGTTGACTACCTAGAGGACCAAGAAGATGTCTACTCAAGAATCAAACAGTTCAAGACTCCCCAAGTTCAATGGCACTAACTACTCTTGGTGGAAAAATTGCATGAAAAATCTTATCATTGGGATAGATTATGAGTGCTGGATGATTGTCAAAAATGGACCCACGTCCATCCACAAGAAGAGTCAGGAAGGGCTCATGGTTCCAAAGACAGAAGAAGAGTACACAAGTGAAGACTACAAGAAGCTGGAGAAAAATGCAAAGGCAATGTCACTTGTCCAACAAGGAATTGCAGAATGTGAGGTAAATCGAATTCTAGCTTGTTCTTCTGCAAAGGAAATATGGGATACACTAGAGCTTGCATATGAAGGCAACTCTGAGGTGAGAAGGTCAAAAATTGACATGCTTATGTCAAAATATGAAGTCTTTGAAATGACTAGAGATGAAAATATAAAGGACATGTTTACAAGGTTCATGACCATTGTAAATGAACTAAAGTCATTGGGAAAGACCTTCTCAAGTGAAGAGTTGGTGAGGAAAATGTTGAGAAGCTTATCAGGGAAGTGGATGCCCAAGGTTACAGCCATACAAGAAGCAAAGGATCTGTCCTCACTATCTCTAGAACAACTTATTGGTTCCTTGATGACTCATGAGATGTTGGTAGATTCAAAGGCTGAATCTAGCTCAAAATACAAGGAAATGGTCCTTAAAGCAGAGGAATCTGAGGAAGATGAAGATGATATAAGTCTCATGGCCAGAAGGTTTGAAAAATACGTTAGGACAAAGTCCAAGGGTAAGTTTGTAAAAGGAAGGAACAATTCTGGACAGTTCAGGAAAACCAGTTCCAATACTGGTTGCTTTAAATGTGGTGAAATGGGGCACAGAATCAAGGAGTGTCCAACATGGAAAAATCCCAAGGGAAATCCTGGAGTCCAGGCTGAGAAGAAGGTTTTTAAAAGAGCTATGCTGGCTGCAGTGTGGGGAGATTCAGAATCAGAAGATGATGAAGAAGAAGAAGAAGCAAATCTCTGTCTAACTGCTTTCACATGCACAGACCAGTCTGAAGTCTGTTTGCAAAAAGAAGAAGTTCTCTGTCTCATGGCTGGTGGAAGCACTTCAGATGACAACCAGGTATGTTTTAATGATTTAAAGGCAAACATGCATAATCTAGATAGAGATGAACTACTTGACTATCTTGAATTCACTATTGATCAATGCATTAGTGTTGGGTCTGCTTATCAGAACAACAAAAAGAAATTAAAAGAAACAGTTCGAGAGTATGAAATATGTGGTGCTAGATCTGCTGAACTTGAGCTTATTTGTGAAGAACTTAAAGAAAAAATTTCTGAGCTTGAAATAACAGCAGATCAGCATAAAATGGATGAACTTTTTGAAAAAATTTAAAATGAACTTAAACTCCAAACCAGTTCCTAAAGAGGATGAACTTTTTGAAAAAATTGAAAAGGGGTTTAATGAGCTCAAGAAATTTATCACACATAATTCAAACTTTGAACTGCTAAAAGACACATATACCTTGAGTAAATCTGATGTCATACTTGCATATGACCATTTAATTGAAAAACTTGAAGATTTACACAAGGAACATAGTGAGCTCAAGAGTTCTGAAGAGACTGGTTCTCCCACTGCCTTTGATGAGGTCTTGGATGTTTTACATGATGAGTGCACAGCCAAGATATGTGATCTCGAGGCTGAACTCATCTTGCTAAAACAAGAAAACCTCAAGAAGACCAGTAACGAACCAGATCCCTCCCTGGTCTCAAGACTACAAGATGAACTTCAAAAGACTAGAATTGACTTAAAATCTTTCGAGAAACAAAATGAAGTTCAACTTAAGAGGCTTGAGAACAAGGAAAATGAGCTAACAGATTGTATGAACCAAATGAACAAAATGTTAAATGCTCAGAAAACCCTAAACATCCTCACATCCCAACCTGGAAATTCTCAAAGGTTTGGTTTAGGGTATTCTGGATCTAGTTCTACAACTGTTCTTGGCAGAGACAACACGTGGTTGAATGAATTCAAGAAAGGCAAGTATATATTTGCCAAGGATATGCATGTTTGTACCTATTGTGGTAAAAGTGGTCATGTTGCTAACAAATGTTTCACCAAAAAGAAACATGACAAGAAAAATAAAGCCTACACCCAACAAGTGTGGGTTAGGAAGGTCAAGGTTGAAAATGTTTCAAAGAACAAGGAACCCAAGCTGGTCTGGGTTCCTAAAACTAACCTTTAGTTTGCTTGTGCAGGTACGAGTGAAAGGAAAGCCATATTGGTATTTGGACAGTGGTTGCTCAAGACACATGTCCGGGGATAAAGAACAATTCCTTTCACTCATTGCATTCGAGGGAGGGCACGTGACATTTGGTGACAATAACAAAGGACTTATAAAAGGAGTAGGTAAGGTTGGTAAGTCACTCTCCCAAGCAATTGACTATGTTTACTATGTAGAAGGTCTGAAACATAACCTTTTGAGCATATCTCAACTATGTGACAAAGGAAATAAAGTGAATTTTGAATCAAACACTTGTCACATAGTGAACTCTAAGACAGGGGAACTGGTCTGTGAAGGAACAAGGCATAACAATGTGTATATTACATACTTAAATCAACTTCCACAGAACAGTGCCCTCTGCCTTAGTGTTGTAGAGGATGACCAATGGCTTTGGCATAAAAGATTAGGACATGTTAGCTTCACTTTGCTCAACAAGTTGAGAACACAAGAATTGGTATTAGGTTTACCTAACATCAAATATGTGGCAGACCAGCTCTGCCAAGAGTGTGCAAAGTGCAAGCATGTAAGATCATCTTTTAAACCAAAGAAAGTGGTCAGTTCCTCTAGACCATTTGAACTTGTACACATGGATTTATGTGGACCTATGCGTGTACAAAGTAGAAATGGCTTTAGTTATGTATTTGTCTTAGTTGATGATTACTCTCGTTTCACTTGGACCATATTCTTGAAATACAAAGATGAAACTTTTAATGAATTTGAAATACTAGTGAAACAAGTCCAGAACAAGATCAATCATCAGTTAGCATCCATCAGATCTGATCATGGGTTAGAATTTGATAATGCTAGCTTCATAACCTATTGTATGGAGCATGGTGTTTCTCACAACTTCTCAGCCCCCAGAACTCCACAACAAAATGGAGTTGTTGAAAGAAAGAATCGCACTCTAGAAGAAATGGCTAGAACCATGCTTCTAGAGAGTGGTCTGTCCAAGAAATTTTGGGCTGATGCTGTGGGTACATCCTGCTACATACTCAATAGGGTTATGCTAAGACCAATACTAAGAAAAACACCTTATGAACTTCTAAGGGGTCGAAAACCAAACATTGAACACTTAAGGATATTTGGTTGTAAGTGTTTTGTACACAACAATGGTAACACCAGTTTGGACAAGTTCGACCCCAGGAGTGATGAAGCTGTTTTTATAGGGTATTCTCCTCATAGCAAGGCATATAAAGTTTTCAACAAAAGAACCTTGTGTGTTGAAGAGAGTATCCATGTATTGTTTGATGAAACTAACATGTTCAACAAGCCTGTGCAGGTAGATGATGATGAAGGCTTTAATATTGGAATGACAAATTTCATTGGAGCTGAACCAGAGAACACTGCTGAACCAGACCCTCAAACTCCTCCTGAAAACAACAATGAGTCTGGTGCAGCAGAGGGAAATGCTGAACAGGTTGTTGAACTCAGTGACTCTCCTGCCCATCCATCTGAAGATGAAGTGGGAGAAAACACTGAAGAAACTGGTCCACCCTCTCAAAATGAAAATGAAATAGGGGGAACCAGTACAGACATTGGTTCTAACTTAGGTGACTTAAATATTGTAAGAAAGAGTATGTTTAAGCAAAGAAGCTCTCATCCTTCTGATCAAATCATTAGTGATTTATCAAAAGGAGTCCAAACTAGAAATTCTGTTTGGAAGAACTTCTGTGCTTACTTCTCCTTCTTATCTCACATAGAACCAACTGACTATAAGATTGCTCTAACTGATCCTGATTGGATCTTGTCCATGCAAGATGAGTTGAACCAGTTTGAAAGAAATCAGGTTTGGCATCTTGAACCAAGAACCAATGAGATGTCTGTTATTGGAACTAAATGGGTCTTCAGAAACAAAATGGATGACTCATGTACTGTAGTCAGAAACAAGGCCAGGCTAGTGGTTCAAGGGTTTAACCAACAAGAGGGTATAGACTATGATGAAACCTTTGCTCCAGTAGCCAGGCTTGAGGCAATAAGAATTTTGATTGCATTTGCTTCCCACATGAACTTTAAACTCTTTCAAATGGATGTTAAAACTGCTTTTCTAAATGGTTATTTGAAAGAAGATGTGTATGTGGAACAGCCCCCTGGCTTTGAGGATAGAGTTTGTCTAGATCATGTCTACAAGTTAGACAAACCTCTTTATGGCCTCAAACAAGCCCCTCGTGCTTGGTATGAGAGACTCTCCAGCTTTCTTATTGAAAATCATTATGAGAGAGGTTCAGTGGACAAAACTCTATTCTTAAAGAAAAGGGGAACAGATTTGTTAGTGGTCCAGGTATATGTTGATGATATTTTGTTTGGGGCTACTAATTCTGTTTTGTGTGATGAGTTTGCAGACTTAATGAAAAGTGAATTTGAGATGAGCATGATGGGAGAACTTGGTTTCTTCCTAGGGCTTCAAATCAGGCAAGTGGATGATGGAATCATGATCCACCAACAGAAGTATCTCAAGGAGCTCCTCAAGAGATATGGTCTGCAAGATAGCAAGTCCTATGACACACCTATCCCTACCTCTTCTAAACTGAGCCTAGATGAGAAAGGAAAGGATGTTGAGGATAAGCTATACAGAGGTATGATTGGCTCACTTCTCTACTTAACAGCTAGTAGACCAGACATAGTGTTCTCAGTTGGGTTGTGTGCAAGATTTCAAAGCAACCCAAAAGAGTCTCATCTAAAAGCTGTTAAGAGAATTTTTAGGTACCTAAGTGGTACAGAGGACATGTGCTTATGGTATCCAAAGGGAAGCAATTTTGATCTTTTAGGATACACTGATGCTGATTATGCTGGTTTTAGTGTGGACAGGAAGAGCACTTCAGGAATGGCTCACTTCTTAGGTTCTTGTCTCATTTCATGGGGATCTAAGAAACAAAATTCAGTGGCCTTATCCACAGCTGAATCAGAGTACATAGTTGCTGCTTTGTGCTGTGCTCAATTGCTTTGGATAAAGACACAACTTAAGGATTTTGGGGTCTGTTCCGGAAGTGTTCCCATATTGTGTGATAACACCAGTGCTATAAACATTTCAAAGAATCCTGTCCAGCACTCTAAAACCAAACATATTGAAATCAGACATCATTTTCTCAGAGACAATGTTGAAAAAGGAAATGTGAATCTTGAATTTTGCAGATCTGAGGAACAATTGGCTGATATTTTCACTAAACCCCTGAGCAGGGAAGTGTTTGTCAAACTCCGCACATTACTTGGTATGGTAAGGATTAGATCCTAGTTCCTTAGGACTTATCTTTCCCTTTTTGGCTATGTTTGACTTTTTGATCATTAGTGTTAATAAGCAGGGCTGGTTAACTCTTAAAAGTCATTGATGCAAGTGGTCTCAAAATTCTTATGTTGATGTTGTTCCAATGTGTGGTATCTCTAAGTTGCCTAATTGGAAGTTGCATTAAAGTGTTTAATTTATACAGATCAGCGTCAGACCAGTTCCCCACATCGTTATATCAGTTAATGCTGAATCCTCGATTTTGAAATTGAGGAGTTAAGTGTTATGACACATGACCGTTGTGAACAGTGTAGAAGTAACTCCTACTTTATCTGTTCGAATAACTGCCGGTTTTCTCCATTTTAATTCACTCTTTCACATTGATTTCTCTCTAACTGTCTCTCTCTCCAAAAGTAATTCTCTCTCTCAAACCCTAAGCACCATCATCAAAATCCTCCTTGAGAATTCAAATTCGGTTTCTTTCTCTCTCCTTCACCAACTCTGAAAATCAAATCAACATGGGAAGAAAGAAGAACAAAGCTTCAAAGAAGAAAAGCAGAGGATTAAGTCAGTCTCCTAGCTTCACACCTTCTAAGATCGAGAAGGAATCAGGTACTGTTGTGGTTACTGAACACCACAAAGAAGAACAAGAGCAACAAAGGGTTGAGGATCAAGCTACTGAGGAAACAGTAGTTGAATCAAAGGATGCATGTCAGTCCAAAGAGAAATCAACTCCACCACCAAGCCCTAAATCATCACCACCACCTTCTCAACAAAAATCACCACCACCTCAACCTCAGAAAACACCATCACCATCTAAGAAATCACCCTCTCCATCACCCAAACAACACTCGTCACAGCCTACAAAATCTTCACCTCCACTAAAACCACCATCTCCCACAAAAGCCAAAACTCCTCCCCCACAGTCACCACTAAAATTCACAACTCCACCATCATCTCCACCGCAAAAAGAAACAACCCCATTACCCTCTCCACCATCAGAAAAATCACCCACATCATCACCACAGACCACACAGAAACCAATGCCAAGCACTGAAGAGAAGGAAGTTGAAAAGGAAGAGATGGAAAAGAAGGATGATGACACCGATGTTCAAGATATGGATGTCGAGATCACCGGTGTTGTACAAGGTGAAAAGGAACCAGGAAAAAGAACCAGGCCCTTGAGGACAAGGGTCTGTAAGGAAGAAATCAAGAAGGAATCTGCTGAAGTGGTTCCTGAGGAAAAGAAGGATGAAAAGAAGAAAAGGGTGAAGAGTGTTGCCAAGAAGGATAAAGTCTCAGAAAGTCTCAAGCCTGCAACCAAGCTCCCAACAGAAAAGAAGAGGAAAGCTGCCTCTACCTCTGACAAAACTCCTGCCAAGAAGAAAGGTAAGACCACTTCTGAACCACTGTATGAACTAAGTGGTAGGGGTGTCTTATTTGGTTTTTCATGTCCCATGTCTTGGATGAGTCAACCATTTTTAGAGGAGTTTAAGGAGGCCATAGAGTACCAGGGCTGGGAAGGGCTGTTTGATAAGAGGCTTAATGTTTTTGAAACTTGTGTTGAAGAATTTTACTCTAAGTTGGGGAAGTTAGAGAAAGGGAAGGTCTGGAGTGAGGTCGAGGGGGTCGACATCACTCTTTCAAAGAAGAGTCTAGGGGAGGTACTGGGTGTACCAAGGGGTGGATTCTGTGATTATTCCAAGGACAACTGGCCAACTATTCCTGAGGTCAGTACAGAACACATACAGACCACTCTCTTTACTGGTTCTCCAACTGATGGTGCTGGCTATGTTATTGGCCAATTAAGGGAACCAGTAATGAGGCTGTTCCATACAGTTGCCTCTAAGATAGTACTCCCCAGGGCTCAGGGCAGAATGGATGTTAGGAAGATGGATGCTGTGATTATTTATTGTCTATATGAGAAAATTAAGTTGAGTCTCCCTGGTCTGATGCTAGCTCACATGGTTAGCATTTTGGAAAGGTCCAACCACTCTCTACCATATGGAGCCTGGCTTACTTTGGTTTTCCAAAGTAGAAAGGTTCATCTGAAAGGTGAGGTCAAGAAAATGTCTGTCCTCACCAACCAGATTCTAGGTCAGAAGGGGATGACCTTTGAGGGAGGCATGCTCAAAATGAGGGATGAAGACAGGGTCATAGGGGCCAGAAGGACAAGCAGTTCCAGGTCTGAGGAAGCTACTGGGTCACTGTCCAAACAGGTGCAGACACATGGGGAATTACTGCAACAGATGATGGCTAGTGTCAATGCTCTGTGCACTTCTCTGGATGGTTCTATAAAGAACATAACAGCACGACTGGACTCCCATGAAGAAAAGCTTGCCTCCTCTTCCAGTTTCAAACCCAAGACCACCAAGAGACCAGTTCCCATCATAGCCCAAGTCAGGAAGAAGCAGCAGGAGCAGAGTGCAGAAAAAGAGGATGAGGATTCCACTGAGGATTCTGATGATGATGCTGACTCCACTTCTTCTTAACCTACCCCCTTCCCTACTAACATTGATCTCAAACTTTCTTTTCTCTGGTTTTTCTGAACAATTACTCTGGTTTCTCTGAACAATTGCTACCTTTAGTTTTTGACCATTTCTGATAAACAACTTCTCTGCAGAATGGTCCTGGTCTGTATATTTTATTAACTTATGTGTGCACTTGAACAATTTGGGATTGTGAGTTGCAGGTACTCACATGTGAGACAACATCTCTAGAATGCTGTGTTAATATTATGCTTGTATTTGACTTTACCTGTTGCCTTCTCCTAATTTTGTGCTGTGATTGTTTTTGTCATTTGATGATGCCAAAAGGGGGAATAGGACAGGTGAAGTTCCTAGTATCAATTGTAGCAACCTGAACAAGGTTCAGACTTTGTTAAGAGATGGCCCAGCTTTTTGCCTAGGAGCATCTTGAATTCAAATCAAGTGCTCCTACCCATCCCAACTGGAAGAAAATTCTTCCAAGTGAAATTGAAATTTCTCTTGCTACATTTGATAATTGATAAGTCTTGCAGGTTACAGGTCTAATGCTGAAACTCAATAATAAATTGAGTAATGTGATGAGTGACTGATCATTGTTATCAGTCTAATTGTGCTTTAGTCTGCTGTATATTTTTTATTCTCTGAGATTATGAATCTGACTACAGGCACAGTGCAAGACCAGTTCCTCTGAACAGTTATTTTATTTTGAAATAATTGGATACTGTTCTCAGGGGGAACTTCATGGTTTGTCATCATCAAATAGGGGGAAATTGTTGAACCATGTTTGATTTGAATGATGACAAACCAGTCCTCTATACTTGATGTCTATAAATAATTTTGTAATTGAACAGGTTGAATCAAGTGAGGATCCATCAAGGCAATCATGAAGGCCTTGAGATACTTGAAGATCAGAAACCAAGAGCTTGGAGCCTTTTATTTTTATACTTCTAGGATCTTCATGTAAAATAGGCTTAAGAAAGTATTCTTATTGTTTTTAAGTAAAGAGCAAAAAGACCTTAAGTTTACATCTAGTAAAGAGAACAGCCCAAGAACAAGCTAAGAACAGGCACAGAACAAGCTTGGAACAGTTCCCTTTACCAGACGTAAACTTAGTAGTACTGAGACCACTGTGGGAACAGACCTCAGTATTACGCACGTGATCCGTACAGATTTTCGAGCTCAAAAATCATTTTGAAAATTATTTGAAAAAATCTGGATCACTTGTACTTTGGAAATCTGCCAAATTGATTTGCAAAATCAGCCCATTAAATGCAATGTCCTTTGTTTGGACTTTAGTGTACATCCCTCTTCCCATAGTGGAAAGTGACAAAGTCTGAAGCAAGAACACTGCACTTGTGTCAGCTGAAGTGGTTTGCACAATTTAGGCAAGTCTCCAAACACACTTCTAGGGCACGGTTTTCCTTGTCTATATAAGCAATCCTTGCAAGAAACCCCAAAAGACTTTTTGCTCTCCAAAGAAAACCAAGTAATACTTTATGAGAGTCTATCCTTAGTCCAAAACTATCTCCATATCCATCTTTAAGAGAAAAACTTACGGAGATTTAAGTTTGTAACATTTGAACCACTTAGAGGGAAGTGGTTGGGGAGTGTTCTGTGAACACTGAGTGAACTGTTAGAGTTAACAGTTGGGAAATTAAGTGTTACATAGTTGTAGCATTTAATTGAGTGTGTAACCTTGTTATTATTCTGAGTTGATTAATAATATTGGTGAGAGAGTGGAGGAAGTAGGCTTGTTTAGAAGCCGAACCTCGTTAAATCTTTGTGTTCCCACTCTTTGCTTACTGTTCTCTCGTTGTTCTCACAAAAGCATAAACAAAACTTGAAAACGATTGAAAAAAAAAAAAAACACACATACTCAATTCAACCCCCCCTTCTTGAGTATACATTGAACTAACACAAAGGACTTTAATATTATTTCATTTTCTTTAATTGAAAAAATGTAACATATATTTTGTTGAACGAAAATGTAACATATTTTGAACTAAATTGTTACTCGCTAGTAAAAAAAACAATCAAAACCAAAACTCTAAAATATTATTTTGGAAAAAAATACCAATATGGACGTCTATTTGTAGAGAATTCCAAAATATAAATTTTGATATTTGTATTTTATTTTTAAAAAAATTATATATTTTATCATTTTTTTTTAAATACAATAACTTTTTAGTTAATAGTGATATTGTTAATTAGAATGATTTAAAGGGTGTTTTAGACTTTTCAAGGGGACGCCATAGCTCCCCACACACAGTTAGCAACTGGCAACCTCGTTTTAATTCATATTGATCTTTTATCATCCCACACCAATTAAATTTTCTCATTAATTTTAATTATTTTATTTCCATAATTGATTATTATAACATGTATTCATCACTAATATAACATTTTTTGTATTTATATTCAATTTTATGTTCTTTTTACTTTACTATCCATATTATTATTATAACCATTATACCCTTTTAATGTTATTTGGTTTTGATTAATTAATTTATTTTTATTTCATTTTTCCATTCACCAACACCAAATACGTTTTTACAAATCAATTCATACCAACCAACAAATAATAAAACAACTATTACACATATAAAACTAACCCAAGATTTCAAGTTCGAATATCAATTAGGGGAAAGAATTATATCAAAAACTTAATTCATACAAAATTCAAAAATTCAGCTCGTGAATATCACGGGCCATAAAGCTAGTTATATATGGTAGTAAATGATTATATATAATATTTGGATTTTTTTAATCAAAAGTCGCCCACAAATGAATTAGGTAATATTCTTAAACCCACCCTTGACTACAAAAAGTTAAAAGAAACTAAACCACATACCCACAACTCGGTCTTAGGTTGTGTTATCTTCACTTTACAAAATTACGTTTAGGTTCAAATAAATATAGATAAGTTCAGATAAGGTGTAATCAGATGTAATAAGATCAATAATGTAACGCCCTGGATTTTGGGCTATTTTCGTGTTTGTTTGCTTATAATTATTTTTGTTTCGGTGCATGGTCTAAATTTATTTAGACTATTTTTATTTCTTGAGTGTAACCATTCTATTTAATGGTTTATTATTTCTTAATTTTATTTTATTTTAATTAATTAGAATTTTATTATTTAATTTTCTAATTAATTAATTAGTTTTGGGCCAAGTGCGAAATTAATCATGATTAGTCATGAATTAGTGCAAATGGCCCAATTGAACCTTGAGCCCATTTGAGCCTAAGCCCAACCGGCCCTCCCTCTCTTTGGTGGCTTATTTTGCCACTTGTTTCATCTTCACACTTTAACTAACCTCTATAAATAGGGGAGTTAGTAAGGCCTTAAGACCATTTTTTCATTTGCCATCTTTTGCTCTTGCCAACAAAAGCCAAATTCTCCCTCCATTTGCTCCCTTTGTCACACGCCAATTATGGCCTTTTTAAACCCAAACTTTGTTCATCATCTTTTCTAAACTCATACTTAATGATTCTTCATCCATTGATCTTTAAGTATTCAAACACAAGTTATTCTTTTTTGCCGTCGATCAAGATCGTGTGTTCGGGTTTAGTTTGGGGTGTTGGTTCGTGGTTCAAGAAGTGGTCGTGTGTGCGTGATGGCGCTCGTGCAAAACAGCACGGTGGTTCGTGGCTGGTCCGTGCACCGGAGCCGTGGTGGTGGGCGTGCGTTGAAGCCGTGCAAAGGTGCTCGTGTGCAAGACCGTGGTGGTGTTCGAGTGGCGCGTGATTCTGGACGTGGGGTGTCGAATCTGGGCAGCAGGTTTTTATGGTCTTATGTGGTTGTTTTTGATCAAGGTAACATACTATCTCAACCTAGTTTGTGTACCTTGATTTATAGTATAGATTAGATGACTAATTTAGACCGTTTTGATGATTTCGTACCCGTTTTTATGCATGAATTATAATCTGATTTGGGGTGTCAAATTATGATGATTTCTTCTTGAATCTGTGTATTTTATGATTGAATAAGTTAGTATTAAGTTTGATGCTAATCTTGTTCAAGTTTGATGAATTTTGGATACTATAAAGTTAATGATTTTTATGTGTTGAATTGGTTAAAGTATGCGTGTATTTTGGATGATTATGGATGAGTTCTTGGTTTTGAATGAGTTTTTGATTGAAGTTCTTGAATCTTGATTGAGTTCTTGATTGAAGGTCTTGAATCTTGGATGAGTCCTTTATGAATATGATTGAGTTCTTTAAATTCTTGATGAGTTCTTTATAGTTTCTTTATGATTTCTTTATGATTCTTTATGGTTTCTTTATGATCATTTATGAGTTATTTTTTATCTTGATTATGTTATGTGAGTCTTTAAGGGTTCTTTAAGTGTTTTTGGATTGAGTCTCGAATTAAAGAAAGTTAAAGAAAGTTAAAAGGAAATGATAAAGATTGATTAAAGAATGGTATTGTTGTTGGTTAGACTCAAGATAAAGGCGTAAAGGCAATCTTGAGGATAACTTCGGTGATTTACATGTTATTTCTTGAGTCAAGGCGTAAGATGCAACTTAAGAATTAACTAAGAATGTAAATGAAAGATTAAAGATTTAAAGATTTAAAGTTTAGCTTGATTTTACTATTGGACGCCTAAGACTTAGAGTAAGATTCTAAGTATTTGGGTTAAGACGTTGCCCCTATCCTGTCCGCGGTACTGGGATAGTTGGTGATCTTACTATGTCGTCTTCGGATATGGATTTCCAGTAAGATTGGTTTCATGGGGTTGGGAGTAAGATTCTCAATCCTGGCATAGTAGAAAGTTCGTTCGCGTAAGATGCGTTCGTACGTGCATAGTCCGGTCTGATATGTAAATGATTGCGCCAAAGATTAAGTAAGAATAAGATTTAGATTAAGAGTTATTATTTAAGTTTAAAGTCGAGTATTGGGAGTTAGTCGAGTTTTGGGATAGTATCGTTTATGTCGTTATTGTTAACGTTATTGTTGTTGGATATTGTTGATTTGATATGTTGTTTCACATGATTGTGTGTTGTATGTCTGATTTGGTGATTTGGTGTATTTTATGATCATGTGTATCCACGTTAGGGTGGGACAGCTATGTTACTCGCCACTGACAGTGGATTGTTGTTAACTTTTCAGGTAACTCTGATGATGTCGGTGTTGCTTAGCTTGGGGTTGGGCGAGTGCCGATGTTCTTTTAATTTGTTTAGTTTGTATTTCGTTTATAGTTTTGGACTTAGCATTTATAGTTCATTTATTCTAACTCTGACCGGGTTTGGAGTTTATATTATTGGTAGTATTAATAATAACATTTGGGTTTAGTATGTACAAACTTGTGGGTATTTGTACTTTGTGGTTTAATAATATAATACTTTGAGGTATTGTTTTAATTTTTAAGTATTTTAGTTGCTAGTTCTGACTATTCGACTCGTCGGTTTCTTCTGCGCCGGTTTAAGCGATTCGGGTCGTCACAAATAAGGTTTGATCATATCCAATCAGATGTAATAGGGTCCAATTGTTTCTTATAATCAGGATTAATCAAGTCCAATTATGTCCAATGAGTTCAGTAAATTTCAATCATGTTTAATAAGTTCAAATTAATTTTATTCTCGCAGCCACCTGTCGACCCTAAGTCCCTAATAATGTAAATACATGTAATTAACTTTTAAATAGCTATATTCTAATGATTAGAACATCTACCGATAACCATAAGAATCACATAGGATTGTAAAATATTTTGTTTATATGTAAGTTAAGTTTTGTATGTAATAGCAATCATAGCATAGCATGTATCACTACAATGCAGACAACTACCACATTAATGGACTCGACGAAATATAATTTTGGATCAGCCTTACTATGCAGCCCAACGCAGAAAAAAACCAAGTAAAGATAATACGATAATAAAACGGACTAAAAACACACATCAAAAGCAAAGGTGCTTTTTATCCTTAGATCATATTCTGGACCGGCCCATACTCTTGCTACTATAACATTTAATGTGAGTAACATACACCTAGGGGATAATAATAAGCCTAGTCTGTTCGCGAACAGTTTGAGCTTGGCTCAGTGAAGGCTCGGCTCGTGATAGCTCGACTCGAGTTCGGCTCAAGACTTTTTGAGCCGAGCTTGAGCTGTGCCAAGCTGGGCTCAAAAACCTCGTGAACAATTTTGATTAATTTTTAAAATATGTAAATAATATATTATGCTGCATAAATAAATATATTTGTTCTAGTCATTACATAATAAATTAATACTGTTATTGTTAAAATATTAACTCAAAAAACAAATATCTCCAAAAAAATTATAATTGAGAAGACGAATAAACTATGGATAATGATTGGTGAAATTTTTCGTGAGATGTTCGATAAGGGCTTGGTCAAGTTTGGTCAAAGCTCGGCTCGATTAAGGCTCGGCTCATCAAGGTTTGACTTTGGCTCAAGTTCGACTAAATTTAAATGAACACGAACTGAGCTAAACTAAGTTCGGGCTCAGCTCGCTCGATAATCACCCCTACATACACCTCCTAAAGTTCCCAAAATACCCTTGTAACCTAAATCTTCAAATCCACGGATCCAATATCTTAGAATAAATGGCGCTTTTTCTCACGATTTTGCAGCGCTAAAGATTAACTTGTAAACTTCAGATTCACAATGCAAAACATTGACAAGACGTTTGTTTTGAGGAATAAAGGACGAGGATGAGGATTATTTATCCTTATATGAGTTAATCCCTTATTTATTTATAGGACATACATTATTTATGGGGAATGTGATGGGATTAAAACATACCCATATCTTCTCTATGTATACTATTCAAGTGGGAAAAAGGCGTGATTCTTCAAATGAAAGACCATTCTTAACGCTTGAAGCGGAAGAAAGGAAAAATAGTTTTTGATCCTTTCCTTCTCTACCTTATTGGTTTGACAGATTGAAGGAAGATACTCCGCTGTTTTAGCATACCTGAGGGGGCAGGTATTAGAAAGAGGGATTAATATACTTTCTTACTTCCTTACATAATCCCATCAAATACCAAATAAAAGATGAGATTATATTAGTAAAATCACACTCACTAACTCCCTATCCTCATCATTGGAAAGTCGAAACAAACAATCCGTAAATTTTCTTCATTAGGAATTTTGTGGATGCATTTCGGCTACGATCCAACCATTGACATGACATATTGGGCAAACGTGGGTATATATATTAGCTAAAGTGGGCAAACGTGTTTTTTTAGGTGTTAAAGTTTTAATACAATAACACAATTTCATTCAATATTTGCAAAGCAACAACATTGTTTTATTCAATGTATACGAAGTACGAACATTATTTTCATTCAATCAACACGAAATGTAAATGATTGAAATAAAATTTTTACATAAGATTTGTCTTGTGTGACATCAAATATGAATTCGTTTTAGTCAAATTTGTTGTCCATTTGAAAGTTCCATATGTTTAAATTAAACTATTACAAAATGATTTGTAGGGAGTAATTACTAATTAGGGGGGGGGGGAGGGTGGTTTTTTTTTTTTCTAGATTAAAAAAAAGGTAAATTCTTGTATGTGGCCAGCCACACACCAACTCATGGTGTGGCCACATTTTAAAAAAAATCAAATAAAATATCAATATTCTGAATTCTACAGTTTATTAAAAAAAAATTGAAACCCATCAACAATATAGTCTACAACCACCACCATTGTTGCTTCTTCACTTTCACCACCATCGCGTGCTGCTTCTTTACCACCACCTTCGTCGCTTCTTCACCAACACCACCATTGGTGCTTCCTCACTACCACCACCATCGTTGCTTCATTTCCCTATTTCAATTTTAGTGCTAATTTTCATCCTCCATTGATGGACCTTCAAGAAACCTCACTTTTGTCAAGCTTTGGCTTTTGATGTTGATTGAGATAATGCTTAAATTGTTCTCAAATATTTTTGGGGAAGTTGATCTCAAAGATTAAATAGTATGATGTGTTGTTTTATGAAGAAAAGGAGGAGAATTTGGGTATAATTTGTTGCTTGATATTTTTCCCAAAAAAAATAAATTTGTTCGTTGGTTCACTTGCTTAAGGATTTGGTCACTTTTATTTATTTTTTTTGGCAAAGTTATCAAATATATTACTCTCTCTGTAAATATTTAATTGTTCCATTTATTTTTCCACATCTCCTGAGACATAACTTTAAATATTAATACCTCTAATTATACATAAGAAAAAATTATAAAAACTATATAGAGGCGAATTTGGGTATAATTTGTTGCTTGATAATTGACCCAAAAAAATAATTTTGTTCGTTGGTTCACTTGCTTGAGGATTTGGTCAATTTTTTTTTTGGGCAAAGTTATCAAATAAATTACTCCCTCTGTCCACATTTAATTGTTCCATTCATTTTTTCACATCTTCCGAGACATAACTTTAAATATTAATACCTCTAACTATACATAAGGAAAAATTTATAAAAACTATATATTTGGAAAGTACGCTCCGACACGAATCAAACGAGATCCCACACATGATGACGATACTTTTTATTACCTATATCAAATTAAACAAGGTCAAAGTAACAATGTAAATAGTGTCAAAATCAATTTGGAACAATTAAATGTGGACAGATGGAGTAGTAAACTAACATAGATATATGCCTTTTCTTGTTTATGTGGCAAATTTATGGGCATTATCTACATTAGCTTTAGTTGATTTAATAATACAATACACCAAGCATGAAGAATTCTAGCTAAGTTACAAATCTCCTTAGTGGCTGAGTAAGAGCATGCACGAATCTTTTATGAATTAGTGGGGTTAGTAAGAGTAAGTCAGTGGGCTCATTAAATGTAAATCAATAGGGTATATAACTATTATATTTTAGAGATTACTAACTCTGAATGAGTGGGATTACTATGTGTGAGTCAATGGGTTTATTAGATCTGAGTCAGTGAGATTACCAAGGATGAGTAACTGGGGTCACAAATTTTGAGCCACTAGGGGTACTAAGTTTGAATATGTGGGGTTACTATGTGTGAGTTAGTGGGGTTACTAGCTAGTAAGTTATAAAGGGTTTACTAACTCTTTAGGAGTTACTAAGTATGTTGCTCAGTGGGGTTACTATTATGTTTTAAAGGGGTTACTAACTCTAAGTCAGTTTGGTTACTATGTGTGAGTCAATGGGGTCACTATGTGTGAGTCAATAGGGTTACATTGAGATGATTCATTCAAATGAGATCCCCATGTGACTGTATAATATTTGTTTACATGTATAAAACAAAAAAGTGAATTATATGAGTGATTATGAACAGTGCCCAAATTGTCAACGTTCCAATTTTTATTTGAGGCGGAGGAGGTATTTCTTATTACTAATTCTTATTACTTAATTGGATGATGGTTATTACTAATTAGAAGCGTTTAAGTTATTGATTTGCATGATGAGTGATTACTTAATCAATATAAGAGTTACTGGAGGATACTTTATTCATATAGTGGGATTATATAATTTTACACATATTTTTTGGAATAGACTTAAGGGTGTAAATGAGTAACCTAATCAATTTAATTTTAATACAAGAAAGTTTAAGGTTATAGTTTACTTATCTTAAAATTGCATTGATTAATTTGTAAATTTATCTCTTTCAATTTCTTCTTTAAAATGCATGCAAAATGACTTGTTGAATTTAAAAAGAAATAATGAAAGAAGTATAAGTGAGTGGGGTTACTAACTCTGAGTCAGTGAGGTTACTAACTCTGAGTCAATGGGGTTACTAAGTATAAGTCAGTGGGGTTACTAAGTGTGAGTGAGTGTTATTACTAAGTGTGAGTCACTGAGTTGCTACTTTGATTCAATGGGATTACTAACTCTGAGTTAGCGGGGGTTACTAAGTGTGAGTTAGTGGGTTACTAATATGGTATAGACGGGTTACTAAGTGAAAATCAGTGGGTCGGGGTTTTCTAAGGTTGAATCAGTGAGGTTTGAGTCAGTGGGGTTACCAAGTGTGACTTAGTGGGGTTATACATTACCAAGTGTAAGTGAGTGTTGTTACTAAGTGTGAGTCAGTGGGTTACTAACTATACGTCAGTGGGATTACTAACTCTAAGTCAGTCACTGGGGTTACTAACTTTGATTTATTGGGTTACTAAGCATGAATCAATGGGATTACTAAGTGTGGTATAGAGGGGTTACTAAGTGTAAATCAGTGGGATTTTTACTATGGTTTAGAAGGGTTACTAACTCTGAGTCAGTGGGTTTACTAAGTGTGAGTCATTTAATGGGATTACTAACTATGATTCAGTGGGTTTATTAAGTGTGAGTCAGTCAATGGGGTTAGTAACTTTGATTCAGTGGGGTTACTAAGTGTGAGTTAATGGGATTACTAAGCGTGGTATAGAGGGGTTACAAAGTGTAAACCATTGGTGTTATATTACGGTTTAGGGGTGTTATTAACTTTGAGTCAGTGGGGGTTACTAACTGTGAGTCTGTAGGGTTACTAGGGCTGAATCAGTGGGGAAACTAAGCTTGAGTCAGTGGGGTTACTAGGCTTGAGTCAGTGGGGTTACCAAGTGTGAGTCAGTGGGGTTACCAAGTGTAAGTCATTAGAGTTACTAAGCATGAGTCAGTTATTATGTTTTAATGGGTACGATTATTGATTAGTTCTATAGTTTTACTGAATTAATTATATGCGGTTACTAAATAAATTATATGTGATGATAAAATATTTATATTGGTTTAGAATGTGTGTTTATATTTGTAAAAAAATACCAAGTGTGTTTATAAGGGGTTACCAAGTATTTATATTGGGTTAAGTATTTTATTGGGTACTAATTATTTTTTGGGGGTTACTAATGGCTTGTTTACTTCAGATTATATTCAGTTCAATTCAGTTCAGTTCAATTCAGTTCAGTTCAGTTCACTTCAGTTCAGTTCAGTTCATCTCTATTTAGTTCAATTAATACACTTCTATTCAGTTCAGTTCAATTCAATTCAGTTCAGTTCAATTCAATTCAGTTCAGTTCAATTCAGTACAGTTCAGTTCAGTTCAGCTCTATTCAGCTAATGTAAACGAGCCCTAAATGTTTTAAAATAAGCTAATTTTTTTTAATTATAAAACTATATCAATATGGTCTCTATTTGTAGAGAATTAAAAAATATTTATTTTGGTATATTTATTTTATTTTTTCGAGTTGTATTTTTTGTAATACATGCATTTGTAAAAAAAATTATATATATTTCTCTCTCTAATATAATTGGGTCAAATGTGTAGAGAAAGTCATACTCACATTTGTTTATGATTTGAAAATAACGTGTGTTAGTTTCACTTTGTGTTTTTTTTGTTAACTAAATAAACACGCGTTACATCACATATGGCCACACAATACCATTAACATGTGACTGGCCACATGCAAGACCTACTCTAAAAAAAACTAGTAAATGTGGGAAGTTTAGGCTTCATAAAATTAGGCTACACCGCTTATACGGAGTATATTTTTTTTTGTAGGATCCACTTAATCATGCTCCACGAAAAATCAAGTGATACCAACAAAATTATCTAAGCATTGATTGATGACGAGCTGTCATAAGTTCATTAAAAATGTTGTTTTTTCAACAATGAAGCATAATTAATAATGATGTGGAATAAATTTTAAGATTTTAAACAGTTATTGTTACCATCTTTGTTGCATGAAAATGAATATGAACGTGTTACAATAACAATCACTCACAACGTAACTAATTACGACCAACAAATGCACTAGCATGAACTCCTAGAAGAAATAAGGTAATTGTGCTATTAAGTGGTATAATGATAAAAGTAATAGAGAAAAAAAAGGAATATTTGATTTTAATAATGTAACCTTTTAGCCATTCGCAAATAATAATCCAACCTTTTGATTATTCATGAATAATCCAACCTTTGTACCAAATTTCATAGAGTGAACCAATACCAAATTTTAGGTGTCGTTTTGGGGTTGATTTAAGTAGTGTTTGGGTATTTAACGTTAACGTTGGTGACCACTTACCTAAAAACACAAACAACACTTAAATTAGCCCCAATATCACACCTAAAATTTGGTTTTGGTTCACTCTATGAAATTTAGTACAAAGGTTGGATTATTCAGGAATAATCAAAAGGTTGGATTATTATTTGCGAATGGCTAAAAGGTTGGATTATTAAAATCAAATATTTCAAAAAAAAATAGATAAAAAAAATGTGGGGCATACTTGTGTTAGTATTGTGTTAATTATTATGAATAAGGGCAATAATGTAAATTTGTTATTTTTTTTGTTACCAAAAATAGAATAAGATGAAATTAAGAAAAAATATTACTAGTATTACAACAAAAAATAGAAAATATTGCTAGTAATATGTTACAGATGTAGTACATTATAAAAACAAGGAACCACTATTCCAGAGGGTAAAAACATAGGAATAAAAGAAAATAATATTATACTCACTATATTCCAATAGAAATTTTTATACACGTCGGGGTGTAAGGTAAATTCTTATTAAAAAAAATGATCAACAAAAGCTAGTTTATAGTAGGTGATTATAAATTTCAAAACTAGAGTTATTGTAATTAAGCAGGGGAAAAGGAAACCACTAGTTAATTGGCAAGTATGAGAATAAGAAAATCTAACTCAAGTATTAAGTGGAGCCATTATTTAATACCACATTCTTCCTTTTTTTTAAAAAAAAAAAGTTCTATGAGTGATTGACAATTTTAAAAAAATGGAAAAAAAATCTAATTACACAATTTATTTACAAGATAAAATAGATTAGGGCCCAGTTCACGACTCCTTTCACAAGAATACTATTTTAGCATTGTGCAAGGATTAGCACGATTCATGGTTGATTAGAATCAAACTTCCCATGTTCTCGAGGATGCAAGAGTCAAACCAGCACTATTACACTAAAGCTCGATCCTCAAACAAAGTACACAATTGTAAGTGCAAATTTGCACAAGTTTTGAATTCACCCGCAGGCTGCAGACACTTTACCGCCTAAAATAGTTCACACTTCACACATACAACTTTAGCCACAGTTCACATGTACAACTTTCATAATTTATCAAACATGAAGCTCATATTAGTTCGAATATCTGGTTAATCGGCCATTGTCAACGTCAGAGAATTAGACATATCATGAAAATCTAAAAAGAAAGAATAAATTGTACCTAATATAATTCATACAAATCCACCAAAAAGAAGGGAAAAAAATACAGCCACTGAAAATGACGGCTCTTCAGTATTGCCTTCTTTTGTTCCTACTGTACCTTTGTGATGATTTAATTGCATAAAATCATGTTTATGAGGAATGTTTGATGTTGGCAGTAATTGATGTCATACATTTCATTCATCCTGCTGCACAAATACAAGGCATTCCTTATTTATACCCCACACACGCTGACCTAAGCAGCTAGGACACTGAATCCCACGCAGGTGGGCCAATGTAGGAACCCAAGAAACACCTAGGATCATGGACCACTAAAATAAAGTCTGGCCCAAACATTATAGAGCAGAAAATACACACACAAATACAAAGCATAAATAAATAATTAAAACTTAATAAAACTTAAGAGTAAGTTTTGGGCTTTCTTCCTTCATCACTCCCCCTCAAGTTGGGAGTGGAGCTTGAGGACGAACTCCCAACTTGAACAACAAGTAATTCTGCTGCTCAATAGTGAGGATCTTGGTCAGAACATCTGCAAGTTGGTGTTTTGTAGAAACATACTCTGTGCTGATGTTGCCTTTCTTGATATGATCTCTGATGAAGTGACAGTCCACTTCAATGTGCTTGGACTTTTCATGTTTTACTGGATTTGCTGCAATAGAGAGTGCAGCCCTGTTGTCACATTTGATGACAGTAGGAGCAAGAGACTTCATCCCCAGTTCTTTTAGCAGTTGGGACACCCATAGCACTTCACATGTGGCTAGAGCAAGAGCTCTATACTCAGCCTCTGCAGTGGATCGAGCCACCACTGATTGCCTCTTGGATTTCCAAGAGATTGGGGAGTTTCCCAATAATACACAGTAGCCTGATGTGGATTTCCTTGTGACTGAGCAGTCAGCCCAGTCACTGTCACAATAAGCCTGTAATTTAGCACCACTCTCACTTGCAAGAAATACCCCCTGACTGGGATTGCCTGAGATGTACTAAAGGACTCTTCTGGCAGCCTGTGTAATAACCCGGAATTTTGGGCCAGAAAATTTCACGGTTATTAACGTTATTATTTGATTCCAAGTCCAATTGGGCCATTAAAATTGGACTGTTTATATCTTTTAGTCCAATCTTTTCTGCAAGTTGGGCCAAAGACCCAACTCTCTTTCTTTTATTCTCTTGGCCGGCCCTCTTTCTTCTAATTGGGTCCATTGTTAATTTTGATTTAACTAATTAATTATTAATTATATTATTTTAGTTAATTAAAATTATTTAAATAATTTAATTTATTTTATTTTATTTATTCAAAGTTTGTTGATTGACCCAACAAACTTTCCCCCTTATTTCTCCCATGTACAAGGCTAGCCCTAATGCCCATGGGTTTGTTTTATTTTATTTATTTATTTTTTTACTTTCTTTTCCTTATTCTATAAATAGGACTAAATATCTTTTATATATTCCTATTTTGCATTATTCACAAGAACCCTAAATATTCTTTCTCTCTTCTTTTCCTCCTTTGTGCCGTGAGGTTTCTAAAAAAAAGAGTGAATTGTTCGTGTTTTTTTGGAATTAAAAAGCGAATCCAGGTAACTAAGCTATTTCATTTAATTAATGGGTAGATAAACACATAGTAATTAGGAATTAAAGCATGAAAATTGTAGGAATTTAATATTGTTCTTATATATGATTGTCGAGTATGTATGTGAATTTTTCTTGATTTATTATCATATGATTTCATGATTTAATGTATGAATCTTGATTGTTTTACTAATTAAAATTGCATGATTAAATCTTTATTAATCTTGTTTGGTTCGAAAATCTTGTATGAATTTGATGGTTCTGTTCTTGATTATTTTCGAGTGATTTAACATGTTTTGATGATTTTTCTTTAATTTTTTAAAGTATAATCATGATTAAATTTAATTAGGATAATTAAATCTTGAATTGGAAAAATTAATCTTGTTATTTTTCTAAGAATGTCGAGTAGCCTAATAATTTAAAGAAAGGTTAAAAAAATTTAATTTTTATAATTAATCTTGTTCACATTAAATTAATTATGTAAACTTTATTTTAATTCTTTAATTATATCATGTTTTAGGAATACTTTAATATGTAAATTAATTCCTGTTTAGGTCATATGTGTGCCGTGTGATGTGTAGCAAAAGCATGTAATTTTTGATCTTGTTTCTTTAATTAAATCTTGCTAATTGTTGTTAAAAATATGATTTTTATGATCATTGATGATTTAGTTTGATTAATTGTTGATAATTTGAAATTGTATAGATTGATTGCTAAATTATTGTTATTTTTGAAGGAAATGTCGAGTGGTAGGAAAATTGGGAGAAATAGAATTTTTATCTTAATTTTGATAATTTTTAGTAATTAATTGATTAATTAAATTAATTTAAGAAATTAATTAATTATTGGTTGAATTTTGGAAAATGCCGTGTAAATTAATTAGGAATAGTCAAATTTAACTAATTTTGACTTATTATTAATTTAGGAATATTTTTCGGATAAAATAATTTTAGGGATAAGTTGTAAAGTGTAGGGATAAAAAGAATATTATTACTAATATATATAGTAGGGCCGAAATTAATATAGTATTATTAGTATAAGTATTTTCGGGTAGTACTATAGATAGTATATGATATGATATTTAGATTAGTATAAGATAAGGTATAAGATTTGAATTGCATAAGATATTACTAGGGATAAGAAAGGAAACAGAGTAATAGCTATACATGTTATGTCTCGGTCTCTGGCTAGGAAAGGCTTGGTATTTAAGGTGGCCAATATACATGCCGCACCTCCCTTTCCTGGGACTCCGAACATTTCATTTCCTATTACGGTCACCTAGTATTTCCCAATATATGATATGAATTAAATTAAATGAAGATATAAGATACAATATGGACGCCCACCTAATGACTCGAGTAGTTAGACTGGGTTAAGTCGAGGCCACTGCTCAATTGGGACGAGCACACGAGCTCCCCCGAGCAGTTCTGGGTCTTAGGATATGTAGTCGTCTAGTAGTGGTACACGAGCCACTATTAAGAGTTATGGCCATAGCTTAGGCTTAGTGGTGAAACACGGGATCCGCTACGGGTTGAGTACACGAGCTCACCCCGGCATGTTCTAGGAAAGTTGTGGTGAAACACGAGATCCACAACGAGTTATAGTGACCGGTCCAACAAAGATGATATGATATGATGAAACCATAAGATATGATACGATATGAAATGAAAGACAAGAAATGATGATATATGATAAGATCCATTATGTTATGAAAAGATTATGATTAAGTATGAATAGAAAATACTAAGATATAATATATGATAAGTATGATATAAGCTAAAGTATGGGATAACTTAGATCACGAAGTATAGGTATAAGTATTTGGGTATTTTTAGGACTTCCGCTGCGTATGAATCTGTATTTCTGTATGTATGTATGTATATGAATGATGGGTGTATATTTGTACGTATTTCTACCGTATATGCAGGGCTGTCTGTACGTACATTATACGTAAACATTACGTATTTCTAACCGTATTTCTGCAGGTATTATTATACGTATTTTGTACGTACACGTCTACGTATTTGTATACGTACTTTTATACGTATGTTTATACGTACTTTTATACGCATTTTTATACGTATTTTATACGCATTTTGTACAATTGTATAAAGGCATGTATTAAATTTCTGTACGATTTTTATGTGTATTTCTATGACGCTATGTGTTTGGCGGTCCCTCGATTAAATGGGACAGCCTAGTTACTCGCCACTGACGGTGGACCCCCCCTCAGTTTCAGGTGAAGACGCTGCTGATTAACGGGCTTACGTGGATGGGCTTGAGAAGCAGGAAACCCTAGATAGTTAGATTTAAGTTAAGATTTATGTTATTAAGACATTATTTGGTATTTAATAATGATCCCAGCATGTTGGGTCAGATTTTGAATTCTATTTTGTAATAATGAATATTGATTTATGTTGGACAATTGGTAGTTTATATAATAAAAGTTAACCCATTTATTCAATTAATCTGATTTATTGTTATGTTAAGTTGGTAATGATCCGTTTGTCGATTTCCCTTCGTCAATCGACATGTCTCAAAAGTCGGGTCGTTACAGCCTGAAGGTGAGTGGTTGTGGGTTGTTGCATATATTTGCTGAGTACATGGACTGTATATGAGATATCAGGCCTGGTAATGGTGAGATAGATAAGCTTCCCAATTAATTTTTGGTACAGTTTAGCTGAGGGAAGAGGGTCTCCCTTATCAGTGCTCAGCTTCAAGTGAGCATCCATTGGCAGCCTCACACTTCTGCTGCTATTATGTACCCCAAACTCATCAAGCACATCAAGAGCATATTTCCTCTGAGATAAGAATATGCCTTCCTTTGTCCTGCTCACCTCTATGCCTAGGAAATAAGTTAACTCCCCCAAGTCTTTCATGTGGAAGTTCCTGGATAGCAGGTGCTTTGCATCTTCAATGCTGCCCACATTATTTCCCATTAATATGAGATCATCAACATATACTAGAATTCCCACAAAATCTTGCCCCTGATGTTTGGTAAATAGAGAATAATCAGACTTAGATTGTATGAATCCATAACTTTGTAAGGCACTAGACAATTTTGCATACCATTGTCTAGGAGCCTGTTTTAGGCCATAAAGAGATTTATTTAATTTGCATACCTTGGAAGGATAGGTCTCCTGAAACTTTCTCTCTTCCCCTGCACTTGTTGTAATGCCCTTGCCATGTCCTGAGTATCCCACAGGTAGTTTCATGTACACAGTTTCTTCAAGGTCCCCATGTAGCAATGCATTCTTCACATCCATCTGTTCCACAAACCAGTTTTCCATGGCCGCAACTAGCAAGATAGATCTTACAGTAGTTAGTTTAGCAACTGGGGCAAAAGTTTCATCATAATCTTCTCCATAGATTTGATTATTTCCTAGAACAACAAGTTTAGACTTATGTCTTTCTACTGTTCCATCAGCATTGGATTTTGTTTTATAAAGCCACTTACATCCTATTGCCTTTTTACCTTTTGGAAGATCAGTTACTTCCCAAGTGTTGTTGTCCTCAAGGGCCTTCAACTCTTCATTCATGGCTTGTACCCAATGATGTTCCTTCACTGCTTCTTTGAAGTGAACTGGATCCTTTGCTCCAATCATTTTGGACATAAGGCAGGTGAATTTTGGTTGAACTTTTGTTAGGGCAATATTGCTGGCTATCTGAGTGTCTCCCCCTAAGCTGCTACCACCCCCCCTTTTTGGAAAGTTGGTAATCTTTCATCCACTCTGGAGGCTTGTGTACCCTGCCACTTCTCCTTGCTTCTGCAGGTTCTGTTCTGTTTTCATTGGTGATTCTGGATTGAAGTGAGCTCTCTATGTTCTCTTCTGAGTCACTATCTATTTCACTGTCTTCCTTTTTGTCTTCCTCAGTTTCTATATTCTCCTCTGATTCCTCCAGGACCCAATCTTCTGCAGTTGTCTGAGCTTCAATTGGCTCTTCAATGTTGATGTTTTTTTATGTTAGTTCTCTGAAATATTTCACAGGCAGCTTGTATGGCAATATATTCCCAAGTGTACACATGGTACTCCCTTTGCCCTGAATTTGTCTCCTGTGCTCTCAGGGTTATAAGCAAACACAGGGCACCCAAAGACCTTCAGCTGATCATAGTTTGGTTTCTTGTGATTCAGTGCTTCATATGGTGTCTTGTTGTTCAAGACAGGAGTTGGGATTCTGTTAGTGATGTGTGCAACAGTCATCACACAATCACCCCAATACTTATTTGGAAGTCCTGCTTGGAACTTTAGTGCTCTTGCCATTTCCAGGATATTTCTATGTCTCCTTTCTGCCCTTCCATTCTGCTTGGGTCTGTCCACACATGTAGTTTGATGACTGATTCCCTTCTTCTCAAAGTATCTTTTGCAATCCCCTTCAACAAATTCCAGGGCATTGTCACTTCTTACCTTCTTAACTTTCTTGTCAAACTGACATTCTGCATATTTAACAAAGTTTTCTATTGCTGCAGGAGCATTTGATTTCAGCTTCAAGAGATGTACCCAAGTGCATCTGGTATTGTCATCTACAACAGTCAAGAAGTACTTGTGATTCTTTCTTGTTCTTACCCTGTAGGGCCCCCATATATCCATATGAATCAATTCAAAGGGCTCATTTGCATGACACTGACTACTAACATATGGCTGCTTGGTGAACTTTGCCAGGGGGCATGTGATGCACATTTCTTCACTAAGCTGCCCCTTTTTTACCAGCCCTGTTTGTTCCACTCTCTTGAATGATGTGTGTCCCAGTCTCACATGCCATCTCATGGCATCACCCATTTGCCTTCCAACTTCTCTTTTTCCACAATTTGCTGATATTTCTCCTTTCATTATCTGCTCAATGGGAATATTCACCAAGTAGTACAGTCCATCACATTGTCTTCCTACAGCCTTGATTTGGTTATCATTTCTTTGGATTGTGCACATATTAGCCATGAAATTCACTTTGTAACCTGTGTCCTTCACCAATTTGTTCACAGATATGAGATTGTGTCTGAATTCTGGCACACATAGAACATTTTCCAACTTCAAGTTATTGCTTAGCCTTACATTTCCTATATGAGAGATCTTTGAGGTTTTTCCATTTTGGAGTCTTATATCTGGATACCCTCTTGCCACCTTGCACTCCTCAAGGTTATTCAAGTCACAAGTCATGTGGTCTGATGCTCCTGAGTCAATGATCCACTCTTTACTCATCATAGTGGCTGCATTACAATATGCCATCCCAGCATATCCATATTCTCCATCATCTTCATCTGAGTCTCTTCCATTCAGGTATGAGTGTAAAGAGCTAGGGAGTTGCTTCAACATATGTTCCAATTGTTGAAGAGTCATTCCAGACCCATTTTCACTATCACCTTGTCCTTGAGCATTGGCAGCAGTTCTCTGTCCATACCCTCCTTTGGAATATCCTTTCCACTTTCCTCCTTGTGAGGATTCCTTCATTTTTCCCTTCTGATTAGGTTTGTATTTTGAATGCCACTTAGGAAACCCAACTACACTCCAACATCTGTCAGGTCCATGCCCCTTTTTCCCACAAGCAGTGCATATCTCACCACTTCTTTCCATGTTTCCTCTGCTATACATAGCAGAGGATTATATTTCAGGCCTCATATACTCCAACACACCTCTCTGAGCCTCTTCCTGCTGCAGTATGGAACAGGCTTCCTCTACTGTAGGCAGAGGTGCTCTCATCAACATATTACTTCTTTGGGCACCATAAGAATCATTTAATCCATTTAGAAATTGAAATAATTTTTGTTCTTCCTTTTCCACTTCTAAAGCTTTCATAAATTTATTCATAGAGGGTGTTTTGTCAGGAACCTCTGGATAAACACACATGGAGTCTAGTCCTTCCCATAGAATTTCATGCCAGTAAAATAGTCATTAATACTTGCTTCCTTCTGTTTATATTCATATATTTCTTTATTCAACCTGTATTTTCTAGATCCATTTACCACAGAATATCTTTGTTCAAGCTGTTGCCATATTGTTCTAGCATTTTCCACATACATAATAGATTTTTTGATAGATGCACTTACATTGAACAGAATCCATGCTATGACTATGCAGTTGCACGTATCCCATTGTTCTTGTTTTTCCTTGTCATCAGCGTCCCTTATGATTGTACCAGTAACAAACCCTAGTTTCCTCTTTGAGGCCAAGGCTATTTCCATGCTTCTTTTCCAAGCCCTGTAGTTTGCTGCACCTTCCAGTTTCTCAACAACAGACACTGTGTTTGGTCCATCAGAAGGATGGAGGTAAAGGGGGTTATGTTGGTCACTGAGACTGATTTTAGACATATTGTTTTAATCTATTTTTGAAGATTGAATTTTTTTAAAATATCATATGATCTTACTGCTCTGATATCATGATGATTTAATTGCATAAAATCATGTTTATGAGGAATGTTTGAGGTTGGCAGTAATTGATGTCATACATTTCATTCATCCTGCTGCACAAATACAAGGCATTCCTTATTTATACCCCACACACACTGACCTAAGCAGCTAGGACACTGAATCCCACGCAGGTGGGCCAATGTAGGAACCCAAGAAACACCTAGGATCATGGACCACTAAAATAAAGTCTGGCCCAAACATTATAGAGCAGAAAATACACACACAAATACAAAGCATAAATAAATAATTAAAACTTAATAAAACTTAAGAGTAAGTTTTGGGCTTTCTTCCTTCATCATGCTGTGCCATTGACAACATCTCTGCAACACAATTTCTTAAAGACCCTGAATCTATAATTTCAAGAAATGGCACCTTTAAGCTTGGGTTCTTCAGCCCAAAAAACTCAACAAACCGCTATGTCTGAATATGGTTCAACCAAGTTCCTGTACAAACTGTTGTTTGGGTAGAGAACCGAAAAAAACCCATTACAGATTCCTCAGGTGTACTAAAAATTTCTGATGATGGAAATCTTGAGCTAATCAATGGTCAAAAAGTGATCATTTGGACCTCAAATGTCTCAAATTCAACCATCAGAATCAGAAATATTACTGCACAGCTTCTGGACTCAGGAAATCTTGTTCTACAGCAGTCTAACTCTACTACCACTGGTGCAACAAAACTTATAATATGGCAAAGCTTTGATCATCCTACAGATACATTCTTACCTGGTATGAAACCTACAATTCCAGATACTCCCAATAAGAAAAACATTATTTTTCAATCATGGAATAGTGTATCAGATCCTTCTGAAAGTAGCTTCACAGTTGGTATTAGCACAACAGGTGGGATTCCACAGGTTTTCACATGGAAAAATGGTACTAATTTCTGGAGGACTGGTCCATTTGATTGTAATAATTTTATAGGAATTCCAAACCCCGATAGTACTTTGAATGATGGATTTAAATTGGAGAAGAATGAAGGAACGGTAACGCTTTACATGTCATTCGATCCAAAAGATGGCTCTGCTTTGTTCAACTATATGGTAGAGCCTAATGGTACTATCATTGAACAGTACTGGGATGATAGTAATAAGGTTTGGGTGCCTGGGTGGGTAGCACCAGCACCATCAATTAAATGTGCGGTTTATGGGACGTGTGGGCCATATGGCTCTTGTGATCATAGCTCGGGGACATGCAAATGCTTGCAAGGTTTTCGACCAAGAAATGATCAGGAATGGAGGAAGGGAAACACGAGGAGTGGATGTGTTAGACGGAGAGAACTTCAGTGTGGGACTCAAGGTGGTAATGAAGACAAGTTTTTGAGGCTGCAGACAATGAAAGTGCCTGATAATGTGGATGAGTTGCAGATATCAGAAGCCCTTCAAGATGGTTGTAAAACAAAGTGTGTGACTAACTGTACATGTTTAGCATATACATACCGAATTGGTATTGGGTGTATGATATGGTATGAAGACTTGATTGATACTCAGAAATTTTCTGCTGGTGGGATTGATCTTTTCCTGCGTCTAGCTGCATCCGAACTAGGTAAGAACATGCAAATTTTCATGAACATAGTAAAATGATGACTATTGAGGGCGAAATGCATTTGTTTTTAGAGGAAAGTAGAAGTCACAAAAGGACTGCAATCATTGCATCAGTAACAATAATAGGAGCAATATTAAGTGCTGTATTCATATTATTCCTTCTGAGGAAGTGGAAAAGGCAGAAAGGTAATGCACATGCTAAACTTACACCAAGTTCCTTTGGACTTAATTTATGAAATTTCTGTTATGTTTAGTTTAGTTTAGTTCACCTCCTGTTGAGTGTAGGATTTAGCTTAATTCAGTTCAGTTCAGATGAATCCGATCCAAATAAATTTGGCCTAACATTAGATTAGCATGCTAAATAGTCTTAAATTGACTGAATTCATTTAGGAAATAGAGAAAAGATTGAGAGAACGACGAACAAATACAATTTCGAAGTTGGCCAAGTTGAACTACAAGAGCCACCATTATATACACATGATATGCTTAGAAATGCAACAAACAATTTTGATGAAAATAACAAGCTTGGAGAAGGTGGTTTTGGACCAGTTTACAAGGTAATGCACTAATGCTTATGTTATTAATGCAACAAACAGTGATTTTTTTTCCTCTTAATGATTTCAGGGGATATTGGAAAATGGACAGGAAATAGCAGTCAAAAGACTTTCAACATCTTCTGGACAAGGCCTGCAAGAGTTCATGACAGAAGTGAAGGTGATTTCTAAACTTCAGCACAGAAATCTTGTCAGACTTCTGGGTTGCTGCGTAGAAGGCGATGAGAAAATGTTAGTTTATGAATACATGCCTAATAAAAGCTTACATGCTTTTCTGTTCAGTAAGTATAATTAGTTCATTTGTTAACACTGTTGCTTGCTTTACTATAATCTTTAAGAGATGGGTTAACACTAGCCTGAAATTTGCTTTTAAATAGATCCCCTGGATCAACAACATCTATCATGGGAGACACGGTTCAACATCATTGCAGGCATATGTCGTGGCCTCCTCTACCTTCACAGGGATTCAAGGTTGAGGATTATTCATAGGGATCTAAAACCTAGTAATATATTGTTAGATGAAAATTTCAACCCAAAAATTTCTGATTTTGGTATGGCTCGAATATTTGGAGGCAACGAAGATCAAGCTAACACCACAAAAGTGGTCGGAACCTAGTGAGTAAAGCTTTTAATATTTATGAAACTTAGTTTCTGTTATTTTGGACTGGATTAATACGAACCGAACTGAACTAAATTAAGCTAAATTCTAGACTTATCAGGAGCTGAGTTGGTTGAACTGATTTTATCTTGAATTTAGTCCAAAAGAACAGGACTTAAACCTTTTAATCCCATTAACATGCCTGGCTTGACTGTTGATTATGGCAGTGGTTACATGCCTCCTGAACAGACAATGGGTCACTTCTCCGAAAAATCTGATGTCTACAGCTTCGGAGTTATATTATTTGAAATTGTTAGCGGCAGAAGAAACTCCACCTTTCACAGGAATGGGCAGTCTCTTACACTAATGTCATATGTAAGTGAACAAACCTTAGCTCTAAGCTACGTAAAATGGCATAGCACAGACGCACAGTGGCATCTTAGTAAATATAATCAAATCTCCAAAACACACGGCACACACCCATTGGTGATTATATTAACTACAGCCAAGGTTTGCTGCACAAAGATGAATTATATTAATTGTTGTTTTAATGTTTTCAGGCATGGAAACTATGGAAGGAGGGAAATATGGTTTCATTCATTGATCCAGTGATTACTGAGCCAAGCTTTGAGAAAAGCATTCTAAAGTGCATACAAGTTGGACTATTATGTGTCCAAGAACTGTCTAAAGATAGACCAAATATTTCGACTGTTGTATCCATGCTTGAAACTAATACAGAAGAACTACCCTTACCAAAGAGGCCTCCATTTACAGAATGGGAGGAGAGCCAAGAGAGCAGATCCCTTTCATCCAGTTCCATAAACACTTGCTCTGCTACTACCATACAAGGTAGGTAATATGAGATAGCTGTATATCACAGTCATAAGTAAAGTTCACCAATGGCTTGTTTGTAATTTCAGCATAGTCCAAACTCCAAAATTTGATGCTTTTGTTGAAGTAAATAATTATTGTTATTAGGAATTTTTTTGTGGTCAGAAAAGATTTTTTTTGTATGTTTTTGTAAGATAAGAGTATACCTTAAAGTCAACAAATCTCTCTTTAACCTTAAAGTCATTTCCCTCCAATTTTGTAGCTGAATTATGCCTTATATAGTTATATGCACTCCTTCAAGAAGCATCCATTCAGCATAATTAAGAACACACCTAATTGCTTCACTTCAAAATTTTCAATTTCGCATCTTAATTTAAAATTTTATGCTCAAAAGTCGAGTTCAAAATGCTCGTATGTTCACTGAAAATTCTTTTATGGTCGTCGAAAAAACGACCACCGAAGTCAATTAAATCTAATAAAGCGTTGATTTACTATGTTAATTAAGTTGATTTTGATAATTAGATTTGAATTTTATTTTAAGTTAAAATATACATTTTAAAATTATATTTTTTGGATTTACCTAAATTAATATTATATTTTTATAATTTAAAAATTAAATCAAAAATCTGAAATTAATTTATATAAATTCAAAAAATTAAAAATTAATTAATATTACAAAAAAATAATTTACAAATATTTATTTTTAATTATAAAGTCAAATCTAATTACCAAGATCGACGGTTTAAATTATTTTGACTTCGATGTATTGACTTTTTGGCCAGATTTCGACATAAAGATCTTATATATAAATATTGTTGTTTATTTCAAATACAAAATAATTATAGTATATATGAACCAATACATGTGCATTTTTCTGAATAATGTAAATTTGATTGAGCAATGACACTTTTTTTTTGAAGAAGAGCAATGACATTTATTATTGTAAATTTGTGATAACCTGGTGTATTGCTACTATACTTCAACTTTACAAGTACATACTATGCACAAAACTGTATACGTAACCGTAGTTATTGGTTTCACTATAAACAATTACTTTATTTTTCTTCAACAAATGCTCTGGATATGCAAACTACAAGTTGAAGATTTTGGTGGACAATGAATATGATATATTGGGTGATTGTGATTCATGCAACGGTGCCTTATTCAATGGGATTAAGGCTATGGTTGGGTTTGCAGACAAATTCAATGCTAAAATTAACCACCTGTCCTTTTGGAATTCACTCAAAAGAAGAGCCTAAAAATTCTAGGTTTTGGTCAATTGAATTAAAACTAAATCTTAACCTCGGGGTAAAGAAGAATCAATATAACAGCCTATTGGGAATGACTAATGACTCATTTGGTTATTGGTATTATAATAATGAGATTAAATTTAAAGTATAATTTAGCAAACAAAATCTTATAATGTCCCAATTCCCAAACTTCAATTTTGTCCATATTTGCTATTATCATGCATTATTATTAGGAATAGTGGTATTAGATGAGAATCGATATTTGCTATGACCATTGTGAGAAATGGTATTATTTTTCTTTTTAAATTTACATATAAAATCATTCTCATTATTGTCGTTTATAACATGCTAAGGTACATGCAAGGATGACAACCGGTCAGACTCATATCGAATTATGCATGATTCGACTCCGACAGGTTTCGAATGCCCAATCCAACATCCGACATCTGACTTTGACTTTGATTTAATTTGAACATTCGACTTCTAAAATCCGACTCAAACATTGTTAAATTTGATTGAATATTAGAAACGGGCCTGGGCAACCCAATATGGAAGAAGAGAGTTATGTCACTTACAAGTCATAAGAGGTTCCTTCCTAAAACCAATTGGTGATAGGAGGAGTAACTCCTAGACTTATAAGTTAGTTTAAGTTTAGTATCTCCTCATCTTCCAATGTGGGACACTCACTAGTGCACTATATAATATATGGGGTTCAACAAACATTTAATTTAACTATTATTGCATGGAAAATGTTATATGCAGCCCTTAGGGCTGCATATAAGCATTAATTACATTACCTAATATGAAAATAAATTGTAAATTTAAGTGAAAATTACACATTGATCAATGTAATAAATGTAGAATTAATGTTCTTTATTTCCTTTTTTAGCTTTTTTTATGCAGCCCTTAGGGCTGCATATAACATAACCCTTATTTCATTAATAAAACGAAATAAATGTTATTCTCATTTAACTATTTAGGTATGATATCTAATCTTCTATATATATCTATAGATCTAATTAAAAGGCGTTCCTTTGCAAGGAGCTCGCCACGTGTTAGTGTGTCACTAAGTGTAATGGATGTCTATTAATGTTTTCTCGCTTTTCTGAGTGAAATTAAAGATGTTTAATAAAACAATAGGAAATAAAAATTAGAAAGTATTTGAACTTGAAATTCTATGTTGTCGGCACTATAAAAAATATTAATAATTTATGTTAAGATTTATTAAATTTTTTTTTTTGATCCATAGATTTCTTTTATATTTTAAATTTAAAGATAATGGTTATCAACCTCTCTCGTTGCTTAGGTGTAGATAAGGTGAGGATACAATAAAATTTACCATCAATTTATGTCACTATTCATTGTAAAATACAAAGATAAAGTATAATTGATGAAAATATAGTGGAAATTTTTTTTTAAAAAATATCATAGATTTATTGTTAGCGATCCGGGGCATTGCCCGGGCTATAATACTAGTTATATACTAAAACCAAATGTTGCTGACATTATTATAACCTAAAGATGCACGTGTCAATTTGTCAATCAAAATTTTCCTCCAAAAATGTTTATAACATCATCTTCTCCCTCTTTTAAAATTTTTTCCTTAGCTTTTAAAATACTTTGAAAATAGGAATATCATTAACTCAATTCTTCCATTTTCTAAATGCAATTAATGACTAATATAATATTTTTAATTTCATAATATTTTCTTTCTTTTGTCAATTTTCAAATCATTAAGAAATTTATACTAAAATCTTTGTATTGATGTAATGATTTTATATTACCTACTCCGTATTTGTTTTCAATTGACTTATTGTCGAACAAAATTTCAAATTTTATTTAATAAAAATGTGCATAGCACAAGACTAATCTAATCTAATCATAGTCTATAAAAACCCTCCACTAAACGAGTTTGAATCCGATAGAGTTTATAAAAACTCTACCAAATAGAGTTCAATAAATCATAACAATTGATTATGAAATCAATGGCTTATATATATATATATATATATATTTTTTATCAAAAATCCTTTTATCTTTTCACCAAAAATCTCCACAAATCTTGAGCCAATTTTAAAATATATGACTAGGATTGAACTCTATTTGATAGTTGATAGAGTTGTTATAAAAACTCTACCGAATCCAAACATCATTTGCGCACTTATGTGCTACGAGGGGGACCGCAACATTTGATCATCTATCCATGTGTTCCGCTTGCTTTTGCTGCGGGGAAAAAGTACATCATAAAGCTTAAGTTACATCCAACCATAGAACAAGCAGCCCATAATCGTAGAAAAAGAAGCATCTTCAGTGAAACCCTATAGTAAATTACATCCAACCATAGATCCAGCTGCTTATGTCAGATATTCAGACTATCTTTCATATCTACCGTGAAGCTTGGTTTGCGGACTATATCGTATCTCTGGGGCATTGGACCCCTTCGCATATCGATATTGATCCGTTTATGGACGCAAAGTTCTCTTTTTTCCTTGCTGCTGACAAGTCGGGTTGTTTCTTCGAGAGGAAGACAACCTAGCTTACCATGTTTACCTTTCCTTTAAAAAAAAAAGCAGCCCATAGTCGTATTATCTTATCGATCTTTTTAATAATTTCTACCAATTAACATATTTCTCTTACATGTTGTACTAAATTAAATGTAATATTAAAAAAAGAGTAACGGCCCGTTTGGTAGCCGACTAGCCGGTTATAAATCATGGTAATGGGAATGAATTTATAACTAAACTTGAAAGGGAAATCAAAATTCATTCCCATGGTGGTATTACCTTAGCTCCAATTTATCTAATTTTCTTCACAAACATCCATTTCCATCAAATATCACACTCCCCAATGGTAATGGATGGGAATGAAAAATGAGAAGAAAATTGAAGCATGGGAATGAATTTTTTTTCCATGGAGATTATAAGGTTCCTCCTTAACAAAATTACACTATAAATTCATTACTATTACCACAATTTATTACCAACAACCAAATGAAGGTTATGTTTGATTTACCTTATTGTCCTTATACAAGTATTTGTTAATCTGAACTTATTTTCTGATTTGACTGTTTATATATATATATATATAAAGAAAAAATATATCAATTAAGATCTTATTATTTTATTTGTACTAATGAGTAATTTTTTAATATGTAATTTTAATAATATTTTTTGTTACAGAATTAAAAATATCTTAAGTTTAAAAACATCAAATCAAATTATCTGATCTGGTCTGTAAGTCTGTTATGATCTGAAATAAGGAATAAGGTTTTAAAATAATACTCCAAATGAATCAAACAAGGCCTAAAGAAACTAATTGCATAAAAACAAATGATGTCTACTCACCCCACTGGGTACTCATACAGTCATACATGTTATGCAAGTTGCTTATTTTAGAAAGGGAAAGGTGGCTTTGATAATTGACTTATGACGTGGGTTCACATGAATTTTTTGCATTCAAAAGGTGGGCACCGGCCGTGCCGGGACGACTCACATGCCAAACCCACGTGCCTCGTGTCACAACGTGTTGTGCCTATAACTGGCCAAGAAAAGTTCGTGCCGTGTCGGGCTCGTGCCAAGTTATAAAATATAAGGCCCATGCACGGCCTAGTCCATGTGTCGTGCCAGGCCGACTCGCGCCGTTCCATCGTGCCTTATACTAATTTTTTATATATTATGAATTTTTAACTAAAATGAGCGTGCCAACGTGCGGGTCGGCCCATTATGCTCGTGCCGGGTTCGTGCCAAATTTTTAAAATATTGTTCATAGGTGGCCCACGGGCCACGGCCCACTAGTCGTGCCTTCGTGTCGTGCTCATAGCGGGCTCGTGCCGTGCCGAGTTGGCCCACGCGCCGGCCCAACCCATGCCCAGCTCTACATTCAACTAAGGGCTGGTGATCGGGATTTCCGCACCCCACGTTTACAGTATTAACGCGGGTGCGGAAATCAGCTTCCTCAACTAAGGGCATCAAGAAAAGTCTCTTATATCTCTCTCCCTCTTATTATTTTATTTATACAAAATGAACACATTTTAAAATTAAAATTTATAACATATATACTAAAACGAAATATGCTGTCATCATATCAATAGGTAATAAATGGATCTTGGACCAACCAACTTTCTGTGGTCCCGCGCGTTCCAATGCATAAAAAACGCATATGCACCCTTCCAATACACACTACAAATATTCACACACCAAAAGAGAAATGTTCACAACAAAATTATAAAATGTTCACAACAAAATTATAAAATTATTACAACAAAATTATCAAATGTTTATCAGCGTCAAACTATCAAATATTCACAACAAAATTATCAAATGTTTATCAAATGTTACAACAAAATTATCAAATGTTCATCAAAATCACACTATCAAATGTTCACAATAAAATTATCAAATTTTCACAATAAAATTATCAAATGTTCATCAGCATCAAATTTTTAAAATTCAACACCAGAATTATTATCAAAATGCAGTTGAAAAAGCAAATTTACAAATATCAAATGTTCATAACAGAATTATCAAATGTTCACAGTAAAATTATCAAATCTTCATCAACATCAGATTATCAAATGTTCACAAAAAAATTATCAGATGTTCACAATAAAATTATCAAATGTTCACAATAGAATTATCAAATGTTCAAAACATAATTATCAAATGTTCACCACATATAGCACAAATGTTAACTAAAACTTCAATGTTCACCAGTTAAACAATAAATGTTCACAACACTTATATATTAATATAAATATTTGTTAATATTTTGGTGAATATTGCAGTAGAAAAGAAAGAAAATAATAGAAAATTTCAAAAAAAAATGAATTTGAAAAAACAAAATGCTCAAGATTTGATGCAATGGAACAAAAATGGAGGTACAAAAAATGGTCTGAAGGTGCAAAATAAAAATGATGAAGATTATTTCATGAATAAGAACGAAAATGGAGGTGCAAAAATGGCGCAAATGGTGCAAAAATGGTGAGGAAGACGAAATAAAACAGCAACAAGAAGAAGAGCGAAATTTGAAAACAAAACTCGAGTGAATTTTTTATTTTTTTAAAAAAAGAGATGAAACGATGTCGTTAGCTAATAATTTGCGTCATCATATGCCATGTGTAAAATTCTCATGAAAATTTTTTCCTCCAAAACCAATCATGACATCACTTTCCTTCTAATTTTAATTACTTCAATTTTCAAGACTAATTAATAAATGTTTCCTAACAAATTTTATGATTACACTTTCTCCATAAAAGTAATGAATAACAAATTTCTTATTATAAGAACAAATTAAATAAATCATGGATCGCACGGGACTAACCTAGTTTTCATACAGAGTAGATTCATCAAACATTAGCTCTTTAATAAGAGATGCAAGATTTTAATTTTAAAAATTTTAAACACGCAATTCTAATTAATAGTCTTCCATTTCAATTTTCATACTCGGAGTTGACCCATACTTTTCTCAAGTCTATGTTGTTGAACGTGTGGTTAGGTTTTGGGCAAGGACAATAACCCATCTAGATTCTAGCCAACAAGCCAATGACAGAAAAAACTTAATTTAGTCTCCGGATAAATGACCCACTACTAATAAACGTTACTTGCCAGACACCAACGCGTGAAATTCATTATTGGCTCGAACAATAAGTTAATCTATCTATAGTATGGGGGTTTGCAATTCATGTTCCACATGGAAAATAAATAACAAAATATTGTCTTGCATATAAGTGTTCACCTACTTCATTAGTATGAGGTTTTTTGAAAAAGTAACCAAAAACAAATCCGTGTGAACTAAGACCAAAGCGGACAATATCATACTAATGTCGGAGTTCAGGTGGTGTCGTGGGCCCAACATAGTCAACGTTAGAAATAATCATGAGATGGAGACTAAAAAAAAAGAAAGAAAAAAGGGGTCATAAAGGGTACTATAATTCATAGAATATAACCATAGATAGGTAAAGAATACAGCCACCAAAATTGATGGCTCCTCTGTATTCCCTTGTTTTGTTTCTCGTCTGCTTTTGCAGAAACCTATGCTGTGCCATTGACAGCATCTCTACAACCCAATTTCTTCAAGATCCTCAAAATATAACTTCAACAAATGGAACTTTTAAGCTTGGATTCTTCAGCCCAAAAAACTCAGCAAACCGCTATATTGGAATATGGTTCAACCATATTCCTGTACAAACGGTTGTTTGGGTAGCTAACAGAAACAAACCCATTAAAGATTCCTCAGGTGTACTTAAAATTTCTGATGATGGAAATCTTCAGTTAATCAATGGTCAGAAAGTGATCATTTGGTCCACAAATGTCACAAATTCAACCACAGGAAAAAACACTACTGCAAGCCTTCTGGATTCAGGAAATCTTGTTTTACAGCAGTCTAACTCTACTGCTGCAGCAACACCAATATGGCAAAGCTTTGATCATCCTACAAATACATTCTTACCTGGTATGAAACCTACAGTTCCAAATACTCCTAATAAGAAAAACATGATTTTTCGGTCATGGACTAGCGAGTCGGATCCTTCTGAAGGTAGTTTCACAATAGGTATCAGCACAACAGGTGGGATTCCACAGGTTTTCACATGGAAAGACGGTGCTAACTATTGGAGGAGCGGTCCATGGGATGGAAACAATTTTATAGGACTTCCAAACGTGGATAATACTTTGAATGATGGGTTTGTACTAGAAGAGAAAGAAGGAACTCTTGACATGTCATTTGATCCAGAACATACCACTTTTCTATTCAACTATTTAGTAGTACCTAATGGTACTATCATTGAACAATATTGGGATAATGATAACAAGATATGGGTACCTGGTTGGGAAGGACCAGCAAGTGAATGCGCGGTTTATGGGTTGTGTGGGCCATATGGTTCTTGTGATCACAGCTCCGGGACTTGTAAATGCTTGCACGGTTTCCGACCCAAATTTGATCAGGAATGGAAGAAGGGAAACACGACTGGTGGGTGCGTCAGACGGACAAACCTTCAGTGTGGGACCCAAGGCGGCGACAAAGACGGGTTTTTGAGGCTGCAGACGAGGAAAGTACCTGACAATGTGGTGCAGATATCAGCATTCAGTCAAGATGGTTGTAAAACACAGTGTGTGACCAACTGTTCATGTTTAGCATATGCATACCATTTGAATATTGGATGTATGATATGGTCTCAAGACTTGATTGACACTCAGGAATTTTCAGGTGGTGGGGTGGATCTTTACCTGCGTTTAGCAGCGTCAGAACTGAGTAAGAATTATTATTTTCACATTTTCATATCTTTCATTAGCAATAAGCATAGTTAAATGTTTACAATTGAGGATGGCATACATTTTCTTTTCAGAGGAAAGTACAAATAACAAAAGGACTGCAATTATTGCATCAGTAACAATAACAGGTGCAATATTAGCTGTTGTACTGTTATTACTCTTTCTAAGGAGACGGAAAATGCAGAGAGGTAATATATATCCTCCTAAAGAACTTCCACTAATATCATCTATAATATAGCTTGCTATTGTTGCTAAATTGTCTCACATTGACTCAATTCAATTAGGAAAAAGAGAAAACGTTGAGAGAACAACAAACAAATACAATTTCGAAGTTGGCCAACTTGAACTACAAGAGCCACCATTGTATACATATGATATGTTGAGAAATGCAACAAATAATTTTGATGAAAGTAACAAACTTGGAGAAGGTGGTTTTGGTCCAGTTTACAAGGTAATAATACTAGTTTTATCATATAAGTCACTCAATCTAGAAGACAAAATAAGCAACAAAATATTGATTTTTTTTCTTTCCATTATATCAGGGTATATTGGAAACTGGACAGGAAATAGGAGTGAAAAGACTCTCAACATCTTCTGGGCAAGGACTGGAGGAGTTCATGACAGAAGTGAAGGTGATTTCTAAACTTCAGCACAGAAATCTTGTCAAACTTCTGGGTTGTTGCATAGAAGGAGATGAGAAAATGTTAGTTTATGAATACATGCCGAATAAAAGCTTAGATGCTTTTATCTTCAGTAAGTATAATTAGTTCATTTGTTACCATAATTGTTTTCACTCTTTAAAAAGACAAATTATACAGATGATTAACACAAGCCTTCAATAACTGATCTGCATTTTGCTTTTAAATAGATCCTGTAGATCGACAACCTTTATCATGGGAGAAACGGTTCAATATAATTGAAGGCATATGTCGTGGCCTTCTCTACCTTCACAGGGATTCGAGATTGAGGATTATTCATAGGGATCTAAAACCTAGCAATATATTGTTAGATGAGGATCTCAACCCAAAGATTTCGGATTTTGGTATGGCACGGATATTTGGAGGCAACCAAGATCAAGCTAACACCAGAAGAGTGGTTGGAACCTAGTAAGTAGAATTTATTGTTTTATCTTACATATAGGATTCTGTGGACTTAACTGACTGTTTCGTGGCAGCGGTTACATGTCTCCTGAATACACAATGGGGCACTTCTCCGAAAAATCAGATGTCTACAGTTTCGGTGTGATATTATTTGAAATTGTCAATGGTCGAAGAAACTCCACCTTCCACAGGAATGAGCAGTCTCTTACACTAATGGGATATGTAAGTGCCCAAATAAACCTAGCCCTTTGGTAACCAGCCATAAATGACGATAATGAGAATGAATTTATATGTAAATTTGGAAAGAAAATCAATATTCATTCCAGTGGTGATGCTAGCTTAGTTCACATTCATCTACTTTTCTTCACAAATATACATTACCATCCAATACTACCCTTCTCAATAATAATGGATGGTAATAGATAATATGAAGAAAATTAAGTTTAGGAATGAGAACATGTTTTCTTGCTAAATTATACTTTAAATTCATTCCCTTTACCATGATTTATTACTAACAGCCAAACGAGACGTTATCATTACATTTGTTATACCTAAAGCATTGCTGCATAAAATTTGAGCAACATTAGCTATTGTCAAGCTAGGATGTCATGGTTGTTTTTTTTCATAATGTTTTCAGGCTTGGAAACTATGGAATGAAGAGAATATGGTTTCATTCATTGATCCAGTGATTTCTGAGCCATCCTTTGAGAAAAGCATCCTAAAGTGCATACAAATTGGACTATTGTGCGTCCAAGAACTGCCTAAAGACAGGCCAAGCATCTCAACTGTTGTATCGATGCTCGATACTGATACACAAGATCTACCCCTACCCAAAAAGCCACCATTTACGGAATGGGAAGAGATGTCATCAGAAGGCCAACAGAGCAGCTCCAACTTAAGCAGGTCCATTAACACTTACTCAACTACAATCATACAGGGTCGGTAATATGAGCTTTCAACATATACCAGTCAGAGTTAAAAGTTAACAGGTGAGAAGAGGGAAGGTTTCAACAGAAAGAATCACACAATGAGTAGATTAGTACACAAGTTCCAATTTTAAAAAGTATAGCAAAGTCCAACCTACAGAACAGAAAAGTCACTCCTATTGTACAAGCCTAAACATATTGCTAAGGCCATGCTTTTGTGAGTGTGTAACTACAATGCTAAGCTACCATTGTTCCTATGTTCGTGTGCGTGTTATATGCAAAGTATTTTTTTTTGTTTTTTTGGTCCTTTTATTATAAACAAGATCTAGGACGTGTTCTTTTGGATTGAATTAATCTGAAGTGAATTAAGCTAAATCCTAAACTCATTGGGAGCTGAACTAATATTTCAGAAATTAAGTCCAAAAGAACAAGATCATAATGCTTCTGAGACCTAATGAAGGTATAAGTACCTTGTCTTAAGCATTATGCACACCGTACCGGCTACCACTTATGAGCTATATCACTATTTATTTCACCTTAACTATCCGTGACAGATGACACTTTGACATGGTTATAAACACTTGGTCACTTCGACCAAAGACAAGGCTAATCCCTCCCTAGTTTTGCACTGTGGCATAATCGTAAATAAAATGAAAGTTGTTTGACACATTGCACACAACCATTCGTGATTTTGGCGATTTTGGCATGCTCCATTCGTAACATTTACAAGTATGACATATTGACATTGTGTTATGTTTCTGAATATAGCATTGTGCATGACTAGGCATCCTTCCAAAGATAACGCGTAGCCTTTCATTGATAGCTACATTTGAACATATATACCAATAGTCCAATACCCTTGCCAAGTCCCAACTAGCAAGTAACCAAGCTCAAAGTATCATCTAATGATTGCTACTTCAAGATATAGCATTACATAAGTTCTATCATTAAACAGTAAACAAGAAGCTTGTACAAATATCATTTGATTTAGTTGCTTAAAATTAGCATAAATTGTATGGACAGACTGAAAATAAACAAAAAAAAAAAAGTAAAGATAAGGGCAAAGAGATCATGGATCTTTCTTAAACTACAAGCTGACCTGAAGTGATAATCCAGTACAAGAACAGGGCATCCAACAGTTACAGTTGACATTACTGAGGAGAAGCACATAGTAAGAGGGTAATAAACAACAAGTGAGCTAATATGTACCCACCAAAAATGGTGAAATTTAGCGATTAATGAATATGATTTGCAACAGATGTGAGGAGAATCAAAGGTATCAACAACAAAGCAAGGATATCTTTTGTTTTTGACAATTCATCGAACACATGATGTGCAACAGCTAAAGCGAAAGGAGATTATAACCCATGCAAATGGCCGTCTCAAAATTCAATATGAAGGCTTGAAGATGATCAAATTGATCAAATGAGGAAAGGCCAAAAAATCAGGCACATGAAATGCACGATATGCAACTGCAGGATCTGCAGTAGAAACGGAAAATTAGTTCGGTTGCATAGTTGCATCTAATAGTTACCCATAAAACAACATTTAGCATGCGTTTGATTCAACTTATATCAGTTCAGACGAGTTTTCAGAAAAGTAACAAGCTTATTTTCAGAAAATTCAGATCAGACCAGATCAGAAAAATTCAGATCAGATTAGAAAATATCAGTTCAGATCAGAAAAAATCAGATCAGACCAGATTAGATCAGCATTTTGTTACTTGTTCCTTATAACTCAATTATTATTATTTCTCTTAACAAATAATAATGAATAGTGTTATATAATTATAATATTATGCATATTAATGATTAATTATATTTATTGATGACAAAAAAAATTGAATTGTTGTGATATTCTAGCTTATTATTTATTTTTATTTTTATTTTTTAGTTTTAGTTTTATCTTTATTTTTATTTTTTTTTTATTTTTGTTTTTATTTTATTTTTATTTTTTTTTTGGCTTTTAAGTTATTTTTTAGTTTTTAGTTTTTTTTATTTTTTATTTTTATCTTTATTTATATTTTTATTTATATTATTTTATTTTTATTTTTTTATTTTTTTATTTTTGTTTTTATTTTTATTTTTAATAATATTTTTATTTTTATTTTTAATAATATTTTTATTTTTATTTTTTATTTTTATTCTTTTATTTATTTTATTTTATTTTACTTTGTTTTACTTTTTTCATTTTTATTTTTTTCTATTATTATTATTTTTTATTTTTATTACTATTTTTATTTCTATTTTAAACAATATTAATAATAGTTTACATTTATAATAATGTACAATTAAATTTCACCAAAGATCGGATCAAATCAAACCAGATCAGACCAGATCAGAAATTTTCAGATAAAAAAAGATCAGATCAGATCAGAAAATTTCAGACGAATCAAACGCACCCTTATTTTTTACTCGTATATTTAAACAACATAAATTTAGAAGGAAAAAAGTTCTAAAACTAAGTGTTCAACATAAATAACAGATTAGGCATGTTCAATGAGATGAGCGCTCATTTAAAATCTTGACCCAACCCAACCATCAAAATTATTGATATGGATCAACCCTTCTTGGAGACTCAATAGCGACACATATGGAAAAACAGATTCATGAAAAGTAACATGAAACAGCTCACATATATAAACCACCCTGAATAATTAGGATCTAGACATCGATGCCCCTTGTAATGGTGGGCATAGCCAATGAAAACTCAGCTAATGATGTAGATATGGTATAAACTGCATCAACCCAATATGATAGATGCATATATTGGCTTGAATAAGCATGGTACTCGGATATGGATATGGATATGGCGCCCTATTAAACTACTTATTCATAAGGGTTTAGGGTGAGTACATGTCAAATTGAGTGTTAACAAATGTAAGCCATGTTGGTTTAGGCCATTGGCTAACAAGGTATAGGGCCTATAGACTAGACATTTTAGTTAGATGAAATTAATCAGGTGGGATTCAAATTGGATCAAATTTTGTCAAATCAAAATCAGGTACAAATTAAATCATTTTGAATCTGAAATAGTTAATTTTCGAATTAATTCAAGTTTGTATGAATTTTAAAAGGGTTGGTACTCATTAATATTATACACCCTTCATTCCTCAAAATTGTTGATATTTACCGTTCATACGCTTTCCAATGTACATTTATACTGTAAATACCTATAATTGCATATTATTAAAAAGTGTAATGATTCAATGTTAATAATATACCTATTAAGACGAACAAAACAAGAACCCATACAGTAATGCTTACTTTTATACATTAAAAGTTACTTAAGATTCTCATAACTTGTGTATATTTGTACACATTTTTCATGAATGAGGTAGTAGGCCATATTATATTAGTTTTAGATGGGAATCGCCCCCTCAAATGTATACAAATTAAACTTTGATGGTTCAAAAATTAGCAACAACTCAGGTGCATTAGGATTTATAATAAGAGATCATAAAGCAAATATAGTGATTTCTGGAGCAAAAAAGTTACATAGAAACTCTTCTATTCTCTTTGTTGAGGCTTCAACAATGAAAGAGAGTATTAGTAAAGCTACTATTTGGAACATCAAAGATATTTTTATCGAATGTGACAATTTAGTAGTAGTGAATGTTGTGAAAGATATTTGGAAAGCCCCGTAGGAAATTCGCTCCATCATTGAAGACATCAAATTAGAATTACGAAATTTCAACTCGTTTGAAATTTGTCATCGTGTTAAACAAACTAATTTGTCATCGTGTTAAAGAAACTCGTTTGAAAGTTCAACTCGTTTGAAATTTGCAATATATACTTACTATGTAAGAGCAAAAGAAAAAACTTGAATTAAATTTTAAAAAATCAAAAAAAAAAATATTTAAATTTTTTTTTACAATTATGTGAAAACTTATTAATTTTATTGTCGAACTACATTGTTAACAAATTTTAAAATCGCATACATGCATTGCGTCCATTAAAAAAAACTAGTTTATCCTTATCTGAAATTAGGAAGTATTCTTCACGACAAAGAATGCTTATCTTACTCTTACCCCGCATCATCACGAAGCGTTTGTTAAATGTTGAGTTCAATCATGTTCAAGCAAATTTAGGAATAATTGCCAAGTTGGTATACTATTATTCCAAAATTGATTAGAGCTTCTACAAAAGTTTGTTTCTTTTTCTTCATATTTGCACCCTTATAAATCCTAGTAGCTTTGTTGCTAATTTCTCAATCCCAAATCAAATCTACAAAATGGCCACATACAAGTTAGAAGAAACTCCAAATACGTTTATCTCACCTTATTATCTTGGCAATGGATTCATTTACAGGATGGTCCAGATCAATAACGAATCAAATCACGTTGTTATTCGTGATATTGACCTACAAAAAGACAAATTGATTATATATGGAACCGAGATAAAAGAACCGATATTGCAAAAGTTGTATGATTCTCTTCGTTTAAGGCCAGCAACTCTAGGAAAAATGTATGTTAATTGTAATGGAGCATGTTATATTGTTGTGGCACAAAAAGGAATTTATCATTCAATTGATAATGTTATCTTTGACTGGTCAAGGTTTGGAGTGGTCGTACCAAATTCCATCAATAATATGTTGAGAAAACAACTACAACAGAAAGACGAGCAGTTTGAGTCCTCCAACCTTGAATTAAAACATAGGGTAGTAGAGTTGGAGGAACAACTTTCTTCGAGTAAATCCGAAAGTGAAGATTCAAAAACAAAGTTTCAAACAATGCAAGATCAACTTTCTTCTATTGAAGGCGAGTTACAATCTACTAAGGTCAAACTAGAGTCGTCGAGTAAAATCATAGTAGAACTCGAGTGTCGACTTAGCTCTTGTGTGAACGAAAAAGAAAATAATGTCATGGAATTGCACAAGGTACAAAATGAACTTTCTAGCAGTATGTTTGAATTAAAATTAACAAAAACCAAGTTGGAGTCTTCCTATGAAAAGTTAAAGCAACTTGATGAAGAACTTTCAAGTTGTAAAAAAGAAAAGGAAGCCAAAGAAGCAGAGCTTTATTTTTTGTCAATGAATGAATTGCAATCCATGAAGATAGTGTTGGAGTTTTCTGAGAAGGAAAATGATAAATCCTTAGGTGAATGCTATGTAATTAAATCAGTTGAAATTGTTGAGGATGTAATTGTGAATTGAAATGCATAAATTGTATTTGTCATTCTATTGTTGTTGTTGCCCCTCATTTATGTTGTTGGTTTTAATCAATTATTATTTCTCAATGCTAACTTCTAGATTGTGCAAAAACAATATACGGAGTATATGTAAAGTTTTCTAAAGCCTCGTAGTTGAACTCAATTGAGCTTCAACTGAAAGGAGCTGGAGTATAACTTGCAGACTTGGTGGTAAGTCCCTCAACGTCCCATGAAAGCATTATGCTTCTACCAAAACCTGTTTCCAACCCATCGAAAATCATTTTTTACCTAAAATATTTTACCTTATTTGTTTTTCATAATGTGATGTGTTATTTTCTTTTACGAGTAATACAATAATTATAAATTGTATACATTAGATAAGAAAAAATTGTATTATTATTATTATTATTTGAAAAAAGGAAAAGGTTAATTCATTAATTGAAAATCATACGACAGCTACAATAGAAATCAGTAACAACAATTAAATACATATTAAAATCGATCAAATTAAATTCAATTTTGACAAAACATAGATTGATATAAAAGATACCTCTAGTAAAACCGTCCCTCTTTATTTGTATCTATACCTTGATTAGATATAAATTTGATTATATCTTTTTTTACATGTCTATGAAAGGTGTCTCAATAAAGTTTTTGAGCTTTGAGACGAATTATACGATGTATAATTTTGTCTCAAATATGAGACATAAATGTTAAAATAAGAATTCAATTTCATCTCATCTTGTCTCTCATAGTGTTAGAGGTAGAATTTTCCTTATACATCAGAGATGATTTTATATCTAATTACTAATTTATATCCATCACTGGCTATATCACTTAAATTTGTAGTGGTGGGATCTTGTTTCCAGGATAGTACAGGTAACTTCTTATTATACCACCAAAAATATTTCACTAATTGTTACAATCAAGGAAGTCAATATTTATATTTAGCTAAAAAGGATAAGCAATAATATTTACAATAATATAGAACTAGCTATTTGTCTTTCATGCAAGCTTTGCGTGCGATGATATTTTAAATAAACGTATCTTTTAATTTGTCCATACAAATAAAAAGATGAAGTTTGTTTGTTCGAAAAATTGAAATATTTGTTAAGTTCACACTCATTTACATAATCATAAACAAACTTTTCCCCTTTCATTCGCCGGTCATCCCACAATAATGAGCAAAAAAAAAGTTTATTTACTATATTCTATTAGCTATCGAATTTCTACGATAATCAAAAGATAAAATTTTTATGTGACAAACTATATCAATATAGATGTCTATTTAGAGAGAATTTTAAAATATGAATTTTGATGTTTTTATTTCATTTTTTATGAATTTTATATTTTGTAATATTTTCATTTAAAAAAATAAAAAATTGTAATAACTTCTCTTAATAATTAGGAATAATGCTAATTGAATTTTTAGAAACTTTTGTTGAGCAACATGGACTTTTTCGTGGGGAACACCATGGCTCCCCTTGACTTATATTATAGAGATATATTAGAATATATTCTAACAAGATCAAACTATTATTTTAAATTTTTAGCTTTTATGGAAAAAAATCTATTAAGTGAAAAGGTAATACGTAATAGTAAATATTTAGGGCTTGTTTGGCATCATTTTTTATTTTCAGTTTTTTGTTTTTTAAAAACTAAAAACCAAAAACAAGAAAAAAGTGTTTCCACTTTTCTGTTGTCAATTTTAAAAAAAATTATATGATTTTAATAAGATTAACCAATTTTTGATTCAAAATATGATATATATTATATAGTTCTGAAAGCAAAAAACCAAAAAATATAAAACCACAACAATACTGAACGGTCCCTTAGTAACCCAATTGGTTTTTTACATCGTGATACTAGATAGAATGTGTCTTATGAGGTAGAATATGTGACTGTCTTATTTCATGTTTTATAGGAATATCATGCTGCCAGTCTGCCATTGCCTAGAGGTTGTGGTAGGAGATTTGTCATTCGTAAAAATTAAACCTTGTAAACCGACCTTCCCTACTCCACCATAAGTGGATTCTTGTCAAATACAGTTTTGAGCTGTACCCGTCAGCGAGAGTACACTTTACAAGGCTTAGTAAGTTGAACCTTAAAACCATATGGTACTAAGAGGAGCAGTCTCTTAAGCTTATAAAGTGTTTTATTAATGTGGGACACTTACATGTATTTTTTGGGGATAACCATATTAGCTTGAATGACTTCAACATTCAACATGACAACGTCACATGTGAGGTCCTTTTTTTAGTTTAGACAATGTGTGATCTTTCATGGGCCAGAGTGCATGGATTTATCAACAATCCCCGTCACACATGTCATTCAACTAAGGTTGTGCTCAGTTCCTCTAAACTTTTTTGATTTGATCTGAAACTTTTCTGATCTGGTCAGATATGATCTGTTTTTTTAAGGAATAGTTAATGATCTGATTTTTTTCTGATAATTTTCTGATCTGCTCTGATTTTTTTAATAAGAATTAGAGCGTTTGAATAAGTTGAACTAAACAGAGCCTAAGTTGGCTCATATATTAGCCATTAAAGGCCCAAAGCTGTGGGCCTGGATTTGAGAACATGTTAAATACAAGCTAGAGCCGCATCCGTCAGCGAGAGCTAATCCACCTTACAAGGTTTAGGAGGTTCCACCTTAAGACCATATGATAATAAGGGGAATTTACATTGGCTTCAACAATTCTTGCCAATCATTGGCTTTTATTCTATTTATTTTATCACATGTAAGATATTGGGTGATACCTCAAGCTGACTCTCACAAACTAATAGCATTGCCCAATTGGGGAGTGAAGATCGTACGTGGAAGTATGGAACAACCAATGTACCCATTACCTTACAATCCGTTTGATAACCGGTCATAATTGTTGGTAATAGGAGTTAATGTACTTGCTTACTGTCATGTTATCTAATTTTTGTTCATAAATATTTATTCTCATCCAACATCAGTATTTCCAATAGCAATGGATGATAATAGAAATTATGAATAAAAATTCAAGCTTGGGAATGAGAATATGTTTTGTGTGAGGATTACAAGATTCCTTACTTTGCTAAATTGTACTTCCTCCGTAACATATTAACGGACATTGCTACACCAACCCACCGGGTTGACAACCCATTACTAATAGAGCAATTAAATAATATTACTTATATTAAGTGGGACTCTATTATCAATGCCATCAACAACTCTTTATTAGTGGTGGGTAGTCATCTCAGTGGGTAGACAGTTTTTTCCCGTATTAACTACAACAATTTGACATTTTTTTCTCTCTACTTTATGTCAAATCATTGCAGTTATTTTGTTATAAAGAGAGTACTTAGCTTATTAGCAATAACCAAATGGGCCATTAGGCCTTTGCATTTCTTGCAAGTTAATTCTTCTCATGATCACTAGTAGAAAAAAGTGCTTTTGCTACAATTTAAGGGATGCGGTTTTTTAAAGAACCGCATCATATATTGACATTATAAGAACTGCATCAGATACCGGTTTTTTAAAATATCTGATGCGGTTCTTATAGGAACCACATCATATAGGAAAAAAAATAAATAAAGCCAGTTCACATCATCCAGTAAATTACCGGCAGCAATTCTAAAAAACAAAAGCCCTTGAATTGCGAATTGAAGAACCCTAAGCTAGCAACCACGCCTTCCACCACCGCTCCAACCGTACCACCGCCGTAACCACTAACCCACTGCACCACTAACCCACAGCACCGCAACCACAGCAACCGGCCAGCCACCTCCAGCCAGCCAGCCAGCCAAAGCTTCGAACCGGCCAGCTTCGAACTAGCTAGGCTTCGAACGACGCCGCACCTCCAGCCACAACCACCGACCTCCGGCCGCAACCTCCAACAGCAACCACCGCCATCTCTTTGAGGTTCAATTCTGTTTTTTACTTCTTTTAATCAAGTTGTTAATTATTGTTGTTGATTGTTCAACTAGTTTCAATTGATTGTTATGGTTGATTTGTGGTTGAATTTTAGTGTGAAATGCTTTAGATTTGACACTTATTATTTTGTTTATGTGAAAAATCATACTAGTAATTCATGCCTACAAGGTGTTTGTTAAAATGCTTCAATGGTTCTTTTTCTTTACAATGAATTGATTTAACAATGAATTGTTAAAACTGGTTGAACAATGAAAGTTTTCATAAATAAATCAACTATTGAGTAATGAACCAAATTATTTCGTGGCTTAATCATTAAAAAATAGTAAGAGTTCCATTTTAATTTGGTTCTGAAATTTCTCATATCAGAGTAACGTTGAATGGCTTCAATGGTAGAACAAACGTTTGACTATAATTCAAGACTTGATTGATTTTTCAGGTCTAAATTTGCATTGTTGAAGACTTAGAACTATTTAAATTCACTTTTTGTAAAAAAAATTTTGTCAATGACATCATTGTTGAATGGAGTATGAACTATGAAGGGTTGTGTTTGAAGGTTCAAAGAAAGGGATGAAGATTGATATTCTGATTTTCAGTTTTTATTTTATTTTATTTTATTGATTTAGTTGTCAAATTATTTTCAAGTAATAAAATGTAAGTTACTAAAATTACCAATTTAATTGAAAATAATATTTTTATACATTTTTAGGAAATTGAATGAATTTGTTGATCATTTAATTTCTTAATCACAACTAGCACAATCAAACGGCTACAATTATCTTGACTTTCATTGACTTTGGTGGTCATTTTTAAGATGACTACCAAAGAATTTTCATCAATTATTACAAGAGAAGTTATAAAGTATATTTTGTTGTTGTGTTTCAATTGTTTTTGTACACACATTATGTCCTATTGATAGCAATACAACCCGAATATGTGTAATTTTTTTATGAAGATGAACGTTGCATTAGTGTTTGAATATTAGTTTTCTCTTAATGATATAGATGCTCGAATTTCATTTCATTTTAGTTTTTTAGGTTTTTTTTCATAGTAGTTATTTTAATTATTTTACTTTTTAAAAAGTTTGTTTGGGGTATAATGTTTAATTATCTAAAATATTTTTTATTAGATGGCAAAAGACCGTTCATGGATGTATGATGACATTGACTCATCGAAATTTATTAATGGGGTTTTAGAGTTTTGTAATTCGGCTGTTGCACATCAGGCTAGGACAGGGGTAAAGGGATTTTATTGTCCTTGTGTTAAGTGTTGCAATGTGTCCAAGGTTTATAGTGTTGATGTGCTTAGGGAGCACATACTTCGTTATGGATTTAGGACTCAGTATCACGTGTGGGTCTATGATGGTGAAGAGGGAGTGTATGAAGAACAATTTGGTGCGGATGATGTGCACAAAGATGGAAATGTGGCTCATGCGATTGAGGAGGTTGATAGTGACTATGATCATGAAGATGATGATGATTATGTTGGTGAGGATATACATGGTGTGGATGAGATGATGGATGAGATTGAGGATGACCTTTTGAAAAATCAACGTTTGTTTGATTATTTAACAGAGGCTTCTGAAAAGCCGTTGTATCCAGGTTGTGTGAAATTCACCAAACTTTCAGTCGTGTTGTCACTTTATAACATTAAGTCAAGATTCAATTTGAGTGACATTTGTTTCACAACCATTTTGGAAGCGTTAAGTGAGATGTTTCCCGATGGCAATGAACTTCCAACGTCGAACTATTATGCTAAAAAACTTATGTGTCCTTTTGGTTTAGAGTACACATAACATTAAGTCTAGTTTTAATTAACATATATATTCATGATTAATAAGCAACATATATATTTGACCATGTGAAATTATAGTGTGATGAAGAAAATGAGTGGAAGAAGAGGACTTAGTAGAACCTCGCTTCCTGAATGGAAATCTGTCAAGGTAATTGATTTCGAATAAATTTGTGTATTTAAATTTAATTTCATTTTTATTCCATATATATAGTTTTTAGTAGTACGTAACATATTAACAATATACTTAATTTTATTCCATGTTTATTTCGTGATTAGTGTGCACAACAAAAGACTGGTCTTGATTGTGGCTATTTTGTGATGAGATTTATGCACGACATAGTCTCTACTTGCACAGAAGTAAATGATTTGGAGAAGGTACGTAAAAATTTATTTTTTTGTAAATTACTATGAAACTTAGGAGGTTTGGGGGGTCAGTGGTGGGGGAGGGGCTTGGGGGGTGGGGCAGGAGTGGTTGTCGTTCCGAAAAGCCCTTGTTGCCCGCTAAACCTTGCAAATGAGTCATATAATCCAAAATTATATGGTTTAAGACATTCATGAAGCTTTAAAACTTGAAAAAGACTATGTAGGTTGAAATTGGGAACAAATACACCCTTAAACAACCCAAAATGGCCGGTTTGGCTTGTTGTCGTTCCGAAAAGCCCTTGTTGCCCCCTAAGCCTAGAAAATGAGTCATATAATCCAAAATTATATGGTTTAGGACATGCATGAAGCTTAAAAACTTGAAAAAGGCTATGTAGGTTGAAATTGGGAACAAAAACACCCTTAAACAACCCAAAATGGCCGGTTTGGCTTGTTGTCGTTCTGAAAAGGCCTTGTTGCCCCCTAAACCTTGTAAATGAGTCATATAATCCAAAATTAGATGATTTAGGACATGCATGAAGCTTAAAAACTTGAAATAGGCTATGTAGGTTGAAATTGGGGAAAAAACACCCTTAAACAACCCAAAATGGCCGGTTTGGCTTGTTGTCGTTCCGAAAAGCCCTTGTTGCCCCCTAAACCTAGCAAATGAGTCATATAATCCAAAATTATATAGTTTAGGACATGCATGAAGCTTAAAAACTTGAAATAAGCTATGTAGGTTGAAATTGGGAACAAAAACACCCTTAAACAACCCAAAATGGCCGGTTTGGCTTGTTGTCGTTCCGAAAAGGCCTTGTTGCCCCCTAAACCTTGTAAATGAGTCATATAATCCAAAATTAGATGGTTTAGGACATGCATGAATCTTTAAAACTTGAAAAAGGCTATGTAGGTTGAAATTGGGAACAAATTACACCCTTAAACAACCCAAAATGGCCGGTTTGGCTTGTTGTCGTTCCGAAAAGCCCTTGTTGCCCCCTAAACCTTGCAAATGATTCATATAATCCAAAATTAGATGGTTTAGGACATGCATGAAGCTTAAAAACTTGAAATAGGCTATGTAGGTTGAAATTGGGGACAAAAACACCCTTAAACAACCCAAAATGGCTGGTTTGACTTGTTGTCATTCCGAAAAGCCCTTGTTGCCCCATAAGCCCCCGAAACTTTGTCAAAGTGTGATATTTTACATTATTACCAATCATAGCTATATTAGAATTAAACATTTTTAATTAAGCCAAATTAACCCATTTAACAGGTTCTCTTTATTTTTTTCTTTTATGATTTATATTTTAGGTTTACAAGGTTTCAAGGGAAACAACTTTTAGTGTTGAAGAAATCACAGTCGTTCGAGACTTATTTGTAGACTTTATCTCCGAATGCATATGTTCTCTGTAAAATAGATAGGTTTTGATATATTATATATGTAGGAATTGTTATAAACTTTCAAAAATTATTTACATTGGATTTGTATGTCGTAGTTGGACAAAGGTGCATCGGGTAACACATTTGTGTGCTAAATTTATTATGTTTTGGAAGATGTAATAATGTGATGATGATAGATATATGAGTTGTTATTGGATTAATTAATTTATATATATTTATTTTTAATTAAAGGTAAATGTTTAAACAAAGGCGCGGCGCTGGGAGTGATTATATATGATTTGCGCCACGCTGGCTTGATGTGTATGATGATAGATGTGATATTGGATCATGAATTGTGATCGATTTTAATATATAAACCGCGTTAAATTTATTTAAAATATATATATATATATATGATGCGGTTCAAATAAAAACCGCATCTTTGTTTAACCACTACATGATGCGGTTCTTAGGAAAACCGCATCATAAAACTATGTTTTTTTTAAAAAAAAATTTACCTGTATATGATGCGGTTCTTGAAGAACCACATCATATACACTTTTTTCCAAGTGCTGCGCCTGCTTTTGCTGCGGGGCAAAACCGCAGCACTCGGGCTTAAAAACCCCGCAACAAATGGCCTTTTTTCTACTAGTGAGGTTGACTTGGCCCACATGATTCCACAAACTTTATTCTTTTTCAACACTATTATTTGCTTCAGAAAAACAATCAACTACGGATGAAGTAATATTCTTCATCTTACCAAAAGATATACGAAAGTATCATGTATTCAAGTGAGGTATAATTGAGATCTAGGTTACCTCTTCACCTCAATATATATAAACAATTTTTTGTTTGGTACCTCACCTTATACACTACCTTAGTTATTTCCCTTCTTTTAACCCCAAAAAAAGTGTCCTTAAAAATCTATGTTCTTAAAAATCTAATAAAAAGATGGTGGTTTACAACTTAGAGGAGGATCCCAACATGTACATCTCTCCAAGTCACTCTGGAAATCGATTTATGTATCGAATGGCAACTTTTGCTAGGGAGTCACTTACTAGAAAAGTTATTCGTAACATAGACCTGAGAAATGATAAGCTGAAAGTCTATGGAACCGAGATAAAAGAGCCAGTGTTACGTAGGTTGTATGAGTCTCTTACTTTAGGTGTCGGTCCGAAAATGGGACATATTTATGTCAATTGTAACGGAGCGTGTTATTTTTTCATAACAGGTAAAGGCATTTGTAGGCCAATTTATAACATTATATTTGATTGGTCTGCATTTGAAGTAGTAGTACCAGATTCCTTGAATGATTCCTTGAGAAAACAACTCCATCAGAAAGAAATCGAGATCGAGAAGGAAAATGAAGACGTGAAAAATGAGCTTAAAAGGTTACAAGATGAACTTTCAGCTACTAAAGAAGAGCTGATTTTCACCAAAAAACAGCTTTTAGAATCCTCTGAAAAAAAGGTGAATGAGTTAATAAAGGGTTATCAAGATAACAATGTAGGGTTATTTCAAAAGGTATCAGATGAAATTCAATCAGTGAATGCTAAGGTGAAGTTTGCAAATAAAAAGTTGGATCAAGCTCTAGTAACCCAATTATGGGCAAATTGTTATAGAGATAATGATGATTTACCAGTTTCTATAGCTATTGAAGATGAAGTTGAATCGGTTAATAACTAGTAGATTACGTAAAATAATGTAAATGCATTGCAAATGTAAATAATTCTTTTATTATGGTTACATGTAGATAGGGAAATTAAATCTAGAGGAAAGTGACTATACTTTAATTTGCATTGCATATGTAAATAAATAATGTACAAAGAAATTAAAGTATAAAGAAAAGGAGAAGGAAGCTAATTAATGTTCTCCAAGACATTGTTGTAAAATGGGATTTATACATACGTTACAAAAAAAAAAATTATAGAGTACGTGAAAATGAATAATTAATTGGATCCACAACAAAAATAAAGTTAAAAAAATTTGAAAAAAGGCTATTAATTTTTGTACTAAATATAGTAAAAAAAAATTGTTGCAAATATTGCGTTACAGTATAAAATGGTAAAAGTTGCAAATATTGCAATACGGAGGATATTCTTTCATACATGTTTGTATTGTCTAATTCTCTCACCTCAATATTATTTCATATTTTGTTAGATTATTAAATTTTTATTTCATAACTAACTCAACAATTTAACAATTAAGGGTGCGTTTGATTCATCTGAAATTTTCTGATATAATCTGGTCTTATCTAAACTTTTTTTTTTATCTTATTTGAATTTTTCTGATAAGATCTAAAATTTTCTGATTGTAGTTATTTTTATAGTTAGAATTTTTCTGATCAGATCATAAATTTTATGAGCTGATATGAACTTTTATGAAATAAGCATTAGGGTGCTTAAATAAGTTGAATCAAACGCAACCTAATACTTCCCCCGTTTATAAATAGTTGCAAAAAATAATTTTTTATCTCTCACAAAAAAGACCAATTTGTTGCAACTATTTTAAAAAAAAAAAACAAAGAAGAAAAATAATTCTGAATTTCGGATAGTCATCAATTTTATTTTTGATATTTCTTATACCTCCTCTGTAAATGGATTCTTGCAACAAATGAATTTTTCACGTATGCCGAGACAAAGCTTTGAAGATTAATATCTTTAATTATGTATTTAAAAAAAAAAATTAATCACTAAATAATAAAAATCTTCGAATTGAGACGAATCCAATAAGATCCCACATGACTATATTTTTCTTTATGTACGAGTTACAAATTACAATCAAAGTGAAAATTTTAAATAGTGTCAATAATACATTTGTTGCAACAATTCATTTACAGATGAAGTGTTTTATTCAATGACCCAGGGCATCTATATTGCCGGGGTAAAAACAAAAAACTAGTTGAAATATTATTTACATCTTATTGTATTTGCTCCCAACCACACTGCGGATTATACGCGTCCCTCAGGTATTGGACCCCTACGCACATCGATATCAATCCTTTTTTAGATGCTAAATTCTCTTATTTCTTAGCACTAGATAAATCAGGATATCTATTCGAGAGGAAGAGATCTTGATTTTCTTTCAATTGTTTACCTTTTCTCCCAAAAAAAATCTTATTGTATTTGCTCGATGTCTATCAACACCAAGTATAATCATTAAAATTAAATTCTGAGTTCAAATAATTATACATGGACATTTTTAACTAATTAAACTTAGATGGATGTAAAAGTCATCATGCATGCTTTCTTGGCTTTAATTGGGGTTTGTTAAATTGTTACTGGGAAAGTAAAGGCCGTCTGCGGCCAATCGTCCTCTCGGCTGATGTCAAAGGAGGCTCTTGCTCATTAGGTATAGGGCTCTAAAACAGGTAAAATCGTCTATAACAGGTTCGGTTAAAAAATGATCAGATCAAAACATGTTAGAGCATTGTTAACAACAAACTCCAACAGTCTCATTGGTTTTTTTTTATTAGTATAAGTCGGTCATATCTAGATACAGTTCTTAGCAACCAAGTTATTGTAGGTAGCAGGTCAAACTCCAACGGTCTCAAGTGATTTTTTTACAAGTCATAAACGGTATTCACATCAAATTAGACGACCACAAACTGGTTTTTGCAGGTCTTAATCGATATTTGTGTCAAAATAGATTAGGCTGCTACAATGTCAGGTTAAAATCCATCGTTCATTATTGGGCATGATGACAATGTTAAGATTTTCATTTTGGAAAAAAAAAATACGAAGTATATATTTCATAAACACATATTAATATATTATAGAGGTGAAATAAATAATGATTTTTAAAGTACAATACTTTATAAATAGTGTATTGAAAGAAAATAATTTGCATTATATTAAATCGGATGAAAACAAATCAGATCGAAAGGAAGGTTTAAAAAGGTTAATTGGGTTAAAAGCAGGTTCGTATTAAAATATATTCGGTACAATACAAATAAGTTAAAATAGATTGGAATTTAAAACTGAGTTTAGTACCGGTCGGGTTTGATCGATATGCATAAAATAGGTCAAAAATTATATCAGTCTAAATTCAGATTCCACATACTAGTCACTACCTAGTCATTTCTATTCGAGCAAAAACATGTTTGGATTACAGTTCCACTAAGGTTGTAATTCTCTAGTCTTTAACAATGAATTATGTTCAACTCATCAAACTACTTTCAAAATTAAGATGCATATTAAGGGTCCGTTTACTAGAGCGAAAAATGTTTTTCCTGAAAACAGTTTTCCTATTTTACATCGTTTACTTTGGGTGAAAAAATAAAATGTAAAACTTTGGGTGAAAATTCATTTTACATCCTGTTGGAAACATTTTCCTCCAAATTTGGGAGTAAAACTTATTTTCCGTGCAAGTAAACATTGAAAAACTTCTATGAAAATGAGTTTTCCAACGTAAAATGTTTTTCATGAAAACTCGTTTTACATCAAAAATGTTTTACACCAAAGTAAACGAACCCTAAAAATTAGAAAAACTGAAATGATCGAGGATCCTATATATCCCAAACACTAGAATTCTTCCAATACAAATACCCTAAGGAAAGGAAAACTTACAACCTCTTGGAGTCTCCTCCCCAGGCCAATTAAGGTCATTATAAACTAAATTTTGATGGTCTAAATATTCTGATCAAAGCAATTCTATCGGCTTCTTAATTAGAGATAGTGTTGGTATTAGATACAAATGTAGGTGCTAAACGCATAGAGTATGCAAATTCAATTCTTTTTGCTGAAGCCATATCTCTTAGGGAAGGGGTTAATAGGTCATCTTGTTAGGAATAGACAAAATTCAAATTGAGGGAGATAACCTTGCCTAATTAACACTATCCTTCAAATATGGGAAATTCGGTAGAAAATTCGAAATTTAATTGAAGACACAATCATAGAATTAATTAAGAGCTTCTCTTATTTTTCTATTAATCATATTTTCTTAGAAAGTAATTAAGCAGTAGATCACGTAGCTAATCTTGGACATCAAATCCACACTATGACTTAGCTTGTTAGTTCAATCCACGTCAGCGATACTAAACTTTCCTTGGTTATCTGTAAGAATGTTTGTGGTTGACCCTATAAAAGAGATTAACTGATTTTTCTTTTCCTTATAAAAATAAACAACTAAGTTATCTTTGGAGATGCTGCTGGATTTTGTACCTTTTTTTGGCTAGCATGGATATATCACCAATCACCACTCACAATTTGAAAATCACAAATACCCTTTGATGGAGATGCTTCACGTTGATACGCCACCTACAAATAGGATTATTCTTTTCTTTTTATATACGCTCTTTGGAAAGAATATACTTTAATTTGCATTAACCTACTACATAGAAAAACAATGACATAAAATTCAGAAACGCCTAAACACTATTATTGCGATATTTCCATTAATCGAGGAAAAGAACATTCATTGAAATACTTCTATACACATCTATATTCTATAACTATGCCTTTGTTTTCTCTTTGTGTATAAATTTCAAAATACTTAATTTTCTTCATTCCAACCATCTCAATTCATTTCAATCATTGTCATTGTACTCTATTTTTTATCTGTTTCATACACCATTATTGGTTCAATTCTTAATCAAGACATGACGATTTACAACTTGGAAGACACTCCAGATGTTTTCATTACTCCAAAATTTTACGACAATGAGTTTGAGTATCGAATGGAGCAGTTTAATGGGGAGAATGATAAAAAGGTAATTCGATCGATAGACCTAAGGAAGGATAAGTTGATGATACATGGAACCGAGATCACAAAATCTTCATACAAAAGGTTGTATGAATGTCTTATTTTAAGGCCTAAGGTAGGAATTATATATGTTAACTGTAATGGAGCATGTTATATTTTTGTGACAGGAAAAGGTTGTTTCAGGCCAATTCATAATATAATTTTTGATTGGTCACATTTCGGAGTGATGGTCCCAGATTCCGTCAATTACTCACTCAATCAACAGTTAGAGCAAAAGGAAAATGTGATAAATAATTTGAACAACCAACTTTCTTCTATTGAGGCTAATTTTAAGTCTTCAATGGAGGAAGTAGGGAAGCTTAAGGAAGAAATTATAAGCTGCAAGAAAGAGATGGGAGTTAAATTGCAAGAAGTATGCCAAAGGCTTTCTTTGGTTGATTTTGAACTCGAACTTTACAAAATTGAATTGGAATCATACAAGAAAGGTGAAGAAGAGCTATTAGATCAAATCTGTAGTTCTAAGGAAGAAAGTCGAAAAGTAGAGTTAGAATTACAAAAAACACAAGCTCAACTTTCTTCGGTCAATTATGAGTTACTATCTACTAAAGTTACACTGGAAAACTCAACTGAAAACATAAGAGAACTTGGGCATCTACTTTCTTCTTGTAGAAACGAAAATCAAGAAATCAAAAGAAAAGAAAGAAGTGCGGAAGAAGAAAATTCTATGATTAGTCTCGAGCTCGAATCATTTAAGAACAAACTAGAATTATCACACAACAATGTAAAAGATCTAGAGGAGATAATTTCTTCTTATAAAAAGGAAAATGAAAATAGGCAAATAGAACTACAAAAATTAAGAGATCAACTTTCTTTAGCTAATCATGAATTAGAGTCAACCAAGGCATTGGTAGATTCCTCCAAAAAAGAGGTAAAGGAGCTCAAGAATCAACTTTATAGTCATATGAGGGAACAAAATTATCTAGAAGTAGAACTACATAAGGTATTAGATTGTATTTGTTCAATTAATTCTGATATGATGTCCAATAATCACAAATTGGATCAACTATTAATTTCTAAGTTGTGGGTTGAAGTTGATGGTTATTATGACCCTAAATCTGAAGCAAACCTACAGTGTTCTAAAGTGGTTATTAACTCTTCATCTGTAAATATGTAGACATATTCACATACATTTCATTCTTTGTTGTTCAAATTTGTATTAATTTATTTCAACATTTTCTATTGTACTCTTGATTAACTCATGAATCATGATAAAGCTCTTTGTTTAGTATCAATCCGTTTTTGTTCAAATTTGCAATCCAAGTCCCACATGGAAATATTAACAAAGTACGTGTTGTTTTGCATACAATAAGTGTCCACCTATTCCATCAAATTATCAATATTAGATATTTTTTGGAGGTGGTCAAAAATAAATTTATGCGGATTATGCCTAAAGTAAACAATATCATACTTGTAACGACCCGACTTTTTAGACTGTCGATTGACGAAGGAAATCGACATACGGATCATTACTTAAACATTAAACTTAATATTAATCAAATATTCAAAAACTAAGGCATCTTTTATTAACTTAATAATCAAAATCCAAAAGTCTACAAAGGATAAATACTAAATTACATAAATTAAAGATGTTTTTCCCAACAGGCTGGGAAAATTAATAACATAAAAGTCTTATTGAAAACTCTAAATAAACTAAGGTTGAACTACAAATCTCAGCCACACAAAGCCCAATCCAGCGAAAGCCCGTTCTAAGCTGCTGCATCATCACCTGAAACTGAAGGGGGGGTCCACCGTCAGTGGCGAGTAACTAGGTTGTCCCGCTTAAACGAGGGACCGCTAATCACATAATAGCATAGAATTGTACACGAAAATCTCACGTAAACATAACACATTTCATACAAAAACTCATACAGGGTACGTATAAAAATATGTACAAAAATACGTATAAAAATACGTATACAATACGTATAATAATACCTGCAAAATACGGTTAGAAATACGTACAAAAATACATATAAAGTATGTATACAATACGTATAATAATACCTGCAAAATACGGTTAGAGATACGTACACAATGCGGGTACGACATACAAATACATACACTTATACATACATACTTAAGTCATACAAATACAGATATACAAAGCGGAAGACTTATACTACTCGAAGCACGTACATTTCATACTTATCTTATATTATAAACACTTATAACTTGGTTATCATTATTTCATTATATCATATCTTATCTTAATCTTCTTAACTTATCATACATCTTACTTATCATACTTCTTAACTTAACATATTTCTTAACTTCTTAGCGGACCGGTCTTTATAGCTCGTAGTGAACCTTTGCGTCCACAACTTTCCTAAAACATGCCGGGGTGAACCTTTGCGTCCCACCCGTAGCCCTCCTTTGCGAGAACTAAGCCTAAGCTATGGCCATAACCCCTAAATAGTCCTCCTTTGCGAGAACTACCTAGACGACTACATATCCTAGAATCAAGAACTGCGCAGATACCGCAGTCTGGCAGTGGCAACGACTTAACCCGATTGATAACCTTTGCGTTATCGCAGGGGCGTCCTATCTTATTAACCCGATTGATGACCTTTGCGTCATCGCAGGGGCGACCTTAACTTATTATCTTTCTTATACTTGGAATTACTAGGTAACCGTAATCGGAAATGAAATGTTCGAAGTCCCAGGAAAGAGAGGTGCGGCACGTACATTGGTCACCTTAAATACCAAGTCTTTCCTAGCCAGAGATCGAAACAAATCAATAACCTTTTTACTCTGTTTCCTTTCCTTCCCTAATAATATCTTATTGTACTTTACTTCTTATAGTAACTTATTCCTACTGACTTCCTTTAATAATATAATAACAATAAATATTAGGGTGACAGATATATTAACTATCCTGAAATCCTTTTATTATTATTGTAACTTATTCCTTTGGTCATATTATTATTACCCTTCATATTACAACTTATCCCTAATAACAGATATTAATAATTATATTAATAATATTAATTCATAAACTTATTCCAATATTATAATAAGTCTAAATTAAACTAAAATAGTCCAAAATAAAAATAGGGCCACTCGACATAAAAAAATAAACATATAAAAATTAAATAAATTCATAAATTCATCATATAATCAATTAATAAATTACATAAAAATTACAATTAAATACATAAATTACCTAAAACATGATAAAAATACTATTCTTTGTTTTTCATGCCACTCGACATTTTGAGCCAAAATTACCATGAGATTTAACAACTAATCAAATAAATATAATTGACAATAAATCATAATAACTTATTATTAAACATTAAATTTATCCTAAAAACATAATACATCAAGATTAATTGCCAAAGCAAAATAAAAATCACTCTTTTCAATTATAAACTACACGGCACTCTTCAAGAACCAAGATCAAGATTTTAACAAATTTTATACAATCATATAATTTAAATAGATTAATGTAAACATTGAACAATTAAAGATTAAACAAGATTTCAATTAAAACATCAAGAAAATATCATGCTAAACACTCATACATCACTCGACAATCATGGAGAAAATCAAGAACAAGATCCAACAATTATCATGCAATTATTCATACAATATACTTAATTAAAATAAACTATTCATGCATAGAATACATTAAAATAATTAAAGATTCATACTAAAATCAAGAAAATAACATGTTCTTAAGATATCATATGGTCCGAAATATTAAACCTAATCATGATACTAAATCTTTATAATTTTCGTGCTTTTAATCCTAATTAACTATGTAATTAACTTGTTCCAGATTTAAGTGAGATAGCATAGTTGCCTCTGATCACTAAAATATTCCAAGGCAAAAATTCACCACTTTGGGTGAATATGGCACGACTGATTTTTGAGGGGAAAGGAGGATAGTTTTCTTTTAGGGTTTATAAGCTTTTGCAATTAGGAACCAAATAAATTGCTAAGCATGATATATATAGAGGTAAAAGGAAAGAAAAGAAAACAAAACAAGCCCTAAAAATTCCTAGGGCTGCCGTGAGAGGTGAGCAAAAATAGGGGGGTGGAGTGCACTTAGTTAGGTAGTTTAGGCTAGGTTTGAATTAGTTTAGGGATTTAAAATATTATTTAACTTAATTAATTTAATTAATTAATTAATCAAATTAAATCCAAAAGAAATAATACTTGGCCCAAAAAAAAAGGGAGGACCGGCCATGGCAAAAGGAGGAAAAAATTGGGTCATTGGCCCAATTTGAGAAAAAGAAAGCAGAATAAAATAAAACAGTCCAAATTAAATGGGCCATTTGGACTTAGAATAAATAAATAGAACTAATAACTGCGAAATTTTCTGGCCCTAAATTTCGGGTTATTACAATACTAATGTCGAAGACAGGTGGTGTGTGGGACCCAACAATGTTCATTTTGGATATCTAAAAAAAGGATGCGTTTTTTTTATAAAAAAAATGTGCATTAAACTTATTTAATTAAAAATTTAATATTTGTACTAAAAATTCCAAATATTTGATCTAAAATATCAAAAAATTCTAGATTCTTGAAACGAAATATTTAAAAATTTTGGATATCAAATCCAAACATCCATTCTGAAATATCTGAAATGAAAAATTAGATCACAATTCCGAATTTTCGTTTTCACTTTAGCACGAACTCATCATTACAAATGTATACAATGAGGTTCAAATCCAAGAACCCGGATTTGATGTTTGCATAAATTAACTAACATGCTAAGTACTGTACCTCATATATCAAAGGTTTGACGTTTGAAAGATTTAACCAGTAGGTTAAGAATCATAGCTGCTTATACAAAAGTTTCTAATTAGTAAAAGAGAAAGTATTGGGTCAGACCGTCTGACCAAATGTTATTGTCAGACGGTTGAAACCCAACAAATTCTTTTAACCTAAAACTAATCAACATTACCTTCTTCCTCCCAAAACCAACACAATTTCACTACTCCCCTTCTCTTTCCTTCATCATCTTCCATATATATACTAATCTGTCAATTTTTTTTTTGCATTTTCCCACTTGGCATCAAATTAATATCGATGCAAGCAATCATCGATAATCAGGAGACCAATTTTTCTTCCTCCAGCTACTTTGCAATCCAATAATATTTCTCACCACCTAATATTTCGCGTAATTGCAATAGTTTCGCTGCTGCCGTCGTCGTTGTTGTGGTTGTGAGCAGGAAAATGAAACAGAGAGTGAGCGAGTACAATGAAAGTGACATTGTTGATCAGTATATTAGATGGATGAGATGAGGTGAGAAGAGAATTTGGGGTGGTGGTAATGGAGGAGAGGATGACCATGGTGGTGGGACGGAGGAGAACATGATGATGGTGGTGGGGAAAGTGCTCCATCTTCCGGGTTTATTTTACGTTTTCTAGGTTTTTTTGTAATGTCCAAGTCCTTATTATTTTTTATCTAGGTAGTTTCTATTTTCGTCCAGGTCAGTATTCCAGCTTAGGGTCAATTGCAATTTCGTCCAGGTTAATTTTTTATTTTTTTATCCAGGTTAGTGGTTATTTTGTCCAGGTTAGTGGTTATTTGTCCAGGTTAGTGGTTATTTGATCAGGTTAGTGCTTATTTCGTCCAGGTTAGTACTTATTTTGTCCAGGTTAGTGCTTATTTCGTCCAGGTTAATGCTTATTTCGTCCAGGTTAGTGTTTATATTTTCCAGATGAGTATAATTTTTCAGTTAGACTCGTCTGACAGCATCATTCTGTCAGACTTGTCTGACACAATACCTTCTCTTAGTAAAAAAAAACTAAGCTACTTCTTTTCTTGTACAATACTGCGTTGCCAAAGAATAACCTCTCACAAGAGGAAAAGAAAATTCGTTCAAATATATATGAGAACTCTTATATAAAGAGAAATTTATCTATATTTAGTAAGATAGACACCTACTTATATGAACAAAAATGATCACTATCAACTTTGGAAAAAATTCCTGATATTTTTATTACTCCATAATGTTATGGCAATAAGTTTGAGTCTCCAATGGTGTAATGGTGCGCTTCAATATACTCAAACAAAATGCTGCTGGAATCATTGTGACCTATAGATGTATGCCAAGAAAACTAGTAATATATACTCAAACATTAAAAAAAATGTACATGTGTAAACATTTACAATGTACGTAGTTTTTAACGTCAATGAAAACTAATGTTTAAAGCTTTAAGCATTTGTAATACAAGCGTCAATGAGTTGGTTTATAAAATGTTACAGTATATTTAATTAATAACTGTTAGGAATATTATTTCTGAGACAGGTCTCCTTGGTGCTAAACCAGTCGGATTTCCCATTGAACAAAATCATAAACTTGGTCTTGCTACTGGTGATGTTCTTTCTTATCCTGAAATTTACAGGAGGCTTGTGGGTAGACTCATTTATTTGGCTGTCACCCGTCCTGATATTGCGTACTCTGTCCACATATTATCACAATTCATACAGGAACCTCGTAATGAACATTGGGAAGCCGCACTTCGGGTTGTACGATATCTCAAGGGTACTCCGGGACAGGGTATTCTTTTGAGATCTGATAGTGATCTTTCATTACAGGGATGGTGCGATTCTGATTGGGCATCCTGTCCTATCACTAGAAAATCTTTGACTGGCTGGCTTGTTTTTCTTGGTCATTCTCCTATTTCTTGGAAAACCAAGAAACAAAATATTGTTTCTCGTTCTTCCGCCGAGGCAGAATATCGTTCTATGGCCGCCATAGCTTGTGAACTGAAATGGTTAAAGGGTTTGTTACTCAGCTTGGGTGTTCACCATCCCAAAGCTATCAAATTATTTTGTGATAGTCAATCTGCACTTCACATTGCGAAAAATCCAATTTTTCATGAGCGCACCAAACACATAGAGGTCGATTGCCATTTTGTTCGTGATGCTATAACAAGTGGTTTGATTGAGCCTTTGTATGTCCCAACAACTAAACAATTGGCGGATGTTTTCACAAAGGCCCTCGGGAAATCGCAATTTGATTATTTACTGGGCAAGTTGGGCATTTTTAATCCCCATGCTCCAACTTGAGGGGGGTGTTAGGAATATTATTAGAAATATTAATTCCCTTAATTATAAGCCTAATTATAGGATATGTTTAAGCAATATTCTTGTATATCTTTTTGGTATAGTTTGTAATCCTTTTAATTGATTCCATATCTTGATGGAATAATTTTGTACGTTATATATCATTGAATCAAAGGCAGTAAAGGGGCAAGAGATCAATGCCTAATTGTTTCTCTACAGTTTATTTGCTTATTGATAAAACAGAGGTGTTTCGAATGTTTATGTCATTTATTGCTATGGTTGATAGACAATTTTCACAGACCATTTGTAATACCCCGAAATTTAGGGCCAGAAAATTTCGCGGTTATTAGTTCTATTTATTTGTTCTAAGTCCAAAAAGCCCAATTAAATTGGACTGTTTTATTTTATTTTCCTCTCTTTTTCTCAAATTGGGCCAATGACCCAATTTTTTCCCTCTCCTTTATGACATGGCCGGGCCCCTCCTTCCTTTTGGTCCAATGTCACTTCTTTTGTTTAATTTAATTAGTTAAATGATTTAATTAATTAAATTAAATAATTATTTTAAAACCCTGAAACCTAGTCTTCTAGGCCTTTTTGCTAGGTCCAATTGCCCCCTATTTCCCCTCCCTTTTCACGGCAACCCTATTGTTTTTTTAGGGTTTGTTTACTCTCTTTCTTCTATAAATACAAGGCTTAGCAACTCATTTGTTTCCTAATTGCAAAAAGCTTTGAACTCCAAAAATATTTTTCTTTCCTCTTCCCTCACAAAAGCCGAACTACATTCACCCAAAGTGGTGAATTTTTCCTTGGAAATTTAAGCGATTTAAGGTAACTATGCTATTTCGTTTAATTTCGGTACAAGTTAATCACATAGTTAATTAGGATTAAAACATGAAAATTGTTAGGAATTAGTGTCATGATCACCTAGAAAATTTCGAATCATATGATAGGATATTATGTAATTTTTTCTTGATGATAACATGTAATCTTTATGAATTATTATGAAATTTTCTTGATTATTTTATGTAGTTTCTTGAAATCTTAATTGTTGAATAATTACTTGTATGAATTTATTTATTAATCAAATCTTGTTATTTCTTGATGAATTTTTCGTGGCAGTTTCTTTACTATTTGATTATGAATCATGATTTATTTCGTGGCAAAATTCGTCCTTTTATTGCTTATAATAATTTAATCTTTCAAACCGGTAAAACTGTCCAGATTCGGTTTACGAATTTATTAAGATACTTAATCAATTCGGATGGCTACGAAATTTTAGGTGGAAGTCAGTAATAGTGTTTTACAGCTTGTGTTAAACTTTCTTAATTTTTAAAGATCGTTTTCTATGGCAGAAAAATCTGAAACTGAATTCAGCCTAATCTGATTTGTTAGTTATAAAATTCCTTAAAAATAGTAAAAGATGTTATTTTTGGACGAAATTTATGCACGTCAAACCATGAACCTACATCTAGCTCCCATCAAAATTTCCTGATTATTCGAGATCTTTTAATGGTGGTTCTTAATTTAATACTTTAAAATCAGATTGTGTAAAATATGGTGTTTTAAGGATAATTCTAATGTTTATTATAAAGTTCGCTATGATTTATTGGTTATTGAATTTAATTAATTAAAGACGTAATTTTTGGTATTGTTGTTCATGATTTTCGAGTGGTATAAAATATGAAAGGTAGAATTTTTATCATGTTTTATGCAATTTTTGGTGATAATTATTAATTATTCGAATTATTGTTAATTGAACTGATTTTGTTAATTATTATGTTGATGAATTTATCTAATTAGTAAACTAACCCTAAAATGTCGAGTAGGTTAGTTATTGTTGACCAATTTTAGTTTAATTATTTTGGCTTATAATAATATTGGAACAATTTTGGGGATTAGTATTATTATTATAATTATTAATATATAACATTAGGAATAAGTTATAATGTGAAAGGGTAATAATAATACGATTAAAGGATTTAGTTATTTTGGACAATAAGTTGTATTTATTTTTTATTAAAGGAAGTCAGTAGGGGTAAGTTACAATAAGGAATTAAAGATAATAAGATATTATTAGGGAAGGAAAGGAAACAGAGTAAAAGGGTAATTATTTGTTTCGATCTCTGGCTAGGAAAGACTTGGTATTTAAGGTGGCCAATATACGTGCCGCACCTCTCTTTCCTGGGACTTCGAACATTTATTCCCGATTACGGTCACCTAGTACTTCTAGTTATAAGAAAGATAATAAGTTAAGATCGCCCCTACGATGACGCAAAGGTCATCAATCGGGTTAATAAGATAGGACGCCCTTTTTGATGATACACGAGTCATAAGATCGGGTTAAGTCGATGCCACTGCCCCATGGGATGAATACACGAGTTCACCCGGGCAGTTCTGGGTCTTAAAATATGTAGTTGTCTAAGTAGTAGTACATGAGCTGCTATTTAGGAGTTATGGCCATAGCTTAGGCTTAGTGGTGCACACGGGATCCACTACGGGTTGAATACACGAGTTCACCCCGGCATGTTTTAGGAAAGTTGTGGTGCACACGGGATCCACAACGAGTTATAGTGACCGGTCCGTTAAAAGATAAAGATGATAAGATATGATATGATTATAAAGTTAAGATGAATAATATGATATGGTTATAAAGTTAAGATGAATGATATAATACGATTATAAAGCTAAGATGAACGATGTGATATTAATATGGAATTAAGATAATATAAGGTATAATATGATAATTGAAGAATAAGATGGATTAAAGTATAAGTTAAGTATTGGTTGTAATATAATATGTTTGGTATAAGTCTTCCGCTGTGTATGTCTGATCATGAAAGTATATGTGTATTTCGTATGTAAGTTAGTTTGGTGCACGTATTTAGTACGTATCTCTAACCGTATTTTGCAGGTATTATTATACGTATTGTATACGTATTGTTATACGTATTTTTGTACGTATTTGTATACGTACCCCGTATGTACTTGTGTATGAAATGTTATTTGTATACATGTGTTTTCGTGTGTTATCCTATGCTATTATGTGTTTAACGGTCCCTTACTTAAATGGGACAGCCTAGTTACTCGCCACTGACGGTGGACCCCCCCCCTCAGTTTCAGGTGACGATGCAGCTGCGTAGTCGGGCTTCCGCTGGTTGGGCTTTGTTGAGGCAGAGTTTTAGTTCCACCTTAGTATTTCTTTTCTAGAATTCAATAAGACAATATTACATTATTTCATTTATGATCCCAGCATGTTGGGAAGACATTATTTCAGTTTATGTAATTCTTTAGGTATTTTACTTTTTTTGACTTTTGGGATTAATTTCAGACTTTTAAGTTAATAAAAGATGTTTCTATTTTAAATATATAATTAATGTTTAGTTTAATGCTTAAGTAATGATCCGCAAGTCGTTTTCCTTCGTCAAACGACAGCTTAAAAAGTCGGGTCGTTACACCATTAAAATTGTTCAAAGTGATAATGGGACTGAATTCTATTGCTTAAACATATCCTATAATTAGGCTTATAATTAAGGGAATTAATATTTCTAATAATATTCCTAACAATAACACTTTTATTATTCATATGTATTTTTTCCCTTCACTTATTTAATTTAATTTTTTTTAAAATGTTATTTGATGTCATCTGTGATAAGAACCTTGTAAATTTCTCTAATATCTATGATAAAATATAACCATGTGTGTTGTTATTTGATTCATCTCCATGAATAATGTGTTTTTGTAGCTTATAAAAGGGTATGAATAAAATATATAAGAAAAGGTTATGATTTTTTTGCTAAGCTAGTGTTATAATTTTATGAAAAAGTTATCTGCTTTTTGCTTGTGTTAATTTTTTTAAAAATTCTATATATTGGTTGAAGTATTATAAATTATTAATGGAAAGTTGGCATAATAAAGTTAGTAACAAGTTGAAGTGGTTAATTCTTTGCATGTGTTGAGGATGAAGTCATAGCCCAGTGGTTAGGGCTTCAGAATTCCAGGCACGAGATCCTGTATTCGATTCTCACCGCATGCATTTGCGAGGATTCCTTATTATCCCCTTACAGATACTTGTGTTGGCTAAAATTGGGCTGGGTGACCTACAGTAGGACCTTGTTCCAAGGCCTAGTATCCCACAGATTATCCTATAAAAAAAAATTCTTTGCATGTGTTATACACTTTGCCAAAGAATAAATTTAGCGCTCTTAACCTCTCCACAAGGAAAAAAAAGTCATCAAGTAACCCATTTGTAGAGGAAAAGGAAATTCATTTTGGTAAATCCTAACAAAGTTTATATCTATCTAATATCTATCAACCACAACATAATAATAATCCTTCGGCTATTTAGCAATGAGCATACATAACTTTCATTAGATTTCATTTTTTTTTTCACTAAGTATGACAATTCCAAATTCTATGAATGAAAAATTAAGAAACCAACTTGAGCAAAAGGAAAAGGAGATGGATCATTTGAACCATCAACTTTCTTCTATCAACGTGGAGATGCTATCTATGGAGGCTAATTTGAAAGCTTTGAGTGGAAGAATTAGAGAAGCTTGAAGGACAACTTTCAAATTACAAAGACGAACAAAAACATATGAAAGTAAAATTACAAGAGGCAAGGCAACAAGTTTCTTTGGTTGAATTTGGGATGGAACTTTATAAGATTGATGTGGAGTCATATAAAATAGGTGAAGAAGAGTTAATAGATCAACTTCGTAATTGTAAAGAGAAAAGTCGAAACATGGAGATAGAATTACAAAAAGTACAAGCTCAACTTTCTTCTTTGAATTGTGAGTTACGATCTACTATGAACGAGCTAGAAACATCACGTAGATGCATCAAAGAATTCGAGAATCAACTTTCAACATCTATAAAAGGAAACCAAGAGTTGGAAAGAGAACTAGAGAGGTTGGGAAAAGAAAATTCCATAATTACTTTTGAATTATGTAAAGCAAAGAATGAGCAACAACTTTTGGAAGTAGAATTACAAAAGGTAATTGACCACCTTTGTACTCTTAATTATGAGGTTGTGTCTACTAATCAAAAGTTGGACCAACTATCAATTTCTAAGCTTTGGGAACTTGATTGAGGTTGAAGATTGTTCTTTGTCTATCAATTCTTCACCCGCTCAAAGCACACGAGTATAGAACACAAATAGCATTCTGTTGTGCCATTCAATGTATATACATAAATCAAAGGGCAGTGACTCATTAAGATTTGACAAGGCTCTTACCAAGTCGTTGGAAAACAGTAAAAGAACTTGTACAAATAATCTTTAATTTATAAATTAAACCACTACTTATTTAAAAGCTGGTCTAGTGGTAAGTTCAGTATTGATCTAGGAGGACTAAGAGACAACAATTTTATGTTGATGAGAAAATAAGCTAGATCAAAGACAATCTAGTTTTCTGGTTTTCTAGCTTCACAAACAATTTCTATAAGTTCTATCTAGTCTAAAAACCCAACTTTCAAATTACAAAGACGAACAAAAACATATGGAATGAAGTAAAGTTACAAGAGGCAAGACAACAAGTTTCTTTGGTTGAATTTGGGATGGAACTTTATAAGATTGATGTGGAGTCATATGAAACAGGTGAAAAAGAGTTAATAGATCAACTTTGTAGTTGTAAAGAGAAAAGTTGAAACATGGAGATAGAATTACAAAAAGTACAAGCTCAACTTTCTTCTTTGAATTGTGAGTTACGATCTACTATGAACGAGCTAGAAGCATCACGTAGATGCATCAAAGGATACGAGAATCAACTTTCAACGTCTATAAAAGGAAACCAAGAGTTGGAAAGAGAACTAGAGAGGTTGGGAAAAGAAAATTCCATAATTACTTTTGAATTATGTAAAGCAAAGAATGAGCAACAACTTTTGGAAGTAGAATTACAAAAGGTAATTGACCACCTTTGTACTCTTAATTATGAGGTTGTGTCTACTAATCAAAAGTTGGACCAACTATCAATTTCTAAGCTTTGGGAACTTGATTGAGGTTGAAGATTGTTCTTTGTCTATCAATTCTTCACCCGCTCAAAGCACACGAGTATAGAACACAAATAGCATTCTGTTGTGCCATTCAATGTATATACATAAATCAAAGGGCAGTGACTCATTAAGATTTGACAAGGCTCTTACCAAGTCGTTGGAAAACAGTAAAAGAACTTGTACAAATAATCTTTAATTTATAAATTAAACCACTACTTATTTAAAGCTGGTCTAGTGGTAAGTTCAGTATTGATCTAGGAGGACTAAGAGACAACAATTTTATGTTGATGAGAAAATAAGCTAGATCAAAGACAATCTAGTTTTCTGGTTTTCTAGCTTCATAAACAATTTCTATAAGTTCTATCTAGTCTAAAAACCCAACTTTCAAATTACAAAGACGAACAAAAACATATGGAATGAAGTAAAATTACAAGAGGCAAGACAACAAGTTTCTTTGGTTGAATTTGGGATGGAACTTTATAAGATTGATGTGGAGTCATATGAAACAGGTGAAGAAGAGTTAATAGATCAACTTTGTAGTTGTAAAGAGAAAAGTTGAAACATGGAGATAGAATTACAAAAAGTACAAGCTCAACTTTCTTCTTTGAATTGTGAGTTACGATCTACTATGAACGAGCTAGAAGCATCACGTAGATGCATCAAAGGATACGAGAATCAACTTTCAACGTCTATAAAAGGAAACCAAGAGTTGGAAAGAGAAATAGAGAGGTTGGGAAAAGAAAATTCCATAATTACTTTTGAATTATGTAAAGCAAAGAATGAGCAACAACTTTTGGAAGTAGAATTACAAAAGGTAATTGACCACCTTTGTACTCTTAATTATGAGGTTGTGTCTACTAATCAAAAGTTGGACCAACTATCAATTTCTAAGCTTTGGGAATTTGATTGAGGTTGAAGATTGTTCTTTGTCTATCAATTCTTCACCCGCTCAAAGCACACGAGTATAGAACACAAATAGCATTCTGTTGTGCCATTCAATGTATATACATAAATTAAAGGGCAGTGACTCATTAAGATTTGACAAGGCTCTTACCAAGTCGTTGGAAAACAGTAAAAGAACTTGTACAAATAATCTTTAATTTATAAATTAAACCATTGCTTATTTAAAGCTGGTCTAGTGGCAAGTTCAGTGTTGATCTAGGAGGACTAAGAGACAACACTTTTATGTTGATGAGAAAATAAGCTAGATCAAAGACAATCTAGTTTTCTGGTTTTCTAGCTTCACAAACAATTTCTATAAATTCTATCTAGTCTAAAAAAACCAACTAAAAATGTGATTAAATCATCCTCAAATAGCAAACAAAAGGTAAAGAAAATTAACTACTCATTCTCTTGCAATCACAATACCAACTCATTGAACTTTACTCACTAGCTAATGTCCTTTGAATCCTTTCTTGAATTCCAAAGGTCTTCCCAAAAGTCTTCAATCCTAGTTTCTTACTAAAAACAACATGGTCTAATAAGGTTAAATATGCAATACCTACACAAAATAAATGCTCACAATTTCTTGCCAAACATTGGCATGTGCACTCATATAATATGATCAAGAATCTTAGGCTAGCTTCATCTAAGATGTAAAATTAAGGATTAATCGTATTAATTGAAGGGGTGATAACAAATCACAAGCAATTTCATTTGGAACCAATGTAACGACCCGACTTTTTAAGCTTGTCGATTTACGAAGGGAATCGACATTCGGATCATCACTTAACAAATTATACTTTAAATTAAATAAAAAGTAAATGGAGATAGTATCTTTTATTAAAAGGCTACTAAAAAAACCACAAAATCCAATAATCAAATTACATTGAAAAACTGAAAGTGCTGTCCCAACATGTTGGGATCATTAGATTAACTAAATAAAACTAAATTGTTCTGGATTTAACTAAAAACTTAAGAATGAAAGCTAATCTCTCAGGCCCATCCTGCGAAGCCCGCTCTATTCTGCTGCATCTTCACCTGGAAATATGGGGGGGGTCCACCATCAGTGGCGAGTAACTAGGCTGTCCCATTTAATCAAGGGACCGCCAAACACATAATAGCATAGAAAAATCACATAAAAACTGTAAAGAAAATTAATACAAGTTTTACACACAATCATACAATAACTCGTATAAATGTACGTATAATAATACGTATAAAAGTACGTATGGAAATACGTATAAATACACCTGCAGAGATACGGTTAGAAATACGTATATTCTACGTATAAAGATACGTACAAACCACCCTGCAGATACGGTTAGAATACATACGAAATACATACATCATTCAAGTACCCACATACGTATACATACTTGTATAAATACGAAATATAACACATCGGAAGACTTATAAAATACAATTCTTATACTTTATATTATACAACTTTACTTAGCTTTAACCTTAGCTTATATTATACTCATCTTATAATATATACTCATCGTATCATAATCATACTTAACATATTTCTCCATAACTTATATAACGCATATTCATGTCTTATCTTTTATCATCATAATCATATCGTATATTCACATCGATCTTATAATAAGGCATAATAGCTTCTGATCTTTACATATGCACTTATTATCACAACTTAACATAAATCTTTGCGGACTGTCTTCTACAGCTCGTAGCGAACCAATGCGTTCGCAACTTTCCTAAAACATGTCGGGGTGAACCAATGCGTCCCACCCGTAGCCCTCCAATGCGAGAACTAAGCCTAAGCTATGGCCATAACTCCTGGTAGCGGCTCGCAGATACGGTTACCAGACGACTACATGTTCTAAGACCAAGAACTGCTCGGGGGAACCAATGCGTCCGACCCAATTGAGCAGTGGCATCGACTAAACCCAATTGATAACCAATGCGTTATCGCAAGGGCGTCCTTATCTCATTAACCCAATTGATGACCAATGCGTCATCGCAAGGGCGATCTTTATATTGTATCTTATATCTTTATTAAATCATAACTTATTATATATTGGGAAATACTAGGTGACAGTAATAGGAAATGAAATGTTCGGAGTCCCAGGAAAGAGAGGTGCGGCACGTATATTGGCCACCTTAAATACCAAGTCTTTCCTAGCCAGAGACCGAAACATAACATGTATATCTATTACCCTGTTTCCTTTCTTATCCCTAATAATATCTTAGGTATCTTTAAAACTTATCATATACTATCCTCAAACATTATCCACAAACTTATACTTTATCCATTCGGATATTATCCCAAATTAATATAACATTATCCAAAATAAATACAATCATATTAATACTAAAATAATTCGGCCCTATTATGATAATATTAATATTATCCTTTTATCCCTACACTTTACAACTTATCCCTAATAATTGTTTTAACCGCAAAATATATTATTAAAATATTCCTAAAATGATAATAAACAAAAATTAACAAACTTTGACTATATCTATAATTTCCACACGGCATTTTCGAATTCTACAACAAAATTAATTAATTTCTTAAACTAATTTAATTAATAAATTTAATTACCAAAAATACCAAACTAATAATAAAAATCTATTCACCCTATTTTTTTTATTCACTCGAAAAATTGGAATAAAAGAACAAAATAGTACAATATGATCATGCACACATAGAAATAACATTTTTCCATCTTCTTTAATCTTTGGCTCACTCGGAAAGATTCCGAGAACAAGTAGCTTTTATGGTTTATAATTGATACAAATAAATCAATTAAAATTCATCAAAAACTATCATGCTCAAAATGCTCATCCACACGGCACACATACATATATTCAAGAACAAAATTACAAATTCAAGATTTAAAGATTTATGGAATTAAATAAAGATTTAAAGTAAAGATTCACATATTTAATCTAGCATGTTCAAGATTAGCATAAAAATAATATTTTTATTTCCTCCTTTAAATTTTGTACCACTAGAAAATTCAATAATTAATAATAGTATATTTTAATAATTTAATTGCCCTATTCTATACAATCTGATTTTTAAAGAATTAAATTAAAAACGACCATCTAAAGATCTCTAAAAATCAGGAAATTTTTATGGGAGATAAATATGGGTTCAAGGACTAACGTGCATAAATTTCATCTAAAAATAACATCTTTTACTATTTTTAAGTGGTTTTATAACTAACCAGTCAGATTATGCTGAATTCGGTTTCAGAATTTTATGCCATATCAAACGATCTTTAAAAATTACGAAAATTTAACACAAACTGTAAAACATTATCACTGACTTCCATATAAAATTTCGCAGCATTCCGAATTGATTAAGTACACTAATAAATTCGTAAACCTATTCTGGACAGTTTTACCGGTTTGAAAGATTAAATTATTTCAAGCAATAAAAGGACGAATTTTGTCACGAAATAATTCATGATTCATAATAAAACAACAAAGAAACTGCCATGAAAATTTCATCAAGAAATAACACGATTTGATTAATAAATAAATTCATACAAGTAATTATTCGACAATTAGAGATTTCAAGAAATGCATCAAATCATGAAAATACATGAAAAATAAATCAAGAACACATATCATGTACTCGAAAATTATATGCAAAACTAGATTAAATTCCTAACAATTTTCATGATTTAATTCCTAATTAACTATGTGATTAGCTACCCTACAATTAAAGGGGAAAGCTAGTTACCTTAATCGCATAATCAATCCAAGGCAACTATAGGGAGGTCACGGTTTTGGAGAGAAAAGGAAGAGAAGATTTATTTGAGTTTTTGGAGCAAAATAACAATAGGACCTAAAAATAATGCAAGGGGTCCTATTTATAAAGGAAAATAGGAAGAGCAAACAACCCTAAAATATTGCTAGGGTTGCCGTGAATAAGGAAGAAGGGGGAAAGAGTTTGTTGGGTTTGCTCAACAAACTTTGATCAAGTTTAAAAAGGGTTTAAAAAAATAATTTAATTAATTTAATTATCAAAATTATATTAATCATTATCAATTAAACAAAACCAAATAACCTTGGCCCAAAAACATGGGGTGGCCGGCCATAAAAACAAAAGGAAAGAAATTGGGTCTTTGGCCCAATTTGGAAGAGAAAAGGTTGGGCTAAAAATAACACAGTCCAATTTTAATGGGCCTCTTGGACTAAAACTGAATAAATACTATTAATAACCACGAAATTTTCTGGCCCAAAATTCCGGGTCGTTACAATCACCCCTCCTTAAATAAATTTCGTCCTCGAAATTTACTTAAAGAAGCTCACGTAAGAAAACAATGGAACAACTAAAACATAAACGATCAGCCGTAAACGGGGACCGTACACGTAGTTACGTCAGCTGCGCGTCCGCCTCTTCTTGGTCACGTAGAAGACTCGGTTCTTCGCTTGCACCCGGCTCACCATTGCTGCCGGTTGTTCTTCGGTCACGCCTAAATCTTGTGCCTTCCTTGACTGCACACGCCTCACGTTATCGTAACCCGTCGTACCTTTTTCTGGAATGACGTTCGTTCTCGCATCCTCTGCACATCGGGGTCTCGGAAACGTTGGTTGCTTGCCCGTTCTGCGATTGCGGCTCCTGAAATGGTTCGATTCGTGGTCTCTTCTCAACTGCAGCTGGTTGGCTTTCCCTGGTTCTCTTCTTTGTAGCCTTTTCCTCCTCGAACGATGCTTGAACCTCTACGGCGATCTCGTACGCGTTCTGAAACGATGCTGACCTGTTGCCTTAACGTGTACCCTAATGCGAGGACTCGTCATTTTGAAATACTGCTCCATCTTCTCAGCTTCTGATGGAGATATTGCAGCGACAAATCTGGACAGCTTCGCGAACTTGTTGGTAAATGTCTGAACTAACATGGTCCCCTAAGTGAGCGTCAGGAACTCCTCTAGCTTTCGCCACCTAAGCTCATCGGAAAAGATACGTTCTCGTAGCTTGGAGGTAAGCTCTTCTTGTCTCATGCTCTTCACAGCTCTTCCCTGCGGCGAACCGTTATCAACTAGTCGTCTGCTTCTAATCGAAGGTAGTAGCTAGCGATCTGAACTCGTTTATCTTCCGGACAACCGATTACGTCGAACCGTTCTTCCATCTCTCAAATCCAGCTCTTGCGCATCACGGGGTCAGACGTGCCATCATTGGTAGGATGCCGATGACGAGAAATTCGATCCTGGTCCTGTGGGTTATGGGCTTACTACACCTCCGCTGCGCCACTCTGATAACTCCGGTCACGGCTACTAATTGATGGTTCCGGCGTCGAAGTCCGAGGTTAGGCCTTGGGGGCGTCATACTGTACGTACAAAATTAAACATTCATATTGTTAGTTCACAAAAGCACATAGTACGTCGGAGGACGTAAACGAGCAATCCGATCGAAGGAAGACAGCTGGGAATTCTGGACCCGCACGCTGAACTGCGCCAAAGTAAGAATTGCGTCTTCTAGGTTGCGATGACGACGGCAGGAACTTGAAGGTCGTGGGGTTGACATCCTGGAACAACAATTGCGTTAAGAAATACACGACATACGAAACGGCGCCAACGCGAAACGTGAACGATAAATCGTCTTAACCCTGGCTTCTACCCATGGTTCACTCATCTAGGTTTTCCATATTAAGCTAAGGTTCACTCGGGTTCATAAAGCGCTCAACTTTCGAAGTTACTTGTGAAGAAGTAACTTAGGGTCAAACCTATGGGCTCTGATACCAACTGTAACGACCCGACTTTTTAAGCTTGTCGATTTACGAAGGGAATCGACATTCGGATCATCACTTAACAAATTATACTTTAAATTAAATAAAAAGTAAATGGAGATAGTATCTTTTATTAAAAGGCTACTAAAAAAACCACAAAATCCAATAATCAAATTACATTGAAAAACTGAAAGTGCTGTCCCAACATGTTGGGATCATTAGATTAACTAAATAAAACTAAATTGTTCTGGATTTAACTAAAAACTTAAGAATGAAAGCTAATCTCTCAGGCCCATCCTGCGAAGCCCGCTCTATTCTGCTGCATCTTCACCTGGAAATATGGGGGGGGTCCACCATCAGTGGCGAGTAACTAGGCTGTCCCATTTAATCAAGGGACCGCCAAACACATAATAGCATAGAAAAATCACATAAAAACTGTAAAGAAAATTAATACAAGTTTTACACACAATCATACAATAACTCGTATAAATGTACGTATAATAATACGTATAAAAGTACGTATGGAAATACGTATAAATACACCTGCAGAGATACGGTTAGAAATACGTATATTCTACGTATAAAGATACGTACAAACCACCCTGCAGATACGGTTAGAATACATACGAAATACATACATCATTCAAGTACCCACATACGTATACATACTTGTATAAATACGAAATATAACACATCGGAAGACTTATAAAATACAATTCTTATACTTTATATTATACAACTTTACTTAGCTTTAACCTTAGCTTATATTATACTCATCTTATAATATATACTCATCGTATCATAATCATACTTAACATATTTCTCCATAACTTATATAACGCATATTCATGTCTTATCTTTTATCATCATAATCATATCGTATATTCACATCGATCTTATAATAAGGCATAATAGCTTCTGATCTTTACATATGCACTTATTATCACAACTTAACATAAATCTTTGCGGACTGTCTTCTACAGCTCGTAGCGAACCAATGCGTTCGCAACTTTCCTAAAACATGTCGGGGTGAACCAATGCGTCCCACCCGTAGCCCTCCAATGCGAGAACTAAGCCTAAGCTATGGCCATAACTCCTGGTAGCGGCTCGCAGATACGGTTACCAGACGACTACATGTTCTAAGACCAAGAACTGCTCGGGGGAACCAATGCGTCCGACCCAATTGAGCAGTGGCATCGACTAAACCCAATTGATAACCAATGCGTTATCGCAAGGGCGTCCTTATCTCATTAACCCAATTGATGACCAATGCGTCATCGCAAGGGCGATCTTTATATTGTATCTTATATCTTTATTAAATCATAACTTATTATATATTGGGAAATACTAGGTGACAGTAATAGGAAATGAAATGTTCGGAGTCCCAGGAAAGAGAGGTGCGGCACGTATATTGGCCACCTTAAATACCAAGTCTTTCCTAGCCAGAGACCGAAACATAACATGTATATCTATTACCCTGTTTCCTTTCTTATCCCTAATAATATCTTAGGTATCTTTAAAACTTATCATATACTATCCTCAAACATTATCCACAAACTTATACTTTATCCATTCGGATATTATCCCAAATTAATATAACATTATCCAAAATAAATACAATCATATTAATACTAAAATAATTCGGCCCTATTATGATAATATTAATATTATCCTTTTATCCCTACACTTTACAACTTATCCCTAATAATTGTTTTAACCGCAAAATATATTATTAAAATATTCCTAAAATGATAATAAACAAAAATTAACAAACTTTGACTATATCTATAATTTCCACACGGCATTTTCGAATTCTACAACAAAATTAATTAATTTCTTAAACTAATTTAATTAATAAATTTAATTACCAAAAATACCAAACTAATAATAAAAATCTATTCACCCTATTTTTTTTATTCACTCGAAAAATTGGAATAAAAGAACAAAATAGTACAATATGATCATGCACACATAGAAATAACATTTTTCCATCTTCTTTAATCTTTGGCTCACTCGGAAAGATTCCGAGAACAAGTAGCTTTTATGGTTTATAATTGATACAAATAAATCAATTAAAATTCATCAAAAACTATCATGCTCAAAATGCTCATCCACACGGCACACATACATATATTCAAGAACAAAATTACAAATTCAAGATTTAAAGATTTATGGAATTAAATAAAGATTTAAAGTAAAGATTCACATATTTAATCTAGCATGTTCAAGATTAGCATAAAAATAATATTTTTATTTCCTCCTTTAAATTTTGTACCACTAGAAAATTCAATAATTAATAATAGTATATTTTAATAATTTAATTGCCCTATTCTATACAATCTGATTTTTAAAGAATTAAATTAAAAACGACCATCTAAAGATCTCTAAAAATCAGGAAATTTTTATGGGAGATAAATATGGGTTCAAGGACTAACGTGCATAAATTTCATCTAAAAATAACATCTTTTACTATTTTTAAGTGGTTTTATAACTAACCAGTCAGATTATGCTGAATTCGGTTTCAGAATTTTATGCCATATCAAACGATCTTTAAAAATTACGAAAATTTAACACAAACTGTAAAACATTATCACTGACTTCCATATAAAATTTCGCAGCATTCCGAATTGATTAAGTACACTAATAAATTCGTAAACCTATTCTGGACAGTTTTACCGGTTTGAAAGATTAAATTATTTCAAGCAATAAAAGGACGAATTTTGTCACGAAATAATTCATGATTCATAATAAAACAACAAAGAAACTGCCATGAAAATTTCATCAAGAAATAACACGATTTGATTAATAAATAAATTCATACAAGTAATTATTCGACAATTAGAGATTTCAAGAAATGCATCAAATCATGAAAATACATGAAAAATAAATCAAGAACACATATCATGTACTCGAAAATTATATGCAAAACTAGATTAAATTCCTAACAATTTTCATGATTTAATTCCTAATTAACTATGTGATTAGCTACCCTACAATTAAAGGGGAAAGCTAGTTACCTTAATCGCATAATCAATCCAAGGCAACTATAGGGAGGTCACGGTTTTGGAGAGAAAAGGAAGAGAAGATTTATTTGAGTTTTTGGAGCAAAATAACAATAGGACCTAAAAATAATGCAAGGGGTCCTATTTATAAAGGAAAATAGGAAGAGCAAACAACCCTAAAATATTGCTAGGGTTGCCGTGAATAAGGAAGAAGGGGGAAAGAGTTTGTTGGGTTTGCTCAACAAACTTTGATCAAGTTTAAAAAGGGTTTAAAAAAATAATTTAATTAATTTAATTATCAAAATTATATTAATCATTATCAATTAAACAAAACCAAATAACCTTGGCCCAAAAACATGGGGTGGCCGGCCATAAAAACAAAAGGAAAGAAATTGGGTCTTTGGCCCAATTTGGAAGAGAAAAGGTTGGGCTAAAAATAACACAGTCCAATTTTAATGGGCCTCTTGGACTAAAACTGAATAAATACTATTAATAACCACGAAATTTTCTGGCCCAAAATTCCGGGTCGTTACAACCAAAGTTCAATTACTCTATAATTCATCCATCCATAAAAACTAAAAAAGAACTTCACATTCAAGGAAGAAATTAACTATGAACATGAAAACAAAATTTGAAAACATAAAAGAAGATAATTGAACATGAAACTAAGATCAATGAAGGAAAACAAACTTCTAACAACTATATATTCAAAGCATTAAGCTGAAATTACAAGAAAAAGAGAATTGAAGTTGAAAACACTTGTTAAAAAGAGAATTGAAGTTGAAAACACTTAACTTGTTGAGTAAATTTGTTGGGTTGACTATATCACTAGAGCAATCGTTCAATGTCACTCATTTACTTCAATAATTTCCAAAAAAAAAAAAAAAAACTCCAAAGACCTTGCGAAAAGATTAGGCCAAAATATAAACCTAAAACTAAGAAGAAGGAGATGAGAGACAGTCTTTCTTTAAATTATGTCAAGCCACTACAAAAATAAAACAGGCCAATTTTGGTGCTTTTAATTTCAAATATCGACAAAAAAAGCATCATAATTTACTATATTGTGAAGCTTTAATTTTAAAATCGTCCATATTTTTGGTGTGGATATATTACGACATTTTTATAGGTCAACACTCCCAATCATTGTGACATTTTTTAAGTTGATAACGATAAAAATATTATGATGTGTTTTTAGGTCCATAAAAAAAATACAATGACGCCTTTTTAAGTCAATGGAAAAAATAAAGCAATGCTTTTATGGGTCAACATTCCCAACATGTAGCATGTGGCTTCTCCATATAAAAAAATATTAGGACGTTTTTATGGTCTATAACTCTATATATTGAAAATATTGACACGGTTTTTTTTGTCCATATTAAAAATATTGGGACGCTTTGATTTTCCAAAGCACTCATTAAATTGTAAACCCTAACGAGCTTTGGTTTTCTGATTTTTTTTTTCTTTACATTGTAAGGTAAAATAGACCTTATACAAATCGCTTATCACTACTAAGTACTAACAGTCTAACACCTATTAGCATTGCTCTTACATTCGACGAAAGCACTTGCACAGTTGCACTAGAGGCGATCCTCTCCGTCTCTCCGGTGCGTTATGAACGGTGGTCCCAGCGGAGGAGAAAAGAAAAATGCAAGTATAAACTATAAAGAGAGCGTTGAAACCAAGCTTTTGACCTTTAGACGTGGGTGAATGATGGTCACACTCCCCTCGTCAGTACTATCTATAAGTACAACTATATTTCTAACATTATTTAATTTCTAACATTAATTAATTATTGTCTTATCCTAGTTGTTAAAACTTTACCACACGAAATTATAAGGATTCCTTATTATCTAGAGCCAGTAAAAACTGACACGATATGATAGCACGACACGAACACGACACAAAATTAGCGGGTTTGGGTCAAAGACTTTGACACAATTAAGTAAAAGGGTTAACACGACACGACACACTTATTAAATGAGTCGAGTTTGGGCCAAGGGTTTCAACCCGTTTACACATAAACGGGTTGAAACGACACGACACAACTACACTTTAATATTAATTTTATAGCGAAAAATTGACCTGACAAACTAACACGACCTGAACACGACGCGAAATTAATGGGTTTGGGTCAAGGACTTTGACAAGTTTAAGTAAATGGGTGACACGACAAGACACGTTTATTAAACGGGTTGGGTTTGGGTTAGAGGATTCAACCCGTTTATATATGCGAGTCGACCCAAAATCAACACGACACGATTGAAAGCTCTATAATATTATCCCTTTACAGATACATGCGTTGACTAAAATTAGAGCCAAATAACCTACAATAGAGCCAATTTCAAGAACTAATATCCCACACATTATCATTTAAAAAAGAAAACAAACAAACTTAAATTAATTAGTTCACCAAATGCTAGTTTCCTCCCCAACAAACAGGTCGTTACTCGTACCATAAAACACCTCTGCCCCACCACGTGTCCTTCCTTTTTTTTTTTTTTAATGCATCAAAAATCAAAATTCAAAAAGAAATTCATTTCAATGTGAATCAAACATAAAATTGAATTTGTTTTTGCCGTTTCGATCCCCTATACAGGACTTTGTATGATTTCGCCAATTTCCATGTTTATCTCAAACTGACCCACATTGCTCAATTAATTCATTCTTTCTTTCCTTTCTCCTAAATCCATGCAATTTTGGTTCTTGAAACATTTTAATGCTTTTCTTATGAAAACTGCTTTTTACCAAATTTGAGATTTTGGGTTTGTTTCAAAAATTAAGCTTAGGGGTTTTTGTGAAAGGGGTTTTGGAAATGAATGGGCATGAAAATGAACAACCTGTTTTTGAGATTGCTTTAGTTTTTTCAAAGAAAGAAGAGCAGCAAGAAGATGAAGGTAGATATGGAGCTATGGAGCTTTTGATTGATGAATTGAAGAAAACTGGTTTGCTAGTTGAGATAGTTCCTGGTCTTGCTCATGAGTTTATTAAGGTTAGGTTCTCTTATCTAAGAATTTCATTTCTTGTTTTTATTTGGTTGTATCCCTTAATTATTTTCTTTAGGAGCTTTGTTTACTTTTATCTTAATAATGCTATATTTATTTATTTTTTTTGACCAATATTTTAATCCTATATTAGTTGAGCTTTACTAATTAGTTATTACTGTAGAGTGCAGAATTATTCAAATCTTTTTTTGGATTTTTTAAATTTGGTATGATGTTACTTGTATGGTATGATGCTTACTTATATGCTATTGGTCTTTGAAAGTTGGACAATATAATGGACTACAATTGCAAGATTGGTTTTCTAAATTTTAAGGATCTCAATAGTGTTTATAACCTAGGGACATTGACAATTTTGTAAATAAAAGAGGAGTACTGATTTTGGCATGTATAATTACAAAGATCCCTTTGTGCATTGTTTATAAGTCGTGCACATTTTGAAACTGGGCAAAGCTCATAACCACCTTATCCGGGGTTCCTTGACTTTTGCCAAATTTTAAAGTTTAAACAGTCTAAACTTTGTTCTGTGGATTGAGAAAGAGTCCCTTGGGTCAAATTGCCTGAATTCAAATTGTTCAATCTTGATGATATATTTATTTCCAATTTGATATTGCAAGTATTAAGCACTTGTGATTGATGTTGTTTGTGGAGCCAGTTCACATTGTGTTGCAGTTATATTTTGTTATTTTACTTGTTATTGATTATAAATATCTACATACTACCTCCGTAACAATTTATTTGCAACGATTAGACTTTTTTTTTCTCTCTACTTTATTTCAAATTGTTGCAAATAAAATGTTAAGGAGGTAGTATGTTCTTTTCCTTGTATATTATTGGCAAACTGAATTGGCAAAGTTTGTTAAGGTTGATTATTAATCTGTCTCAGTTGGCAGCGCCGTTGGAGGCTCTGGGAAAGGCTGCAGCAGAGTTGCAGATAAGGAAAAGAGCCAATATTGGTATCTTCCTAATTTAGTTTCTTTTACGACAATTGCATGTTTCTTATTATATTCCTATGCAATTGGCAAATATGAATGACTGAGGAAACGGGGAGTAAAGTGAGGAACAATAAGTAACATTTCTTTCTTTATATTTTCCCTCGGCCACTAGATTGTGTTAGTACTTCTTTTTTTGGTGCTCAAGCAACACTAAATATGGTAGTTGGGCCGCTGATTTATTTCTCAGGAATAGACTTAGCTTTTGATTGGGATCAAGTTAAGGCCTTTGCGCGACAGGCTGATGGCTCATTGTTCAGTTGGTGTGAACGTCATCATTGCTACCATCACATAATTCGTGGAATAGTAAGCATCCTTCTGATTTATGAATTGTTCTGTCTAGTTTATGTATCACCTTTTATGCCCTATTTTGACATATTTTACTTCAACCTTTTCCGTTGACCTCTGTCCACATTAAACTGTTTAGTTACTGAGAAGATTGTGCTTTTGGAGAATGCTGATTATTATTTTTTTCTTGCTTTAGAAGCAATTTATACACCCTTTAAAGTGGTTAATATATTCTGGTTGTTTCAACTTGCAGGTAAATAAAAGTAAGTTAGCTGTACCCCTTCAATATGGGAGCAAACGTTTCTACTGGGAACCTTGGGAGCCTCTTCTTCAAAAACTGGAAACAGTAGGCATTCTTAAGCAAGTATTTCCTTTGCATGGTATGAAAAATTCCTGTTCGTTCTGAGTTTCTACGTTGTCAGTGGAGTATGAAGGAATGAGCTTTCTGATAACAGATGAACAGAAAAAGAAGGAGATGCTGAGGAGTTGGGCACTCAACTTCTGGGATTTTACAAGGCAACCAGTTGATGACATATATCTGTACTTTGGAACGAAGGCAAGTTGAAGTCTTATATAATTGTTTAAGCTACTCTAGGCTTTCAATGACTCAATATTCACCATGATAATTCACAATATACAGATAGCAATATATTTTGCTTTTCTTGGGATGTATACTCGGTGGTTACTCTTTCCAGCAGCACTAGGGATTGTCTTGCATGTAGTTGATTTTGGGTAGGCGACACTATCTTAAACTTCTGTCAAACTATCAAATCTTCCTCGCTTTTCTGCGTCACTTGCAGCTCTGTTATTGACTGCTGTGTCTTCTCTCAGGTCGTTGCAATTTCTGGCTCTTCCACTGTTTTTCATTAGTATCATATCATGGGCTGTATTCTTCTTCCAGTTCTGGAAACGCAAAAATTATGCCCTTTTAACCAGGTAGTTTTCTTTTTTAATGATGTATCTAAAGCATCAATGTTTATTTTCTCTGCTTTTCAATTGATAAATCAGCAGGTTCATGCCTTCTCCTATTTTTTGTTCACCAGATGGAATATCTGTTACACAGTTGGAACAGGACCTGGATATAAGATATTTGGGATGGATTTGAACTCTAGGCAGCATCCTTTAGAATTTGCAAAGAAGTTGGAGGCAGATAATGCTGAAGAGAAAAAAGCATACCAGAGAGATGAGTGGTTAGGACGTCTAAAGAGGATCAGAAATGATGCTGTTGTCATACTGAGCATTATATGTCTTCAATTGCCTTTTGAGCTGGCATATGCTCATCTTTATGAAATACTTCAATCAGACATCTTAAAGTAAGTTTCCTTTGTCTTCTGTTTTATGAATAACAATAATTTGAATTTGTGGAAACTTGCATTTAATATTAATTTGTCAATTCAATCTTTAGTTTGTTCTTCTCTAAATATTGGAGTATAAATTTAAATCAAAAAGGGAAATTTATGGCATACCTCAAAGCATAGGCGAAGCCATGATCTCAAAATAACGGGCAACAAAAATCGAATCCATGAATTATACGCCCAATGCGCTATGTAGGTCGTTTTATATAAATAAACAGCTGTTACAAAATAATTAAATTCTAGATCCACTTCGACAATCTTTTTATATCACTGGATTATTTTTTTATTTTTTGTTAACGCATATATGATTTATTTGGGTTTTTTGAGGGGAGGAGCAGGGGCCAACTTGATCCTTGGTCCCAACTAGGGGTGCTTATTGAGCTGGGTAGCTCGCGAGCAGATCGAGTTCGACTTGGTCAAAGCTCGGTCAAAACTCGACTTGAGTTGGCTCGAGCTCGCTCGAAACAGCTCGTGACTCGATAATTTTACAAAAAATCAATAATTTTCTACGTTAAATATTTGAAAAACAAAATTAACCTTGATATTTAATATAATAAATTAATAAACTTTAACAATATATAATTTTCATAAAGAAAAGAAAATATAATCAATAATTTTCTTTTGAAAAAATTAAGATTCAAGAGGACTAAAACATTGAACGAGCAGCTCGTGATCGGCTCGGCTCGAAACCTAATGAGCACGAGTCGAGCAACCCCCAACTCGCGATCGACTTGCTCGATAAGCACCCCTAGTCCCAACATAGCTTCCCCCCTACCCCAATGGTTAAAGAAAAGCACCAAATGTCGCCAAAGCATCTGTGAGCCCAAACAGAATTACCAAGAACTCATACTAGCCCTCATGGGTCCGAAAAGCGGTTTTTGGAATGTCTGCTTTCTGCATCTGAATCTGATGGTACCTCGATTTGAGGCCCAATTTAGAAAAAAAAAAGCAGCCGCAAACATTTCATCTAACAATTCATCGGTAATGGATATGGCCTATGGGATTTATGTTGAGGATGGTTACCTTGGTAAGGGCCCTGTAGTCTATGCAGAACCTCCATGAGTCCTGAATAATGCCTGCTAGAGTGCTAGCAGCATGTCCTTCACCAAACATTCTATTTTGTCTTTCTGGGATTGAGGATACCCGTAAGGCCTCACACTTACTGGGCAGTCCCGTGTAGGCCCAAAGGCATGTTGATCACTTCTTCAAAATTTCCAAGAGAGGCTTCAGAGTAACCTTCTGCATTGGACATGAATGAGATAGTCTGTGTCTTCCAATTGGTGACCATAGTAACCAACTTCTCCAACCATTGAAACCCTAGTCTAAGGTTGGATTTCCCCAATGGCAACAACAAAAAATTTTCCTGAATGCACCAGTGTCTCGTGCCAACATTTCCCCGTTTCCTCAAAAACACCCCAAATGGAATGGTTGATGTCGTCGGTAAATTTAGGCGAGTTACCGCCTCCAACAAAATGAAATTGTGGTTTGCTCTAGGATCTACCATGACCAACACTACTCCACCATTCACCTCTCCCCTTCATCCTCAATGTGCGTGGGTTTGTGAGCCCCATCACGGAATTCAATGATATCTCCGGCGATGAGGGCCCCTCTTGCTGATTTGTGGGTTGCTCCTCCTACTCCAACTTTTCTTCTAACTCCACATCATCCTCGTCTCTGCTATGCGTGACTAGCATGCTCATCTCCTTCCTCCCACAGGCGGTGACAGGCCACAACAGTGCCCAACTGCCCATTTTCCGTCACATTTGAAACACAACCCTTTTTCTTGTTTTTCCAGAACCTCATTGTCACTCATGTGCCGTATTTCTTTCCTCCTGATTGTGGCCTATTACTTCCCCCAATTTGAGGCGTTTCCGATCTTTTTAGGGATGCAATTGAAGATAGATCCCCCCTGGAATGACTCATGGGTCTAACAGAAGCCTTTTCAGCCATTGCTCCATCTCCTCCCTTGTCTTGGCAATCCGTCCTTCCAATCTCTCCGTCGAACGGCCATTGTCATCCCTCAGTTTGTGGGTAACCTTCTCCAAACTCATGGCTATCTGGTGGTCAGAGTTGGCTGCAGCTGCCCAATTGTTTCTTCACCGAGGCACCAAGGCATTTATTTCCTCAGTGAGTGAGTCTGTCAGCCCACAAAAATCCAGCTCCAACTGCTCAATCCGCTGCGTATTTGACCCCTCATCATGTTAACCGCCGGAAAGCCTGTTGTCAAGTTAGATAAGAACCATAGCAAAAATGAAAATATTAGGGGCAGTTCCTTAACTTTTGAGAGGTTAAGGTCTCTCCAAAATAGTGACTGAATTGTATTAATTTTCTGGATACTTCTCATTGCAGCCTAAAGGCGTTATTTGTAGAGTAGATTGTGAATATCTTTCTCCAGCTAATTACAAGATTCTCATAACCAACTTAAGGTAAAGCTATTATAGCACAACTCCTTAACAGACTTGTCCAGCTCAGCATTAATATTATCACTCAGTCCTAATTTCTCCTTCTGCTTCCTTGAGTAGGTGAGCACCTTTGGTAGTTTAATTGGCTCGTAACAGATACCTCGGAGTCTTATTTTCTCCCATACAAGCAATTCTATGGATGTATTTGTCTCTTTCGTTGGTTTTAATCGAGCTTGGCGGTCATGATTCATCTTTGTTCTAGTGTTCCTTACCGCCTTCTTGGCGTTTCTTTAAGCTTCTTTATATTTCTTGTAGTTCTCATCACTCCGACATAACCTTCTATAGCATTATTGTTTGCTAAATTGCTATGTATTGCTTTAGTGCTTTAGTTTAGGGTGTATTCGATCAACTTTTTGCTTCTGATCTTCTAAATTGTCTCTTTTCAACTTTCTTGACTTTGTTGTTGCTCCTCGCGCTCCTACTAGACTTCTCTCCAGTTACTGAAACGTGGCCAGTGATGTAGTCTCCTACAAAAGAGCACATAGAAACAAGTTTAGGAGAACATAAAGCATTAAAACTCAATCATTAAGTTGAAAGGCTGTCCCGAAAAAGGAAAGAAAGACTAGGGAAAAAGGTCTAAAAAGTGACAGAGAAGAAAGAACAACTGAGGAAAATTCCTCTAAGGGTGTGATAATCTCTCTCATCAAAGTCATCAAGCACTGCAAGTCTGCAACTCTCTCTTGTAGGAGCCTCTCTAGAGACCCCATTGTCATAACACCATGGCCATATTGCACTAGAGCAGGTGGGTCGTGCCCATATTATACCCTGAAAGGAGTGGTCCCAATAGCAATGTGGGAGGAAGTATTGTACCAATATTCAGGCCAAGGTAGGCACGCCGCCCTACCTTTTGGTCTATCACTAGCAAAACGCCGTAGGTATGCTTCGAGAAACTTGTTCACCACTTCTGATTGACCATCCTTTTGAGGGTTGTAGGAGGTACTTCATCTCAGATGTGTGTTATGCAGAAAAAATATTTCCTTCCAGAATATGCGAAGAAAATTCCGCTCTGTTGTTACGAACTGACTTAGCTAAACATAATATTTATCTAATAAACTGTAATGGTAAGAAGTTGATGATTGAGACTTATTTAATGGAAACTGCAGAAAAATGGACAAGATAAATCCACTTTCTAGAGATAGATGCTTTCCTAATGAAGTTTTTAAGAGGCTTGAATCTCTCCCAAGAAAATCAGGAAACCCTCAATAATATTCAGCATAACTCTCTTACTCCCTCATGACTTTTATATATGGAAAAAGTTAATTTCTCAGACACTATGTAGAGTGGTCCAGTAAAAAATATTATGCATTGCCTGAAATGCCCTCTCCCTAATATTGTTTTTAAATTTTTATCTGAAAAAATGGAGAGAGGAAACCTATGAATGCATACTACTTCACGAATGAACATGGCAGCCACACTGATCACGGTAAATGGGTGTTGCAAACCAATGAAGTGAGAATATTTGGTGACTCGATCTACCACTACCATAACAGTGTCTACCCCATGCGAACTCAGCAATCCTTCGATGAAATCCACTATGATGTCTTCCCAAACTTGTCTCGTAATTGGAAGGAAGTGGAGAAGACCCGCTGGACTCTTAGTCAAGGCCTTATGCTGCGTGGCACTTGTGGCATTCCCTCACATATTTTGTCACCAATTTCCACATCCCAGGCAAATACCACTCGCTTCAAGCCGTAAATAAGTCTTTAACTCAATGGAGTGGCCCCGGCTAGGCGAATCATGATACAATTTGAGAAGTAGTGGCACGAGTGAGGACTTTTCCAGCACCATGTTTTCTTCTTTCCCAACGAGGTTTCCTTGTCCTGTTTTGGTGTGTTTGTTGCGCCTCTTGTGTGTGAACTGAATGGTGGGTGCAGCACATAATTCCATTTCCTTGGTTTGGGGCTTATGCTTAGGTTCAAGTGTCCAGTATTTGTGCTTGAAGGTTGCTTCAGGTTAGGATGTAAGAGTTGAATGTCATTATTAATTTGGGTTGTATTAAATGGAGTTATTTTGAGTTGAGATGATTAGAATTGTTGTTAGTGCTGCGAAAGAAGGGAATGTTGATGATGGAGAAGACGATCAATACTGTGGCTTGGGCAAGGTTTGGTGTTATCAATTTAAAGTAGAGATTGTTTGGCTATTTCATGCGTATTTGTTTAATTACACTTTCAAATTTTCGCTTATTTTAGCAAGCTAAGATAAAATGAAGGTATGGAGAGGAAGATCGATGGGAGCGAGATAAGATGGCATTAATGTTATCAAGATTCCGTTAGTATTAACGGCCCGTTTGGTACCCGGTTATAAATTCATTCCCATGGTGGTGCTAGCTTAACTCCAATTTATCTAATTTTCTTCGCAAATATCCATTCCCATCTAATACCACCCTTCCACATGGTAATGGATGGTAATGGAAAACAAAAACAAATTTCAAAGTTTGGGAATGAAAATATGTTTTCTATTGTGATTTTGAAGTTTTTCCTTAACAAATTACCCTTTAAATCCATTACCATTACCACAATTCATTACTAATAACCAAATGAGCCGTAAGGGTCTTTCGGGAATTATTTTATACTTTAAGGGTACACATTAAATTTACATAAGAAAAAGGGTACACAGTGAATTTTTTAAAACCTAATAGGAACACAACGAAAAAACCTTTATTTTTTTAATTTATCTTTTTTTTTTATAGTAATGTAATTATTATTTTCTGCTGAATTTGATAGGTTTGGACTGACAGCAGTTTATCTGCTTTTAATTCAATATTTTACGAGAATTGGGGGCAAAATATCTGCTGATCTCATTAAAAATGAAGATTTTGACAACAAAGAGTATCGTGCTGACAGCTTGATATATAAGGTCAGAAACTTTTATGGGTGCATGTGTGTTGATTGACTTTATTTTAACTGTTACTTGACCAAAAATCCTTTGTTGATATTTCTTTTGCAGTTATTTGGGCTTTACTTTATGCAAACATATATTGGAGTTTTCTACCACGCTTTGCTCCACCGCAATATAATTACACTCCGCAAAGTGTTGATCCAGCGACTAATTGTTTCAGAGGTTGACATATAATGATATAGTTGCACTGAACAAGGATTGCAAGATTGTTTTTTCCACTGAAATTCTAACTGTAAGTTCATGGTGTTGCATGTTTGCAGGTTTTTGAGAATCTGCTTGAAAATTCCCTGCCCTATCTCAAGTACAATTATAAAAAATTTGGAGCCGTTAGGTGAACTATCTCTTTCCTATTTGAAATGATTTGCTGTCTTTGTATTTACATGAAAGTAGTACGTAATACAAGCTAATGGATCACCCTGTGTTTGGTCAATTCATTTACCTATTACTAAGGCTCAAGAAGAAGCATGATAAGGGATCATCAATGGGGAAGGTAAAGGTAAATACCAGAGTTGAGAAAGAATATCTAAAATCTACTTATGCTGCAAGCATTGGAGGAGAACTTGAAGATGGACTTTTTGATGGTAATGCTTTCCCCTCCTGACTTTGGGTTATCAATACATCATTTTAAGCTTATAACAGTGTTACCAACGGCTTCAAATGAAACCCCATCTTAAGACTTGCTTATTCAAACATGAAGATGGACTATGTGCAGATTTCTTGGAGTTGGCTCTGCAATTTGGAATGATTATGATGTTTGCAAGTGCATTTCCCCTCACGTTTGCTTTTGCTGTTGTGGTAAGTATTGGCTATGTTCCTCGGATTTTTTTATTTCACTTCTAGTACATGTGTCTGACACTTGACCCTTGGACATTGGTGGACACTTCATTTTGAACCCAAAACATTCTTATGTTATTCTTAGTTTTGAGTTTGAGAGAATCAAATTATAGATTTTGACTAGCCTTGATTGGTACAGAACAACGTTATGGAGATCAGGACAGATGCTCTGAAGTTGCTTGTTATGCATAAAAGGCCTGTTCCTCGTGCTGCCGCTACAATCGGTGCATGGCTTAATATTTTCCAGGCAAGTAAATAAATTTGCAATACTTGTATGCTTACCGAAACTTTACATTTCATTGTATATGACTTTTGGGATTAATCATTACCTAAATCATTCCAACTTTAGATTATTCTGGAGTAACAATATATTTTGGAGATACCTTCTCATAATAATCCGAAATGCTTTTATATATATATATATATATAGACCAAAAGGCCAAGATTGATCAACTAATAAAAGAAAACTAACTCTGAAAGTTGTGATTATTCATGACAATTTGTCCAAATCCATGTGCCAGAGTTTATATCAAAACTGGAAGCAGTTGATTAAGTTGAATTGATTTACTGCTTTGAATTAAAGTACTTATCTCCCTAATTCAATTTGTTGTTTCTTTTGCTGAATTTCAGTTTTTGATAGTAATGTCAATTTGTACCAACTGTGCACTTTTGGTTTGCTTATACGACGTGGAAGGGAAGTGGAAATTAGAGCCCGGGATCGCAGCAATTTTGATCATCGAGCATATCCTCCTCATAATAAAGTTTGGGTTTTCCCGCTTTGTCCCTGAGGTAAAAACGGTGGTGATCTTGGATTATTCCAAGAAAAAGCATGAAAACAAACTAAGTATAGATATAAAGTTTTGAACCACACATTCCTTTTATTATTTTCTTGCAGGAGCCCGCGTGGGTAAGAGCAAGTCGCGTGAAAAACGCAACACATACTCAAGACGTGTCTAGGGAACTCTTGCGGACGATTTCTGGCGGCGAAAAGATGTTAAATCCTGCAGAATCAATGAAGTAAATACCAAAAATGTGTAGCTTTTGTACATTGTTGCCTTGTAGGTGTATAAATTTTTTGTAGATGGTACATAGTTACACACAATTGTTGTGTGCTTTTGTCTTGTTTTTTTGTTATGTTTTGTTTGTTCTTTTCTTCCTGCCTTTTTTTTTTGGCTTGAAACTGAATTTGTTTCAAGTTACATAGGTGGGTGACGGCCGTTGACTTTTCGTAATTGTCAATATGTAATGGAAAAAGCATTTACTAGAAAGCAAAAGAAAAAGCCTAAATGGCATTGCTTAGCTCAGTTGTAAGCTGGTTGCAACCTTTCTGTGCGCCCTGTTCTTTTAGGCTGGATGAATCTAAATTGAATCAAATTTGACTGAATTCAATTGAATTGTAGACTTGGAGTGGAGTAGTGGACTGTGTTGAATTGAATTTGTTCGAAATTAAGTTCAAAATTACAGGGCCTTAGACTTTTAACCACTATTTAAAAGTTGCATCAAGTCTCATGATGTATTGATTAATACAATGAGAGTGCCGCAAATTATTGGGTGTACCCGGGACCATGCAGCTGGGTGGTCCTGGTTTAAATGACGTTGTGAACATTTGGTACTTTTATTGTGAACATTTGGTACTTTTATTGTGAATATTTGATAATTTTATTGTGAACATTTGGTACTTTTGTTGTGAACATTTGATAATTTTGTTGTGAACATCTGATAGTTTAATGTTGGTGAACATTTGATAATTTTGTTGTCAACATTTGATAGTTTAATATTGGTGAACATTTGATACGTTGTGAACATTTGATACGTTGTGAACATTTGGTACTTCTGTTGTGAACATTTGATAATTTTATTGTGAACATTTTGTACTTTTGTTGTGAACATTTGATAATTTAATGCTAGTGAACATTTGATAATTTTATTGTCTAACATTTGATAGTTTAATGTTGGTGAACATTTAATATGTTGTGAACATTTGGTACTTTTGTTGTGAACATTTGGTACTTTGTTGTGAACATTTGATAGTTAAATGCTTATGAACATTTAATAATTTTGTTGTCAACATTTGATAGTTAAATGTTGGTGTACATTTGATATTTTTTTTGTGAATATTTTATAGTTTGATGTTGATGAACAAGTGATAATTTTGTTGTAAAAATTTGATAGTTTGATGTTAATGAACATTTGAGAATTTTGTTATGAACATTTTTGATAGTTTGATGTTGAAGAATATTTGATAGTGTGATGTTGTGAACATTTGATAATTCTGTTGTGAACATTTGATAGTGTGATGTTGTGAACATTTGATAATTTTGTTGTGAACATTTGAGGGACTACAGAAAGTTGGGTGTTCCCAGGTCCATCCATTACCTATTGGAGGAATAGCTCAAGGGGTTAAAGTTCCCCTTCCTGTTTCAGGAGATTCTGGGATCGGTTTTCATCCCACCTTTGTGGCTCTATTAACACCAAAAAAATAAAAAATGTATTGATTAATAATGTATAAATAATTGTGTCTTGTTTGAAAATTTGATTTTTCTTTAGAAAATGAGATACAGTAAATGATTTCATTCTAAACAAACTTAGCCAGAGAGTGTGAACAACATTGCCCATGAAAGAGAGAAATGTTATAGTTGCTTGACCTTTGCAAGCAAATTAACTTGCCCAGAAACATGACATTTCTATCCTCTATGCTACAAATTAACTTGCAAGCAAAATAATATTCCCTCTATTATGAAAAATTCATATCCTAATTTGACTCCTTTTTGTCTTACTAAAATAAATCAAGTTCTTAAACAACAATTCTACTAAATTGGTGATGAGAGCCATCAAGTTCTACTAAATTGGTTTGCATATCTCACAACAATTCTTGCCCATTTCTCAATATCATTATTAAACATCTTTGCTTCATTCGATTTTAATGGCGGCAATTTTCCATCTTGAAATTTTTTGTATGAAAACTCCATTAAAAAAGAGCCATTATTATTATTATTATTATTATTAATCTCTTCAAGCTCAGCTTCAATGCCCTTGTTGTGGCTGGGATCAATGGCTTCTGTAATGCACATAATTAATTTCACTTATTTGGCTAGCTAGCTTGCTTGCTTACTTTAATTTTGAAAAGCTTTCTTCTTTAATTTCTTCCTATTTTTTTTGGGTTGTAAAAAAAAAAAACTTTAATAGGCTTAATACCGAAGAACTAAACTATCTTACCCAATATATATATGGACACAATTGCGCATGATTAACTTGGCTTATATTTTAATTTTCTAATTCTACTTGTATATGATATTATTGTCCACGCTAACTTCTACTTGTATTATTTTTTGGGGTTTTATTATTGATTATTGAACTAGGTTAATTGGATGTCATCTGTCAAATATAGGGTTGAGCCGCACCTATCATTGAGAGATAGTGCACCGTATAAGAGTCTAATATGATGTTAAATTTGATAGAATATTACAAATAATTCTGGATAACTCAATACGGGGACTGGAGGAGGAGGGTTCGGTCACTTACAAGTCTAAGGAGGGCCCTTCCCAAAACCAATTGGCGATGGGAGGAGCAACTCCTAAATCGCTTAATATTATCTCATATTTCTCTAATGTGAAACACTCACTAATGCACACATAAATAGGTTTAGCATCGTCCTGCTATCTTCTACCGGTATACTTGCAATCCAGTTTCTCAGAACAAGTAGACACAGTGAGGATGATAATAAAATGCATATAATTTAAGCGCACTAAGATTCAAAAGTAACACTTTTGCCTTGAGTTCAATATAGTCTTTTTAAAAGTAAAACAAACGATGTACTTATTTATTTATTTATTTTAACATTGTAAGGTAAATTAAACCCCTAGTTATAGATAATTCTCTCATAAAAATAGTATACTGACATTATCAGGGATAAAAGAGGGATTTCATTGTTGGTGAGAACGAACCAGTTCCATCCTCAACTGGATGAATTTTATTGAATTGCTTGTTGACCTAGAATAATCATACTTCTAAAAGCTTCTTGATCTGTTTTTTTATTCATATATGTGCATGTTTCACATGCTGAAAAATTATTACTTGTTGTTGGCCAGTTGGGAATCTCTAAACCCTTACCATTAATAAATTGACAAACATAATAGTATACTTAATAAAAAATTACACAACAGTACATATCATTCATTGGTCAACTTAAAAAATTATAATTATTCATCCAAATTTATTTTAGTCGTAACATCTAACATCACGTGGATAAACATGTATGCCATGTATATGTGTGTTGAGATTTATTGATTTAGAATATAAATGTATATAATTATGAATATTAATAATACTAGACGTAGTATTATGTATTTGAAGTTCGTAATTATACAAATTTATTTAGCGATGTACGTCGTTAAACGTTGAGGTAAGTACAACAAGGACAGTGGAAAATCGTGAGTCGTGAGATAAGCTCACGACACGCGAAAACAGACTGAAGTGCAAAAAGTGCAAAAAAGAGACAGAAGAATCTCGCGACTCGCGAGCCTGACGGTTAGCGTCAGTTCTGCTCAGTTTTTTCCCGTTGCATTGTGTCGGTTCGAGGCAACTGTTACACGTTTGGATAAGTTATATTATAACTTGCCTAATCTGAAATGATTACACATGAAGTTACTCTCATTATTCATTTCATCTCTTGCATATACTTAGACTTTTCTCTCCATTATTGCAAAGAAGTTTACACATACAAATCCTCATTTCATTAGTAGAGATTAAACTAGGCTTGATTTCTACGGTATTCTTGTTGTATCTTGTTGACGAATTTCCTGTAATCCGGCCTAAGGAATTGGGTGAAAATATCGTTTTCAGGATAGTGCCCGGGCACGCCTCAAGTGTTTTGTCATACTAATTACCCTAAATCCTGAAAATTTCCAACAAGGTGGAGTTTTGTTAGATGAGTTTCTTTTCAATGTACTCCTTATCAGGGTGTAAATTTGGTCATAAACATGTTTCACTGATTGATACCGAATTTATTTTTTGATCAAATAAAATTGACTGAATATCAACCTGTATTGAAATACCGAGTTTGAATAATATAGATTGAAACCGTTTTTGCCTTGTTTTACGCATACCAAATCTGAACGGTACCAAACATATTTTACACTTAAATGCGTTTTTAATCTATTTGTATTATATCCAACTTGTATTATACCGAAACTATTTTTAACCTGCGAAAAATACATATACTTTGTACTAATTTATATTGTATCGCATCTGTTTTCAACTCTGATTTACGTGTTTTGAATTACCTATTTACTCATTTTGGACCTATCAAAAAATCTATTTTTACCCAACCTATCATGATCTATCAACCATCATCAATATTGTCATCATAACCCTCCATCATCGATGCCATATATGACCAAGTATTTGTTTCAATTAATTTTTTTTAAAGATTCCCTTCAATATTTTACTATTTAATTGCTAATTTATTTTTAAAAACTGGCATCAAATTAAATATCTCACTTCGATCTTCCTCCATTAATTGATAAGTATTGATTTTGTAAACAGTTGTTGAGTGGTTCAGTTAAATTATTGCTTATTTAATCAATATATTAAACTATTCAGGACTTTAGTCATCATCTATTGTACACTTCCGATTTCAGTGTCAGAAAATAGTTAGGCTCTGTTTACGTTTACTGAATACAATCAAACTGAATTTATCTGAATTATCCTGAACTGAGCTGAATACAACTGAAAATAATATTTATAAGAGAGGGAAATTGAGAACTAACTAAACTAAACTAAACTAAACTCAATTTAAGCTGAAATAAACAGACCCTTAATATTACAACAACACATTGCATCACATGATATGAGAACACATTGCATCACATGATATTAACAATTGCGGTCCACTTTTTATACTTTACATTAGCGTTGAGCGCGGCGCAAAAGTACTGTTTGCCCTTTTTCGAAACCGCACCGCAATTTATATCAAACCGCACCAAACCGTACTGTTAAATATAGTTTGGTGCTGTGCGGTTTGCGGTTTAACCCACTTTTTAAATTTTTTATTTTATAATTAGTAATTGATAAGGACATAAAAATTCTAGATTAATTTTTTGTTAGGTCCTTAAAGAATTAGAAAAGCCTTAGAAAGTTGTGGGCTTAAATAACTAGATAAGGCCCAAGACAAACAAAAGACATAGCTTCAGTAAGATAGTAGGTCAAATTAAAGGTATGAAATTAAATATTTTAGAACAATTATTAAAGTTATGGTTTGATGCGGTTTCAAAATTTTCAGAATTCGCACCGCACCACAAAATTACGATTTAGTAAAATTGCAAACCAAACCACACTTTTCAAACCCCAAACCAAACCGCATAGAATTGCAGTTTGGTGCGATTCAAACCGCGCTCTACTCAACCCTACTTTTCATCTTTGAGAAGTCAACAAAAATATTAAATGAAAATTTCTATTTTAGATTCTACTTTTTATAAACATAATTGCTTAAAATTCACCCAAATTTTAAATAAGTCAAAGAAAAAGCAACGAGGAAAGTACATAGTAAGATAAACTAAGTACATTCTTTCTTGATTTGTGGGTTGTGGCTCACTGGCTCCTATTATGAATTAACCAAGGAAACAATCTACGTCACGAGTACAGAGTCAAGATTACGTGGGATTTATAGCTGCTCCTTTAAGCCAAATCGTTTAGGTTGAGGCATAACTCAAGTGGTAGCGGTCATACTCCCTGGGCGTAGTGTTTAACGTTATATAATTAATTTTCTATGATAAGAGTCTTGCATAATATGTGAATCCCGTACGTGTTGATTTTAAAAAATACTTCCTCCGTCCCTTAAAGATTGTCCCATATTGACTTTTGTTACCCTTTATTTGGTAACTTTGACTCTCTATAATTTTATACATGTAAGGAAAAATATAGTCAAATGAGATCTCATTTGATTCGGCTCAATGTGTACTTTTTTAATATGTAATGCTTATAATTTTTTATTATACGTATCTCAAAATATTTTCATTTAAAGATGTGTCTCGGAAGATGAAAAAAAAAAGTAAATGGGTCAATCTTTTAGGGCAGAGTAAGTATATAATTAAGCCAAATGTTGGAGCCTTATCTATCAATTCAATTTGCCAAACTCCTTTGAGAATGTCGTGCTCGTCATGTACATACAACTATTTAATTTTGTTGAATTTTTGTAGGCACATAGTAAACTTCATTATTAATATATTTTTATTCCACATCGTATGTTCCGTGTACAGAATAATATTAATTTTTGATGCAAACAGATGAATACTCCCTCTATCCCAATTCGTCTCAACATGTACTTTTCAAATATATAATTTTTATAATTTTTTATTATATATAGTTAAAGATATTTTTATTTAGAGTTGCGTCTCGGGAGTTGTGAAAAAGAGAATGTAGCAAGTAAATTGGGACGGATGGAGTATTAATTTTTGATGCAAACAGATTAATATTAATGGATGTGATGTTAGGCTCCGTTTGTTTTGGAGGAAAACAATTTTCATGGAAAATCATTTTCTAAGGAAAACAATTTTCAATGGAAAATATAGATGTAAACAAAGTTTTCCTTTATTTATTTGATTAGAGGAAAACTTGTGAAGGAAAGAAAAAAAAATGAAATAGAAATGAAAGAAAGATGGGAGGAGTGAATAATGGAGAAGTAAAGAGTACGAATGAAAATGTGGCATTCCTTCCCCCACAAAAGAAAAATGTTTTTCCTTTTCCAAAGTGACATTTTTCATCTCAAGGAAAATTGTTTCTATCACTTTCCAAAACAAACAAAGGAAAATGTTAAGAGGAAGGAAAATCATTTTCCGGGAAAATGTAGTTTTTCATCAAAACAAACAGAGCCTTAGTCTTGTGAAACATCAATATTATATGTTAAATTGTTCATCAGAATATATATATTAATAGACAAAATTGCATAGTAAGAGAATATTAATACCATCATTCTACCAAACTTTGTACGTCTATTTTATTCAGTTGATGTCATTATACTTGGAATAGAATCTTCTTTCAGAAAAAAATTAATCTTAAGTTACTCCAAGAAATTACATTCGAAATATTTATGATTTTACTAATTTACTCTCAAGGAGGGTTCACAATTTATTATTTTTTTTTTTACTTTAACTCTTCGGTAATTTAATTAACGAAAACAACAACTATAAAATCCAGATATTCCTTGAATAAATAAAAACAGATATTATATAAGGAAATCGAATATATATATATATATATATATATTAAAAATCTTCTACCAATTACAAATAAACACATGGATATTTAGCTGTAAAAACGTGTCACTCTTGCTCAACAACAGGTTAAGGACCATGTCGAGAAGATTTATGTCAAAGGTGGGATTATTGTGGAATTGAATAAATAATAAAAGGTGTAATTATTCTATGCAGACCATCTAAAAGTGATGTTATTCTTTTCCATTTTACCTTCTCTTAATGTATCCATCTTCTTTTACGTCCCTTTTATGTCAAATTTAACTAATAATGCCATCTAAGAATGTTGGGTCCTTTAGTTTTAAAAAAAATGATTCTACAAATATAAATTGAATATAATTTTCATTTAGGGGTTTATCATGTTTTAATATGAAAATTCTAGTTAAATGCATCTGCATTACCATGGTTAATTTATCTTAAACTTTTACACATGTTTCAAAATATGAAAATATGATTTTACGGGTCCAAAAGGTGAAATATTAAAAACTTGAACGGTCATTTGTGGTTTTATCTCAAAGTTTAGTCTTCACTAATTATTTACGGAGTACTATTATATATATTGTGTAAAAGATTGTCATCCTGCCTAAAATAGTCAAAAATATTTGTATTGTCTTTATTCCTTATATGGAAATGCAATTACTCAAACCAGGACCGAAGCAAAAAGAATTAAATTATTGCTCCACCTGGCTTGATGATTCGATTAGATCGAGCGAGGTTCAATTTCTCATTTCAACGAACCATAAATTTTTATCAAACTCAAAAAAAAAAAATATATATATATATATATAAGCTCTTTAAGATCATAAATCATGAAATAATAATCCTCATCAATACACAAAATATTTACACATATCATACATTTAAAAAAAAAAATAGAAAGGAATGGACATACTTATATATATATATATATATATATATATACAAATTAAACAAAGTACATAATTAACAAGCCAATCAAAACAACCTTTAGGTATGTCAATTAATTATTACCTCCTACATTAGAAATTCTTTCACCAAAACCAAACTTGTGATGATGATCATTAGCATAACAATTACAACTACATTGTTTAGCATATCTCACAGCATTTCTTGCCCATCTCTTAATATCCTCCTTAAACGACGTCGAATTAAGGGACTTGTTATAATAAGGAGGTAATTTTCCATCTGGGAAGTTGGTTTTGATCTCCATGAAAGAAGACTTTGAGGAAGAACCACCATGGCTAGTCTTTCGAAGCTTCGCCTTGGGCGGCTGATCGACCGGTTTATCATCACCGGGATCAATAATGCCATCTTTGATAGACATAAATTATTATGTTTTACTTGGCTTGTCTTATGACTTTGTTTTGAAGGAGCTTCCATTTTTTATTATCTCAAAGTTTAAATATAGATATGTGAGCATAAGCAACCAATATGTAGGGTTTGAGTGGTCAAATTGGTTAAAGAATATTTGAGCATTGACTAAGCCTTCTTAAACCGTGTTAGAATAATGTATATTGTTCCTGTTCTGGAACTTCTTTATGAAAAGTCAATGATTTCTGGTGTTTTGATGTTGACTTTGTGTGCTCCTTGGTAGGGTTGAGCCCTGCAAAACAGTCAAAGCTAAGGTTGCTAACCTGGGGGTGGAACCCAGAAATGCCCCTCCGATGCTTAAGTCATATATCGGGAGTAAGGAGTCAGTGTATTGTGAGTTTGTGAATTATGAATTGCGTACCTGTAGAGTGATTGGACTGATCCTTATATAGGCATTAGGTTACCCAATTAGGGTTTTGCTGAGTCAGTTTGGGCCGACGCGTGAGCTTGGCCCATGACACGTGGCGTCTCATCGTTCACTGTAAGATATCTGATGTGTCCCTAACCCTATCAGAATTGGGTCTAGAGTTTGAGCCCATCCATACAGTGTTGACCACCTGGGTGGGACCGAAACATATATGTAATGTGTATCACGACTTTGGGTGGTCCATGACGTATATACGAGTAATTTTTTTAGATTATTTTATTCTTCAACATTTTTTTGTTGGGGGAAGTATTTACTATTTTAGATTATTTTATTCTTCAACATTTTTTTGTTGGGCGATCTCTAATAATTCAGCTGCTGCTGGAGTTGTCCTTCAAGACCATCTCGACAATTGTTTGGCTGCTTGTTCTTACTGTTTAGGAAACACTTCTCCTCTAGTTGTCGAAACCACAACCCTTCACAATGCTCTTCTTCTAGCTTGCCAGTTCAACTTCCTGTCCATCTTCATTGAAGGAGATAATTTGACTATCATTAAAGACCTCCGGGGTTCTTACAAATGCCCGTGGAAGATTCAGGTCCTAATAAATGATATTCGTTAATAAAGAAGACTTTGTTCTCCTCAACTTAGGGGAGTAAAAGCAAATCCAACTTCCGGGATTTGCTTTGGTGCCATTCCACATCGAAAGTTGAGGAGAACGAAGTCTTCTTTATATAAGGATGGATACCTCAACCTAGTAGAGGCTTTTTGGGTAGGACTTCGATTCTGCACCAAAGCAAATCCTTGCGGGCTAGGGCCCAAAGAGGAAAATATCTACTATTGGGCTCCTGTTCACCCAAGGACAGGGGTATTACAGATGGTATCACATCCAGGGCCCATATCGGTGTCATGTAGTTCCTTCGGGGACGCAGGCCCCCTTTAAGGGGTGGGGAAAGGGAATAAAAGTCATCCCAAATCAGAAGTTGAGGAGAACGAAGTTTTCTTTATATAGAGATGGATACCTCAACCTAGTAGAGGACAATATCTACTAGTGGGCTCCTGTTCACCCAAGGATATGGGTGTTACAGATTAGAACCTCATCTAGTCCGAAATTCATCTAAATCCAAACAAGTCGTATATGAACTCATCTCGATCCGATCCAAACCTCATTTGGTGAATCCGAGCAGGTGCAATTTGAACTCGTCCCGATCCGAAAATAACCCGATTCGAACATGTTCGATCCGAAAACAAGCCGATCCAACTTGTTAGATCAAAAGCAAATATTTTTTTTGTTTACAAAATCTTTTATATACAATAGCTTGTTGGGAATATTTTTCATGGTGTAAGATATTTGTTGGGAATAGTGTATAATACAATAGCTACTAGCTAACAAAAGAGTTTATGAAAAATACAAATTATGTCATTAAAAACATATCATCCATGACATTGAGTATTCTGTCATACAAATGTTTGTTTCAAATCACAATCAAGATTGAATCCATTAATACTGACATTGCAAATTTGTAATGATAAATGTTTTCAATCAAATACCAATAAAAAATGATTTATATAGATCGAAAGATCTCAAATATAACCAATAAAATGAATGAGCTGAAATGAAATATGTAGCTAATAAAAGGAACCGTTCATATACAAAATTTATTTTGCTTTAATTTTAGCATATTTGTCATCACACATTGTTGAATTTGAATGTTTTTTTGGTTAAGCACGGATGAAAATTGTACACAAAACTACAAAATTAATCTTTATGAAGAAGCAGACAAGTATTGTTGAAACGTTCTGATCCGAAATAATACGGCCCGAAATGATCTGATCCGAGAATGATCCGATCTGAAATGATCCGATCAGAATTAGTCCTTATCCGATTTTGGTCCGAAAGATCAATCTGAAACTCGGCCTGATCCGATTAGCACATCGATCCGAACCTGGTTTGATCCAATTCGAAGGTAAATTGGTCCGAAACGGTCCGGTCCGATTCTAATTATACCTAACGAATGACGTAATATTAAATTCTACCATACATGACTACATGATACATTCAATCATGTAACAACTTTTTCTTAAAAATACCCATTAGGTTTTTCAAATTCTCAAATGTACCAACTTTTTCTAGGATTTCTTATGTGTACCCATAAGATTTTTAAAAATTCTCAATTATAACCAATTTTTTTATGATAGCAAACAGACGTTAGCAGCACCCTTAAGTTAGTTTGGAAAAAAAGAAAAAAAACCAAAATAAATAAGTTAGTTTGGTGGTTGTTTGGCGGTTGATGGGGCTGATTTGTGTCATGGTTAGGACTATTGTGTTGCTATGTGACGTATATATGTTTATTTATTTTGGTTTTTGTTTTTTTTTTTCCAATAAATTAACGGTGCTGTTAACGTCCGTTTGCTATCATAAAAAAATTGGCTACAATATGGGGTGTCAGTTCAGTTATGGTTGGACCCAAACAGTTCAGTTGACTTCAGTTGATCTTTCCCAAAATAACCAATTCGGTTTTAACTTTATCAGTTTCAGTTTCAACCCATTGCAGTTATTTTTATTTTCAGTTCAAATCAGTTCCGTTATGATTGGTCTTTGGTTTTACCCATACAATTTCAGTTGTTGTCAGTTCATTATGAACAGTTGATATAACAGTTCCGATTTTATTCAGTTTACCTTATGGTTGATCTTCGGTTTTACCCATACAATTTCAGTTGTTATCAGTTCATTGTGAACGGTTGATATAACAATTCCCATTAGTTTACATTATGGTTGTTCTTCGGTTTTACCCGTGCTATTTCAATTGTTGTTAGTTCATTGTGAACAGTTGATATATCGGTTCTAGATGTATTCAATTCATGATATGGAAAAATACGTTCATGTCCATACGATTTCGGTTATTATCAGTCTATTGTAAATGATTATATTCAGTTAAATTATGGTTATTTTCAGTTTTGTAAGAAAATCTGTAACGGTTTTGTTCGAGGTAGATATTGAGTATTAATGGGTTTTACCCTAGTTTTCTCACGTTTGTTTCTCCAAATAATATGAGCCGATCGTATTCGTTTTAGCCGTTGAATTGTTTTGCGTCACAATGGGTTAATTTAGTTGAGGTGCACGTTAAAGTTATTTATTATTTATCAATTCATATTTTAATCAAATTATTCTTGTACTAATATTAAGTATAAATGTTAACCGCGTATCGAGTATCAATATTGGGTGTATATGACGGTCAAGATGATGATGAGTGATACTATATTGGCGATAACAACGATCATAACAATAATGATAGCATTTACCAAAACAACAACAACAATAATGAATTGGTGATAAAACTGATGAATGATGATAACGATGATGGTGATTGATATGAATAATATAATAACAATAATAGTAGTAACAATATCGAGAACAATAACAATAACAAGATTTGAGTCTATTTTTAATATAATACAAAGTTAACAATAACCATCATGATACTATATATGCAGAATATGCTCAAGACATCATACTAATATACTATTCTATAAATAAATCATACTATAAAATCAACAAATAATATAATATTGTAGCCATATACTAGAATGCATACTATCTTTAATTAGATAGTATATAACACCATGATCATACTCTATAGACAATACCTCACATTGTTATATCATTAAATCATACTGTAAAAACAAGACATCATATAATATTAAGACAAAGTTATATAACTTAATATCATACTATTATATATACAATTGTATTATATAGAATGCAGTCATACTATATGTATCACTCAGATAATGACTTATCCATAAAGTGTAGATAATCCTTGACTGCTCGAGCAAATGTTTCTATTATTTAATTTGTGTGAAATCCTTAATTTAATATGTTGATGGTGATTGTTGATTGATGCGCCATTGCGTTGACACTATGCCCATTTCATGGTAATAACAATGGAGTAATGATGATAAGATTGATGATGGATGGAGATGGATAATAATGAGTGATGATAATGGTGATGTGTGATGATTTATATGAATGGTGAAGGATGTTGATGACATGGATGATAGTCATGGATGATGATGACATGGATGATGGTGACATGATAATAACTATTCTATATGGTCATGAATATTGATAATGATACTGCTGAGTGATGACTACGATATTGATGAGTCATGATAAATTGGTAATATTATTAGCAAAAATAAAAACAGTGAATTGATAATGATACTGATTAGTGATGATAAATTGATAGCATATAACAATGATGATATATTGATATGATCATATGATAAATTGATATACAGGCTTCATTACGATATCATTTAATATGCTGATGATGACCACCATGGTAATGGTCAGGATAAGGTTGACCATGGTTGGTGATGATGTCTTGAATCCATGAGAATATAATGATGATAATGACCACCACCATGGTAATGGTCAGGATAAGGTTGACCGTGGTTAGTGATGATGTCTTGAATCCATGAGAATATAATGATGATAATGACCACAAAAACAATGATAATGATGATTTTGTTGATGATGATAATAATAATTCAACTTTAACTAACTTTAAGCAAAGATAAGCTAAATTTGTTAATCGATGGGATTAATAAATATATTATGGAATTTTTAATAATTATTTTAATTATATGTATACGATTGAGAATAATAGTTTTCAAATTAATTAAAATTCAAAAGATTAATTAATATAATTTATGTCAATAAAACTATTTAAGAAAATAATGGTAATAAAATACAAAATGTTTTCAATATATTTAATATGTAAAGTAAAATTAAATAATTATTAATAGTTCTTCAATAACTTAATAAACAAAGCTAGATAGGGTGAAACAAGTAGCAAATTTATAATTCAATCCAATTACAATAAGCTGAATAAATCTAGACCTTTAAATGATTGAAATCAAGGGTTGAGATTTAAGCAAAACTAAGCACATGGATCATCAATATGAGCCATTGGATCATCAAAGGATCCAAAATCAAAGGCTAAGATTAATTTTTTTTCCATTGCCTAATTCCCTAAAACAATAAACGGCTAAGAGCCTTGAGGTGCCTTTTTTTTCATTTTTCACTTTCTCCATTCTCTTTCTCTTACTCTCTGCATGTTGTTTTGATTCTTTGAATTGAAGAAGGTATGAATCTCATTTTTTTTTCGTTTTTTGTTCTAAATTTGTTCATTGTTTTTGTTTTCGTTTTTTTTTGAGTTTTTTTTTGTTCTCTCAAATTATTTATGTATTTTTCTGCATTTTCGTTTTTATTTTCTGGTTTTCGTTTTTATTTTCGTTCATCTTGTTTTTATTTTCGTATTTTCTCAGATCTGTTTTTTTATAAAAAAAAAAAAATTGTTCATCTTGTTTTTATTTTCGTTTGTATTTTCGTATTTTCATTCATCCTGTTTTATTTTCGTTTTTATTCTCAGATCTGGGTTTTTTTTATATAAAAAAAATTCTGAGATTTGTTTATTTTCTGGCTTTTTGTTTAAAAAATTATGAGATTTGTTTATTTTTTTAAAAACATTAGTATCAGAAGCAAGGAGTTGTGGAGTGAAGTTGGTCACTCAAGTCTCAATCACTTGCAACGACTATTTTTGAAATTGTAAGATTGGGAATTTCTGGTTTTTTTTTTTTAAGTGGTGGGTTGATTATTTTTCTGGGATGAAAATGCTTGTGTTTTTGCTCCCGATATGCATGATTATGAACGTTCATTTGTGGGTTTCTTTATTTTTTGTTCATTTTTAGTAGAAAAATCATTTTTTCCTCTTTCAGTACATAGCTTCTAATGTTTGTTTTTGTTGTTAGATTTATGGAAATCTGGGTTTTGGTTTGTGTTTGTTGGTTGTTTATTTTGATGAAGAACAGTTTGTATCATGAAATCATTAAATGTTTTCATGTCTGTGCATCGCAATCTAATTTTTTCTTTGGTTTTGTAGCTTTCACTAACTTCATTGCTTAAATTCAGATGGTTGATTTACATGTTCAATTTTCTTACTCTTTCATCAGATGTATGAAAGCCACATTGAATTGATCAACTTGCAGAAACTGTTCATGATTTGGTGTTTTATGCTATTGACAATGTTTTGGTTTTTATGCTATTTTGAAGTCTCAAATATAAAAAAAATGGAGAACTCCGCCTCTCCCCACTCTGCAGCACACCCTCCTACCAATGAATCATGTAATCTTTTACTTTGTTTTTTTGTGTTATTTTTGGAATAATTTAATATTCAGAAAGTAAAGTTTGAAATTTTCTAATTATGTTTTATATTAAATTCACAGTTGTTGATCAAGATACAATAGAGTCTAACGTTGTTGTTGATCTTCAATCAAGTTGTAAGCGAAAACTACTTTTCTTGAGACCATGTGCTCGATGATGGATGGTGACGTCATGAACTTTGGGTAAGTGTTAGTTGGTATGGCTTTTGGAATAAGGTTTTAAGATAGTTTATTTTTGTTGTTGTTTTATGGCTTGTCTCCCTTGTTTCCATAGTGGAACTCTCACATGGTTTCCTTAATCATTTTGTTGAATAATTTTGGTAAGTTTGGGCATATTTTGGTAAGTATTGGTATATTACGGTCAATTTGGCGTATTTTGGTAAGTTGTGGAATAAATTTAGTTTGGAAATTTTGGAAACCCATGTGATAGAGAGGACCTATGGTTTACTTGTTGGCGGCGTCATGAATAACAACAAATCAGACTTTTCTTGAAACCATGTGCTCGACGATGATAAATATTATAGCAAATAATGATTGGCTTTATAAGCTTGTGATTTTTGCTAACTTATCTGAGAGGCCAACTTCTTAATATTATATATCCTATGAAAATATACTAACAAGTATTGGAGTGATTATTGTAGGACTGTTCCAATAGCTGAAGTTTGAAGAAAAGGAAAGCAGGCTCATGAGCTAAAATGTCACTTGTTGGATGCAGAGCAGAACATCAAGTCTATTACGATGATTAGATGATTATGATGTAAAAAATTCTTCTAAAAAATGGTTGAGAGATGATTATGATTGTTTAGAAGGTGTTTGGGGTGGCTTATAAAGCTGATTATGATGTAAAAAATGGTTGTAATCAACCTTGTTAAGGTGCTTGTTAAGTTGTTAGTTGTTATCTTGTTGACTATAGTTTGCTCTTCCCTGGGTACAACCCTTCCTAGAAGGTAGGTACTAGGGTTGATGCTCGCAACTCAGTGTTAGTTTGTATCTCTTTTATTTTGGTAATAAAGTATCTTTTTATTTGCTAGAAAATGCATTGTTTTATTTATTTATTTATTTATTTGAAGAAGATATTTAAAACCTGACCAACTCTTTTGAAATGGGTATGGTTGAAAACATCAATTAATTTTAAATTATTAATATGCTAAATTAAATTGATTTGAATAATCAATATATGAAAAGAACAATTTTATTTAATAATATATTATAAATAATCGTTTCGTGAAAAGAACAATTTGATTAAATAAAGTTTAATTTGATACAAATAGATTTTGCCTAATTTTAGTTTAGTGTAGAGCGATTTTCAGTTAACCAACGGTTTAAAACAGTTTTTTTTTGCCTCAGTTAGGTTCAATCAAGCAACATCTTAAAACTATTTCTAAGTCATTTTGGTTTAGTTGATCAATAGTTAATTGCAGTTTTGTTAACTAACAAAATCAAACATTTTATAAGTAATTTCGGTTCAGTTAATCAACAGTTAAAAACAATTCAATTAACTAACAAAACCATACAGGTTACAATTAATCTCAGTTCAGTTACGATTCAATTATGGTCAGTTAAAAACAGTTTTATATAGTCAACCTTTTCAGTTCAGTTGATTTCAGTTCATGATTCAGTTCAGTTTCAGTTCAGTTGAGTGCAGTTCATTTTGTTTCAGTTATCGGTCATTTGGTTATTGGTTCATTTCAGTTCAATTCATTCAGTTCAGTTCACGTTAGGTTAACAGTTAAACCAACAGTTCCTAACCAAACTGACAGCCCTAGCTACAATTGAGAATTTTTGGAAATCTTATGAGTACACATAAGAAACCCTAAAAAAAATGGATACACTTGAGAATTCGCAAAACATGATGGGTAGTTTTAGCCCCTTTTTTCTATAAAAAAAAAAAAAAAAAAAAACACTTAAAATTCCGAAAATTTTGGAAATTCTTCAGGAAAATCTCATATTTGTCGTGATGAATCATGAGTAGTAAGCTCTTTCTTATACCTATGTGTTTTGAACTTAATTTTTAACCTATTAATTTTGTTTGTTGAATTTACTACTTTGATGTTATGCTTTGGCTTTCGACTTTCATTTGATTAGTTTGATGACTAATATGCTTCAGTTGATTGTAAGTTTCTGACTTTTGCTGAAAGTAAATTGCTTTGCAGAATACCAATTTCCTGTTGCTTTTCATAGGAATAGGAGTTGAAATCAGAAATTTTGGAGTTGTTTTTTAGGAAGATGAAAGATAAGTTGGGGGGAATTTATTTGTATGATTGGCTATAAAGCTAGGCTTTACTAAGATGAATAACTTGTAATTTAAACTAGATTACTCCACTAATTGTTTTTCCTAGGCGTGTTAAATTAGAATAGTTTCAAACATATGCAAGTTTATCTCACAGAAAGAGTACCATCAAATGGCTTGTTAATTTTGATTCCCATTCATTCATCCGATTTTTAGAATAGGATTTCTAACATGGGAAAGGGAAGAGTGAAATTTTATTATTATCTTATTCATAGCAAGTGAATAAGTTGAGAATGAAGTCATAGCCCAGTGGTTAGGGCTTTAAAATTCTAGGCACAAGATCCTGGGTTCGATTCTCATCGCACGCATTTGCGAGGATTCCTTATTACCCCTTTACAAATGCGTGTGTTAGTTACTTTTCAAGTGGATAAGTTTAGTGCATATAAGTTTGTCTTTTCAAGTGTCAGATATGATATTGTTGTGCTAAGGATTTTAATGTAGGCTTTTTTGTAGGCTGACTTAGTAAACATGAGCTTTGTAAATATTCACGTTGCACTGTGGCTTTTTAACTTCAGCTGGATTTGTTTATTCCATTCTATTCACGTACAGCCGTAGCTAATGCATAAAAGAACAACCTCTAAAGTTTAAAGCCCTTGAGTGCTGTTTTCTTCATCTATCAAGCTGTCTGTATATATATTAAGAATTCTCTTTCTAATTTTTAATGGGCAAATTAAGTATGATTTTTACTTTTTTAGCTTTATTCATGTGCATTCGTCTTCCTAATTTTTTGTTGTTTGAACCTTTCTGATCATTTGATTTGGGAGAGTTAAAATTGCCAACTGTTTGGCTGTAGCAAGGATTACAGGTCTACAGGACTTAGAAATGAGGCAACTGACCATAATGGTAGAGATATTTTTGATAAGTGATAACAGATTGACAGTTCTCCTATCAGATCATCAGTCTGCCAGAAACTTTTTACTGAGTAATTCTAGCCTTTTCCCTTAACTAGTTGTCCACGGCACGCAACGCGCGCCGTGTCCAACATGAATTTTTCCATCGTTATTTATAATCGGGAATTTGTTTGAATTGCAATATGTATATCAGTTGACGTTTAATAAATAATAATATGTAGAAGTTATAACTGGTGCTTATCTTTCGGCTCGTGTGTTGACGAGGTATTCTGGTAGCCATGGTGATTTTAAGAAAAATAATTTGGTGTATTAGCAATAAGTAATTAAGCAAGTTGGCTTAATTTGGTGTATGCAATATTAAAGAGAAACATCTTATTAGCCATAAAATTTACATTGATATTAAGGTATAATCTTTATAAAAAAAATTAAAGGATAAAAAAAATTATTAACAAAGTAAATAACACAGGCAATAAGCCAATATTAAAATCTATTGAATATCGGAATTAACCCCCATCATTTAAAGGGTCATTACAAAGCAAATCATGAAATAGCTCATCTGCGATGTAGATTAGCCCTAGAGAAATGTCATTCTAGATTTGCTGCCAAAAAACTTGAAGAAAGGTTAGATTTAAGAATTCAATATACAAATTATCAGTTTTTAAAGTCAAAAATTCATCTTTTGATATTTTGAAATAAGCAACGTCTTATGCTACCCTTGAAGTATATTTATTATGTTGCAAGAAAGAAACCAAGACCGATATCAATTCCTTTACATGAGGTAGAGCGAAACACCAACCTCTTATATAAGAAAAGAATACATGTCAATCACCTTTTGACAGCCCTTCAATCATTCCGTTGTTCCATCAATGAATACTCACTTCTTAATCAATAAAGGACCTAAAAACCATTAAAATAAAGAAATCAGACCTACATTGGTCTTTTAAAATATTAAAGCAAACAACATAGCAGTAAACTAACAAACAAAGGGCCTTATCTAATACAATCACAACAATATCTAATACAATCACAACAATATCTAACACATTAATTAGTCATAAAATGAGGTCTAGGGCATAAAACCATACATTTGGAAACTAAAACTAAAACTGTCATTAAGATGAATATCAGCACTCCCCTCTAGATTCAGAAAAATGGAAATGCATATACTCCTTCAAATACCCAAAATGATTAACTCGAACTTCTAAAAATAGGTTCCAAGTTTAGCCAGAGTAATTTATAAAGATTTTACCACTTGTTGATCATTCTTATAACTTATAAGATGTGAAACCAACCTAGACATTGATCATATCCACTTTTATATCAATCCGTTTTGATAGCAAAATAGTGTAAATAAAAATAAACAATGCTAGTTCAACAATAAAAGAGAAACGAAAACTCCCAGTAATTTATCCATCATTGTCATAGTTGTACTTCTAAGAAGAGAAAAATGATATTAATACAAAGGAAGACACTCAAAAACAAATAATTAAAAAGGGATATCGCAAAATAACCAACTACTTTGCTGGAATTGAAGTCATGCTTAATTTCTTTAGCAATTTTTTTTTTATTTTAAAAAAACCCCTTCAAATATCAGCAAATGCGAAATCAAAATTTGTCCCCAAAAGAAAAATGAAACTCATCAGTAAAACTATTTTTAAAAATAAATACTCAAATTCGAGCAATTCCAAATCAAATTTTGCCCCCAAAAGAAAATTGAAACTGATTTCATTCTTTGATAATATTTCAGTTTGCAAGTAATTTAACCTGGAAGAATATCGTCAGCATAAAAGAGTGAATAAAAGTCAATAATCAACATTAACCATTAAACCCAAGGATAAGTGGATAACAACTTGGCCATTTCTCACTAAAATAGTGCTAAAACCATAAACTGCATCCCCCCCCCCCCCAAACTAATCAATTTAAAAAACTGCTTAAATTAGCAACTAAGTATAGTTAATTAGGTACTACAATTTTATAACTATTTGAGCATGTATCAACTATTAAGCTCAATAAGATGTGTAGTTCAATTCTCTCATAGTCAAATAAATTAGTTACTATTGCTTTAAAAATGATTTGTTGTATACACCATCTAAATCAAAATATCAAACATTCGAGTAGATAACTTGTAAGCCTTAATTTTATTCGAGTGTAGATTAAAAAAAAGGCAGAAGGAAGATTTAAATCAAGTTATATGACTGTATTCAGTATTCCATTAGCCTCGATCTAGTTTACCCTCAAAGAATTTCTGAATCAAGATTACAAATCAGTCCAAAAATTAAATTAAAATAAAAAGTAGGATCCGTCAATAAAGAAATTTTCAAATGGATAGTATCTAAACCTAGTTCTAGAGCATGTACAGAGCGAACATGATCTGAATGAGTTTCCCAGAGGTGCTTTACTACAATTCATGTAGCAATATTAAGAATTTAAGATGGAAAACAACTCAAGATTGACACAATTGTTGGATGATAAATAGCAGGGTGAACTTGAGAACCATTGATGCATGCTCATGAGCAATGATAAAGACCAAATGGATAGGATAGAGAGGATTGGGCATGATGAACAATACATACCATCATCCCCAGATGTGATGTTCCCAAGAGCACTGGGCATGATGAACCTCATCTTTTGGAGCACCATGCTCTTTTCCAGCAAGGAGGATTATAATGTGGTCCTACGAACAAGCTTGTAAGATAAATGACACAGAACATGATGGAAATGTGAAATAGAAGTGCCTACAATATAAATAGACAAATGACAGAACATAATGTAAACAGACAAATGCTAGGTCATCCTCCATTTCAGATTAAAAAAACAACATTTACAAACAACAAAATTCAACAATCCAAAAACCCAATTCAAAATATAAATAGACAAATGAGAGAGAACATAATGTAAACAGACAAATGCTAGATCATCCTCCATTTCAGATTAAAGATACAACATTTACAAACAAAATTCAGCAATCCAAAAACCCAATTCAAAATCTACAGGCATCTAATTAACAACTAAAAAAGCAAACCTCAAATGTTTTCACCATTTCAGCAATTGCATATCAAAAAGACAATTGTGCTCAAATTGTATCAGAACTATTATCAAAAAACAAATCAGTCTTCAAAATGGTGCATACTCACCTTCAAAATGCTTCAAACCCAATTAGAAGTGACCACTTTGAATAGCAAAAGGCATCATAGCCTCAACTGTATTTTATTTTTGGGTATGTTGTTTGTAGGGTTAACAAAGGAGGACTGCCTAATTCCTCACTGTTAGATGTTTATAAACATCTTAACAGTGGCATTTTGGTAAATAAGTGAAACTTTTTAATGGCATTATCGTAAATATGATAAACATTTACCAAAGCTATGTAGAAATAGGAAGAATCAAGAGGGAAAATATACAACTAAAAAAACCATGAATTAGATAACAAAAAAATGTCATGGTAAAAGCCTAAAAGGTGATAAGGAAGAGGAATTATAATTGAAGTTTTTATACAATTTTTTTTTAACTTTTTTAGTGTTACACACTAATTATAATCTAAAGTACAATCCATGTTTGCAATTACTCTCAATTTAGCAAGAATTCAAAAAGCATCATTAACCCAATACTACCTAATATTTCTTCTTCTTTTTAAACTAATTGAATGCATAGGTTGATCTGAATACCTTAATGATTCTAATGAAGAAGGGTATTCTTTGGTCATCCACCCAAACATACAAATTTAAACCTGCAATTGTAATCAACAAAGCATCAAATCATAAAATAGAAACAAAGAAAAGTAAAGTCAAACAAATTATAATATATAATAGAAATCAAATAAATGAAAACATAAAATAGAAATCAAACAAAAAACACAATAAAACATACAATCCTAATCAAGGGGGTTGACATATATAGAAAGAAAAGAAGTAGGTTAATTAATATAGAAATCAAACAAAATGATCTAAAAAATTGCAATTGAAAGAAGTATGTTAATATAGAAAGAAAAGAAATTGGTGGTTAGAAAGCATATTCAAACAATAAGAAGCATGGCTGCAGTGAATGCTTACAAATTCGATGGCATGCTACTCCCTTAGGCTGGTATATCATATGGATATTGTTGCCAATCATACTATGCATCTACTAATGGAGCTTTTTCACAACTGCTATGGCATAATCATACTGTACACCAAGCTACAAAGAAGGAACAAAAAGATAGGTAAGAAGTTATAACTTATCAAACAATTCAGCAATAAATAAGTTTTTAAAATTATGTTTAATAAGTCAGCAATCGAATTCCTTGACATAATTTTATAAAAAAAAAAAAAAATCAAGTCACACAATAAAAAATTTAGCACATACTAATAGAAAAATTTGAGAACACAGTATGTCTAAACATTAACAAATACCTAGTCTCAATTGGAAATTAATGTGAAAGGGAAGGCTGAAAATTCGAGGGAAAATATACAAGCACACACAAGCAGAATAAAATGGGAAGTGATAAACATGAAAAAAGATATGATACAGAACTATACCAAAAAAAATCTGGATAAAAAACCAGCTTACATACAGATGCAAACACAACTGAACACAAATGCAAAAGAAAAGGCCACAAACATGGAAGCCTAGATGAATGAGAATTGTGAAAGCTCAAATAATTAAGAAATAAAATCAGAAGAACAAAGAGAATAAGAAGAAAACCTACCCCCACGAAAAAAAATGAGAATAATAAGTAATAGAGATGAAATTGAACACATAAGAAGAAAAAAAAAAAAGATTTCGCACAAAAAAACCCAAAAAATTCGAGAAAATCCATAACCCTAAACAATGGCAAAAAACACACACTAAATATTTGAGAAAATTCAAAATAGTAAAATACAAAACGAATCTTTGGTCTTAGTAAAAGTAAAAACAGGGAAAATGAAAGAAAAATCAAAAACGAAACTCAAACCAAATCTAAATTCGACAGGAATAGAAATAGACACAAATTAAAGCTTCGAAAAGAAGATTAAGTACCTGATGATGATCTAAAGTCCTGCAATATATATATAAAAAAAAAAAAAACAGAAACCCTAAAATTATCACAAATTTCGCACCAAAAAATCCAAAAAAACCGGCAAAATTCAAAACCCTAAACCGAAATCAAACCCTAAACCCTAAAGCCATCAAACACAAAAAACCCTAAACCGAAATCAAACCCGACCGCACACGAAAATCGCAAGTACCAACATGAACTTTGTACTGAAAATAACAAAAAAGAAAAAAAAAAAAAAAAAAGAATAAACACATAGAAAATCATCTTTGAAAAGGAAAAAGAAAAAGAAAAAATGAAATCAAAGCTTACCGCAAGAGAAGATGGGAAGTAGATACCAGACCCCTGCCCTGAAAATGAATCAATCATATAAAAATAAGAAGAGTAGGGAGAGTCACTCAAATTAAAACAAAAATAAACAATGGCAAAAAAAACCCCTAAAATTTCGAGAAAATTGAAAATAGTAAAATCGTACCTCAAAATCCACAGATCTGCAACTTTGTGTTTGCTTCATTGGAGAACTTAAATGCAGATGAGCAAAAAATCCAGTAGAATAAGAGGGAGAGCAGCAGCAGGGAGATGGAGGAGGAGAGAGATATCGTAGCAAGCATACCAAGAATGGAGTGAGAGAGGAATGTGAAGAGTACAGCAAAAAAAAACGTGATGTTACTGTTCATATGAACAGTAAATTATTCCCACTTTTTAATTTGTACAGATATAAATATAGATATAGATATAGATAGAAACTACAACTTTTAATATGATAAACAATGTTTGTATGTAAAAAGATGATTTTTTTTTTTGTTAAAAATGGAGGTGTTAACTATCTGCCGGAAGGTACTCAAAAGTTGAGAAAATGTCATTTGCTTAATTTTGTTTGATCTGTTATCTTGTGATCTGTTCATGTAATATTCTGTGGCTAAGTCTCTCTCTCCTACTAATGTATAGTAAGACACTAAAACCCTGTTCTTTTGGACTTAATTCCTTTCAAATTAATTTCAATTAAGCTCAGCTTGTGCTGAGTCTAGGATTCAGTTTATTTCAATTCCATTTAGTTTAGATGAGATCGAATTAATTCAGTCCAAATAACAGTGCCTATGGCTGTTTGGCTGCTTCCCTAATTCTACTTAGGAACATGTTACAGATTTGTATTAGGTGTATTCTTATGGCCCATATGTTTTTCCCATGGTTGTTTCATACTTTTTTTGTTGCTAAGTCTAGCTGTTTATGCCGTATATTCTGGTCTGCATTGTCTATAACGCTTCCTTCTTTTTCAGGTATCTGAGAACCTTGATAGAACAGCGTTCTTTGACTCTGTCTTCATATTTCTATTTCATTATTTTCTCTTATTTATTCATCATTAAGTGTGCATTCTCCATTTAGAGTACCCCCATGAGCTTCTTTGTTTTGTATGTCTGACAATTTTTTGTATGGTATTGTAGGATGATTCGTACCTGGATAGCTACATAAGCACAATAGGAGTAGACTTTGTGAGTAATGAATTTTTCCCTTGCTGATTGAACTGGGCACTTAAGTAACAACTTGATGATCTTATGTTATTCTTTTTGCTTTAGAAAATCCGCACAGTGGAACAGGATGGAAATACCATAAAGCTGCAGATTGCAAGTATATTGAGTGTTTGTAATTGTTTTCAGCTATAATTCAATTTTCATGCCAATGGTTTTGGTTGTTTTAATGGGACACTGCAGGCCAAGAACGTTTCCGGACAATTACAAGTAGCTATTACCGTGGTGCACATGGAATCATCGTAAGCTTAATTACATCTACCTTGAATTTTCTCTAACTGATATTTTGGTTTGACTCTACTTGCCGGTTTCCCACCAGGTTGTCTATGACATTACAGACCAAGAAAGTTTCACCAATGTGAAACAATGGCTCAGTGAAATTGATCGTTATGCTAGCAATAATGTCAACAAGCTTTTAGTAGGAAATAAAAGCGACTTGACAGCAAATCGTGCAGTCCCATATGAAACTGCTAAGGTAATGCTGATAATCGTAGTGTTCATTATGTGCAAGCTAAAAGCAAAACATTCGCTAACACTTCCATGAAGATGAAAAGATAATATGATTAACGTTTTTTTATGAAAATTTTCAAGGCATATGCTGATGAAATCGGCATCCCCTTCCTGGAAATCAGTGCCAAAGATGCTAGTAATGTTGAGCAGGCATTTCTGACCATGACAATAGAAATAAAGAATCGGTAGGCTTCTTGTTTAGTCTCACCTTAAGTATTTTTTTGTGTTCATGAAAAATTTTGGGTTACAATTTTTTTTTTATGCAGAATGGCTACTCAACCTGGAGCAGGTGCCGATAAGCCTTCAACTGTGCAGATAAGTGGCCAACCCGTCAACCAAAGCTCAAGCTGCTGCTCTTAGTTGGCAACCAGTAATAATATTGAAGATGTGTATGGAATAGCTTACCTGTACATAGAAATGTTGTAAGCTTGATCACGTTTCGTAACTGCAGGCTCCTAGTAGAAAAAAATGTTGGCCGAATAAATTGTATGATCAGATAGTATGGTAACCTTGATCTTCAATTTGTAAATTATGTAATTTTCTTATCACTGTAAATGTTGCTTGAAATACTTTTCCAAGAAGACAATAAAAAAAAAGGTTGAGCCTCTTCTAAAAAACTCCGTATTTCATGTTTGTAATTTTAGAAGAAATAAGTCAATTTCAATTGAGTTGTGCCAAGCTAATGTTAGTAAGCAGAATAATGCAGCCTATGACCGGAACATTGACATGTTTGTGTCCTGCCACACTGCAAGTTTCAGATATCGTGCTTTAGCTTCAGCCTAATGTGACAACATTATGTTAGATCATTTCATTCCGTGTTTTTGTATTGGGTTGTGCCATTTTTACCTTGTGTACAATTGTACATGCCAGTGCTTTTTTGTACAAATCATGGTATTAAAGGATGACTAATGACCCTTTGCAACATCTTTGCTACGAATGCAAGTGTGCAAACTACTCCTTTCAATTGGAGCAGGTATGGGCTTGACTTTGGTAGATGATGGTCGGTAGGCTTGAAAATCAAAAGAAAATTTTGTCATGGATAGTGGGTAGGCGATGGATCTTAAGAAAGATTCTGGTCAACCCACATTCGTCTATTGTTATTGTTATTCCGGCCACTCCTTGTCTTACTATGGATTTTCACAAGGATTTTAGTTATGGCAATCAAGTAATTAAACACTCACACCTGAAGCAACCCTACTAAGCACTTACTGTTGCTTCTAAGCACTTACTTTCTTTTTGTTAATACAAGCTAAAGGTACATAAGATTAGTCCTTGAACACTGCCTTGAACCGAGAAACTATGCATCAACTAAACGCAACAAAGGGTTTACAACTCTCCCGCCGCCTTCTCTACAACCAAGACCAGGACTTGCCGGAGACTGTACAACTCTCCAGCCGCCTTCACCGTGTCGTCAGTGAGCCTTACCCTCTTTTCTCTTGACTGAATAGAGCCCACATTGGACTAGTTAATGTTACTTTGTGACTCAATTTCATGACATCACAATTCAAAATCATTGAGGGCTTACCAATTATCTGGGTACTAGTTAACTGCCCTAATCACCAGTTAGGGAGAATTTGCTTACAACTACTGATCAATGCAAAACCAACGAGGGCTTACCAACCAAAAGCATATTTACTTTGTGACTCAATTTCATTACATCACAATTCTCAAATTCTTGATTAATTAATGTTTTCTTGAAATACTTGCTATATTTAGAGAAATAATACTGGTTGTTTCGTATTAAAATGTTCACGGATAAAGCCAGAGTTCAATATTAAAAGAAAGCAAAGCAATTTATTAGAGTGTTAGGACAAGTGATTACTTGAATAGTTGCAGGCTACGTTCTCCATCCCAAAATAAAAATTGGTCAATGAACAAAAAGTAGAAATCAAGCCGTCTATTTCTCATAACTGAAAATAATACTGTCTTAACACCCACAAAAGCTACATAGTAAAATGGAAATCGAAATAGGATATATAAGTTCTGAGAATCATCAAGAAAACACTACTGGAGAGTATGACAAAATTTCAAGACCTAATTTAATGCCTGCCACGGAACTTAGGTGGTTGTCTGTTCCTCTTCTTGACACCAGACTTGGCAACTTGAAGGCTCCTGTTCACAACACTCAGCCTTGCTAGGGCTGCTTTCTTCAAGTCAGGCCTGTAGTAGTTATCAGCAACCTGCATTACCCATCAATACACAGTGAGCATTTTAACAAGCACTCAACATGCTCATCAACAAAACTGGTTGATGCATATGGAGAAAGGCCTTCTTCTTTTGGGCTGAACTGAATTAAACCGAATCCTAATTCCTAGGTTTAGTAGCAGCTGAAATATATTGTATTTGCAAGGAATTAAGTCCAAAAGAAGAGGTCAAACTGGAAACATTGTCAAACAAACGTTACATCTAAATGACTAACAGCAAAAACACCACAACTGAATAATGGACCAGCTAAAGTTCCGCCACAATAACCAAAGCAGAACACTTATTTACTGGTCCATCCCTATTGATATTCAACAAATCAAACAGTAACTTGTGAGAAACCAAACAAAGGTTACATTATTTATGATAATCAACTATAGTACAGTAGTAGCTAGGCCAAATTGCAGCTCCTACTAATTGCCATCCATCAATAGGAAACAAAAGAAGGGTAGATCAAACTAAACTCGCATTGAAATGAAGAACACGTCACTATTTATGAGGGGCAGAGTTCATTGTAACAGGCAAACTTATAGAGTATGGTAATGTTAAAAGGACAGCCAGCTTCTGCAGCTTTCAGTAATTGTGAACCAGAATTCAAGATGTCTTGCTAACAATTATAATGGACAAGAATATAGACTGCGCAAATTTCTAAGACAACACCAAAAAAAATAATTGGTGGCTCGGCAATAGGTGCACGAGTAATCAAACCATTACGTGCATTTTCCAAATCTAACAAGTCTCCTGTTAGACCGTGAGAGGATAACTTTTCACTTAAAATTTTAACTATTGAGCATAAAACTAAAACTTTTAATATAAATCGTCTAGTGATGTAAGAAAATTAAAGATTTATGGTCAAACAAAAAAAAAGGTTCCAATATTATATTTAAATAAAAGTGTTGTCACAATGGTATTCCAAATCAAGCCTAAACAAAAGCTGTAAAGGATCTATGAAGTGATACTGAAGCCTTCATTGAAAGGTAAAATGTAGGAAAGTTTACATGAAAAAACAAGAATGGATCAACATAGTAGAAGGTAGTATCCAAAAGTCACATATGTCATTACCTGGTTCTCAACAGCCTTAACCATCCTGCTGAGATCTTTCTTCATCACGGATTTGTGGTTCAGACTTGAGGGCTTGTTTTGCTTCCTGGTTTTTGTTGTGGCAAGCACAACTGAGTCTTTGCCTCCTGGTTGGACAGAGACAGTTTTGGGGTTTGCAATACCTGAATGAAAGAACAAATACATGAGAATTACTAGTATAGCAAGTCGAAACAGCACATAAACAGGAGCAACAAAAACACCATACAAGGCAAATATATTCATCTCCATACACTGCATTTTAAAAAAACACAGCACTTTCAATTTAAATTTTTCAAAGCGATAATCATTTGCCAAACATAACAGATATGTGTCCCATTTTGGAACATGAATTCAAAATAGTGACACCATTTTCGGTAACACTATTGTTTAAGATGCGACCAACAGCTTCCCAACAACCTATAAATAAAATCGAATGCAATTAACAGCACATAAAGCCATGAACTTTACTTTAACGACCAAAAGTCTACGACAGATACCAGCTTTTGAGCTGCCAAAAGGGGGAGAAGCACCATTCTGAAACAGGAAGATAAACATCTAAACCTAACAGAAATGACATCTCGATGCATTTGAGGGAGCAAAAATTCCAAAAGGCAATCACAAAGTATTTAACACAGGTAGATCTACTCAATCTAACAAAAAAAAAAAATAGCAAACAACTTACGGTAAACTAAATCAAAGCTCAAAAAACCCATTTCATACTACAACTAATCATCCTAAATGATCAAAATTATTCAAATTACCCAGGAAAACAAAACAAAACAAATCAATAAAATATCAAAACGAAGATGTAAATCCCACTAAAAACCTCATAAAAAATGACAACAAATTGAATACCAGAATATTTGTAAGAATGAGTGCTGTAAAGATTGTTGTTCTCCTTGCTGAATTGAACTTTGGCACTTCCATTACCGAATTCCTTCACCAAAAAGCAATTGTTCTTCTTCACTATCTCCCAAATCAAAGACCCTGGTACTGTCGCCATTTTCTTCTCCTGCAACTTGAGTAAAAAACAAATTTTATAACAAAGTACAGTAAATTACACAGATTAAATCTAAAATACGAATTAGAAACCTAAACAAACCTAAATTTTCGACTAAATCATACACAAAAAAAATAGTACAATCCCCCAAAAAAATCGAGTTAAAAACCTAAAAATCATCAACAACAATAAAGAAAGGCAGAGTGAAAAAGATCCGAAGAACACGAAGACAAAGTGATGAAGATTCGAACAACAATAAACAACAAACCTACAAACCTCAAACACAAAGTGACGAAGATTCGAACAACAATAAACAACAAACCTACAAACCTCCAAGACAAAGTGACGAAGAGATGAACGGCGTCGGGTGCAAAGGCTGCCTGAGACGACCGACGGGGCGCTGGGAGCGTGAATCTGAGTGAGAGGTGAAAGAGAGAGAGAGGGTTAGGGTTTTGTGAGAGTGTTAAAGTGAAAATGTATCAGACCAAGAGTGTGAAATTGCATTTAGCATTTGGGCTACAGCCTACAAACCTCCAAGGCCCAAAGGTTATAATCTCTATACGGTTTGGTTTTCGGTTTTCGGTTCTCGGTTCTGGTACACCTAAAACCGAATCCAAACAGTAACCAAATTTAAAAAAAAAAATCAGTCCAAATCGAACCGAATTTATAAAAAAAGACCGAACCGATTTGCTATTTCGGTTTGGTTTTTGGTTTTAGTCCAAATTACTTTCACACCTACTTAAGTGTGTCTTTTAGGGAGTAGTTAGAAGTTGTTTGGTTAGGGGAAATTGTGAAAGGGAAAAGGGATTTATGGTCATTATTTCCTTTCATATATTTCTTTTTCCTTTTTCTTCATTTCTTTTCCTCGTTTTAATTTAAAGAGTTCCCCAATTTGGATTATTCTCATTCTCTTATGTTATCCTAGGACTTGAAAATTATTACCTTTTAATGGGAGCTGTTGGTCCTTGAATGCTAATGGTTATACCGTCTCCTCCGCATATTCTTGGTTATGTGATGCTTATCTTGAAATTAATTGGGCTTGTAGAGTTTGGAATAGGTTGAACATTTCTAAGCACAAGCTTATTTTGTGGCTGGTTTTGTTGGAGGGACTAAGGACAAGGGACAAACTTCAAATATTTCATACACATTGGAGACTCCTCTAGTTTGTTGTGTTGGGATCATCAAGAGACCTTAGAACACTTGTGTTTTTTTTTTGTGATTATACCAGTAAATGCATTGCAGGTTTGCCCTCTAATATGCTGCAATTGAGTTACAGGTCTGTGCAGGATTTGTTCTATTCTATTCAGGGGGTCAGGGGAGATTCAGGAGATCTGTGTTTTTCTGTCTTGCAATTGGGCTGGTGCACTCAATTTGGCAGCAAAGGAATAGTAGTTTTTGGCACTTGTTTATCTCTTGTCCTACAGTTCTGATGAGGAATTGTGTTGTGCAATGTCTGATTAGAATAAAATTTGTATTGCCTAAGAAAGCCAGTGCAAGGGACTTATCTTGGTTGATTATCCTATATATTGCTTTGATTAGTTGTGTTCGTGTGGGTATTGTTTGTTCTGTTTTGATTGGTGGTTGTATATTTTTTTTGGTAAGTTTTTAGATGTGTTTGACCTGGTCAGTTGTAGGCCTTTGAGGTGCGTAGCTGCATTTGTGTACCTTATTTTTTGCTGATATAAAACTGCTCACTCTTTTTTCAAAAAAAAAAAAAAAACTATCCAAGACCAACACACAACATCGCAAGCCAACACCAACCCCACTTAAGCCCTAAAGATCATAATGCACTCTCTCTTTATCCTCAAATCCAAATAACCCTTCAAACCATTACAACCCCTTCTCAATTATGCACCGCCACCAACCTTTTTCACGACCTTAATTTGAAGTGGTTAAAATTGTAACGATTTTAGGTGATAATGCCATATTTGAAAACTTAGCTTAACCCTAAACTCGATATAGGCATATAGCGTTAGTTTGTAAAATGCAAATGCTAACGGGTGCCCCGGGGGCGTTAGGCCGTTAGTCAAGCAATTTTTTCTTTTTTAAAATTCTAATAAATATTGAATTTCATATTGCTCTTCAAAAATAGCATAGAAGAAGAGCAAGCAATATAAATATATACTAGATAGTACCCGTGCAATTGCACGGATATACATTTTTTAAACTTTTTCAAGTTTTAGAACATATATGAATAATTTTTTCCCTAAAAAACTGGTCATTTAATAAGTAATATATTTTAATTGGAATGCTGGTGGTGTTTATACTAAACTATTTACTACTATAAAGTAAATATTAGCTTTTGCCAATTTTAAATTGTGAAATAGTATAAGAAAATCATGATATGAAACATACATGCCTTTTTATTTATATTTCAAAAAATTCTGAACAACTACAACTAACTTTTATCTTTTTCTTATACAACTACCACCTAAGTTTTTTTATTTTATATAACTACCACAAATATTATGACTTCTTTGAAACCACTGCTAGCCACTTAACACCCAAAGTTAGCAGAGGCGTTAGTAGGTCCCACGTGAAAAGTATTTAAAACAGGCGGTTACTGTTTGTGGTAGTGTTATAAAATAAAAAACTTAGGGTTATATAGTTGAACAATATTGCACGATTTCATCCACAATTTCTGACTAAGCTTCAATTGAATAGAAAGAAAACCATAGAAAGATGAAATTTTGGGTGACAATTGAGAAATGAGGAGCGATTAGGGTTATATAGTTGAGGAATTGTAAAATCGGAGGGAAATTGCGCAATATAAAGGGGTGGGGAAACCAAAATTGACGACTCAGTTAAGGGAGTAAACATTGGGTGTCAAATGGTAGTGGTTTCAATGAAGTCATAACGTTTGTGGTAGTGTTATAAAATAAAAAACTTAGGTGGTAGTTGTATCAAAAAAGATAAAAGTTAGTGGTAGTTGTTGACAATTTTTCCTTTATATTTTTCTAGAGGGGGTGTATGCATGTGCCTGCTTATAATGTACTTGTAAAATATTAGCTTTGTAGCAAAATTGATATAACATTTTTTTATCCTTAATTTTAAAAAGTTGATTAAAGGTATGTTATGGTAATATAAAAAATTATGTATAAGTTGTTGCCAAAACAATGAAATCCTTGAAAAAAAAAGACAATTAAATCAGTAGAAGGCACGAAATCATGTATATAAAGATGGAAAACAATGAACCTCAAAGTGTCATGTGTACATTAGTTTTTATTTTAGTTATAATTAAGTTAAGATAGATAAAATGGAATAGATTGATAGATTTTTGTTTAAAAAGATATTTATTTAAAAAATTTATTTATTAATTAGTGTATTAATTATGGTATTAAATAGAGAGAGAAAGTATAAATGTGAGATTATGAAAGAAAAAAGAAGGTGAGAGCAAGGGAAATAAAGGTTAGAGTTTTAGTAGTATGGATTTTATTTATTATTATTTATTAATTAGTGTACTAAATCTATCTATATATATATATTATATATATATATATATATACCTTACTAAACCTCTTACCACTAAAAAAATCTATATCTATCTTCTATCTCACTTTTCTATCTCTCTCTATATTTAATACCATAATTAATACTCTTAATAAATAAATAAAATACCAAACAAATATCTTCTTAAACTAAAATAATATTATTAAAAAAAACTTTGACATAATAATTAACAAACATTTACATACATTTTTTTTACTAATTCAACTACTCACTTGTCTTTATTTAATTTGCGTACTTTCCTTTTTTGGCTGTTTTCATTTTAATTTGCTGACTTCCTACATTATTTAAATATAGTAAAATTTTATTCTTTTATATTAATCAATTAATATTTCGTATATTTTTCTCACGTTACTTTATCATCTTCTCCCTCTTACTTTTTTTGCAAAACTTTTGTCATAATTTATGATTTTTTTTTCTATTACTCTATTAGTTTATTGATATTGATGAAAACACAAATGAGTAAATATTAAAAAATGGGGTGATTGTATTTTATTATAATTAATTTTTTTACATCTCTACTAATCTTTTATACTACCTCCGTATTGCAATATTCGCTACATAAGTATGTGATACGGACTCCTAGACAAAAAATGGATTTAAAGAGAAATAGAGTAAAAAATGAATAATTAATTAGGCAGACTACAAAAGTAAGGTCAGTTTAAAAAATAAAAAAGTTACAAATATATAGATAAAATTTTCACTTAATATAGTAAAAAAATTGTTGTAAACATTATGTTACAACTTAAATTGCAAAAGTTGTGAGTATTACGATATAGAGTTAAAACTAATGTAGGAACAAAAAAAAAACAATTTTCTAAACCCGTATTATCCATCCCAACATATCAATACTTCTATTTGGTATAGTATATCAATACTTTTTATACTAATATAGTAACCACTAAAAAATCTTTCCTGACCATTAATTAAAACCGAGCATTTGCTCGGGTATTATCTAGCTATGGTATTAAATAGAGAGAAAAAATAGAAATGCGAGATTATGAGGGAAAAAAGAAGGTGGGAGGGAAATAATGGTTAGAGTTTTAGGGGCAGTTTGGTTAATGGTAAGGAAATGAATGGAATCAAGAAAGAGAAAGGAAATGAAAGAAACAAAAAACCCTTGATTCACTTTCAAGTTTGGTTAGACATAGGAAACGGAATCTTAAACCAATTATTTTGTTTGTTTTGTTTAGATTATTATCCAAGCTTTCAATATGCTAAAGCATTAACCTCAATGCCTCATAAACACCACCCGACATCCCACCGGCCACCACCACTAAGCTTGTATCAACCTTCCAAGTTGTTGCCGCCACCGGTGCCACCACCACCTACCTAGTATTTTCAGATTTTATTCTCAGCAACAATAATTTTTCCCCACCATCGCCAAACTTCCATCAACTCTCTAAGTCGTTGCCGCTGCCACCACCACCTTTAATTTTCAGCAACTTTAATTTTCTTCACTCACCCTCCTTTAGAGAACTTCCAAGCATTTTCTTCCAATGACTTCACAAATTTATTTTCCTAGCTAGCGGATAAAATTCAATCATGAAAATCTCTAGATTGAGATTTTTATGTTTGAATTTGGCTTAAAAAATAACAACTCTTTCATCATTTGTGATTTACTCTGTCGATTACTTTAAAACTTTCATGATTTTTGAGTTAGGTTCTTCCATTCTTGTGGGGGAGATAAATTACTTAAGGATTGTTATTTCCATTTTTTTAGTTTTTCAATTGAGAAATTTGTGTGCTCATGGCCTGGTGGTGATATGGGAGGGGTATCAGGTTCCTCAAATTTAGTTACAAAATTGTATCTCAAAGTGTCAATTTGAGGTAATTTTGACAAACTTTAGGGGCAGAGATTCAAGCACCAATCAAATAGGGGTGTTTTGGTAATATGTTTTCAACAAAATTACAAAAATGCCATTAGATATATTTTGAGATTCTTGGTTTTTGATAAACCTTTTCATTTCCCGGTGATACGGTGTAAACGTATGTTGTTGGTGAAAGAAGGATAACGATGGTGGTTTGGGTTTTCTGGTGGTGGTTTTCGAGTACCATGGTGGTGTTTTTTTAATTGGCTTGGTGGCTTTTGAATCTTCTGGTGGTTTTGGGTCTTCTAATGGTGGCACTGTTGCAAATTTTGGGTTTTGGGGGTAATTAGCTAGTGGGAGGCAAATTATGGTGTTGATATCAAAGAGGAAAAATGTGGAATTGGAGTCCCAAACTCGTAGGTGGGAACGAGAAAGACAAGGAAATGAGGAATCTTAATAACTAATAAGCAGAAAGGGAAAGAAAAGATTGCTCATCAAACAACTAGTAAGGGAAGTGTCTATTTTCCCTTTATAGGGATATCAAGTAAATCAATTTGAGATACAAACTTTGTATCTCAAATGACATTTTCAAGTAATTTTGACAAACTTTAGGGGCAGGGATCCGAGCACCAACCAAATAGGGGTGTTTTGGTAATATATTTTCAACAAAATTACAAAAATGCCATTTGAGATACAAAGTTTGTATCTCAAATTGATTTACTGGGAATTTCCCTTTCCCTTTCCTTTTCCACATTACCCCTAACCAATTCAAGAGCCCCTTAGTAGTATAAAAAATAGAAGATAGATAGATAGATTATACTTATCTCACGCCTTGGGCTCCCATTAGCGGATCATTATCATTAGTTAAAAAAAAATGAGGGCCTTGTTTGGTGATTAGAGTTTAGAGTTTGTAGTTTGTGGTTAGATGATTACTTTTTATTCAGAGGATTTGACTGCTGATTTAAATAGTTGATTGTTTAAAGGTGTTTGGTAACACATAGTTGATTGCTTAGAGTTTTGTTGTGTAAAATGACATTTATGGAAATTTAAAAATAACTTGTTAGATTTTAATGGGTTTAAATATGTGGACAAATTAGTCAATTAATATTTCTCTCTCGAAAACTCTGAAGAAAAACCCAACTTTTTCTAAAGAGAGTTTTAATTAGAGTTTTTGATACAAAACTCTATTTTAAAACTCTATTTTACCAAACACCGAAATTAAAGTTTTGATTGGTCAAAACTCTAAACTCTCCCCAAAACTCTAAACTCTCATCTAAACTCTCTCAACCAAACAAGGCCTAGATATACCATTGAAAATTTTGCCAAAAAATAAATTGAACCGGAGTCATCAATGTGACGACCCGACTCGCTTAAACCGGCGCGGAAGAAACCGACGAGTCGAATTGTCGATCTAATAAACAAACTTACTAAAAATTAAAACAAAACCTCAAAATGATTATTACTATAACCCAAAAACGTATAATACCCACAAGTTGTACACTACTAAACCCAAATGTATCAATACTAGAAAATAACTCCAAATACTGTCAGAGTCAAAATATACTAAATACATAAACTATACGTCCAAACTAAAAACATTACATAGTCTAAAATAAGAAAACATCGGCACTCGCCCAACCCAAAGCTAAGCAACACCGTCATCATCAGAGTTACCTGAAAAAAATTAACAACAATCCACTGTCAGTGGCAAGTAACATAACAGTCCCACCCTAACATGGATACACATAATCATAGAACAAATCAAACAAACATATCAGACTACCAACCAACATATGACATAAACAACATATTAATAATAATCGTAAAACCATCCAACTTTAAATAATTCCAACTTAAAATCGTTAATCATCTTTGTCGCTACCATTTACATTTTAGACCGGACTATGCACGTACGAACGCATCTTACGCGAACGAACTTTCCTACTATGCCAGGAATGAGAATTTTACTCCCAAACCCATGAACCCCATCTTACGGAAATTCATATCAAACAGACAACATAGCATGTAATACCCCACATTTTCACTTCTTTTAAAGGTAACAATTTTTGCGGTTTAAATAATAAAAACGTTATTTATTCATTTTCGATAACTAAATTTTGAAATAAAATATTTGAAATGAGTTTTGGGCGCCAAGTTATTTTTTTTGGAGAAAGGATTCGACTTTACATTATTAATCTATTTTCGTTTTCAATAATAAAATTATCTATTTTTGAAATATGTTAATTTATTCGATAAATTTCTACCTACCGATTTATTTTCACTAATTAGTTTCCAAATATATATAAGTATTTAGTTTGAAAGTCTTTGGAATGTAATACCCTTAAATTTACGTGCTTTATTTACGTGAATATATTCTTGTGTATTTTAATTATTTAATTGTTTACTTTTATATGTTTTCTTTATTTAATCTTAGTATTTAAAATAATCATAGATATATGTATCTAAAACGAAATTTTTGTTATGACTTTCATGATTTGAAATAAGTATAATTATTATTTTTCAATAATATATACGTATATAAATTTATTTTCTATTTCGACCGTAATTATTTATTTTGTCGTCGTAATTTCGGAATTAGCGTTTTGGGGCATGTACATTGAGAAAAATTGGACCGACCAAAACTTGTAACAAGGTACAAGTGGTGGCCGGCCATGATAAGAAGAAGATAACATTTTTCAACTCTTGATTTGCCCACAATTGTCATAAATCAACAATTATGAAGTAATTAACATTAATAATTAAAATTTAATTAAAAAATAAATAAATAAATAAAACTCCTCACCTTACTCCTCTTGCTGTCGGTTGATAAGGAGGGGGTGATTAAGAATTATCTCATTTGCTCCTTCATTCTTATATTTTTTTTTCAAAAAAACCTCTCTCACTAGTTTCTTTGGGGTTCAAAAGCGATTTCGGTGTTTTTCAAAACAATTTTCAAGCGATTTCTCAAGCCTATCAAGTTTAATCATCCTTTTTTTCAAGGTAACTAACTTTAATCTTCAACCGAGAAATCATGTAGTTTAGGATTATATTTTAGGGTTAAAATCATGTTAAAATGGATTAAAACAAACTACGATGAATTTTGTTAATTTATGCCTTGTTTTTTAATTGTAGCATGATTTTGTATAAAATAGTTATTCTGATTTTTTTTTGTAGCCTATAATATATTTCCAGAATTTATTCTTGTTTATTTTTATGTGAAATTTCATGGTTTATTATTTTTGGTATTTTATGCATGGTTTTATTAATTATGATAATTGTTTTGAGAAATTTTTTGCAATTTACTTCATGGAATTTTCGGGTGATATCTGTGATTATATAATCTGATTATTCATGTTTTTAGGCTAACATAATGGTTATGATTTATGTTGGTAATTTATTCAATGATTTGTTGTAAGATTTTTTTTTTTTTATGAATTGTTGGCGAATTTCGCTTTAGTCCAATTTCTAGGCGAAATGCTGCCCAAATTTTTAGTGATATCATTTTATATTTTTAGCCTTAATATATTCTTTTTTATGGGTTAATATCGTGATTTTTAAGTTTAATCATGCTTAGTTGTTGAATTAATGAATTTAGGATTTATTGAATTACTTTAGTAACTTGTAACAATTTTTGTGTAACTATTTTTTTTCCTGGAATGGAGCTGCTGGCCGTGTGGTATGTGATGGTGTATGACATGTTTTTAATTTTATTTTGGGCTTAAATTATGCTTGGTTATGTCCTTGATGAATTATAGAATTATTTGTGCAAGTTGATTAATTTTGAATATGTTTTGATGATGATATTTGATGTTGGTTAATTCTGGACAGCAATTTTGTGTGAACTAAAGTGATGTATTATTGATGTATTTTGACCCTTAATCATATTTTAAATTGTTACTAATTAATAGGAATTGTTTAAGTACAAGTTTGGTTGGAATCGATATTTTTGCGATGAACTTGTCTAAGTTACTTGTTGCTTACTTTGAGTGTGTAAATGATTAAAAAAATATTTTGGAATTTAAATTTTGATTAAGTATTAGGTACATGTTAGTTGTGGGCGGATTGTGGAAGTTGTAATATTGGGTTTTATCGGTAATTAAAGTGGGATTTGGAATGAGTAAATAAGAATGATGTATTTTATATACATGTGTCTAGGAGGTTATTTATAATTGTTAGTTGGAGCCATTGGGCTGCGGAATTCAATGGTTAGATCAGTTATGTTTCTTGGGCCGCGGAATCCAAGAACAATATTTATTTACCTGGGTTAATTGTTGTCGTCCGGGAGTTCGGGAGGTGTAAGACCATATTTTGGGCGTCCATCCGGCACCGGGAGATTTGGCGAATCTTAGACACAATCGACTTCGTGTTGATTGTTGGTAGTGTAAGTCCATATTTTGGGCATCTACCTGACTAACCTTAGGAAGTGGTACTGCGGGATACCACTAGCGATCGTTCCATCTACAATTACAATTGCCTGTGTTTATCGTTGGTAGTGTAGGTCCATATTTTGGGCATCTACCTAACGTACTTGAGGAGTGGTACTGCGGGATACCACTAGTGGTCATTCTGTCTTCAATATGTGAAGTGATTTGGGGAGTTGGGATTTAATGTGTTCATAACACTTATCTGTGAATGTGGGTTCTTTTGTGTTATAATAGTTTTATTGAGATGTTATTGGTTTTCTTATCTTTTGGATGCAATATATGTTTGTTGTGATGTTGTATTGTACTAAGCTATTAACTGGTTCTGCAGGTGGGTTATGGACGAGGTTATGGTAAGTGGTGGTTGTTTGTATTGAATGACTTGAATGCTTCCTGTTATTTATGGATAATGATTTGACTCCCTGATCTATGATTCTGAACTTGTGTTTTCTATGTTGGGGAAAACTGTTAGTTACTCGCCACTAACAGTGGAGTTGTATTCATTTTTCAGATGCTGATTGTCCGCAGGATTGTAACGGTTTGGGCGGTGTGTGTGTGAGGATTGGTATTAGGGATCCTTTCCATTAGTTTAGCTATCCTAGTTTGTATGGCATGGCCAGAATTCCCTACTTTATGATTTCTGTTTAAGTAGGTTTGATTTCTAGACTTATGTATAGGTGTTTATACCTCGTAATATGGACTTGTAATGGTATTGGACTTTCTTTAATCGGATTTTATTGATTTCTTTTGGGTTATGTTTTCTTATAACTTAAGTGGCATTCCCATCCAGTGCTGTAACACCCCCAAATTAACCTCTATTAATAAATATTATAAATACGGTTTAGAGAGTAACTCGGGAGTATTACTGCCACGTGATTACGTAAGGCGAAACAGAGTTTTGCAGCGGAAAACATACTTATACTTTTATTCATTAAATAAAAATAGTGACGTAATAGTTTTAGTACATAATTGAAATAAGTAATTAAAACAAATGCATAATATTAAACTTAGACTAGGTGAGTTATCGCCCTCCGCCCCAATGCAGCACTTAGAACACATCATGACCGTCATCACCTGTCTACTTATCATAAGTGATAAGTAGGGCCAAGCCAAAACAAAAGAGAAATACGGGTTAGCGAAAACGCTAAGTACATACAAATGCTAAATGTGTAAAATCAACTTAATTAAGCAAACATGCTTTCACAAATCATTTATGCTTTGCCAACCATAAATATTCAAATAATCCATAAATAAGAATTCCGTAAATTGGGTATGTAAACCAAACCAATAACTCACAAAAATATAATTGAATGATAATATGTAATTCATTTTCATAATTCATTTTTCACCCAAGTGTGCACACCCCCCAAGCTAGTAACTCCTTTATATAGCCTATACTTGGGGAAAGACTAGATCATACAAAGTTCATAGTCTTATCAATTTATCTCCAACATAATGGGAGTCAAGATACCCAGTCTCCACGTAGCGGGAGTAAAGAAATCTCCACATAGTGGGAGCCAAGAACCCAGTCTCCACATAACGGGAGTAATTAACCAATCTCCATATAATGGGAGTAAAGAAAACCAAAGTTGTAACACCCCGCATATTGACATCATCTATTTAATAATTATTACCTTAAATAATTTTACAAAAGTAATTTTATATCTCCTTTTATTAAAAATACTATTTCCCACTTCAACTTTAAAAGTGACCAATAGTTATTAGATCTCTAATTAGGTCCCTAAGTGGTGAGGAAGTTAAAATAATTTCTTAAGTAAAATAAAAGGATATTTTCCATATATATATAAATAAAAATAAAAAAAAAAGATAAAAAAACAAGAAAAGGGGAAAAGGGGAATTGAACTCAGGGGGTTCATTTCGAAGAGGACTCAAGTTTTCTCTGCCGCTACCCAGTAGGTTCGTCCCCCTCCTTTCTCTTTTTTATTTTTTTTATTTATTTAATTTCTTTATCATTCCAGATTACCACTCCAATCTTAATCACTCATATTCTTCATCCATCTACTACATCTCTTCCTAGTTTTGTTAGTGATTGAGGATAACAACTTTGAGTTTGGAACCCTAGGATTTTGGTTAAAAATCATATTTCAAGAGCATAACTTTAGTTTTTGTTGAGTAATTTTATCTCCCTTATTCAAGTATGTTGTGATCTAAAGTTTTGTTTCAAATTTGTTTGTTTTATTTGTTGTTTTAGTTGAGGGTTTTGTTAAGTTAGGGTTTATGAGTAATTGAATTGGGGAAATTGAATTATGTCATGTTTTAGTTGATTTATATGTAAGTATTGACTTATGTAGTTAGTATAATTGTTAGTTTATTCTTATAGTTGTTTGAGTGTTCTTGATGTTATGTGGTACCCTAAGTTTGGGAAAAATCATACTTCAAACTATTTTAATATGTTGTTGGCATCATTGTTGATTGTAATTTTAATATATGTAGTTGATATATTATTATTAGATATACAATTTATACTAGTGTTGTTAGTATACTAGTGTTGTTTGTATATTAGTGTTGTTAGTATATAAGTGTTGTGTATATTAGTGTTAGTATACATGTGTTGTTGGTATATAAGTAGATTGATTTTAATTGAATAGTAGTAACTAGTGTTTGATTGTGATGTGTGAATTAATTGTCAAGTACCATTATTATAATTTTGGGTTATAGGTTGGTAGTATCTAGTGATATTTGGTTGATGTATGAGCAAATTCCGATTAGTTTGGATAGATGTATAGTTGACTTATAATGACTTTTGTAGTGTAACAAGTATAGGTAGTTTGTAAGTCAAGTGGCTTATACACTATTATTATGTTGTAGATCGTGAGTTTATTGAAGAACCTTTTTGACTTTACATTTGAGGTTGATTTGTATTTTGTTGCTGACAAGGTAAGATTTCTTACTAAACCTGTACAGTTATAATTAATATTTATTTGACAATATTTTAAGAACTTGTATTATGAAATTATTTTATTTTGAAAGGAGGAAGTTCCTCACCCTTACGAGGGTTTCTAGATTTTATGTTACCAAGTTAAGATTTTGAAAGGAGAAAGTTCCTCACCCTTACGAGGATTTCTAGATTTTATTGTGGGGTTGTCGGTAAGCGGTATTCCCCGAGTTTGGAAGTAGGTTGAGTTAACAGTGACTCAACCATTTTATATAGTAGTTGGGGGTACGTTGATCAGTACTCTTGCCAATTGTCTTCCCTCTTGGTAGGTTATCAAGTAAGAGGTATGCATACTAGGGACTTTGGTGTGTTTATTCAGTGAGCCTAGCTAGCTCATTGAATTTCTTATTAATACTTCCTACTCACAGATTTCGAAAGTATTGTCTTATATTTATGCAAGTTGTTTTTAGAAAGAAAGAAGGATTTGGACTTGAGTTACTTAAAAGTAGATTAAAGTTTATTTGAGAAGTTGTTCCTATTGCTATTTAACCCTGTACAGATTGGAAATAGATTTGCAAGATATTCCTATATGTCTTGCCTGCACATTGGTTAGTTTTATTTTATTATAGTGTGAAATCTTGCTCAACTTTTGGCTGATATTACAATGATCAATGTGCAGGGGCTTGATGGTGTTCGGCTTGTGGGATAAAGAGTGCGATCATCCCTTTTGGATTTTAGATTTTATTAAGGCTTCCGCTGTCATTTAATTATAATTAGAATTTAATTTGGGTTGTAATAACTATTTTAAGTTTACTATTTAGGAATGTAATAGTTAGTTAAGTAATATTTTAATTATTAGTTTTCAGGTAGAACCACTAGCCTTGCGATGACTATGATTAATTATCGCGGCATAACAATCTTGAGATTTTCTGAGTTGTTTTTTCAAGTGATAAATATTATTTTCATATCGGAAAATTCAGGGTTGTTACAGTTGGTATCAGAGCCTAGGTTACCAAGACTTAATTAGTATAACCTTAAACAAGAATAGGTAAATAAAATTGTTAAAATTTGAAAGCCGCTGTGAGGTTGAGATATGGGGAATAAGGAACTAGTCATTGTGTATTGATGTCATTCTTTCTTTTGTTTTACTCTTATTATTATTTACTTGGTTAATTGGTTGATTTGAGAAACTTATAGTTGTTAGTAATGTATCAACTATCTTTGTTGTTTTATTCTCTTCTAACTATATATGGATTGTCAATGACAACTCATTTTGTTTATTTTGTTCTGTTGCAATATTAAAATGTTGCGTAAACAAAAACAAGGTAAACGCTCAAGTTCGAGTCGAATGATGCGCCAAATAGCTCAATCCACTCAAGCCTTAACTGAAGCTATGGAGAGACTTGCTGCAGCACAAGCTAATGCTATCAATACTCCTGCTAATCATACTCCTGATGATGTTGGCACCAAGACTACGGCTATTTCCAAAGCAATTGACTAGAAGAAACCGCCTGCATTTGATGGTAAAGGAGATACTATAAAGATGGAGAACTGGATTAGAGAGTTTGATAAGATCTTCATATCCCTCAAGGTCCCTTATCATATGAAGGTTGATTCTGCTTCCTATTATCTGATTGAGGATGCAGATCTCTGGTGGACTCACAACAAGTTTGACCTAACTACCAAGGTCATTGTGGATGAAGAAGGAGAAGAGCATATGTAAGAAAGAGAGTTTGGTTGGACTGAGTTCAAGAAAGCAGTCCGTGATGAGTTATTCCAGCTCACATGAGAAAGAGAAAGAGAACGAAATTTAATGACTTGGTGCAGGGAGACATGACAGTTCATGAATTTTACGTCAAATTTCAAGAGTTGTCTCGATTTGCTAAAGGGCTAGTTCCCGATGAGCAAGAAAGAGCTGTGAAATTTGAAGAAAAGTTGGATCCCGAGCTCCATTCTATGATGGGTGCTGGTGAGTATAGTACGGTTAAAGAGGTGTACACTCGTGCTTGTAATGCTGAGAGGATCGAGGAGAAGAGGCAAGCTGCAAAGAAGCAAAAATCCACTCCTTCTGTGTCTACTCAAATCGCAGATAAAGGGGAGACATTTGGTTCCTATGGTCACAACAAGAGTAAAGGGGGCTTTAACAGATCCCGAAGCTTTGGGAACCGTGATTGTAGTGGTCGTTTCAACAAGGGAGGTTCTAGCCAACAGTATTTGAAGGACAATAAGAATTCCATGAACTCCCAGAGCCAACCCCAAAGCCAAAACCAAAGGGCAGAACGGATATACTACTGCAAGCGTTGCAATGTGAACCACCCTGGTAAAGATTGTGATGGTAACTTTGTAGAGTGTAACCATTGTGGCAAGAAGGGGCATCGTGCTTATGAATGCTTCACCAACCCAAGGTCGATCTAGAAGTTACCGACCTGAGTTGAGTTCAAGAAATGGAGCACAATCCGATAAGAAACCCCATAGTGCCAACAATCCTCCATCGTCTACTCCAGGGAATACGACTTTTAATCGTAGTGGAGGGACCTCCAATGCAACTCAAGCTCATAAAGGTGATGCCAAGAGGAACTATGGGAATATGCACGTGATGAACCAGACTGAGGCGAACGCCAAGGGCAATGTGGTGACTGGTACTTTCTCTATCCATTCGATACCTGCTTATGTTCTATTCGACTCTGGTGCTTCTCATTCTTTTGTGTCTGAGTCCCTTGTGAAAAAGTTGCAATTGGAAAATTCTAGAACTTGTGAGATTGATATTTCTATGCCTTCTGGTGACAGTGTGTCTTGTCATACCTTGTATTCTGATGTCCCCATCATGTGTGGTAGTACCACCCTAGTAGCTGATTTGATAGTCTTTCCTTTACATGATTTTGATGTAATCTTAGGGATGGATTGGCTTAGTAAGTATAAAGACACAATTGATTATGAGAAACAAAAAGTGTTTGTAGTTGGTCCTAGTGGAGTCCGTGAGTTGTACAAAGGGTCTTCTTTTAAAATCATTTCTGCTTTGACTCTAAAATCATACTTGAGGAAGGGATGTCCAATGTACCTTTGTCACGTTCATGATACGAGCAAGGAAGAGCCACATATTGAAGATGTTCAACAACATGTGTCCAGGTTTACAAATTTGTGTTCAGGTTTACAAATATGTGTCTAGGGCTAACAATACTTGTCCAGATTTAACAATATGTGTCCAGATTCAACAATATATGTCCAGATTTTATGATATGTGTTCAGGTCCATGTGTCCAGGGTAAACAATATGTTTCCAGGTTCAATAAGTTTTACCAGGTTTACAAATTTATGTCCAGGTTCAACAATATGTGTCCAGGTTCAGTACTATGTGTCCAGATTTAATACTATGTGTCCAGGTTCAACAACGTGTGCCCAGGTTTACAAATATATTTTCAGGTTTACAAATTTGTGTCAGGTTAACAATACTTGTCCAGGTTTAACAACATGTGTCCAGGTTCAACAAACTTGTCCAAGTTTGACAATATGTGTCCAGGTCCAGTTGAACTGGTCTAACACAATACCTTTTCTAATAATAATAATAATAATAATAATAATAATAATAATAAAAGCAAAATAATAGTAATAATAAAGCAATATAAATACTATAATTATAATAATAGTAATAATAATAAAGCAATATAAATATTATAATAATAAAAATAATAACAATAAAGCAGTGTAATAATAATAATAAGATTAGTCATAAAATTCATATTGTTAGTAATAATAAACAACTTTAGTATTAATATTAGTGATAGTTATTTATCAAATTTTAGTTTTTATTGTTAGTGTTATAATTATAAGGTTTTGTCCAAATGGGTCCAAAAGTCCAATTAAATAATTGTCTAAACTTATTCTTTGTCAAATGGGCCAAATAAGGGGTTTTATTTGGGATTGTGAATAAAAGACCAAAATTTGGTCTTATAAAAAACAGAAAGCAGGGGCAAGGAAGCAGAGCAGGGGAAGAAGAAGGGGAAATTGGTGGCTGGGCAGTGGCTGGAGCAACGGCCGGAAGCAGGTGGAGGTGGGTGGTGGTGCTGCGGTGGCGACAGAGGGGTGGAGGCGCGGTGGTGACAGAGGGGTGGAGCAACACGAGAGGAGAGAGAGAGAGAGAGGTGCACGAGCAGAGCAGAGCAGGGGCAGCCGTGGTGGCTGCGGCTGTGGTCGCGGTGGGGTGGTGGCGGAAATTGCAGGGGAAACGGCGGTGGTGGTCGTGGGGGAAAGCTCGGTGGTGGTGGTGGTGTGGAGGAAGAGAAGTTGGGGTTTTGCTTGAATTTTAATGGGGATTTTGATTGAAGTTTTAGAAATTGGTTTTGGGGATTGAATTAGAAGAAGTGGAGTGCTATTTATAGAGGAATTGCTCTTGGTTGATTGGGCAACAATGGTGATTGAGCAAAGGTTGGGGATGAAGGGCATGGGGTACAAATGTAACCCATATAAGACTTTTTTTTTTCTTTGTCATTAGCTTGGGTATAGAATTGGGCTCGAGATTTATTTGGGTTAAGTAAGTTGATGAAACCCAAAATAATTGTGCTATTGGTTTGGGAAAATAAGTAGTTTTATAGTATTTTTATTGATAAATTTATGAAAATAGACTTTTTAGTTTAATTATTAAAATACTTAATAAACTGTTTATAAATTAAATTATAATTTTGATAAAATAATTTGCCAATATTTTCGATAAATGTTAAAGAAGATAATATTTTAAGATTAATAACCATAATTAAAGTTAATAAACTTGTTTAAAAATACGGGGTATTACAAGTGCTCTATCTTCCGCTTGTATCCTCTATTTTTAAGGACGGGGTGTTACATAGCAAATATACACTATCCCAATACCGCGGTCAGGATAGGGGCAACGTTTTAACCCAAAACTTAGAATCTTACTCCAAGATTAGGCGTCTAAAAGTAAACTTAAGCTAATCTTACTTACAACGTCAAAGTTATTCTCAAGATCGCTTATTTCGCCTTTTCTTTAGTCTAACCATAATCAATACTACTTCTTAAACCAATCTTTATCAAATCTTTAACTTTTTTTAAATCTTTCTTTAATCTCTTTAAAACTTCTTTTTAGAATACTTTACAAAACCTTGCTTATCTTTAAATAAAACTTTGACAAACATTAATAAACTTGTATTTTAAAGAACATAAGACCAACTTTCAAGATTTAACCAAGAACTCATAAAGAACTCAAAAAACCCATCAAGAACTCAAATAACCCATCAAGAACTCATCAACAACCCATCAAGAACTTAACAAGAACTCAACTTCAAAAATATACCATACGAAAATCCCACCAAAAACATGCATGAAACTTAACAAATTATCACAAAATCAATACCCAAATCCACCCTTAAGATTCACGCATATCATGGCAAACAATCATAAAAAATTCATCCAACACGATTACTTAATCTATCCTATAATCTTAGTACACATATTAAGGTAAGATAATATGTTACCTTATTGAAGATCAAGCAATTCAATCACACAAAATTGCAGCCCGGAAAACCCCAAAGTACACGGCCCTTACACGCACACACACTGTAACGACCCGGAATTTTGGGCCAGAAAATTTCGTGGTTATTAATAGTATTTATTCAGTTTTAGTCCAAGAGGCCCATTAAAATTGGACTGTGTTATTTTTAGCCCAACCTTTTCTCTTCCAAATTGGGCCAAAGACCCAATTTCTTTCCTTTTGTTTTTATGGCCGGCCACCCCATGTTTTTGGGCCAAGGTTATTTGGTTTTGTTTAATTGATAATGATTAATATAATTTTGATAATTAAATTAATTAAATTATTTTTTTAAACCCTTTTTAAACTTGATCAAAGTTTGTTGAGCAAACCCAACAAACTCTTTCCCCCTTCTTCCTTATTCACGGCAACCCTAGCAATATTTTAGGGTTGTTTGCTCTTCCTATTTTCCTTTATAAATAGGACCCCTTGCATTATTTTTAGGTCCTATTGTTATTTTGCTCCAAAAACTCAAATAAATCTTCTCTTCCTTTTCTCTCCAAAACCGTGACCTCCCTATAGTTGCCTTGGATTGATTATGCGATTAAGGTAACTTCGCTTTCTCCTTTAATCTATGGGTAGAAAAACACATAGTTAATTAGGAATTGAAGCATGAAAATTGTAGGAAGTTTAATATTGTTTTCATATGAACATGTCGAGCATGAAGCATGAATTTCTTGATTGATTTTTATGTATTTTCTTGATTTTATGTATGATCTTGTATAATTTATTTACCAATCAAATCTTGTTATTTCTTGATGAATTTTTCATGGTATCTGGTTTACTGTTTGATTATTAACCATGATTTATTTCGTGGCAAAATTCGTCCGTTTATTATTTATAATAATTTAATCTTTCAAACCGGTAAAACTGTCCAGAATAGGTTTACGAATTTATTAGTGTACTTAATCAATTCGGAATGCTGCGAAATTTTATATGGAAGTCAGTGATAATGTTTTACAGTTTGTGTTAAATTTTCGTAATTTTTAAAGATCGTTTGATATGGCATAAAATTCTGAAACCGAATTCAGCATAATCTGACTGGTTAGTTATAAAACCACTTAAAAATAGTAAAAGATGTTATTTTTAGATGAAATTTATGCACGTTAGTCCTTGAACCCATATTTATCTCCCATAAAAATTTCCTGATTTTTAGAGATCTTTAGATGGTCGTTTTTAATTTAATTCTTTAAAAATCAGATTGTATAGAATAGGGCAATTAAATTATTAAAATATACTATTATTAATTATTGAATTTTCGAGTGGTACAAAATTTAAAGGAGGAAATAAAAATATTATTTTTATGCTAATCTTGAACATGCTAGATTAAATATGTGAATCTTTACTTTAAATCTTTATTTAATTCCATAAATCTTTAAATCTTGAATTTGTAATTTTGTTCTTGAATATATGTATGTGTGCCGTGTGGATGAGCATTTTGAGCATGATAGTTTTTGATGAATTTTAATTGATTTATTTGTATCAATTATAAACCATAAAAGCTACTTGTTCTCGGAATCTTTCCGAGTGAGCCAAAGATTAAAGAAGATGGAAAAATGTTATTTCTATGTGTGCATGATCATATTGTACTATTTTGTTCTTTTATTCCAATTTTTCGAGTGAATAAAAAAAATAGGGTGAATAGATTTTATTTATTAGTTTGGTATTTTTGGTAATTAAATTTATTAATTAAATTAGTTTAAGAAATTAATTAATTTTGTTGTAGAATTCGAAAATGCCGTGTGGAAATTATAGATATAGTCAAAGTTTGTTAATTTTTGTTTATTATCATTTTAGGAATATTTTAATAATATATTTTGCGGTTAAAACAATTATTAGGGATAAGTTGTAAAGTGTAGGGTTAAAAGGATAATATTAATATTATCATAATAGGGCCGAATTATTTTAGTATTAATATGATTGTATTTATTTTGGATAATGTTATATTAATTTGGGATAATATCCGAATGGATAAAGTATAAGTTTGTGGATAATGTTTGAGGATAGTATATGATAAGTTTTAAAGATACCTAAGATATTATTAGGGATAAGAAAGGAAACAGGGTAATAGATATACATGTTATGTTTCGGTCTCTGGCTAGGAAAGACTTGGTATTTAAGGTGGCCAATATACGTGCCGCACCTCTCTTTCCTGGGACTCCGAACATTTCATTTCCTATTACTGTCACCTAGTATTTCCCAATATATAATAAGTTATGATTTAATAAAGATATAAGATACAATATAAAGATCGCCCTTGCGATGACGCATTGGTCATCAATTGGGTTAATGAGATAAGGACGCCCTTGCGATAACGCATTGGTTATCAATTGGGTTTAGTCGATGCCACTGCTCAATTGGGTCGGACGCATTGGTTCCCCCGAGCAGTTCTTGGTCTTAGAACATGTAGTCGTCTGGTAACCGTATCTGCGAGCCGCTACCAGGAGTTATGGCCATAGCTTAGGCTTAGTTCTCGCATTGGAGGGCTACGGGTGGGACGCATTGGTTCACCCCGACATGTTTTAGGAAAGTTGCGAACGCATTGGTTCGCTACGAGCTGTAGAAGACAGTCCGCAAAGATTTATGTTAAGTTGTGATAATAAGTGCATATGTAAAGATCAGAAGCTATTATGCCTTATTATAAGATCGATGTGAATATACGATATGATTATGATGATATAAGATAAGACATGAATATGCGTTATATAAGTTATGGAGAAATATGTTAAGTATGATTATGATACGATGAGTATATATTATAAGATGAGTATAATATAAGCTAAGGTTAAAGCTAAGTAAAGTTGTATAATATAAAGTATAAGAATTGTATTTTATAAGTCTTCCGATGTGTTATATTTCGTATTTATACAAGTATGTATACGTATGTGGGTACTTGAATGATGTATGTATTTCGTATGTATTCTAACCGTATCTGCAGGGTGGTTTGTACGTATCTTTATACGTAGAATATACGTATTTCTAACCGTATCTCTGCAGGTGTATTTATACGTATTTCCATACGTACTTTTATACGTATTATTATACGTACATTTATACGAGTTATTGTATGATTGTGTGTAAAACTTGTATTAATTTTCTTTACAGTTTTTATGTGATTTTTCTATGCTATTATGTGTTTGGCGGTCCCTTGATTAAATGGGACAGCCTAGTTACTCGCCACTGATGGTGGACCCCCCCCATATTTCCAGGTGAAGATGCAGCAGAATAGAGCGGGCTTCGCAGGATGGGCCTGAGAGATTAGCTTTCATTCTTAAGTTTTTAGTTAAATCCAGAACAATTTAGTTTTATTTAGTTAATCTAATGATCCCAACATGTTGGGACAGCACTTTCAGTTTTTCAATGTAATTTGATTATTGGATTTTGTGGTTTTTTTAGTAGCCTTTTAATAAAAGATACTATCTCCATTTACTTTTTATTTAATTTAAAGTATAATTTGTTAAGTGATGATCCGAATGTCGATTCCCTTCGTAAATCGACAAGCTTAAAAAGTCGGGTCGTTACAGTTGGTATCAGAGCCCATAGGTTTGACCCTAAGTTACTTCTTCACAAGTAACTTCGAAAGTTGAGCGCTTTATGAACCCGAGTGAACCTTAGCTTAATATGGAAAACCTAGATGAGTGAACCATGGGTAGAAGCCAGGGTTAAGACGATTTATCGTTCACGTTTCGCGTTGGCGCCGTTTCGTATGTCGTGTATTTCTTAACGTAATTGTTGTTCCAGGATGTCAACCCCACGACCTTCAAGTTCCTGCCGTCGTCATCGCAACCTAGAAGACGCAATTCTTACTTTGGCGCAGTTCAGCGTGCGGGTCCAGAATTCCCAGCTGTCTTCCTTCGATCGGATTGCTCGTTTACGTCCTCCGACGTACTATGTGCTTTTGTGAACTAACAATATGAATGTTTAATTTTGTACGTACAGTATGACGCCCCCAAGGCCTAACCTCGGACTTCGACGCCGGAACCATCAATTAGTAGCCGTGACCGGAGTTATCAGAGTGGCGCAGCGGAGGTGTAGTAAGCCCATAACCCACAGGACCAGGATCGAATTTCTCGTCATCGGCATCCTACCAATGATGGCACGTCTGACCCCGTGATGCGCAAGAGCTGGATTTGAGAGATGGAAGAACGGTTCGACGTAATCGGTTGTCCGGAAGATAAACGAGTTCAGATCGCTAGCTACTACCTTCGATTAGAAGCAGACGACTAGTTGATAACGGTTCGCCGCAGGGAAGAGCTGTGAAGAGCATGAGACAAGAAGAGCTTACCTCCAAGCTACGAGAACGTATCTTTTCCGACGAGCTTAGGTGGCAAAAGCCAGAGGAGTTCCTGACGCTCACTCAGGGGACCATGCCAGTTCATACATTTACCGACAAGTTCGCGAAGCTGTCCAGATTTTTTCGCTGCAATATCTCCATCGGAAGCTGAGAAGCTGAAGCGGTATATCAAAATGACGAGTCCTCGCATTAGGGTACACGTTACCGGCAACAGGTTAGCATCGTTTCAGAACGCGTACGAGATCGCCGTAGAGGTTCAAGCATCGTTCGAGGAGGAAAAGGCTACAAAGAAGAGAACCAGGGAAAGCCAACCAGCTGCAGTTGAGAAGAGACCACGAATCGAACCATTTCAGGAGCCGCAATCGCAGAACGGGCAAGCAACCAACGTTTCCGAGACCCCGATGTGCAGAGGATGCGAGAACGAACGTCATTCCAGAAAAAGGTACGACGGGTTACGATAACGTGAGGCGTGTGCAGTCAAGGAAGGCACAAGATTTAGGCGTGACCGAAGAACAACCGGCAGCAATGGTGAGCCGGGTGCAAGCGAAGAACCGAGTCTTCTACGTGACCAAGAAGAGGCGGACGCGCAGCTGACGTAACTACGTGTACGGTCCCCGTTTACGGCTGATCGTTTATGTTTTAGTTGTTCCATTGTTTTCTTACGTGAGCTTCTTTAAGTAAATTTCGAGGACGAAATTTATTTAAGGAGGGGTGATTGTAACGACCCGGAATTTTGGGCCAGAAAATTTCGTGGTTATTAATAGTATTTATTCAGTTTTAGTCCAAGAGGCCCATTAAAATTGGACTGTGTTATTTTTAGCCCAACCTTTTCTCTTCCAAATTGGGCCAAAGACCCAATTTCTTTCCTTTTGTTTTTATGGCCGGCCACCCCATGTTTTTGGGCCAAGGTTATTTGGTTTTGTTTAATTGATAATGATTAATATAATTTTGATAATTAAATTAATTAAATTATTTTTTTAAACCCTTTTTAAACTTGATCAAAGTTTGTTGAGCAAACCCAACAAACTCTTTCCCCCTTCTTCCTTATTCACGGCAACCCTAGCAATATTTTAGGGTTGTTTGCTCTTCCTATTTTCCTTTATAAATAGGACCCCTTGCATTATTTTTAGGTCCTATTGTTATTTTGCTCCAAAAACTCAAATAAATCTTCTCTTCCTTTTCTCTCCAAAACCGTGACCTCCCTATAGTTGCCTTGGATTGATTATGCGATTAAGGTAACTTCGCTTTCTCCTTTAATCTATGGGTAGAAAAACACATAGTTAATTAGGAATTGAAGCATGAAAATTGTAGGAAGTTTAATATTGTTTTCATATGAACATGTCGAGCATGAAGCATGAATTTCTTGATTGATTTTTATGTATTTTCTTGATTTTATGTATGATCTTGTATAATTTATTTACCAATCAAATCTTGTTATTTCTTGATGAATTTTTCATGGTATCTGGTTTACTGTTTGATTATTAACCATGATTTATTTCGTGGCAAAATTCGTCCGTTTATTATTTATAATAATTTAATCTTTCAAACCGGTAAAACTGTCCAGAATAGGTTTACGAATTTATTAGTGTACTTAATCAATTCGGAATGCTGCGAAATTTTATATGGAAGTCAGTGATAATGTTTTACAGTTTGTGTTAAATTTTCGTAATTTTTAAAGATCGTTTGATATGGCATAAAATTCTGAAACCGAATTCAGCATAATCTGACTGGTTAGTTATAAAACCACTTAAAAATAGTAAAAGATGTTATTTTTAGATGAAATTTATGCACGTTAGTCCTTGAACCCATATTTATCTCCCATAAAAATTTCCTGATTTTTAGAGATCTTTAGATGGTCGTTTTTAATTTAATTCTTTAAAAATCAGATTGTATAGAATAGGGCAATTAAATTATTAAAATATACTATTATTAATTATTGAATTTTCGAGTGGTACAAAATTTAAAGGAGGAAATAAAAATATTATTTTTATGCTAATCTTGAACATGCTAGATTAAATATGTGAATCTTTACTTTAAATCTTTATTTAATTCCATAAATCTTTAAATCTTGAATTTGTAATTTTGTTCTTGAATATATGTATGTGTGCCGTGTGGATGAGCATTTTGAGCATGATAGTTTTTGATGAATTTTAATTGATTTATTTGTATCAATTATAAACCATAAAAGCTACTTGTTCTCGGAATCTTTCCGAGTGAGCCAAAGATTAAAGAAGATGGAAAAATGTTATTTCTATGTGTGCATGATCATATTGTACTATTTTGTTCTTTTATTCCAATTTTTCGAGTGAATAAAAAAAATAGGGTGAATAGATTTTATTTATTAGTTTGGTATTTTTGGTAATTAAATTTATTAATTAAATTAGTTTAAGAAATTAATTAATTTTGTTGTAGAATTCGAAAATGCCGTGTGGAAATTATAGATATAGTCAAAGTTTGTTAATTTTTGTTTATTATCATTTTAGGAATATTTTAATAATATATTTTGCGGTTAAAACAATTATTAGGGATAAGTTGTAAAGTGTAGGGTTAAAAGGATAATATTAATATTATCATAATAGGGCCGAATTATTTTAGTATTAATATGATTGTATTTATTTTGGATAATGTTATATTAATTTGGGATAATATCCGAATGGATAAAGTATAAGTTTGTGGATAATGTTTGAGGATAGTATATGATAAGTTTTAAAGATACCTAAGATATTATTAGGGATAAGAAAGGAAACAGGGTAATAGATATACATGTTATGTTTCGGTCTCTGGCTAGGAAAGACTTGGTATTTAAGGTGGCCAATATACGTGCCGCACCTCTCTTTCCTGGGACTCCGAACATTTCATTTCCTATTACTGTCACCTAGTATTTCCCAATATATAATAAGTTATGATTTAATAAAGATATAAGATACAATATAAAGATCGCCCTTGCGATGACGCATTGGTCATCAATTGGGTTAATGAGATAAGGACGCCCTTGCGATAACGCATTGGTTATCAATTGGGTTTAGTCGATGCCACTGCTCAATTGGGTCGGACGCATTGGTTCCCCCGAGCAGTTCTTGGTCTTAGAACATGTAGTCGTCTGGTAACCGTATCTGCGAGCCGCTACCAGGAGTTATGGCCATAGCTTAGGCTTAGTTCTCGCATTGGAGGGCTACGGGTGGGACGCATTGGTTCACCCCGACATGTTTTAGGAAAGTTGCGAACGCATTGGTTCGCTACGAGCTGTAGAAGACAGTCCGCAAAGATTTATGTTAAGTTGTGATAATAAGTGCATATGTAAAGATCAGAAGCTATTATGCCTTATTATAAGATCGATGTGAATATACGATATGATTATGATGATATAAGATAAGACATGAATATGCGTTATATAAGTTATGGAGAAATATGTTAAGTATGATTATGATACGATGAGTATATATTATAAGATGAGTATAATATAAGCTAAGGTTAAAGCTAAGTAAAGTTGTATAATATAAAGTATAAGAATTGTATTTTATAAGTCTTCCGATGTGTTATATTTCGTATTTATACAAGTATGTATACGTATGTGGGTACTTGAATGATGTATGTATTTCGTATGTATTCTAACCGTATCTGCAGGGTGGTTTGTACGTATCTTTATACGTAGAATATACGTATTTCTAACCGTATCTCTGCAGGTGTATTTATACGTATTTCCATACGTACTTTTATACGTATTATTATACGTACATTTATACGAGTTATTGTATGATTGTGTGTAAAACTTGTATTAATTTTCTTTACAGTTTTTATGTGATTTTTCTATGCTATTATGTGTTTGGCGGTCCCTTGATTAAATGGGACAGCCTAGTTACTCGCCACTGATGGTGGACCCCCCCCATATTTCCAGGTGAAGATGCAGCAGAATAGAGCGGGCTTCGCAGGATGGGCCTGAGAGATTAGCTTTCATTCTTAAGTTTTTAGTTAAATCCAGAACAATTTAGTTTTATTTAGTTAATCTAATGATCCCAACATGTTGGGACAGCACTTTCAGTTTTTCAATGTAATTTGATTATTGGATTTTGTGGTTTTTTTAGTAGCCTTTTAATAAAAGATACTATCTCCATTTACTTTTTATTTAATTTAAAGTATAATTTGTTAAGTGATGATCCGAATGTCGATTCCCTTCGTAAATCGACAAGCTTAAAAAGTCGGGTCGTTACACACACGGCCACAACACGGCTTTGCATGAACACGGGCACGACTTTGCACGAACCACCACCACGGCTTCAACACGGCACCACCGTCTTCAACACGACACGGCTGCCACTGCACGGTCCACCACACGGCCACACACGGTCCTTCACACGAACCCTATAATGAACACGACCCAATCGAACAAACCCCAATTCCAAACCCAAACTAGAAGTCTTGAATGGAAACTAAGAAGATTATTGTGTTTAGAGTTACTCAAAGATCAATAGAATATGAATCTTTAAATTTTGGAAATGATTGGATGATGAACAAAAGTTGGGTGTTCATACACCAAAAATGGCGTGTGGAATTCTAAGGCAAGGGAGAGTGTTTGGCTTTATTATGACAAATGATGATCAAGGGTGCAAATGATGGCAAAATGAGCTTCCAAGCCTTACTAACCCTTCTATTTATAGAAGTGGTTTAAGGTGTGAAAATGAAGCAAGTGACAATTAGGCCACTAATCATGAGGGGGCCGGTTATGACATGGCAAAAATGGGCTTTTGGTGATCAATTGGGCTAATTGTACTCATGCATGACTAATCATGCTTAAATTGCATTTGGTCCAAAAATATTAATTAACTAATTAGAAAATTAAATAATAAAATTCTAATTAATTAAATAATAATAAAATAAATAATAAACAACCAAAAATAGAAATAATCGAAATTATTAACATAAAATAAAAATAAATAGTCCAAATAAATTTTGGACCATACATAAAATAACATAGATAAACACACAAATCAATGAAAGAAATACTGAAATCAAAGTATTCAAATTTTGACTACCAACTTGAAAACGCAGCGCTCCGTCTCTCTAAAATCTTTCTTTCACCCTCTCTGTCAAGTTGGGCATCGTAGTGTGTTTTTGCTGCCTTGCCTCCATTGAAGCAGAGCTTTTGAGGTAAGAATATTTCCCTTCTTGAATCATAGAAAATACAATTATACAACGGCGTTTGGTTTCCATTCTCATGTTAGGTTTCAATAACATAACAACTTAGAATACTCATATTCAGAATATTCTCCGAGTTGTTTTCTACTTTTTAACAACGATAAATTCAGAAGTAGTTTACATTTTCATACAATTGGGGCTTCTTGACATTTTAGTTATATGGATCTTCCATCTCCAAGTGCACTCATTAAGAGTTTCAATTAGTGTTTTTTATGACCTTAGACAGGGATGCATTGCTTAGTGGTAGTTTGATTTGTCATGAACGAACACTTAAGAAGTTTTTTCATGGTCATGGTAACTCCCCTTTTCACCCCTCTTAATCTCTCTCCCTCTTTCTTTGTCCTTTTACTTTTTTCATGAACTTTAAGAATTCTTTTGACGTTTTGTGCCAGGCCATGTTGTAAATTTTTTTTGGTTTTATTTTTGGTTTTCATGGTCGTTTTATGTTGTAAAAAAAAGTTTGAGCCTCTTCTAAAAAACTCTGTATTTCATGTTTGTACTTTTAGAAGAAATAAGTCAATTTCAATTGAGTTATGCCAAGCTAATGTTAGTAAGCAGGATAATGCAGCCTATGGTCGGACCATTGACATGTTTGTGTCCTGCCACACTGCAAGTTTCAAGTTTCAGATATCGTGCTTTAGCTTCAGCCTAATGTGACAACATTATGTTAGATCATTTCATTCCGTGTTTTTGTATTGGGTTGTGCCATTTTTACCTTGTGTACAATTGTACATGCCAGTGCTTTTTTGTACAAATCATGGTATTAAAGGATGACTAATGACCCTTTGCAACATCTTTGCTACGAATGCAAGTGTGCAAACTACTCCTTTCAATTGGAGCAGGTATGGGCTTGACTTTGGTAGATGATGGTCGGTAGGCTTGAAAATCAAAAGAAAATTTTGTCATGGATAGTGGGTAGGCGATGGATCTTAAGAAAGATTCTGGTCAACCCACATTCGTCTATTGTTATTGTTATTCCGGCCACTCCTTGTCTTACTATGGATTTTCACAAGGATTTTAGTTATGGCAATCAAGTAATTAAACACTCACACCTGAAGCAACCCTACTAAGCACTTACTGTTGCTTCTAAGCACTTACTTTCTTTTTGTTAATACAAGCTAAAGGTACATAAGATTAGTCCTTGAACACTGCCTTGAACCGAGAAACTATGCATCAACTAAACGCAACAAAGGGTTTACAACTCTCCCGCCGCCTTCTCTACAACCAAGACCAGGACTTGCCGGAGACTGTACAACTCTCCAGCCGCCTTCACCGTGTCGTCAGTGAGCCTTACCCTCTTTTCTCTTGACTGAATAGAGCCCACATTGGACTAGTTAATGTTACTTTGTGACTCAATTTCATGACATCACAATTCAAAATCATTGAGGGCTTACCAATTATCTGGGTACTAGTTAACTGCCCTAATCACCAGTTAGGGAGAATTTGCTTACAACTACTGATCAATGCAAAACCAACGAGGGCTTACCAACCAAAAGCATATTTACTTTGTGACTCAATTTCATTACATCACAATTCTCAAATTCTTGATTAATTAATGTTTTCTTGAAATACTTGCTATATTTAGAGAAATAATACTGGTTGTTTCGTATTAAAATGTTCACGGATAAAGCCAGAGTTCAATATTAAAAGAAAGCAAAGCAATTTATTAGAGTGTTAGGACAAGTGATTACTTGAATAGTTGCAGGCTACGTTCTCCATCCCAAAATAAAAATTGGTCAATGAACAAAAAGTAGAAATCAAGCCGTCTATTTCTCATAACTGAAAATAATACTGTCTTAACACCCACAAAAGCTACATAGTAAAATGGAAATCGAAATAGGATATATAAGTTCTGAGAATCATCAAGAAAACACTACTGGAGAGTATGACAAAATTTCAAGACCTAATTTAATGCCTGCCACGGAACTTAGGTGGTTGTCTGTTCCTCTTCTTGACACCAGACTTGGCAACTTGAAGGCTCCTGTTCACAACACTCAGCCTTGCTAGGGCTGCTTTCTTCAAGTCAGGCCTGTAGTAGTTATCAGCAACCTGCATTACCCATCAATACACAGTGAGCATTTTAACAAGCACTCAACATGCTCATCAACAAAACTGGTTGATGCATATGGAGAAAGGCCTTCTTCTTTTGGGCTGAACTGAATTAAACCGAATCCTAATTCCTAGGTTTAGTAGCAGCTGAAATATATTGTATTTGCAAGGAATTAAGTCCAAAAGAAGAGGTCAAACTGGAAACATTGTCAAACAAACGTTACATCTAAATGACTAACAGCAAAAACACCACAACTGAATAATGGACCAGCTAAAGTTCCGCCACAATAACCAAAGCAGAACACTTATTTACTGGTCCATCCCTATTGATATTCAACAAATCAAACAGTAACTTGTGAGAAACCAAACAAAGGTTACATTATTTATGATAATCAACTATAGTACAGTAGTAGCTAGGCCAAATTGCAGCTCCTACTAATTGCCATCCATCAATAGGAAACAAAAGAAGGGTAGATCAAACTAAACTCGCATTGAAATGAAGAACACGTCACTATTTATGAGGGGCAGAGTTCATTGTAACAGGCAAACTTATAGAGTATGGTAATGTTAAAAGGACAGCCAGCTTCTGCAGCTTTCAGTAATTGTGAACCAGAATTCAAGATGTCTTGCTAACAATTATAATGGACAAGAATATAGACTGCGCAAATTTCTAAGACAACACCAAAAAAAATAATTGGTGGCTCGGCAATAGGTGCACGAGTAATCAAACCATTACGTGCATTTTCCAAATCTAACAAGTCTCCTGTTAGACCGTGAGAGGATAACTTTTCACTTAAAATTTTAACTATTGAGCATAAAACTAAAACTTTTAATATAAATCGTCTAGTGATGTAAGAAAATTAAAGATTTATGGTCAAACAAAAAAAAAGGTTCCAATATTATATTTAAATAAAAGTGTTGTCACAATGGTATTCCAAATCAAGCCTAAACAAAAGCTGTAAAGGATCTATGAAGTGATACTGAAGCCTTCATTGAAAGGTAAAATGTAGGAAAGTTTACATGAAAAAACAAGAATGGATCAACATAGTAGAAGGTAGTATCCAAAAGTCACATATGTCATTACCTGGTTCTCAACAGCCTTAACCATCCTGCTGAGATCTTTCTTCATCACGGATTTGTGGTTCAGACTTGAGGGCTTGTTTTGCTTCCTGGTTTTTGTTGTGGCAAGCACAACTGAGTCTTTGCCTCCTGGTTGGACAGAGACAGTTTTGGGGTTTGCAATACCTGAATGAAAGAACAAATACATGAGAATTACTAGTATAGCAAGTCGAAACAGCACATAAACAGGAGCAACAAAAACACCATACAAGGCAAATATATTCATCTCCATACACTGCATTTTAAAAAAACACAGCACTTTCAATTTAAATTTTTCAAAGCGATAATCATTTGCCAAACATAACAGATATGTGTCCCATTTTGGAACATGAATTCAAAATAGTGACACCATTTTCGGTAACACTATTGTTTAAGATGCGACCAACAGCTTCCCAACAACCTATAAATAAAATCGAATGCAATTAACAGCACATAAAGCCATGAACTTTACTTTAACGACCAAAAGTCTACGACAGATACCAGCTCTTGAGCTGCCAAAAGGGGGAGAAGCACCATTCTGAAACAGGAAGATAAACATCTAAACCTAACAGAAATGACATCTCGATGCATTTGAGGGAGCAAAAATTCCAAAAGGCAATCACAAAGTATTTAACACAGGTAGATCTACTCAATCTAACAAAAAAAAAAAATAGCAAACAACTTACGGTAAACTAAATCAAAGCTCAAAAAACCCATTTCATACTACAACTAATCATCCTAAATGATCAAAATTATTCAAATTACCCAGGAAAACAAAACAAAACAAATCAATAAAATATCAAAACGAAGATGTAAATCCCACTAAAAACCTCATAAAAAATGACAACAAATTGAATACCAGAATATTTGTAAGAATGAGTGCTGTAAAGATTGTTGTTCTCCTTGCTGAATTGAACTTTGGCACTTCCATTACCGAATTCCTTCACCAAAAAGCAATTGTTCTTCTTCACTATCTCCCAAATCAAAGACCCTGGTACTGTCGCCATTTTCTTCTCCTGCAACTTGAGTAAAAAACAAATTTTATAACAAAGTACAGTAAATTACACAGATTAAATCTAAAATACGAATTAGAAACCTAAACAAACCTAAATTTTCGACTAAATCATACACAAAAAAAATAGTACAATCCCCCAAAAAAATCGAGTTAAAAACCTAAAAATCATCAACAACAATAAAGAAAGGCAGAGTGAAAAAGATCCGAAGAACACGAAGACAAAGTGATGAAGATTCGAACAACAATAAACAACAAACCTACAAACCTCAAACACAAAGTGACGAAGATTCGAACAACAATAAACAACAAACCTACAAACCTCCAAGACAAAGTGACGAAGAGATGAACGGCGTCGGGTGCAAAGGCTGCCTGAGACGACCGACGGGGCGCTGGGAGCGTGAATCTGAGTGAGAGGTGAAAGAGAGAGAGAGGGTTAGGGTTTTGTGAGAGTGTTAAAGTGAAAATGTATCAGACCAAGAGTGTGAAATTGCATTTAGCATTTGGGCTACAGCCTACAAACCTCCAAGGCCCAAAGGTTATAATCTCTATACGGTTTGGTTTTCGGTTCTGGTACACCTAAAATCGAATCCAAATCGAAAACCAATTTTTTTAAAAAAAATCAGTCCAAACCGAACCGAATTTACTTCCTCCGTTTCAAAAAAAGCGCAACAATTTCTATTTTTGGATGTTTCAAAATAAATACAACAAATTTTTATTTTCCTTATATAGTAAACTATTGCTACTTAAAAGACATAAATACCCTTACTAATTGTTTATTTGTCACCACCTTTTCTCTCTCCAATTCTTTAATTGTCTCCACCCTTTCTCACAACTCATTTAATTGTCCCCACTTTTCTCTCCATTTATTTTAATCAATTACCCCTCACTTTTTCTAATTACCCACAACAAAAAAAATGCCTAGGAGTCCGTGTCATGACAATTGTTGCGTTTTTTTTGGAACGGAGGTAGTATAAAAAAGGCCGAACCGATTTACTATTTCGGTTTGGTTTTTGGTTTTAGTCCAAATTACTTTCACCCCTACTTACATAATTAGTTTTTGCACTTTATATGTATATAAAATATAATTATGTGGAATCTCATTGAATTTGACTCAATTTGTACTTTATTTAAATCTATTTTTTGGCAAAATGTGACTAAAGATATTAAGATTATGCATTTGAAAGTGTGAAATTACGAACGTTACAAGAATTATGCACCGGAGGAATTATCAATGTTTTACTTAGGTGTGTCTATTAGGGAGTAGTTAGAGGTTGTTTATGGGAAATTGTGAAAGGGAAAGGGATTTATGGTCATTATTTACTTTTATATATTTCTTTTTCCTTTTTCTTCATTTCTTTTCCTCGTTTTAATTTAAAGAGTTCCCCAATTTGGATTATTCTCATTCTCTTATGTTATTCTAGGACTTGAAAACTATTACCTTTTAATGGGAGCTGCTGGTCCTTTAATGCTAATGGTTATATCGTCTCCTCTGCTTATTCTTGGTTATGTGATGCTTATCCTGAAGTTGATTGGGCTTGTAGGGTTTGGAATAGGTTGAACATTTCTAAGCACAAGTTTATTTTGTGGCTGGTTTTGTTGGAGGGACTAAGGACAAGGGACAAACTTCAAATATTTCATACACATTGGGGACTCCTCTTGTTTGTTGTGTTGGGATCATCAAGAGATCTTAGAACACCTGTTTTTTTTCCTGTGATTATACTAGTAAATGCATTGCAGGTTTGCCCTCTAATATGGTGGAATTGAGTTACAGGTCTGTGCAGGATCTGTTCTATTCTATTCAGGGGGTCAGGGGGAGATTCAGGAGATCTGTGTTTTTCTGTCTTGCAGCTGGGCTGGTGCACTCAATTTGACAACAAAGGAATAGCAGTTTTTGGCACTTGTCTATCTCTTGTCCAACGATTCTGATGAGGAATTGTGTTGTGCAATGTATGATTAGAATAAAATTTGTATTGCCTAGGAAAGTCAATGCAAGGAACTTATCTTGGTTGATTATCCTATATCTTGCTTTGATTAGTTGTGTTCGTGTGGGTATTGTTTGTTCTGTTTTGATTGGTGGATGTATAGTTTTTTTGGTAAGTTTTTAGAGGTGTTTGACCTGGTCAGTTGTGGGCCTTTGAGATGCATAGTTGCATTTGTGTACCTTATTTTTTGCTGATATAAAACTGCTCACTCTATTTTTTTTATAAAAAAAAATCCAAGACGAACACACAACATCGCAAGTCAACACCAACCCCACTTAAGCCCTAAAGATCATAATGCACTCTCTCTTTATCCTCAAATCCAAATAACCCTTCAAACCATTACACACTATTACAATCCCTTCTCGATTATGCACCGCCACCAACCTTTTTCACGACCTTAATTTGAAGTGGTTAAAATTGTAACGATTTTAGGTGACAATGCCATATTTGAAAACTTAGCTTAACCCAAAACTTGATATAGGCATATAACATTAGTTTGTAAAATGCAAATGCTAACGGGCGCCCCGGGGGCGTTAGGCCGTTAGTTAAGCAAATTTTTCTTTTTTAAAATTCTAATAAATATTGAATTTCTTATTGCTCTTCAAAAACAGCATAGAAGAAGAGCAAGCAATATAAATATATACTAGATAGTACCCGTGCAATTACACCGATATACATTTTTTAAGTTTTTCCAGTTTTGGAACATATATGAATATTTTTTCCCCAAAAAAATGGTCATTTAATAAGTAATATATATTTTAATTGGAATGCTGGTGGTGTTTATACTAAACTATTTACTACTATAAAGTAAATATTAGCTTTTGCCAATTTTAAATTGTGAAATAGTATAAGAAAATCATGATATGAAGCATACATGCCTTTTTTTATTTATATTTCAAAAAATTCTGAACAACTACCACTAACTTTTATCTTTTTTTATACAACTACCACCTAAGTTTTTTTATTTTATACAACTACCACAAATATTATGACTTCTTTGAAACCACTGCTAGTCACTTAACACCCAAGGTTAGCAGAGGCGTTAGTAGGCCCCACGTGAAAAGTATTTAAAACAAGCGGTTACTATTTCTGGTAGTGTTATAAAATAAAAAACTTAGGGTTATATAGTTGAACAATATTGCACGATTTCATCCACAATTTCTGACTAAGCTTCAATTGAATAGAAAGAAAACCATAGAAAGATGAAATTTTGGGTGACAATTGAGAAATGAGGAGGGATTAGGGTTATATAGTTGAGGAATTGTAAAATCGGAGGGAAATTGCGCAATATAAAGGGGTGGGGAAATCGAAATTGACGACTCAGTTAAGGGAGTAAACATTGGGTGTTAAATGGTAGTGGTTTCAAAGAAGTCATAACGTTTGTGGTAGTGTTATAAAATAAAAAACTTAGGTGGTAGCTGTATCAAAAAAGATAAAAGTTAGTGGTAGTTGTTGACAATTTTTCCTTTATATTTTTCTAGAGGGGGTGTATGCATGCGTCTGCTTATAATGTACTTGTAAAATATTAGCTTTGTAGCAGAATTGATATAACATTTTTTATCCTTAATTTTAAAAAGTTGATTAAAGGTATGTTATGGTAATATAAAAAATTATGTATAAGTTGTTGCCAAAACAATGAAATCCTTGAAAAAAAAGGACAATTAAATCAGTAGAAGGCACAAAATCATGTATATAAAGATGGAAAACAATGAACCTCAAAGTATCATGTGTACATTGGTTTTTATTTTAGTTATAATTAAGTTAAGATAGATAAAATGGAATAGATGGATAGATTTTTGTTTAAAAAGATATTTATTTAGGGTTTTATTTATTTATTAATTAGTGTATTAATTATGGTATTAAATAGAGAGAGAAAGTATAAATGTGAGATTATGAGGGAAAACAGAAGGTGAGAGCGAGGGAAATAGAGGTTAGAGTTTTAGTAGTATGGATTTTATTTATTATTATTTATTAATTAGTGTATTAAATTATGATATTAAATAGAGAGAAAAAATAGAAATGTGAGATTATGAGGGAAAAAAGAAGGTGGAAGGAAAATACTGGATAGAGTTTTAGGGGCAGTTTGGTTAATGGTAAGGAAATGAATGGAATCAAGAAAGAGAAAGGAAATGAAAGAAACTAAAAAACCCTTGATTCCCTTTCAAGTTTGGTTAGACGTAGGAAACGGAATCTTAAACCAATTATTTTGTTTGTTTTATTTAGATTATTATCCAAGCTTTCAATATGCTAAACCATTAACCTCAATGCCTCATAAACACCACCCGACATCCCACCGACCACCACCACTAAGCTCGTATCAATCTTCCAAGTTGTTGCCGCCACCGGTGCCACCACCTACCTAGTATTTTCAGATTTTATTCTCAGCAACTATAATTTTCTCCCACCATCGCCAAGCTTCCACCAACTCTCTAAGTCGTTGTCGCTGCCACCACCACCTTTAATTTTCAGCAACTTTAATTTTCTTCACTCACCCTCCTTTAGATAACTTCCAAGCATTTTCTTCCAATGACTTCACAAATTTTTTTTTCCTAGCTAGCGGATAAAATTCAATCATGAAAATCTCTAGATTGAGATTTTTATGTTTGAATTTGGCTTAAAAAATAACAACTCTTTCATCATTTGTGATTTACTCTGTCGATTACTTTAAAACTTTCATGATTTTTAAGTTAGGTTCTTCCATTCTTGTGGGGGGAGATAAATTACTTAAGGATTGTTGTTTCCATTTTTATAGTTTTTCAATTGAGAATTTGTGTGCTCATGGCCTGGTGGTGATATGGGAGGAGTATCAGGTTCCTCAAATTTAGTTACAAAATTGTATCTCAAAGTGTCAATTTGAGGTAATTTTGACAAACTTTAGGGGCAGAGATTCAAGCACCAATCAAATAGGGGTGTTTTGGTAATATGTTTTCAACAAAATTACAAAAATGCCATTAGATATATTTTGAGATTCTTGGTTTTTGATAAACCTTTTCATTTCCCGGTGATACGGTGTAAACGTATGTTGTTGGTGAAAGAAGGATAACGATGGTGGTTTGGGTTTTCTGGTGGTGGTTTTCGAGTACCATGGTGGTGTTTTTTTAATTGGCTTGGTGGCTTTTGAATCTTCTGGTGGTTTTGGGTCTTCTAATGGTGGCACTGTTGCAAATTTTGGGTTTTGGGGGTAATTAGCTAGTGGGAGGCAAATTATGGTGTTGATATCAAAGAGGAAAAATGTGGAATTGGAGTCCCAAACTCGTAGGTGGGAACGAGAAAGACAAGGAAATGAGGAATCTTAATAACTAATAAGCAGAAAGGGAAAGAAAAGATTGCTCATCAAACAACTAGTAAGGGAAGTGTCTATTTTCCCTTTATAGGGATATCAAGTAAATCAATTTGAGATACAAACTTTGTATCTCAAATGACATTTTCAAGTAATTTTGACAAACTTTAGGGGCAGAGATCCGAGCACCAACCAAATAGGGGTGTTTTGGTAATATATTTTCAGCAAAATTACAAAAATGTCATTTGAGATACAAAATTTGTATCTCAAATTGATTTACTGGGAATTTTCCTTTTCCACATTACCCCTAACCAATTCAAGAGCCCCTTAGTAGTATAAAAAATAGAAGATAGATAGATAGATTATACTTATCTAACGCCTTGGGCTCCCATTAGCGGATCATTATCATTAGTAAAAAAAAAATTACGGCCTTGTTTGGTGATTAAAGTTTAGAGTTTGTGGTTAGATGATTACTTTTTATTCAGAGGATTTGACTGCTGATTTAAATAGTTGATTGTTTAAAGATGTTTTGTAACACATAGTTGATTGCTTAGAGTTTTGTTGTGTAAAATGACATTTATGGACATTTAAAAATAACTTGTTAGATTTTAATGGGTTTAAATATGTGGACAAATTAGTCAATTAATATTTCTCTTTCCAAAACTCTGAAGAAAAACCCAATTTTTTCTAAAAAGAGTTTTAATTAAAGTTTTTGATACAAAACTCTATTTTAAAACTCTATTTTACCAAACATCCAAATTAAAATTTTAATTGGTCAAAAGTTAAACTCTCCCCAAAACTCTAAACTCTCGTCTACCAAACAAGCCTAGATATACCATTGAAAATTTTGACTACCAACTTGAAAACGCAGCGCTCCGTCTCTCTAGAATCTTTCTTTCACCCTCTCTGTCGAGTTGGGCATCGTAGTGTGTTTTTGCTGCCTTGCCTCCATTGAAGCAGAGCTTTTGAGGTAAGAATATTTCCCTTCTTGAATCATAGAAAATACAATTATACAACGGCGTTTGGTTTCGCACTGTTGGTTCTTCTAGGGTGGATTATTGAATATAATTAGGGATGTTTATGCTGAGTAATTTGTTGCTAGAGTTTCAAGCGAAGGATAATTTCCAGTCGAATTTTGTTGCTAATGTGCTGTACACTTTTGTTTATAATAACTCTTCAATTTTATCATCAGACTACGAACATGGACGGGGCTGACTACTTGCAGGAGCAGGAAATGGAAATCGAAGCACTGGAGGCCATCCTGATGGATGAATTTAGAGGTCAGTGCTTTGGAATTTGGATGCGAATATCTTTTTTTGCTCTTTGTTATGAATGTTGCTGTGAATACAAATTTCTGAGTCGTATATAAATTATCATTATTGATTATGTGTGTTGCAGAAATTCACTCCGGAGAGAGTGGTCTTAACACTTCTAGACCATGCTATCATATATCAATATCTCCCCAGGTATCAAACTCATTATCATTTGTTTTCAGATGAGATCACAAAAATCACAAAATCTACAGTACTTTTTTTTTATTATGACTTGTCTCAATCTGAGTGGAAGCATTTGTTTTCAGCTGTATACGTATTTTCTAGTATTTCATAGTTATCAAACTCATCACTTGCGACCCCAAGATTTTTAAGCTTAGGGACCAAATAAAAATATCGGAGCGCTCGAATATAAAAAAAAATAATTGAAAAGTTGCTACAATCCATAAAATGTAAAAAAAAATCACAATACCTACACTTTGTAATTGATATTTGGTGCAGAAATGAATGGCGTGATGAGGATGTTCAAGATGACAATCTAACAAGTGACTCAAGTTCATGCATTAGTAGAGTTTTTTCATTTTTTTTGGAAAATCTAAAAACAAATTTGAATATTTAGAAAATTTCTTATTTTATCCAAAAGATTATTCGAGTTTTGATTTTTATCTTTTGCCATAAGAGAGAGATTAGTTAAATTTATTGGTCATTAAAAAAAAAGGCTAAATCAGACAAAAACCCCATCAAGTGATTGGTAAAAACCGAAGCCAACATTTATGATACACCATTGTCCATGCACAATCACTTTACTAAGCAAAACATCTTGCCCATATGTACATTACCCCATGTGTTTCCCATCTGACACTGACAATGACTCCATGCTCAAACTTGCATTTCCATCAGCCATCAAGCAATTCTGAAAGTTCTCCAAAGCTCCTGCCTCTAGTGGCACTTTTACGAAAATTTTCCACCAGCTATAGAAAGTTGACTTGTGTATGAGATATATATAACCCCTTAAGAGTGTAGGGGGGTAAAGATGCTTCTTAATCCAACCTGTTTAGCCTTGCAATACTAGGGAATAGTCCAATAGGTTTCATGAAAGACCAAGTTTAACCATTGACAATTCACTTGTTAGGTCATTAATGAGGTTAAGATACCTTAAATTTTTAACATCCTATTGAAGACTTGGAGCTATAAAGGTCTACCAGTAGTTGGTTCCAACACCCTATTGGTGGTTGGATTTCGGTAAGCGAAAAAAGGGATCCACACTTAGGGTTTGATTCCAAAAGCATAACTATTATTCCATTTATTTAGTATTGAGTGCTATATATTCCTTTTTGGGATGTTCGAGATTAGTGTAGGTGGGACATACCATTATTTGTAAACCTATTCTCTCACTTTTAAAATTTGAAGTTAGGCCTCACACTTACCCACCCATCCACCTGTTCCTATTACTTTCTAAATTCCACTAAAGTTGAAATCAAAGATTTTTATGGATGAAGACATGTATTATTAGGGTAGTCTACTTTCTCCTTTCAACAGGAGAATAGCCTACTCACAGAGACACAACATGGTGGATCAAGGACACAAAAATATCATTTAGAAAGAATTAAAAGTACTACATCTCATGGTGAAATTTATGGCACGCAGAAGACAATTTTCACAAAATTTAGGCAAGAGGCAAAATAAAAAGTATACTAGGATTACGAAAATCTATAATCGAGAGTAGAAAGAGATTTCTCCAGGTTAGCCTAGAAGGAGACCAAGGATAATTTTTCAAGTGTCACATTATATCCCTCTATTCGTCTCCTTTTCATTTATTTGGTACCCACTAAGGGGTTTATTGAGTTTAAACTTGGAATTTGCGATAATGGATTTTAAGAATTAGGGTTAGCTCTAACACCATGTAAGATCGTAAAAAGTGTGGACTTATGCTAAGTATCCATTTTCAGAATATATTCTTTCAAGTATTCAATTCTATTGTACAAATGGCCTTACCATTCTCATGTTAGGTTTCAATAACATAACAACTTAGAATACTCATATTCAGAATATTCTCCGAGTTGTTTCCTACTTTTTAACAACTATAAATTCCGAAGTAGTTTACATTTTCATACAATTGGGGCTTCTTGACATTTTAGTTATATGGATCTCCCATCTCCAAGTGCACTCATTAAGAGTTTCAATTAGTGTTTTTTATGACCTTAGACAGGGATGCATTGCTTAGTGCTAGTTTGATTTGTCATGAACGAACACTTAAAAAGTTTTTTCATGGTCATGGTAACTCCCCTTTTCACCCCTCTTAATCTCTCTCCCTCTTTCTTTGTCCTTTTACTTTTTTCATGAACTTTAAGAATTCTTCTGACGTTTTGTGCCAGGCCATGTTGTAATTTTTTTTTTTGGTTTTATTTTTGTTTTGTGGGGGGGGGGTCTTTGTGGGACAATGCTGCTGGAACTATTTGAGCATTTTACTGATTTAGATGGCCATGACATTAATTTTCTTGGTTGATTTGCCAAGTTGCCAGTGCTACCGTAAAAATGGGTAAATTCCATGTTTAGAATCATCAGTTGTCTCATAATCATTGTCTGATGTTGTCAATTTTGTGTTTTTGCTACAGGATGATGAAGAAGATGATTCATCCTCAATGCCAGGTTAATTATCTTATTTGATGCTATAATTATAGAGTGCAGTAACACATTGTGATTTGTCTTTCTTAATTTGAATCCATTCATTGGTCATGGACAACAAATCCTATTTACAGAATTTGACTTTAGTAAGATTTCTTTTTCAGTTCAATTGGGATTGATTTTTTCACACCCAGAAAGATATCCAGATGAACCTCCACTTATTAATGTCAGAAGGTTAGACCTATGAACATCATTGTGCAGTGCAAAATAGTATTTTATTCAATGCACTATTGTTGTACACTAAATTATTGTTGATTTATTTTGTTATTTCTTAAAATTATTTTGGTGAAAATTCTATAGCTTCTATTAAGGCCTAGAATTATAAGCTTGGTTCATACATTCCTCATCATAAATAGCTTTACAAAACAAGTAGGAGGTCCTACTAACAGGCATAGGTACATTCATACAACCATCTGATTTCCTCCATTTCTTCTGCTATTACATCCAGTAGTACATTTTTTTTTTCGCCTTGAAAATGTGATCTCCACTGCTTGAAGCTTTTGCATCCACTCCCTGCAATCATTGGTCACATCCGTGTGTGTGTGTGTGTACACACACACACACACACTCGTAGACAAGGGCTTTGTCACTCGAGAAGATCAACTGCATTCTTACAATCTGAGAAGATTCTATGTCATGGTATATGGTGAAAATAGCGCTGTTTAATTGATTAATTCCTTTATGAATTGCACGTGATTGAGCTAGGTGAGCGCCCCTAGATTATGTTTTGAGCTGAAAACTAATAATCCAATTACCCATGTCATCTCTCAAGACCCCTGCAATTTCAAAGGTTTTTCAATCAAGAGGCATCAACATGAAGCAGAACATAATAATGGGAGTGACTATTCAACTGTGGCCAGAAGTAGGTAGGCATATTGAGGCTAAGAGCATGTGTGGCCATTAGGATGTTATGCACAATTTCGCAGCATTCGACTGTAGTAGAAGTATTAAACACACTTCCATTCTTATCTTTCCAAAATTCATGACACACAATAGCCTGGGCAAACTTTGAAACTCAAAATTTTAAGGGAGATTTGTTTATAATCATATTCTATATGCATGAGGGAAATCCCTTACTGCATGTAGTGAATTTTTCCTGTTGGAATGAGGCAATGAGCAATGAGGACATCCTTGGTGGGGAAGGATTTGGCGACAATAAAGTAGACTTCTATGGGAAGTCTGTCATGCTAGAGTAACCAAAGGAATATATTAATTTTAGAAACAACAGGAATTTTCCATAGCCAAATAAGTTTAGTGTCTTGTCTTCCTTAGGATGGTCTGCCAGATAAGCTGGAGCTAGGCTAAACCCTTTATGTAATTATGTGACACAAGGTTTGAACAAGGGTATGTGGTCCTCTTGAATGAATGTAGCCATTTAGGCTATGGATGACATCAACAAAAAAATGTGGGGAGGTGATAAAGAATACATTAGAGGTCCCACCCACTTGCATTTCCACTTTTATCTAACGTGAGTTCCTCATCAGTCATCAGTGGGCTGGAGAGGTCCTTCGACAATTTTCTGAACGGGTCCCAATTCCGAGCAATAAGAGTACCAAAACGATAGTGTCTTCCCATCCCCTATTCTCCCCTTAATACTGTTTTCGATTATATTCCAGTCTTTTCCAATATTCCGACATACGGGAGATGCTTTTTTGATATTGATGACAAAGTTCTGCCTCACATATCTGGACATGACACATTGTTTAGCAAGAGAAGAATGTACTTGGGAAAGTTTCCACCCTAGTTTGGCCATATGTGCTCGATTCATAAAGGGTTGATTTCTAATACCTAGACCTCCTTTCTCCTTGTTTATGAGATGGAATTACCTATGATCGGCTTCATCCCCCAATCGGAATTGTTACAAATGCTATCTATGTTCTTCAGCATTTTTGAAGGGAGGAAAGTAGCTTGCATCTAAAAGTTAGGATGGTTGAGAGAGTCGAAGAAATTAGGCACAAAATCCAGCCTTGGATAAGTATTTTGATTTCCATCGTGGGATTTTATTCCTTATATAGTTGTATGAAGGGGTAGTACGCTTGTGTGAAATGTGGAGTCCGATATAGAGGTATAGGTTTTCTCTTTTTGCAACTGCCATTACACTTAGTTTTGTTTGTCGCTCGGAGTAGTGAACTTGGAGAAAGTGAGTTTACTTTTTTCCTCATTTTGGTCCAGAGATATGGCAAAAGGTATCAAGATTGTTTCTAACTGAGCAACTGCAAAAGCTTTTTTGTTATCTGTCTTCCCAAACAGAATCAAATTGCTATGAACCTTAGTCTAATTATGTTTATAATGGCATTTTAGATATTTTTGCTGTTATTTTAGTAGTAAGGGTATTTTAGTCCTTTTCCTTTATGTTTTAGCAAGTGGGTTAAATAAGATAGTTAGTCTATAAATAATGGATTAGTGTCTGTAATTCTTTTATGTTGGAATTAATAAAGTTCAGAGTAGTCCTTTGGAGTGCAACTGTCCTCTCGAAAGCCAGATTTGGAAGAGACTTGGCCTCTTGGAAGCCAAGAAACACCAGCTTCGAGGTGGCAGCGTGGTGGTTCCTAGCAGTTGGTATCAGAGCAGAACAGTCCTCGGTGGTCCTGAAACTGCCGGTAGCAGAGGTGAGAAGCGATTTTACTGACAACATGTCTTCACAGCCATTGTTTGAGGCAAAAATAGAGGAGATCTCAAATAAACTATGCAAAGACATAGAGGGGATAATTGATAGAGCACTTGCTCCAATCAGAAGAGAGATTGCATTAATAAAAGAGGAGTTAAAGGCAGAGGAAGAAGGCGAAGGCATCAATCAGACTCGACTAACCACCAAAAATCCATACATTCCCAGTAATGAGAAAGAAATTAGCAAGAATCGCAACCATCTTGTGGTGGCATCAATTGGACCAAAAAAAAGAATGCGGAGGAGCAATCACCTTCGTTTAAAAAGGAGAATGAAAGATCTAAAGGGTCTGTCAAAGTACTATACAAAGGCATCTTGCGGCTGAAGTTCATAGAGGAAGGAATTTCGCAAGGGGAGATTTCAGTGGTGGATTTCGCGGCGGAGGTACCGAGGGAAGTAGATCCGGCGGTGGACCAGGTTGTGGGGATTGGTCGCATTCATGGGGGTGTAGCTATAGAAAAAAATTCCAGTAGTGGTGTGTAGAGGAAGCTTTGTTTCCACTAGCTTGGAGAAGAATCTAGAAGGAGGGAAGAAGGATGTGTTAAGAAGGAGCATTAAGGGTAGTTTGGTAAAGTTACCAAAAGGTGACATCACTCCAAGGGGTATGAGTCAGTAAAAAAAGCCAAGGGAGGGAGCACTCTACCATAATTCGTGGAATCATGGTGGAAAGCAAGAAAATGGGCCTGCCAATCAGCCCACTATTCTGTTTAATAAAGGGAGACATTTTTTGAACCAATTATTTCAATACCTATTTGCTTGTCATCATTTACTCAACCCAACAAGTCCCACTCTAAGCCCATCCATCAATCCAAACCTTTAGCAATTAACACCCAACCAGTAAAACATCACTTTTCTAGTTTCCTCACCTCACAAACTTTTAGCCTATTACAAGACAATGCAAGAGGACTCAAACCTAATTTTGGGCCCAAAATTTCCAACCCAAATTTAACAAACATCACCAGCCCACCAAAATTTAAACCCAACATTCCCAACAATTCATTCAACCCCATGTCCGACTTCAACAACGTAGCACCCATGACTCCAAATGGATCTCAACAACTCATACTACATACTTATCAGAGTAATCAGACCCTTGTCGATTGTTTTTCCTTCTTTCCACCTTGGGGACAAGGTGGAGGTTCGGGAGGGGGTATTGCTATGAACCTTAGTCTAATTATGTTTATAATTGCATTTTAGATATTTTTGCCCTTATTTAAGTAGTAAGGGTATTTTAGTCCTTTTCCTTTATGTTGTAGCAAGTGGATTAGTGTAATTCTTTTATGTTGGAATTAATAAAGTTCAGAGTAGTCCTTTGGAGTGTAACTGTCCACTAGAAAGACAGATTTGGGAGAGACTTGGCCTCTCGAAAGGCAAGAAACACCAGCTTCGAGGTGGCAGCGTGGTGGTTCCTAGCACAAATCATCAGCAACAAGTAAATGCGAAACCTAGCTTTGACTTTACCTACTAAAAATGGTGTTTAAAGTTCATGAAGGAAAGCTATATTAATGTGATTCGAATGGGTTTGACTACATAGGTTAAATAAATAAGCGGACTTGGGGTCACCTTGTCGCCTTGTCGGAAACCTTATGAATGCTGGAAGGCTTGAGATTTCTCACCATTAGTGAGAATGGAAGATGAAGAACATGCAGTACAATTCATGATAAGCTCAATAACAGACTCCTCACTATTATGAAAATGAAAGCATTCCCTAATGGATCTCCATTCCATGCTATCATATGCCTTTTCCCCTAACTCCTTAAGAGCAAAATTAATGAGAGCAAATTATACACCTGTTATATTAATGAAGTAGTTGGACAGCTTTTTCAATTTTAAAATCTATTTTTATTTTATTATATTTTTTTACCCTTTGCATTTATAGTAAAAGCAGTAATACTATTTTATAATGTTTTTTTTTTTACCTTTTTACCCTTTTTTTTAATGAAGATTATTATCATCAATAATTAAATTGCATTTTATTTTTAATTTTTTAGCTTCTGAATAGTTTGAAAAAATTAAGTAAAAAAAACCCAACGTTTCGGATTCACTCGAGGTAGCGTTCCCCGTACCCGTTTCCGTTCCACGTTTCGAATCGAATCTCGTACCTTGTAACATTGATTTAATATCATATAGGGAAAGTAGTTAAGAACATGTGACTAGTTATTTTGTTTGCTGTCTTTGCGTTTTTGTCCTTCCAGTTATATACAGACAAGCTGATATAGATGTGTCAAAAGCCAAGAAGTGGTCTAATTTGTGTGTGCAATTTTCAGCATACGGGGAATAGCGAATGATGATCTTCGAATACTGAAATCAATGCTTGAGCAAGAGGTATTCCACTTGTTACAACTCTCATTTTATGCTCTATTTTCTTCGTAGATAAGTTTTGTCATAAAGTCATGTCTATGTAGGGTGTAACGCATTTTGCTAGTATTTGTGGAGAGCATTGCTAGGGTTTGCTTATTTGAATTCGCAATTATGGAAGACACTAATCAAGTGCTTTAGAGTAAATGTGAAGATGTTGTATGATGCAATAATTCATATTTGACTTGGGTTTTAATTAATGTTTGGTAGAGTAGATTTTGATGTTTCAAAAATTGAACTGGGATTTGATAGGAAAGGAAATAGAGTGATATGCAAAACATTTCACAACATTTTACCTTTTTCTTCCTCCGAAAATTGGAGGAATTTCAAAGGAAAAAAAATTTATTTTATATTATTTTGATCAGGAAAGCCGTGACTACCCTCTCTCAAAGGGGTAGCCAAGCTCATCCTTGTGCATAATATTGGTTTTGGAATTGTTTGGTGATTGTTTATTTTATTTGGTTGATGGATAGTTTTTATCTTTTGATTTTCCTATATCTAGCTTATGGCTTTTACCTTTGCAGCCAAATTGTTTTCAAGTTTTGAAGTGCTTTGTCTTGGACTATAGTTTCGTTACTTGTGTTCAGCATACAATATTACAAATGATTCCCATGCCTTGTTAGTAACATGTAAGTCGTAGTATTAAAAAAAGCAATTATCATGATTTTTTTTAATTGTTTTTCCCCCTTTATTAAAACCTAACCAGATATTGAACTTCCTTTAATTCCTTAGATCAACCATGAGATATTGAAGTTAATTTCCTTTCTCTTTGACTCATTTCTTTTCCTTTCCCTTTCCGACCTTAAAACAAACCAAAGAGGCGGATTAGTACTTTAGTCTTTTAAAGGATTTTTGTAGGTAAGTTCGTTGGTTTCTCTCTCTCTCTCTCTTTTTCTCTTAGATGTCTCTAGGACTTCTTTCATCTGGCTGTATCTGTCTTTGCTGTTTTTAACAGTGTTTTCTTATCTAAAAAAATAATCGAGTATTAGAAATTATTTTCCATAGATACATTTCTTCACATTCTGTTAATACAACAGGCAGCAGAGAACCTTGGGATGGCGATGGTGTATACTCTTGTTACATCCGCCAAGGAATGGCTGAGTGGAAGATTTGGTCAAGATGGTGCTGTTGAGAGTGCTGCAGATGATGCCGTAACAAAAGACGAAGTATGTTTATTTCTTTCTTTGTTCTGTTTTGGGTAATGTTTTAACCTTTTAGTTGCATTCTGATGTGGCTGGTTATTCTTCAATGCTTCTCTTTAGAACCATAATGCTGAGTAAATGAGAGAATCTATGCTGGGAACAAGGAAAATTCCATAGAGGGAGAGTTAATTTCTGAATAAATAAACATGTGCTCTCAGTTGTTCAGGTTTCAAGGGAATGCCAATTGCTCATTCTGAAGTATTTAGTCAGCAATTTGTATTGGAGTACATAGCAATTGGCCATGTTATTGAAGGATTTATTTGTTATCACTCAGAACCTAAACAGGTCATAGTCCAAGATTTGAGAAGCACTATTCATCTTAGCCTTAAAAAGTGTGACCTTTGATATATAAGTTGTACATGGAATTAAATAGAATTTTTTGTTTACTACCCAGAAATCATCTAAATTAGGTAGTCATCTTTTCTTTGGATCATTTTGTTACTTGCTAAGTCCCTTTTTCTTTGCACCATGATCCACTGTTTTGTGAGAGGGGGGACGAGGAAGTATATGTTTAGCTTAGGTTTTGTGTTTGAAAACTAATCTTTTGTGGAAAATGCTCCATAAAGTGAGTGATAGACAAGATTGCCTCTTATTTGTATTGTCTTTTGCCATTATTTTTTTTGGGGTGAGTTCTTGTGTGGGGTACAAGTGAAGCCAAATTATATATGTTACTCCGTACTTCATTAGTTGATGGAGCAAGACTCAAGAGAGATATCAAATTCAATGATTATCTACCTTGGAAAAAAATAATTTTCTTTAGGAAAATTTGTCCATTATCATTTATTTAATAGGGACCTTGTGAGTTTTTGACTTGTACTCGGTTTACAATAAAAAATTGTAATTAGAAAAAAAATTAAAAAAGTACTCCCTCCGTAACATATTAATGGCAACGATTTGACATAAAGTAGAGAGAAAAAATGTCAAATCGTTGCCATTAATATGTTACGGAGGGAATAGTCATTTGCAACCCTATTTTTAATGCTATTAATCCTATAGTCTATTGAATATGTATTATCTGTAAAACTGTAACTGACAATTTTTTTTTAAAAAAAATTATGTTATCCTGAGCAGAACTAAAGAACATTATTGTCACATTGCCTTTTTTAAAAAAAAGTTCAAGTATCCTTTCCTCATATATTTTGTTTCTACATGACCCCTTTGTCATAGCCTCATAGGATTTTGAATAATAATAGATGAAATCTTCAGAACTATGTTTTAGGGCCCATGTGAATCTTTTGTGTCTTTAACATATATAGTTTGCTACTTTGCTATTTCTGCTTGTGCTTACTGATATATATTTCTTTATTTCTTTTTATTAGGTAATAGTGCCGCATGGAGAACCTGTTACTGTTGACACCTTCCTTGCTTGGAGAGAAAGATATGAAGCAGAGATTGCTCTACAGAGAGCGAAGTGAGCACCTTTGGCTAGCATGTTTTGCATTTGTCTATTTATTATGCATCTTATCTCTAATACACAACTCATTTAATGTCAAACTATCTTTTTCTCTTTCATTTCTTCTTCCCTGGGCTTTTCTTTCAATTGACAGTTGATTTCTCCAGTGTAGTTAATCTTAAAGATGAAATTTTGTTGGGGTTCAGGAATAGGTAGCAATGCATTTTGCAAGTACAAATGGTTTGTAAAGTTGTTTAGTATGTGTTTACAGATCTCTGGATGTGGGATTCTTTGCTCTTCTATCGCTGGGTTGCATCATTCTATTGTAAAGAAGAGGTTTGGGAGATTGATTGGGTTTAGATTAAATTATATTCCAATTACAAGTATTGGAGATTGGATTTTTAGGAAAAGGTGAGTCAACTATATTGTTTCAGGGAGGTAGATCTCAAATATAGTTTAGTTAGATTTCCTTGATTGTTATGATGTGGTTAAAAGGCTATAGAGGATTTTGTAGGTATGTGGCAATTGGATACTTTCCATTTGATAAATTGTTTCAGGGTCTTTGGAGAAGAGAGAGAGAGAGAGAGAGAGAGAGAGGGGGGGGGGAGAGAGAAGGGGGTGGGATCAGCAGGATATATGGATGCAATGGTCAAAGAGAAATGTGGTCAATTTTTTTTTTACCATTATGGATGGTGATGAGGGATTTAAAGGGACCGATTATAACCCTCATCGGATCATCCAGATGTGCTTGTGAGAATGGGGGACTTTGCACATGATGTGGCTCATCAGATGGATGATTAGGATGTACATATATCATATCGTGTTAGGAGTGTCAAATGGCATTTCCAGTGGCTTTTTAGACTTTATGTGTGGTGTATGTTGCTCATGATTCTGATTGTGGATGGTGTTTAACTTGATGCGTTATATAGATCATATTTATATGAAGCAGCATATTCTCTGATATCAATTTTTGGTTCCGAGCTTCCGATAGTTTGAAATAACCTGAACTTCATCCTATATCGCAAGAGGGTGTTGAACTAATGAGTAATGGTGATCCTTTTACAATTTTCTATCCATGAGAACATGAAAATAGAGGCTTAGAATGGTGATCTTTTGAAGATTAGTTTTCTCCTATCGAGGGCTCTGATGCAAAGATTTTTAGCTGTTGATGCTATTACAAAGGCCTTAAAATGGAATGGCCAATTTGTTTTAACTAAAACCATCTTCATTTTTGCAAACCTCGTTGTTTTAAATCACGGTTTGTTTGCTTGGAAAATTGGCAGGGTAGCCAAATGGCTAACAACACTTGGATGTCAATTTCTGTGAATGGTTGATAGGGGAGCTCATAACTGAGGTTCTCTTTTATTGATAAAGTGGAATAACAAAATTCTTAATTTAGTCAGTTGAAATACAACTCTATGGCTAGCTAGTGTGGTAGTTATTAAATGTAATTTTTTTTTAGTATAACTAGAGTGATACATATTGTAACAAAATCATGAATGACAGACTTGGAATTGCAAGCGGGAAAATTTTAAAAATTGGGTGATGCTTTTAAACGTGAGGGTCTTAGCAGAGGCTTAGATTTGAATGTTATGTTTCCCTTCTCCCTGGGGCATTGTTTCACTAATCTATTTTCTCATTTTATGATTTCTGGAAGGCCTGTTATGATAAATCTTACCCTGATACATTATTTGATTCAAGTCATGTAACACTATCTGATGTCATTCATTCTGTTTACTTGTTAGCTTTTATTCTCAAGACTAACTGATTCCCTTTTATTTTATTGAGATTAATGCCAGATTCCGCACTTGTAACCACCAAGGAAAAAAAACTCACTGGGAGGCTGTGGTTTGAAACTGGACGAGCTGTTGCCGCAGCGGTATGCGTTTCTTGCCTGACTATTCATCCTATTCTTTTTCCCTTTTCTCTTAGGCTTCAGTTACATTTTACCTATCATGCTCTTGTTCTTGATTTTAGCAACCTTCATTGAGGAAACTTAAGCTATTGGACAAGGATAGGTTATCAGATAACTATATGGCCTGCTCTGATTCAATGCCAAAAAATTCCACTGGTGACATTTAATTAATATGGATAAAGATATAAATTGAAATCCAAACCTACATTCCTTTCGATCCAAACCTATTTTTAAAGCATAAATGTGATCGGTCCACCTCCAACATTAGGGAAGAAGTGCTGAATTTCTAATATTTGTTGATAATTCTGGAATCTGAGTAACTTATTGGTCTACAGAGAGGTGCATTGACAAGCAAGGAAGAATCTGATGAAGAGGAAGAAGAAGAAGACATAGACTTTGACGATGATGACTTTGAAGGTGAGACCCTGTTTTTTCACTATATATATCCTGTATTGTAAATGTAATTGATGAATTGATATTGATGGGGCCTGGTAGGTCAAACTCTCACACTAAGCCTCAGTTTGTGTTATTATCTGCAAAAATCTTCCTCATGGATAGAGCATTAACGTGATACTCCTTTTCATGTTATTCCAGTTCACTTCATTTAATTTTTTTTAATGGTTGTCTATGTGATGTTCTTGCCATGTTGTCGGGCACGGTTAGTTACTCGGGTTCTGGTACTCATGTTGTCGGACACGGTTACATGTCCAAGTGCCTGATTCGGCTAGTTTGTAAAAAATTTCAATGATTTTGGCTCAAAATGAAGTGTCAAGTATCGTACCCATGTCCAAGTAAAATGAAGTGTCCAAGTTACAGATTAGCAGATATTGAGTGGCACTGTGGCAGGTTCATGCTCATGAGGTAGGGAGGGCAATTAAGCCAAAGCTGCTCCCTTTCAGTTATCCATATTGCCGAACTCTTTGCCCACACTACCTATGTGGCATATTGGCAGCAGGCCCACCCTCCCCACCCACCCACACAAACACTTCATGAATATTATTCTCCAAGTTGAAAAAGTCTAATCTTCTAGTGTAACATCACTTGAAGAAGTTTTTTTGTTGTAATTTGTGAACTTTGTTCTCATAATACGTATCATGGGTTCATGGTAAGCCCCTTGTTATGTGAGGTCTATCGCTGGCAGACATTCTAACGAGGTAGACCTTGGCTTATGTGACAGTGTGACGGGGAAAACCCCTTCATATGTCTGATGAGGCTTTAGCATATAAAATATTAAACATCTGAATACTTGAGATAAATTCTTGGGTATCAGTCATTTCTGATGGAATCACTGAAAATTGACAGTTTCTATGTTTTCTTTTACTGCTTCATTAAGAGATATTTCTTTGTGCTTTACCAGATGATGAAGATGACATGCTTGAACATTATTTGGCTGAGAAATCAGCAGATTCATCTTCACATTCCTCAAAGATGGCTGCTTAACTTATATTTGTGTTTGGAGCAAATCTTTGCTCCTTTGGTACACGTAAGAGGCCCATCAGAGATGTTTGGTCCCCTGTCTGCACACTGCCGTGGTTTGCCATTGTTTCACATCCCATCTTGTTTGTGTGCCATTCAGAAAAGCAAGGTTTTAATCATCTTTAATAACATGTTTGTGCAAGTGAATCTATTTTTGTTACTCTAAACTAGGAGTAGGTCAAGTTGGCTGTTTTGCCTACATGTATGACCCAGCCTAAAGTGGCATACCTTGTTTTTCTTTTAATGCATTTTATCTCCAAGATTTATATATTTACTTCATGGCATGAATCTTTGTGCTTTTGAAAATGTATCACTGCTAAAAAACAGCAGATGAAGTTTCAGATAATTTCAATCTCACTATGCTTGTTGAATTGGTACCTTGTAATTTTTCTTAGAGGTGGCAAAAACTGTCCCTACTCTATTCTAATCCAATTTTTGTTGTATAAGGCCGGTTACTAATTAAGCTATGACTTATGAGCTTCTGCTGCAATGTTTTCCAGGATATCTTTTCCTGTTCTGATAAATTCTTGATGTTATGCATCATCAAACTAGCAAAGGATAGTGCAATTGAAAACATCTTTAGTAATATTTCTGAAACTTTGATTATCACAAGGAACATTCCATATAAGTGAAGTCCATACAATTTTGAGATCAAATTAATTTTTAAATTAAGAACTGTGTATATATTAATAACATGAGCATTATATTCTTAGATAAAAAAATTACGATTATTGATTATTTTTGTTTTTATAATTTATTTTCTTTTAAAAAATAGACATGATTAAAAGAAGTAAATTTTGCCAAAATAACCTTTGAATACCATATTTTTTTGCATGTAGTAACATTTTAAAGAATTTCTTTCAATCTAAACACACATATGGTTGTCAGATGAAACTTTTTTTTCCCTTAGTTGACTTGAAAATATTGGAGTTTGTTTTAAAATCAATGTTTTATAATTTTTAATAATACTCCCTCTATAACAAATTAATTTCACCCGATTTTTTTTGGTAACAAAAAGATTTCATCAATTCTATTTTTTTTCAATGGTTAGAAAATAAGTCCACTTAATTACAAAAATACCATTATTATAATTCTTAGTACATTGGTAAATTATCATTGAAACTTAATAAAAAATATAATCAATCCAAATTATCCACCAACCACCTTCCTCAACCTTAGTCCATTTGAGCCTCACCTTTGAGTCTGCCACCCACCTTTGACATTGACGATGCCGCCATCACAACAACCCATCATTACCTTTTGTCATCAACCAGAATAACGAAACCGCCCATCTAAACCATCATCGTCCGAAACTGCCTCTATAAACCACCGATGAACCACTGTTATCAACCCAAAATCGTCGTTCAACAATCAACATCAACCTTAAAGCATCGAAAACCATTCAGCAGGATCAACAAAAACTACCAACAACTACAATTTTAAAATTCCCCAAATCGAAATTAAAAGCCTAAACTCAATTTGTGGGTTCTTTAATTGATGGTGGCTTCGAATTTCTTGTGCAGATGCACAATATTTTATAGGTACCCATGTGCACAAGTTACAGATTACTTAAAGAGTTAAAGAATTTTATCGTGACCAAAATGAGTGGTGTTAGATTGACCAATGATCAAACAAGACCTTTGTTGTAGAGAGCAATGACCAAAGTTGGGTTGTATTGGGTTACAGGAAAATCGCTATCTGAAATAGCGATTTACCATATAGAACAAAACCGCTATTCCAGATATCGATTTAGCTCCAAATTTATTTAAAAAAAAAAATGAAAACGCTCTCTGCTCTATGTGGACACACTGGACAACATTCTCGTAATTATTTTTTCATTGACAATATCTTGGTAAATACTTTTGGCCTCAATATTATTTTGGTAAAACACTCGAGAAACATTCATTATACGTTTATGTGTATTAAAATGAATATGATGTGTATGAAATTGAATATTCAATGTTTATAAAAAAGGGTACATAGAGCTAGAAGGATCCGGATCTAACCAATAATTTGCACTCCACCATTGCAATGGAATTTAATCCTTAAACTATAATTTAGTTATTTTTTCACATCTTCACTTCAATATCTAAATAGTTGGGATCAGCTCTATAGTTTAGTTTATACCACTTTTTTTTTTCTCTTGAACCATTATACTTGCTCTATTTCTTTTTACTTGCAACAAAACATTTTGTACGTATTTTAAATAAGAGATTTAAGGGTATAAATATACAAATTAATTAACATAACTTAAACACAACCAAGGACTTTAAAAGTTACTGGTGTTAAATTTTCAAAAGTTAATTTTTCCGTTTACACCTCAAAATTTGTTCCTCAAACTGCGTGCAAAAGTGAGTGTTCAAATAAAAAAACAGATTTAGTATTATAATCACGACAAAGTAATACGCCTGAAACCATGCCACTTCTAATGATAAATTGGACAGCAAACAGGTGTCTAATTTTTAAGTCCAAGTGGCCATAGGATACCAAAGTTTTATATCCATTTAGTTTTAGTCAATCTGTGAATGGAAAAAGAACTGAAAGAACTACAAGTCAAAAATCCCATGTTTAACCCTCATCTACTTTTACATTATGTACAAAAAAAAGCCAAAAAAACAATGGCCTCTGTCTGTCCTAACATCTCTAAAAATTCTAAATGTCAGTAAAAAAAAAAAAAACTACCAATCAAAATGAATGTACAACTTTGATCATATTCATTACATTTCGAAATGACAAAGCAACTAACTTTTAGCCTACAACCTCTTAGGTTCTACAATCTCTAAAATAAATATAACCAAAGAAAAGAAAAGGTAAAATCTTTTCACCCCCAGCCTCCTGAAAATTGAACCTGGGGATTTACTGTCATGTATTATCTAATGGCATAGCGCGGTGAGCAGATCTTGTTGACCCATTTAACGCCTCGTTTATCCGACTAAAAACTATCTTCAACGGAACACAGGCTAGGGTCGGACCTTTGGAGCTTTGAACCATAGGCTTCCTTTTTTCTGGGTTTAGCTTGTGAGGACCCGTTAGGGAAGACAACTTCCTTGTCTTCTTTGATGACGAGCCATGTCTCTTTTTTGACTTTGAAGACTTACCTTTACAGCCCGAAAAACGAGGCGAAAGTTTGATGCGCTTGTTGATCTTGCGCTTTTTCGGCTCAACTATGAGATCCTTTTCTAGGCCTTCATCCACCTCACAGCTTCCACTCGCCAAATAATCCATGGTCTGAAGATCACAAAACCCATCTTCTAAAGTCCGTACTGCAACCGGATGACCTGTGATAGGTTTACCGCTCAACTTGCTCATAAGAGAGATATAGGGTACATGTTTTACCTGAGCTCTGGTAGCTTCCACAGTTACTTCAACCTCATACAGTGATGGAACATCAGGCAAATCTGAATTAGAGTGAACTAAAAAGCGAGGTTGATGGTAGGAGAATGACCTAGGTGAAGAAGCTGAAATGGAAATGTGTTTTCTCAAATCTGTGAACCCGTTAACTAAGCCATTTGAATTTGGGGAGGATTGGCTGATATTCTCAAGGCCAATGCCATAATCATCTGACTTCTCATGGCCAACATCTAACTTCTTTTGGGAGTTCATTGAACCGTCATTTTTGCTCAAATATCTCGTCTTCCTTTTTCCTTTCAACTGCCATTTTGAAGCGCCTTTCTCCACCTTCTGGTTGATACGGGCAGCGCAGCACATAAGGTCGGGTTCATCGAGCGCCTCATGCTCCACAGAAGAAGCTTGGATGTGAAGATCGCGACTAGACTTCCCTTTAAATAGACCCACACAAGGCTTTACGGGGGAAGAGGGTTCTCTAACTTGAGCAATACCTGATAAAGAGAGACATAGTAAAATTCATTAATGCTTCTCAGCCACACGTAATGCATGATTATAAATCTAAGTGAGACAGATTGTCCAAAGAAGAAGGTCAGCATTCTAAGCTTCTAAAGGAAGGGTAAACAAGGGAATGTTCAGTTCTAGCTGTCGTAATAGCTCTATTGGCTGAAATTTGCTTAGCTCGAAAAAGCTACTTCAACCAATGAAAGATACCTAAAAACACTACTTTACATAACACCAATTTTCACTTTCTGTGGAGTTTTACCTCCACTCTAAAAGCTAGTGTAATTAGCTTTCCAAAACACTATTACAAATTTACAACCAGTAAAAGCTAGTTAAGATTTTGCAAAACGCTACTTCAACCAATAAAAGATACCTAAAAACACTACTTTGCCTAACACCATATTTCACCTTCTGTGGATTTTTAGCCTAGCTACCACCACTCTAAAATCTAATGTAACTAGCTTTCCAAAACACTACTACAACCAGTAAAAGCTTGCTAAAGTACCTTAAACCAATGTTGGTATTATACCAAACACCATCTTTCACTTTTTAACAGTATTCTGACTCGCTTAAAAAAGTGTTGCTGAACACATCTAAGATGTTCTTAGAGAAATCATATATCACAAAACCAACACTAGCCTATAGGTATATTGAAGATGCTAACATCAAAAAAATCCAAAGCATGTCTTGCCAATGTGCTATAGCATATTGAAACCTCAAACTCTAAATATTGCAAAATTAAAGAATGCATTCTGATTCAGTGTCTAAAAAGGACAATAAATGACTAATTAGATAATGATGTGTACGGATGCTAGATATAGGCATATAGCTAAGCTATAAACGTACCAGAAGACTGTAGGTCATCGTCAACAAATGGGACATTAAATAGTGTGTGTGAACCATCAACCTCAGGAAGCTCCCGTTTCAACAGTTCAGAATCTTTCACCCGATTACTATTATCACATTCATAAGTAGGAGATATAGCCTCAAATCTCTCAAAAGGATTCGCAGATTCATCACAGATTATTCGAACAGGAACCATTGTTGTGTGCTCCAAAACCTTAGTTAATGGACGCCGGCGATATTTCCTCTTCAAGAGTTCGCTGATATGTACCACTTGGGATCTCTTTTTCTTAAATGTCGGTGCCACGCCACCATTTGCTAGAGCTCCCTCTTTTGGAGAATTAGGTACCTTAGTACTATTAAGTGACCCATTACTGGGTGGTACTGGATTTGCCAATGCCAAAACTTGAATTCTCTGAGGTGAGCCAACACCCAGGTCATTGAGTCCTTTCATACGCTTAAACCCTGTGTTACCATCATCTTCTGAATCATTTGGGGTCTTCCTCCTTTTTCCTTTACCCTTCAAGCAAGTAGATCCATTATTTTCAACATAAGAATTACCAGAACGAGACAAGTCCTTTGTAGGTTTTAAATCTTCTTTGCAAGCACTTGTTGTTTCCTCCAATGAAGAATCGCTATTTTTGACAGAATGAGGTTTGGATGGTGAACCATTTTCACAATTTACCAGTGCTTCATTGTCTAGATTATCACTGAGGTTAGAAGCCTTTTTAATCACACTGGTTTCTTCAATTTCAAGAGCACGAATAATAGCGATTTCTTTCCGAGGATATTTCAATGATCTCTTTAAGAATTTTGGTGCAGAGACCTTTGCTTTTTCAATGCAAGCATCATATTCTCCGCAACGAAATGCTTTGATAACTTTAGTTGTTTCGAGATCATACCAATCCCTGGAAAACCCAAAATTACCAAATAAACATTCCGAAGCATTGATCAGGAAAGTTCAAAGATCCAGAAAGCGGCCTAAAATTAACATTGCCTTAAACAACTACAGACCATAAGACAACAATGATTGAAACCTAAGCACATAATAATTCTAACAGCCACCCATTCATCTAGAGCAAAAAAGACACAGCAAGGCTTCAAAATTTTGGGCAAACCAAAAGAATGACAGCCAATTTAAAAGGTAAAACAGGAGAAAACACATAATAACAGCCAAATTGTCAAATTCCAATTTATAAAAATGCAATAATACAAAACTTCATCCTTATCCTGACAACAGAATGCAATATAGAAAACAAGACTATCAAATGCAAAACATCAATCAACTTTCTCCCTAATATTTCCCTTAATATCATAAGTTTAATACATAAATATTTCCCGTAATACCTACGTTCAACCCGACCCGAAGAGTTAAACTAAATCCTATACTCAGGAAGAGTTGAGTTGAACTGAATTGAATCAATTGAATTTTTTTGAACTCAACTAAATTTCATAAATTAAGTCAATTAAGTCCAAAGAACAAGGCCTAAGTATTTAAAACGGGCTTAGTAATCATCAACATAATTCTGTGTGAATAAACCACTAGAACATGCTTTATTTTAGTACGTAAGCAACACAGCTAAACACCTCCAGCTATATATCCAGAAGCCAATTCACCAACTACATTTCATTTTAATGTACATAAACAAAGTTACCAAGAAATAAAAGCTTCAAATAAGTTTTATTTGCGTTGTGTAGAAAAGCAATGAAACCTGAATCTGGTTGAGAGGTACTATTAAGGAAAATCAAGAAGGATGCAGTTTTGGTGCTAAACAACTAATGTGGAGTGCAGAGATTTAAGATATGGAAAACACCCAAAATAAAGGCCCAATAACATAACAACACTAAAATGCAGTACACCACAACCATACAGGCATACAGCTGCAGAACCCACCTCCCTCCCCCCCCCCCCCAAAGAGGTAATTATTATATGAACTAGCAACAAAATAACCTCCACAAAAGGGACGCGAACCAACTAGTAACCAGTAAACCTCTCACAAGTACTTTAGAAATAAAAAAACTTCATACCATCATAAAATTAATCATACATGCTCTATGAACATGATGTTGATTTTAGGCATCTCGCGTGTGACATGTATATGTATAACAAATGAAAGTATTCTGATACAGAACGGGATGGTCAAACAAATGTCTTCAACGGTCAACGACGACTTTTTCCATATCTAATTAAGTTGGCTAGTTTTAGCTTCATTTTAGCTTTTTTTATACTTTTCGGTTTGTAATAATTTAGCTTAAACTCATTTTATTGCTATAGTAGAGTTTATATTTGTAATAGCATGGATTAGGAGCTTGAAAACGAGCTTAAAAGGGCTTGAAGAAGGCTGCACGACCATGCAAGGTCAGAGCAAGATCGTGCAAATCAAAATGGCCAAGCTGTGAAGTGCACGACCGTGCACTGGTGCTATATGCGAATTGCTGATTTGGGCTTTTCTCTCTTGTTTTGTTTAGTTTCTTTATAATTTTGGCCCTTGATTATTATGAGATTAATGGCCTAGATTAGTAGTCTTATTAGGGTATGTTTAGTCTATAAATAGTCTTCTTGCTCATGTAAAAATCAGATTTTGTTGAAATGAAAATTCAGAGTTTTCTCTTGAAGAAGTCCTTTGTGAGCTTGTCCATCCTTGGTGGTTGGTGAAACCTTACAAACTTTGTGATTGTAAGTCATTTTTTATCAGTGTTTGAAAAGGCGCGCCTGAGGCGCGCAGGCGCTAGGCGATAGGGGATAGGTGCCTAACTTGGCCAAGGCGAGGCGCTTGTGACTAGGCGCAGGTGAGGCGCACTTTAGCTTTTCCCCAATTTTTTTTTTTCTTCAGATTTTCCCCATGCCTTCTTAGGTGCGCCTCACTTCAATGAGGCGCACTAAGGCGCGCCTAAGGCTCTAGGAATTTCAATCGCCTTGGTGCACCTTAAGCCTTTTTATACATTGTTTTCTATTCTTTACCTTTGTGATTTAGAGTAGATTATGTTTAGTTCTTGATTATAAGTCCTTAGTGAGCTTATTTTCAAGTTCATACCAATGTTTTATTGAAGTTTTCATGGTTCTGTTGTTGGGTTATTTTGGGTGGACGAATTTGGTAGTCTTTGACACCCCATCCTACATCACATTCAAATCCTTCCTAACTTGTGGACTCTACTTGTGTAGCCGACTCTACTTGTGGAAACAAGGCTTTGACTGAATAATTGATTGTTTCTATTGTATCTCCTAATGAGCCATGCAAACAAGAAGAGCTTCAAAAAGAAGCAACATCTTATACTTGTTAAAGCGTAAAAAAAACTTTGACCAACTAGTAGGGCTACCTAACTGCTGATATTTACCAGCCAGTACCCAGTAGACTTTCATAGTTGTAGAAGGTCAGATCTCAATCTTCGTGTGGAGACATCATGTACATTAAAAGTTCATTTCTAACATACAATTCAAATAGCTTTGAGCGTTTCTGCGGCCGTTCAGCCTTTGCTCATCAGCCCTCCACTGTAGTTTACAATAAGATTGTAATGAGAATAGAGTATTATACCACAATGTCTAGAGCTGATACAGACTTAAGCTTAAGCTAAAACAACATCCAAGACAAGGTCACTTCTTGCAACCATTTTCATATAACACAGCTTGAAGGAAAATAGAATAGTACCAACTACCAAGCAGTACAAAAAGCATGCACATCCAATCACTACAAGCAAAGGCCATTCAGTTTACAAACATTCACACTTATGCCAACTACATACAAATAGAATAAACATCATGATTACAATGCTGGAGCACAAGTTTGAAGAACAGAACCCAAATGACACAAACAAGGCATTACAAAGTAAAGTAAAAGAAGACACTTACACATTAAGGTCATCTCGACCTAATAGCTTGATGGGTGTGCCTGATCTTGGAGAGCTCAAACCATTCTCAGGCAACTCATCCAGACCCAGAATCTGACCCGGCCACCATGACCCGTTTCGCCTTTGAACCCAAACTAACCCTCCAGCTGTTGAATCTAGAGCCCTTCTCCCTTTTTCTTCATTTGAGCCACTAGCCACCATCTCTTTCCTCACTCAAATCGCAACTCAAGTATCTCCAGAAAACAGAACACAGTAAAGCAAGAAAACCCCTAATGCAAACAAAAACCCTCTCACCAAAACCTGTAGACTCCTTCCTCCAGCAAATAGCAGATTTTCCCCCATTACCTAATTTCACAAAACATAATAAAATTCAGCAATTTTTGGCATATTCCCAGCACAGCCAAATATTCTCAATCTCAACCCCTTTTGTCCCAAATTCTTTTTTTCAAAAAGAAAATTAATCATCTTCCAAAAAAAAATGCAAGAGAATTAGGAAAACCCCTCTACTGAACGTACCAGAAATTATAAATCTCATACAGAGAGAAAATCCCAAATAAACAGCCGAAAAAACACAGATGGGGTTTATCTCTTAAAAACGTTTCTCTGGATTTAAGCCTTGTTTATTCACTACTGTATTTTTTTTCTGAATAATATTTTAGTTTCAAAAAACAACTGAAAAAAAAAAAACACCAAAACACAAACAACAAATGAGATAGAATGCTGACAGTTTTTGGTTTTCTTTGTTGAATCCCCCAAAAGAAAAGGGTTTTCGTCAAAATCCTTTGTTTTTGTGGTTGACTATTTACTTGTAGTTGAACTTATACACCATTTAGTGGGGTTTTTCAGAAACACTTAAATTAAAGTTTTGAGTTAATTATATTGGGGGGGATCAAACATACCTCCTCATTGAACAACTAAAGTTTGTTTGTATGAACAGAATAGCATATGATGATGATCTCCAAAAACTGCTCTGTTATTTTTCTTTCTTGTATTTGTGTGTTGGGGGTAAAAATGGAGTGATGAGAGAGAAAATTAGAGGAGAAGAAGAAATGAGTTCAAGAGAGGGTGAGTGAATGTGATTAAGGGGGGCAATTTATATCTTAACATATGTCCCTCATGCATGATGGGACCCATACATGGACCCACCTTTGATTAGGGTTGATGATACGTCACCCTAGAGGAGAGATTCTACATCTTAACGGCTAATATTTGTTGATCAACTCTGTAATTTTGTTTATTCAAATTTTATCAAAAAAATGAGTTATGACATATATATAGATCATTGTAACTCCAAATGCTGATTTCCGCACCTCTAAGAATGAAAATTTTCGTAGGAGGGAGTGCAGATATAAATATTTGGAGTGAGGATATCAGGTTCTGTTACTGAGCTAATGATTTTCTTACTTTTTTTTAATTAAATGTAACACGTTTAAATTTCGGATTCATATGTAATGCTAGGAGAGAAGAGACGGGAAAAAAGGATACCCATGTGATAGGAAAGAAATATAGAGAATTTATTGCCCAAAAAGAAAGTGTCACTGTGTCACATGTGATAGTAACTCTAAATGTTGATTTGCACACCTCCAAGAATGAAAATTTCCGTAGAAAAGAGTGCAGATATAAACATTTGGAGTGAGGATATCAGGTTTCGTTATTGAACTAATGATTTTCTTACTAATTTTTCATTTTTAATTTGGAGAGAACGGACGGAGAAAAGAAAAGGATGACCCATGTGATAGAAGAGAAATATAGAGAATTTATTGCCCAAAAAAAGGAAAGTTTTACATCTAATTTGAAATTTGCTACATTTCAAGTGTTGCATTAAATAAAACCAGAACAATAAAATTTATACAATTTGTCAAACGAGGTATTATTTTAAAAATATTTTCATATTCAAGTACTTCGTACTATTTTTGGCCTTAATTTGGTGTATTGTTAAAACACATACAAAGGGTTTTAGAGTTTTTAAAATGTAAATATATGATTTGCATAGTTGTTTCGGATTTTTGGGTAGGTGAAACTATGATACAAGGTTTTGAAGTGTTGTGGGTAAATTTTCAAGGATGGTAGGTTCACTATAGAGTGGATAAGCAAGTCTTGTTGGAGCTTTATGATGGAGGATGAGGATAAAGATAAATCTTCGTAGATGGGAGGAGAGAGAAACGAGACGCATAGATTTGGGAGAGAGAGAAAGAGAGAGTGTGAGAGAAAAAGATCGTGTGTGTTGAATTCAAGTGGTTGGTTGGCAATAGAATGAGCGGTAGTAACTAGTAGGTTGATGTAGAGCAATGCTAGAAATAGTGTTAGGAGATATTTTTTTCCCTTAATAGCTACATTTAAAATTTGATAATCTTTTATTATGGTATAATTTAACATATAATAATATTAAATTTCGACCATAACTAATAATCGCTAACATAAATTGTTATACAAGGTAGTATCGTAATTGACATTTAGTTTTGAAGCCACATACTTATATACGTACATACAAAGAAATAGTTAATAAAAAATATTTATTGTGTGATTGAATATCTGGATTAAAAAATTTAAGTTGGTGGCCAACCGGAAAAATTGAATATATTATGGCTTGTTCAATTTGGTTTTATGTTCAGTATTTAGATCATGTTTTATGCTTCCATGGTAGAGTAGTTTTTGAAATTAAAAAAATGTTTAGTAGTTTTATTTGGTGTGCACTAAAGTTTGATTTTTTTTTTTTAAAAAAATAAATAAATTGTAATATGCCTCATATAACAGCAAACTAACTTTATGGTACAAAGAGAAGTTGGGAAATGATGGTTGAAGATCTAGGGTTTGCGTTTTTAAACAAAGGATGAGAGAATAGAGATGGTAGTTTAAGGTTTTTGATTTTAAAAAGGAATGATTATATTCCAACAAATGTCATTAGTGAGTGTTGAAAATAGAATGTATATTTGTGAAGAGATTCAAAATGGGTTGAACTTTTTGAAACATACCAAAATGAAAAAGTGGATCAAACTTTTAGGAACGGAGGGTCGGAGAGATTTTTAATTATAATAATATTGAATTAATTGTACAACTTAAAAAGTGAAAAGTTTGGTGGACTACGAAGCATGAGATTGCAATTCGGAATGCATAAATCTATTTTAAGCTTATTTTTCGAAACTTGATTTTGATAACATGGAGAACACATTTGAGACATGAATTAAATGGGTTTAATTAGACATATGAGTACTATTCACTTTTTATAAATATATTTTTAGATTTGTTTTTCTAAGATTTTGCAAATAAAGAATGAAGCTTTTGGCAAAAGCTTTTTGGTATACAATTCAATAGCATGCAACCATTAAAAAGACATGTATTCAATTTACTTTACAAAAATATATTTGATAATTTGTATTTTCTTTTACCCAATCTCTTTTTGTATGAGCATAACATACAACTAATCTAGCACAAAATTACTACCACCATGTCCAAGTCTCCAAGATTTAGTCACCACAATACTAATTTAGGAATTGAGCAATTGATTCCAAACAAATGTAATGTTCATTGTACAAATATTAATAATTGACTAAAATTTGTCCAAGTACTAAAACAAATCTAAAATAAGATACAAAAAAAAAAAAAAAGAATGAGAAAAAAAAAAGGAATTTTCTTCCATTCATCAAATTTTAAGTTAATTTACATTTTGTTTCCTGCTGCTCTACACTAATGAAACTAACATCAATGAACTCCATTTATACATCAAGCATGTCAGGAATTTGCATGCCCTCTATAGACTGAATAACAAAACAACCCCTAATTTGATTGTTTCTTAAGATCCTAATTCTATCTAAAGGTTAAAATTGATATCAATTACAGGTATGTTACAGACTTACAGTTTTTTGAATGTACCCGGAAATATTGCTGCAGCACCAGATCTGAATATTCTTGCACTTCCATTGATAGAGGATAAATTACCTTTTAAACCCCTAGTAAGTAGTAAGGCGATCAAGCAGCAAAGAGTCGACGAGCATAAAATGAATTATTAAGCTGCAAAATCAACATGAAGCGCCTTAAGCACCATCTGTATTGTCCTTCACACACATCCCTGATCAGTCATCCCTTGAGCAATGGTTAGAAAAGCAGCAATGGCAGCACCATACACCAAAACCCTAGTGAAAAGGAAAGGTAAGATATCAAAAACAGATAATTAAACAGCCCTAAAATTCATTTATCAGACACCAACTTAACAAGCATATAAAGTCAAGTCTAATGACCTAGCTGCATCAATTTCTGTAGTTAATCAAATCAAAACCTCAAAACTCTCCGCACTTCTTTGAAAAGGGTACTCAAATTAAGAAGGCATAGCAAAGCAATTTTGATAATGCAGACAAACTTGACAGTGTGGCATCCTTTACTTGGCCATAATCCAACCTCCATAATGGGGTGTGCATAAATGGCTTCAACAGTTTCAATTTCTCAAGATATAACTCCAAAGCTTTGCCTCAAATTACAGACAACAGTTTCAAGCCCTTGAACCAGTAGCATAAGTTTATTGATGAATAACTAAATAAGTATACATGATGCTAAACACAACATGAAGGATGATAATGACATATTCATGCAAAGAAAGGACGGTCCAATCAATTAAGAAGCATTAAAGAATATACCAAATTTTACAGAAATATAGGTTAGAATAATGTTAAAGTTGTTTGTATAGATGATTTAAACAAAAAATGCATAAAATGATAAAAATAAGATAAACACCAGTGATTTTATATCTAAACATCAATATAAGCAATTAAGCATAGCGATATCCTGTGCATTATCAAGAGTAGATACTATTTATGATTTTAAGGAATCCTGAAAAGAGGAAAGTAATGGAAATGAATAAGCAATAGGACAATTACCATCTGACTAATGACTCAGAATGAAGGATTCACCACCTGAATGAACTAATCCTAGGTCTTGTACAAAATTTTAAAAAGGCTCAAAATCTAGGCAGGAAAGTAGTAGAGGGTCAAATAAATACAGTACACAGCGTTAACCCGGCAATACCAAGGCTGCTTTCATCACATTTTCCTCCCTAAAAGAAATTCAGGACTGAGAAAAGATACAATTCCTTTCTCTAAGAAAGAACTACAATAAGTTAAGAAAATACATTATTTTTCACAGCATTCACTGCTGCTCATCAACTGGAGGATGCCATTTAGACATTCTAGAAAACTCGAGGACAAGAAAAGGGGTTACTGAAGTAATATTCCCACTTACTCAGGGCTTTCTTTTTCATATCCAAAGTCTGTCGCAGCTTTTAAAGATCTCTGATACGTCTGTTTCATAGCGTCCTGTCAATGTGATAGTACAAAGAATTAGCATCTTATAAAGAAATTCAACAACAAAACATTCAAACAGTAATTGTTATACATGACTTCAGAATTATAATCAACTACGGAGTACATAAGAGGTCTCATAGAACTAACCGCTCCTCCCTAATATAACAAGATGAATTTCTATTCAGGTCACTCCAAAAATTAGAGACCACTTTCTATTTTTACTTAATAGTTCTTGACACTATTCTATAATACCCTTGTGATATTCTAAACAATAAATTTCAAAGAAAGACAACATTGGAATAGTGAAGGGGTACTAATTCCTTAACACTGACGCCAAAAGGAAATGTGACAACTATTTAGGGACAGAGATAGAATTTATCATCTATTTGTTGTCAAGCAGCAGATCAGTTAATATTCTTTGCAACCAATGCATCAATAGACACCATCTTCCTCCAAAGAACCCCATTTGGGACATGATTAAAATATTTCTTAATTGTACAATACTGTTGACACTAAATAATACTTCATTCTATTTCAATTGCAACACGGAGGGAAGACACGTTGTATTAGAAGCACATGTGATGTAGGGAGAGATTGAGAGAGATAATTAGATGGACAAATGTAATGAGGAGAGAGATAAAAAGAGTCGTTATCCACATAGAGAAAAGTTGTAATTCATTCAAAATTTCCAATGATAAGTTATAATTATAAGAAAAATGAGAAGTTATAAATTACATTATGCTTGATAATGATACATTAAATTATGTTGCATTAAAAAAAAAAAAAAGAAACTTGTGCTACAAGCTATGATCAAACAAAATCATGCAGAAGTGGCTCAGTAAGTAAGTTGTTACACTTGCACATCTTTCACAGTCCCAAATAGGGGGGAAAAGCTAATTTTTATTTCCATTAATATCAATAAGGGAAAAGGGTTTTGAGTTACGCAAAGGTAGAACCACAAAGAGAGATCTCAACTGCACACATTTTGTAAAGCACATTATTAAACTGAAATGTCATACTCCCTCTGTTTCTTTTTGTTAGATACGTTTAGAATATGGGTGAATTTTAAGGAATTAGGTAAAAAGTAGAATCCTTAAAAGTTATTAAAACATGACTTTTCAAGGATGAAATGGGATGGAAAGTAGGAAAATCGGGGCACATTATTAAAATCATGTGATGTAAAGTGGTGTAATAGTTTATTATATAAAAATGTTTCTTTCTGGAATGATTCAAATTTCAAAGTGTATTAACCTTTTGAAACGTGCTAAAAAAGAAAGTGTATCAAACTTTTTGACACAGGCATATAGTTTAGGGGAAAAAAGAACATCCAATCATATTTAGGAAATTATCAATAAAATGATATATTCATAACATGTGTGCCATTACAACAAATCATTGAGAAATTTTACTTCAAATATATATTTCAGCAGACCATTCAAGTAGCCAAGCTCCCCAGAGGCATTTAACTATTTTAATTGGCTGAATTGATCACATGATAACACTATAAAACCAAAAACAACCATTAAGTCATTAACTAGAATAAAGACATAAATAACTCAGCACATTTTCATACACAAATACTCCTATAAGTTGATCCCCCCCAAACCCGGTTTTCTTTGCTGATAGTTTATTGGTGTCTGGTGCTAACAAACAACACCCGTTACCACTATGTGAGCGTATAATAAAAAGGATTTTAGAAGAAATAATATTCAAGTAGAAGACACTTTAATATAGAATTATATGACATACGCCAACAAAGATCGTCTTCCACCTTGATCATTCACACAATTTCACTTACCATCTTGTTGATCAACAAGTGTCTCAGATCACATAGCCAGATAGCCTACTGATTTAGTAGTAAAAAAAACATTTAGCCGGGGTAGAAAAGTCATTTATAAACAGTATGAAATTCAGATTGAGCTTAATATTCAAGAACCCCATGTTTCTAAACAAAAGCCACCATTAGAAGTTAGACACACAAAAAAAAATGGTCTGGGAACTATATATGGTCTAGGAACTATGGTATCAAGTAGAAGGAAATTGCTTTGGAAATAGCTAGGGAGACAGTACAACATGAAAGATTGATCAGGCAATTCTGGATCTAATTACCCTCATTTAAAAAAATTATTGTTCACAGAAACATTAACCACAAATTTCCCTTATTGTAAATTCTGTAGAACAATAAATCCCCTTCCACAGATACATCAACTCACTTAGATGGGCCTCTAAGGGTGGTCATGGCTTATGGATTGAACATTGTTTGTGTTGCAGAAGGTTTGCAGAACCTCAATGTAACATTGAATTAAGAAGAAAAGAAAGATAGATAAGGGAGAAATTGAGAGGAGAGAGGAGAGTTGATTTATTACTTCAACATTGTACATTTATCTGCAATGCACTACTTATATCAACTGTACAATTATTATTATCACAATTCACAAGCTAAGCGCGTGCCTGAGTCTAATATTAGTTAGTTATAGCAGCAGTAACTAACTTCTACTCCAACATTTTGGCACCAGCTAGTCTTATTTCTTCTACAATAAACCACTATTTACTATCATATTCAAGGTAAAACAAATAAATCAAAAAACTGATAACCAAAATCAAGCCCCTCACAAGTCATAGCAATACATATTCTACTTAACCAAATAGCATCGAACATTTTATTCACCACAAAAATCAGAAATCAAGCTCAGACAAGCTGTTCAATGAAATTCTTTTAGGATACTTCAGAATTTATGAAAGAAATTATCAAGGTTTAGCAAGAGGACAGTATGTGGGCTGACCTGTAACTTAGATTCAAAGTCTCCGGGGGACCATTGCATTAAATTGAACTCATGGTTTAGTTCGAGTTCTCCAGCAACGACCTGCATGCAAAATTGGTAATCATAAATATCATTGGAGACACCCAAATCAATAATAGGGAAGAAAGTTTACAAATAGAAACATTAGATGGAGAAAGAGAGTGTGTCATATACTCATATTGAATATTGATGGGTTAAAATCAATTTATATTGCATTTAAACGAGAACAAGCCACTTGGGAGCTTATGTAATCATTCTTTTTTCAGTAATTCAGTTTATCACTATTTAATCATATATTTTCTCTTAATCCTCTCCATTAATACTATGTTTGGATTGAAAGATTTCGAGGGAAGGGAAAGGAAGGAGGAGTGATTAATGAGTGAAGCTTCTTCCTTTATTTGGATAACATACGCAAGAAGGGCAGGAGAGGGAATTGAGAGGATCCATTCTCCTTCCTTTTAAAGAAAACTAAATCTCTCCAATGTTGGAAGGACTTGGAAGGAAAATGTAATTCATTCCCTTCATAGATGCTATCCAAACATAGCATAAATCTGTCCAAGCTGCGTCAATGCATAGCACATAGCAAGGTAACACATAAAACAATCTTACCCCTCCAGCACCAGCAGCCATGGCTGGAGCAACTACAACATTTCCTTTCCTTAGGACATCAACAGCTTCAGGCATACAAGGCATTACAGAACCTGAGGTACAAACGGATAAATAAGTAATAGCAAACTCACAGAATATTGGAGATTTAACGAAAATTAAAGACTACCTTCAACTAGTAGACGACAACCAGACGTGACCAAATTAATAGCATCAGATTGGTCTATTTCATTTTGTGTAGCACAAGGAAATGCAACATCACACCTCTCAGTCCAAGGTTTTGCTTCATCATAATACTTTGATCGAGCATAGGTTTTAGAATAATCCCTGTTAGTCCCAGATAAAGATTCATTTCAGAGTCAGAAACATAGCTAACATCACTAAAGCTATATATGTCTATAGTAATGCAAGAAGTAAAAAGAACCTTAAGCTTCTTTGTTGAGCTTTTAAATCTCTTAGGAATTGAATTTTCATAAAATCAAAGCCATCCTCATCCACCAAATAGCCCTTTGAATCTATAACAAGTGGTTCAGAACAAAAACATGTCAAACAATGGGTGGCACATAGAAGACAAATAAAAGAGAAAGTTCTGATCAATGTTGATACTTGTAACAGAATAAACACTTCACATAGAAGCTAAAATACTAAATTAAAGAGAGTTGTGATCATTGCTGAAACTTATCACAGAATAACTAGGAACAATTCACACTGTTAATCCCAAATTCCCAATTGCATGTGATCTTCCAATATTAATCACAACTAAAGGGTTATTCCAGTATAATCCTATCTATAGGGGCACCTTCTAAAAATACTCTGGTCACTTGGCAAGCTGGTTTCTTAAAAAAAAATCTTTAAATTTTTTCTCCTCTTTCATGCTAACTTTTACTGGTTACCAAAATTAACCCCCGTCTTGGAACCACCCTATAAACCTCTGCCACCTTGAAAAAAATTCCAGCACCCTTGAAGACACCTAAACCATGACAAAACCACCCAGCAACCCCAAAACCACTCCTAACCAACCTAAAATTCACTCACGCATCCCAAATCACACCTACCTTGCTGGAAAACCACCCACTATGCAAAACTATCCTCACAACCATTGCCACAGCAACAGAAGCATTATCATAGAAAAGAACCCAATAACCTCCTAAAACCACCACACCCGTCGAAAACCACCCAACCCCTCAAAAACGCCTACCATTACCTTGTAAACCACCCAGACACACTCAAATACTACTCTCAAACACCCAAATTTGAACCCAATAAATCCACTAGGCCACAAAATGTTCATCCTCCATAAGTACCCATTCTAGCTGAAAAAATCAATTCGTTACTAAATTAACCAAGAAAAAAAAGAGAGAGATATATGGAAAAATATCTATTTAAAAGTTCCGGTCTTTCAGCAAAGGCTATAGATAACTGGATCTTAGTTTTAAAAGGCGCAAGGCGCACCAAGGCACAAATAGTCGCCGGAGACTAGGCGCAAGGCGAAGGCGCGCGCCTTTTGTAGGCGAGGCACATGTATTTATATACTTATTTCAAATTAATTGTTTCTTTGATTGTAATTAATATCTATAAAAAAAGACCCATAATAATTTAAACATTGATATTTGTAAAGCTAAGGTAGTCTCAATTTGAAAAAAAATCAATCATTCTTCAACTTGTAACTTAAATCTAAGCTATATTTCTTAAGGCGCAAAGGCGCGCCTTACCAAAAAGCGCTCAAAGACGCACGAGTCGTGCTCCTTTCGGAGGTTGCTGAGCCTCGCTTAGCTAAAGCGCATTTCCCGAAGCCTGAGAGTGAGGCGCGCTTTTCAAAACTAAGAATTAAAGGCTTAAACGCTCAAAATCTGGATGTTTTTAGTTTTTACAGTCGAATTCAACAATAAAAGCACACAATTCAAGATTTTAGCTGAAAAGGGGGTGACGTTGGCTGTGGCCAAGCTGGAATGGGGGAGGTGGCATAGAGGTAAGGTAGGTATGGGCAGAGGCGTAGCTATTAAGGGGACATGGGGGGACAGTGGTCCCCCCAACTTTTTTGAAAAAAATCAGCAAAAAAAAAAAGAAGAGAGAGAAAGGGGGAAAGCAAAAGTAAAACACGGAGTAAGTGAAAAGAGGAAAAGAAATCCTCAAGTCACGACACTCACTCACAGAGTCACTCAGTTCGCACTCCACTGTTCCACCCAGGCGGCAGGCACAACGGCAGCGCGTCATCGAACCTCCGACCGGCAACCGGCCGACGACCCACCTGCGAGACTTCAGGCACCGGCAGTTGAGGCAGATCAGACGGCAGCGGTGGTATGTCTTCAATTCGTCATAAACCCTAAATCCCTAATTGGTGTTGTTTGTTTACAAATTTGAGATCTAAACACTACTTAGTCTCAATTTATTGCTTTAATCATGTTCCTTTAATCATATCTATACGAATTTAAACCTTGAAGGCTTGGAATTGGACGAATCTAACAGAAAATAAGTGTTCTGTTCAATTTTTTTTTTCCCAGTTTTTTCGATTTCTTTTTTATAATGTTATTGTTTATTTGTTTAGGAATTAGAATTTTTGATGAAATACTTGTAGTGGGTCATTTGTGAATAATTTATTTGATATTTGAAAATTTATTATAATTAATTTAACATTTTCAAATTAATTAGGATTGTAAGCATAATTTTATGATTTCTTTAATGAAATTATAATTCACAAGATCAGACTAATCATGATTCAACCAACATAATGCAAACTAATAAAATTAATTAGTATGACTAACCTTGATCCATGATGATAAAGAATTGAAAGATAACAAGTGATTTTCGTCCCTTTAGCCTTCCCTTCTATGGTTCTTTGATGAATAAGAACTTTTGTGTAAGTTATGTTATTATGTTCATTAACCTCTATCCTAACATACATATACATATATATATAAATATAAGTGCAAACTCATGAAAGGTTGTAACCTTTCATAAGCGTCTTTTCATGTAAGGTTGTAACCCTTCATAAGTGTCTTTTTATGTAAGCACCTTTAATATCATATATATATGTACAAAGAGATTAAACACATATTACTTACTAGCATTATTAGGCAAGGGACGAGGGAACACCAATACTCCCGGATTTTAAAAGTCATTAATAGAAACCGATTCATCACGGTGTCACCATTTATATTAAAATCCAATAATATAATATAGACTTAGTCCTTTTATAATTAAACCTAAAACACATAGGCCACATTTAATATTTATGTAATAAATAATTCTTACAAGGATATGTCAAATTGTTCAAAGAAGTTCAAAGCTATGGGAAAACAATGTGATCTTCGACAAATGTTGGTAAGAAAAATGAAATCACAACACCAATCTAGTTCCCAAACTCAAGACAATGTTTTGAATGTTGAAATGGAAGATTTAATTAGTAGTGATGATGAGAAAAATGAGGAATATGTTGAAGAAATTAGTTGTGATGAGGAAACCAATTGAGGAGGATGTTGAAGAAATTAATAGTGATAAGGAACCAATTAATGAAGAAGAATTGGTGTATGATGTTCAACTTCTTCCTCATGACCCGGGTTTAAGAATGGACATAATGGATTATCTCGCAAATCAAAGAAATGCGGTTAGGAGAGCATATATTCTTAAGAAACTTTGCCAACCAAAAAATCATGCCTTCCCTCAAAGACAAGTCTCCGGATTACGTCGGTTTAGTGTTAAATGACTTAACAATTGGGATTGGCTTGAATATAGTATTGAGAAAGATGCCGCATTTTGTTTTGTTTGTTATTTGTTCAAGCATGATGTTTGTAATAATTGGGGTGGTGATGCATTTGTTAATGGAGGGTTTAGGGCATGGAACAAAACAGATAGGTTTGGGTTGCATGTTGGTAAAGTTAATAGTGCCCATAATCTTGCTTATGAGAAATATGTGAACTTAAGAGATGCCCCAAGAAAATCAATTGTGAAAGTGTTTGATAATGCTAATGCGGAGATGATAAAGCAATATCATATTCCTTTGCAAGCTTCTTTAGATGTCTTAAGATTTCTTTTGGGTCAAGGTTTGGCATTTCGTGGACATAGGGAAACTGAGGAGTCATTCAATAGAGGTAACTTTTTTGAGCTTTTGAAATGGCTTAGGGAAAAAAAAAGGGTAAGAAATCACACTCTTGAAAATGCACCTAAAAATTGTCGATTAACTTCTCCGGACATTCAGAAGGACCTTGTTTCATGTTGTGCAAAAGAAACAAGTAAGCGTGTCATTGAAGAAGTTGGTGATGGTTACTTTGCCATTTTAGCGGATGAATCAAGTGATGTGTCCCAAAGAGAACAACTAGCTCTTGTGTTGCGTTTTGTTGATACAATAAGTGGAAAGGTAATGGAGAGATTTTTAGGCATTGTTCATGTTACCGATACTACATCTTTGTCTCTTAAAAGTGCAATAATGTCTTTGCTTGTAGAACATAATTTGAGTCCATCCATGATTAGAGGGCAAGGTTATGATGGTGCTAGCAACATGAAAGGGGAAATAAATGGGCTCAAAACTTTGTTTATGAAAGAAACTCCACAAGCTTATTACATTCATTGTTTTGCACACTAACTTCAATTAACTCTAGTTGCCGTTGCCAAGAAGAATGATAATGTTATTTGGTTTTTTGAAATCATTACACTCTTGTTGAATTTGGTTGGAGTTTCCTGCAAGAGAAGGGATATGATTCGAAAAAGTCAAGCGCAAAAGGTTGCTCATGCATTGGATATGGGGGAAATTGAGAGTGGTTCGGGTTTAAATCAAGAAATTGGATTTAAAAGACATGGACATACTCGTTGGGGATCTCATTACAAGTGTCTTTTAAACATTATCACTTTGTTTCCTACAATTGTAGAAGTACTTGAGCACATTGGTAACCATGGTGTAACGGAGGATAAGGGAAAAGCACAAATTGTGTTGGGATCTTTAGAGTCATTTGATTTCATATTTATGGCTCAATTGATATTGACTATTTTTGGATACACTAATGATTTGTGTATTGCTTTGCAAAAAAAAAAGAACAAGACATTGTTAATGCAATGAGTCTTGTTCCTAGTACAAGGAAAGTGTTGCAACAAATGAGAGAACAAGGATGGGAGGTCCTCTTGAATAAGGTTACATCCTTTTGCACTAAAAACAAAATTGATATTCCTTCTATGGATGCTTCTTACATTCCTCAAGGAAGATCAAGACGTTTTGTTCAACAAGTTACAAATGAACATCATGTTCGGGTTTGGAATATTTTTAGAAGTCATTGATTAGCATCTTCAAGAACTTGACAACCGATTCAATGAGAGGAGCATGGAGCTACTTACTTGTATGGCTAGCCTCAATCCTAAGGATAATGTCTCATCTTTTGACAAAGAAAAGGTAAATAAATGAATATAAGAATCTATAAAATTTTGTCTCTTATAGTACGACTACTAATAATTGTTTATTTTTTTTACAAGGTATTAAAACTTGCTTCTTTTTATCCCAAAGATTTTTCGGAAAACGAGTTGTTGAGTCTTGATCATCAACTTGATGTATTCTTGAAAACCATGTTAGAAGATGAAAATTTTCAAGATTTGCAAGATCTTAATTCTCTTTCTATGATGCTTGTGAAAACTAAGAGGCATGAGACCTATCCTCTTATGCATTTGCTAATCAAATTGATGTTGCTTTTTCCCGTTGCCACCGCAAGTGTTGAAAGGGTGTTTTCGGTAATGACATATGTCAAAAGTCTATTGCGAAATAGCATGGGTGATCAACTAATGAATGATTGTTTGATCACTTTTATTGAGAGCAATGTTTTTACAAATTCCTGACGAAGATGTTATTAAACGCTTCCAAAACATGAAGACACGAAGAATCGACAGAGGATGTAATTATAATTAAAAAACTTCAAGTTTTTTTTTTATTTATTATTTGGAATGTATGACTTTTATTATTATGGATATTTATGTACCCGGATTGTGTTCAAAATTATGTATCCCAATTAATTTGGTTGAATTATCGAATTTGCCCCCCCCCCCCATGTTTTAAGACCTTGCTACGCCACTGGGTATGGGGACCGTTGGCTTATCATGCATGAATGAAATCAGTGGTGGGGGTTGTCAAACAAGATTGGGAGGGTGGTTTTCAAGTGGGAATGTGATGGTAAAAATAAAGGGTAAAAGAAATAGGTTGATTCTGATGGTTGACAAGATGAGTTCAAGATAAAAGAGATAAAGAAAATAAAAGGTTACATAAAAAACATATATATAAAATAAAAAGCCAATACGCAATCAGATTGTGCCATGTGGATGGTAACCTACTAAAGAGGTCTTTTTTTTGGCAAAGACTAAAGAGGTCTTTACAGGTAATGAATCATTCTAAGAAATTGCATCCCATAGTTGGAATTATGCTGGAATAACCCTTAGTTGGGACTTGGGATTAACTATCATAATTAATCTAGAACAAGTTAGCATTGACTAAAAAAAGTGCACCTAGCATGACTTTTGACTGGTACTTGATAAATTGTAACACTGTTCTTCTACTCATTATCATGCTTCAAGAAAGAGGGTGGAAAAAAGAAATTTCATGTCTTATGCTATCCGAAACTTCTAAATTTTACCAAATCAATCACTAAGATTAGTCACACCTTCAAATGCTCCTGTATATTTTTGTTAGAAACTTGTCACATACTAAAATACAACCAAAAAAGAAATTTGACTGAAAAGGATAATGTGTAGAATGAAGCGAAAGCAAAAATAAGACAAAAAACAAAAATTTACACAAAATAGAGAAAAATGGTCAATAACTCAAGTTTAGCTGCATGAAATTAAATCAAACAGGCACATGTTCATACTCATAGTGGCAAGCATACACGTGAGTAACATCAAATAGGCCTTTTCTTTTCTGAAAATGGGTGGTCACACTTTTAAAGTCACTAAAGATGGAGATATAAGTGATCACTTCAAACCCAATAAAGGGATTCCTGAAAATTAAGAAACTAATGTAATTCAAATCTCAAGGAATGAAGCATATGAAGTGTAAACAGAGTACTAAACACATCACCAATTGACTTAGAATAAATATACAAAAATCCTTTTACCTGAAACTGTGATTGGAACAGCATCATAAACAAGAAGCTTTTCTATAACATGGAATGCGATTTTTCCAGAGCCGCTTACAACACACCTTGAAAATTACGAAAACAATCAAGATTGACACGTCTAAAGGTATTCTACAAATCTTCATACAATATGCCTTTTTCAAGATTTAAGCACAAATAATGGTTCACTTAAAAAACTCAGGAAATTTTGTTGTAATTACCGAATAAGGATTTGTTGAATTAAATAACTTATAAATATTTTTTCACTTGGCAGCTACTAGATAGACTGCATCGGAATGAGCACGAGAACATACACAAAATGGATACTATACACAGAGTACGTTACTAGAAAATAAAAGTTGAGGAAGCAGGTACAAAATGTATCATCGGATTTTTTTTATAACCAAGGAATATCTTACCAATTTTCGATAAAATATGGAAGCTTGTAAATTAATTGTTTAAGTAATACGAAAACAATATGGAAGGTTCTAAATTAATTACTCAAGTAATACGTAAACAAAAACTAGAGGAAAAACATGTAAAAAAAAGAGTTTAATATCTCAGTTAAATATTACATTACTAAAGCAATTTACTCAGATTCCTTAAGATATTGGTATCCTACCATTTTATACACACTATGCCTTCGCAGCATTTTGTGCTTGACTGTAATTCGATAGTAAAACAAATAAAAATCGAAACTATGTATCTAAGTTGACATCTATTTTGTGATAGAAAAAAATTGATGTACTTAAAATTGTAATTAAAAACACTTTATTTAGAGATATAAGTAACAAAGGTGTTTCTCATAATCACCCCCCCCCCACCAACTTATAGATAAAACTTTTCATGCACATTATTGGTGTGGTGAAATTTTTAGTAGTAAAATAAACCACAAACGAAGGTTAGTATCTGAGTTCACATCCATTTTGCGATAGTTAATGAATAAGAAAAGATGTATGAATTTGTTTTAAAAAAATAAATACTTATTTTATTTTTTGCAAAAATCTTAATTTTTCTTAATATTTTAAATTTCCAAAGTAAGAATAGGGAAAAAATACTTTAGTTTGTTTAAATACTTACAAATTAAGGTTATTTTCCCGCCCTCTAACTTTTATATATTAAGATTCAATTATTGAGAATTTTAAGATGTATGAAAACTAAAGAGAATTACTTGATAGTAATAATTAATGTAGTTAACAAGTAACACCTTAGTTAACTAAACTAGTTGCAAAAACGTAAGATTAGAAAAGGGATATGCAATTGAAAATGAGCAACAAATTACCTCGGAAAATTAGAAAGAAGCATTCACTATTTGTCCAATTCTCACTCGTCCACAAAATCATAAATAAACTTTTCTCTTTCATCCCACAACAATGAACAAAAGAAAAAAGTTTATTCATTATACTCTCTTTGCTATAAAATTTCTACTATAGTTAAAAGTTTTTTTTTGTGACAAACTATACCAATATGGATGTCTATTTGTAAAAAATTTAAAACTATGAATTTTGGTTTTTAATTTTATTTTTATGAATTATATATTTTATAATATTTTCATTTAAACAAATGAAAAAAGTTCAAAAAAATTGTAATAACTTTCTTTAGTAATTAGTAGTGATGTTATTTGAGTTTTTAGAAAATTTTATGGGTACCATAGACTTGGTTTATATAATAAATATTTCTATGCTCCCCTTGGCTTATATAATAAATATATCTATGCTTCGGTGCTTCCTAACTTGGTAGCACTACCAAGTACCAAATGACACAAATCAATTTCGCTGTTAATAGGTCCAACAAAACAAAATTTTGACAATGTAGCTAAAGTTGAAATGAGGTGAGAAATAAAAGCATTCTGGCGCCAAGAGCAGCTATAATTGTTTTCTATTGCTTTCTTGTGAGCTTAGAACAAAGCAGTTGCAAAAAAATCAAATTATCTTAAAAACTAAATCAATCACCTTAGACCCTTCAGTTCTCTGTTTGAATCTCCTAATATGAGGTGGGCAAAAAAAACCTGCAAAGTTAAAAACAATTTTCAATTACAAATCGATTAAATGAAATGTGCAAAGTTGAAATAAACTTAACATACAAGTAAAGCTATAAAATATGCAGCTGATGCAAAAAAGTGATAAAGATGGATAACTCTCTCAGAAAATAATGACTAGACTGTATGCAAGGTGAGTAATAGATGGCCTTACCAGCCCATAGCCAGTAGCTTCTGTTCGTAGGCTAGAGCCAGACCAGAAAACCCGTGATCCTGTAAAGCTTCCCTGCATAAGCAATCATGTATAACTAGATGAGTGATAACTTGCCTTGATCTGCCACCATAGACTGTAGATATCAACTCGACAGAACAGATGACAAGGAACAAAAGAAAAGACAATTACGATAACTATATTTATTGACATGGAATGAAATGTATAAAGTTGAAGTAAAATACTACACACCGAACATTGACTGAAAGATTCTATGACCAATTTCCATTGATGAAAATGATCCAAGTATTTGTAATCTTGGTCAAATAAAATCAAATGCATTATTCAGATGTTTTACTTGTCGCAGTTGTCTAGGCACGTTTTCATTCATTTATAGCTTTAATTATCCATATGTAAAAATTATAACCATTTAGATATTAATGAACTACACATTGAGACGAACTAAATAAGATCAAACATGACTATATTTTTCCTAATACATGAATCACAGTGTGATGAATGAATAACAAAGTCAAAACATTGCATCTAAAAGAAAACGGAGGTAGTACATGCTAGCACGGTAAAAATCATCACGTTCACAACTTATAACTTTCACAGGCTAATAATCTAGTCTATACCTTAACTTTAATGGACTGTACTTCTAATGAAAAACTAAGCAGAAGAACACTGAAGATGAGAAAGGGTGCTTCCCATATAACTTTTCAGGTGATGAAAGCATGTAAAATTATTAAAAATAATAATAATAATTTTAAAAAAAAATCAAGTTCAATCTTTCTTAAAAGGTGATATCTCATATAATTTCTGAATGAATCCTGACACTTCTCTTCTATCCCTATATTTACAATTTACAATACCATTCGCTACTCCCCAACATTTAAAAAACTCTGCCGCCTCAACAAATATTCCAACATAATCCCAGATCTAGCCTAATATGCAATTTCAACGTACATAGCATAAGCAAACACAACGAGAAGCATCACAGAAACGGGTTAACATCCTGTGCAGTAAAATACTGATGAAAAAAGTCCCCGGGTTATCATAATATAAGATAAACCTACATTCCTACATGAAGAAGATGGCAGCATATCATTGAAACCATGTTATATTTCCATAATAAATTTTCATTATTACTAAGACAAAAAAACCTGTAATGCTCCCACCTAGACACCCAAATGTCCACCACACATACAGCCGCAAGAAGAAGTGATCCAACAAGGCCAAGGAAGTAGAGGCAGGGGAGTAAGGGGGTAAGGCAGTAGGCAGCAACATATTGCAATGTATTAATTAATAAGTTGTTGTTGAAGATGATGACTTTTAATTAGCTGATGAATGTCGAAAATGAATTGGGTAGAAAACGTAAATAAAAATATAAATGTACAACAATTTATTTTTTAAAAGTAAGTCCAAGTTAATCGTTGATTAACGGAAGTTAAGTTTGGATACCTAATATGCAACTTTTGCAACTAAAGTACTCAAATTGCAATTTTCATCAAAGTTGAGTGCCCATTTATGCACTTAACTCATATAATTTTAACACGTTGAGTCAACCCAAAGACTCAGTGTCATGAACAAGCTAATATCAACCCAAACCCGAAGACGACCCAATCAGCTATAATCCGAACCTGAAACTATTTTACCCTAAGTCGAACCTACCAAAATCATTTGACATGTATCAGTTATGATGTTGATTAACAACATAGCAACTTTATTGAGTTTGATAAACTTGCATGAGCAACTCATCTGGACTGCAGTTTGGCTTGATTTCTTTCTAAAAAGGTATTACCACTTGAAATCAGCTAAATAATATATTTTTCTGAGACCATCATATTAAATTCACCAGAAAGTTGTCTGAAACCATGCGACTTCTAAAGAAAAAAGGGTCAAAATTCAAAACTCAGAAGAGAGGGACAACCAGTCAACGACAGACAAACAATACAGGAGATAAAATGAACTCCCAAAAAACTCCTTATACAATGATAAGAACTCTACCCACCCAGTATAATTTGCTAAGCTCAAAAGATGTATGCAAATACACTTTAGCGGCTTCTCCCCCAAAAATATGCTAAAGAAGAAGAGCCATCTGTGTTTCAGCGTTGTATAATTGTAAATACTATATCTATAACAATTAATTTGAAACGATTTGACATTTTTCCTTTTTACTTTAGGTCAAATCATTGCAAATAAATTGTCATGGAGGTAATAGATTATGAACAAAGATAAGACAACCATTAAAAAATATATAAATAGAAACTAAATCTTTTTTTCTGAGACCATCATATTAAATTCACCAGAAAGTTGTCTGAAACCATGCGACTTCTAAAGAAAAAAGGGTCAAAATTCAAAACTCAGAAGAGAGGGACAACCAGTCAACGACAGACAAACAATACAGGAGATAAAATGAACTCCCAAAAAACTCCTTATACAATGATAAGAACTCTACCCACCCAGTATAATTTGCTAAGCTCAAAAGATGTATGCAAATACACTTTAGCGGCTTCTCCCCCAAAAATATGCTAAAGAAGAAGAGCCATCTGTGTTTCAGCGTTGTATAATTGTAAATACTATATCTATAACAATTAATTTGAAACGATTTGACATTTTTCCTTTTTACTTTAGGTCAAATCATTGCAAATAAATTGTCATGGAGGTAATAGATTATGAACAAAGATAAGACAACCATTAAAAAATATATAAATAGAAACTAAATCTTTTTATTTAAAAAAAAAAAAACAAAAAACGAGAGAGCGATTATACTGGCTCTACAGGAAACTATACTAGAATGTCATAATTCAACCAAGTAACCTGTTCAATTACCTGAAAGTGACCAGCAAGACGCCTGTACTGCCCAAAAAGATAACCCATCTCCCGAGCACCAACACCCATTTCTTCTGAAGGAAGATCCTGATACACATGAATGCAGATTAGACAATGTTTACGTAAACAATAAAAATCAGACCATAATTCCATAAACTCGAGAAGGAACAAAAGGTTTTTTAAATACCTGATCAGGCCCCAAGTACCGGTAAAGCTCATTAATAAAGCTCTGGCAAAAGCGCATTACCTATTGACACAAAACAACAACAGGGTTGACTTCTTGCATCTGAAGTCAAGCTAAAGGAAAAATAGAGGAAGAGAAACAAAGAAAAAACCACTAAGAAGAGAGATTCAGAAACTAGAGCATCGTGAGATGAACCAGAAAACCTCGTTATCACTTTTCCCTTTTGGATCAAAATCACTTCCACCAGCCGCCCCTCCCAGTTTGTATGGTGATAAAGCATTCTTTAGTGTCTGAAATTTGGAAAAAAAAAAGAAAAAAAAAAAACTAACTTTAGATTTGCATTACCAAATAATAGAAATTCCACTGACCCCCAAGTCCCCAACTAAGTTAATTATCTCTCTAAAAAAGGAGTGAGGACAAGAAGATAACAAAATGTAAAACCATTCTCATACTTTCGATCTTAGTATCCCCTACTTAAGCAAAAGAAGCAGAGGGACAGCTAATATTCTGAGCACAACATCAGTCGACAGGTATAAAGAACAATATGCGTAGAACTACAAGAAATAGAAAAATCTTTTGACAACAAATGAAGGAACATTCCCTTTAACTTATAATAATTCCTGAAATTGAAGTCGCATAAGAGGAAGGAAAACAACTCATAGGATACCTGCTCATAAGCAAGAAACTTGGCAATACTTAAGTTCATTGATGGATGAAAACGAAGTCCTCCTCTACATGGACCTAAAGACTGATTAAATTGCACCCGAAATCCTCGATTAACATGAGTCTCACCCCGGTCATCAACCCATGGAACTCGAAAAATAATTGCACGTTCAGGTTCAAGCAAACGCTCCATAATATTAACATAACTGAAATGAGAATTAGCAGCAGAAATTCATCACCAAATAAGGATTATGATATTTGACTTCATAAGACAAAAATCTCCCTCCATCCTCATATTATCTACCTGTTAGAGTGTTAGGCTTGGGTACACATATTAAGCATATTTATTAGGGAAATACAGGCATTTTTATATGATCTTTAAGTTGAATTTAAAATAGACAATAGGGTTCAAGTGGGGGCGTCATCAAGAGACAGATAGAGCTTCACATGTGTAAGTCAAATTTTCCATTTGAGATAGCTAGAAGAAAAAAATTATGTGGCAGCCCATAAAGGAATACATGAAGATAACTTGAGGACGAAGGGAGTAATAAATAATAGTTGCTGTAGCTAACGTACTGAGAATTCTTTCCAATAACTCTTTCAATAGAATGTACAGCTTCTTGTACAGACTGAATAAACTCCAACTCATGAGGATCTCTTTTTAATGCTGCTTCAACAATTGATCCAGCTGTTTTTGACATTAGAGCTACACGTTGTAGAAAATGTCATACAAAATTGAAAAGAACTAAATTGAATATATAGACGAAAGTTTCAAGGAACTGAGAAATCAAGACTTCATCAAGCAACTACATACTGGAATTTATGTTAATTTGAATAATAAAAATAAATAGAAACAGCGTACTTATCTTTCTAATTCACTAGCATTAAAGAATACGCCACACACACAAGACAATGAAAGCAGCTCAACTCAGATGATTCGTAGAGAAGGAAACACTGGACTCGTATATATAAGATCTAGAACATCAAGAGGATCCACTACAATTTAAATTCTGGTGGCAAACATTTTTACATTTCCTACATACCAGAAATAACAACAAAGAATATACTAAAAATTGGACACCCGTGTACTAAGGCCTTGATCTTTTGGACTAAATTTCTGAAATTTCAGTTCACTTCAAACAAATTCAGTTCCTGCTGAGTTTAGGATCTAGTTTAATTCAATTCAGTTCACTTCACATTGATACATTCCAAAAGAACTGGGCCTAAGTGAAGTATGAGCTATCACTAAAACGCCCAGTAACATTAACTTCTAGATGCCACAACAGACAATATAGCCAATATTAATAGGATTTATCTTTTTTCAGCTTTGGGGATGGCACAAATAAATTTCAATTCTCTACCTTTTACTCCCAACAGTCCAACACTTCTTAAAAAAATTCATGGAATGTACTGAAGTTCAAAAGAGTTATTGCATCCTCACAGCCAACAGATAGCCACCAATTTTAGGCTGATATTCATGGAATGTACACTCCGCATATATATTGTGTCGCCAAATCTTCCAACTCACCAACTGTAAGAAATTACAGAATAATGGCAATCCTGTTTAATTAGGGTCATTTCTCAATATTATCCTAACATTTTCAAATTAACCTTGAAGCCAAAGATTAACTTTTTAATTGAATAATTCTTAGTTGGCATGCCTAGGCATGAGGTGAGGTCAAGCGAACAAAAATCACATTTTGAGCCTTCACCTGTACCTCAGGGTTCGCGCCTCAGTCGCTTTATGGAGAATGCAGGAAGAATTAAAAAGGAATGAAGGCTCAGCATAGTCAAAGTTCAATGAAATCTCCCTTTAATATCAACATTTTGAGTTTTTATGTTTAATTTTCGTTAAATCTTGCAGAATCAGATTTACTCTTAACTTCACTACAGTACTGAATCTTGATGCCATGAACTAATGAGCAGTATAGTTACTCTGAAAGATTGTTTCTAGGTTCAGGGTCAGTTACTCAGTTTGGAAACTCTGAATATGTGACACTAAATATAGAATTACCAAATGTGTTTTCATGACAGAAGTATCACAAATCTTTCATTGTTTCAAAGTAAGAGTAATATTCAAGTCTGCCTAGGGATTGAACCGTGCATTTACTAGGATAGAAGCAAAATATTCTATATCTACAGATTCTACAGCACTAGAGTAAATTCTCTTCTCTTGCATGCATGTTCTCACTTACACCATGTTCATCTATTGAGCTAGTTCATTGAACATGAATTTAAAGTGTGTGTGTCAGTGTAGAGAAAGAGAGAGAGAGAGAGAGAGCTAAAGACCAATATAGATTTTCAATTTTTCACCTAATAATTTAGATTCAGCTACTCAGATTTACAAGAGAAAGTTAGAGAAATGGAAAGGCAAAAGAATACCGACCTTTTACATAAATAGGTTTATCAACAACAATCTTATCCTTGGAAGCCATTTGTAGCCGAACAGCCTCTTTGTGTAACAAGCTATTGTTATGTTCTTCCAAGGCGCTCATCTGCATATTTCTACTGCCTTCATTTCCATAAGGATTCCTTCTATGCTTCCTACCATACTCTCGACACACAGAACAAAATATCCTTGCAGTTCCATCCTTGACATCAACATAAGCCCATTTGTAAGTGTCAGCCCATTCCTCCCTCCATCGTTTCACAACCTTTTTCTTCTTCTTCGTTGGCTGACCTTTTGACATGTCTTGATTTTCATTTTCAAGAGAAGGCATAATTTGTATTTGCTTGCTCTCATCTTGCTCCTCAACTGAGGGCTCACGAGGAGCACTTATAAGAGCGGCACTAGCAAATGATGGATCATCATCCCCAGGGCCAATTTCCAAGTCAATTTCTTCTCCAACTCCAAGTTCTCTAACTACTAAGTGATGCCTTTGCTGAATTAAATTCATGTCATCCATTGTAGAATTCATCACTAACCCACTCACTGGAAGCAACATCCAGCATGTCAATCTTATAATCAACCACCAGTATCTTTTACTCTGCCAATGAGCAATAATACAGAACTCATTCAGCTCAATTATTGCAAAGTTCATGCTTTTAAATCCAAAAGACAACCATAGAACACAAAGACACCATGCATTACAAAAGCAAAACAATCTATCTATCATAACCATTCACCATAGTGATGTAATCAACAAGTAACATAGTCAGAATTTCATTTTTATTTTATTTTTTTAAAAAGCAATGAAATTTTGCTAAAACACTCAAATTTAAAACCAAACCTATCTCAAAGAGCTCAAAGCTGAACCAATCATGCAATCCCTATTACTATACTAGCATTCAAAGCTCAAAGTGTATTAAACATCAAATTCTGCTCAAAAAACAGCCAATTATGAATGTAAGCATTCAAAGAATTATAGTTATCAAGGGGTTTTCAATTTTTTGTCAAAAAATCAACATTAGAAACAACCTATACACTGACAAATATCTTAATTCTTAAACACCCAAAAACACAAAATTATGATACCAGTAGTAAATATAGCAAATACCTGAAATTTCCCCAGATAAAAAAATGATAATCCAAGAAATGGGTTTTCCAGAATTATTATATCTTTTTTTTTCCCCTCAACTGGGTATCTCTTTCTGGAATGAAATTGTCGAATTTGATCCAAATCTTCAACCACAATACAAAGTTCTTTCTTAAGTAATCCCGCTCACACACACTGTTTATTTCTCTTGAATCAGATTTCTACTCTGTCTTTGTAGGAAAACTTTGTGGGAGTTTTTGATTTGGAGGGATTAAAAACTGAAATAAATTTGGTGTACAAACATAAATGGAGGAGAGAAGACAGTGTGGAAATGTTTTTTCTTATTTATTTAAGTTCCGTTTTGCTTCTTACAGACTTCCCCAATTCTCACTCATATATTCAGCGCGTGGGCCTCAGTTTTTCCTAAATATGATATCCAAAACTAAACTGCTATAGTTTGGATCGGGTGGAGTTTTATAACAACTCTACCAAGTAGAGTTCAAACCTAATCATATATTTTAAAATCAAGGCTCAAAATTTAGGGATTTTTGGGGAAAAAATGAAGGGATTTTTGATAAATATATATAAACCATTGGTTTCTTAAGCAATGGTTAGGATTGATTGAACAGATCCACACTTAATTGTTAAGGCATCCACAACATAACAAACGGAAGTTAGCTAATATGTTAAATTGCAAGTACAAATCTCTCTGTCCAAACAAAATTTTCATCAACAATAGACAAACTTATTTAATAGTTTGTCAAAAACCATAGTACTCTATATGAATTTAGGTATACCTAGAACTATGTTTATAGGATGTCAACTACATAAATATTGATGCTTCAAGGATTAAACTGTAAAAAAAAAAGGAAAGATGTATGCATACAGTGAACCTAAAAGAAAATTTTAATAATGTTTTTCACTTTCCTCAGTTTACAAACAAAAGTATAAATCTTGCAAATCAATATAAAAAAATAAATAATTGATTTTAAATTCAATTCATGGACATTTCAAAACAAAATATACAATAACAAAATTAATTGAAACAATCTAAAAGTTGAAAAAAAATAACTACTAAATGAGAAATATGGACAACAAAATGAGTAAAATTGTGAAATTATGTTCAATATATAAACATTAAACGAGTTTTTAACATGTTCGATTAACATGTTGATTTTTAAAAAATATTGAGAGAGAATATTATTAATTTGAATCAAATTGTTTTATTTTTATTTTTATAAAATAAGGTTTAATATGTAAAGAATTTAAAAGACATTAATTAAGAAAAAATGAAAGAATTATAGAGATCTAATAATAAATGAAATGGTAGGTATTTAAATTGTCTTGAGAAAAAACGGGGAGAAGTTATTAAGCTTAAAAATCACACATGACAGTGCTTAAGCAAGGGTTAGCAAAGGAATGACACATGGCAGTTAAAACTTCATATTTTGATATAGATTATATATTATAGAATTATAGATGAGTAGCAACAATGAATGAGCAATATGGAAATGAACATTTAACAAATGAGCAAAACCAAGTATGACAATAAACAACTATACACAAATGTAGACCTCATTTCTTTGAGCCTCCATATCAACAAAGAATATGTAAAAAGGGTTTTGTGATCTCATTCATTTAGATTTTAGATTATCCCCAGCAGCTGCTATTACTACAGTATATATACGGACTTTTAGGACACCTATCTATCTTTACAGGACACGTATCTATCTTTACACATTAGAACTTCCTTTAAGTGTCATGTGTCATTTACTAATAAGGCACATGATCCCCAAAAGATCCCTCACCGCTTTCTTATTAAGCCTTATTTAACTCTCTCTCAAGTTGAGAGTGGTGGAATTGTCACTCTCATCTTTGCTTAGGAGGTGTTGATGTTGTCGAATAGTGAGTTGTTTAGTGAAGATGTTAGTTAGCTATTGATGAGAAGGAATGTACGTGGGTGAGTTGAATGGTCTTGTTTTAAACCTTGTCCCTAATAAAGTGGCAATCAATTTTCACATACTTAGACTTTTCATGGTGGACGGTGAGATGGATATGCCAAGATCTTTCAAGATCTGATGCAACCACATAACTTCACACAGTACCAATGCCATGCTTCGATGTTCAGCCTCTATATATTATTATACGTCAAGATATATATATATATATATATATATATATATCCTTTTTTTTTTACTCAAAATTAGAGGTGGGAAATGTTGGCATGACATGCTAACTTGGCACGAAATCGAATGAGTTTATAGGTCAAGGAGTTTAATCCGTTTAAGTACATGGGTTGACAAGACGCAACACGTGTAATCCCCCATATTTTTATACCCTAATATAGAGTTATTTATACATAAATACGCGATTTTATACCCCTAAACGGATATCTTATATGTTTTCTGAATTGGAATTAATAAAATAATTTAAATATTTTATTTTAAGGAAATATTAATATTTTAAATGTCTTAAATTATTTTACAAAGAATTTTTGGGTCGTATTTAAATTAAGGTTAAAGGTTTTAATTATTTGTTTGGGTAATGTACGGAAAAAAAGAATATATATATATATATATATATATACACTATATTTAGTTTTGAAAAAGGATAAAAGTTTTGGGTTCTCTGTCACAAGCCCGACCTAATAGCAAACCCTAACTTTACACTTTATCATTATATATACCCCACGGTAAACCAAATTAGGTCAAAAAGCAAAAATAGAAAAAAAAAAAAAAAAAAACCCACGCCTTCTCTCTCACCGTGACCCAGGAAAAAGGAAAAAAAAAATTCAAAATTCAAATGTAACGACCCGACTTTTTAGCTTGTCGATTTACGAAGGGAATCGACATTCGGATCACTACTTAATCAAATTAAACTATAAATCAAATAAGTTGAATGGAAGAATTGTCTTTTATTAAATTAACTACTGAAAATCCATAATAATCCAAAAGTCACTAATACATATAAAGTCTGGAAATTCTGTCCCAACATGCTGGGATCATAAGATAAACTAAATTAATGTTTCAAACTGTTCTGGGAATACTAAATACTCAAAATAAAATACTAATCTACTCAAGCCCATCCAGCGGAGCCCGCTCTACTCTGCTGCATCGTCATCTGAAACTGAGGGGGGGGTCCACCGTCAGTGGCGAGTAACTAGGCTGTCCCATTTAATCGAGGGACCACCAAACACGTAATAGCATAGAAATATGCATAAAAACTGTAAAGAAATCTAATACATGTCTTTATAAAAATGTACAAAAATACGTATAACAGTACGTATAAAAATACGTATAAAAGTACGTATGCGAATACGTATAAACACACCTGCAGAAATACGGTTAGAAATACGTATAATCTACGTATAATGTACGTACAATCAACCCTGCAAATACGGTTAGAAATACGTACAAAAATACACTCAACATTCATACATACCTGCATCCTTACTCGCATACACACATACCCATAAATACAGAAATACACAGCGGAAGACTTAACATACTGAACTTATACCTTATACTATACATCTTAAATTATCTCAATCCTTAACTTATACTTAACCCTTCTTAAATTATATCATTAATAAATCTTAATCATATCTTATCATAATCTTATCTTAATCATATCATATCATAGTCTTATCTTGATCATATCATATCATAATCTTATCTTAATCGTATCATATCATGTCTTTCTTATCATATTAGATCATAACATATCTTATCATCACATCTTAGAAATCATCTTAAACTTCATCTTATGATTTCATCTTATCGAATCGTATGATCGTAATATAATATCTTTGTTGGACCGGTCACTAATAACTCGTTATGGATCTCGTGTTTCACCATAACTCCCTAGAACATGCCGGGAGGAGCTCGTGTACTCAATCCCATAGCGGATCCCGTGTTTCACCGCTAAGTCTAAGCTATGGCCATAACTTCCTGGTAGCGACTCGCAGATACGGTTACCAGACGACTACATGTTCTAAGGTCAAACTACTCGGGGGAACTCATGTGTTCGTCCCATTGAGTAGTGGTTCTGACTTAACCCACTAATGACTCGTGTATCATACAGGTGGGTGTCCATATTGTATCTTATATCTTCAATTAATTTAATCATATCATATATTAGGATAATACTAGGTGACCGTAATAGGAAATGAAATGTTCGGAGTCCCAGGAAAGAGAGGTGCGGCACGTATATTGGCCACCTTAAATACCAAGTCTTTCCTAGCCAGAGACCGAGACATAACATGTATAGCTATTACTCTGTTTCCTTTCTTATCCCTAACAATATCTTATACTTCTCATATTCTTATAACATATACTATTCCTTAATACATATCATATACTTATAATCCTATCCTTTCGGATACTAACCTTAATATTATATCATATATTATTTGTAACAATATCCAAATATTTATATTAATATTACTAATATTATTTTCGGTCCTCCTAATAATAATACTAATAATATCTTTTTATCCCTTCACTTTACAACTTATCCCTAATAATTATTTTGTCCATAACTTTTATTATTAATTATTTCCTAAATTAATAATAATTCAAAACTAACCAAAATATAATAAAAATCCTATTTTTCCTACTTTCACCACACTCGACATTTTATATCAATAATAGCCAAAATTATTCAATTAATTTATATGAATTCAATCATCAAGAATTAAATAATTTAACTAATTAATAAACATAAAAATCATATTTTTCGACAACATTCATCAAGATTAACATAAAAATAATATTTTAAACTCTTCTTTTAATTTCTATACACTTGACAATTAGAAGATAATAACAAGATTTAATTTTTAATTCAAGATTTATCAATATAATTCAATACTATCAAGATTCATCATAAAAATCATATTTTTAGTTCCCTTTTAATACTTAGGTCACTCGAAAATTCAAGAATGAATAATAGCACATTTTAATAATTCAATTGCCCTAATTTATACAATCTGATTTTTAAATAATGAAATTAACAACGACCATCTAAAGATCTCTAAAAATATGGAAATTTTTATGGGAGCTAAATATGGGTTCAAGGATTTACGTGCATAAATTTCGTCTAAAAATAACATCTTTTACTATTTTTAAGTGATTTTATAACTAACCAGTCAGATTAGGCTGAATTCGGTTTCAGAATTTTATGCCATATCAAACGATCTTTAAAAATTACGAAAATTTAACACAAGCTGTAAAACATTATCACTGACTTCCATATAAAATTTCGTAGCATTCCGAATTGATTAAGTACACTAATAAATTCGTAAACCTATTCTGGACAGTTTTACCGGTTTGAAAGATTAAATTTTTATAAATAATAAACGGACGAATTTTGCCACGAAATAAATCATGGTTAATAATCAAACAGTAAACCAGATACCATGAAAAATTCATCAAGAAATAACAAGATTTGATTGGTAAATAAATTATACAAGATCATACATAAAATCAAGAAAATACATAAAAATCAATCAAGAAATTCATGCTTCATGCTCGACATATCCAAGTAAAACAATATTAAATTTCCTACAATTTTCATGATATGATTCCTAATTAACTATGTGTTTTTCTACCCATAGATTAAAGAGGAGAGCATAGTTACCTGGATTCGCTTAATTAATCCAAGGAAAAACAATGAAGGTTCGACTTTTTGAGGGGATAATAGGAGAGAAAAATGATCTTTAGAGTTTGGAGTTTTAAGTGCTTAAATGCATAATGGCAACACAAGGGACAAGAGTCCTATTTATAGAACAAGATGAAGTGTTGCAAATCCTAAAATAAGGGAAAGTGAGGGCTGGCCATGTGGACTAAGTATAGGGGCCAAGTCATGGGCTTGGTTGAAAAATACTTAAGCCTTCTTAATTGGTAATTAGCATAATTACCCAATTAAACTAGAAATACCCAATAACCCAAAAAGGAGACTAAAAACCGGCCAAGGGTAGATAAAAGAACAAATTGGGTCCCTGGCCCAATTTGATGAAAAAGAATGGGCTAAAAAGTAAAACAGTCCAAAATTAAATGGGCCTTTTTGGACTTAGAATTAAGACATATCATTAATAACCGCGAAGTTTTCTGGCCCAAAATTCCGGGTCGTTACACAAAACCCAAAACCCAAAACCCAAAACCTCCATAACCATCTTTAACCTCACACCCTCAATCCTCCATAACCACCAAAGCACCACCGTCGTTCAGTCGCCGGTCCCCGCAGCAACTTCCACCCTCGCCGGTTGTTGCTCTCAATTTTCAAAAAAAAAAAAAAAAAAAAAAACAGAAACACCATAAGCTTTCACGCAGAACTGCCCGACGCTGCACCACCACTCACCGCCGAGTTGCCGGAGTGCTGCCATTGTTGTAGGTGGTGAGTGATATGTATATATGTCGTATGTATGTCTACTTATATACATCTATATATAAAAGAAAAAAATAAGATTTTCTTTTATTTTCTTTATTTATTATCTTTCTAATTTTATTTTAAATCTTGTATGTATACATATAATTAAGTAATTAATATTATTATCTAGTAATTTACGGGAGGTCCTAGGATAGGTTAGAGTTGAAAGGAAAAGGTGGAGTACCACCAAGTTTATTCAAGGTACGCGTGATTGATAAGTTTCCAGACGTAGTATCATGTTAGGACTTTGCGTATTTCTGTCATGATTATCAAGATATGTGAATCTGTGGAACATGACTGTTTGTGATGAATTTAATTGTTTGTATAACTTGTGTTTGCAAACCAATCAAGGAAAGAATAGGAAGGATTATTTCATGTTCCCGATTATAAAAGAGAATATTGCATGAATAGGTTCTTTGAATATTTCATGCTTCATTAGTAGCGATTTACTTTGCATATGGACAGGTTGTCCCTTTCAAGTTATTAGTAGCAATTTATTTTGCATATGGACATGTTGTCCCTTTCAAGTTTATTGGTAATGCATGAATAGATTCTCCGAATATTTCATGCCCTTTAATAGCTTTGGGATACCACTTAAGACATATGTTCTTAATGGGAATCTCGTTAAATAGACAAGAGTTCAGTGTGTTTTATCTGAACAATAAATTAAAACAAGTGTTATGTGGATTGTATGATATGTGTGTGCTTGTTATGTGTAATAACTCTCAAGACACTAATCACTTAAAGTGAAAGATTCGGGTAAGTATTAAAACTCTAGACAAGTGCACGTCTGGAGTATTGGCATGGATGTGGGTTGGGGTCACAGCAGGTCTCATGACTTTAAGGGAACCGTAGGATCCACGTGTTCCATTAGCGAATTGAGCTCATTCCTTTATTTGTGGCGTGGGTAGCTCCCATTGTCACCTTCTAGGCATAGACAACTCGCCTGGTGCTTACACTAGCTTCGGCTCTAGAGGGTCACTCAATAATAAATGTGTTTAACAAGGAATAATAACTAATTACTCACCATAGCATTTAAGTTTTTGACATGATTTTTATATGCAATAGATCTGTATGCTTATTTAATTGTTGTACTCAGCTTTGCTGACGCCGTACAAATTTGGTCTTGTTAATATCTTGACCTGTGATGACCCAATTATTGGTGAGCAGTCGTTCAGGGTCAAGGTAAGTTTGTGCAGGAATTCAGGGACGATTATGGGCTTGAGTGACGAGTGGTATTTCTGAAACATTTATTTACTTTATGAAATATTTTCTAAATTCAATTTAACGTTTTAGTTTGGGATATTTTAGACATTTTCATTTATTAAGTTGGATTTATTTCGTTTAAGTTGATTCAATAATTTCAGGGCCTTAATGGTTCCAAGTTGTAATAAGATTTAGTTTTATTTTAAATTTAGTACTATTTTATTTCCGCTGCAAAATTCTGAGTAAGCCGATACGTTTCCACATGTTGCGATAACACTTTAATAATTCTCAATATTTCTTGAAAATAGCATTTATAATTTGATGAGAATTATTGGGGTGTTACAACACGTTTATTAAACGACTCATGCTAGGGTTGAGTGATTTCAACTCGTTTAAGTAATCGAGTTGACACGACACGTCTACATCTAATTCTCAACTTATTATACAGAAACTTATACGAGGGTTTGCCAAACTGACACAAAATCGACTATTTATTATCAGGTTTTGGTCAAGGGGGTTGACTTGTTTAAATAAATTGGGCGACACAACCCGACATGATTATTAAACGAGTCAAGTTATGGTTAATGAGATTCAAATCGTTGATACGAACCTGACGTGGAACTGAACTATGCACAAAATTACAACAAAAGGTATGTGAATTGTGAGTAGGAGTGGCAATGGGCAAGGTCCATAAAAGGTTCAGGTTAGGTCCACATACATGTTGGAACATTTATGATTAAATGGGCTTGGTCATATGAACTAAGGAAAGAGAAGTTAGACAAATAGAAACTACGAGTCCAACGGGTATCTCACGACTCGTGAGGACCCGTCGCGACTCGTGAAAAGTTTATGGAAGAAACAAAATCACGAGCCACGAGACAGAAGGAAGTCGCGACTCGCGAGCCCAGGTTGCGACTCGCGACTCCTTCTTCACGACTCGCGATTTGCTTCTGGAAAAATCCTCGTGTGTTTTACGAATTCTTGGATTCTTTGCCTAGGATGCTTGGACGTGTTTAAGCATTGTATTAAAGCCTCATTGCAGTATTAAACCTGGCCAAGGTGAGTTAAATTCAGAAGAGTGAAGGTTGCCCTGTGAATGACATCTTTATAGGTGTTAATGTTACAACATTAATCACCATTATTGCTTATTTTATGAGCTTTGAACATGGGTTTTACTCAGCTTTTAAAGCTGATTTCTCTACCCCATATGCCTATAAATAGGCTTGCTTAGTTCATAGTTGGAGCACACAAAAAAAAATTCAGAATTTTCTACACTTCATACAACTTGCTAGCACTTAGTATTCTCTTGCAATTTATACTAAGTGTGTTCTAAACACATAACAAACACAAAGTTCTTTTAGGGTATACTCTAAAGATTATATAGAGTATACAAGTTTATCCATTGTATCTCACTAAACATTTCATGGTAACCCGGTGATCTAAAGGGGTGAATTAGTTTAGAAGGAAAGTGTAGATTCCACGCCTTGGAAGGTTACATCAACAATTTCCTATCAAAATGCTTAACAATACATACACTTAGACCCATAAGCATACCCTTTTTTTTATATGAACTCAGACCCACACTACAAAAAACGTGTCCAAGAAGGAAAATTAAAATCGCCCTATTTGATACAAATTTTGTCTTCTTATTAGGTTATAATGACAATTTTAGTATTGCCCTCATGTTGCCCTTGTAACCCCGTTGTATTAGGTTTCAAAGCCAATTTTAGATGTTTTGCCCTATTTGATTCAATTCAAAAAGGGCAAACAAAATTGCCTTCATTGATCATCAACAAAGGCAATACATTTTGCTTTCCTTGATTTAAACACTTTATTTATTGTCAAATAGGGCAAAGTTTCAAAAGTCTTAGAGGGCAAAATAATCATATTGTCTTCATTGTTAATATCAATAAGTGCAAAAATAATTACCCTTGTAGCCATCATTAAGTAAAACAATACTCATATTGCCCTCTTTAATCATGATAAGTTGTCCTCGTTGTGTGATTTTTTTTGCAGTGCCACTAGGTTTAAAAATTTTAAATCGAAACCAAGATCCATTGGGTTGGTTTGGGTTTAGCAGGTCCATGAGTCTGTAATGGGTCCTAGATGAGCTTATTATTTATTATTTTTATTGTAAACCCTCAATCACCATTTTTATATCTTTCATCTTATTTTAGTTACTTACATAAAATCAATGTTAATTCATTATCTCAGCAAAAAAAAAAAAAAAAGGCATAAAATGCTTAAAATTAAATAAGTCAAATTTAAAAAAATCATAAAATGCTAAAATAAGAAGTTAGAGAATAGAAAATTCGATTTTTTTTTTAAAGAAATAAGGATAAATGATGATAAATTATTAAGACTTTAAAGTTTAGGACATACTTCTTCCATTATGATTTACTCGCAATGTTAGTGTTTTTTTTACCTTATTCACAATCTTGTCTTTGAATACATTTTGTGATTTATATGTTAGAAAAGATATGATCATGTAGGATCTTGTTAGATTTGTCTTGAAGAACACTTTATTAAAATCCACTTTTTCTAATTTTTACAACAACATAATTAAAAATATCTATCTATACAATCTATTAAAAGGTGCGCGAAGCACCAGTTATGCGACACGTAAGCTGGCACATAGCCGACACATAAGCATCATCTCTCGCCGGAGTTCCGCCACATATGCAATATTTCCATGTAGGATTTTAGTTTGGGTGTTTAATTATTAAAAAAATGTTCATAGTGAGGTTCAAACTCAAGACTATAACACATTAATAGTATACACTTACCAACTCACCCAACATTTATTATTATCTCAAATTCCACTATTTTAAAACTTATTGTTTTATTGTTCGAGTACACTTAATGTTAGCTTATTATCTAACAATAAATTGAATAAATTTCTAGATCCCTTATTTTTTAGGCGCAAACAAAAGAGACAATATTACTATTAATAAGGCAAAAGTTGGGCGTTGGATAAGATTTAATAATAATACTTACCATCCATGATAACTATTTGACAAAAAAGTTAAATTTAAATCACTAATCCATACTAATTATTCATATTATTGTTCCTATAAAAAAATATTAATATTATTGTTACAAGTTTATGATGATGATATTTCCTCTGTTTCATTTTAAACGCGTGAAAGGGGTATTTTTTGTGAAATATAAAATATTCGTTTGTTGTGTTGAAAACAAAACGGAGGAAGCCATGATGATGATAACCAATTTTCAATACGTTAGTGAAAATATCAAGTTCCATATTGTACTATCTTTCAAAATTTCGTTCGGTATTTTACAACCATCATTATACTATATTACTTTCAAATCATAAAAAATATTGAAGATGATGAAAAAATGTATGACCCGGGGCAGTGCCTGGGCCTAAATACTAATTAATATTGAAATTGTGCATTGGTAAGCGTAAAATTCTTTAATGCTACGACTATTCGACTAATGTGGAACAGAGTAAATATTATTTTTATTTATTTTATATAAATAGATCTATGGATTGGGTCGGGGTCTCATACATAAATGGTCCTGATCCCAACGGATGTGGGCCGGGTCCAAAACCCAACAAAATACAGAGTATTTTACTCACATAGACCGGGCAATCCTCAGCTCATATAGCTTAGTGTCCTTTGAAGGGGAAGTCTACGAAATCTCAGCAAAAAAACAAGATTCTGATTTCTGAATGCTAAATTTAATTTCTCGCGTGTTGAATTTGGCAAAATCAAAGTGAAAATTCAATTCCTATTCGAAACCCCAAGGTTTATATTTTATGATTTTCGCCTTTTGTCATTGATTTGATCTTCCGCTCTCCCTCGTCCTTCTCTATTGCCAGTTATTTGCATTAATGGATGATTCATATTTGAACTATTCAATTACATCTTCAGTCTTTTCTCTAATTGTTTTGGGTTTCTTTGTAAATTACTATTAATCCATGTTCAACATTATTGCTTACTGGGGTTTAGTTACTGCCTTGATTAAGTTGATTTCATATGCTTCCTTGTTTTTTTTTTTTTTTTTTGGATGATTGCATTTTATTGAAGTATTGTTCTTTTTCCTGTTTTATGTGAGGAGTATATGATTGCCGTTATAATTTGAAATCCATGAATTGTGTTTTCTGTCTTCTAGGTCAAGTATTTGATTGGATTGAATCCATAATTGATGGCATAATTGGAGTGTTATATGATGTTGTCCATGTCTCATTTTAAATGGGAAATGAATATCCTTTATGGCCTTTTGTTCTCAGGTTATGGCTACAATGGCAATAGCGAGTAGAAAGTTTTTTGTTGCCTCAATCTTTATGTGGATACTTCCCTTTGTAATCTTGTATGGTTTTCACCACGACTGGTACCCTGGTAAGTAATTCAATCGTTATTAAACATTTAAACAGCTTGATAAGAGTCACTAACCCAGAAGACTTCCTTTTTACAGCTTAAGATTTATAGTTTTATTAGCTATTCTGCTACATGGGATCATATTTTTTGCTTAGGCAAATCACGAAAGTCGTCATTAATATGATAATTTGTTCATTGCTTATTTTTTAGAGAAGCTAATTTAAGATGTTGATTCTTCCTGCTTTGTTGCAATTTGAATGATGTCATAATAGACCTGTGTGAGTGTGTGGTGTTTAGTTGTTTACTTGTCTCTCGGTCAACTGGGCGGGAGTTTGATTATTGCTCTATCACTTTTCCCTCCTATCTTATCTTAGGCTCCGTTTGTTTTGATGAAAAACAATTTTTATCCAAAATAATATTCAACGGAAAACATGGTTGTCAAACACATTTTCCTTTGTTTGTTTGATCATGAGAAAATGTAGGGGAAAAAAGAAAATAGAAGTAAAAAAGAGTTTGAAGGATGGGAGTAGATAACATAGGAAAAATAATGAGTAAGATGGAAGATTTGGCACACCCTGGTTAGGAAAGGAAAATAGTTTTTCTTTTTAAAAGAGAAATTTTCCACACTTAAGAATTCATTTTCCTCCCCTTAGCAAAACAAAGATGAAAATGAAAAGAGGGAGTAAAATCTAGGAAAATGTTTTCCTCCAAACTAAAACAAACAGAGCCTTAAATACTTGGATTATTTCATCCTGGTTTGACCTCATTAGCATGTCATTTAATTTTCCAATTTTGTCTAAAAGCACCTGTAATATTTGCTATTTACTTAATGATTAACGTGATGTTCAGAGCTGATTTTTGGGTGATGAGTGTAGTGCAAGAATTGTTCATCTCTTTAATATAGTTTTCCCAGAAGCTGGTGGTAGTGAAGGTTGATGTGATGTTTATAATCACTTGTTTGATGACAAAGTGATAAATCCTCTCCTTAGAGCAGGCCATGGTTTTGAGAATAATTGGACACATCTAAGCTGCTGTTCCATTTAAATTTATCATAGAGTCATGAATCAGATTAGTTTAAGTTTAGTGAGCATTGACAAGTACATAAACTAGATTAGCATTCGAGTCAAGTCAGTGGTGTGGCCGGCTAAAATCCAGTGTAACTATTGACATTAAGGTGTAAATTAATTGTGGGGCAAAACACTTGCCTATTGACATCAAGGTCACAATAATAGTTATTATTTTGACAGAAGGAGTAGAGCTGTAGAGACATTGTAAAATCGAAGAAAAAATAGAAGACGAATATGATAGTAAAAGGTTGTTGTATTGAATATCAGTAGTATTTCTGACTTCCTTCGTGCTATTATTTATAATGCTGTATTGCTGTCTTAGTATTACAGGCCTATTCAGTAGCTGCAAACTTCTTTTTATACCACCATTTTAGTCCAACCCTTTGATGCATTTACCTAATTTTAAACGCATCTTTGACATCACAAGTTGAAATGTACACCAACCCTTTGAAGCAGCCAAAGCAATTAGGTATTTCATAGTAGCCATTTTCTTACCGAACTGTCTTCTTTTAGCTTAATTTTGAGTATACATTTACAGCCTATTGGCTTCTAACCACGTGGTAGGTACTAATGTACATTAGTAGAAGGATTATCAGAAGTTAATAGACTGTAATGTTGATAATTCAAGTTAATAGGCTTCTAACCACCATTTAAGCTTGAATTAGTAGGCTTCTAACCACCATTTAAGTTTAGTGAGCATTGACATTAGTAGGCTTCTAACCACCATTTAAGCTTCTTACAATCATAATTCAAGTTAATAGAAGGATTATCAGAAGAAATTCATTTGGACCAGTGAGGGTATTAGGGTTTTAGGTGTCAGTGAGATCACCAGGTTCTGAGTTGATTTCTGAGTAAAGGCTGAGAACTATCTGAATCAGTATAAGGCTGAGAAAGTGAGAAACATCAGCTACATGTATGTCTAGAGTCTAGTTGTCTATGAAGTTAGTGAACGGTGTAGAAATAGGAAGGATTTTAAAAAAAAAGACATCAGAGTTTTATAGGTTATATTAGCTATTAGCTATTCTGATATATTAGCTATTGTGCTACATGGGATCATATTAGTTATCTTGGGAAATTATCTCTAGCATCTTGAATTTTGTATGAGACTAAATTTAGAACTATATAGGTTTCTTACTAGCAGGCCAGGGGATCCAATAAAAGTTTTGTTTATTGAGCTTTAGGAGTTGAGACATGCATACCATAGGCAACCAAAAATAGATGTGACAAGTTAAATGGATTTCAAAAAAGCTTTTGATAAGGACTTTCATTATTTAGAACTGTAAGTGGCATTTTTTGTTCACATGCACTGATGTCAAGGCACATCCTCAATTCTCTCCCCAATATTTGTTTATGATTTCTCTCAACTATCCTATTTTGTCGAGGTGAATCTACTAAGCTTTTTAGATGAACAATGCTCGTTTGCAGTAGAGTTGTTTTGTTTGTTTTTCAAAAAGCTCAAGAGCATTATTACTTCTTACAGACTTGACCAAGGTTTTAAATTGAGTTTCAACATAATTAACAAAGCTTTAAAATACATTTTCTGCTTAAATTTTATATTTGAGAAGGTAAACCCAAGCCTTTCTGCTAAAAGCAAGGAGTAGATTTCATATGACTAGAAGAGAAAGGTAATCTAGATTGTCTAGATATAGCCATACAGGACATACTTGACAAATGGTATTCTTGGTACAAGCTGTAACACCTTGAGTATCAACTAGAAATTTAGCTTATGAAGAAAAATAAGTGTCCCATCTTGAAGTGTTTGATCTTAGCTTGATCAATAGCTGACTGAGTAGAGGCATTGAGGCAGAATTGCAGAGCTAATAGATCGAGGCAGAACTGAAAAAAGAACAGAATGGTATACACCATAATTAGGACATGAGTCTGATCCTGAACAGAACAATTAGCTTAGTAGAGATTTAATTGAAATGAAAATGAAAATATCTTTTAAGACCAATCAATCTGATCGATGATGTAATATTACCAAATATCTTCACTATACTAGCACCACTGTCAACATTCCAAGGAACAGTAGATGAAAGAAGGAAATAATTACCAGCAAATTGTGCAATCTTAGTTGCAGGGGATGGTTGCGATGGCTCTTGCAGTGAATTTTGCCTCGTTGTTAAAGAGCATTGTCAGACATGTCAGTTGGTTTTAAAAAATGACTAAGATAATTTCTGTTTGTTTGTATTCAATTCCCTGATTGGGTATCAAAAGAAAAGATTAATTTTTAATGAAATCTATCTAGCACTCTAGCAGCATGGTGCCAGCAGAATAGCAGATACATACATACATACTGTGATAACATTTCATTTTTCTCGACCAGAATAGACGGCCAATTACGACTGATAATATCCACAGTTGCTTTAATCTATTTCTGCTTTACTGTATTGATCATCTAAACTCGTTTTTATGATTCCTACCAGAAAGTCACTGCTCTAATCATCTTATGCTTAGTTATGCATGATTCACAGGCTTCTCAAACATATCATCTTCTACCCAGACACTGCTAAGTGGATTTCTTGCTGTCGTATCAGTTAATATAATGCTAGCATTCTACATTTGCATGGCAATGAAAGAGCCTTCTGATAAGCATGAACCAGATACTGCTTTTGTAGCAAAAGCCAAGGCTACCCAAAAACTCACTCAATCCAGCAGTGCCCATAAACAAGACTAGGTTATGCCCGTGCTGGCTAACAATTCATGACCATTGGCTGCGAAACATAGTACTATGGAAGACCATAGTTTGATGCGAGATAGAATTTTTTTACTCATTAGTGCAGTTTTAGGAATGATTTTGGTTTTGTTGTCATTCTTGCTCCTAGTTTGCATCAAATGTATCTTTTTTTTTTAGGCTGATTTGTTTTAGGCTGCTGAAGTGCCGCAGTTTTGCCATTCACTCCTATTTTAGTATAGATTTCATTAAGATTTTCGTTTCCTTGTAAGTTGTAATAATGGAGCTAACTATATATTCTGCCATGATACTTCCAAGTCCCATAATTCTGTGCAGTACTAATATGTGCTAATCTCCTGGAATCGGATGGAAGCTTTAACCACTTGATCTATCCTTCAGTCTCTCTTAGTACACATATTATAATGGACATGACAACAATTTTTGTACATGTTATAAAAAACACCCTCTAACAACATCCTACCTCAAAACGTTTTTTTATAAGTTACCCCTTATAACAATATTCACAATTTGATAATGGATCTTCTATAAGCACAATTAATATAGATATTAGTATAGATTATCATGGCAATCTATGACTACATACAAATTCAAAAAGTAAATGTGTAATAATGTTGATCTTATTACGACGCCGTTTAGTTTAGCTCTCTGGATTTCCTTCTTAAAACTTTTTTCATCATTAAAGGAAACCGCTATATATAATGGCCTGTATTTCAAGATACATCAATACAACAAAATATACTATTGTTAACAATATCTATTGGGAAGCTAGCCAAATTAAAAAAATAAAAATAAATAAATAAATGGTGATAACTGAAATTGTGAACAATAAAAACATAAATATTCATATACTTTCTAACTATGAATCGAAAATCACAACCAACATATTTAAAATCATAAATACATAGATTCATATACTAATATAAAGTAAAACATTATATCATACTTACCATGTGAATCCGAAATATCCATATAAAGTAAATATCAATAACATTTTGGTATTAACTTACCAAATCTATCTATATAATAATTTAAACACCTAAATTGATGAGAGGTCTCCAAACCCGCGGCCGATCTCCCCTCTTTTGCAATCAGTTTCGCTATAGCACCCGCAGCAACTGAGCCATCATAGTATTTTTAAGTTCCCTAATTTTGGATCCTGGGAAAGAGGATCAAGTTGGATCTTGCGAACAGCTTGATGCTCTTCCCCTTCTTCCAATTCGTATTTTCGAGGGATACGTTCACGAGTTGGAGATAAGCGGACTCGAACCCCGCGATGGTCATCGGTTCGATTTCGATAGCTGAATCGAGATTTATCAAATCTATTCCTATCTAACAGAACACTATTGGATCAAATGACAAAGACATTGTTGAGAAAAAGATGGCCTTTCCCGGCGACGAATGAAATGATATTTTGTTCCAATTTTTGAGGATGACGTCAAGTCATCATGCCCCTTACGCCCTGGGTGGGAGAGTCAGAGTAGAAAAGAGGATTCCTACCGGTTCAGGTACAAGATACTATCATTACCTCCTGGACAATTAGACATCCTAGAATTTGTCCATTTTTCAGGGTTTCAAGGAGGCGATAAAGTAGCTGGAAGACATGAAAATAAGGGTGTCATTTCCAAGGCGGATGGACACTAAGATGAAATAAACCGGCACACAAGGACTATAGCTCAGTTAGGTAGAGCACCTCGTTTACACGTGCGTCAATGTTTTTCAAGGGAGTCCATCATGCAATCCAAAAAAACTATCTCGTATTCGTAAAAATATTTGGAAAAAAAAGTTTCGTTTGGATGGTACCAACCAAATGGATTGCTAACTCCTGGGGTTCAATTATTAGAAACAAAATTTCCTAAAAAACTGGTTAACAGATAGTTTTCGGACTAGTTATTAATTTAATGAACCAATCCAATAAATCCAATACCTGAGTACTCCTAAACTCTTTTGAGTTTGTCTACTAGCACGGCCAAAATGTGGAGGGAAGTGGATTAAATGGTTGACATTCCATTTGTATTCCTGAATAATCTTATTTTTCAATTATTCTACTATTTCATTTACCGCTGAAACAACCCTCTTTTTTTCTTTTGTTTGTTCACCACGGCACACAATTGGCGCATTGGTCTTTGCAGCATTAATGCTTTTTGCGGGTTGGTTCCATTATCACAAAGTTGCTCCAAAATTGTCTTGGTTCCAAGATGTAGAATCTATGTTGAATCACCCAATGGAGACCTCTCATTAATCTACTTTTTTTATATATAATAATTTAAAATCCTAAATTGATGAGAGGTCTCTAAACCCCCAATGGAGACCTCTCATTAATTTACTTTTTTTAATATTTTTTTATTAAAAATCTATCATCACACATACATACAAAAAAAATTCATCAAAATAATAACTATCAATAAAAAATTCATCAAAATATTAAATACCATAAATAAACTAATTAACGTTTTTTTGAAAAAAAAAACTATTAAATATGATTAAACTATTAGAGCCATATTTTTTCCAAAACATAATCATCCCTCAAAACTAGATAAATTCACTGTGTTGATAAAATAAAATTCATATAATTCACACAATAAATTAAAAAATTAATGATAATTCAACTTTTTTGACCATATACAAAAAAAAAAAAAGTTTGTTGAGATAAGATAACCATATATTGTATGGACCCTACCTCTTTTTTCACTCTCATTTTCAAGTAATTATGCATATTCCAGTTATCATTTCTAAACAAAGTATTATCATATTCTATGTTGTGAGTGAGAAATATATGAGAATTAAATTAGCATTCCTCATTTTTATCATAAAATAATAAATATATACCTGGTGCATTAGCACCGGTTTACACTAGTTATTAATAAAACAATAATGTAACATCATGCCAAAATAAAACCGAATTCACAATAATAAAATAAAATAAAATAAAACATTCTAAGTAACAACTCAACAAATAAATATATAAAGTATAATTAATAAATCACAAATAAAATTATATAGCCTAAATTTAACTGATAAAATACGGAGTATATCAAAAGACAAGATAAAAGAACAATTAGATAACTAAAATATATGAACAAAATATCTAATTAAAATAAATCACAATTCAACAACTTATATAATTTTTGATTGGAAAGAAGTACAAAGAAGTTTTGAGTGGAAAATCTGTCATGATTATTATTCAAATCTAATTAGGGGTGGGAAAATTTGGTAATTCATATTTTCGGGTAGCAGTTTTTTTATCAGGATCCGATTCGGAAAATTCGAATACCAGGAAATTCGGGTTTAGAAACCGGATATCCGGATTTTTTGTTTTTGTTTCTTATAAAATGTCTGTTTTTTTAATTATTAAAAAAAAACTATTTTATTTATTTTTATTAAAAAAAATGTTTTATTTTTTTATCAAAAAAAACTGCAGTTTTTTTTTATTATTTAAAAAACTGTTTTTTTAAATAAAAAACTATTTTTAAAATAAGACAAACTTTTTAATTTTTTTTGAAATAATCTTTTTTTTTTAATAAAAAAACTATATTTTATAATAAAAAATATATTTTTTTAAAAAAGTAAAACAATATAGCGGATCACCCGATTTTCAAAAATCTCGACCTAGTATCCGATTTTACAAACCGGGTTAAAACCGGAGCGAATACCCATTTTTTCGGTTTAAAAAAACGGATATCGGATCGTAAACCGAATATGGTTTTTTTGGCCCACCTCTAGCTGTAATATATATATATATATATAATACATTATTCCTCCTTATTTTGAACTAAATAATAACCTAAATAACAACTTTTCTCAAACAAATATTTTAGATCAAATATTAATAACCAAAAATATCTTAATGCATGTAACCATAGTTATTAATAACCAAAATTAACATAAAATAAATAGTTGCACATCAAATAATATAAAAGTATTTGCATAAATCATCATAAAAACCAAGAACTAGTAACATAATCACATCAATTCAAATTTTAGATCAAGATTATCCAAACAATTTTTTTTTTACAAATAATATTCTAACTAACAAACCAATAAATAGATAAATAATGGGTGTAACGACCCGCATTTTAGCAACGTTTTTTTCGGAGAAAACAACAACGCGGATACATCTACAAAATATTTTTTAATAAGAATCTTTTAATACATCTACAAAATATTTTTTTAATAAATCTACAAAATATTTTGTAACCTAATAACCACAATCTTTTAATAACAAATTCATTAATAACAGTAAATGAACCAAAATAGCTATATTATCAAAGTCCAAGGTTACTAATCAATTATGGGAAAATCACTTAAACTGTTATAAAGGCTAGAAATTGACATCAAAATAGTTAAACTACTATTCTCGCTTGCTCATAATCCCAACCCTTGCTGTAATCCCCCGTATTTTTATACCCTGGTATAAAAATTAATTATACATAAATATGCGATTTTACGCTCATAACGAATATTTTCGGGTTTGGAAGTAATAAAATAAATTAAATATTTTTGTTTTATGCAAATGTAAATGATTTATATGTTTGAAATCGTTTTTACGAAAATTGTGGGTAATATTTAATAAAGGTTTTAATTGTCAGCCGAGAATCGTTTAAACAGATAAATAAATAAATAAAAAGAATGAAATAATAAATAAATTCAGTGTTTAAATTAATAAGGGCTTAAAAAGGGTTTGCCACAGGCCCAACCCATTGAGAAACCCTAAACACATAACAGTATAAATACCCCAAGATAAACCAAATTAGGTCAAAAAGCAAAAAGTGAAAAAAAAAGAGAAATCTCTCTCTTTCTCTCTCTCTCACCGTGAACCAAGAAGGAAAAAAGGAAAAAAAAAATTCAAATTTAAACCAAAACCTCCATAACCACCACCTCCTCACGCTCGACCACCGCACCACCACCACCGTGCCTCCGCCTCTGCCTCGCAGGCTCACCGGAGCCAAGCCACCACCACCTCTTGCTGTGCGTGGTGGTTGTTTTAAAAAAAAAAAAAAGAAAACAAAAACCCACACCGAGCCACCTAAACCACGGCAACTGCCACCACCACCGAGGCCACCTAAACCACGGCAACTGCCACCACCACCGAGGCCACTGTCTCTGCCGCGCCGTGCCGCTACCTTGCCGGAGTCCGACGATGCCGCCTCCAGCCTTGCTGCCGTTGCCGTTGTCCTCCGAAGGCGAGGAATATTACTTAGGCGATTTCTGAAAGGAAAAGGTGGAGTACCACCAGGTTTATTCAAGGTACGCGTGATTGAAAAGTGTTCAGACGTAGTATCATGCTAGGACTTTGCATATTTCTTTCATGATTGTTGTGATTCTGTGGAACATGATTGGTTGTGGTGTTTTTGGTTGTTTGTATAACTTGTGTTTGCAAACCTGTTAAGAAAAGAATAGAAAGGATTATTTCATGTTCCCGATCATACAAGAGAATATTGCATGAATAGGTTCTTTGAATATTTCATGCTTCGTTAGTAGCAATTTATTTTGCATATGGACAGGTTGTCCCTTTCAAGTTTAATAGTTGCAAATTTATTTTGCATATGGACAGGTTGTCCCTTTCAAGTTTATTAGTAATGCATGAATAGATTCTCCGAATATTTCATGCCCTTTAATAGCTTTGGGATACCACTTAAGACATATGTTCTTAATGGGAATCTCGTTAATAGACAAGAGTTCAGTGTGTTTTATCTGAACAATAAATTAAAACAAGTGTTATGTGGATTGTATGTGTGTGCTTGTTATGTGTAATAACTCTCAAGATACTAATCACTTAAAGTGAAAGATTCGGGTAAGCATTAAAACTCTCGACAAGTGCACGTCGTGAGTATTGGCATAGATGTGGGTTGGGGTCACGGCAGGACTCGTGACTTTAAGGGAACCGTAGGATCCACGTGTTCCATTAGCGGATTGAGCTCATTCCTTTATTTGTGACGTGGGTAGCTCCCATTGTCACCTTCTAGGCATAGACAACTCGCCCGGTGCTTACACTGGCTTCGGCTCTAGAGGGCCACTTAATAATCAATGTGCTAAACAAGGAATAATAACTAATTACTCACCATAGTACTTAAACTTTGACATGACTTTATATGCAATAGATCTGTATGCTTGTTTAATTGTCGTACTCAGCTTTGCTGACGCCGTACAAATTTGGTCTTGTTGTTATCTTGACCCTGTGATGACCCAATTATTGGTGAGCAGTCGTTTAGGGTCAAGGTAAGTTTGTGCAGGAATTCAAGGACGCTTATGGGCTTGAGTGATGAGTGGTTTCTGAAACATTTATTTACTTAATGAATTATTTTTCCAAATTCGACTTGACGTTTTAGTTTGAGAGATTTTTTTGACATTTTTATTTATTAAGTTGGATTTATTTCGTTTGAGTTGATTCAATAAATTTCAGGGCCTTAATGGTTCCAAGTTGTAATAAGATTTAGTTTTATTTTTAACTTAGTACTATTTTTATTTCCGCTGCAAAATTCTGAGTAAGCCGATACGTTTCCACACGTGGCGATAATACTTTAATAATTCTCAGTATTCCTTGAAATTAGCTTTTATAACTTGATGAGAATTATTGGGGTGTTACAAAGTGGTATCAGTTAGCCTCAGGTTTTGATCCAAAAAAAAAAAAAAATATTCTAAACGTCAAAATTTTATTTTAATATATTTTGATTTGCAAAATAATATTTTCTAAATTAACTTTGGTGAGGATTTGGGAAGGGTATTAACGTGAATCGTATTGTGGCTATTTGTTATATATGATGATGACAGTGACTGTGTGTGTGTTCAGTGATTATATGTTAGTAACATATTGTTGTTTTTTTTTAATTTTATTTTATTCCTTTTGGAAATTGGTATTGCGTGGGATCACATGCACTTTCATACGTACAGATGTTGTTTCCTCCAAGAAACCCACCTAACGAGCACCTAATCAAGAAAGATAATGAAACCATCATTGAATATCTAAACAAGATAACATCATATGTGTTTGACATATTTCTAGAAGAGAATAGAGTAAACGATGTCACCCAGGCCTACATTGCCTCCATGTGCTTACATTATTTACCAAAGAAAGAACCGTTTACACCAGTCTTTCAGTATTTTAAAGCACCAATAATCATGTTTGCTGGACAATTCAACAGTCTCGCCTACCCGGACGAATATATGTTAGGAAATGGTCTACGAAAGTGGCTAATAAAACTTGAGAGTGAGTGGAACGAAAAACAAGGAAAAATTGAAAATACTACATCGAGTCAGGGTAGCGTTAACATAAACAACGATAAGAAAGGAATAGAAGAAGCGCAACTAGCAGTCTTAAGAGCAGGTAAAACAAAGGAGACGAAAGCTATCTTAACCGCATACCTTACGGCGACTACGTGGGAAGAGAAGCAGAAAGTCTATCAAGCGCATATGAGACCAACTGAATCGGACTTAGAAGATGACTACCTGATGGACGCATATGAGATTCCAAACGGAGATCCTGCGACAACCCTCGATGAAGAAGAACTGGGAATAAATGAAAGTTCTGAGGAGGAAGACAGTGATGAAGATTTTGATCCCAGTGTTTATCAGGAGTAGGCCGACAAGCACGATAATAGTAATTTTTAGTACGTAATAAAAATAATAACAATAATAATTTGAGTTGTACGAAGTTGTTCTTTTATTCATTATTCATTTATTCATTTACTTATTACTAAATTATAGACCTCTCAAAGTAGAGGAGTATAGTTAGGGGTCTCTATTGTTTCGAAGTAATAAAAACTTGGAATTTATAAAGATTAAGTATCAATGTTCAAACCGAGCACTTAACACCGCGCTATGGGAATCTCTTTTATTCTATTTTATTTGTTAATTTTCTTGCTTAAATTTTGTGTTCGCTATAATAGATTGATAGCTTCATGCCTATTTTCTAGACCATATGATTTAGAGTTATTAGTAGGGATAGTCAGTTAATGACCTATCCAAAGCTAATTTGGAAAAACTAAATATGTTTCCCTCTTATTTAGGAGGAGAAAGAGGATGGCGGATAACCTAGCCCTAGCTGATGCCATAAGACTATTGGCAGAGAACTTGAACGCAAATCGCAATGACCAGAACGACCCTGCTGGGGAGATGTTCAAAAAGTTGGCACAAATGAAGCCACCCTATTTTAAAGGGGGCCCTGACCCATCACAACTGGAAAGTTGGTTAAGGGAATTTGACAAGATCTTCGATACTTTAGACTGTCCTGAAGCGCTTAGGGTCAACCAAGCTACCTTGTACCTGAAGGATGAGGCAGATCTATGGTGGAGGGAGAGTGGGCCTGCGATCCGCGAGGCCGTTGGATTCAACCGGGATGCTTTCAAGACCAGCATCAGGAACAAATTTTATCCTGCTTGGTTGAAGAAGCAAAAGTCTGATGAATTCTTCGACTTGAAAATGGGGAAGATGAGCGTAGCGGAATACTATGCTAAGTTCGTCGCCCTGTCCAGGTTTGCCCCAGAAGTGGTAGCCACAGAGGAGCTAAAGGCTCAGAGGTTCGAGCAAGGACTCTCCATGGAAATAAAGATGAACTTGGGTGGAGAGACTTTCACAAGGTTGGATGATGTGTACGGAAGGGCTGCGAACTTATACAGTCTTTTCCAGCAGAATGCTAAAGGAGAGGGTGTTGTGGGAGAAAAGAGGAAAGAGTTCCAACAAGCTAGTCATCAAGGCAATTTCAAAAAGCAGATGAATGGGAATTTTCGAAACAGAGGAAACCAGAACGCAGGAAAAGGGCAGGGACAACAAAGGCCTGATACTAGCGGACGAACCTACTTCTGCAAGAAATGTCCAAGAAATCATCCTGGGAAGGATTGCGAAGGTAATCTGGTTACCTGCAACAACTGTAAGAGGAAAGGACACAGAGCGTTTGAGTGTTTCTCCAAACCCGAGACTGAAAGGAATGAAGCTAAAGGAAGACCCCATGATAAAACAGGAGGACATTCGGGCAACCAAAACAACCACACTAAGCAAGGAGGGGCAGAGAATAACCATCATCAGAACAGGAACAACACTGCAGGCAGATTGAACGTCATGGGAAAGAAAGAGGGCGAGAAAGCAGCTGATACTATCACGGGTACTTTTTCCCTAAACTCCTTTATGGTTAAAGTTCTTTTCGATTCTGGTGCAACCTATTCTTTTATTGCTAAGTCTGTTGTGGTAAAGTTGGGGTTGAATAAGGCGGAGCTAGTCCAAATACCTATATGCCTACCCACTGGGGAGGTAGTTAACTGTACTAGACTTCACAGGGAATTGCCATTACAAATAGGGGAATCTAACTTTCCTTCTGACCTTATAGAGATTTCTTTAGGGGGCGTGGACATTATCTTAGGAATGGACTGGTTAAGCAAGTATAAGGGAAAAATAGATTGTAAAGCACAAAGAGTATACTTGAGAACTCCTTTAGGAACCCCCATTTCCTACAAGAATCCTAGCAAGACTAAGGGCTTTGGGATAATCTCTGCCATGAAACTGAAAAAGCTAGTTACAAAAGGACAACCATTGTATTTCTGTTGTGTTCTAGACTTAAGTGAGAGGAAGGGAATGAAATTGGATGATGTTCCAATAGTTAATGAATTTGTTGATGTTTTTCCTGACGAGATTTCGGGGATGCCACCAAAAAGAGAGGTTGAGTTCACCATAGATTTAGTACCTGGGACAGCCCCTATCTCCAAAGCACCATATAGAATGGCACCTGCGGAGATGAGTGAACTAAAAACCCAATTGCAAGAGTTGCTTGATAAAGGTTATATCCGGCCTAGTGCATCACCTTGGGGAGCCCCTGTGCTATTTGTGAGGAAGAAAGATGGGAGCCTTAGACTGTGCATAGACTATAGGGAGTTGAACAATGTGACCATCAAAAACAAGTATCCCTTACCTAGAATTGATGACTTATTCGATCAGCTCAAAGGAGCTTGCGTGTTCTCAAAGATCGATTTGAGGTCCGGCTACCATCAGTTGAGAGTAGCCGATAAGGACGTGTCAAAGACTGCCTTCCGAACTCGCTATGGCCATTATGAATTTACCGTTGTGCCGTTTGGGTTAACCAACGCACTAGCTGTATTTATGGACTTGATGAATAGGGTGTTTCACGAATATTTGGACAAGTTTGTGGTGGTTTTCATAGACGACATACTAGTATACTCAAAGAGTCAAGGCGAGCATGTCAAGCATTTGAGAACAGTCCTGGAGACCTTAAGAGAAAACAAATTGTATGCCAAGTTTTCTAAGTGTGAATTCTGGCTAGAAAAGGTTGCATTCTTGGGACACTATGTGTCGAAGGAAGGAGTATGTGTGGATCCTGAGAAGATCAAGGCAGTGAGCGAATGGTCTACTCCTAAGAATGTGACCGATGTCCGAAGCTTTTTGGGCTTAGCGGGCTATTACAGAAGGTTTGTGAAGGATTTCTCGAAGATAGCAAGACCCATGACTAGCTTGATGAAGAAGGAAAAGAAGTTTGAATGGGATGAAAATTGCGAAGAAGCATTTCGAACCTTGAAGGACCGATTGACAACAGCACCAGTGTTAACCCTACCAGAAGGAACCGAGGGGTTTGAAGTATATAGTGACGCTTCAAAGAATGGGTTGGGATGTGTCTTACAACAGAATGGAAAGGTGGTAGCCTATGCATCGAGACAACTAAAACCATACGAGGCAAATTACCCTACTCACGATTTGGAGCTAGCCCAATTAATCATCTTTTGTACCTGAAAAAAGATTTTTGGGGTCCACATTCAGTGGGGAGTAATTAGATTGTTCTACTTAATCAGTAGATCACAATTAGGAATATAATAAATAGAATAGATCAACAGAACAGTCAACAAGTTAACAGGAAAATCATTCAAAGACATTCAAATTCAAGTACGCAACGGAACTAAATCATAACAGAATAGTTCAACCAAGAATCTCAAGACAACCTTAATCCAATTTTAGACTTCTAGACACCATTATTGACTTTCAAGTTCTAGTTCAATTCAAGTGCTAATCCGTGACACAGTCATATGTTCGTAGGGGAAACCTTAACTCTTCCCCAACTTTCCTTGTCTCATGCCGGGTCAACCACTTTTGATCTACTTCCCGACACTGGGATCCAGAACTGCCCCAAAACTGCAGATGGGACAGTGGCTTCGACTATACCTATGTTCATGGCACTTTAGCCACTAGATAGGCGGTCACTTCATAGTTAATTATCTTTTCAAGTTCACATTTCCAGTTCACAGTTTAACTTTCATTGACACGACTTGACTTCTAATCGTTTTGACTCGACACTCTAAATCAGACTCGATGTAATCAACAATATGGCATGCAATCATACGAAAATTACTTCATACATTAATATCAACCCATTCATTAAGTTCATACGTAAAGGCATGCAATAACCATAATACAACAATATAATTCAATGATAAGTACAAGATAAAAGCCATAACTTACCCATAACTTACCAAAGGCACACGGTTCTTCTTAATATTATTAGTACAATAATTCATCTTTCATAATTTATATGATTAAATCAATCAACAATTCAGAATACAAATCTTAATCAATTATTCATAAATAATTTCAAGAACATAACCAAGATCCAACCTTTTAATCATTTGAACAATAAAAATCTATTCTTTTTATTCTTCTTCCCACTCGGCAATTTCGAACTTAATACCAAGAAATCAAGATTTTAATTCTTTAAAATACAAGCTTTAATTATATAATTAAAATAATTTCGAGAACAAGTTCAAAGTCTAATCTTTTCTTCAAGAATTAAGTAAAATCAATCCTTTTATTCCAAGAATTCACACGGCATTTTTGTAAAATAAATAGATAAAATTTACTCATTCTTTTATATTTCTAGTAATATCAATATTAGATTATTAACACTAAATTAACATAAGAAAAATCCATGCTTTAATATCATTCAAGATTTTCGAACCATGTTATCAATTTTTCAAGATCATCACACGGCTACTTTGATAAATTATTCAAGATTATAAATTTATGTTTCAAGAACTTTACTAGATAAAGGTTTAATTCAAGAAAATCATTAAAAGCTATCTATAGATCAAGATTATGATTAAAAGATCAAGTTTTGATCATGACAAATATTCGAACAAGGGGTATCATACGGCTTCTATATATTCCAACATTAGTATAATTATTCGATAATTAATTCAACAATAAGAATTAGCAAGAATCGTAGAACAAGCATAATTTATAATAGAACAAGTGAATAAATTCATCAAAACATCATGGAACTTATACACTCCACTCGACATGCATCAATTTTGTACCAACATGTAGTTCGAAATTTATCAAGCATGATTCTAAATAATTCTACAAAGTTCTAAACCTATTCTAAAGATTATACAACTAATCTATTCTAAAGATTAAATAAAACAAACTAATTACCTTATTTGGAGAAATAAGTTTCGAGTAATCCAATAGTGTCACACGGCTCTTCTTAGAGTCTTTCTTGGTTTCTTGTTCCAATCTTTGAGGTAGAATGGGATTTGGAAGCAGTTTGTGATTTTTGTTTCTGATTAATGTTTTTGGAATAATGTTATAGAAGTTCTTGTTTTTCTTTTCTCCACTTTGGTTGGCCGGTTATAATACTCAAAATAAGGGTGTTGTTCTCTCTTAAATTTTAGTAAGGTAGTTAGGATAAAAGTTCGATTTTTGGGGTAAGGTCAACTATAGATATCTAGCTTAGTAATATTAGTAAATAAATTGAATTACTCAAATTAAAAAATTAAGAAGGAAGGGAACGATTATCTTAGAGGGTTTTACCTAGCACAATGTGAAAGATTTGGGCCAAGTTCAATAATTAGGCTTACTATCAAGTTAGATTGTTAATTGACCCATTAACAATTAAGTAATCAGCTAATTAATTAAATACTTAATTAATTAAATAAAATTTAAAATAGCCCAAAATTTTGGGTATTACAATGGGGGTGTTTGGGAGTTAGCGGTTTGAGGCAAAAATAGAGGTTTGACCAACTCAAAAAGCTATCTTTGGGTGTTTGGTAGTTAGATGTTTGGAAGAGAGTTTTGGGGTGAAAAATCTCTTTTTCAAAAAGCTCATAGCCTTGTTTGGGCACTAGTAGAAAATTGTCTATTAGTATCGCCCCAATAATATCGTGATTGTGATAGCTGATTTGACTAACTGATTATATTAGCTATTTGTATAAAAGGGTTTGGTAAATAGCGGTTAGTTGTTAGATGTTTTAGAGTTAAAATAACCAAAAAGCTATATATAGGCCCTGTTTGGAAGTTAGCTGATACCTGTTAGAGGTTAGCTGATTGAGTTAGCTGTTTTCACTAGCTGATTGTGATAGCTGATTTGACTAATTGATTATATTAGCTGTTTGTATAAAAGTGTTTGGTAAATAGTGGATAGTTGTTAGATGTTTAAGAGTAAAAAGAACTAAAAAGCTATAAGCTCTTCCAAAAAGCTCCTCACATATAATTAGTTAGTTACATCAGCTATCACAAACATCTAGTCAAAGTAGCTAATTCAATCAGCTATCCACTAATTAACAGCTAACATCTAACAGCTAACTCCCAAACAGGGCCAATATCTTAACAAATAATATTCTAACAAACCAATAAGATATAAATATATAACAAATAATATTCTAACAAACAAACCAATAAAGGGTGCGTTCTCTTCACCTTAAAAAAAAATAAGTTTCAGGTTTAATAAGTTCAGAAAATTTTAGGGTGAGTTCTTTTCAATTTATTAGACCTGAACTTAGGGTGCGTTCTCTTCAACTTATTAGACTTGAACTTATCTGAACTGAACTTATCTGAATTTATCTGAACTTATCAGACCTGATTTAACTTATTAGACCTTATTTAACTTATTAGACCTTATTAGAACTTATTAGACCTTATTGGAACTTATTAGACCTTATTGGAACTTATTAGGCCTTATTGGACCTTATTAGACATTATTGGACCTTATTGGACCTTATTGGAACTTATTAGGCCTTATTAGAACTTATTAGACCTTATTGGAACTTATTAGACCTTATTGAAACTTATTAAACCTGATTGAAACTTATTGGAACGTATTTTATATGATTGAATAAAATAAATTAATTATAATAATAATAATAATAATAATAATAATGATGATGATGATAATATTCTATACATTTGAACCTATGTTTTTTTTTTATTGTTGAATTAGGTTCAAGAAGGTAATAATAATTAGTATATCTTTTTTCAAACCCATTATTAATTAATATTATCAATTCCAATAACAACTTATCTACATATTTAATTTTTCTAAATTCACTTGTAGTAAAATTAACAAACTAGAACGGATTGAATAATAATAATATGGAGGATGGGTAAAGTTTAATTTGGACCAAAATTAAATCAAACCCAAAAATATAAAAAAAATTAGTTTAATTCAATCTAACTCTGATTGGTTTCTCTAAAAAATTATAAAACAAGAATGATAAAATAAAATTGGTTTATGTTGTGTAAGAGTGCTTTAAGTTAATTATTAATTTAATTAATTTTATTTGATCAATAATTAAAAATAATAATCTAGACCTGTTTGAACTTATTAGACCTGATTGAAACTTATTAAACCTTATTGGAACTTATTAGACCTTATTGGAACTTATTGGACCTTATTGGAACTTATTAGACCTTATTGCAACTTATTAGACCTTATTGAAATTATTAGACCTGATATAACTTATTGGAACTTATCTGAACTTATTAAACTTGAAACTTATTTTTTTAAGGTGAAGAGAACGTACCCTTATTTGAACTTATCTGAACTTATCAGATATGATTAAACTTATTAGACCTTATTTAACTTATTAGAACTTATTAGACCTTATTGGAACTTATTAGGCTTTATTGGAACTTATTAGACTTTAGTGGAACTTATTAAACCTTATTGGAACTTATTAGAACTTATTAGACCTTATTAGAACTTATTAGACCTTATTAGAACTTATTAAACCTGATTGAAACTTATTGGAATGTATTTTATATGATTGAATAAAATAAATTAATAATAATACTAGTAATGATGATGATAATAATAATAATGATAATATTCTATACATTTGAACCTATGTTTTTTTTATTGTTGAATTACGTTCAAGAGGTAGTAATAATTAATATCTCTTTTTTTAAACTCATTATTAATTAATATTATCAATTATCTGAATTTATTAAACCTGAAACTTATTTTTTTTAAATAATAATAATTATTTTAAATTTTAAATACTCAATAGTATAGATTCCCGATTATCTACTTGCCTTTAATTTTAAAAATTGTATATTTAAAAATTATATTTCAAAACGAATCAAACGAGATCTCACTTTACTATATTTTTTGTTGCCTTTATAAAATTAGAGAGGGTCAAACAATGTGACTAGTAACAAAAGTCAAAATGAAGCAGTTTTTTTGGGGTCAAACAAAAGTCAAAAGTCAAAATTAGAGAGGGTCAAACAATGTGACTAGTATATATGTGGCAATGAAAAATTATTGCGGTTATTACTTTGTTTTCTCTCCTTCTAATTATACAGCGTGTCCTTTAAATCCTAGTCATTAGATCCAAATAAATTGATGCTCTAGATTTATTCTCGACGATATATATAATTTTTATTATTTTTTGTCATATTTAGCTCAACGATATATATAATTATTATCTGTTTATCATGTTTTCACGGCTCATATTATTGTTTTATGATTATTTATCTATTTATCATTTATTGGTTCGTTAGTTTCGGAGGAGAATATTACTCTTTGTTAAGATAATTGTTTGTTATATATTTATATCTTATTACTGGTTTGTTGGAATATTATTTGTTAAGATATTATTTATCTATTTTTTTTGGTTTGTTAGTTAGAATACCAAAAAATAGATAAATAATACTATTAATTAGCAAAAAGTCAATTAACATCCCAAATCTGTCAACCTTTATGTGTTCATGATCTGATCTTCTTGTGGAGTCTTAACTTTTTCAACTTGGGTCTGATCTGATCACTTGTATATTTTACAAAATTTACTACATTTTTTAGTCTATTTTGAAATACATATTCAATTGATGTCGAGTATATTTTTTAATGATCGTCGAGAAACGACCACTAAAAAGGTTAAAACCAATGCTATGAGCTTAAGAAGAGTTAGAGAAAGCCCTCATAGGAGAACATAAGAGTATATTTTTTAGTCTATTTTTTAATTAGTCTTGTATGGAATATGACGTGCTCTAATAGGAGAACATAAGAGTCAAATCAATGCTATGAGCTTAAGAAGAGTTAGAGAAAGCCCCCATGGTGTGTGAAAGAAAAAAAAAGGTTGTTGGTGCAAGAAAAAGAAAGACTAAAAATTTGTGACTGAATCAGGGTCATGATGTAGGGAATTGATGTGGTTGGCTGAATTAATGTTGGTTCAAACTCGAGCCTATGCCGGGTGGTGAACTAGGAATTTGTGCTTAAAACCCTAAGTAAACCAAGTTACTTAAAAGGGTGGACCTCAAAAATTCATTAATTGGGTCGAACCTCAAGAAGAGGCTTCCTACTTATCCTTATGAAATCAGACCATTGTAGTTCTTGTTGATTATTTGGAAAATAATAATAAACGAAAGCCCTAATAACGCTTTTGTGGACAATAATAAAAAACCCAGATCAGAAGGCTAGGCTAAGCCATTGAAGCTCTGAATTTGGAGGGAGGTTTGAATTGGATCAATAATAACTTAACATTTTGTTTGCAGCAATAAATAAATTCAAGAATCCTTACAAAAATCTTTCCTAAGCTAATTCTTGAATAACTCAACGTTGGTTCGTTAACTGCAAATTCATTCTTCCTAGCTAGCTAATTCTTACTATATATAATCTTACCTCTTTGATTCTTTCATTTCATAAAATTCAAGAATAACTCAATGTTCACAGCAAGCAAGAATCCTTACAAAAAATCCTTCCTAATTCTTGAATAACTCAACGTTTGTTAACTGCAAATTCTTCCTGATTCTTAATTTATGACAATTCTAATCTTTCCAGGTGACTTTTTTTTTTCCCCAGGTGCAGATTATTATCTCCAGGTTAAGTAATTTTACTTTTTTTAACAGCAATTTTATTTTTCTAGGTTAGTGTTCATTTTGTCCAGGTCAATGCTTATTTTTACAGGTTAGTGTTTATTTTTTTCCAGGTCAGATTGATTTTTCTCCAGGCCAGTTTATTTTTTTCCATGTCGGTATAATTTTTTAAGATACTCGTCTGACCATTTGTATTATGTCAAACTTGTCTGACATAATACCTTCTCAAAATTTAACGTTGCTTCCCGATAGATGTTTATTTTGGGAAGATGAGTATAATCCTAGCTAGCATGCATTCTACGTTTGCATGGCAATCATATGTATTCTGAAACCTCAAACCCTAACAATTCACATCATATCATCATCTTAAATAGATAAAGTAGAATTAACAATTCATTAATTAATCAAGCTAATTAATTAACGAATCCAGGCCACACAAAAGGGCAGTAGCAATAAATGTTGAATCAAAGAAATATCAAACAAAAAAAATTGACATAGCGATAATCAGATCGAGTACAAAACAAATTAAACAATTAAACAATATAGGCCAAATTAACCAACACCAAAAAAAAATTAAACACAATAATAATTAATAATGCGTATATGAATTGAAGCTAATTACTTATTAATTGAAACTAATTAAGTATGTATTTATCCTTGAGGACAAGTGGGCAACTCAACTCAACTCAAAACCCTAACTATTCCATAAAAATAAAAAAAATAAAAAACTCAAAACCCTAACTAGCATTAGCATACACTATTATTTTAACGAACGAACGAACGAAAAATACAATACATTAAAACTAACGAACAGTAAGTAATTAAGTTTATATTATTTTATTAACTTCCCTAAAATAATATTAGCAACATCAATCAAGATATCAAATTTGTCAACCTTGATGAGTTCATCACGATCTTTTTCAGTAGTAACTTGTTCAATCTGGGTCTCGCTGGGTCTTCCTAATCTGCTGCGTTTGCTTCCCCACTTTAGTTTGGGATGGACATGACCAACTTCTGCCTCCAACATTTGGATATCTTTATTTTGTTCTCTCTTTCTCTTTCTCTTTTTATCCGTCAAATTATTATTTTTGCTGCTACTGCTACTGCTGCTGCTGGCAGTGTTGGGTGTTTCTAAAACACCAAGTAGTCCAACTCCACACCCAAGGGAGCAGTATCGTACAGAAGGAGCCTGAATTTGTTGAGATCGCATAATCTTTCCACAATTATCACAATAATCCTTCTTCCCAATGAAATTCTCTCTCCTTTGTATTAGACTAGTCCTTAGAAACATCTCATTTTCGTAATTATGACGGTAAACACACACTTGAGGGATGAGGTCCTGCAATTCAGGACTATCCAATGCCAATTGATGCAGGTCTTTTACCCGGTATGTGTAACGCCCGGTGTCCTTGTAGGCACTGATCACTCGGTGCCCCGGCTCGTTGTGACTTTCTTTATACTTATTATGTGTCAACGATTCTCCTCCGCAATCAAAACAAAAGTAAGCTTTCTCTTCCTGTTTATCGTGATAGTGTGTTGTATTGTATTTAGCCTCAATTAGACTTCTCAACCGCGCTGAAATTGCCATTTAGCTTTTCTTATATTTTTTTTTCTCCTCAAATGTTAGTGTGGTTTATTTGAGAGGGGGTGGTAAGGGTTATTTATAGGATGAATTAAGGGTGTTTAAAAAGATAATTTTTTTTTTTTGTTTGGAACCAAAAGATCATATTTTTAACTTCTTATCTTTTATCTGATTTTCGTTTTTTTTTTTTCATTTTCTTTTGAATTTTGTTGTTTTTTTTAAAAATTTTTTAAAAAAAAAAAAATAATAACGAAGGGGCGATGGATTAGGAGTACGTAGGTTGGAGTGTTGAGATGTTGACGGTAAAGTGATGGATGTGGTGCTAGTGTTCCTTGCTAGTCTTTATTGTTAAATAATTTTATACAAAAGTATGATTTTTTTTTTCCCTTTTTGTTAATTATTATCTGTTTATCATGTTTTCACGGCTAATATTATTGTTTTATTATTATTATTATTTATCTATTTATCTATTTTATTGGTTTGTTGGAATATTATTATTTGTTAAGATAGATATTATTTATCTATTTTTTTGGTTTGTTAGTTGGATAGAATACCAAAAACAGCTAAGCAAGCTAGTACTTAGAGACTTAGAGTAGTACGGACACGGTAATTAATAATTAATTAATTAATTAATTCCCTAATATATACAAATAATAATACTATTAATTAGCAACGTCAATTAACATCACAAATTTGTCAACCTTGGCTTTATGTGTTCATGATCTGATGATCTTCTTGTGGAGTCTTAACTTTTTCAACTTGTATATTTTACAAAATTTGCTACATTTTTTAGTCTATTTTGAAATAAATATTCAATTGATGTGAAAGGTTATATTCAAATTTCTAATTAAATTTTTTTATATAAGCCATTCATGCTCTAAATTTTTAACATATCTCACGAAATTTAGAACATAGCATATAAAATTGGCTTATGAAATTTAGAGCATGTCTCATGAAATTTTGTACATGACTTTTGAAATTTTGAACATGTCTTATAAAATTTATAACTTAATATTCAATCAAAATTTGACAATTACAACTCACTAACATTAAACAAGTCAAAATTTATAGATAAGTTAACAATTTCAATTTGCTAATTGAATTTTGTATAATGTGAAAGTATTGTGTTGGACGGTCCGACCGTCGTACCTTCCAACACTTGTATTATTGTAACAACTCATGAGGGATCCATGTTTAGTAATATATGTCCAGGTCAAAGAAATATGTGTCCAGGTCCAACAACATTTGTCCAGGTTTAACAATATTTTTCCAGGCTAAACAAGTTAGACATATATGTGTCCAAGTTTAACAATAAGTGTCCAGTGTTAATAATATGTGTCCAGGTTAAACAAGTTTTCATTAGGTTTATAAATATATGTCCAGGTTCAACAATTTGTGTCCAGGTTCAACAATATATGTCCAGATTTAACAATATGTGTCAAAGTCCAACAATATGTGCCCAGGTTTACAAATATGTTTCCAGGTCTACCAATACATGTCCAGGTTTAACAATATGTGTCCAGGTTCAACAATATGTGTCCAGGTTCAACAATATGTGTCCAGGTCCAACAATATGTGTCCAGGTTTACAAATATGTGACTAGGTCTACCAATACATGTCCAGGTTTAACAACATGTGTCCAGATTAAACACATATGAGTCTAGATTCAACTATATGTGTCCAGGTGTAGGGGACTGGTCTGATAGAAACGTTACTGTCAGACCAGTCTGACATAATACATTCTCTTGTATAATTTGCTAATTTTAATGGCAAGTGAGTTAAATTTTACACTTTTAATGTTCGGAGAGAGAGTGTTTTTAGTTATAACTAGTTGAGAACCATGTCGTGATGAGTTGATGACATGGTTTTATTAAGTAAAATAATTATACTATTTGTTCAATTTAAATCTCGTTTAAAGTTTAGTTTAAAATAATACGGAGTAATTATTATTCTAAATTTTAAATAATAGATTCCTAAATATGTACTTGCCTTTAATTTCTTTTCGTATTTTTTAATTTGTGATAGAATAGTTAGTTATTTTTTATTTTAAAATTCTATGATGTCCCAACTCCCAAGTTAAGAAGCAAATAATATTACTTAAAAAAAATATAGTTTATTTATTTTTGAAAAAATAAATCATTTCTTTACGGGAAAGTTTTTCCCCAAAAGATTATATTCCATATGTCCCAAGTTAAGTGTTCAATTTCATAATTTTAAAAATTAATATCTCTAATTATATATAACAATAAATTATAAAAATTATATATTTGAAAATTATATTTCGAAATGAGATCTCACATGACTATACTTTTCAATTCGTTGCCTATATAAAATTAAAGAGGGTCAAACAATATGAATACTAACAAAAGTCAAAATGAAGTAGGTTTTTTTGGGACGGAGGGAGTATATGGCTATGAAAAATTATTGCAGTTATTAATTTATTTTTTCCCATTCTAATTATACAGCGTTTTCCTTTAAATCTTAGTCATTAGATCAAAATAAATCGATGCTCTAAATTTATTCTCATATAAAAACAAATCACAACTTTAAAATCAAGTAGATTATCTTAATAATTTATGAGTTTCTTGAAAATATATCATTTTCAATATTATTGTATTATTTTTTTTTTTTTACAAAAGATTCATTAGATTAGATAAAAAAATTAATATAACTAATTGTATAAATAAAAATAAAACCTTCATCATCAAGATTTACCTAAGAATATTTTTTTTAAAAAGAGTAAAAAAATATATTTTGTGTTTTTACTGAAAGGATTAGGAGATATATACCTCGTTTTTTTAAATGTAACACTCCATCCATCAAACATTAATAGAGGACGGACCTAACAAACTAACAAAGCTCGAACTCGCAACCCCAATTTCACACACTAATGATTTTAACCATTAGTCTACATATTATCATTGTAATTAAAGAGAGGATTATTTATAAACTATCTGAACTTGATGTATATTATAACAAACAAGCGCCCATTCAATTACTGCATTTCCTCTTGAATTATGTTGTTTTCTCCTTTGTCTTTCTGAAATGAAAAGCCATCTCAACTTATACCTCGAAAGGCTCTAAGTATTCAAATTAATGGCAACTCTTTTATCTATTTATTCGATCCATTTCTTCCCTAATTTCGCCGTCTTCTCCTTCGTCTTCCCCAGTTTGTAACTGAAATGAAGATGAGAAATAAGGCCAATCATATATATCACTCCTACTATGCAAAGGAACACACAGATTCAGTATGTGTTTCTCTCTCTTTCTCTCCCTTTGTAATCTGAGCTGCTAATTTCTTAATCTAGGAAACTTAATTTGTACTCCTTAATGGCTTAATTTAGGAAAGGAATTTCTCATATATAATGAGTATATATATGCATGTTTTACATTCTTTGTTTGGTTATGCTTTGGGTGTGTTTAAAATTTACAATCACATATTTGTTTAGTTAAAATAGTGAATTAAATTTGTAGGCCTTAGCTTTTGGCCCAATTCTCTATGTTTGAATTTGACAATTGGTTGATAAACTTTGACTAAAAACGTTGGATAAAATTCATGTGCGGATGTCAGTTTTATTTTATTTGCAAATCAACGACAAAGAAAATAATTTTTTTTAAAAAAATTGGTGAGTCGGGGCATTGTCCGGGCCATAATACTAGTTTGATATTATTTGTTAGAGGTAAAGTATTCAATTGTTATTATTATTGTTTGAAAGTGGGAGTAATTTCATTTTATACCATCAAACAAACATTCAATAATAATTATTATTTATCTATTTATCTATTTTATTGGTTTGTTGGAATATTATTATTTGTTAAGATAGATATTATTTATCTATTTTTTTGGTTTGTTAGTTGGATAGAATACCAAAAACAGCTAAGCAAGCTAGTACTTAGAGACTTAGAGTAGTACGGACACGGTAATTAATAATTAATAATTAATTAATTAATTAATTCCCTAATATATACAAATAATAATACTATTAATTAGCAAAAAGTCAATTAACATCACAAATTTGTCAACCTTGGCTTTATGTGTTCATGATCTGATGATCTTCTTGTGGAGTCTTAACTTTTTCAACTTGTATATTTTACAAAATTTGCTACATTTTTTAGTCTATTTTGAAATAAATATTCAATTGATGTGAAAGGTTATATTCAAATTTCTAATTAAATTTTTTTATATAAGCCATTCATGCTCTAAATTTTTAACATATCTCACGAAATTTAGAACATGGCATATAAAATTGGCTTATGAAATTTAGAGCATGTCTCATGAAATTCTGTACATGACTTTTGAAATTTTGAACATGTCTTATAAAATTTATAACTTAATATTCAATCAAAATTTGACAATTACAACTCACTAACATTAAAATAAATCAAAATTTATAGATAGGGCCCGTTCGGTATCTCTGTAGTTTTATGTTTTTTAGTTTTTTTTTTTTTTTTGTGTTATTCAAAACTATATAATATATATCATGTTTTGAATAAAAAAAATTGGTTAATCTTATTAAAATCGTATTTTTTTTAAACTGACAATAAAAAAGTGGAAACACATTTTTTAATTCCACTTAGAATGGAGAGGGATGAGAGATTTGAACCCGTGTCTTTTGCATCATGTTGGCACTTGATACCATGTTAAAGAACTATCTCAACCAAAAAACTTAAGTTAATAGTTAAGGCCCTGTAATATCTCTATTATATAAGTAAAGGGGTGAGCAATAGTGTCCCCTTGAAAAGACTAAAATGCCCTTTAAAAATTTCTAAATATTCAAATGACATCAATATTATTTAAAAAGGAAAGTTTTGTATTGATTAAAATTAAAATATTACAAAATAAATATTTCAAAAAAATATAATACAAACACCAAAATTTATAGTTTTGAATTCTCTATAAATAGAGACCCATCTTGATATAGTTTTTACACAAATATTTTCCTTTTTAGTATAGTATAATTTTGATATGAGATTGAGTATTATCGATGAACCTTTTGTTTTGTTTACAATTATCTCTATGTTATAAGTGAAGCCAGGGGTGGTGTTAAAAAATCAATCAACAGAATATTTAAGCAGATAATTGGTTAGAACAAAATTCATAGTTTGGTTAACACAAATCCCCCGTAGTTGAATCTTAATTTATAGAATTGAAGTTGGGGGTGGAAAAATAAATTTCAAAAAATGTGTTTTACTATATTTACTTTTGAAATTTTATTACGAAATGTTATAGTAGCTGATCAAAAGTGACCCGGCCCGACCCGCTTTTCTGCGGGCTTTGGACATAAAAATTGGGCCCAAACTTGGGCCCTACCTGGCCCAATTTTTTTTATTTTTTCGCGTGGTCCTTGGAAATTTAAATTAAATTTTTTGGTTACTTTTTTAGGCCCGGTCCGAAAAGATCGACAAGCCTGCACTAAATTTTCGGGCTTTGGCTAGGAAATTTGGGCCCGAACTAAGTCCGGCCCGATCCGGGCCGCTTTATGGGCTTATTTTTTTGCATCGGCCCGGCCCGAACCAGCCCATGATCATGTCTACAAAATGTTATTATTATTATAAAAATGAAAATACGTATTTAAACATATTCATATATATGACTTTAATTTCTTTTTTTAGTGTCGCAAAATGGTTATGAATTAAATATATACCTTTATATATGATTAAGTAAAAGGCACGGACAAAATATTGCCGCACGCAAAGCGTGCATATAAGGCTAGTGTTATATACTCTATCACTATTTGTATCGATTTAAGTCTTGTTTCAAGTTTAGTTTAAAATAATAATTATTATTCTAAATTTTAAATACTCCGTAGTATAGATTCCCGATTATCTACTTGCCTTTAATTTCTTTTTTGTATTTTTAATTTGTGATAGAATAGTTAGTTTTTCTTTTTTAATTCTAAAATTTTTTAGGTATGAGTTTCATGAAAATATATATCATTTTCAGTATTATTGATGTATTATTATTTTTTACCAAAGATTTATTAGATTAGATAAAAAAAAATTAATATAACTAATTGTATAAATAAAAATAAAACCTTCATCATTAAGAATACCAAATATAAAATGTTTCATATTATAGAGATAATAATTTGTTTATTTGGATCGTCTTTACGTCTTTAATTTCTAGTAGAGATCAGAACACTAAAGACTTTTGGGTTAGAAAGAACTAAACCCGAAGCTCTCTTAAATAGATCCTATTAGGTCACCCAGAAAGCTTGGATCACTACGATAAAGTAAGAAATTACCTACCGCCATAAACGGTCGGAAATGTGAGTGGTAGGTGAATTCGATTGGTATATTTGTCGTTTCTTGTAGTAGATCAACAGCAGAAACCAAAAATCTCATATTGGGCCTTAAGGTTACTAGCTAGAGGTGGGAATTGGTTCGAGTCGGGTCGGGTTTGTATTAAATTGTTTACATAAACGGGTTGAATTTCCTTAACACTAACTGACCCGTTTGATAAATAGGTCATGTCATGTTGACCCGCTTATTTAGACGGGTCAAACCTCAACCCAAACCCGTTAATAATAGGTCGATTTTTTATCGGGTTGGCGGGTTGTGTGTGTTTTTTAATTTATATTAAATTGACAATTTAGATGTAATCGTGTCGTGTCAAGCCGTTTACTTAAACAGGTTGAAACCCCCAACCCTAACCCGACCCATTTAATAAACTTGTCGTATCGTATCAGCCCGTATACTTAAATATGTTGAACCCCTTGATCCAAATCCATTAATAATGGGTCGATTTCGTGTCGGGTTAGTGGGTCGTGTCAAAATTTCCCACCTCTATTACCAGCAGAGAGGTGAAATATAGAAGATATTTTTAACCTAAATCATCTAATTATTATATGATTTTACATGAAAACGGTAAGAAAATAAATTTTGGTTTTTTAAATATGTGAAAGTATTGTGTTGGACGGTCCGACCATCGGACCGTCCAACACTTGTATTTTTTTAACAAATCACGAGGGGAACCGTTTAACAATATGTTTTCAGGTTAAACAAGTTTCACCAGGTTTACAAATGTCATCAGGTGTATAAATAGATTTCCAGGTTTATTTAACAATATGTGTCCAAGTTAGACAGATACGTGTCCACGTTTAACAATATGTGTCCAGGGTTAACACTATGTGTCCAGTGTTAACAATATGTGTCCAGGTCCAGGTTAAACATGTTTTTTTTAGGTTACAAATATGTGACCAGCTTCAACAATATATGTCCAGATTTAACAATATATGTCCAGATTTAACATTATGTTTCCAGGTTATACTATTTTTTACCAGGTTTACAAATTTGTGTATGTTCAGGTTCAATAATATATGTCCAGATTTAACAATATGTGTCTAGGTTAAACAAGTTTATACCAGGTTTAAAAATTTGTGTCCAGGTTCAATAATATATGTCCAGATTTAACAATATGTGTCCAGGTCCAACAATATGTGTCCAGGTTTACAAATATGTTTCCACGGTTAAATGACACATGTGACGACCCAACTCGCTTAAACCGGCGCGGAAGAAACCGACGAGTCGGATTGTCGATCTAACAAACAAAGTTACTAAAAATTAAAACAAAACCTCAAAATTATTATTACTATAACCCAAAAACGTACATTACCCACAAGTTGTACAATACTAAACCCAATTGTATCAATACTAGAAATTAACTCCAAATACTGTCAAAGTCAATACACTAATGATATATCTATAAGTCCAAACTAATAACATAACGTAATCTAATACAAGAATACTATAACGGGCACTCGCCCAACCAATAGCTAAGCAGCACAGTCATTGTAATGACCCGTAATTTAGCAGCGTTGTTTTCGGAGAAAACAACATTACAGATTATTATTAACTATAAACCTTTATTATCAGTTTCATAAATTACAGCGGAAGCTCTAATTTTAAATCATATTATTCAATAAAACTAATAAATGATCTAAAATAAATAATAACCCAAAGTCCAAAAATACTACAGAATGAGGAAACCCATTAATTACTATACAAAGGCTAGGGAAGAACAAACTACTAAGCTAACTCGCACACAATCCCAGCCCTGGCGTAACCAAATCAATCACCACCTGTACCTGAAAAAGGATTTTGGGGTCCACAGTCAGTGGTGAGTAATTAGATTGTTCTACTTAATCAGTAGAACACAATTAGAAACATAATCATTAGAGAAGATCAATCAAACAGACAACATATCATCATCAAAATCATACATAAGCATCATCAATCAAGTACGCAGCGGAAACAGTCATAACAACCCCATAATCACAACCTTCTATACTAATTTACTCCGTTCTAGACTTCTTGACACCACCATTGACTCTTCTATTCTATTCAGTTCAGGTGCTAATCCGTAACCAGTCATATGCTCGTAAGGGGTCAACCACGAAGATCTACTCCCCCCAACTTTCCTTGCTCATGCCGGGTCAACCACGAAGATCTACTCCCCAAGCACTGGGATCAAGAACTGTCCCGAATCCGAAGATAGGACAGTGGCTTCGACTATACCTATGTTCATGGCACTTGTGCCACTAGATAGGCGGTCACTTCATAGTTAATCATCTTTTCAGTTCAATTCTATTCTGTTCTTGATTCCAATTCACAATTCAATTCCTTATTGACTCAACTTCACTTCTATTCAATTCTAGCTCATCTTAACTTGACCCAAAACCCTATTCCAAATACTATACCACTCGACAATCACACATTAACAATTATACCAATTCCTTAAATAGCATAAACACAATTCAACAACTTAATTAAATAAACAGATAATCAAATAGACTAACAAATCATCAACTATTATTACTTAAAACATGATAAAAATCCTATCTTTCCTTCTTTGGACCACACGACAATTACATGGGAAAATATCAAGATTCATACTTTAATTTAATTAAACAATTATCATAATTCAATCATATAAACTTATACCAAAATAAGAACAAATTCAAAGCTTTATTAACTCCTTATACACACGACTTTTAAATAACACCATCAAAATTCAATTCAAGAATTAACAATAACATGATTATTTTAAAGATTACAATCAAGACTATCATAAAAGATTATTTAAAGATCAAGAATATAGCATAAAAATCATATTTTTCATCAAGATAATATTCGAATAATAAGGTACTTCACTCGGCATTCATACATATACATTCAATAATTAGTTTCATCAATTTTAAATTAGCAAGATTCATAAAACAAGCATGAACTATATTAAAACAAGTAAAATAATTTATTTAAACATTATAATAACATGAATATACTACTCGACATCCTTATATATACATATATAATCAATTCGAAATATAAGCAACTTAATTCTAAGCAATCCTAAACATGATTAATCTTATTCTAATAATTATATTGCTAATCTATCCTATTGATTAAGTAAAGCAAATCTAATTACCTTTGATGGGAAAGAGAGGTTCGAATAATTCAAGGTTTTTTGGATTTATTTTGGTTTCTTGAAGGTTTAGTTTGGTTTCTTGATCGATCTTTAAGGGTTGAAGCAATAGGAAAAGGGTTAGGAATAATTTGTAATTGATTCTTGAAAGGAAAAATAATTAAAACGAATTTAGGTTGTTTCCCCCTCTTGAGTGCCGTGTGAAATAGATGAAAAATAGGGGTTTTGGGTTCCTATATTTTAGTAGGAAGGATAGGTGAGGTTAGAATAAAAATAGGGTTTTTTTTTTTAGAATTAGTCAAAATAGATATATTATCAATAATATTGGTTTAAAAACAAGTTAAAGAAATCAAAGGAAAGGTGAAGGATGGGCCGTGAATAATGAAGAATAATAGGGGGGTTTTGACTTCCTAAAATCTAGTAGTCAAAGTAGGAAACAAAGATAGGCTTAGTCAAAAATAGATAAAGGTTAATAATAATATTGATTAAAAGAAATTAAAGAAATTAATTAAAGAGACAAATGGAGGAGTAGGCCGTGAGATACAAGGGACAAAGGAAATAATTGGGCTCGGGTTTTGGCAAGATAAAATTAAAGTTCGGGCCAGGGTAAAATAATTAGATTGCTATACATATAATTAATAATTAATTAATTAATAATTAATTAAATAATAATCAATTAAATAGTCAATTAATTATATATTTAATTAATTATAAAAAATTTAAAATATCCCGAAATTTTGGGGTATTACAGTCATCATCAGAATTACCTGAAAAATAACAACAATCCACTGTCAGTGGCGAGCAACATAACAGTCCCACCATAACATGGATACCTATAATCATAGAACAAACCAAACAACATATTAGACTACCAACCAACATGTGATAAAAACGTCCAAAATATCAATAACCGTAAAACTGACCAACTTAAAATAATTCCAACTTAAAAACCACAAAAACATCTTTGTTGCTACCATTTACATTTTAGACCGGACTATGCACGTACGAACGCTTCTTACGCGAATGAACTTTCTTACTATGTCAGGAATGAGAATCTTACTCCCAAACCCATGAACCCCATCTTACGGAAATTCATATCAAACAGACAACATAGCAAGTATACACTATCCCAATACCGCAGTCAGGATAGGGGCAACGTCTTAACCCAAAACTTAGAATCTTACTCCAAGATTAGGCGTCTAAAAGTAAACTTAAGCTAATCTTACATACAAACATCGAAGTTATACTCAAGATTGCTTCTTTCGCCTTTTCTTGAGTTTAACCATAATCATTACTACTTCATAACCAATCTTTATCGAATCTTTAACAAATCTTTAAATCTTTCTTTAACTTCTTTTAAACTACCTTTCAAAATCTTTACAAAACCATACTTATCTTTAAATAATACTTTAGAAACATCAATAATCTTGAACTTTCAAAGAACATAAGACCAACTTTCAAGATTTCAAGATTCAACAAGAACTCATAAAGAACTTAAAGAACTCATCAAGAACCCATCAAAAACTCATCAAGAACTCAACAAGAACTCGACTCAAAAACATACCACAAGAAAAACTTCATCAAAAACATTCATGAAAACTCGAGTAAATCATCATAAAATCAATACTCAAAACCCACTTGAAAATCACGCATGAAACGATAATCAATCATCAAAAATTCATCTAACATGCTTACTTAATCTATCCTATAATCATAGTACACATATTAAGGTAAGAAAGTATGTTACCTTTTGATGAACAAGCACACAATCACACAAATTTGCAGCCCGAAAAACCCAAATACACGGCCCTATCAAACGCCCAACACGGCTCACACGAACACGGTCCTTGCACGGGCACCCCACGGCTTTGCACGGCACCACCACGGCTTCAACACTGCACCACCACAGCTTGCACGGCTGCCACTACACGACCACCACAAACCAACACGGTCCTTCACACGAACCACACGGACCACCCCACGAACTTGAACACAATCGAACAACCCAAAAACTAAACCCGAAACAGAAGTCTTGATTGCAAAATATGGAGATTGTTGTGTTTAAAGTTACCTAAAGATCAATAGTAATTAAATCTTTAAGTTTTGGATGTGATTGGATGATGAACAATGGTGGGTGTTCCTAGCCAAAAATGGCGTGTGGAAATATGGCAAGGGAAAGTGTTTGGCTTTTGTTTGTGGCAAAGGATGATCAAAGTGCTAAAATGGCAAAATGAGCTTCCAAGCCTTACTAACCCTTCTATTTATAAAAGTGGTTTAAGGTGTGAACATGAGGCAAGTGGCAATTAGGCCACTAATTACCAAAGGGGTCGGTTATGGCTTGGCTAAAATGGGCTTTTTGGTGCTCAATTGGGCTAATTGCACTCATGCATGATTAATCATGCTTAATCTGCATTTGGCCCAAAAATATTAACTAATTAGAAAATTAAATAATAAAATTCTAATTAATTAAATAATAATAAAATAAATAATAAACAACCACAAATAAAAATAATCGAAATTAATCGAAATTATTCACATAAAATAAAAATAAATAATCCAAATAAATTTTGGACCATACATAAAATAACATAAATAACAAATAAATCAAAGACAAAATTACCGAAAAATCTGGGTCATTACAACACATATGTGTCCAAATTCAACAATATATGTCCAGATCTAGTGTAACGACCCTGATTTTCATGATATTTCTGCCTTGACTTATGTGTATTTATGTGGTGTTATGTATAGTTCAAATTTATTTTTGAACTATTTATTTTATTTTATGTGAATAATTTCGATTTAATTCGAATTATTTTATTTGCAGTTATTATTGTTTATGTTAATTATTATTTAATTAATTAGAATTTTTATTATTATTTAATTTTCTAATTAATTATTTAATATTTTGGGCTAAATCGATTTAAGCATGATTAATCATGCGGTTTTTGCAAATTAGCCCAATTGATCACGAGAGCCCAATTTTGGCCCATGTTGCAAGCCAAAACCGGCCCCCCTCCTTATGCATGGCAAGTTTTGCCACTTGCCTTGTGTTCACACCTTAACTAACTCTATATATAGATGAGTTAGTAAGGCTTGATGATCCATTTGCTCATTTGCCATCCTAACACACTTGCTCATCAAAAGTTCAAACACAAAACTCCCTCTCATTTGCTCCCAAACCCCACGCCATTTTTGGCTATAATCGCCATCAATTGTTCATCATCAATTCTAACCTTAAACTTAAAGATTCAAAGTCTATTGATCTTTAAGTATCCTAAACACAATCTAAACCCAATTGTTTCAATCAAGATCGTTGGTTCGGGTTTGGTTTGATCGTGTTCGTGTGGGAGCCGTGTGGTTCGAGTGGGTTCGTGTGGTGGATCGTGTTGATCAAGGTGGTCCGTGGTGGTGGCCGTGCATCACAGCCGTACAGCAGGGCCGTGTTCGAAGTGGTGTTCGTGTGCAAGGACCGTGCCGTGTGTGTGTGCCGTGCCGTGTTCGTGTGTTGTGCGTGGCTGGGCCGTGTTCTTTGGGGTAGTTCCGGGCAGCAAATTTTTTTGTTGATTTGTGTGTTAATCTTCAACAAGGTAACATACTTTCTCAACTTAATTGGTATACTATGATTATAGTATAGATTAAATGCATGTATGGGTTTATTTGTTGAAGTTTGATCATGTTTTCATGTATGAATTGCAAATCTGATTTTATGTGGTTTAATGATGATTTTGGGGATTGAATATGTTGATTTTATGGTTGAATAAGTTGGTTTTAAGTTCATGAATTTTGGGTGATAGTAAGTTGGTAATTTCATGGTTGAAAAGTTGAGTTATGCGTGTGATGTATGTATGATTGGATGAGTTCTTGGTTGAAGTTCTTGAATCTTGATTGAGTTCTTGGTTGAAGTTCTTGAATCTTGATGAGTTCTTTACGAATCTTGATGAGTTCTTTATGAATCTTGATGAGTTCTTTATGAGTTCTTGGTCGAGTCTTGAAAGTTAAAGAAAGTAGTATTGATTAAAGAAAGTCAAAGAAAATGTTAAAGAAAGTTAAAGAATGGATTAAGAATGTTGATTATTGTTGGTTAGACTCAAGATTAAGGCGTAAAGGCAATTCTTGAGAATAACTTCGTGTTTTAACTGATTATTTTCGAGAATCAAGGCGCAAAGGCAATTCTTGAAATTAATTAAGTTACGATTAAGATATTAAGATTTTAAAGATTTATTTAAAGATTAGCTTGATTCCGTAGCTAGACACCTAAAACTTAGAGTAAGATTATATGTTTTTGGGTTAAGACGTTGCCCCTATTCCATCCGCGGTATTGGGATAGTTGGAGTCTTACTATGTTGTCTTCGGATGTGGATTTCCAGTAAGATTGGTTTCACGGGACTTGGGAGTAAGATTCTCATTTCCTAACATAGTAGAAAGTTCGAATGCGTAAGATGCGTTCGTACGAGCATAGTCCGGTCTAGTGTATGAATGATTGCGCCAAAGATAAGTTGGATAAGATATTTGAGTCGAGTTTGGTTATTGGATGATTTTCGCGTGTTTTGATATTTGATTTGTGCTATGTTCATGTGTATTCCCATTAGGGTGAGTCAGTTATGTTACTCGCCACTGATGGTGGATTGTTGCTTATTTTCCAGGTAATTCTGATGACGAGGCTCTTGCTTAGTTTCGGGTTGGGCGAGCGTCGATATTTTAATATGATTGTATTTTCATTATTTGTTGATTTTGGATAGTATTAAACTATAGTATGGACTCGTATACATTTGATTGAACTCTGACATGTGTTTGGAGTTTATAGTATATTAGACTTTTAGTTTGACTTTTGGTTTAGTATTGTACAAACTTGTGGGTATTTGTACTTTTGGAGTTATAATAATAATATTTGAGGTATTAGTTCTAATTCTTAAGTATTTGAGTTGTTAGTTATGACTATTCGACTTGTCGGTTTCTTCCGCGTCGATTTAAGCGAGTCGGGTCGTCACAGTTGGTATCAGAGCCGAATAGGTTTTAAGTGAAGTTTTAGGATTTGAGTTAAACCCGGGAGTTGAGAGCTTTACTATTCCCGAGTGATTAAACCAAATTCTAGGTTAAGTAAAGGGAGAAGAGTTGGGTAGAAAGACTGGGATAAGACCTTTTCTATTTCTTTTCTCTCTTTATTTTTTTTTTACTTGACTGCGGTAAGGTATATGACTGACAATATATTCTTGTTATGTCTTTTGTTGTGATGCGTTGCAGCATGTCTACACCTCGCCGGTTGAGTACTGGACGACAGAGGTTGCGGGCACTCGAGGAGGCAATCCTTACGTTGGCGCACCATAGTCGTCATACGCCGAGTACGCAGTCGACGTTCGATCGTATCGCACGTCATCGACCTCCGACTTACGACGGGGTTGCCGACCCCACTACTTTGGAGAGCTGGATCCGCGAGATGGGGAAGCTCTTCGACGCGACGTTTTGTCCCGAGCACGAGAGGGTACAGATCGCCGCATTTTACTTACGTGGAGAGGTCGATAACTGGTGGACGTTAGCTAAGGACGCGTACTTGCCGTTGCATTCGATGTCATGGACCGAGTTCGTCGATAAGGTCTAGGAGCGTTTCTACCCCGACGAGTTGCGGTGGCAGAAACAGGAGGAGTTTCTTACTCTTACACAGGGTAAGATGTCTGTCCAGGCGTACACCGATAGATTTACGGAGTTGTCGAGGTTCGCTACGTCTGTGGTTCCGTCGGAGAAGGATCGGGTCAGGCGCTACATCAAAAATCTAGATCCGAGGATTCACGTTCACGTGATCAGTAGTGGAGCGACGACGTTCCAGCAGGCCTACGAGTTAGCACTCAAGATTCAGGCATCGATGGCTGAGGAGGATTCGAGCAAGAAGAGAGCTCCGGTTCCGACGACTACAGCTTCGTTTAAGAAGCCCCGCTTCAGCGCACCTAGCAGTACCCCTCCGACCACGAGTTCGCATAAGGGTTTTGATGGCTCGAAGTGCCGAGGATGCGGCCGAGACTTCCACCCAGGGAAGCGGTGTGATGGTTCACCCATAACATGTTTTATATGCAGGAAGGAAGGCCATAAGGCGTCGACATGCCCCGAGAGGAAGCAAGACACTGAGGTTAAGCAGCTTCCGGCACCGACGAAGACTCCGATGAAGAACCGAGTCTACTGTATGACCGAGGCGGAGGCCGAGGTTCAGCCTGACGTCGTATCAGGTAGATTTCTTGTTTCTGGTGTGTTAGCCTTAGTTTTATTTGATTCTGGTGCTACTATTTCTTTTGTGGCTAGTAGTTTCGTCTCGAGGTCTAATCTTCGGGGCAGCCTTCCTGTTAGTTTAGTTATTACTCTCCCTTCCGGAGAGGATTTTGTTTGTCAGCGCGAGTTCCGAGGAGTGCCTATCGTGATAGCTGGGGAGCGAGCGAAGGCTGATCTGAAGGAGTTTCCGCTGATGGAGTTCGATGTCATACTTGGTATGGACTGACTGTCGAGGTATCGAGTGATCATTCGTTGCCGAGATCAGTCAGTGACATTCCGAGGATTTCAGGGCAACCGAGTTACCTACTCTGGGTTCGTCCTTAAGAAAAGAGTAAAGGTAATCTCTGCCTTGAAAATGAAAAAGCATCGCCAGAAGGGAGATATGGTGTATCTATGTCAGGTACGAGACTTGACTGAAGAGCATCTGTTGGACGATATAGTGATATACCTGTAGCGAGGGATTTCAGAGACGTATTTCCTAATGAGCTACCAGGAGTTCCACCTGAGCGTGATGCCGAGTTTCATATCGACTTGGTACCCGGGACAGCGCCGATTTCAAAGGCACCGTACCGGATGGCACCATCTGAGTTGCTAGAGTTAAAGACGCAACTCCAGGATTTGATCGATAAGGGCTTCATTAGGCCAAGCGTTTCTCCGTGGGGAGCATCTGTGCTCTTCGTGAAGAAGAAAGATGGTAGTATACGCCTGTGCATAAACTACCGAGAGTTGAATCGGGTAACTATCAAGAATAAGTACCCGTTGCCTAGGATTGAGGACCTGTTCGATCAGTTGCGAGGAGCAGGAGTGTTTTCAAAGATAGATCTTCGATTTGGATATCATCAGATCCCAGTCAAGAAAGAAGACATTCCGAAAACTGCTTTTCGTACTCGATACGGCCATTACGAGTTTGAGGTGATGCCCTTTGGCCTCACTAATGCGCCAGCCGTGTTCATGGACCAAATGAACCGGACGTTTCACCACTTACTCGATAAATGCGTCGTAGTATTTATAGACGATATCTTAGTCTATTCGAGAGATGAGTCTGAGCATACGGAACATCTCCGGATGGTACTTGAGATATTACGTAGTCATAAGTGGTTCGCGAAACTCTCCAAGTGTGAGTTCTGGCTTCGCGAAGTAGCTTTTCTAGGTCACGTAATCAGTAAGGAGGGCATTAAGGTAGACCCGGCTAAGGTTAAGGCTGTAGTGGATTGGAGTAGCCCGAGAAATGTGGCGGAGGTTCGTAGTTTTCTAGGTTTGGCCGGATACTATCGACGATTCGTCCAGGACTTCTCCAAAATTGCTAGGCCCATGTCTAGTCTCCTACAGAAGGAGGTCCGATTCGTTTCGACGGAGGCTTGCGAGCAAGCATTTCAGCAGTTGAAACAGAGATTAGTCTCTGTTCCGATTCTTACCCTCCCGAACGATGAGGAGGACTTCGAGGTCTATAGTGATGCTTCGAAGAATGGCCTAGGTTGTGTGCTCATGCAGGGTGGGAAGGTCATCGCTTACGCATCGAGACAATTGAAGGTGCACGAGCGTAACTATCCTACGCATGACTTGGAGTTAGCGGCTGTAGTATTCGCGCTCAAAATCTGGAGGCACTATCTCTATGGCGGTTCGTGTAGAGTATTCATGGATCACAAGAGCCTCAAGTACATCTTTACTCAGAAGGACCTCAATATGAGGCAGAGACGATGGCTTGAACTGATTAAGGACTACGACCTAACGCTTAACTATTGCGAGGGCAAGGCGAACTTGGTCGCAGATGCGCTGAGTCGCAAGCATCGCTTGAGCTTCAGTAGAAGTCGTAGTTCCGTCAGACTTCGTCTGACATCGATGAGTGCCGAACCTGATTTAATTCAGGAACTGCGCGAGGGTCAGCAAAACGACCCACAGCTAGCTAGGATTCGAGAGGCTCTGCGGCAAGGCAGAGCCGTAGGTTTCGAGATCCCTTCCGATGGTGGTCTGCGATTCCGAGGGAGGTGGTGTGTACCGGACTGTTTTAACCTTAGGAACAGAATTATGTCTGAGGCACATAACTCGCCCTACTCTGTTCATCCTGGCGGTAACAAGTTATACCAGGACCTCAAGGGCCAATTCTGGTGGCCTAAGATGAAGAGGGACGTAGCAGAGTTCGTAGCTCGATGTTTAGTCTGTCAAAAGGTTAAGATCGAGCATCAGAGACTAGGAGGTCTGTTGCAGCCACTACCTATTCCGACCTGGAAATTTGAGTCGGTATCTATGGACTTCGTGGTTAGCTTACCCACCTGTAATGGCTTGAATGCTATTTGGGTCATAGTGGATAGGTTGACCAAGGTCGCTAGATTCATTCCGATGAAGATGACCTGGTCTATGGAGCGTCTAGCGGAGGCGTATACTCAGGATATTATCCGACTTCACGGAGTTCCGAGGGAGATTGTTTCTGATCGGGATCCGAGGTTTCTATCTCGTTTCTGGAAATCAGTTCAGGAAGCCTTCGGGACGAAGTTGAAGTTGAGCACCGCTTTTCATGCGGCGACTGATGGTCAGACTGAGAAGACCATCCAGACTTTGGAGGATATGCTTCGAGCATGTACTCTGGAGTACCATCATTCTTGGGTACGTATGCTTTGCTTGATAGAGTTCTCCTATAACAATAGCTATCACTCCAGCATCGAGATGGCTTCGTACGAGGCCCTGTATGGCAGGAAATGTCGGAGTCCTATATGTTGGAATGATATTAGCGATTCTGTGGCTTTGGGACCTGAGATGGTATGCGATACTATCGAGAAGGTCCGAGTTATCCGGTCTAAGATGCAGGCCGCTCAGAGTCGTCAGAAATCCTACGCCGATAATCGACGTAGACCGCTGGCTTTCGAGGTAGGTGACAAAGTCTTGCTTAAGGTTTCACCTTTCAAAGGAGTGGCACGCTTCGGTCAGAAGGGGAAACTCCGACCGAAATATGTGGGACCTTACGAGATACTGGAACGAGTTGGGGAGGTGGCGTACCGATTGGCTTTACCACCTAGTTTATCTAGTGTGCATGACGTATTCCATGTTTCCCAGCTAAGGAAATATGTACATGATCCTACCCACATTATTCCAATGGAGTCGGCCACGTTTGAGCCGAATCTGACTTTTGAGGAGCGACCCGTCTAGATCTTGGATCGGGAAGTGAGGACCCTTCGGTGTAAGCAAGTCCAGCTCGTCAAGGTGTTGTGGAGAAATCAACACCATGAGGAGGTGACTTGGGAGACAGAGGCGTCCATGAGGCAGAAGTATCCGGAGTTATTTGAGGGTGAGCGATCTCCTTTGCCTTAAATTTCGGGACGAAATTTCTTTAAGGAGGGGAGGTTGTAACGACCCTAATTTTCATGATATTTCTACCTTGACTTATGTGTATTTATGTGGTGTTATGTATAGTTCAAATTTATTTTTGAACTATTTATTTTATTTTATGTGAATAATTTCGATTTAATTCGAATTATTTTATTTGCAGTTATTATTGTTTATGTTAATTATTATTTAATTAATTAGAATTTTTATTATTATTTAATTTTCTAATTAATTATTTAATATTTTGGGCTAAATCGATTTAAGCATGATTAATCATGCGGTTTTTGCAAGTTAGCCCAATTGATCACGAGAGCCCAATTTTGGCCCATGTTGCAAGCCAAAACCGGCCCCCCTCCTTATGCATGGCAAGTTTTGCCACTTGCCTTGTGTTCACACCTTAACTAACTCTATATATAGATGAGTTAGTAAGACTTGATGATCCATTTGCTCATTTGCCATCCTAACATATTTGCTCATCAAAAGTTCAAACACAAAACTCCCTCTCATTTGCTCCCAAACCCCACGCCATTTTTGGCTATAATCACCATCAATTGTTCATCATCAATTCTAACCTTAAACTTAAAGATTCAAAGTCTATTGATCTTTAAGTATCCTAAACACAATCTAAACCCAATTGTTTCAATCAAGATCGTTGGTTTGGGTTTGGTTTGATCGTGTTCGTGTGGGAGCCGTGTGGTTCGAGTGGGTTCGTGTGGTGGATCGTGTTGATCAAGGTGGTCCGTGGTGGTGGCTGTGCATCACAGCCGTACAGCAGGGCCGTGTTCGAAGTGGTGTTCGTGTGCAAGGACCGTGCCGTGTGTGTGTGTGCCGTGCCGTGTTCGTGTGTTGTGCGTGGCTGGGCCGTGTTCTTTGGGGTAGTTCCGGGCAGCAATTTTTGTGTTGATTTGTGTGTTAATCTTCAACAAGGTAACATACTTTCTCAACTTAATTGGTATACTATGATTATAGTATAGATTAAATGCATGTATGGGTTTATTTGTTGAAGTTTGATCATGTTTTCATGTATGAATTGCAAATCTAATTTTATGTGGTTTAATGATGATTTTGGGGATTGAATATGTTGATTTTATGGTTGAATAAGTTGGTTTTAAGTTCATGAATTTTGAGTGATAGTAAGTTGGTAATTTCATGGTTGAAAAGTTGAGTTATGCGTGTGATGTATGTATGATTGGATGAGTTCTTGGTTGAAGTTCTTGAATCTTGATTGAGTTCTTGGTTGAAGTTCTTGAATCTTGATGAGTTCTTTATGAGTTCTTGGTCGAGTCTTGAAAGTTAAAGAAAGTAGTATTGATTAAAGAAAGTCAAAGAAAATGTTAAAGAAAGTTAAAGAATGGATTAAGAATGTTGATTATTGTTGGTTAGACTCAAGATTAAGGCGTAAAGGCAATTCTTGAGAATAACTTCGTGTTTTAACTGATTATTTTCGAGAATCAAGGCGCAAAGGCAATTCTTGAAATTAATTAAGTTACGATTAAGATACTAAGATTTTAAAGATTTATTTAAAGATTAGCTTGATTCCGTAGCTAGACACCTAAAACTTAGAGTAAGATTATATGTTTTTGGGTTAAGACGTTGCCCCTATTCCATCCGCGGTATTGGGATAGTTGGAGTCTTACTATGTTGTCTTCGGATGTGGATTTCCAGTAAGATTGGTTTCACGGGACTTGGGAGTAAGATTCTCATTTCCTAACATAGTAGAAAGTTCGAATGCGTAAGATGCGTTCGTACGAGCATAGTCCGGTCTAGTGTATGAATGATTGCGCCAAAGATAAGTTGGATAAGATATTTGAGCCGAGTTTGGTTATTGGATGATTTTCGCGTGTTTTGATATTTGATTTGTGCTATGTTCATGTGTATTCCCATTAGGGTGAGTCAGTTATGTTACTCGCCACTGATGGTGGACTGTTGTATATTTTCCAGGTAATTCTGATGACGAGGCTCTTGCTTAGTTTCGGGTTGGGCGAGCGTCGATATTTTAATATGATTGTATTTTCATTATTTGTTGATTTTGGATAGTATTAGACTATAGTATGGACTCGTATACATTTGATTGAACTCTGACATGTGTTTGGAGTTTATAGTATATTAGACTTTTCGTTTGACTTTTGGTTTAGTATTGTACAAACTTGTGGGTATTTGTACTTTTGGAGTTATAATAATAATATTTGAGGTATTAGTTCTAATTCTTAAGTATTTGAGTTGTTAGTTATGACTATTCGACTCGTCGGTTTCTTCCGCGCCGATTTAAGCGAGTCGGGTCGTCACATCTAGTAAAATGTCTAACAGAAACGTTACTGTCAGACCGGTCTGACACAATACCTTCTCTTTAAATAATTTAATTTATTTTCATCTATGTTTCTTTTACTCGTAATTTTATATGCAATCATCTACGTAACTGGAAATTACAGGTATCGTCCTCTCATTAATTCACAGTTTTTATTTATTTTTATAATAAATAAATAAATAATTTTCCTTAAAAATTAAAAAAAAAACCACCTAAAATAAGGGGCTACACAAATAGGTAATTAGAGCTATAAAAATTGAGTAATTATATAGAGCTATAAAAAAAAGGATTCCTATTTTTTAATAACTAAAAAATTAATAATTTTCTTTATACAACAAAAAAAAGCATCTATTTACTACTAAACTAGTAATTGGAATTTCATGTGTCGGCCTTTTATTAATTCTATGTGTATTTAATAAATAATTTTCCTTAAAAAAACCCATCTATCTACCTACTAAAATCATAAATTACATGTGTCAGCCTCTAATTAATGCTATTTTTTAATAATAAATTATAAATAATTTTCCCTAAAAAACCTAAAAAAACCATCGTCTACATACTACTAAATTAGTAATCGAAAATTACACGTATCGGCCTCTCATTAATTAATTTTTTAAAATAAAAAAAATAATGTTCCACAAAAAAAAAATCACCTACTAAAATAAGGGGCTACACGGATGAATAATTAGAGCTATCTAAGAAAGTATCCCTATTTTTTTTATAATAATAATAATATTCTTTTGAAAACCAAAAAAAATAAAAAAAAAATCATGTACTACATCATCTTCATCTACTTAATACTAAAGTAGTAACCGGAAATTACACGTGTCAACCTCTTACTAATTCCAAGTCTCTGTTTTTTTAATAAATAAATAAATAATTTTCATTAAAAACTATTACATTAATTTTAATCTTATTACTAAAGCTAAATTAATATAAATAATTTTCTTAAGATATCATGCATGTCACGTATGGAACGTGTTATGAACTAGTTCCTAACTAATTAGGAGCAATGAGCTAAGAGTGAGAGATAGTTCAGGTGGTTAAAGCCTCCCTCCCAATTTCAGATGATTCTGGGATCAATTCTTATCAGACCCCTTATGGCTCATTCGCACCAAAAAAAAAGGAAAGGAACTAATGTTGGCCTATTTGCAACAAGATAAATTTTGATACTCCCTCTGTTCAATATTAGTTATTTCATTTTGACTAAAAAGCTCTCATATTTTTTAGTCAAATAGAGCAATTAATATTGGACGGAAGGAGTAATTCCTAATTAATTAGGACCTAAATTCTTTGTGGCCTGGAAGATATGTGCTTGTAAAAGCGACCAATAGTCTTAGAAAAAAATTAGGCCGAAAAATGTAAGATCCACGAGTTTTGTTAGAGTTCATGTCAAAGAAAGCTTCTTTAATTTGGTTCTCTGTAAGCTGATCAAGGAGGGAAGGGGGATTATAGGCAGAGGTGTAACGCTTAGTAAATTCTGTCAAAAGTACTTGCACAATGGGGATTTAATCATAATGCCAAAACCCTAGATCATAGCAAATAGAATAAATAAGTCCAGATTTAAACAGAAATATGCAGTAATGCTGGATGGCAGTGTGAACAGAAATGGATAAAAACAATTGAATGATGCTTGGGAGAAAAAAAATAGTTACTATCTGAATATTACAACAGTGTCAGAACAAAAGTATCCTCTAAAAGAGTTATTACCATACTTACCCCCCCCCCCCCAAAAAAAAAATATATAAGGAAAGAAAAAAAATATATAAGGAAAAGAAAAGATTGTACTAATGATGCTTCAAAGAAATAAATAAATCAATTCACTAAGTGTTTTAAACAGCTCCATTCTCACCAACATCAAGGTCAAAAAAAAAAGGAGAGGGGGGGAAAGGAAGAAAAAAGAGGGTTACATTCATCTTAGACTTTGGAGTGGCAAACTGGTAATATGAAACATCCATTTAACTTTTGGTTGTAGGAGAGCTACAAACACAAATCTCCCCGACCTTCATCCTAACACATAGTGAAGAACAAAGCTGCACCTAATCTGGTGCGTCTCTCTTTTTTTTTGGATTGTTTAGCAGCAGCCAAGGCTAAATATAATAAACAAAAAGGAATTTGTGGCCGGCGATTATAAATAATCGGAGCTGTGACCTGAAAAAATGAAGACAAGTTTGCTTCCTCGACGTATTTTGTGACAGCAGCTGCAAGTTTTGAGAGGCACTTTTAAGTCATCAAAAGGCAATCGGGCCACTTTCAATTAACTGTTGGTGCTGTGAGGGGAAAACGGCCTTCTGCTTTTCTCAGATAATCAACCCCCCCAAAAAAAAAGGTTAACAAACTATATATCTTCCTCCTGAGCCAACTTTTATGCATAATACATGTACAAACTGTTTGCTGCAGCACAAGCAATTGAGTTTTCTGATGGGTGCCAAGCCAGGTGAAGCAATTTAGTAGTGAAGTCAAAAGAATTCCCATTTGAATCAACACCTGGGCTTTCAGATCCTGCCACAAACGTAGATTTCCAGTTTCAGTGAGATTATTTTTTTTTTATAACCTATGAGTTAAATGTGGATTTACAATTTTACATAATGTAGAAATAGTTATTAGGAACATCATCAAAATAAGTTAGTGAAGGAGGGGAGGAAAAACAACCTCGTCTAACAACACGTGTTATGCTGCTCAAAGACCTAGAGGGTCTTGATGGAGTTTGTACTTGTCTCCTGTAATTAGCAGAATCAAGTTGTCAACTAAATTTCATTTTCATATAAGATATGTTGCTGGTTTCTTTCATTTAATAACAAAAGTACCTCATTGGATTTTTGCTAGCCTCCAAAGTTGTCGCCTCTGTACTTCCAGGAGCACAACCAAACACACGGAAAAGATTGCTGGAACACAATAGAATTTGCCTCAATTAAGTGCGTAAAGACTATCAACAATATTCTGAAAATTGCACCAAGTATATGCATTCATACCTGTAAGAACCAGTTGCTACTCGCTGCCCATCACCACTCAGGCAACACTCAAATTTATCAAAGATAGAATCATTTTCATACAAGTCACAGAGCTGCAAGAATGAATCATCAATATGTGATTTTGTAGAACTCCACAAATATAGCATCTAAATGCCATAGGAATCAGATCTCACCTTAGGTCTTAAATATTCATGAACTTGATAGGTTGCAACAGGACCTGAATCCATATTGATGTCCCATAACTGAAATCAAAAGATTGAAATAATAAATAATAAATAAAAATAAAATAAAAGCAATTACAACAGAAACAATTGCCTTAAAAGTCCTTTCTTAAGCTCCCCACCAAACAAAACACTCCACCTCTTACAGCCCAGCATACTCAGAAATAATTTAAAAAAAAAGGTTGTCATTAAAACTTTAGTAGGAACCAATATTCCAGTTACCAAAATCATCGGTGCTACAGGTAGCAATACTAGCACAGCAGCAGATATTCAAGTGCGCAATCCAATCATGTGTTGCTACTTACTAATGTTACTAGAGGTATAAATGTAGCAAGTAACCCGATACATACATTGACTAACAAACCAATTTAAACGAATCATGGATCTAAGTGTGGAAGATATGCAAATTGTTTGGCCTAGGCACACTACATCTCTCAACAGTCTTAGGCTCTTAGCCCCAAAACTTCAGTATGCCGCAAGCAACATAGGACACTAATGTGCTCTCTATCAAGCATTTACCGATCCAAAATTTCGAAAGATATTGAAGCACAACCATCATCAAAGTTATTGCTTTTTAAATTATAAATATGAACATATTGGATAACCTATCCTTTGTCCTTTTTGTGGAAAATGGCAGGGAGGAGGAAAGATAGACAAGCAAGGAAACCATGAAATGGACAAAATAAGGACAGACACCTACTGGACCAAGAGAAGGGTTTAACCCATTAAGCAACCCTTCCATATAATATAATTCAGTACTGTGCATTGAAATACCCAATTTAGGCAGCCATTCAACCCTGATTTTTATTATTTTTAAATTTTCGGGCAGATATGAGGCATCAGAAGAGTATAACACCTTAAGTGTCATGTAATCACGGCTAAGTATATATCTCCCATCTTTTGCAAATTTAATATCTGAAATGGAGGCAATTATCTCTGTAAAAAAGGATCTTGAACCAGGTGCTTCCTGTTCCTCAAATCTGCATGCACAAAATATCATCTTCAAATAGATAACAAAATAACGATCAACAAATCAACTTTAACTTCTGTGTATAACAATGCTTGCTCATTCCCCCTACCCAATATGCACACACAAGGATGCAAAAGAAAATTATAAAGAAAAAAAAAAACCAGCATTCTTTTTCCCTTGACCTTGTTTTTCAGAAGATTGTACATTATATGGAAACAGTAACAGTAATTACTCACAATTTTGCATGACTATCACATAGTGCTGATTGTCGTAAATCAATGAGGCGTATTGATCCCTTTGAGCTACTGTAGGCCAACGTATTACAATGAGAAGGGTGAAACTCAGCTGATGTGATAACCTCTGCAAAACAAAAAGGACGTGTCTTACTATAAAGAGAAACAAGATCACAAGTGCTTGTGTGGGGGAGTGGGAGTATGGTGTGTGTGAGAAGCGAAAGTTCCTAATTAAAAGGGCAAAAATTTGTCAAAAAAACTAAGAAGGTTCTAACGTTTTATGAACCCTGAAACTTTTTTAAAAAAATTAACACAAAGTTGTAGAAAACCTTTGGTAGCATAACTTTTGGACAAAAACTTTGAAATATAACGCAATTATTCCAAAGATTTGGCCTTTAGGAACAATTCTATAGATATAAAATTGGAAAGGAGAACACAATTGGAAACTCTAATTAACCAAATCCTCATTTTGATGTTCATTTACCCCCCCCCCTATTTCACCGTTTTTAATCCAAAAGTTGTGCTACTAAAGGTTTTCTACAACTTTGTGTTGTTAAATTTAAAAAAAAAAGAAGTTCCAGGGTGTTTTTCACAAAACGCTAGTACTTTCAGGGTTTTTTAGACAAATTTTCCTTAAAAGGGATTAGGGAATAGGGACAAAAGCTTGAATGAGATAATCATCACAAATTGTCAACATTCTTCTATATAACATCTATAGCATGCATTTACAATAAAATATAAATTTCATTTTCAAGAAAAAACTTCCAAACATCCAACATTTGTCCCCTAATCAGAACATATATTGCAAAGTTGTTGTCTTTGTACACAAGACTACCAACTAGCTCAATATCTATACATTGATTAAAAAGTGTTATTTACACCGTATTGCACCACGTAGGCAACACGAAAGATAGATTTCACATGTGCTTAAATCAAAACTAAAAATGGGAAGAAAAAAAAAAGTTTTTAGTAAGATTCGACCTTGGAACCTTGTAGCTGCTAGGCTACTACACATTCTCTAACTACTAGGCTACTACAGTTTTTTTTCTCAACAATCAAAATAGTTTATTTTATTATAAGCAAAGTGACTTGGGGCAATTGTATAAATAAGCAACAAAAATTACAAAACAGAAGAAAATTGTATGAGCCAGGGTAATGCCCGTGCTAATATCATTTGAAGCACTACACAACTTTCATCTACCTCAAGATGCTTTTAACTCTTCTCTCACTTCGGTTTCAACTTAATTAGCTTTATAGTTTATACACATCCAAAGATTTTCTACTTGTAATTAAGATGGGCATTGCCTATACACAGCGAGTCAAGAAAATATTCGATTATTATGTCTAACAATTTATTTGCCAGCTTCAATGCAGCAAAATAATATCAGATCTAATTCTCTCAATCATAACATGACATCCTTCTAGAAATACCCTCCAAAACATTGGATAGGGGAAAATTCTCCTGCCTCATCAAAATACATTTGAAGAGAAAGCAAATAAAGGCAATTCTTTCAGAATAAGACAATGAGTGAACTGATCTACAAACAAAATACTAGAGTGTAACCAGTGCAGGCAAAAACCACTGTATATTGAAAGAATGGTAAAAGGAAAAGGCATGAGATTATATATACCAGTGAGATCCTCCATATTTTGGGGCTTTACATCAACAATATTAAAACTCTGATTACTGATCTCCAAGTTCCAAAGGTTTATTCTTAAATCATCTGCTGATATAAACGTTTCTCCATCACTGTTACAAAGATAAAACCAATAGTCAAGGAAAACCACAACATAACCCTCAGTCCCTCACCATAGTTACAATGGTAAAGACCATCATCACTAAATTGCTAAGATTAATCCCAGATTGATTCAGTGATCTAACCACAATAAGTGGCAGAAACAATTTGCAAGAGCAGGCAACCACAAAGGACTAATCCTCATAGGTAACCCATTCTTCTCCAAATTAATAGCTTATGGTACCAGATTGATGCAGAAAGCATATAGTGGTATGCAGGTGGGAAAATCAGTAAATAATTATGTTCAGTGTCTGAATGGAAATGCAAGGTAGCCATATAAGCCTTGATTATACATAGAGCCAGCAACTAACCCAATAATAACATATCAATACTTAGTTGATGAAGCAATGAAGCACAAAAGTATAATTCAATGTCTTCATAAAATACACAAACATACCAAATCTAAACATAAACAAGACTTCTCAATATCCTGATTTTTTTAATACCATTCTAACAGCAATTATTACTGTTGCCATAAGTTCCACGAAATAAAAATTATAATCATGGAAAAAGGCATATAAACTTACATACATGGTACCACCCCAGTATTTGCAAAACTACACTACTGCATCAAGAGAATATTAACCTGTTATTCGAAATAGAATTGATGTGATAATCATGAGCATGAGCATACACTCTTCGACATCTAGCAACAAGGCTTGTCTCATTGCTGGTGACCTGCAAATTCAAGGTAATCAGCATTATCATCTGGTAAAATAAGAGGGACAACAATTATTCATCTAATGACCAATAAAAATAATCAGCACAAAAACTGACAATGTAAATTCATGACAGATTGCAGATACTACAAGCTCAGTAAGATGGAAAAAAAAATGTGCCAGCACACCCATTGTTTCCAGTAAAGTACATCATATTGTTTTTTTAATTGAAGTTTAGATTGTTTTTCGAGGAACATATCTCTTCATTTGACATAAAGAAAACCTATGTCCTCTGAACAAAAAAAATTACCTAAACCACCTATATACACTAACTTCACCAGACATCCAAAGCAAAAGGTGACTCAAATAGCAACAAACAGTCAAACACAGATCAATATACTACATGTTGGCATGAACTTGATTCACAATTTTCTCCCAAGAGGAAAAGGTCATTAAATTAATGAAAACAAAAAGGGATTTTTTGAACTTGATGTTAATCAAATTATAATGTCACAATGAAGATACAAGTCTCGGAGGCCTATGTTACCCATACTCCTCATTTCACCTCAAGTACCCATGTCGAATCCTTGACACTCGGACATGGATATGAAACTCGGCCAATTCATTTTGGGCCAAAATCTTGAAATTGTTTTCACAAAATAGCTGAAGCGGACACTTGGACACATACCCATATCGGACATGGGTATCCGAGTCTGAGTGACATAATCGGAGGCGCTGTGAAGGGAGGGGGGGAGGCAAGGAAAATCCATTCCTAATCTAAATGAGAGATCAAGCTCAACTAACTGCTGCTACACAACTGAAACAGGATAAAACTAGATGGGGTACAACTACCACAGGTAAACGCAGAGATGAAATCCCTCCTGTTGGAAATGACTCGTTATTAAAAGAATTGGGCAATTTGTCCGGATATCCTCCATTCACAAGATACGGCTTGGAACTGCTTGAAACACTTGAACTAGCAATAGAACCATTTCCTGCAGCCTTGGAAGGGTCCACATTCATATCAGCTAACTTCTTTACCTTCTTTTCTTGGACCTGGAAAAATTTGCAATCAAGTGGTAATAACATTAGATACAAATGATAAGAAAACCTGCCTAACTAGTGACACCAAATAGAAGAGTTTGCCTCATGTATGATCTGCTTATCATTCATGAAATGAGCTCAACTATACGGAACAGAAAATTATATCAATCAAATACATGCAAGAGCAGCATTGTACACCAAAGACTCCACATATGATTCAGCAGTATAGCTACTGCACAAAAAGGTTCAAGCAAACCTGCAATAGTATCGTACAATATAATAGATTCCAACTTCTATAACTTCTCTCCTTAATCAGCAACTTCATAATAAACAAGAAAGCTCCTCCATCATACTCCTACTTTGGAATAGAAGCCTTAATATAAAAAATAGGCCAAATCAATAAGCCAAGATACTTTATCAACTAATTACTACTGCCATTTCCAGAATGCTTAGTATGTTCCGATCCTCAATTAAATCCCTATCAGGAAGAAACTCTAACTCTAGAGGTTCGGCAATCACTTTCACAAGTATCTAAAAATACAACCACCACCCCTACAACCGATATTATATTATTTCGATACTTCCATTTACCTCAGAAACCATGTGTCGACCCATTGTGTCAGACACAACAAGACACTTGAATACTTCACTTCAATTTTATACAAAATGAAAAAATGCGATGCTAGGATAACCATATCAGAGTAGATACTTTATCCATATGTGATAGCCAATAATAATAATAATAATAATAATAATAATAATAATAATATGTGAGTCAACTTGTAAGTCTATAACAAAGCACTCGGAAAACAAATGTGAGTCAATCTTAGTGCCATTGCAAGATAAAGGCAAAAATTCTTACCTTCCAAAACTTAATGGTCTTATCATTGGTAGACAAAAGGAACAATGCACTATTTGCAGTTTGGCACCATCTAATTTTGTTGATTTTCTCCTCTATCTCCAAACTCTTCAGGTAGTCAAACTGATCAATAAGAAAATAAAACTCGTCAATTCATCACAACAGAAACAGAAAAAGCTTGCAGTATAAAAAAGAGTTCATACCTAAACAACCATGTAGATAATAGTTAAGAGTTACCTCAGGCTCGTGACTCTGAAACTCTGTTTTATAACGGAACTCCGGATGCCTACTAATGGGATAGTCCACCCTCTCAAGATCCCTTCTATTAACACCATGCTGCATAATGACACAGAAAACAAACCAGGATGAGCCTATGATAATATTTACTATTTAGTATGTGATTAGGTGATAGATAAGGACTTACATCTTTGGTGTCTGTCCTCTCAAATAAGACCACCCTGCCTCCACGATCACCAGTTGCTAGATGATCTCCAGTTTTATCAAACTCGATAGCTGAAATAATGTCAACTGCAAAAAGAAAGAAATAAGTCAGAAACTCAGGGCACATGGCCAACGGGCGACGGGCGCTGCACCGCTGCCTAATTGCTACAAAGTTCTGGTTTGAATATACCCCCTACCATGAACTAACCAAAGCTATAGCTTCTCGACCAAAAACAAAAAATTTGAACAAATTGTTTAATCTGTCCAGAAACAGCTGGTAACAAAATTTGATCCCTTTCTCATCCAAAGAAAATTCTAAACCTTTGCTCTCATTTCTATCACTTTCCCAACCAAAATCCACATTTCATTTACATCAAAAAGTTTGTTAAGTTTCACATAACTCAGAATTAACATGCAGAAATCAGAGGAAAAGGTTTTGGCTTGTAATCTTGTATTGAATAATGGACATTGAAATTTTAAAACAGCATAATCCTTGCTTAACTGGACACTTTGGACAGCTAATCCTGAAGAACTTCACGGATTACTTGCTACCGTAAATCCAGTGATTGTCTACTGACTTAATACTATATCATGCAGAGCCTAAGAGTGTTTTGCGTTAAGGATATGAACAAAATGTACGAGAAAGGGGGGTGGAGGTGAGAGGGATAGACAGGAACACAGGATGCAAGAACTGGAGAAATTAAAGAAATAAAAATATTTAAAATATATATATAAACTTGCAATGCAAGTCCAAGGCACCAACAAGTACCACTGAGAGATTTATTTTCTTCTCCTTTAAAAAAAAAATCATATCCTTTCAATTCTATAAGTTCTTGCAAGGAAAAATGCAAGCCTGTTTGTTCCCTCTCATATCTTCGTTTCCCCTTCTCTCAGATCCCCTTCCCTCTCCAACTTGCGAACCAAATACACAATAACAATGACAACCATTGGAGAGTGCCAGATAATCAATTCACCAAAATTACTTCTATGAGAATCAGCAGTCAAAGTGATTGCTTATCCAAGTACTACATACTATTCACAACACAAGAATAATGCTAGACAATTTTACCTCAAAGCTTCATACCCTAAATACAGATCATTCAGAGTAAGGAGTGAAAGTGGTGAAGCCATCAACTATGGTTTAAGAAAGTTAAACAATCAATCAACTCAAATTTTCCCATGATGCTTGTTCATGGAGGGTTACAGCCTTATCAATTAATGGACTTGGAAGATGCAAGCAAATAGCAGGCATCAACCAGCTCAGCTAATATTTATGTCATCACTCAAAGTTGGTACCCACCTGATTCAGTCCATAATGCAAACCCAATGGAACCATTTTCAGCTCTATTGAAGGCAAACTCATACCTTTGAAGACAAACTCATACTTCCCACTAAATCCTCCGAGACGAATAGATCAATCAGCATAAACCCCACCATTCAAAAAGCTGTTCTCTAGCTCCAAGCTCTCAACTAAACAAAGGTGTCCTCCAACAATACCGAAGAAAACTGATAAACACACCACCTTCTGAGCTTCAACCCTAGAAATGAAATCATTCATAATACGAGGGGGGGGGGGGGGGGGGAACTAACCCATGCTACAAAAAAAATGAAAAATTGCTAAAAAAATCCTGATCCACTGCATGGCCATTACGATATCAGAATAAACACTTCACGATCAACTTCATTATATACAAATATCACCCTACCCCACCCCCCCCTCCTTCCTAAGAACTACCCACTAAAATTCCCCTAAATCAACATTTTTGATAACCCAATCAATACAAATCCATATCAGATCGGATAAAACACAAGAGTCTCAAACCCTAAATTGATGACACAAAAATCAATCAATCAATCATAAAAGAATCGTCAATATGGATCTCACCTTCTTGAACTTCTTCACCTGCTGCCCTTTCACCAAAGACCTGAGAGAATTTCCACTCCAACGGAGATGGCGGTGGGCCAACACCGGGAACTTCACCACCGCCACTTCCGCCACCTCCATCAACACCGTTCATCTGCTTTGTCGCTCTAATGTCTCTCCCTAAACCTCTTTTTGGTTTTCTCTCTCCTAGGTCAAATCAGAGGGGCAAAACAAACTCCTGAGCTTTTACTCCTTCATTTAGAAAAAAAAAAATTGACAAATTGATGATTTTTGATCGAAGCTTTCAGAAATTAATCAGAAGATCAAATCAAAAAAAATCAGAAGAAGAAAAGATAAATGGAAGAGATTTCAATGGAAAATGTCAGCTTTTTGATTCCCAACATTCGAACATCAGATTTCGATTTCTCTTTCTCTCTCTTCTCTCCCGGTCCTATTTTCAGAGGATAAAAATGGGAATATTAGTTTTGGATTAAAAACGACTTCGAAACGATGGAAATTAAGGCAAAAAAACATGGAGGTTTTCTTTTTCTTATAAAAACTATTTAAAAATTCGGGGTTTTCAGTAAATTTTCTGTAAAAAAAAAATACAAAACCCAAAAAAAATATACTAAGTAATAAACTACAAGAACAAAATGCTTTTGGAGAAATTTTGGTTCCACTTTTGTTATACTTTTCCTTTTTACCCTTTTATTTATATATTGCTCTAATCTAACTAAGTAGAGTACACACTTGTGCTTCTTGTCTTTTTCACAAACCTTATTCCTCTTTTTTCTTTGCATTATTATTCCCTTTTTCTCTATATTTTTTAGTGCACCAATATCCACCGTCAACAACAGAGGCTAATCGTTTGCCCTGATATCTCCGCTTAGAGCGTCAACAATAGTTGTGTAGAAGGACTAGCTTGTAATTTTGTAAAACTTCAAGCTACAAGTTCAACCATTGTGAGAAAAGTGAGCTTGTTGCTTGACTCTAAGGTTGTTGCTCAACAAAACTTGTAGCTTGCAATTTTATTTTGCTTTTTTAAAAAATATTATGGTATTAAATGCTACAAGGAAAAATTGTATGTGGGTCAATTTCAAGCTACAAGGATTGTAGCTTGACATTGTGGGTAGAGGTAGCTTGAAAGTAGCTTAAAAATATGACATGTCACACAAAGCTAGAATGTTTGTAGCTCACTATTGCAATGATTACAAAACAATATTGTAACTATTTCTTTGTTATGAATTGTGAGAAACGGAAACAAATTTGTTTGGAAAACAAATCCACCAACCTTATTACCCTCCTATATCTAGAGAAAATAATTGTTGTTCTCAAATGGTTGTAACCATATATGTTTCATTGGTAATACTAGAGGTGATCATAGGTCGGGCCTGGTTCAGGCCGGGCTCAATGCATAAAATAAAGCCCATAGAGCGGGTCGGGTTCGGGAAGTGTCTAGTTCGGGCTCAAATTTCTTGGCCAAAGCCCGAAAAATTAGTCCGGGCTTGGCGGGTTTTTCGGTCCAGGTCTAAAAAATCAACTAAAAAGCCTAATTTTGAGTGTCCAAAGCCCGCACAAAAAAAATAAAAAAAATCGGGCTGGGCCCAAATTCGGGCTTAATTTTCATGCCCAACGCCCGAAAAAAATTGGGTCGGACTGCTTTTGATCAGCTCTAGGTAATACCAAACAACTAGTATTCTAGTAAGGGTAACATTATGTATTACTCTTTCCCTTTATTTGTTTAAAATTCATTACCTTTACTAATCTCATATCAAACACTTTCTTAGAGGTAAACAACTCCCCAATAATCTCTTCCTTTTCCGGGAGTTGGAATTTGAACTTCCAACCTTTTGGCTTAAAGGAGAATGCGGCTTTATACCACCATGCTAAGCCTCATGACCATTTTGCTTCCCTTTCTCTAATTTGCCTAATACACTAACGGTCCGTTTGGTTGTTAGTAATAAATTGTCGTAATGGTAATGAATTTATAGTGTAATTTTGGTAAGGAATAACCTTATAATCCCCATGGATAACAAATTATCATTCCCAAGCTTCAATTTTCTTCAAAAATTTTATTCACATCCATTACCATTGGAGATGGTGGTATTTGATGGGAATGGATATTTATGAAGAAAATTAGGTAAATTGGAGCTAAGGTATCACCACCATGGGAATGGATTTTGATTTCCCTTCCAAATTTAGTTATAGATCCATTCCCATTACCATCATCTATAACCGGTTACCAAACGGGCCATAAGGTTATGCTTGGATCAACATATTTTTTTTTCTTACCTGAACTTATATTATAGTCTGATTTAATCTTATTTGTTTGATCTGGATTTATAATTTTGTTTGACTAAACTTTAACTGTAAATATTTGCTAATCATAATATTTATATCAAAGGAGATCTTATTTTATTTATATTTAAATCTTAAGTAGCTTTCAAGTGTAATATTTATAATTTTTTGTCATTGAATTAAAGAAATTTAAAGTTTGAAAAACTCAAATAAAATTAATAAGCCTAAATTGATTTTATTATTTTTAATTTGATCTGAAATAATTAATAAGTATCGATGTAAGGTGAACAAAACACAACCTTACTTTTTTTTATTAATCTAAGCATTTCATTTATAATTTTTTGCATTTGTTAGATAGAAACCATGAAAATCAACATCTTTAATTGTAGGAGTGCATAAGCATAATACAGTAGAGAAGAAGACGAGAATAGAAAAGTCAAGAAATATAATTAGAGTGCTAAAACCAACCTATTTATATTTATATAATAAGTAATAAACACACCTACCTACCTAACCATAGTACACACTTAACCTTATTAGTTAAGGTACATAATTTTTATGAGAGATATCAGGTTAATCAATGTGTGATACAATTTTGTATCTCATAATGGCATTTTAACGTAATTTTGTTAAACTTTAGGGGCAAAGATCCAAGCAACAACTAAATAAGGAATGTTTAGATAATATATTTTCAACAAAATTACAAAAATGTCGTTTGATATATTTCCCTAACTTTTATACCCCCACCTTCTCAAGCTGAACAAGTCAGTCTCAGCTTACATAAGGAAAAATGTATGTTGGAAGCCATAGGCTTGGACAGAGCATTAGCAAATTGCTATTACGTTGATATATGATGTACATTTATGAAACCATTTATGAAACCATTCTCAACTTGTTCTCTAAGGTAATGCATATCCCGCCTGATGTGCTTTGTTTTCTCATGATTCATTGGATTATTAGCCAAATGTTCGACAAATAAGTTGTCACAATACATAAGAATTGGAAGGACATATTACATTGTTCACAAAACATATTATAAGAAGTCCAACTACCTAGGTTACTTCACTTGAACAAAATGGTTGGCTCCTATATTCAGCCTCTGTAGATGATTTGCTTGCAGTTGGTTGCTTCTTTATCTTCCATGAAGTCATGTTGTTGGCAAGAAAAACTGCACAAGTGCTCAAAGATCTACTTGTAAAGGCACAACTTCCCAAATTTGAGCCACTATATGCCTTGGTATTTAAATCTGATGTAATTGAGTAATATATATACTCCCTTTGTCCCAATTTAGTTGCTACATTTTGACTTGTAGCACTATTCACGTGTGGTCTTTGACTACTTCTAGTTTTATAAACGTAAGGAAAAACATAATCATGATGAATCTAGTTTAATTAATCTCAACATGTACTTTTCGAATATATAATTTTAATAATTTTTTATTATGTGTAATTCAAGATATTTTTAATTAAAGTCGTACCTCAGGAAATGTGAAAAATTGAATGTAGGAACTAAATTGGGATAGACAAAGTAGATATCATAGTCTAAAGTACCCTTGAGATAATTTAAAACATGCAAAGTTGCTTTCAAATGTGGAGCTCTTGGTTGATACATGAATTGTCTCAAGTGTTGGACCATATATGAAAGACCAGATTCAGCGAAGTAAGTTAACCTTCCCATAATTCTTCTATATAGTTTAAGTACTTGTTTGGTTGCAAATAAGTAATAGAATTTCCAAGGCAATTTATTTTCCCATGATTTTTTATTTATTAAGTTGTTTGGATGAACATGGAAAATAAAATTTCCCTTGCAAGTTCAACTTACCTAGGGGACCTAGGTGAGTTACTTCCTCCATTTTGTAGGAAATGAAACTTTCTAGAAATTTGACATTCCTACATTTTTTTATAACCAAACAAGTTTCCATATTCTTATTTCACAGGAATTTACAATTCTCATGGAAATTGTTGTTTACCAAACAAGCACTGAGTTTATCAAGTATATATCTCCTTCTATGCCAAATTTCAACCCTACTGACAATGGTGAGCAAGAAGTTTGAATTGCAATTTGACATTCTAACATCAAATTAAATATCATTGATATATATATACTCCCTCCGTAACATATTAATGACAACGATTTGACATAAAGTAGAGAAGAAAAATGTCAAATCGTTGTCATTAATATGTTACGGAGGGAGTACTTTCTTCTGGGACGTGAAGGTACTTGATTCATTTCCTCTAACCTCTACATTAAGTCATTAATGTAATTGTACGTGCATGTGGCCTACATCTTTGATTGCAAAAGACAAGTCTAGATCTCTTTTTACCTTTGTGTAATAGGGAAATGATTTTGGCACTTCCTAATTTGATTTTGGCACTCCTACTCCTCTCACAGTTTCACATGAATAGTAACACTAAGGAGTGCAAAAATCAAGCAACCATGAGAATATCATCCAATCTAGCCTCTTGGCTTGTACCACGAACCCCAAATTGCCCTTCGAATTGAACTCCCCTTCTACCACCAACCTCACTTCTACCACATATCGAACTCCCCTTTGAACTCCACCAAGCCTAAATCAAACCTTCCTTCATCCTCCACCAAACTTCCCTTCATCCTCCACTGAACTCCCCAAATCACAAAATCGTCAAATTTAGGGTTCAAATTGCAGCGGTGGTGGTTTAGAGATGGATTTTGTGGCTTGTAGATGGTGTTGCGTGGTTTGGAGGTGGTTTTCGTGTGCGGTGGTGATGGAGGTGATTTTAGGGCTTCGATATGATGGAGGTGGCGCATCATAATTCAGCTAATGATGGCGATTGTGGTTTCGTGGGTGATGTTGGTATGGGTAGGTGGTTTTAGGGCTGATAGTAGTTTGGGTTGGTGGTTTCCGCAAATTATTACAGGGTCCCAGAACCACGTAGCTTTACGTGGTCCCTTGCCAAAACGACGTAGTTTTGGAGTTAAAAAAAAATTTGTTTTTGGTTTTTCCGTAAAAACAGTTTCTAAATTCACGGAAAAATCAGTTTTTTTTGTAAAATCTCTTATTATAGAATTCCTATTTTCAAGGAATATTGTGTATTATTTGTTCAACATATTATGATTTTGAATAGGATGAAGATTTTGGTTCACATTGTTATTGAAAAATGATTATTATGCTTTTGAATATGAAGATTTTCTTATGTTTTTATGAAGTTTGTTTTGTACTTTGGGAATGGTGTTAATTATGCGTATAATATGTTACATTCATTAGTTCTTTATTTAGATTTATGAATATTGTTTTAAAAAAAAATGAATATTGTATTGACATAAAATGAATATTGTGTATTATTTGTTCAGCATATTATGATTTTGAAGAGGATGAAGATTTTGGTTTCATTGTTATTGAAAAATGATTATTATGCTTTTGAATATGAAGATTTTCTTATGTTTTTATGAAGTTTGATTTGTACTTTGTGAATGGTGTTAATTTTGCGTATAATATGTTACATTCATTAGTTCTTTATTTAGATTTATGAATATTGTTTTTTAAAAAATGAATATTGTATTGGTAGGAAATGAATATTGTGTATTATTTGTTCAACATATTATGATTTTGCATGGGATGGAGAATTTGTTGTTGACAACGTTTTTGATGAAGAATTTGCTAAAAAAATGTAGATTATAAAGATGAAATATGTAGATTGTTGTTTTGTGTTGCTGAGTTTATGAGAGAAGTGAAAGTGTTTTCTTGAAAACAGAGTGAAATAAGGAACCACGCAACAGAGTGAAAGGGTTTATTGTTTCTATTTTTGGGGAAATATATATTTTTTTTAAAAAAAAAAACCTTCCCACGCGCGAGACCACACAGCATTGTAGTCCCGGGACTACAGTATAATTGGGTTGTTTCTTGGGATTAATTTGTGGGTGATATGAGTTTAATTATGCTTTAATGATAATATTAGAAGTTATAAACAATGTATTAATGTGTTTAGTAATGACATTTTTGTAAATAAATGGATTTTTTTCACCAAAAATAGAAAGAGAATGAATTGTTGAAATTTTTGTGTTGCATCCAAAAATGGAAACAAGTGAAATTTGTATGTTACGGAGTGAATGTCTCTATTATATAAGCCAACAAGGGGAGCCATAGTGTCCTTCATGGAAAAGTCTATGTTACCCCCTCAAAACTTTTTAGAAATTCAATTAGCATCACTCCTAACTATTAAGGAAAATTATTACAATTTTTTTTAAATTTTTTAAAATGAAAATATTACAAAATATAATATTCTTAAAAATAAAATAAAAAACCAAATTTTTTTGAACCCTCTATATATAGACATCCATATTGATATAGTTTTTCACAATATTAAAATTTTATATTTTGATTATCGTAGAAAGCTAATAGTCGATAAAATATAGTAAATGTTTTTTTATGATTATGTGAATGAGTGTGAATTTGACAAATATTTTAATTAATTGAACAAATAAACTTCGTTTATTTTAGACAAATTAAAAGATACATTTACAATATCATCGCATGCAAAGAGTGCACATAATACTAGTATGCTATATGTCATGTAAGGAACCAAAAAATAGTCAAACCTAAATATGATCATAATTTTGAAAATTAATAACCAAAAATCGTACGAAGTAATTATTTTTATTTTTCAATTTTTTTAAAAAAAAAATAGGAAATAAAAATAGTGATTTTCACTTTTCTATTGTAAAGTTTTAAAGTCAAAATAATTTAAATAAACTTTGCTAATTTTTTTGTTATGTATACAAACGAATCCGATCCTTTTATTTTGGGGGCTGCTAACACTTCAAATTATGTTTAAAACATATCTTAAAGGGCATTATGGTAACTTCCATGCATATAAGTTAAAGTAAAAGTTTGGTGTTTTAACTAATAAAAATTTGACTTATTGAAATAATGCCAATTTTTTTTTTGCAAGAAATAATGCCATTTGAGATATGTTCTAAACATCTCAAATTGAGGTGTTAGCATTTCCCTTTTATTTTAAGCGTCACCTGAATCTTGAATCTTTGACACCGTAAATTATTGGCTGATCCCGGGTCCAAAACGACCTCGTTTTGCTCATCATTTTAAAAAATTTCACACTGCAATTTTCTTCTCTTCTTCCCGCTGCTTCATTTTCGCACTTTCACACCATTTTTGCACCTCCATTTTTGTTCTTATTATTCATCAAATCTTGAGCATTTTATTTTTTCAAATATAGTTTTTTTTTAAAAAAAAAATTCTGTTATTTTCTTTCTTTTTAACAACAATATTCACCAAAATATTCACATATTTTTTTTTTGAACATTTGTTATTTATGTGGTGAATATTTGTATTCAGTTGGTGATATATAAGTGTTGTGAACATATTTTTGTTTAACTGGTGAACAATGCAGTTTTAGTGAACATTTGTGCTATATGTGGTGAATATTTATATTTATTTGGTGTGGTCTGTTAGTGTTGTGAACATTTATTGTTTTAATTGGTGAATATTGTTATTTAAACTAGTAAACATCGTTATCGGTGAACATTTATGTTTTATGTGGTAAATATTTATATTTAATTGGTGATATGTAAATGTTGTGGATATTTATTCTTTAACTTGTCAATATTGTTGTTTAAATTGGTGATGAACAAGCCTATGATTTGTGCATTACGTCGTGGACATTTGTATAAGCTAGTGAAAACTGTAAAACATAAGTTTGCAGGTGACATGTTAGGAAATATGTTAGTAGGAAACTAGATATAAATCTCCAAGGCACGGAAGTTACGTTTTCCTATTAGTTTAATTTCGCCCCACTATGGATCATTGGGTGACCACAAAATAACTAATGAGATACAATGGAGATTATTCACTTTATGTGATCCTAAAAGTGAATCCTAAAAGCTTTGTATTTTAGATCGTGTTTAACACACTTAGAAAAGTTTGCAAGGATTTTCTAAGTGCTAGCAAGTTGTAAGAGGAGGGAGAAATTTCTCATCTTTTTTCCACACCAAACAAATGAACATAACATGTCTATTTATAGACATAAACCCAAGAAGAATAAACCACCAAATATGATCAAAAGCCGCCATTAAAGCATCATAAAATCTGAATTCATGGTGGCTTAATTGTGCCATAAACACCCAAAAGAAGCCATGCACAAAGTAACCATTCTAATTATGATTTTAAGACACTCTAATCACATCTTAATGCAACCATTAAGCCTCATAAACAAGCTTAATACATACAAGTATCCAAAGAATCGAGCAAACTGCTTGATTTTTCCAGGAACTTTTCGCGAGTCGCGAGGCTTCCTCTGCCTCGTAGTTTCTCTTTGCCTTATTCCTTCCTCCTTTGTTCACATGTTCAAGCTCATTTATGCATAAATGTTCTAACATGACATTCTAACAATATGTGGTGAATGTTTATGCATAGTGGTGCGAACATTACTTATTTTGTGTGTGAATATTTGTAGTGTATAGTAATAATCACACGTGTGTTTTTTTTTTTTTACGCATTGGGACGCGCGAGACCACGGAAAGTTGTGTTGTGCCGGGTCGATCCATTCGCTATTGCTTTGAGTTTTTGAAAAAAAAAGACAAAAACAGGGAAGGAAAAGAAAAAAAGAAGCAGGGGTGCGTTATGTGAATGATACGTTGCCCTGCGACTAAATCTGAAATTAAGCTCTCCCTCTCTTCTTTCGTTGAATCTTCTTCAAACTCTAAATTTCTTCTCTCCACCACTGTGGTGGATTTTACCTCACTTGCAATTTCATTCGAAATCTGCAAACCCTTTATTATCTTGGATCGTTTTTTTATTTTTAAATCATCGATCACTTGATCTCAACTGGGTTTACCCTCTAATTTGATTTCATCTCAATTCTCTTTGCTACATTTGAAGAAGAAAAAGAAGTGGCTTAAAATTACAGTAGATCAATCAACCCACTTCTGAATTGGGTACATTTCTTAAGAAATGGCGGGTGCTGCGGGTGGGTTCGTCACTCGGGCATTCGAGTCTATGCTCAAGGAATGTTCTGCCAAAAAGCTTACTGCACTTCAATCAGCCATTCAATCTTATCTAGGTTGGTATTTGGTGATTATTTGATGTTTTTCATTGGCTATTTTTTCATGGGGTTTTGTTCTTGATTTTTAATGACATGATTGTTGGGTTTTCAATGTGTTGATAGATGCTGCTAAAGCGGAAAATCAGCAGACTCATGTGGTGGAGAAGCCTCAAGAAGTAACAGAGACGGCAGAAGCTCAGAAGAGGTTAGATCTAACCTGTTTTCTTGTTTAATTTTTGATAATTGATTCAATCATAGCAGTGTGTTGGGAAGTGTGATTGCTGGGAATGCAAGCTTCATGTTGGTTAAATCGATTACATATTTGACCCGCTGAACATCAGAATTTTACTGCTATAAGGAATGCTATTGACGCCCTACAGTGTGATCCTAGATATGATAAAACAATGTAGCTTATCAGAGGGGGGGGGGGGAGACTTTAGAGTTCTAATGTTTTTTTTCTTTTGTTTTCATTAATGTCACTTCTTAGTATTCGTAGTTAGCCTTGGCAAAAAGCCTGGATAAAGTAGCGAGTTGCAGAATGCTTGTGGCGAACCAGTATATACCTTATTAGTCATATCTCTTTGACATGAATCAAATTGTGGATGGTTTTTTCGTGATTGATTTTTTAGTGATTCTTGTCTCGTCAATGCCTAAATTTTTTGATTTAAGCCTTTGCTACGTGGAGGTCAAGTATATTTCTAAGAGAATTAAAAAAGGATCGAACTTACTCATGCTCTATTATTTGTTTGATTCGTAGGCTCTGTTCTGTTGGGTGTAAAAAACTTCAATGTAAAATGACTTTTAATGAAAAATAGTTTACAATAAAAACATAATTGCAAGTTCTCTGGAAAAAAATCATGGAAATAAGGAAACTGATAGGGAATGATAGAGCATGGTTGAGAGGAAGTGCAAGAATGGCCAGGAGAATGGATGAAGACATGTTTTTCCTTAGAGAAAGCAAATGGTTTTCCAATATTAGGAGAGCTGTTTTGCTTTAAGAAAAACCTATTTTACACCCTTTTGCAAATCAAACAATGGAAAGAAGAAGAGGAAAATCAACTTTTTAGGAAGATGTTTTATAGCTGGCCAACTAGAGTCTCAAACTCTCAATGAACAAGAAATTGCCATGGAACTCTCTACTGAACTGCAACTTGGCTATGCCTTTCTTTCAGAAACTTACCCACTGGATGGAAGAAAGTTATATCATTTTTAGTGCATAGGTTCTACTACATAGAATCCTATGCGCTAAAAATGAGACCTTACCAGGCTTCTCAAACTCAATTTTCTTTCTACTGCATAGGATCTGACACTTTCCAAGTCTCCATGTGGCCATGTCTTATAAGTCCTACGCATGAGGCCTTACTTGGCTTCGCAAACATTTGAAAATTTTGTAGGGAGTATTCATTGATGGCATTATATAGACAATTGCCACCCTGTGCTTGTCCGTTATTGATGTATTTCCAGGCATAGTGCATGTATTTGGACATGTTCTTCATTGATTCCTTCACAAACTGATTTATTTATTTAATTAATCTTGTGGGATGAAAAATTACTGTAAATTTGAAATCTAAGTTGACAATATTATGTTAAGATCCTGATGAATATGAAAGGCTTCTGGATTATTGAGTGCATGAGTGGGGTGTTGCTTTTCATCTTTGGTGGTGGAACTGTTCATTATTATCTAACAGTCTTTGAGCTTTACAAGTTCCTATTTCTCTTTATTGGCGGATTAACTAATGAACTCCTCTCGTTTCTTACTTTTGATGTTTGGGGGCTCGGAGTGGTGGAGAATATACTTTTTGAATCCAGTTGCATTTAAGCCTATCATGATGTAGAAACTGGATGATTCCAATTGCATTGTGAATGATTTTTTCTTAAATTTCTTTTCATTTCTGCGCAGTGAGCATGGTTCAGATGAGAATGTTGACAATGAAAAGGCTAAGCATGATGAAACTCAAGGACATACCTCTGAGGGGGAAGAACAGGCTGGGACAACAGCACGGATGAATATATCTATTGCAACAGCCTTGTCCAATGCAGGACAGACTCTGGATGAAGCTGAAGCAGAGCTTGTTCTAAACCCACTTCGACTTGCTTTTGAGACAAAAAATACAAAAATTATAGAACTTGCATTGGATTGTCTTCATGTATGTTTATCTTCCAAATTTAACCACTTAAAGTTTCACTAGTTACGGCTTGAGCATCTAGGTTGCACAGAAATGGATATGGACGCGAATACGGATATGATAAAAACACGAGAATACGCGAATTCATAAGAATAACTATAATTATTTTAGTAGAATAAAAAAAAACCCTGTAATGTTGCATCCCTTTCGAGAACAGAACACCTTATCATGAGTTCATGACTTCTGCCCGTTGCGTACTTCGAAGACATGAGAAAATAATATCAAATATATATATATATATATATATTTATATATATATATATATTACTCAAATACTAAATATATACAATGTTTGTGATTTATTTGACTCTATTTTGAACTTATTTTACCAATGTAATTGAAATTTTATATTTAATGTTAAAATTGTCTAGTTTTGGTAGTGGTATTAAAATGGTTAAAAAATATTTAATAAATATCTATATATTAAGTGTCTGTGCAACCTAGTTGAGCATTAGCCCTTTGCCATTTTTTTTTTTAATTTGTTATAGTAGAGAAAAAATTCATGTAAATATTGATTATTCTTTGTCAATAATATTGCTAACTTAATTCATTTGGGAGCAGAAACTCATTGCTTATGACCATTTAGAGGGTGATCCTGGCATAGATGGTGGGAAAAATGCTCAACTGTTTGCTGACATTCTTAACATTGCTTGCAGCTGCATTGATAATTCTTCCTTGGACAGGCATGTAAACTGTGCAACATTTACATGTAAATGAACTCATTTTTCTAGATTGTGTACAATTTCTTAACTTGCTCTATTTGTTTGCAGCACTGTTTTACAAGTACTGAAAGTGCTCCTGACAGCAGTATCATCTGCCAAATTCAGAGGTATTAGACATGTCCTTGTGTGAATCATCATTCTTAATTAGCTTGAATCTGTTACACATGTTATAGGACTAATCCCATTGTAAGGTATGGGACTTGAGTCCCACATCGATTCTGGGGGGGGGGGTTTGATGTGGGATTTATATAGGACAATGAGCTCTCCCCCGCCTAGGCTAGCTTTTAGGGTGTTTCTCCTATTATCCTATATCAAGGGTATCTGAGCCGACCTTGGAGTGGTGGCCCATGGAGTTGGTGGCCTGAAAAAAGTCACCCGTGACCAAACACGGCCATGACCAAACATGGTCGTGACCAACGAGGATATCGGTCCTTGAGGAGGGGGCGCCGAACTCATAGTGGTGGCCCATGGAGTTGGTGGCCTGGAAAATGCCAGCCGTGACCAACAAGGAAGTCTGTCCTTGAGGAAGGGCCGGCGAATGTTATAGGACTAATCCCAATGCAAGGTATGAGACTTGAGTCCCACATCAATTCTATGGTGGGTTGATTTGGGATTTATATAGAACAATGGGCTCTCCCCCTCTTACGTTAGCTTTTGGGGTGGTTCTCATATTGTCCAATATCATACAACCTATTGGTTTGGTGGTACTTCAGCTGCATAAATTAGAAAGAATTAGTGAGATAAACAATTGTATAATTGTGAAAATATAATTCTGTTCCTGAAAAAGCAAATATAATGGCTTAGACTTTAGAGTTTTATGGTTGGTTATAAAACTAATTCTGCTCCAGATGTTACTCTAGGATGGAATTGGTCAAGGTAATTTTCTGTTCGATTCTAGTTGATGAAATCTCTACTACGATTCTCTTATTTTATAGTGATTAAAGCGACATTAATCTTTGTTCTTATTACTTTTTATGGACGTACGGTTATGAGCTAGCATGATTAGCAAGGGAATTGTAATAGAAAATGTTCTGCTTCATACCTTAGATGTTTATACTATGTGTTGGTCATTTTGTGTCATCATTTGTTAACCAGGGCACATCATTTGTTAACTAGGACACTTTGCAAAGCATATTTTTCTTGTTCTTGAAGTTCTTTCTTAATCTGCTGGTACTTCTTTAAATTGCAGTGCATGGGGAACCTTTGCTGGGAGTTATACGAGTATGTTACAACATAGCTCTGAACAGGTAATCACTTTAGAATTTTGTTATTTTTAATTTCCTTGATTGCTAAGTGTCTCCCTAAAATTATTTAAGTATTGCCCAAAATTTTAAGTGAAATGACAATATTACCTTTAACTTAAAAAAGCAACACCTCAGCAATTCCAATCACTTGGACAACGGCCCCGGAAATCGATGACGACGACCACCATGAATGGCGGAAATGACTACGGTCAAAATTTTTGGGTGGGGTGCCTAACACAGCAGCCCCACCTTATTTTTTTTTACCATTGTGGCCTTCACTGTTTGTGGTGGTGGTGGTGTTCGTGTTTGGGTGGCGTGGTTTCAACTGATCGGGATTGTTGTGTTGTTTTAAGTTAAGGGCAATATTGTCATTTCATTTTAAATATTGGGTGATACTTAGTAATTTCAGGGCGATAAATAACAACTCCCGTAATTTTTTATTAGTGAAAAAGAAAAGAGAAGATCATAGGCTTGTAGGCTTTTTTTTATCCCTTCCCTCTAGCAAGAGTACACTATGTGGTAGTAAACCTGCATCAATCCTTTTAGCAATCCTAGCCTCCTTTCTCCCTTAGAGCCAAAAAGCTGTGGTACATTATTTTCCTCTTGTTTCCCTTCAACTATGCTTTCCAGTCTTATTATATTGAACCATGTGAATCTAAGGCTTAGAGTTTAGATGAGTAGTATTAGCCACCGTTTAGCTATGGGTGCTACACTAGTAATAACTCCCTTTGGGCAGTGGGTCTCTCTTTAACAGTAAACCTGCATTCAATGCCCTTTATGCCACTTTTTTTATTAATATTATTAATTATTAATATTATTATGTATTATTACTATTATTATTATTTTAAAAAAAAAACAAACTGAATCTGTAATGAGTAATGACGCAAAGGAGAAAGGAACTAGTCAGTAAGTAAAGCAACCCAATGGACATGCCAAATCAAACTTTCTCTGCCACAAAAGCATGGCCCCTATAAAATTGAAAAAAGTATTTCCTACCTCCTCACTGGCAAGGCATAAAGTGTACAACACATATTTGGTCTCTATTCTGGAAATTACCGTAGAGTCTGAGTTTCCCAAACTAGCAACCCAAACATAAATCTTTCACCAGTGTTGGTTCTGTCTTTCCAAATTAAGTTAAATAAAGAGAAAAATTTGAATTTGGGTGTTGTAGTCTGATTTGTCATTTGTCATACAGTTGACATGCTGAGATTGGTGGGAATGATCTATGATCCTAGTTCTTGTGTAGAATTTGAACTTTTGTTTCATCAACTTTAACAGTTGTTCCCAAGCTGTAACATTTATCATGTAGATGTGTTACTAGAATACCCCTCCCGGCCTTCCCTAATTCACAATTCATATTATTTTGATCCTACATTAGTTTTTACATTTATTACTTGGAGCTGTTACATGACTTGAAATTACTTTGATGCCAGCAAGAGCCTTGTAAATCAAGCAACATCAAAGGCAATGTTGACTCAAATGATCAGCATCATATTCCGTAGAATGGAGTCTGATCCGGTATGGGATGTATGTTATTTGTTTGCCGTTGCTTGTTTGTTATAAAAAAAAATGAAGAGATACAATAATTATGTTATTTTAATGTTGTTTAGAGTATTGTTCAGGTCTCAAAGGAAATTCCGGAACATGGTGCTAGTGGCTCTGATGTGCATACAGCCGATAAATCTACTAATACATCAAAAACAAGTGAAGAAGCCAGCTCAACAGATGTCCAGAATGAGAAAGAGATGACACTAGGTGATGCCCTTTCTCAAAATCAAGTGAAAGACGAATCTATTGCTTCTGTAGAGGAGCTCCAAAATCTTGCTGGTGGCGCTGATCTAAAGGTTGTCACTGGAAAAAATCATTGCAGAGCTGTTATTGTTTCTTGTAGTTTATCTTACATTTGAATTTTCTGTAACACTTTTGGGGAATTTTTTTTTTTTTTTTTAACTATTGCCATCGATATTATCTGGATGTTGATGGAAGTCCCATTGGTTTTCAGGGGTTAGAGGCCATGCTTGACAAGGCAGTGCATCTTGAAGATGGGGATAAGACAAAACAGTATGTGATTTTGAGCTATGCTACTGTTGCTGTTTTTCTTGTTTATTTTATTAGCAATGTTTTATAATGTTAAGCTGATGTCACTCTTTTTTATGCGAAAGTGGTATGGATCTTGAGAGCATGAGCATTGGGCATCATGATGCCCTCCTCCTATTCCGCACCTTGTGCAAGGTTTGTAATTTATAGGCATAGTGTTTTAAATATTGTGTCATCACAGGTTTACTAATTTGATAATTATCTGTAGATGGGTATGAAGGAAGACAATGATGAAATTGCGACTAAAACTCGTATTTTGTCCCTGGAGCTCCTGCAGGTTATTTTTCGGTTTTCAATTTGACTTGTATTTTTTAATCTCTTGCTGGGGCTATTCAGATTTAATTTGTTATATAATTTTTTTTTTTTATCTAATCCGATATTCAATTTCATTGAAGTATTTTATTATTGCCTGATAGGGTGCTATTGACTTTGGTTGAGTGGGTATTATTTCTGTAAACAAATATACTCGTTTCAAATTTTCTTCTTTGCATATATGGCAAAACTATCTCCTCTTTTCACATCATTTTGCCTCCTATTTCCCCCAATTTACACATCATCTTGCAGTTGTACTTCCTCCGTTTTATTCGATGGAATTGGTAGTTGACACGAGGTAATATGCAAATCTAATTAAATGGGCCATGGTGAGTGATTAGCCACGTGTTTAAAAAGAGTTGAAAAAAATGTAGATTAAGAACCCTACCACTGTGACTTGCTGCCTTAATCACCAATACCACTACCACCATTTACTGTTTCCACCAAACTTCCATCAAACTAATTGAACTGAAAATCACCACTCCATACAACCACCATCATCTGAAAGATTAGAATCATGAGGAGAGAGACACCATACGGCCAACTCCCCCCTCACCCCATACAATCAATATCAGCGAAGAGAATAAGATTGTGAGGAGAAAGACCCAATACAGTTGCCGCTATCAATCCCATACAATCATATTATGCATCAATCTAAGCTCTCTATGATCATCACTTGTGCAAGGAGGAAGCCAGCTTAGAGCTCAAGAAAAACTAAATCATATGATGTTAGCACCTTTGAAGGAATCTTGGGGAAAAGTTTGTTATGCTTTTTAGTCGTATATTGGGAGAGGCCTTTGTAATAAGAAAGCGAGAGACAAGAAAGCTCATTTGGACATAATTTCTACATCGTGAAGGTACTGGGAAGTGTTTGTTTGATTTCACTGATCTTTGCAATACAATTATAGTAGTTTTATAACCACCATGACACCATCAAACACTGTAAGATTGAGAGGACTGTACCCCATACAATAGCCACCACCACCTCCATACAACCATCACCCTCAAAGAGATTGAGATGGAGAGGAGAAATAAATGAGACCAAGAGAGGAGAAAGAAAGATAAGCAGGACCAACAGGAGAGATGGTGAGTGGTGAATTTGGTGCTGATTTTTTCTGTGCTTATGAATTCATGGTATTGGTGGTGTGTTGTATGTGTTAGGGAGACTAGAGGTAGGCATGGTGTAAAACCCGGTCGTGGTGTTTCTTATTGACCGAATTGTATCGCTTTTCATATCGATCGTGATATTATCTTCCACATCCTGGGCATGGTGTAAAAACTCGGCCATGATGCAATTCTGCTACATTCATATAGCATTAATCTTGTGAAAATAACAGTATGACAATGCCCCCATATAGCAATTCTGGCCTAACATCCAGTAAAACTCTGTACTATATATTATATAAGACATACCACATTCCCATAAATCTCCAGAAGCACTTTTCCACTTCACGCAACTTTATTCGATCCTATGAACAATATCTCCATCTAATTCACCGTCCTTTTGGAGAATAGGTCCTACAAAAATCAAACCCTTGAACACACTGTTTTTTAGTTATACTTTTGGGTGCCATTCTTCCATGAAGCATGCAAATTTTATACATTGTATAGATAATTTTTGAAAGTGTTGTGAAGACAAATTGCTGGTCTTCCCCTATCCTTTTATTGTCTTTTATGTCTACTCTTGCTAACAACAGATTTTTATATACATATAAAGACAATGCTGAAACTCTTCTTAACACTTTCAAAAGCTGTTTGTTGTTTGGTTGGGACTGTACAATCGTCATTCTATGAATTCTATCTTGACCTTTTTCTAGCCTCCCTTGTTAATATTTCTGCAGTTTTTATATGCATATATCTTGTTTTAAGTATTATTTTGTTTGCAGGGTTTGCTGGAAGGTGTCAGCCTTGCCTTTACTAAAAACTTCCATTTCATTGACTCAGTGAAAACACATCTTTCCTACACATTGTTGCGCGCATGTGTCTCATCCTCTCCCATAATCTTCCAAGTTCGTTTATGCGCGCACCTCCAACTTTGTTTATTTGCTGAGTATCCTATACCTATTAATTATACTTACCCTTTTTTGTGTTTTTTTTTTGTAGCACGCAGCCGGAATATTTGCTGTGTTGTTGTTACGATTTAGAGAGAGTCTTAAGGTATTATTCCTGTCACTTTCTTCGGACCTTTCGGTTGAAGTGTTTGATTCCATGGACTTCATCCTGAGTATTTTTCTGTTTTCTTCCAGGGTGAGATTGGGATCTTCTTTCCCTTGTTAGTTTTAAGATACTTGGATAATGCTGAATGTCCCCCTAACCAGAGGTTAAGTGTACTAAGGTAAGGAATTTACTTGTGAGGGTGACTAATATGTGGCATCTCAATTTTCATCCATTATCCATAATATTGGTTTCTTGTTGCCACTGGCTTCCATATCTATAGGCATCTCACAATAAAAACCTTTGTAGGATGCTTGAGAAGGTATGCAGGGACTCGCAGATGCTTGTGGACATATATGTTAATTATGACTGTGACCTTGATGCACCAAACCTTTTTGAACGCATGGTATTATCCATCTTCTACTTTAGTTTGTAAATTCTCTCTTTAGTGGCCATTTGACATCATTTGTCTTCTATTGACTCTTTTAATGTTAATTTTAGGTGACAACTTTGTCAAAGATAGCCCAAGGAACTCAAGCATCAGATCCAAATTCTGTTGCCGCTTCTCAAAATACATCAGTCAAGGGTTCATCACTCCAGGTAAATGGGTTTATAATTGTTAGTTGTTGGCCCATCTATATTCTGTAACGCCTTAATATAAGTGGCTTGTCATCGTGATTGCTTTCTCTTTTTTTTTTTTAATTGGTTTCCTGATATGCCCAACATTTCTTTCTATAGCAATATATCTTGCTTCTTGAGACCCCCTCCCCCATTTTGTTTAACCTTTTCTCTGCTGCTGAATATGGTGTTTCCCACTGTATCTAAAACTGGCAGCTTTGCTAAATTTCAATGCAAATAGAATACTTTATTTTATTTGTTTTTGGAAATGTTGTAAAATGGGAGACTAAAGCTGTGTAAAGGAGCCAAGTGCTTTTTTAAACTATGTATGATATAGCACTATATGCTGTCTTTGTCTGAACCTATTGTAGAAAGTGTGTTACAATCATGTATCTATGTAAATTTGTTGCTATAATACTGGTTTTCTTTGATTACATTATCTATGGATAAGTAAATGGGTTCATACATGCATCAGGCTTTGCATTATGCTTCTGTTAGATTATTAAAGGTCCAAAAATTTCATGCTGGACCATTGCCTAGAGACTTTGTAGTGCCCCTCTCCTTTGGCTCCTTCATGCTTCAGTTATGGTAGTCAATCAAAAGTCCTAAGAGGCTGGTTCAGAGCAAACCCTTGATCTGGAAAGGCAAGCAATTATGTTACTCTGTCTTATATGCTAATAAAATGAAAAATAGCTTAATGGGACATGTTTTAGAAGTTATATTATTGCAACTCTTTGACCTTCTAGGATTCTCATCAAGGTAGTCTTTCAAACAAGAGGATAATATGGTTTGTGGAGAACAAGTTTGTGAAGTTGAATAATATTTGAGAATAAGTAGTAACTTACTATTTTATATCATGAAGCTATGTTCTTTTTTCTTGCTCAAGGTAGATAGTTTTGAAGTCTGCACACTTTATTTTTTGCTGTTAAGGAATGTTTTGAAATTATGCTTAGCGGTCATGATTGACATTTTCAAAGTCTCACACATTCTGTTTTCTCAGTGCCTTGTAAATGCAGTCAAATCATTGGTTGACTGGGAGATGTCTCTTAAAGAATCAGAAACGCAGAGTATCCCTGATGATGAGCTTTCTGGCACAAATTCAGTCAAAGTAGAAAATAAAGACGATATTTCCAATGATTTTGAGAAGGCAAAGGCTCATAAGTCTACAATAGAAGCAGCAATAACTATGGTATGATCTTAGAACTGGTTGCCAAACCCGAAATTGCTGTATCAGGAATCAGAATCTCAAACTCACTTCTTTTCTTGCTTCTTTATCGGTGGATTCACATATATTATGCATTGATATATCTTATTCAGTTATATTTCTAGGGCGAGAATATTTTTTTGTGTGCAGAATAGGTGAAAATAAGCTGGTACTAGTGTTTGGGTGGGGGCCAGGGGGTGTTCTTTCTAATAACTTTTGGGATAAGGAAAAAAACTAGTGCCATACCTCTCGCACACACACAAACCCCAAATCCCAATCCTACCTCCACAGCTGAAAAAGATAAATATTGGTTTGTCTTCTTGAAATTATGAATTGGCTATGAGATCTATAATTTATCAATAACTGTTGCCTACTTTCTGCTGCTGCAGTTCAATAGGCAGCCCAGCAAAGGTGTGGAATATCTCATATCTAATAAGCTGGTGGAAAATACACCTGCTTCTGTTGCAGAATTTTTGAAGAATACATCCCATTTGGACAAGGTTATTAGTTTGTAATTTTGAACCAGTCATCCCTGCGTCAACATGGATAATTTTAACATTTTATTTTCTCTCTTTTTTGTAGGCTATGATTGGTGATTACTTAGGCCAGCATGAAGAATTCCCCTTGTCTGTTATGCATGCTTATGTTAGTTCCATGAATTTTTCGGGAATGAAATTTGGTACTGCTATAAGAGAATTTCTTAGCGGGTTTAGACTTCCGGGGGAAGCTCAAAAGATTGACCGTCTTATGGAAAAATTTGCTGAACGGTATGTATTTGTAAATGTATATCCTTATTCTAAAAATGTATTCACTTGGAGTTAAAATTTCCTTTTGTGTTGAAATCTTTGATCTCCCTAATTACAATTACTTGTGGATGTTGTATCAACAATCATTGTTTACTTTGTGAAAGAATTACAGTCTTCTGCTTGAGGTTGAATGCCTAAGTGCAATATTTCACATGTTGCATTTTGTAACTCCCCAAGCTTTAAAGTATGATATGTTCTTGGACTTTGTAGAAGTCTTTGACATACGTGTCCAATTGTTAAACACAACTATTTTACGAAAGAATTGGATGGTTCTGTTTCAAAATGAAGTATCCAGGTGTCGTGTATCTGACAGAAGTTCTATAGGAGAAATGAAGGCGAGTAACATATGTTTGTAATGGTTTCTTAGCCTTTCAAGTTATAACTACTTACTCCATTTTGTGTGTCATGCTTGTAGGATATGTAGTTATTAGCTTTTGCACTGCTAATGTAAGTATCATAATCTCCATTTAAAAAAAAAGGATTATTTCCATTGGTATATCTGAGAATTTGCGTATTCCCAGTGGTATACCTAAGTTTCAAAAAATCTCAGTGGTATACCTATATAAATAATGGAATTCAACAACCACTTTTAAAGGCTCTTTTAGGCCATTAAATACCACTAATTCAACCATAAACATACTTAGGGTGCGTTCTCTTCAACTTATTAGACCTGAACTTATCTGAACTTATCTTATCTGAACTTATCAGACCTGATTTAACTTATTAGACCTTATTTAACTTATTATATCTTATTGGAACTTATTAGACCTTATTAGACCTTATTAAACCTTATTGGAACGTATAAATATGATTGAATAATAAATTAATAATAATAATAATAATAGTAATCCAAAAAAGATTAATATTAAACCTTATTCTATACATTTCAACTTATGTTCTTTTTTATTGTTGAATTACGTTCGAGGGAGTAGTAATAATTAGTATCACTTTTTTCAAACTCATTATTAATTATTATTATCAATTCCAATAACAACTTATCTACATATTTAATTTTCCTTAATTCACATGTAGTAAAATTAACAAATTGGAACAGATGGAATAATAATAATAATAATAATAATAATAATAATAATAATAATAATAATAATAATAATAATAATAATAATAATATGGAGGATTCGCAAAGTTTAATTTGGACCAAAATTAAATCAAACCCAAAATAAATAAAACAGGAAGGAAATCTCACTTCATTCGTTGAAACCATTCTCCACTATTTTTGCAACTTGTCCCTTTCTTTCTCTTATTATTTTTTTTTAAACAATCCCCTTTCTTCCATCAATCCTTTAGACCACCTCCATTTTAGTTAGAGTTATTTATTATTATATTATTATTATTTTGATAGGAAGTTGTTTTTTTATTAGTTTACCGTAGTTTACTCTACTGTGTTATTAGTTCTAATGAGTGAATATAAATAGTCATAAAGTTCAATGTATTGTATAGCTTCCTAATAAGAAATAATATTTTCTTATTTTACCCATTTTGCTTACATTTCTATATTAATTTAATTAATTTTATTTAATCAATAATTAAAAAAATAACCTAAAACTGATTAAAACTTATTAGAACTTATTAGACCTTATTGGAATTTATTAGACCTTATTGGAACTTATTAGAACTTATTAGAACTTATTAGACCTGATTGGAACTTATTAGAACTTATTAGATCTTATTGGAACTTATTAGACCTTATTGCAACTTATTAGACCTTATTGGAACTTATTAGACCTTATTTGAACTTATTAGACCTTATTTAACTTATTGGAACTTATCTGAACTTATTTAACCTTATCTAAACTTATCTGAATTTATTAAACCTGAAACTTATTTTTTTAAGGTGAAGAGAACGCACCCTTAGTTTAACTATCGTTAGTTTTTTTGAGTAACCACAATTGACTAAATAAAAATAAAAAACTGAATTAGTGGTTGTTAATGTCCTAAAACAACCTTTAAAAGTGGTTATTGAATTTCGTTAGTAATGTAGGTATACCATTGGGATTTTTTAAAACTTAAGTATACCACAGGGAATATGCAAATTCTCAGGTATACCAATGGGAATAATCCAAAAAAAAAAGATTCATGAATGACAATCAATGTTTAATCTTTACTTTAATATGAGAAGTAATAGTGCATTGGTATGCTAAGCGAATCTAAGCCATAACCAATATGAAATAAGGAAGCTATTTAACTATTGGGGGTCTTAGAAAACTTTCTAATTTTTGGTACCTCCTATTGTTGAAGGCCCTTCTTAACTGTCAAGCCAATGTCCTTTCAGAGTCACCATAGAATTACTTTCCTTATGATTTTCCACCCCAAGAGGCCAAGATATATAGCTGTTATATTTTTCCTTATCCTAAATTTACAATTCCTTTTGCCCTTCCCCAATGCTGCTACTGTTGCCAGAGCTTTGTGCACTGTTCACTGTTGGACCTTTGAATGTCCATTTTCTTGAAAGAGATGCATTTTTCAGTTTAAGCATTTGATATTCCCGCCGAAGGACCACTTTTGGGGAAAGGTGATTTTTTTGGGATGGATGTGTGAGGGTTTATCTTCATTAGATGGTTTTATTAGAGCCTTATTACATTATTTTATAAACCCATCAAAATATTGTGTGGCTAAATGCTGATGAAGACATGATTTTCCCCCTGAATTAGAATCGTCTAATATGGGTATCATTTGACTGTTTGGGTGCTAATTATGTGTCTAAGTGCTCTTAATTACATTTATGTTGAGCATGATACTTTTGGTCTTACTTTTAGCTTCTATCCAACCTTTTGAGCTGCCTTTTTGTATTATGTGTTGTGTACTCAGTCCTTGAAGTTGTGTTTTTTGGCAGCTACTGTGCAGATAATCCAGCTCTTTTTAAGAATGCAGATACTGCTTATGTTCTTGCCTATGCAGTCATTATGCTGAACACGGATGCTCATAATCCAGTGGTGTCAACTAGAATGTCCAAAGCTGATTTTGTACGTATGAATACTATGACTGATGCAGAGGAAACTGCACCTCAGGAGCTCTTAGAGGAGATCTATGACTCTATTGTAAAAGAAGAAATTAAAATGAAAGATGATGTGTGTATCATTGGTAAGAGTAACAAACAGAAACCAGAAGCTGAAGATAGAGGGCGCCTTGTCAGCATTCTTAATTTGGCTCTTCCTAGGAGTAGGTCTTCAACAGAAGCAAAGTCTGAAACTGATGCTATAGTTAAGCAAACACAAGCCATATTTCGAAATAGAGGTACAGAAAGGGGAGTTTTTCATACCTCACAGAAAATTGAACACATAAGGCCCATGGTTGAAGCAGTAGGGTGGCCTTTACTTGCCGCATTTTCAGTTATTATGGAGGAAGGAGATAATAAGCCTAGGGTTCTTGCATGCATGGAGGGGTTCAAATCTGGAATTCACATTACACATGTTCTAGGAATGGATACAATGCGTTATGCCTTCTTAACATCATTAGTCAGGTAGCTCCACTGCCATTGTGCCAATCCATCATTCTTTCTTTCTGTTTCTCATACTATGTGTAAAGTGGCAGCACTAGAACATGTCTGTCTGCAAGATGATGATGTTTTCAAATATTTCAACTTAAAATCAGTTCCTGAAAATGACACACATGAGTCTTCTGCATTCTATTTCATAATTGGACACAATGGACACACTACTCCAATGTTTCATACAAAGCTGCTAACCCATATTCTTCCACATTAGGCTCATTTTTTTTCATAGTCAATGTGTGAAAATCTGCCTTCTAAAGTAATTTCAGTTCTTGAAAATATGTTCTATATGTTGATATCAGTGTCTGAGCATATTTTTTAGGGTTCTTTTCTGAAACTATTTGATAAATTATCTGGGACTGTTGCTTTTCTGATGTTTTCTCTGGATCTTAAATTTGGTCTCTAAGAATGTAGCATGTGATTGTTCATTTATCCTAAATTTCAGTTTATTGCTTTTCTAGGATAGTGTTTCTTTTAATTGTTTTTACTTTTGAAATATTTAGCATTTGTCAAATATCTCACCCTTAATAATATATGTGGAACTTGATCAATTAAGGTGTGTGCCGCATAATCATCAATGTTGTTCAGTGTGAGTTCTTTTATCACTACAAAAATATTTAGCTTTCAATTGTGTTAAGAAGTATAGTATGTGCAGTAAACTTTTACTTTTACTGATGGGTGGCTTTCTTAGATTGGTTTTTTTTTTCTTCCCTTATTACCTGTTTGAAATTTATTATTACGAAGTATTTTATCTTTTTGGAAATTTTTTGATGGTTTTAGGCATCAACAATATCATGTGAAACTATTTGTATGGTTAATTTTTTTCTGTAGGTTCACTTTCTTGCATGCACCTAAGGAAATGCGAAGCAAAAATGTTGAAGCCTTGCGGACTCTGCTAGCTTTATGCGAGTCTGATATTGATGCTCTAGAAGACACATGGAATGCTGTTCTGGAATGCATTTCTCGACTAGAGTTTATCACCTCAAATCCTGCTATCGCTGCAACTGTGATGCTTGGATCAAATCAAATTTCTAGGGATGGACTTCTTCAATCTCTGAGAGAGTTGGCAGGGAAACCTACAGAACAAGTATTTTTGAACAGCGTCAGATTGCCCAGCAGTGCGATAGTTGAGTTTTTCACAGCCCTTTGTGGTGTTTCTGCAGAAGAACTAAAACAAACACCAGCTCGTGTTTTCAGTCTACAGAAACTTGTTGAGATAAGCTATTACAACATGGCCCGCATACGTATGGTATTCCCTCTGCATAATAGTTATGTCCTTGATTTATTGCCCATGTCTCAAGTTGCACATTTAATTTAAGTTCTGATTGTTCATTATAGAACAAGAAGATCCTTAGGAGCTTCTTGACTCATGAACATATGCCTGGGCAGGACTGGATTGATGTTTTAATATTTTTTTTTTCAGGTTTGGGCCAGAATATGGTCTGTCCTTGCAAATCACTTTATTTCTGCTGGAAGTCATCATGATGAGAAGGTGGCTATGTATGCTATTGATTCCCTGAGACAGCTGGGCATGAAGTATCTAGAACGAGAGGAACTGACCAATTTTTCGTTCCAAAATGACATTTTGAAGCCATTTGTTGTCCTTATGCGGAATAGTAGAAGCGAATCTACGAGAAGGCTTATTGTTGACTGCATCGTTCAGGTTGCTGAGCCAATATCTCTTTTTGACGCTCTTGCTCTTATTGTGCATCACCCATTCTATCAAATTTTATACTGTGTTTGTCGTATGACAGATGATTAAATCAAAGGTGGCAAGCATAAAGTCAGGTTGGCGAAGTGTATTTATGATTTTTACCGCTGCTGCAGATGATGACTCAGAACCAATTGTTGAAAGTGCATTTGAAAATGTTGAGCAGGGTGAGCAATGCTGTTATTTTTTGTCTTTACTAGACATGAGAAATGGAAGTGATTGTTATCTGACACTCATGTAACTTTCAGTGATCTTGGAACATTTTGATCAAGTAGTTGGTGACTGCTTTATGGATTGTGTCAACTGTCTTATTGGGTTTGCCAACAATAAAAGTTCTCATCGCATAAGCCTTAAGGCTATTGCACTATTGCGTATCTGTGAAGATCGACTTGCAGAGGTTTGGCCTTTTCCTAGTCAATAAAAGAATCTTTGCATTTGACAGTTATATTTTCTGTGAATGGTCTTCTGACATTTAGCTTATCTGTTAGTGGCCCAGTCTCTTTTTAACTACGGTCATTATCTGCTTGCATTTTCCAACTAATATATATGACAAGGCACACTACCTCTTTCTAACTGTGAGAAGTTGATTGATATTTCCTATGGGTTACTGCTCCAGTTTATTTCAATGTTTAGGGAGGTTGCTGTGATATATGTGACGCTATTAAGGATAAAGATTGCCGTATAAAATACAGATGTAATATTATTGAACATGTTGACATTTTTTTCTTCTGGGAAATTAATTTCATGGACGTCCTATTTATCCTCCGTGTTTTGAGGTTTAAGTCTTTAAGATATATTGGTCATATAATTTTGATTTTCAAAAGCCACTCCATGTCAGGGAGTTATTATTAAGGCCTTCTAGTGGGTGTTATTTTTGTTACAAATTGGTTAATTCCTTGGACGTTCTAGTATTACGCCCAAACCATGGCAGAGACCTCCAGCCAGACATCCGTAACCCGGCTGGGGCGTCCCTACCATGGCATAGGCGTCTGATCTAGACACCCCAGCCATGGTTTGGGCTTAAGATCTATTGGACCTTTGCCGCAAAATTTGACGTTAAAAAAAACTCACCGGTGGTGGTGGCACAGGGGAAACGTTAGAGGTGGTGGCCTTCTTGCTTCTCTTCTTTGGCGCTCCTCTCGCCAGCTCTTTGCTAAGGTCGTTGATTCATGGTGGTGATGTTAGCTTGGGGGTGGGGAGGTGGTGAGTAGTAGAGAAAGATAGAATGAGTTAGGGTGTGAATTTTGTGTGGTGAGTGGAAGGAGGGGTGGGGCTGTGGGGTTTATGTAAGGGTAGTTTGGGTAATCCAATATTTTTTGGGGTGATTTTAAGTTTCGTGGGATGACGAATAATAACGCCTTAATAAAATTGTACCTTATACACATACTCGAAAAAGACATTAGGCTTAAATGTCACACGAAGCTAACTTCTTATACCCATTTGTCATATGAAGCTAACTTTTGTACTAATTTGTCATTTTTGTTAATTTTTATACCAATGTGGCAAAAGAGTGTTTTTTATATACCTATTTGGTCAATTGGCCAAAGAAAGAAACCTGAACTTTTTTAGGGCAAAAGTTGATGAACTTTATGCTAACATTCTGGCTCCACTGATTTCAGCAAAATGAATTTGATATATCTGTAAGAAGACTGTGATGTAAAACTAATAACATGGTATTCATTCGTGTCGTTGTTTGTTTGGGTTGATGGTGAAGCTGTCAGAGAAATTAAAAGTATGTTTTGTTTGTTCCAGAACAAATAGGAACTGAGCATATCTTCTAACCATGGAATTTGTTATGCTTTTGGGATTTGATGCACAAAATGAGAGTATGACGAAATGATTTCCTAGCGCCTTGATTTCTGTTTGTAATTTGTTCCAAAATTGAAATCCTTTGAAACTTGTTCATACATTCCAGATCACAAAGTGCTTGTTGAAGCGTAGAGGCTATGTGATACCCCCCCCCCCCAGAATGCACCCTTCCCGGTCTTTTAATTTTCTACATAAAATCGACCAATGTTGTTTGTATTGTTATTTCGTGTCTTAAAAAAATGAAATGATTGTGAGAGGGGTGGCTAGAATGCTGGAAGCATGAGAGAGAGAGAGAGAGAGAGAGTGTCTTGCATGATTCCATTAATTAAATATTCCTTTTTTTAAATCACCAATATCCCAATTGGATTTTGACATTGGTTGATCTGGTGCCAATGAACTTATCTGTTGATTGGCGTTGGATGTGGCTTTATGTACCTGAGTTTAATTTCTTCCTGGATTTAGTGAGAACTAGAGGAGTTTTGCAAATACTTGGGACAAATTTGATCAGTCAAAAGTAGATCTGAGTATTCAATTACTTAAGCCTTTTGTTCCATAATGAAATTTTCACTTACTAAAGGTACACATGAAATTAGGATATAGACTGTAGGGTATGAAAGTGGGTTCTTTTTGTTCATTAACTCTGATATAGAATGTGGTTGCGAGTGGGGCGACGCTAGAAAGGAAATTTCCCAAATAAGGAAAAATTGTGTAAAGAACATTAAGAAACTCCTGAAACAGATAGTAGAAACTAGAAAAAGCATCAAGGGACACAAGGAGTATTATCCTTATAGTTGCCCATTAAGAATAAAGGCATATGGAACGGGTGAACTTATTCTATTCCTTCTCCTTTTCCTTTACTACCTTTTAGTGTCTCATATTATAAAGTATCTAAATACGAGTTTGATAAAGAATTGGTGTATTAATTTTTTATTCACTAAAATCACTCGGCCTTGATTTGTTATTAATTTTTGATGAAGAAAGAACTGTGTTGTTTAATAATAATTCAATAGAACAAAAGAATATGTTTGGTGCCTTATATTATTTAATATTCACTCCATTCCCTACCTTTTTTTCCCCTTTTTCTGGTGACATTTTATTGATGAATGCATAGTTCCTTGATGGCTTCCCATATTTTCAGCTAAATGAACTAGTTGGTTGGTTGTCAAATGTCAGGGTCTTGTACCTGGTGGTGCTCTAAAGCCAATTGATGCAAACCCAGATGAAAGTTTTGATGTGACTGAGCATTACTGGTTCCCAATGCTCGCTGGTTTATCAGAACTTACTTCAGATCCAAGAGCAGAGGTCAGGAACTGTGCCCTTGAAGTTCTTTTTGATCTGCTGAATGAGAGGGGTAACAAGTTCTCTCAATCCTTCTGGGAGAGTATCTTCCGCCAAGTTCTTTTTCCTATCTTTGATCACGTTAGACATGCTGGAAAGGAGACTGCTTCTGATGATGAGTGGCTTCATGAAACTTGCATTCACTCGCTTCAGTTGTTGTGCAACCTTTTCAACACTTTCTACAAGGTATGAAGTGTCTTTAGTGAACAGGATTCTAAGCCTTGCATGTTGTGGAATAAATTATTGATGTTGATAATGTTCTTGTTTGGAATTCTTATTTGAAAGATGCTTTGTATGATGCCATTACTTATATATATATTTATATATAATAAACGAGAGAAAAATATGTTACCATTGTCTTTCAGTTAATGGTAAAAAAAATCTTCTCATTTCTAATGCTAGGAACCTAGGATGATTCACTCACCTTTTTGTACTTCTCCTTTCTCTATAATTGTTAAATTAGCTTCAGACATTATAATGCAGATAAGATCGATTTACCTTATTTCGATGGTTAGGCTTTTTTGTGATGCATTCTTAATTTTTCTAAAATTCAGGATGTATGCTTTATGCTCCCACCTTTGCTTAGCTTACTATTGGATTGCGCCAAGAAGACCGACCAATCAGTGGTGTCTATAGCACTTGGTGCACTTGTTCATCTCATTGAAGTTGGTGGACATCAATTCAGTGATAATGATTGGGATACCTTGCTGAAAAGCATAAGGTTTGTATCGTCTTATCTCCTTTTGCTGTTTTATGCACATCACTTTATAACATTGCCTCCTTTGGACTTCAGAGATGCTTCATACACTACACAGCCACTTGAACTGATGAATGATTTGGGTTTTAAACGTTCAAATACACCCATTCATTTGGGGGATTCGAGGCCTGATGTCGGTGATGGGGTTTCTGTTAATCCCAGTGGCCATGAGGCTGTAGATAGCAGGCAATTTAATGGTAACGAAGGTGACAATAATGGTGACAACTGGCATTCAGAAGCATCTGAAGGTCAGTTTCCAATTTTTTTTTTTTAAACAGCAAAATTAATAGACTTAAAAGGCAAAGCTAAAATGTCTGCTGCCCAGGATCACCATCACCATCTCAGAAGCCTGCTGATTTTGAGGAGCTGCAGAGGAATCAGAGCTTAGGTCAGAGGATAATGGGCAACATGATGGAAAATCGCTTTTTAAGAAGCTTCACCTCCAAGGCAAAATATGAAGATGTTGATGTTGTGGTGCAGCCCCAAACAGAGGTAACTATGTAGTTCAAATATGCTTGAACTAGTTTCATAAAATATGCAATTACAGGGTTCCAATCATTGGAAAACATGCGATCACAGTGAATATTAGTTTTTATCCGCAAAAGTAAATTTTGATCAGTATTATTCTGTTCGCACTCTCACCCCTTCCATCCAGACCAACTTTTTTCCCTCAATGATATTGCACTTTAAAATCCATTATGCAAACCATGCCTCGTAATGTATGGGGTTGGGCATGGAAAAACCATTGTAATCAACTTTTTTTTCTCTTTTACCTTTTCTCATGCTACAACTTATCAATCTCAAACTATCAAACTCTGCCACATTCATAATCAGAACATGATGTCATGATCTTTCTTGAAAGCGTTAACTTTTCCTTGTGTTGAGAAGAGACACTAGGGATGTCAATGAGTTAAGCCTAGCTAATAACCTGTTTAAGCTAAGCTTGATAACAATAAGCTGATCTCGAGTTCGGCTTGAGCTCAATCGAACTTTTCAACTCTTGTTCAAGCTTAGCTATATATATATATGTAGGGTAGGGATCCACTGAGAACCGTGAGAACCACTATTCTAATTTTTTTTCCATATTATTTTTTGCTCAGATTCTATAATTTTTTGGTCAGATTTTAATATTTTGCTCTCAGATCCTAATTGTTTGTTCCCATATTTTAAGCAATTATTCTCAGATTTTAACAACTTATTCTCATATTCTAACAACTTATTCTCAGATCTGGGAAAAAAATCAGCATCACCATCTATGAGAATCTCAGATTGAAAGTTCAAATTCTCAGATTGGATTCTCAGATTCTCATATTGAAACTTTAATCAGATTGAAAGTTTAATCAGATTCAGATTGAAATGAACGAAATTTGAAATCAGAAACGAATTGATTCAGATTCTCAGATTCCAGATTTTGTTTATTAACAAATGTGAGGTTTCAGATTGAAACGAACGAAATCTGATTTCAGACTTCAGAGAGAGGTTTCAGATTGAATCGAACGAAATTTGAAATTCAGATTCTCAGATTTCAGATTCTCAGTTCGTTTCAGAAACGAATTGATTCAGATTCTCAGAGTCCATTGATTTCGTTCGTTTCGTGCGGTGCTGCTGCGCGAAGGCAAATAGAAGAAAGACCATGGCGGTGCCGGCGCGAAGCTCGGTGGTGAAGCAGCCTGGCGGTGGTGGTTGGGGTGGTGGCTCGACATGAGAGAGGAGAGAGAAGGAAGTGGCTGAGGAGAGAGGAGAGAGAAGGAAGTGACTGAGGAGAGAGAGAGAAAGGAAAGGATAAAAGGGGTGAATGGCTAAGATTTAATTACTAATAAATTAAGGGATAAGATGAGAGCTCTCACAGTTCTCACCGAGAGGGGTTCTCATATAATCCTTTTCCTATATATATATATATATCAAATATATGTGATAGTATTGGATCAGACCGTCTGACCGATACAAACTGTCAGACGGTTGATCCCTTCGTCTTTTCCACGCAGCACAACATTAGTCTCTTCTTTAAAATTAAGTTTTTGAGCAATCTTCTTCTCATCACCCTTCTCACCTTCAGCCGCCACCTTCTCGGGCTTCTCAGCTTCCGCCGGTGCAAGAGTCACCTTCTCAGCATCTTTAAGCGGCTTCTTGGCGCCGCTGCAGCCGGCTTCTCGACTTTAAGATTTACGAACCACCACTTCTGCCACAATAGCAAATGTTTCTACCTTCTTAATTTTTTCTGCCATGAATGATATTTATCCTTTTTTTTTTGATTTGATAGACATGGAATATTACAGGGGAAGAGATGATTAATAATGGAATGAAATGGGTATTGTGAAAGTGAAGAAGAAGACGAGAAGGGGGTTATTAGTAGAAGGAAGGGAAGAGTGAGAAAAAATTGTTTCCAGGTTAAGTGGTATTGTGAAATGGGTATTGTTTTGATGATGATGGCGTTTCTATTTGTCCTGGTTAGTTTCTATTTGTCCAGGCCAGTTCAGTTTATACTTGTCTAGTTCAGATTGTGTGTTTTTTTTCAGGTCAGTTTATACGTATCTAGGTTAGTTTGTATTTTTTTCCAGGTTAGTTTATATTTGTCCAGGTTTATTTATATTTGTACAGGTCAGTTTATACTTGTCCAGGTTTGTTTATATTTGTCCAGGTCAGTTCGTATTTTTTTACAGGTCAGTTTGTATTTTTTCCAGGTTAGTTTCTATTTGTCCAGGTCAGTTTATACTTGTCCATCTTCGTTTCTATTTGTCCAGTTCAATTTGTATATTTTTTTTCCAGGTCAGTTTATACTTGTCCAGGTTAGTTTGTATTTTTTTAGGTTAGTTTTTATTTGTCCAGGTTAGTTTGTATTTTTTTTCAGTTCAGTTGGATGAAAAACAACTCTAACCTGGAAGGAAAAAACACTAACCTGGTGGAAAAAACACTAACCTGGAGGAAAGCGACTATAACCTGGATGAAAATTACACTAACCTGGAAAAAAAACAAAAACCAAACTGAAGTGGTCTGACCATAATTTTTTTTTCAGACATGTCTGACACAATACCTTCTCTCTATATATATATATATACAGAATTAGGTTCATGTGAGAAATACAAATTAGGTGAGAAAGCTGAGAAGCAACAATAACCGTTCGATGTTGGAGTATTTACGGTTAAGATTCAAAGCCTTCCACATACGATTCAAAGCCTTCCACATACGTGACTACCTGCCTTCTCTTTCTAACTTAGTGCTCCTTCCAACATCATCAATTGAATTAGTAAATTACTTTTCTCGCAACTTCTAATTACCCTTCCTGCAACTTCGACAAATTGGCCATGATCATCACTAAGATTCTTCTAATTAATATAAACGACAGTATAAGAAATTGATATTCAGTGAACGAAAAAATCGGTTTCTTCAAATTGGGTTCTTTTATTACTATTGCTATTTTTTTAAAGATTTTGCTTAATTTTCTATTTTATATTGTATTATTAATTGTGTCATGTTTGTCAGTTACTAACAATGGAGGAATGCATCTGCATTAATTACTTTATAAAATTGGATTAATGTATGAAGTTTGAGCATCATCTACATGATGATTAGCTTAAAGTGGTTGTTTGATGTTTCTACATTAATTTTTTAATGTATTTAGAATGACCTCCTAATGTATTTACCTGCAATTTTTTTTGATGTACATTAATTAGTTTAGTAATGTATTTGCAAAGTACATTTGATGTATCTCCAATTGTTATCTAATGTATTTAATTCCTTTTCACCTTCTCACAATAAGAGTGTTTTTCAACGGAACTCAACTCTATATATATATATATAACTTGATAGAAATTAAACAGGTAAAAGAGTTAAATCCAACTAGGCATACATTTACTTGATGATATAAATGTTTTATTAAAAATATAATTTCTCTGCTCCATATTAATGGCAACATTTTGACCAAAAAAGGCTATTTTTTGGTCAAATTCTTGCAATTAATATGGAATGGAGGAATTAATTAGTATTTGTAATGATGTCTAGAACTCTCATGATAAAATTGTATGATTCATTTGAGATTTTTCTGTAATCTAATTTTTGGGATATATATGATTTTTTAAGGGTTATTATTTACCATGATAAAACTGTTCCATGGAAAAACTCCAGGCTTTTTTTCATGAATATTAATTCGAGTATGTGCTTTAACAATCCATTCATCCCTGCAATTTAAAATAACTTCCTAGTTATTGTTTTCTTGCAAATATTGGCTTTTGGTTGCTAGAATTCTTGCAGCTTAAATCTTAACTTTCTCCTTTTGGTTCCCTAATCCCTATATTTGTATGATTCTTTTGTTGCATTGTTGCTAACACGTATTTTTGTGCTTGTCCTGAACTTGGCTCAACATAAGTTGCCTGAAACTGTGGCGTTTGAAACAAATGATGAAGTGGAAAGCCTGCTTTTAACAACCATTAGGGGTAAATGCATCACGCAGTTGTTGCTTCTTGGTGCAATAGATAGTATTCAGGTATGGAATCTTTTTCTTTTTTTTTTATCAACTTCATGTATACAATTTACAGGTGTTCATAGATTTGTATGCATGTGCATTGTTTTGTATTATTTACCTGTAGGGAAAAGAAAAGATCATGTTGACTCTAGGAAAGGCTAATTCTCCTTATGCGATTAAGTTTTTTTGTGGTAAAAGCATTGTATATTACTATATTAGCATTGGAAAAGTGTGCATTGGTAGTGAATGCCACTTCTGAGCAAAAGGGTGCACTTGCAATCGGCAACGTAGGTTTCATGTTTGCAACTTATTTTTACATGCATCATCTTTTATTATATTAATTTTTCCACTTGGATAAGGTGTCTTATGTTGTGATTTGTGGTTGCGGTTTTTCCCCCGTTACTTTAGTGCGCCATGAACCCTTTGAAACACCGTTGATGCCTGGTCAGAACTGCCAGGGACTCCTGTCTTTCCTAGCCGATTGCTCTTGATTGCATAACAGGCTGAGAGAAGGAAGGGGAGATTGTAGAAGGGATCCATTTTACCTCTCTCTACCTCTCTTCAACATTGGGCATATATGGAGGGAAAATAGAGCTCTCATCTTTTTCTTTCCATTCTTCTCCCTTCTCTTCCTCCTCTCTCCCTCTCATTCCTTTCCTTTCTATTTATATCCAACAAAATGTTAGTGTGCAATTTATAAAGCACTTTAGTGAAGATCGTGCACTCTTTTCTAAAGCTTTATAAATAAGTAGATTATGTTTGCAAAGATAAAAATCTTTATAGATCATATGAAATTATGGATGTTGATTCCTCATTTATGTGAAGTTTTATGCATGGTGTGTTAAATGGAGAAACAATGTTCGGCCTAGCTTTGATGCTATTTTAAAATGCATCATTAGATTGTGTGTTTTTGTTCTCTTGCATTAGTCGTGTTAAAAGCTTTTCTTGAAAGCATGTTTAGGAAAGGTTTGAATGTTTGATTTATTTTGTTATGAATTATTATATGCGTGATTGGACACTTTTTTGAACATGCATAATATGCGTGCATATGTTGGTGCCCATAGAGTCTACATATAACCGTTGTCTTGGTGTTTGTGCAGAAAAAATATTGGCTTAAGTTGAAAGCACCACAGAAGGTCACTATCATGGAAATTTTGCTTTCCATTTTGGATTTTGCTGCTTCATATAATTCATACCCTAATTTGCGATTGCGTATGCGTCATATTCCTGTGGAAAGGTAACTATTTCTCAAGACAAGCTCCCTCATGATATTAATTTTTCATCATTTGATGAGCATAAATATTCACCTTGCTTTGAAATGTTTCTTTTGTTTATACTCAATGCACTATTATGCAGTTGTGATTCTGTGAGCTAGAGAGAATTGATGTCATCATATTATAATACCAATATTCATTACATAAGCTTGTTAACTTCACATACATAATGACTTTGAATAACCGAATTTGCTTAATGCGATGAAAAGAAAATGTCCCTTGAATGTGGTTTAAGAGGGAGCTTCATCATTGAATTTTTATTTTTTTATTGTTTTGCTTCACCAATTGATATTAAAGTAGAGTAAGGAATAATTTATATCAATGGAGAGAGGAGTAAGGAAATTACTAAATGCAAAACTGTATGATATAGTTGTATCCTAAGTGCACAATGAACATGATGCCCCTGGGTGTTTGATATAATTTTCAGTTTCATAGTTTTGCTTCTCCTTTCTCTATTGCAAAATTTGGAGTGATCTAAAGATATAATTAGTCGTAAATTTCATCTCCTTATAATAGTGAATTATCCCTTTGATAGTTCATATAAGATTCTTTCTTGCAAAGTCTGTCTTTCAATTATCTTTCTGTGATTGATTAGTACGTTGATAATCCAAATTGATTCTTGCAGGCCTCCATTAAATCTTCTACGCCAAGAATTGGCAAGCACTTGTATATACATGGACATATTACAGAAAACCACCTCAGAATTTGATACTAGCAACGCAAACAATCTTGGAATTGACGTTCAGGTTTCAAATACTCCCTCTACCCGTGACCTAAGCACAGAGTCCTATTCTGGTGAAGACGAAAAGCTTGGTCGGGTTGCAGAAGAGAAACTGGTATCATTTTGTGGACATATGCTGAAAGAGGCATCTGATTTTCAGTCTGCTGTTGGAGAGACTACTGATATGGACATACATCGGGTGTTGGAGTTGCGTTCTCCTGTAATTGTGAGGGTAGGAGTTTCTCCCTAAATGGTTTAATGCATTTTTAAAGCTCTTTAGTAGTTATTTCCTTCACAATATTATATGCCTAAACTGATAGTCTTGTGTCTTGCAGGTCATAAAAGGGATGTCCTCTATGAATAGTCATATTTTCAGAAAACATCTCAGGGAATTCTACCCACTGCTCACCAAGCTTGTATGCTGTGATCAGGTGATTATCTTGCTTGCCATTGGATGCTCTGTAGATGTATTCATATGAATATTTAGCTGTAAACACCAAGTTCTCCGCCATTGGTATTGCTGTGAGCAAATCCAAATATAGATACTGTTTGCTGCTTCCACGTCTCAGTTCACTTCTTTTTCTAGGTATCTAGAAAAAATACACACATGCACGTGTGTATACATAAGTAATCTAAGGAATCATTTCCTCTCAAATAAAAAAGGTAAAGGAATCATTTGCGACACAGGCTGGTCCTTGACAATTATGAGAGTGAAGAATCTTCTGATCAGCATATTGGTTCATTTAGGATGATACATAAATTAGTGGTTTGCAGGTAGCATTTATGATCCCCATGCCCAAAATTCCCTGCTCATTTACTACTATTCTAGGTAACACGGGATACTTGATGGAGGTAGCCATATCTATATCTGTACCGGGTACTGTAATGATATTGATACTTCTAAGATACCGGATACTTTGCTCCACTTTAACATATATTTTTTTCATATTTTACTATAGTTTTATCCAAATTTTATATATATATTTTTCTATTCTTTTGAAAGGTTTTCTTATCTTACTATAGTAATTAAATTCAAACATTTCGAATGATATTGAAAATTGAATACAAAATTCTTAAAGTATTTACTAATATATGTTTGTTGTACACGTATCCTATATTTTCAAATCAATGTATCCAGTACCCATTTCATAGTATCCTTATCCGAATACCTGTAATCTATCCAACTTAGCTTCTACTATTATCTCACACTAACTGACAAAAGCCCTTGATAATTTCAGTACATTACTTTGGTAAGCACAGCAATACAAAGCACATCAAACACAATACGACTGTCACACTTTCAGTAATAAGCAGGCAGCCTGCTTGGGTCTTTCTTTTACCTTGCCTTGTCTCCTTGAGTATGTGAACTTCACTGGAGGTCTTGTTTCTTCTGGGCGTTCTGTCAGAATAGGATAACCAATATGGTGGCAATGGCCTGTAGTCTGTAGATGACTTTTACAGCTCTTTACTGGATCCATATTGCTACCTGAGTGCTGTTCTCTCTTGCCATACATCTCTTTGCAAATTGCTTCCTCGCACTTATCTTTTGCCTTACAATAAGCTCAAAAAAGGATAGTTTGAGAAAAATTGAGCATTAATTATATAGATTTACTCATGATTTTGTCATAAATTCCCAAAATTGTACCATTTTAGTAATTTGCAGCCAAGAGATAACTGCCCCCTAACTGTCACCCTAACCACCTTCTTCAGCCACCCTCTTACCGTCGCCTTAAACGCCATCTTCCTCCTTCAACACCACCACCAAACATCTTCCACCTTCAACATAACCACCGACCTTCATCAAATCAGCCATCTTCACCACACTCAAACGCCTCTTTTTCCATCAAAATTGCCACAAACAACCATTATCACCACAATTGAAGGAGATCTCCGTTGTAAGAAGAGAGAGAGAGAGAGAGAAGGAAAATGCGGTGGTTTTGAGGAGAGAGGAGGAGATCGTGGTGATTATGAGGAGATAGAAGGAGATTGTGGTGGATGTTAAAGAGAGAGAGGATGAGATCGTGGTGATTTGAGGTGGCTGGTGGTGTCGGTTTCGGCCTTAGCTAGTGGGGTGGTGGAGTCGGTCGTAGCTGGTGGTTCGGCCTTAGCTAGTGGTAGTGTTGGGCTTTTGGCCATGGCTGGTGGGTTGGTGGTTTCAGCAGTGGCTGGTGGGTGGTGGTTTCAGCAGTGGCGGGTGGGGTGTTGCTGTTACCCTCTCCACTTTCTATCTCCTTTCCCCTAATGACATGAGTTTAATTGCTAATTATGTACTGTAGAAAAAAAAGCCTTGGTAAGTGTGTTGGCTTGTTTGTTGCATCAATTCAAAACGGAGGATGTAATAGATGTCATGCAAAATAATGCATCATAGAGGTTATTGCGGTCCAACTAATGTTGGATGTGTCCTTTTGGCTCTTTTTCTCTGCACCACAAAAACTTAACCTGTGTTGATTCCTTGAGGACATGCTTAGAATGAACATAACGTATTACATGGGGTAATTGTAATCCTAGCAAATAATGGGTAACTATTACCCTCCATTGTGAGGATAATGGTTACCCTATCTCTCTCTTCCTTATACCTCCCAAGTGGGTGGCATGTCTCATAATTGACATGTATTGGACACTAACAAATATCAGACACACCTAATTATATGTTGATGATGCGTCCTTTTGAACTTGTTAGAAGTGAACTCAAATTTATTAAACATGATTGAAACTTATTGAACTTATGGGACCTGATTGGAGTTTATTAAATTTAATTCTAAGAGACAGTTGAACATTTTTAGACCTGATTAAAACTTATTGAACTTATGCGTCTTACTCCCAGGCTAGCTAGGTGAGGCTCAGCCACCTTCGAAAGGCCCAAAGACACACCTTAAGAAAAAATGGCTTAGATTTAAGTTATAAATTAAAGAATGATTGGAAATTTTTCAATTTGAGACTGCCTTAGCCTTACATATATCATTACTAAAATTGTTGGGGATCTTTTTAATTATGATTAAATTAAATACTACCATCAAGTTTTATGTTACGGAGGAAGTAATCCTTTGCAGCATGAAAAGCTTTATGTTTCTCATAATCCTTTTGTGTAAATATTTTTTTTTTCCACATTCCTGAAAAACGTTTTCTTATGTGTGCAAATTCTGACGGTTGGGCCTGTTTCAGATGGATGTTCGTGGGGCGCTGGGTGAACTTTTCAAGAGGCAACTCAGCTCGCTTTTACCGCAGTGATTTATGCTTGCAGCTCAATCAAGGTGCTGCTCTGAGTTGAGTGCAGAGTTCACTCACCTGTGCAACACTCGTGTATCAATTTTTTATTTTATTTTAAAATTTTTTGTTAGTTTGCTTCATACACCACCATCCACTCAAACAGGGATACATTTTTGGATGATGACATTTTTGGCTTGTGTCAGTGCATTCTCTCGGCCTTAGATTAAGATACTTGAGTTTCATCTTCAGCTAATTGACATTTTCTTTGTTATACTTAATAGATTAGGAAAAGTTTAAGATTTATAGTTATGTATAGTTGTAATTGTAAAATGCATGGATTTCTAATTACAGAAGGTAGTTGTTGAAAACTGAATTACAAAGCTGTGTATGTTATAACGTCTATATTTGCTTCATTTTAAACTCCGCGAGATAATTCGCTTGTTTTGTTGCCCAGATCTTCAAGTAAGTGGAGTGTGGACCGATGTATATATGTATGGACGTACATATCTTTAAGCAAGGGGGGCCTATATATATATATACATATAAACATATGAGGTACAAGTCAAGCTCTTAGCGACTTGGTTAAGTTTTATGAACGCCTCAAATTTTGGGTTCAAATTTGACTACACGCAATTGCATGGTTTTCTTATCTTTCCTCTTTGAGATGCGTTTATTGATCAAATTAGACTTAGTGACCAGCAGTGAAACCCGACTTCAAGCTTTGTACTACCCAAATTATATAGTAGTATATGTATATGCTTCCTTTGAATGCTAATGACCAAGTCTTGAGTTCGAACTTCGTAATACAAATCTGGGCATTGAGCAGTTGATAGTAGAACTTTGAAGCTCTAAAAAAAGATCCAAATGAAAAGAAGACCCAAGACAAACTCTCCAATCTCCATATCTCAGCTGCCTCCTCCTCTCGCCATTTCAAATCTAACTCAAAATCCTCCATTTTCATTCCTTTATAAGTTCTACTAAATTTCATAGCTAATTGGCTATGCTAGCTGGTCTCAATTCAATTTCGTCCTTAGCTGGACATTTCACATTTCTATTTTGTGTGTCAATCTTTTAGCCTTCATGGTGTTGGCCCCAAAGTTGGTTGAAGACAGGTGAAAATTGCTCCTAAGCCCTAATAAATAGGAGGAATAAGGGCGTGTTCTCTTGAATTAATCAAACATGAACTTATTAAACATGAACTAAATTTGTTAAAGTGTATTTTCAACTTACTAGACCTAAATTTGTCTGAACTTATTGGAACTTATTACAACCGAACAGAATTTATCTGAACTTATTACACTTGAACTGAACTTACTATGAAACTTATTTTCTTTAAGGTGAAAAGAACGCATCCTAAGAAAATGAAAGGTCTTTCTCACTAGGAGAAATAAAAAGGGGAAGTCTTGTTTGATGAGATTTATCTTAGCCTTGTTTTCCTTGGCTACATTATTGCAAGGTTGAGAGTGATCTTTGTCTACTTGTGTGTGTCTGCGCGCGCGCGCGCCTTAGACGACCTATTTTTGACTTTTTGTTACTTGTTAAACTTCTCATTTTCGGACACTTAGAATTGCATTACGTCTTTTGTGAATGTTTGAACTTCACATAAAGTAAGGTTTATACATTACATGTGATTGATGTGAATTAGAGGCGACGCAAACAAGTTTTAGAACCATTTTATACAAACATTTATGGGCCGTATGCATAGTCAAAATCCGTTGCAAATTCTCAGCTTGTTCATTATGAACTCCACCAACAAAGAATTGGCTCTTCTCCAATTAGCATTCAAACCTAAAGCCAAAGAGAATTTCATGAAAACATTTAATAAAAAAATCTTAAGGAAATAGACCTAACCTTGCAAATAATAAAAGATCAAAAGTAAACATAACATGAGAAAGGCCTGATTTCTCACATCTTGGATGGTAATTACAATTAAGATTATGCTTAAGCTCATAAAGACAACGAGACAAGTATTTCATACCAATGGCAAAGAAAAAAGAAAGTATAGGAATTAGGATCACCTTGCTTAACCTCTTTCCTATCCTGAAGAGGAGAACTAGGTTTATCATTAAGGCCCTGTTTTTTTAGACTTAATTTCAGACATTATAAGTTCAGTTCAGTTCTCTTAATGCGCACAGATCGAGGAGAATTGGGAACTTAAATCAGGGCTAATCAAGTCATTTTTTGTAAATTTAATTTAACAATTATAATAAAATCGAGGCGAATCGGGAACGCAAATATAACGTGAAATTTAATATTTTTTTGGTTATTTAAATAATTATATTTAATTTTTCTGTAGTTATTTAACAATTATAATTATGTTCTTGGAGATTTTAAATGATGTAGTTATTTAACAATTATAATTATGTACCTGGAGATTTTAAATGATGTGGTAGTTATCTTAAATAAAAAAAAGATAAAAAATTATAAAAAATTAAATTAAATAAATAAAAATATAAAAATAACAATATAAAATATAATATATAATATATAAAAATAAATAAAAATAAAAATAAAATAAGTTCAGTTCATTTAAATTTTCTTAAGTTCAGTTCAATTCTCTTAGGTTCTCTTAAGTTCAGTTCAGCAAATTTCAGTCCAAAGAAAAGAATAGAAAATTGTTCTCATACACACCATCACCCATGTCTTAAAAAAATAGTAGGAAAACCAAGTTATTCCATCACCTTAAAAAAATAAAGGGTGGTGAACTGGTCACTCCATAAAATCGTAACGTTTTTGAGGATCTATTTTTAAGCATGCATTTAGGACAAACATTATTTCTATCATATATATTCTTTGACCCGTTCTCTGGAAGTCAGGATCCTCTACTTTTTTAGGGGAAATAGAGAGTTTATTTTCTAATCAAGTGGTTGGTGATGCATGAAGGGGGGGGGGGGGAATAAGAGAGATTTTGGAAATTTTATAAAGCTAAATTAGATGTCAAAATCAAGATAGAAAATGGAGGAGAGAAAATGGAGATGATCCTATCTCGTTCTGTAATAAGCAAGATATTATCAGCTGGTTGCCTTTATGGGATGAAATAGACTTGTCAAAAACAGACCCGACCAAAAACACTTCCTATAAAACTTTGAATTTAACATTATTTTTATTTGACCACAACATCAAATTGTTTTCCTTGAATTGGCTATTAATGAAGTATTCTTATAAATTGTATTTTTTAGAACATTTAAAGTACTCCCTCCGTCCCAAAACGAATATTCCATATACTTTTTTAGATCTCACGAGACACAATTATTTTAAATATTAATATCTTTAATTATATATCACACAAACTTATAAAAAATTACATGTATGGAAAGTATGCATCGAGCCGAATTAAACGACATCTCACTTTACTATTTTTCTTATATACTCCAACACTCCGTATATGAAATTAAAGAGAGTTAAAGTTACAAAGTGAATAGTAGACATAGTCAACATGGAGCATTTACAATGGGACTGAGGGAATATATTTTAGTACATATATTGCATTAAATGAATGGAAAGAAAAATAAATTAAGTTATGGATAAAGATTTGTGTGCGTTAAGGAGTTTTTATTTTTGGATTAGTATCAAAAGCACACCCAAAAGTATAATTATAAATTAATAACATGACAATGTCTCATTAGAAATATTAGCTTTTAAATATTCTTGACCCCGTTAGATTTTAATTCCTGGTTCCGCCCCTGAAAGTGATAGAGAGATGGATGACAATTTTTAGCATGATTGAGGATACTCTAAGAAATTTTTTTTTATTTTGTAAAGTGCAAAGGAAAATGTTACTCGGTACATCATTTCTATAAAAAAAAAATGTAGTCATATTCTCATTAAGGGTACCGGTGCATTCTCTTTAACTTATTTGACATGACCTGATTAAACTTAATTTGATTATAACTTATTAAACCTGACATGTTCAAAAATGATAAGTTCTAATAAAAAATTGAAGATAACGCACCCTAAAAATTTGGGAGGATTAGTTTAGAAGAAAAATGGTGTTATCAATTTATCATTAGTTTTGAAAAAAATATCGTAATTAAGAATTTGACTCGTAGCACTTGATGACATCAGTATAACTAATGTGGATGTGATATTAATAAAACGCGGGCGGAAATAAGATTACTTAATTATTCGAAGTTACTACTCTTATTACACCCCCAAATATGCAACCATTATTTGAGCATTTGAGATGTTCAATAATTCACGCAATTAAAATGTATTTGATTTGGGTTGTTTGTTATACCAAAATATTAACATAAGAAACGTAATCATAAAACAATACCGTTATCACAGGATGAACCATCATAACATCGACATCATACGGTTTATGAACATTCTCAAGAAACCTAGTCTCAGTGTCGGCAACCAGGAACGGGGATGACGGGTCTGGTAAGCTAAGGTATCTCTCGAACGCATTCAAGCTAACTCTTATGCGTCCGCCACCGTTACTATTTGTTTGTTATGGGTTGTGGGAAACAGAAAAGAATTTTGTAAAGGATTACCTTGTTACCTTCCTAAATCTAGTGGAAACTATTACTATACCGTTTTCGAATGGTGACCATAATTCCATAAACATTTTCGTAGTTAGTGGTATCAAACAAGGTAACACTATGTATTACCATTTGCCCCCTTATTTGTTTTTAACCTATTACATTTACTAATCTCATACCAAACACCCTAGGTGGATTAGAGTGGTTGGATTTGATTGCAATGAATGTATTTGATTGGATTAAATTGAAATGGATGGCAATAATTGGATCAACTTGTATTGGATTCAATAAATGAAATAAATTGGATTACATTAGAATATAGATTGATTGAATTGGATTGGGATTAATTTAAATTGTACTTCCTATGTCCCTTACGGCCCGTTTGGTTTTGCCGGTTATAAATGAAGGTAATGAGAATGAATTTATAACTAAATTTGGAAGGGAAATCAAAATTAATTCTCATAGTGGTGCTAGATTGACTCCAATTTATCTAATTTATAAGAAGAAATTTCAAGTTTGAGAATGAAAAATATATTTTGTATGGGGATTATGAAGTTTTTCCTTGACAAATTACACTTTAGATTCATTACCATTACCACGATTTATTACCAACAACCAAATGGGCTGTTTAAGTTTGGTACATTTGTTTTTTCACGCATCCAAAAACACAACTTTAAATAAATATATATATTTAGATGTATATAATAAAAATTATACATATTAAAAAACTATACATTGAGCTGAATCAATCGAGATCCCACTTGACTATATTTTTTCTTATACGTATAAAATTAGAGAGAGTCAAAGTTATACCATAAATAGTACTAAAAGTCCTCTCTCAAAAAAAAAATAGTACTCCTCCGTAACATAATCCTGGCAACAAGTTATTTTTCACGCATTTCAAGGAAGCGATTTAAGGGTATAAACGAATAAATTGATCAAAAAAAAATTAAGATTAGTAATTTATGATCTCAATCTTACTTGTATTACAAAATCATTTTGATTAATTTGTTCGTTTACACCCTTAAATTGCTTCTTTGAAATGCGTGAAAAATAACTTGTTGCCAGAATTATGTTATGGAGAAAGTACCAAAAGTACTTATGTAGCAAAATAAATAGAGACGGATAAGGAAATATAAAAAACACAAACGGAGAATTACAATAAAAGCAAGGACAAAGAGGGAGGAGGAGGAACTTTCTAGATATACTGTGCTGTACAGGGAGAATGGGAGATGGTGCATAATTATGAACACACCACTACTGTGTAACAGTGGTGTGTCATGTGTGGGGGGGTTGCGCCACGTGTCCATGTTGACATTGGCTTTTTAATAAACTTTAAATTAAAATTTAAAAAAGTAGTTGCTGCAACTCAACGCTAAGAAACCTACAAAAATCATCTACCTCTTGTTATTAGACACTTGGACGGCTCTGATTACATCCTTAAATCAACGGTCAAATATTTCTGCTCCAAATTATGCTCTTGCGCCTGTCAATATCTTTAGCTTTATTTTGACGCAATCTTATCTATATCGGCTTAATTAAGCGGATCGGCTTGTCGGTTAATTAGCTCGGTTTTCATGAGGTTGAAGGCCCAAGTGCAGTTGGCAAATGCCAATGTCTTCCGTGTCCCGGGGCTTGGATCCGGGATCGATTCCTCATTTTCTTTCTGAAATAGAAATGATCTTACCGTGTACCTCATCTGTCAAAAATAGCCCGGTTTTCATAGCCTAATTTTAGTGTAAAATAAAGGCTCAAAACTAATATAAATTCTTATATACATCCCGATGTATGAATGATGCGTTCAAAAGTAATTGCTCATTTTAAAACTTAAAATGAGCAAGATTATATAAAATGAGCAATAAAACATCTCGGATGTACATAGCTCTACGTATATCTGGATATATAGTAGACCAATTGTAAAACTAACGATGGGCAAAGACATACTCCCTCAATCTCTTAAAAACTACTACATTCGTGGCTTCGTCCTTAGGATGCGTTTGATTTATCTTAAATTTTTTATATGATATGATCTTAATTTTTCTGATCTGGTCTACTCTTAATCTTTCTGATATGGATTTTTTTGATCTGATATGAACTTTTCTGATTCTAGATTGGTAGTTATTTTTAGGGTGCGTTTCTTTCGTCTGAAATTTTCTAACTTGGTCTGATCTGAATTTTTCTGACTTGGTCTGATCTGAATTTTTCTGATTTGATCTGTTTTTTCTAATTGTAGTTATTTTTTTAGTTATAGTTTTTCTTATCTAATCTGATCTTTTCTAACTTGATTTGATTTATTTGAATTTGATCTGAATTTTTTTCTTAAAATAAGCACAGAATTGTTTATTTAAGTTGAATCAAACGCATCTATAATTTTTTTTTCAGGAAAAAAATCTATTACTTTAAATAGTTGTTTGGTTCATTTTATTAATAAAAGGAAATGTATGGGAATGAGAAACTTAGATGGGAATTAGGGGAGGAGATTTCAGCACACTTTTTTTAATTTGTGCACCCCGGCCCCATTCTGATCCGCGTTTAAAACAACAAAACAATGGGTGAGAGGTGTGTCTAAATAAAAAAAAGGGTGTGCATAAATCAACACTCGGTAGTTGTGTATAAAATTTATGAGGCTGAGTAACCATTGAGTATAAAATTTTATACCCAAATATATCAACCAACCATTGAGTATAAAATTCATCAGTAGTATCTGTGACGACCCGACTCGCTTAAACCGGCGCGGAAGAAACCGACGAGTTGAATAGTCAGTTCTAACATGCTAACATACTTAAAAATTAAAACAAAACCTCAAATTGACTATATACTAAATCCAAAAGTACAACACCCACAAGATTGTACATAACTAAACCCAAATATCACTACTACTACGGACAACATTAACTCCAAAATAAATGTAAGAGTTAGAAATTGTAAAATACAACTGAGTCCAAACTAGAAATCGTAAAACAACAAAACAAGTACAAATAATTTCGGCACTCGCCCAACCCAAAGCCAAGCAAGAATATAATCTCATCATCAGAATTACCTGAAAAATAAACAACAGTCCACCGTCAGTGGCGAGTAACATAACTGTCCCACCCTAACGGAGATACACAGACCATGGCATAAATCAAGCAATCAAATCAAACATACCAACATGCGAATCATAACAAGTAATTATGCTGACTCGATTAACTTTAACCAACAATTAACATATCTTAAAACTTTAGCGCAGTCATTTACATACTAGACCGGACTATGCACGTACGAACGCATCTTACGCGGTTGAACTTTCTACTATGCCAGGATTGAGAATCTTACTCCCAACCCCATAAAACCCATCTTACGGGAAATCCATATCCGAAGACGACATAGTAAGACCACCAACTATCCCAATACCGCGGATACGATAGGGGCAACGTCTTAACCCAATTCTTATAATCTTACTCTAAGATTAGGCGTCTAATAGTAAAATCAAGCTAATTCTTAACCGAAATTTACATTCTTAGTTAATCTTAAGTTGCATCTTACGCCTTGACTTAAGAATAACATGTAAATCAACCAATCTTGGAACCTCAAATATCAATCTTTAACTTTTTTTATCCTTTCTTTAATTATCTTTTAACTTTCTTTAACTTTCAAGACTCGACCAATAACTCATAAAGAATTCAACAAGATTCAAGAACTTAATCCCAAAATCATCATCAATACACACGCATGATCATGACAAAATTCAACAACTTTTTCATCAACTTCCAAACATCAAAACTTCACGAAACTTGAACATGATCAACATAAAATATGAAACTATCATAATCAATCATGAAATACATGTAATCAAGGAAAAATCATTACAAAACCATCACCCAAACCAGCCTATAATTCACGCATAAAACAAGGTTATAAACATCAAAGCGGTCTAATCTAATCACTTAATCTATACCATGAATCAAGGTATACAAACTAGGTTGAGATAGTATGTTACCTTAATGAAGATTAAACAAATTACACACAAAAACTCGCTGCTCGGAAAACAAACCACACAGTCCAAACAATCACGAACACCGCATGAGCAACACGGCACCACCACACGGCCAGACCACGAACCACCATGCACCACCGTACTCCACCACGAACACGGCCACCAACCCACACGAACACGGCGCCACCACTTGGCTACCCACGAACCACACGAACCCACTCAAAACCGAAACCAAACCAATGATCTTGAATGAAACTATTAGGATTTAATTTGTGTTTTGATACTTAAAGATCAATAGATGTTGAATCTTTAAGTTTGGGTTTCAAATGATGATGAACAAAGTTTAGTAATGAAAGGCCAAAAATGGCGTGTGATTGAGAGGAAAATGGAGGGAGTTTTGTGTTTAAACTTTTGATGGCAAAGGATGGCAAATGAGCAAATGAATCCTCAAGCTTTACTACTACTTCTATTTATAGAAGTTAGTTAAGGTGTGAATGCAAGGCAAGTGGCAAAATCAAACCACTCAACATAAGGGGCCGGTTGGGCCTAAGGAAATTGGGCCAAAATTGGGTTTTTGATAAATAATTGGGCTAATTGCACTCATACGTGAACAATCAAGCGTAAATCGCATTTGGCCCAACATTATTAATTAACTAATTAGAAAATTAAATAATAAAAATTCTAATTAGTTAAATAATAATAAAATAAATAATAATCAATCAAAAACAAAAATAATCGAAATTATTCACATAAAATAAAATAAATAGTCCAAAATAAATTTTGGACCATACACAAAATCACATAAATAACAAATAAACAAAAGGCAAAAATACCGAAAAATCTGGGCCATTACAGTATCACATCCATTTTATATTTTTAATTCATTCTAAAAGCTTGCAACAAAACATGTTTGTGGTTATATAAAGATATGTTTGCCCTTTTACATATAGTACTTATGCTAAAAACAAAAATGGAGCAAATTATTTATGGCACGAATGAAAAAGTAAAATGGAGTGGTTTTTTAGGCAAAAGGGGTAGATTTTATCTAAAGATCTTTTTTCCATTTACATATTTTATCTTGTACTCCGTATTAATTATTAATTAATGTTATAGACTACTCCCTCTATCCCCTTTTATTTCTAACATTTGTTTTTTCACATCTTTCAACACATAATATTAAACAAAAATATCTGTAAATATATATATAATAAAAAATTATATATTAAAAAGTATACATCGAGTCGAATCAAACGAGATCTCATTTAACTATATTTTTTCTTATGTGTATACAATTAAAGGATAGATTCAAAGTTTCCTAGTGAGCAATGACAATGTTGCAAAAATAAGGGGACAAAGAGAGTAGTAGTTAAAACAACTTTATATACCTCAACAATAATCAATTCATGTTACAGAATAGTGTTTAAAGTAACTCTATATGAATTATGAGGTTTTAAATTCCTTTTTTTTTTTTGATTGAATTAAATTCCATATTTGACTCAATGGTTTTTAGACATAAAAATATTTTGTCAATGACATATCAAAAGAAAGGTGATGGATCCACAAAATTTAATGAAAGATGACACTTTTTAATGTATATATTACATCATATTTTTTTATTTGCAACCATTTGACATAAATTATAAAGTAAACATAATTAATGAAATAAGGAGATCTAAAGAAAAGAAATTCTCACAAATGCGTATGGTGAGAATCAAACCCATAATTTCATGCCTGAAATTTTGAAGCCTTAGGCCCTGTTCTTTAGGAATTAAAAGCTACAGTAATCAGATCAGATCAGACTTAGTCAAATCAGATCAGACATTATTACTCTTTATTATTATTATTATTATTATTATTATTATTATTAATTTCGAGCATTGTTTTTCCACTCGACATTTTCCGATGACGGTTTTTGGATTGACTTTTTCAGCGTTGATTATTCGGCTGACTTTTCCGGCGATGATTATTGGTCAACTTTTTTGGCGGTGATTATTCGACCGACTTTTCCGGCGTCGATTTTCAAGCCGAGTTTTTCGGCGACAATTTTCAGGACGACTTTTCCGACGACGGTTTTCGAACTGACTTTTTCCGGCGATGATTATGTGGCTGACTTTTCTGGCGACGATTTTCAGGCCCAGTTTTTTGGCGACGGTTTTCGGGACGACTTTTCCGACGACTATTTTCAGAATGAATTTTCCGGCGGTGATTATTCGGTTGACTTTTTCGGTGACGGTTTTGGAGTCAAATTGAATGAAGGGTTTGAAAAGAATGAAAAGTAAAATACTGAAGAGGTGAAATGAAATGAGCTTGAGGCTTTGGGCTCATTAATTTTTGTCCCTAAAAAAAAAATTTGGTTATAAAAAAAAATTAAAATAAAAATTAAAATAAAAATAAAAAAAATAAAATTAAAATTAAAATTAAAATAAAAAAATAGAACTAAAACTAAAAATAAAAATAAAAATAAAAATAAAATCAGATCAGATCAGAAAAATTCAAATCAAATCAGATCAGATCAGATCAGACAAACTCAAAACAAATCAGATCAGATCAGACCAGACCAGATCAGTCCTAAAGAACAGGGCCTTAATCACTAGGCTAAGACATCAGTTGTATATGAATAGCTATGTCTGCGTAATTTGATGCAATACTCCATTCGGTTTTTTTTTTTCATCTAACATACGAAATATTAATTTTGAATACTATTTAATTTATCCAACACACTTTGAATACACAACTTCCTTCCAAAATTAATTTTTATTTATTTTTTCATATCACAAAGACATATCTTTAAAATTTATATCTTTATTTGTATAAAATAGGAAAATTATCGAGTACAATTTATATATTTAATAATATAAGTATGTATCGAGACGAATCAACCGAGATCCCACATGACTATGTTTCTTTTTATATATAAAAAATTATATGGAGTCAAAGTTATAAAACGAACAATACCAAAAGTCAAAATAGATCATTTAATTTGAGATAAGTGGAGTAATTATCATTTATATGTAAGGTAATAACATATAAACAAGTGAATCGTGTAAAATATACACATAAGGTAAAATATTTATGCTCTTTATTAAAAAAGGAAAAAACGTAAAAAAAATATAAAAAAAATAAGTCAACCTTTAGCCGAACTTCTTAAAATAAGTCTACCTTTTGATTAACTCAAAATAAAACAACCTATTATACATATCTGCTCAAATTATTTTTTTGTACAATTTACCGGTGTAGACATTTAACAATTTCACTGAAAAATCAAAGCAATGCATAAATATGTTGTTTTTTATATTTGTATGATTTTTCATTGAAAATGTTAATTTAATCAACAATTAATTAGTGAAAAACGTAATTTGAAAATACATGGATACTAGATTGACTTAGGGGTTGTTTGGTTGCCCAATTTTCCTATGGACACTCAAAATTCCCATGAATTTCATGTTGCCTTGTTGTTTGGTTGACATAAAAAAAGTGAAAATGGGGGCAATGCAAATTCATGGGAATTTTGATTTCCCACAAAATATTAGAGCTGGCAAAACTTGATTCAACCCGATAACCCAACCCAATAATAACGGGTTGGGTTGAGTTTTTCAACCCGTTTAGTTAAATGGGTTGACCCAAACCAACCCGTTTAGTTTAATGGGTTGGGTCGGGTTGAAATTCTCAACCCGATTTCAACCCGTTTAACCCATTAAGAATATATGTTGTAATAAAATTAGTTTCAAGTTCAATTGGCGTACTAATCTATTATATCACATTCATATATTTTTTTTTTATTATGTTATAGATTTTTTACGAGCTATATAAGTGGTTGTAATGTCTTAAAATCTAATTTTTTTATCTTGAACATTAGAACGCAAAAGGTTGTTAGTTATTAATTAATACCGTGTTATAATGTGTAAATTATGGACAATATGACTTGTAAGTTGTAATACATATGACTATCGCGGGTTGTTGTTATGGTTCATATATAAGTGTAGACATATAGTGATATAAGTTTATTTGATACTAATGAAAAGATGATAATATTATTAAATGGGTTATTGGGTCAACCCATTTATTTAAGGTTGGGTTGGGTTGAGAATCTCAACCCGTTTAACTAAATGGGTTGGGTTTGGGTTGAGGATTTCAACCCGTTTATATTAATGGGTCAAACCGAACCCAACCTAGATCGACCCATTTACAGCTCTACAAAATATGAGAATTTAATTACCACACCATCATTGGTAAGTTACAATTCCCATAGGAATTTACTTCCCCCAGTACCAACCAAACAAGTTTGTAAAATTCCTATGAATTTAGTTAGAAAATTTAATTCCTACACATTAAGAATTCATAGGAATTTACTTTTCCTTGATGAACCAAACAACCCCTTATTTTAAATTAATAAAAAGATTAACTTAATTTGACAATACGAGCTAAATGCTTACTTAATTTTTTATAATTTTTCCTATTAGAAATGCCAAAGAATTTAGTTACGTCACTAAATGACAAATTTGACCTCAAGCATAGCTGAGAAAGACATAAGACAAAAGTTTGACCGAAGATTATTGCGCTTAGCCTTATAGTCAAAGATGATTATTAATTGGGGTGGTAGTGTGGTACATTGTCAACTTTTTATTGCATGCAATTCCATGTCTGTCCTTGATCAAGTGTGATTCTCGTAAGTACTCGTATTTTTATTTTTTTTTAAAAAAACCCGACATGGCTCACGAACGTACCTGAGTCTTATCCGAGTAGTTAAATCTTGCAAAAGTCGAATTTGTGGTATCTAATTTTAAAACCTCATTGCACACTGCATACATTTGCGATAATTTCTTATCAGGGCCGTCTCATTGAATTTTGGGGCCATGTTCTCATACAAAAATATTGGGCCCCTAAATATGAAGATGAAGAATTAATTCATGGAAATTTAAGATTTGCAATTAATGAATGATTTTTTTAATGTGAAAATGGAATATGAGCAATTAGTTGACATTCATTGTAGATTAGGTTAATTTGTTTCTTTCTTTCTTTCTTTGTTTTTTTTTATATTGGGCTAAATATGAAAATGCGGCCTCTTACAATTGGGGCCCTGTGCTGTTGGTCACCTTGCACATGTGTAAGGACGACCCTGTAATTCTTATCTTCCCCTTTATGAATGCATGGCCAGCCAAATTAGATCGGGTGATCTACAAAAAGGCCCGATTCAAGACCTAATAGCTCACAAATTATAAAAAAAAGTATAGAGATTTAAAAAGTAGGTTAATTGATCCGGAACAAGTCGTTGGGTAAAAAATAGTCTTTCAAAAACCGGGCATAACTCATAACAACCCTTTGGTACCGTTCGGTATTGGGTAAGATTTAATCATTATGTGATCGAATTTAATATTTTGTTTAGCAAGTATTGGTCAATTTAGTTTCAATCATTATCGATCAGGTCAAAATCGGTTGGTTCCAAACGATTTTTGCAAGTCATAATTGGTGTATATACAGGCCAAATCTATCGGTCACAAACAGTTTTTCTCCAGTCATAATTGATATCCAGGTCAAATTCCATCGAGTTAAGATTGGTCGGTCATATTAGACATGTTGACTAGGGATGGCAACGGATCAAACTCGGATCACGCCATGCACAATCTGACTCGACTATAGTCTGATGTCCGATCTGAAATAAGACTCCAACTCATATATTCCAGGTCCAACTCCAACCCGACTCCAACTCATATATTCTAGGTCCAACTCCAACCCGATTCCAACTCATATATTCCAGGTCCAACTAACTCCAACCCGACTCCAATATTTGATTTAAGTACTTAACTATATTATTTCATGGAAAACGTTATATTCAATGGCTTAAAATTGAAAGTTTAAATAAAAATTAAGCATTAATTACATCAATGTGTATGAGTTTATAATAAATTTCTAACTTTTTTTTCCATTTTAGGAAATTATTTATTACTTATATGTTGCCCTTAGCTTAGGGATGTATATAGTATTACCCCAAAAAATAATTAGGGTGATAACTCACAAATGAATAGTGCTCATAATTAGAAGTAGCAAGTAAAATAGTGCTCATATTTCCTACATTTATTAATTTATGTTTTCCAAATGTTTTCAAATGTTTTCTCTTATTTTTTTATTAAATTTAATAAAATTACTCTCTTTTATCTCTTTTCTATAAAGTTATTTTTTTATATAATTTTTAATTATCATTTATTTTTTTCTTCTACTTCCAATTAATTTTTTGGTTATGATAAAAAACTAAGGGCTTGTTTACATTAGCTGAATACAGCTGGACTGAACTTAATTGAAATGAATACAACTGAAAGTAATCTCTATTATATAAGTGAAGGGGAGAGCAATGGTGTCCCCCCTCAAAAAGTCTAATATACCCCTAAAATTTTCTAAATATCAAACTACAATCAATATTAACTAAAAAGGAAAGATTTGGTATTTTTAAAATGAAAATATTATAAAAATAAATAATTCAAACAAATAAAATAAAAGCATTAAAATTTATATTTTTGAATTCTCTACAAATAGGCATTCATATTGATATAATTTTTACACATGTCAGCTTAGTTATAGAGTTTTTGTTTTAAATTTTTTACTGTTAAATAACATTTATGCTTAAAATACACGCACGCATATAGCATGCATAGAAAGCTAGTATTTTATAAGAGAAAGAAATTGAGAGTTGGACTAAACTGAATGTAAGCCCTCGGTGTGTAAATAAAAAAAAATGATGGAATTTTTAATTTCCATAAGATAAAGCCTCATATATATGGATGATTCTAGTGTAGGCTTATAGCTACTGACTACCGTAGTAGATAGATAGGATCACACGATTTTTTATATATTTTTAACTCCTAAATCTAATTTATAATCCTTTTTAAAACACTTTAATTAGATCTTTTATATTTGGAAACAAAATTTTGATTTTTCCGAGAATAAAAACTAATTTTAGAAAAAATCAGAAATTATTTTTCTAAATTAAAAATCAAATTAAAGTATTTTTAAAAAGATTTTTAATTAGATTTTGCAATAAAAAATAAATCAAAAAGCATGCAATCCTAACCATCCATTACGGTAGTCGATAGTCATAAGACTACAGTACAATTTTCACACATATATATATATATATATATATATACACACTATAAAGAGATAAGAGTGTAAGACCATCTTATCAAAGCAGTTGACACATGTTTTCCACTGCGTGAAATCATCATCGAATCACAAGACAAAGCTTGCAATTGACGCCAAAAACCAAATTATTCCTCGTAATTATTTAATTAAAACCTAGTTTAATAACAATCTAATAACCTAATTATCCAATTTTTAGATTTGTTGTTTATAATATAATAATAACTTAAGTTCACACTTCACACCACTGTTTTCTGTACTCTTTCAAGTAGCAGTCTCTATCACCTTTCACGCGGACTGCCAAAGATAACCACAAAGCCACAAACATCCCCCTTCTCCAATTTCAATTCTCCTCCATTTTTCTTCTCCTCTGTTTGAAATTTCATCTTCATAAAAATAAAACAAAAAACCCAAATTCTCTGGTTTTTTTTTTCCTATTTTGAATCAATTAAATATAATCTCATGCTTTGTTGGGTTTTACTTTTAAAGTAGAAAAGAAAAAAATTGTTTTTGTTTTGTTACTACCAAAATCTCACACACCCCCCAAAAAAAACTCATTTTATTGAGGAAGAAAACAACTCTTTTTGTCCAATTTTGGTTACCCTTTTAGTGACTTGGCAATCTTCAAAGCTTTTTTATTTTTGGAAACCCAGAATTGGTCAATTTTATATTGGTTAGTTATTGTTAAAAAATCAGAACAAATTAAATGCAAGATCCAACAATAACAGCATTTCAACCCCAATTCCCAGAACACGAGCAACTAAAATGCCCACGTTGTGAATCTTCTAACACTAAATTCTGTTACTACAACAACTACAATCTTTCTCAGCCTCGTCATTTCTGTAAGAATTGCCGCCGTTACTGGACTAAAGGCGGCGCTCTTCGTAACATCCCTGTCGGTGGCGGCAGTCGTAAAAACACCAAACGAACTTCCTCCAAACGCTCCTCTTCGGGCCCGAACCCCGGCCCGGATCCTAAAAAGGTGCCGTTGGTCGGGCCGGATATTGTCCTGCAACCACCCGCGGCAGCGGGTGGTGGTGGAGGTGGGGTTGGGAGTTTCACATCTCTGCTGGGACTGGCGTCAGAAGGGCAGTTTGGTAATTTGTTCTTAGAGGGGTTTGAGCAGAGCGGGCTGAGACTGGGCCAGGAATCTGCGCCGGGTCAAAACCCGGGCCTGAAGCTGATGCAGGGAAATGGAGGCTCAGTAACATCACAAGGGTTGATGATGATGGGCGGCGGCGGCGGTGGCGGTGGCGGTGGTCATCAGATTCAATCATGTTGGGGTGGTGCTGCCAATAATGGGTGGCCTGATAATCTTGCTATTTACACTCCAGGTTCTAAATTTCAATAAAAAAAATGGTAGATTAAATTGGGTGTTTGTTGTTTTTAAAAAAAATTATATTATAGAGATTTAAAAAAAGAGAAGAGAAGAGGTGATTAATCCTTGTTTTTTTTGGGGTTATGGATTTTGATTAATCATCTAAAATAGAGGATTAGAATTCCTTAATTATCAGAGATTGGATTTTATGTATTTTTCTGATGCTAGAATTCCTTAACATATCATTATATTAGGCACATACGCAAACAATTGGATGATACTCATGTTTTTTAATATGATATGATGATGATAATATAGTATGTGTAATATTAATTGGCAAATGATCATTGTTCATAATCTAATGAATTCATTGTGTTTTGGTGATTAAAATTTTGGTTTCACATTTCTTTCTATTTTTTCATTCTCCACTCATTTAGGGCCTATTTACTTAATCTTTTGCATCCCAACTCTCAATTCCCTTCTTTTATAAAATATTATTTTCAGCTGTATTCAGTTCAGTTTAATTCAATTCAACTATTTTAAGTTGAAATAAACACGTCCTTACTAAGGCTCCGTTTGTTTTGATTGAAAACATTTTTCCGCCTTCTTTTCATTTTCCTTTGTTTGTTTTAAAAAGGATTAAAAATAATTTTCCATGAGATAGAAAAATGTCACTTTGGAAAAGGAAAATCATTTTCCTTTTGTGGAGGAGAAGAAATGCCACATTTTACTTTCTACTCTTACTTCTCCTCTATTCACTCCTCCCATTTTTCCTTCATTTTTTCTTTCCTTCACAAGTTTTCCTCTAATCAAACAGAGGAAAACTTTATTTACATCTATGTTATCTATTGAAAATTGTTTTCCTTAGAAAATAATTTTCCATGAAAATTATTTTTCTCCAAAACAAACGTAGCCTAAATGATAATTAAGCAAGCTAAACTTAGCATGAAATCAATATATAGTAGTTTGAAGCTCACTCTAGATCCTTGTAATCTGAGGTTTTGTGGGATCTAAATTATTATTAGACCAAATCTTTTGTTTAATTTTCCTTTAACTTACTGAGTTTACAATTTTTTGAATGGTGTCAATTACTTTTATGATTTATTACTATGTACTGCAACATATTTTTTTTAATTAATAGAAATTAACCTTTAAAATCAATTACACAAATTCATGAAATTATTTCAGTCAATAGATATATTTCCAATGCATTGCATTGCATTCCCATGTTGTATCCATAGAATTATAACAACTCAACAAGTGGCCGGTTGTTTGGTTTACATAGGAAGTAAGAATTTCCATGTACTCCTATTTCAAATAGGTAAGAGTTATGACTATTGTTTTGGACTTAATTTTTGAAATTTGAGTTCAGTTAAGCTTTTGCTGAGTTTAGGCTTTAGTTTAATTCGGTTTCGCTCCATTTCATTCAGTTCATTTCTAAGTCGCCCCAAAAGAACTGGGCCTTAATCAAATTCATGACAACTTTCTTAAGTTGTTTGGTTAGTGTTAGAGGATCATTTGAACCAAAAGATTAAGCTAATAGTTGAGGCTCAAGAATATGTTATATACTCTATCCTTTATTATGTAATAAAGGAATATATGCTTGCTTAGGGTAGATTATGCAAGTAAATTTTAATTTTTTTTGTCAATTAGAGCATAGAACTGTCATACGGAGTATTATGCAGTACGGAGTACTCCGTAGTTTTTATTTTCGATGTTTTCTTAAGCCAATCAAAAAACATCAAAATACTCTCTCTGTAATATATTAATGATAAAGATTTGACATTTTTCTTTTCTATGTCTTATTAAATTATGTACTTTATGTCAAATCGTTGTTATCAAAGAACGGCAATGATTTATAGAGGTAAGAATAATTTTCCACATAAATTTGCACAAATTTTCTTTATCTTGTTAAATAAATGGTGGGGCTTTAATAAATTTATAAGTGACTATGAATAAACAAGTGAGAAAATCTATCTTTTTCGATGAAAATCACACATTCTCCAATCTTCTCCAAAATAATTGTAACATTTTTTATTTCACGCTTGCCAATTTAAATTATTAGTAAAAAAGTTATAAAAATCACATTAATTATTAATATAAAATACAAACCAACAAGATATGCACATCTATATTTTTTTGGTACATACATTATCTAAAAGCTAGTTATAAGAATGATTGTGAATAGTGTTCAAGATGAGAACGCATCAATGGGATATTCTAGTCCGTTCTCCGTATAATAATGGTGGTTGCTTGTTGGTGATGATGATGATCTTAAGAATAATAGTGTTATTGAGTATGTAATTATTGATGATGTATAATTGTATAGTACTCCGTATAATAAATGTCATTATTATTTATGATAAGTTGGATGTATGTTTGTAGTGAAATGGATATGAGGGCCGGGCATTATTACTATGGTATGGTTTCATTATTATGGTTATGGTAGTAGCATCATAATAACACTGATGTATGTTGGATAGATAGATAGATGTTGGCATGTTGCAAAAACGAGTCCAAATGCGTTAATAAGCCAATAAGGGCATTATTATTACTATGGTTTCATTAATTATTAATTAGTATGGCAGTTTAGTTGAATGTAAAATTAGGGATTTGACATTTTTGTTGTTATTATTATTATGTGAATTTAGTAAGGTTGTACAGTGGCTCGAGTGTTAAGAGCACGGTACCCTGGGAGTGACGTACTGGGTTTGAACCTTACTCCCAAGATTGTTGGGATTTTCCCCTCCCACTATTGTTTAAGACACTGAGATATGGTCTTAACAGTTTGTAACTGTAAAAAATATGTGAATTTAGTACGTACTCGTACATATTTGAGGTGGGAATTTAGGATTTTGGAGACTAAATTATTGTTGTATTATTTTTGTCTGGAAGCATTACACAAATCCCTACTTGTGCATCTTTCTTGGATATTTGTTTCTGTGGAAGTTAATCAGAAGAAGAAGAGAAGAAGAAATGAAGCAGAACGAGGAAGAAGAGAAGCATAGAAAATATTATTGAATTTTAGTTAATAGAACAGTACAGCAAAATAGTAGTATATAAAGACATTTAGACTAAGCTAATAAAGACAAAAAATAACTAACTAATTACCAAAATACAAAGAATATAAATGGAATAAAATAAAACTATCTATTTTATTCTAATACCCTCCCCACAAGCTGGACACACAGTCAGTCCCAACTTGCAAGCAAGAGCAGAATGCCTAGCAGATGGCAGAGCCTTTGTTAGAAGATCTGCTAACTGATTCTGAGTTGGCACATGTTCAACTGAAAGAAAACCACTTTCTACTTGTTCACGAATGAAGTGCATATCTCTTCTCATATGTTTTGTTTTGTCATGATACATTGGGTTTGAAGCCAAATGCTGAGCAGAAGTATTGTCACACAGTAGCCTGATAGGTAATTTAGAAGATGCTGCAATGTTTGAAGTAATTCATCCAGCCACATAACCTCACTGGTAGTATAAGAAAGGCTTCTATATTCAGCCTCAGTAGAAGACTTACTGACAGTGGGTTGTTTCTTGGTTTTCCAAGATACCAAGTTAGTGCCTAAGAAACAGCATATGAGTTGAGTGACCTGCTGGACAATTGACATGTACCCCAGTCAGAATCACTATATGCTGTGATAGAAAGAGAAGTATCAGCTCTGTAGAACAGTCCTAGCTCTGATGTTCCTTTTAAATACTTTAAGACATGAAGAGCAGCTCTTAAGTGAGGAAGTCTTGGTTGTTGCATGAATTGTGTAAGATGTTGGACAACATAGGATAAGTCAGGTCTAGTGAAACCAAGATAGAGAAGTCTTCCTATTATCCTCCTATAAGTTTCAGGTTTATCAAGAACTTCCCCAACTTCTGTGGAAAGTTTGAGGCCAACTGGAAGAGGTGCCACAACAGGTTCACAACAAGTCATGCCAGCATCAGATAATATATCTTCAATATACTTGACTTGAGATATGTATGTCCCTGTTTTATTTCTAGAAACTTCTACTCCAAGGAAATAATGTAGAAGTCCTAAGTCTTTAATAGTAAAAGTAGTATCTAAGGCTTCTTTGACTTCTTTAATTTGATCTTGTGAAGATCCAGTTATTAGAATATCATCCACATAGACAACTATAATAAGAAATTCACCATTTAAGTTTCTAGTGAAAAGGGAGTAATCTTGTTTAGATTGTTGAAAACCAAGTTTGAAAAGGAAATTTTTGAGTTCCTTGTTCCATTGTCTAGGGGCTTGTTTCAAGCCATACAAGGAATTTTGGAGTTTGCATACTTACCTTTTTCAGCCTTGTGATAGCCTGAGGGAGGAAGCATGTAAACTTCCTCATCCAAGTGACCATGCAAGAATGCATTGTTCACATCCATTTGGAAAATGTCCCACTGTTTTACAGTAGCTAGGGCAATAATGACTCTGACAGTAGCAAGTTTTGCTACTGGGGCAAAGGTTTGATGAAAATCTTTGCCTTCTACTTGTTGATAGCCAGTGGCTACCAACCTTGCCTTGTACCTTTCTATAGTGCCATCAGGGTGAAGTTTGGTTTTAAAAATCCATTTGGATCCTATAACATGTTTTCCTGGTGGTAATTCAGTAATAATCCAAGTTTTATTTTCTTCTAAGGCTTGTATTTCATTTTCCATAGCTTTAATCCATTGAGAACTGTTCTTAGCTTGAGTGTAAGTCTTTGGCTCAATAATTTTAGAAGAATTGACAGCAAAAGACTGAGATTGGGAGGTTTGAGAATCAGTTTTATGAGGTATATAGGGACACACATATCCATCAAGTCTAGTGGATTTAGTAACAGGTCTAGTAGAATGTCTTTGAGCTATATTTTGAGTATTCTGCAACTGTTCTGTACCAGAATAGGGTGAAGGTTGAGAGTAGGAAGCAATATCTTGAGGCTGAGAATTATGTTGAGGAGATTGATCTATATGATGGGTAGCAGAACTAAACTCATTGACAGGAAAATTCAGATTAGAACTCATGTTATCTTGGTCCTGTTCTCCATCAAACTCAGAACAAACATCATTAGTAGTACTTCTTCTAGCAACATCATTTTTATTTGAATGTATACTAGAAGAAGTAGTAATAACATCAACACCAAAGAGAACTAAAGGAGGAGTAGTAAGATTAGTTTGATGCAAACTAGTTTCTTGATAAGGAAACAAGTTTTCATGAAAGATAACATCCCTAGATACAAACACATTATGATTTTGTAAATCATACAATTTATATGCCTTTTGACCACTAGGATAGCCTATGAAAATACATTTCCTCGCCCTAGTGTCAAATTTATCTTTATTTCTTTCCATATTATAAGCAAAGCAAAGGCAACCAAAGACTTTCAAGTTATCATAAGTAGGGGGATTTCCAGTTAATAGTTCATAGGGGGTTTTCCAATTTAGAACTCTAATAGGCATTCTATTGATTAGATAGGTGGCAGTTAAAACACAATCTCCCCAAAATTTCTTTGGTAGACTTGAATTGAACCTAATAGCTCTAGAGACTTCCAAAAGATGCCTATGTTTCCTTTCAACTCTTCCATTTTGTTGAGGAACACCAGGTATGCTCCTTTGATGAACAATACCTTTATCTTTAAACATATTAATGCATTGTTCTTTTATTAATTCAGTACCATTGTCAGACCTTACACTTTTCACTTTCTTGTTAAATTGAGTTTCTGTATAAGCAAGAAATTGACTTACAGTCTTTTGAACTTGTAGCTTATCTCTCAAGAGAAAAGTCCAAGTAGCTCTACTATAGTCATCCACAATAGTTAAAAAATATTTTGCACCATTTATAGCATTAACTCTATAGGGACCCCAAAGATCTATGTGAATGAGATCAAAAATAGAGAAATCTTTATTCTCACTATGAGGAAAAGGAAATTTATGCATTTTAGCATGATTACAAACATCACAACTATACTGCTTTAAGTTTGCACAATCAAGATTTGGAACACGTTTCATTTTTCCTAAAGAAATATGTCCAAGTCTTTTATGTAAAAGATGTAAACTAATACTAGCATTATTAACAACTGCCTGCATACATTGACTATATCCTATATTGAACTTATTATATCCTACACTGTGCTCTGTCAATTGTCTCTGATTATGAGCAGAATTCTTTAAGCAAAACAGACCATCCACCAAATAACCCACTGCAATGTTTGATTTAGAAAGGTCCTGAAACCAACACATATCCTTGGTAAATACAATCTGCAAGTTAGTACTTTGTAACAACTTGCCAACAGATAGTAAGTTATGTTTGAAACCAATAACTAACATAACATCATATAGAACTAGATCAGATTTTAGAACAACAGTCCCAACCCATTCAACCATTTTAAAGGAACCATCAGGTAAACATACCTTAATTGGTTTATTTAATTTTCTTTTATTCTTAAAAAGACTATCATCAAATATCATGTGATCACTAGCACCAGTATCAACAATCCATATATTTTTATCATTTTGTTTAACTTGAGTGCAGCTAAGTAAATAAGAGCACTTACCTGCAAATGAAGTAGAGGCATATCCATTGAAGTCTGGACTAGTTTTGTTCTGCATAGCCTTCACAACTTCTTGACATATGGTTGTAACCATTTGTGTGTTAGAATTGGAATTCACCAATTGTTTATCATTTGAGTCCAGAGGAGTATCATCAAGTTGTTCTATAGTCAATTGGCTCCTAGTACCCACATTAGCAGCAAGTCTTGGCTTGCTTTCAGTGAGTGATTTAGTCTGTCCTGTACCCTTGCCATTCTTTAAGGAGATATACCAATCTGGATATCCTATCACCTTAAAGCATTGTTGAGACAAATGTCCTTTCATTTTGCAGACATCACAAAACCTATTAATCCTTTCTTGTTTCCAATCTCTTTTCCCTTGATCATTTGTTTTATTAAAGGTAGAATTTGCTTTATTTTGATACTTATGCACAATTAAAGCACTACTCTCAGTTACAGGACTTTGGACTATAGTAATTCCCTTTTGAGTTTCAATTTGTTGTACCATTCCAAAAGCCTTATTAACCGAAGGTAGAGGGTCCATTGCTAAAATTAAAGAGATTGTATTATCATATCCAGAATGTAATCCTAACAAGAATTGCATTAGCTTATCCTCTTGATCTAATTCAGCTAGTTTCTTGAAAAATTCACAAGTGCATTTACTCATAGCCTTGCAAGTACAAGTAGGAAAAGGTCTTAAACTACTCAATTCATCCCAAAGTTTATTAATCTTCCCATAATAGTTCAAGATACTTAAATTTTCTTGCTTAAGTATGGCTATTTCTTTCTTTAATTGGTAAACTAAGGGACCATTCTTTTGGCCAAATCTTTCTTTAATTGCACCCCAAAGTTCAAGAGCAGTCTCAGTGTATGCAAAATCTTCAGCAATATCACTCCTCATTGAACTCAAAATCCAACTTCCTACCATAAAATCTGCGGTTTTCCATTTATTAAAATCTTTATGGTCTTCACTAGGTTCAGCTATGGATCCATCTATAAAACCTAATTTATTCTTAGCCCCTAAAGCTCATCTAATATTCCTCCTCCATCTCAAATAATTGTTTCCATTGAACACAGTTACAGTCAAAGAAGAGGCAGGATTATCAGAGTGAGAAACAAAAAGGGGATCAACCATACCTTGAGTGATTACAACTCCTGAATCTGCAGTGTTGCTTGATACCAAATCAGCCATTTCCAATTCTTCAATTTTCGAACCCAAGAACCTTCAATTTGCAGCACCAATTTACTGCACTTCAACAATCGAATTCAATTAATAAACCTAATTTGCACAGAGAATTTCGTGCACCAAGAATCTCTAATTGAGGTCCAGCTCTGATACCATGTGGAAGTTAATTAGAAGAAGAAGAGAAGAAGAAATGAAGCAGAACAAGGAAGAAGAGAAGCATAGAAAATATTATTGAATTTTAGTTAATAGAACAGTACAGCAAAATAGTAGTATATAAAGACATTTAGACTAAGCTAATAAAGACAAAAAATAACTAACTAATTACCAAAATACAAAGAATATAAATGGAATAAAATAAAACTATCTCTTTTATTCTAATAGTTTCTGACAACAAATTTATTAGACTTTTGTATTGTTCATATTATTTATGTTATAAAGAGTTGTTATTTAAACATACTCCGTATATGATAGAGTGATATGTAGTTGGATTCGTTTCGTCCCATGCTTTTATAATATCATATTTTTATAATAACTTTTTCCTTCTGTTTGAGCAAGCCCAACAATGTGGAAGGGTGCCCAAATATTGGGAAAACACAGGTTTTTGGACACTTTCTCAATTTTTCTTTCAACATCCTATTCAATGGCTCCATTTTGCAAAGTGAAGAAGGCTTTTCAATTTTTTTCCCAAGCAAAAGATGGCTTGACATGTGTATAAGTGGGGTATTTAAAAAGTATGAGAGAAAAATATTTGGTCAAGCATTGCATTATGAGAAACAATAAATGAATGGAAATTTGGATTTAAATAATCCAACCTTTTAACCTTTGGACAATAATAATCTCAACTTTGCGTAATTAACTAAGGCCTTGTTTGGTTGATGTAGGAAGTTAATTCCCATAGGAAATTGAAATTCATAGGAATTTATTTACCTAATGAAATTCTTAGGAATTTACTAAACTTGTTTGGTTGACAATGTGGAAATTTGCAATTCCCATGAATTTTCATTAACCAAGGGAGACTTGGTAAATTATTTCCTATGATTTGTAGGAAATCATAATTCACATGAATTTTCACTTCCCCCATTTTTATGTTTTTGTGTCAACCAAACAACATATCTAAAATGAAATTCATGGGAATTTTGAATACCCATGAAATTTTTTAACAACCAAACAACACCTAAAATATAACCTTTCATTACATTTTTAATTTTAAAATTCGGTATACCGAGTCAGATCTATGTAACGACCCGACTTTTCTAGACTGTCGATTTGCGAAGGAAATCGACAAATGGATCATTACCAATCATAAGACTTAATAACAATATCATAATCTAGGTTCAATAATCTTTTTTATTAACTAATAATGAAATAATATCTCAAAAGTCCATAAATAAATACCAAGATACAAGATAAATATTGTTCCATCCCAACAGGCTGGGACAAACTACTTATTAAATAAATAAATAAATTCATAACTAGACTATGGGTTCACTTTACTGATCACATCAACACTCAACCCGAACCATACGAGCCCACTTATACGTCAGCATCTTCACCTGAAATGGGGGGGGTCCACCGTCAGTGGCGAGTAACTAGGCTGTCCCGCTTAAATGAGGGACAGCTAACCATATAATAGCATAGAATCAACCAGGAAAATCATACAAAAATACATACGAATACATACGAGAACATATACAAGAATACGTAGAAACATACGTATAAAAATACGTACGAATACATAGAAAAATACGTATAAATACATACGAATACGTATAAAAATACATACGAATACGATAATACGTATAGAAATACGTACAAAATACGAGTATAATACGTATAAAATACATGCAAAATACGGTTAGAAATACATACAATATACGTATAATATACGGATAAAAATACATACCAAATACAGACAAATACAGATACGATACGCATATGAATACAGACTTACCAGACGTACGCAGCGGAAGATTTATCATTACATAAATACAACTTATACACACGAAAATACACGTAAATACACATATAACAGAATCCTTCCCGTGAAATATTTATCTTGTCATATTTTACCCAAAAACCCTTCTTTTAACCATCTCATTGGACCAGTCATTATGCTCGTTGAGGATCCCGTGTGCACCCCAACTTTCGTAAAACATGTCGGGAAGAACTCGTGTATTCATCTCGTAACCCTCCTTTGCAAGAACTAAGCCTAAGCTATGACCATAACTCCTAAATAGCAGCCCGTGTACTACTACTTAGACGACTACATATCTTAAGATCCAGAACTTCTCAGAGACCGCAGTAGGGCAGTGGCTTCGACTTAACCCGATCTGATGACCCGTGTATCACCAAATGGGCGTCCGTATCTTATCTTGTCTTTTCTAAAGGCCATCGTGAGACCACTATTTATCAATTATCTTATCTAGAGGCCATCGTGAGACCACTAATTCTTATCATATTATAACCTTTCCTTTTAGTCATATTATTACTTTCCTTCATATTACAACTTATCCCTGTTAATTCCTTAAATTATATTAATCCCTAAAATTACCTTCTAATATTATTATAAGTCAAAAATTAAACTAAGATTGTCAAAACCCTTTTCTTTCCATTCGACATTTTCAACATTAGAATAATAATTAAGCAAATTTATTAAATAATCATATAAACAATTAAATAATTCATCTAAATTAATACTTAACAACAATATTACTTAAAACATGATAAAAATCCTATTTTTCATAACTTGTACCACTCGACATTTTGGGATAAAAGTACCAAAAATTACACTTTAAATTATTTAAATGCAATCATCCATAATTAAACAATTAAACTTAATAATACATAATAAAATTATACAATAAACTTTAGATCATGAAACATGGACTAAAACAAGATCAAAATCAATTCTTTATAATACATATACCACACGGCTTTTTTTGGCCAAATCAATACTATCAAGATAAATTTCAAGATTCAACAATAACATGATTAAATTAAAGATTAGATTAAAGATTACCAATAACATTTTAAGAATTAACAAGATTCAACTATAAAAATTAGATTTTTAATCCCTTTTAGTCTTTAAACCACTCGACAATTTTGAACAACAAGAACAAAATAATTATTTTAATTTAAGATTTAAATTAACAATTAAATAATCAAGATCATTATTTTAATTCAAGAAACTATCATAAAAATCATCATAAAATCATGTATGGCACTCGACATTCTTAATAAAATTCAAGAACAAGATTCAACAACTTATCATGCAATTATTCAACATAACTATACATTCAAATAAATTATTTTAAGCATAAAATCAATTAAAACATGTAAAGATTCATCAAGGTTTCATAAACATGTCAAGAAAATACACAATAAAAATCATCATGTCATTCGAAATTTTTAGGTGATCATGATACTAATCATATCAATTCCTAGTTTAATCCTAATTAACTATATGGAAAACTTGTTCCAGATTTAAGAAAGAAAGTCTAGTTACCTTAGATTAGCAAGAACAAATTCAAGAAAATCACCCTTTGGAACCTTTGAAACACACGGCTAGCTTAGGAAACTTTTAGGGTTTTTTTTTTAGAGCTTGGAAAATAGGTAACAAAGAATAGAAGTTTTGTTTAATTAAAAGAGACAAAAGAAAACAAAATAAAAAGGAAAAAAAACCCAAGAGCCGTGAGTGAGAGAGGAGGAATAGGGTTTGAGGAGTGAAGTTAGGAAGACTTAATATAGGTAGTTAAATTAGGTTTTACAAATTCAAATCATATTTAAAATATGATTAATTAAATAAATAATAAAATTACTTAATTAATTAATAATAAATTAAAAAGGAAATATAACCTTGGCCATTCATAAGGGGGCCGGCCAAGAGGATCAAATATGGGTTATGAGACCCGGTTCCCGGATAAAATTGACGAAATAAAAGTAAACAGTCCAAATATGCGGGCCCTTTGGACTTAGAATAATAAAATAATACTAATAAACCGCAAAATTTTCTGGCCCTAAATTTCGGGTTATTACATCTATGTCATAATTTATTAAAACCAGATTGCCCGATATCCAGTTTTAATTTATAAAAAAGCAATTTATTTATTTTTATTTTTATTTTTTGTAAAAAAATTTAGGTTGTAGTTGTACTAGAGTGTGCTTAGTTGCTTACTTCTTTGTGAGCATAAGCCCAAAGCCCCAAACCCAACTAAACATATGTTGTATAAGTTTGCAAATTATTATATAGTCCCCAGACCACGTAGGTATATGTGGTCTCTGGCCAAAACGACGTAGTTTAGGAGTAAAAAAAAAATTAACATACTTCCTACTCTCAAGGATATATTCTATTATGAAAATAGAGTGAAAAGTAACTGCTTTTAATTACGTATCAAAAAAACTAATTAGTAGGTAACAACTAAAATCTTCGCTTCCACTTCCCTAAGAACAATCTGCAAATACATTCTATGGTTATCTGCACAAGCTAATCTTTTGCTTGTATTCAGTATTAAAAAAATGAATATTTAGTATTAAAAAAATGAATATTCAGTATTAAAAAATGAATAATCATTTTAGTTATTGCAAAAGTGAATGTAAATTCAGGTTCTTTGTGGTAAAATAAATATTTAGTATAACAAAATGAATATTCAGTATTAGAAAATGAATATTAAGTTTAGTTGGTGCAAAGTTGATTGTTGGTTCAGGTTCTTTGTGATAAAATGAATATTCAACATTAACAAAATGAATATTCAGTATTAAAAAATGAATAATCAGTATTAAAAAATGAATATTTGATATACAATAATTAATATTCATTTTAGTTGTTGCCAACGTAAATGTAAGCTCGGATTTTTTTGCGGTAAAATGAATATTCAATATTAAAAAATGTGAATATTTAGTATTAAAAAAATGAATATTCAGTATTAAAAAATGAATATTCATTTTAATTGTTAAAAATGACTCGCTGCGCGCGAGACCACAATTGTTCTATGTGCTCCCGGGAGCATTGTATACTGTAGTTTAAAAAATTAGTTTAATAAAAATGAAGCTTTTAGTTTTTTTTAAAAAATTATGGTTAAAAAAGTGAATATTATAGTGTACAAAAATGAAGATTAAAGATAAAAAAAATGAAGATTGTAGAGTAAAAAATGAAAATTCCCAGGACCACAAAAAGCTACGTGGTCCTGGGAGCACCATATAACAATTGGTATAAGTGTGCAGTTGCTTTGTGTGCTTACTGGCATTACTGCTTACTTGCTTACTAGTTTATACCCGAGCAATTGCTTGGTTTTTTTAGTTCATTATAATAGATATAATACCCAAGCGGCCAAACATATATATTTTTAACTAACGTATTTAGATAATTTTAGTGGTAAGAGTTTTAGACAGGTATAGGTCAAACATATGCTCAGTTTATCTAACTAAAGTATTGAGATAATTTTAGTGGTTTGCATTTTATATATATTATTACAGAATAAGTTGATGGTTTTTATTTTTTGAAAAGAATTTGGTTGTGCAATGTAATCTTATTACATAGTATATTTTAAAACTACTTTAATAATATAAACATGAAAGATGACCATAACAATGCTTAAAATAATAGTAATTATAATTCATTAAAATAAGGTCAAAAGTAGTTTTGGAAAATGGAAAACATTTAATGTTATCCTATTAAGTAAAAGGAGTCTTAGGAGGGAAGAGAGAGAGTTTAAGAGGGAAAATTTATTTTTAGTGGTTTTCCTTTTAGTATATATTATTAATTATTAATTATTAATTATTATTATATTATTATTATAGAAGATTACAGAATAAGTTGATGGTTTTTATTTTTTGAAAAGAATTCGGTTGTGCAATGTAATCTTATTACGTAGTATATTTTAAAACAACTTTAATAATATAAACATGAAGGATGGCCATAACAATGCTTAAAATAATAGTAATTATAATTCATTAAAAAAAGGTCAAAAGTAGTTTTGAAAAATGAAAAACATTTAATGTTATCCTATTAAGTAGAGGGAGTTTTAGGAGGGAAGAGAGGGAGTTTAAGAGGGAAAATTTATTTTTAGTGGTTTTCCTTTTAGTATATAGTATAGAAGATAGATTGCTTTGTGGGCCTTTTTTGTGTTTTGTAGGCAATAGGCATGACTTATGACATTATTATTATAATTTAGTTTTTGTTCTTCCAGCCCTTTTTAAATTTAAGACATCATATTTTAGTAGTCTTGCATGACAAATTACAATCCCTCATAAATCATTTATTAGCTTTAATAATAACAAAATAATAATTATCTATAACTAACAAAATTTACTTTTTTTTTAAATACACCTATTAACCTATTATCAATAACTACAATGAAAATAACGAGTTTTAAAAAAAAAAATCATATAACCCTAACACTCGAGAGTCATATAAAATAACTTTCTTAACATGTACTCTCCGTTTTCATTCACTTTCTTTTTTTAATTTACCCACTTCTTACATTTATTCCTCTACATTTATTAATTTATTATTCCAAAGTGCATTTTCTATATTCTCTCTCATACTTTTGACTAACTTCAATAAAATTACACTCTTTTCTCTTTTTCTATACTCTGTCTCTCTTATTTTTATACAACTTTTAATTATCATTTTTTTCCTCAAACTCCCAAAAATTTCTTGATTTTGATAAAAACTAATGTGAGTAAACTAAAAAAAAAGGAGCGAGTAATAACTAATCATTATTCATGAATAAGCAATAACTATAAACAATATGTCAATATAGAATACAATCTAAATAAAATTTATAAAGTTTCTGAAAGAAAATTATGGTAACTATCCTCACCCAACTAATTGCAGTTTTTTCATTTTAAAAAAATAACACTATTAAAAAAATGGCAACAAGACGCAAAATGAATGACAGGTCATATTTACCGATCAATGTAATGCAAATTATATTTTTGATTTTTAAAATAAATAATGTAAATGTAAATATGTTACCATAACATTCTAAATATGCCGATAGATTTGCACCTGTTCACCCTAGTAGTAATTAATGGGAAACATTGTTGAAAAAAAACACAAAGAGACTCATGATTATGTTTCAAAATATTATATATTTTAAAAGTACATGTTAAGATGAATTAAACTAATCATCACGATTATGTTTTTCTTTACGCTTATAAAACTAGAAGCAGTCAATTATCATATGTGAATAATGTTACAAGTCAAAATATTTCCTCCATAAATGAATTATTGCAACAAGTGTACTTTTGACATTATTCACAATTTCCACTTTGATTTTAATTTGTCACGCATACATAAAGAAAAATATAGTCATGTTGGATCTCAATGGATTCATTTAAACTTGTAGTTTTTAATTATTTAGTGTTATAATTTTTTAAAATACATAATTAGAGATACTAATCTTCAAAATTTTGTCAAAACATACGTAAAAAGTACTTTGTTGCAAGAATTTATTTACAGAGTAAGTATAACAACAAAATTGGAACAGAAAAATTATACAATATACAAATGAGAAAAAAATGGAAAGAATCATAATTCAATTGCATGATGCCAATATCAATTTACGGGAAACGTTGTCAAAAAAACACAGGGACTCATTTTCCTCGAAAACCAAAACAACGCGTTTTTGGTGCAATTGGCCGCACCATTTACTAATGGTGTGACGTGCTGATATATAGGGGGTTAAAAACTTAATTTTTGTAGGGGGTTATAAAGACTTTGTAACCTCACTTAAACCAAAAAAACCTTTGTAACCTCACTTTATAACCCCAAAAAATACTTTGTAACCCCACTTAAACACTTTGTAACCCCACTTAAACCAAAAAAAAACCTTTGTAACCTCACTTATAACCCCAAAAAATACTTTGTAACCCCACTTAAACACTTTGTAACTCCAAAAAATATTTTGTAACCCCACTTAAACCAAAAAAATCTTTGTAACCTCACTTTATAACCCCAAAAAATACTTTGTAACCCCACTTAAACACTTTGTAACCTAAAAAAACACTTTGTACCCCCAAAAAAACACTTTATAACCCCACTGTAAGTCTGTAACTCCAAAATAACAATTTGTAACCAAAAAAATACGTTGTAACCCCACTTAAACACCTTGTAAACTCAAAAAACACTTTGTAATCCTACTAAAAACTTTACAACCTCTAAAAACGACCACACCATTTGAAACAATGCGGTTGACCGCATGGTTTGTAAATCATGCTCACAACCCATATAAGAATTTGTAAAACCAAAATAGTGGTGATTTTCAAAATTCAAGAAAAGTCTGTTTTTGGTGTCCAAAAAAAGAAAAAGAAAAAGAAAAGTCCGTGTTTTGTTAATTCCTACACTCCCTCGCAACTCTCGCTCTCTTCTTCTTGTTCGTCTTCTCTCTGTTACTACTTGCATTTCACCGCCACCTTTGTGTCACCAGGTACCTCATTTTCCCACTCTCCCTCATTATCATCATCTTTACGATTACTACTTTCATCATTCATCGTTTAAATCTGATTTATTTTACTTTGTTTCCCAATTCCAATAAACTTAAACATCTGAATTTGCGATTACTGTTTCTGGGTTTTTCTTCTTCTCTGAAGCTCATTTTCAGATCAAACTCAGTGCGATCTGTTTTTATGCTTGTTTTTTTCTTTTTTTTTGCTTTATTAAGGTAATCATATTCTTTGCTTCCTTCTACTTTTAGCTATAATCTTTTTTTTTTTTTTTTTTCTTCAAAGTTTTCTGCTGGTAAAAAAAGAAGCTATAATTGTGATGTTTTTTTGTGGTTAGTTTGAGTATCTGTTGTGCGTCAAACTACTTGCATGATTATTAGTGTTGTAAATTGCTTTTCATTTTATGGTTTAATCGTTTTCAACTGCATTATATCTAGAGTTTTTTTTAGAGTATTCCATTTAATTTTGTTGGTTTCTTTAATTGGATGATTCAGTAAAAATGTGATTGAGGAGGGGTTAATTTGGAATAGTATTGGGCTATGTGATTTGATGTTTTAGTAATGATGTTTAGGAATTGTGAGTCTTATATTAACAATGGAGTAAGTTTTACGGTTGGGACATTTGTTGTTGGGTGTAGTGACTTCAAAGTCACCCTTTTGAGGAAAAATGAAGAGATTAACCGAAATATTTAACGGGTTTTCATAGCTAGTGCAATTCAGACTCATCTTTTCTCATTGTGTGTGTGTGTGTGTGTTTTTTTTTTTTTTTTTTTTTGAAAAGTAAAATTGAAGAGGCTAATAACAAGAGATCTTGAGTTTTGGTAGTTTTTTGTTTTCTTTGAATTAAAATCAATCCATTAATTAAAAAATCATACAACATCTACAATACAAATCTTGGGTTTTTGTAGCTTATGGACTCCAAACAAACATTTTTGTAGTTTGATATTTCCCCCTTCATCTCAAGAAAGATGAATGATCAATAAATTGGGTGTTTTGGTATTGAAGTGAAAGTGATGTATTGCTACTTGAGTTGCATATTCTCAGCAATCATCATCTGAGGTTCCAAGATTCTGTCAAGTGATAAGGAAAAGCTGAGCCTAAGCAGAGTTTTATTATATTTCTAATATTACTCTAGGTACTCTTGGAGTCTTGGTTGAGTTTGTGCTGATTATTTGGAGAATTAAGCTCAAGCCTCTGAAGTCTCGAGTTACACTCCTTGGTGCATTGGTTATAAGGCTAGTTTTGAGAGAATGGTAATTAATTTTGGTTGTGTAGTGTATTGTTTTTGATGCCTAAATTTAGCAAATAATCGTGCAATTTGCGAACGTGGCCCTTCATTAATTTTCATTCTCTCTTATGCCCACATTTCTAAGTGATTATGATTAGGAATGAAAGTCAACATGGAATTGCAAGAACAGATGCACTATGTTGATATTTACATGAAATTATTCAAAGCATGTTGATGTCAAAATTTAGTAACAGTCCTTTAATTTTCTACTCTAGACCCAGCTGGCTGCAACTCCTTGATGTGAGATGATTTCTGACGGGAAAAGATGCAGTGAAATTTAGATATATTTTCTTCAGCACTTATCTTTTTTGTTACAATGTTTTGGTGACCATGTGGCTTAACTGCTGGTATATTTTGAGGCTTTGTTCAGTTTCGTAGTTTCTAATTTTTTTTTTTAGATTGTGTAGTAATTTTGAAAATTTCTGATGTGTCACACAAAATAACAAAATATGTTGATTTTTGCAGAATTTAGACGGTGTTTGATTATTGAAGCAAACAGCAGTTTAACTTCAGCATTTTTGTTCAGATTTAGACTTGTTGGAAGGCTCTCACTTTAGCAATCTGATACAGTAATTTATCTTATCAATCTAATATTATACCAAAACTTATCTCTTCTGAGTTTGTTGTTGCAATTCTTCATTCTTGAGTTGTATAATCTGAATTTCATTAAATTAGTTAATCATTGAGCTAGAGATTTACATGAAAGAACCTTAGATGTACAAGGATTCAAAAAATGTGTAGTAATATGGAAATACATTTTGAATTGTTATTTGGTTGCTTCTTGAAAGAGATCTGTTTAAAATTTGAGCAATGACAAAGTTTAGATATTGCTTCTGAAAGCTGAGATGTCTAAGAACACTGGTTATCTTTATTTTATTTTATTTATTATTATACTGGAGTAGCTTTTAGTTTTGAATGTTTTAATTTTTTTTTGAAGAAAATTTGCTGCCAATTTATGATTCTGGATTTGCACTTGGCATTAGTCTTTCAGGTATCTAGAGTTGATTGGATCTTCAAATTTTGGAATCGTCTTCATGATGTGATAGAAATGCAAATCACATTTATATGATTGTGGTGGTTGACTTAAGAGAGTGATAATTTCAAAGCTCTTGATTCTTCCATGGAGTTTTTCTTGAAATCCAATAACGTTGTGGAGGCATGGCATTTCCTTGTAGCTATATATTTTTCAATTTTCTTCATTGGGGCCAGGTTCTTCTTCGACAAATTTATTTTTCGTGTAAGTTTCGGTGTTCTCTTTCTCTGGTGCCATGAATTGCATCTTACGTAGCTTTTTGTTAAAAAACAAGTTATTATTATATGTAAGCGTGACACGATTACACAATCCTAGTTACTTATGTGTGTATGGGATTAGGGATTAGGGTTTATTACTCAATTGCACAAGCGTGATTTACCGTATAGTTTTACGATTCAACCTTTATCCTATTGTGTTATAAAGTAGAACTTAAGCCTTTATCCTAGTCTAGACAGGGTACGTTGCCATATGATTCATCCATCTTACTCCATTTAATTATAGGATTGTGATGATTGATACTTTATTTCAATCGAGGAGTATCTGATATCATCTTTTTTTTTTTTTTTGCAGAGGCTAGCCATATCGTTGTTGAGTATGGGAAGAGCCGCTCCCCTAAAGTTTAATGAGGCTACACAAGTAAAAGTTATAAAGTGCTCTGAGTCATTATGGAAGCTGACTTACTATGCCACAGTGGAGACATTAATTCTTCGCATCACCTATAATGAACCATGGTTTAGTGATACAAAGGAGTACTTTAGAGGATGGCCTAATCAAGAACTTAAGTGAGTAATACTTTTTCCTTGATCAACATTCTATACCTATTTGGAATAGCATTTTATAATTTTTGGCAAATCATTGTAAAAACTAAAAAGTATATACTACACTCAGGTGTATAACCGTAAAATGAGCAATGTAGAAAACTAGATGGGTAATTTGAAATAATTTCACAAGCAAAACTATTATATTAACCGAGAAAAATGAATATTAGATGAGCAAAATACAAACATGGGTGGTAATCGTGGTATATGCACCCGAGCTTAGCTGAAAATCCGGATATCCGAGCTGGCTTTTTTATTTTGGATATTTCGAATTCGATATACGGAATTTTCAGTTCGGATTTGCTTTGGAAAATTCGAAGTTATCCGGATTTTTCGTATCGGATATCCAGATATTTTGGATATTTCAGACCGAATATTCAATTTTTTCGTATATCTTAGATTGGATATCTGATTTTAAAATATCAATAAAAAACCATAATTTTTTTTTAATAAATAAACTCGGATCGGATGGGATATTTCGGCTATCCATATTTTTCATATTGGATTTTGCCAATCCAAAATTTTCGAATTGGATCGGATCGGATATCCAAAATGAACACCCAATACAAAGAATATGTTGTATTTCATTGGATGTTTTGTTCTTCCAATCAATCAATCAAAGCCTTAGTCCCATAAGTGCTGTAAGCTACATGAACCAAAATTATTCCGTGTATTATTTCATTGGATGTTTTATTCTTCCCATCTTTAGAATTTAGGCAGCTCAAATTTTATGGCACTCATAGCATAAGAAGCAGGGGAACTGGCCATTTTTGTTGTAATACCTTTTTTATTTTTTTGATGGTGTTTTTGAGAATTTTGAAATAAATGACAATGTAATACTAAAATGAGTGAGTGACAATGTAATACCCAGGATTAATAGCTTATTTCCCTAGAGCTTATCAACTTAGCCTTTGAAATGTTCTTAAATATTTTGAATTAGTTCTTCTGTGCTGTGTCTCTCCGAGTAAAGACTCCTTTAATATTACTTAAATTCCCTATATTTATGACCAATCAGCATTTGCATATTGCAATAATTGCACCCAAATTTGGTATTATATTCTACATATGTTTATTTGGTGTAAACACAGGCAGTTGCACAGAATACTTTTCTGTGGCACATGTCGGGGTACATGATTAGCTGTTGTTACTGCTGTTATACTCCATTTGTTTCACTTTGCTACATTTGGAATCTTCTTGTGAGAAAAATGTTCAAAGCATAACGAACAAAGTGAAACAAAGGGAGTAGTAATCAAATTTGAGATTATCTTGAAGTTAATAGAATTCTTGTCCTATTTCTAATGTGGATACACAAGTCACAACCTTATCTTGGGTATGAGTGACATCCTTTGCTGTTTGTGTAAGGTACTCACGCTCTTGTTTGTGTAAAATATGATTGTGATATTCATATTTGGCAATCCAGTAACGTGGTTGAAAATGATTGATCTAAGTGGGTATATGTATGTGCTTTTGTTTATTACATGTTAACATTCCTTTACAAAAGAATGTTGATTGTGTTAGCTTGTATATTCAGCTAGGTCAATATTTTCCAGGCTTGAGTTTTGGCGTCTTGCTGTGAATTTTGCAGGAGTCTGATACTTCCTCACTTTATTCAATTAAGTTGGTTGACTTTTTTTTTTTTTCTTTTTTTATTTCAGGCTTTCTGTGGTACTTTACTATATGTGCCAATGTGGGTTCTACATGTACAGCATTGCTGCTCTTCTTGCATGGGAAACTCGAAGAAAGGATTTTGCAGTGATGATGTCTCATCATGTCATTACTGTTCTTCTTATAGGCTACTCATATCTTACTGGGTAATGTTACAAGCATCTTATTCAGTAATTATTTCATGTCATGTCCATTATAGATGCATTTGTTTCAGTTGAACTGATGCTTCAAATGCAGTTTATGCCAGGCAGCTGCTCCATGGCCCAATTATGTGTATAAATATATACCATTTTTCTTGTCAGATTGTTTGACAATATGATAGAACTTTTACCAGAAATATTATAATTTTTTACCATCAATACATAATTTTTACTTGACTTGTTAAGCTTGTTTTATGGTAAAAGTTACAATAGTGAATAGGGTCTTTTTAGATATTATGATAGGAGACCTATATTTATATCACTTATTAAGCTCGTTTGGTTCACTACAGGAATTTAATTCCTACAAGAAGTCTTATTTTACGGGAAATAAATTCCCTTGTTCATTTCCTAGGAAATAACTATTTGTGTTTGGTTCACCATGGGAATTTGTATTCAACAAGGAGGAGGTAGGTTAATAATTTCCTACACTTCATAGGAATTTTAATTTCCCTTGGTATTTCAATTTTCTATGCTTTTGTTATTTAGTGTCAACCAAACACAAGTTGATTTAACTATTTCTTAGGAATTTCAATTTCCAGGGGAAATATGCTCTAACCAAACAAACTCTTAAAATAGTAAAATTGCTTCAAAATTTCAATGGTAATTGAATTTATTTTTTTTGAATCTCAGTCAATTATTATTTCCATTTTTCAAATAAATCCATCATTATAACTCAAATGGAAAATAAATCATCATAATATCTAAAAAGATCTATAAAATTAATTTACCATTTTTCCATAATAACTCTAAAAAGATCGGATATCTATAAATCATATTATGTTATGTAAAAAGATCAAATAAAAGATCTATAAAAATATCTACAACATTAAAGATCTATAAAATATATAACTCTAATGTTGTCCATTTTTCCATAAACTATGACAAATTGACAACCAATATTTACTTTCTAAATCCATATTAATTTGGATAGTGTTAGGGATTAAACAAATATATATATATATATATATATATAGGATTGGGTTCCGGTGAGAAATTTCTTATCGTGAGAAGGTGAGAAAGAGATAGATACGTCAACAACGACCTATAGATACATTGACCACCAACTATAGGTACATTCACCATAAACTATAAATACATTAAGTAAATATACATTGACTTTATACCATAGATACATTGACTCTAAACTATAGAAGGAGTAAAAAGGGGGAATCAAATTTAATCTTAGCCATTCATTTGTTGATCAAAGGGTTGTGATTGTTTCTCACCCTTCTCACCAAAACTACATTTCTCACATGAGCCTACTTCTATATATATATATATATATCTAAGAAAATATTATCAGTGTAACACAATAAAACATACTTTTAAATAATATTTTTATTTTGAATATTTTAGATTTAGGTCCCCATTATATCCAAATGGTGGTGCCCCATGGGCCATGGCTAGGGGACCAACGGACGGTAGCAGTGGAGAGTGGACAGTTGAGGGGGGGGGGGGCGGGGAGTAATGAAAATAAAGCAGCAAATTATCAAGAGATTAAGTCTTGAGGTAGTTATTATTTTGTCTTTTTTAAATTGGATAATGTTTTAAACATCCCTAGTCTTTTGCATTATGTCATTTGAAATAAGGGTGTACAATCAGTGTATCGGGAACTTAAGATGCTTATATAAGTTTTACATGACTTAAACTAGTTGGTTTAGGAATAAGCTACACTGGAAGAATTATCTTCATACAGATCTTTTGTTTTTGGCTAGCAGAGATAGGAGACAAGCAAGTATCTTGCAACATCAAGTCTACCTTGCACCTGTTCTATTTCCAACATGTCTTCGGAGCAAAGCTTAATGTCCATGTTAAATGAAGCCTTTTCCCCAACAAATAAGTTGACTAAAGGCTTTAAAGGATTAGTTTCTGTTTTTAAATGGAAATATTTGTCTTTGCCGTAACCATAACCAAAGGCTTTGTGATGTCTTACTATGTGAGAATTTAAAGGGTTTTCACTTGTGATACATGATTTGGAAACATTCAGATTCAATACTGTGTGAAGCCCCCTTTTTGTCCTCACTCTTGGATTTATTGATATTGCACATTCCAATTAATTATTAATTATTTGGTCTGTGGATAGAGAGTACTCACTCAATAATTATGATGGCTGGTCTTTCTCTTCAGCAGTATGCAAGTTTTTTCTTTACTTGTTAGTAGTGGGTGACATCTTCCAACTAGATAGCTTGACATCGACCATGATGGATGAGGAGAAAAATTGCAACTGCATTGTGGTTTATTATGCAAGTTTTTTCTTCTACATTGTGTTCTGTTTTTAAAAGTTGTATTGCTATGTTAGACATAAGAATTGAATAAAAGAAAGAGAAGCTCGAGGAAACTGAAGAAAACGTGGGACATAAACATCAAAGGTAAAGGTAACATCCACAAATAAGTTTGAGGGTGTATAATACTGGTTTTGTGTCGAAAATTTGCTTCTTTCCCTTATTTATTTTTATTTTTAAAAACTTTATGGAATTTGAATAGATAATAAAATACTTGATAGTTTGAGGGTGTGTTGTTTTCTGTAGCTCCTTGCTTGTACACATGGGTTACACACTGACACCCTTGGCTTTTTTTATTGATATGATTTTATTGCGTAAGAGAAGATACCAAATCTTTACGTACAAAAATATGCAAAGACTTGGTTTAGGCACTTAGGCTGTTAAGATATAATCTAGAAAGACTATAGGTAGGGAAATTTTGTTAGTTTTGTTATTGCAGGAAGATGATGAATTGTCTTCCTTTTGCCAAAAAAGCATGAGGAATGAATTATTTAACACTTGGTATTGTGCCATTATGTAGAGAAAGGAAGTTTTAAAGTACTGTTATTGGATTGGGAGATGTACGTAGTACGTATTTGTTTCAGTTATCAAATAACTTGAGTAAGGATTTGCATCATAGAGATTCTGACTTAAGATTGCAGAAAGGATTTTGATGATACCTCTCAGGCCAATAATGTTTGAGCTTCCTTTTTCGGAGCCTACAGCTTGATTTACTATTTACCCCATGAGTAAGAATGTATGCTTGGAGACTGGAATAGTTCTAGCTTGAATGTTCTCTTTGCCTGAGTGTGCTTAAATGAGGATGAGTGCCCCCTTCTTTAAAAAATGATATCATAAATTTGGATAAGATTATTAGTGGCCTCGCAATATGGATTAGATTAGAAATTTTAGGATCAGAACCTCCTTAAAAAACTTGGATCCTGAGACAAGATATCAGTGGGCTCGCACTTACGAAGCATTGGAATCAAGGATTCAAGGGTGTAGCATAAGTTGCTGCAAACGGAAGCTTTAGATGACACAGGCAAACAATTCTGATGGATAGACAGAAGCTTTAGATGGAATAAGGAAACAATTGTGCTGGCTAGTTAAGCTTGATTGATCAACAATGCTAGCGTAAACATAAAGAGCTTTAAGATGGAAGTTTCAATGAAGCAGATGCATATGGTGTTAGTCAACATATCTAGACTACAGAATTTTGCCTTTCAAAAACCTCTGTAGTTAATTATGCTGTCTTAGAAGTTAGAACATGTATTTCTCTATCCTATCCTCTTGTAGTCCATCTCCATCTGCTAATTTTAGAAGCCTTCTCATTTCTTGCTTAAACATCTTTAGGTTCAACAATGAATCTCGCTCCATAATATCTTACTTCTGTTATCTTTTTCTTTATCCATGTATACACTTCGCGATTGATTCTGTAAGTTTTAAAACTGTAATGGCTCATACATTTTCATACTCAAAAAAAGAGCTGAAAGGATGTCTGGGATATGCTTCAACATACCATCATGGAAGTGCAAATCAGCAAATGTGATTATTGACACTTTGACACTTCATTTAAGGCCCACAAACTCCTTCAAAAAGCAAAGAACTTATACACATGAAATTTTGTGCATATGGATATGCAGCCCATAAACTTCACCCTTCGGCCTTCACAAACATAATTTGTGGTTCATTAATCTAATGGATCATATGTTGCTAGATAAAGATGGAAACAGTTGATTTTTCGTGCTAACCCTATGTGCAATTGGGGTGAATGAGGCTTCCTGTGATTTAGCATGCTGATTACATGTTTTTGTTATGCTATGCCTTATTTAAATTGATCGGTCATGCACCGACCTCCATGTGCCCATCATGTCAGATGTTGTTATTGTTGCTTGCCTAATGGTTTTACAATACTTTGTCATGCCTGCTGTACTTTCAAAGTAAAACTGTGGCCCATGCATGGTTTGAAGCTGTAATGTGCTATGCCATGCCGTTCTCGTTCTTGTACTTTTTTCATGGTGTGGCTTAACTTGTTGCTGTCTTTATAGATATCACTAAGCATTTCTTACAGAAAGACAGCTTTTTTTTTTTTTATTATCTATTCTAATTTTTTAGAATACGATTAAGCACTAGTAATAGTATCAATTCTGGGGCACTAACATCTGTACAGTAGGGACTGGTTGGTCAAATCTAACTTCAAATATGATTAATGTCCATTGAAGAGTCTTCTTTCATAGGTGCTATTTTGAGTTTGTATGTACAGTTCAGTGTTTATTTTTTGGGCATTGGTACAATTCAGTGTTACATGCATAATAATGGCATAAAAAAAATGACATGATATCTGCAACACCCCTTCTAGATGCTAAATCTCATTTGGTTGTCTTACAGATTTTTCAGGATTGGAACAATTATCTTAGCTCTGCATGATGCAAGTGATGTTTTTATGGAAGCTGCTAAGGTTTTTAAGTATTCTGAGAAAGAGCTTGGAGCAAGTGTGTGCTTTGGTTTATTTGCTCTTTCATGGCTCATATTACGGCTGATATTCTTTCCCTTCTGGGTAATTTATGCTACCAGGTCTGTGCTTTATGCAGATATTCCTGATCTCACTTGGTAAAAAATTATGTCGTTTTGTTCATTTGTTGCCTGATCTTTCCAGCTGCGATCTCGTTCATTACTTGAAGCTTTCAGAGCCCTATCCAAGATCTATGTACTATATCTTCAACACCATGTTGCTGATGTTGCTTGTTTTCCATGTGTACTGGTGGATTCTTATATTATCAATGATAATACGGCAGCTAAAAAATAAAGGAAAAGTTGGGGAAGATATAAGATCTGGTAACCCTCTCTCCCACCACTTAACTTTGGCAGTTTATGTTATTTATTGTTTGGCAACATGCATTTAATTGAAAAGGTACAAGTGAGGCTGTAGTCAAAATTAATACAAGCATAGCCTTCGTTGAAGAGGGTGTGCAAGGTTCTCCCTTGTTGGTCCATTTTTTAAAGCTGCAATTAATATTCTCTTCGTCTCAATTTACTTGCTATATTTTCCTTTTCACACATTCCAAGATACAAATTCAACATATCTTTAGTTTTGCATAAGAAAATGTTATAAAAATATACTCCCTCCGTATTCTAATATCGGCAACATTTTCAAATAAAGCTATAAACTTATAACTGCAACAATTTATATATTTCTAAATTTGGTAAAATTTTAGATATAAAATGACTAAAATACCTCTAACTTAAAAACTTAAACCAACATTATATCTATCTAATTTACTCATATTTTTACTCAATACCATTATCTCATTAATGATTCCCACCAAAAAAATTAATATTCCAACTACCAAATTAAATCAATCACCAAATTAAACCAAAAAGATGAAATTACGTATTGAAATAAATCGAAGAAGAAAATTAGGACTGTATTTTTCCTTGCGTAGATAAATCGTAGTTAGTAAAATTTTGCATGTGAGTAGGGCCTGAAATCAAAAGATAACAAGGGGACAAAAGAAGTTCCTCCTTATTTTTAATGTCTTGAATTTCATAATTAACACAAGGCCCCTAAAATATACTCCCTCCGTTTTTTTTAGATGTAACATTTTGACTTTGGCACTATTCATCCGACTCACTTTGATCGTTAATTGTTACTTATATATAAGGAAAAACATAGTCATGTGGGATCTTGTTGGATTCACCCCGGAATACACTTTCCAAATATATAATTTTTATAATTTTTACACATATATTTAGAGATATTACGAGTTCAAATTGTGTCTCGGCAAGTGTGAAAAGTGCAGTGTTACATCTAAAAAAACAGAGGGTGTACTATAAGACCGTGAGTCAAGCTTTACATGTGAGTAGTGCTGAAGTCAAAATATAGCAAGGGACAAAGGGAGTTACTCTTTATTTTCTTATTTTTAATGGCCTAACTTTTATAATTAGCACAAGGCCCTTAGACTAAAAACATGGCAAGCACTTTTATTAGAGTTGATTATTAGTGCTGAGTTTAAAATTTTAAATTGATTTCAGCTTTAGCATAACGGCACCTGTTTTTAGATTTTGAACTGCTGGTTTGTTTTGAGCTCATATTCTATTGTAGTATTGTAGCGATAATTTCTAGCAAGTAATTGAATACTTGATATTTATGGTTGCTTGTTTTTGTTTGTTTGTTTGTTTTTTTTTGGACGAAAACCACATTACCCATAAGTAGGGGATTTATGGTGATATTATCAAATTTTCTTATGAATGTTACCAAATAACACGTGGCTTATTAGATTTCGTAAAAGAACGCCATACTAGCTTTTAGTCTGATTTTTTTTATTTTAAATATATTGTTTCTCCCTCTCTGTGCAACTATATGATGTTGATTGTAACTGCAGATTCAGAGGATGATGAGTAGGCGGAAGATTTTGATTCCAGTTAGTCCAACTTGGTTCTTGGAACTTTTCTAGACGAGGTATGAAGAAGAATGTTACATCTTAACTTGGTCCGAAATTGGAAAATAGTGTGAGATCAAGTGGGATTCGGTTCGATAGAATTTTGGTGTATAAATCATGTTTTCTTATGTTGTTCACGCCTTCACGGTCAACTGGAAGCACCATCTATTGCAAAGAGTAGCAAGTCATTCTCCATCGCGGCGGTTGCCTTTGCATTTTAGTATATGATTAAGGTGCAGTTGTTACACATATGTCATTTCAGATGAAGTAGATTATTGTTATACTGATCAATATAGGACTAGTTTTGGGCGTTGATTCGTCTTTGTGTTGGAGTTAAATTTGCTAACATTGAGAAAAGTTACTTTCTTAATTTTTGGTTAGGTAACTTTGATAGAGAACAGAAGTACGTTATTGAGAGAGTAAAGTTGTCCCCTATAATATTTTTTGGTATGTTGTGAATTTTCGGGACAACCTAAATTGAAATTGTTGCAAATTAAAGATATTGGCTGGTGAAGGTGATAAGATTATTTGCTTTCTTCTCCTCATTTTCAAGTTGGAGTTGGGGTAGCTATGAATATGATTTGGGTTATGCATAATTTGATTTCGAATTAAAGTTTTTAACATTTGACTTGCCTTGTTGGGTGTTATTTATTTATTTATTTATTTTTTTTGCAATAGCGGTATTTAGGATACGGTTTTTTTTGGGTGCGAATGAGCCACAAAGGGGCGAGGACAAGAATCAATCATAGGATCATCTGGAATTGGAAGGAAAGCTATAACCACCTGAGCTGATCTTCACTCTATTTTCAGAAAATTTAGATCAAATAATAACTACAATAAGAAAAATTCAGATCAGATCAGGAAGATTTACATAAGATCAGAAAAGTTCAGATCAATCAGACAAGTTCATAAAATTTTAGGTCAGATAAGAAAATTTTAGATAATCAAATGCACCCTTAGTCGACTAAATATTTGTTTAAAAAAAATCAAGCAATATAATCATGAAATTTTGTTTACTTATAATGGCTGATCTCAATAATAAAAAAAGATGGCTTTCAATATGGTCAAACAACCAAAAAATATGTTTGGTTATTGGCTTTTTAGTTGGCTTAAAAGCTGGCTTTTAAGCCAAAATAAAAAAAGTTGTCCGGAGTAGTTTTTTTTTTTGTTGGCCCACAAACTCCCTACTAAACAGCCAACAATCACAATTAATTTTACCAAATACTAATCCAAACAGCTAGATTAAACAACCAACTTAAAAAGCCAATACATACAACTAATACTTTCAGCCAATCAAACAAGCCAACATTAAACCAGACAAAAGCCAACAGCTAATTGCCAAACAGGACCTTGATATCCCTTTCCCTTAGGTTGGTGGTAATTTTTACAGTATGGGTTTTTGAGTGCCGTTTTACATTGAGTTAAAAATAAATAAATTAAACATTTAGTTTTTATATAGTTTATAATATTATGAAAATAAATTAGTTCAACCCCAGTAGTTTCGTATTATATAATTATATTATGAAAATAAAGAAATTGAACCACAATAGTTGAATGTGGATTATGGTAGAAATAAGTTGGGTAAAGATTGGTTTTGCTATGTTGAAAACAATTAAATAAGCGCTTTAAAACATGTCACGTTCAAAATAAGTTCAATACAATACATGTGGGTCCAAAAAGGGTTTGAAAATAGATTTGGTATAATTCAAACATGTCAAAAACAAGTTCGTGTTTAAAACAAGTTCGATAACAATCAAATTCATTGTACATAAAACACTTTGCCAAAAACAAAATTGTGCGTAAAAAAGGTTGGAAACGATTTCAGTCTACACTTGAATTCAGTAAATTTCGATACCTGGTCACTTATATTTGGTCAAAGACGAGTTTGATATCGGTCTGTCCAACAGACTTATGACCATATTTAGACCATACTTAGGGTGCGTTTTCTATACCTTAAAAAAAGTTTCAGGCTTAATAAGTTTAGATCAATTCTAATAAGTTATATCAGGTCTAATAAGTTCCAATCAACTCTAATAAGTTCTAATCAGACCTAATAAGTTATAATCAGGGCCTAATAAGTTCTAATCAGCACTAATAAGTTCCAATCATTTTTAAAAATAAATAAATTATTGATTAGATAAAATTAATTAAATTAATAATTAACCTAAATCACTCTTACACAACATAAACCAATTTATTCTATCATTCTTATTTTATGTATTTTTTTTAGAGAAACTCACTCTGAGTTAACCAATAATAATCCTAATAATAACTAGTTTTCTTTGCCCGCGATGTGTGCAACAATTTTAAAAATTTTACATTATTGTTGCCAATAACTCAATATATATTATTTGGTGTATACTGATTTTGGTTTTTTTTACCCAATTTTGTAATGTACTAATGTATAACCTCCGTCGTCCCTATATGTTTGCTGCATAAGGAATTTTGTCACTATTCCTTAGTGCGATCTTGTTTGATTTGACTCAATATATACTTTTTTAATATATAATTTTTCTTATTATAAATATCTAAAGATATATTCATTTTTATATCTTTAACCTTATGTTTTAAAAAACGTGAAAAAAATAATTATAATAAACTAAGGACATAAGAAGTATAAATATTTTTGTTATTAGTTAAGGGAGGGGCTTCCTCGCCTTATATAATCAGGTTAAATCAAATCTGATACATTCGATAAGTTTAGTTTAGGTCTAGTAATTTGGAGCGGAATGCACCCTTGCTAAAACGCACGCTTTAGAAGAAGAGAAAGAAAGAAACAGGAGAGGAAGACAAAAGACTAGCCAGTAAGTAAAACAACGAGGGGATGCACGGTAGCGGCCACAAATTCGGCCGCGGCGGCGGGCAGCGCGGCGGAGGTGGCAACAACAAACGAAACTCATTTCGACCACCACAACGCCCGTCTTCCGCCAACAGCAAAATTCCTTCAGTATCGTCTTCTCGTAACAAATCCTCATTGACAACAACATCATCAACAATTGCTCCACCTTCAACAAATTCTCCTCAGTCTGAAGAATCATTCAGTCTCATCTCTCGTGATCCTCCCGCTTTCGCCGCTATCATTCGTCTTGCTCCTGACCTTATTGATGAAATTAAGCGCGCCGAGTCTCTTTCTCATCCTCCTCAAATCAAGTTTCATCCTAACCCTAATAACTCTTCCGGCAATGTGAGTTTTTTATTTTCTTTTTTTGATTGATTGTGTTGTTGAGGTTGAATGAATGTTTGATTTTTGTAGTCAATGTGTGACTGTGTGTGTATATTGTGCTCGCTTTTGAATCTGCAATGAGGTTGTGTTTTAGTGTAGAGGATTGTAGACAATTGAGTTAGTTTGCTGAAATTGTCATTCTTTGTGGTTAAATGAATTCTTAGAGTTTTAGTTAATGTATGAAAGTTTTATTCTCTGTTGAATTTGCAATGAGGTTTCGTTTTGGTGTGGAAAACTAAGGGGATTCTAGAAAGCTGAATTGGTTAGCTGTAATCATCTTTCTTTGTAGATTTGATGAATGTTCAGAGTTTTAGTTAATGTATGTGAACATCATACTTGCTTTTGGAGTGTAGAAAACCAGGTTGATGGTAGAGATTTGAGTTTACTGAAATCATCCTTCTTCTGAGGTTTAATGGATGCTTAGAGTTTGGGTTAATGTTTGTGGAAATCATGCTCATTTTAGAATTATGTTGAAGTGTGGAAGACCAAGAAGATTGTTGAAAATTGAGTTAATTTGCTGGAATTCTTCCTCTAGCAAGTAAATGTGTTCTTTGTATTATTTGTGGTTTGATTGGATTTGAATGAATGTGAATTTCTTTTTTTGTTTATTTGTTTGATCATTAACCATGTGAGTTTTTTTTGGGACGTTTTGCTTTATTGCGGAGAACTCAAAGTTGGGTTAATTAATAATACGTCAGGAGTGTTAACTTCTTTTTGTTTGTTTGTTTGCATGATAGTGGTTATGATTTTGGTTGGATCCATTGTTTGAAAAGGCACACCTCATTGAGGCGCAGGGCGATCAGGGCTAGGCAATTTAAATGAGGCGCAAAAAGGCGCACCAAGTTACAACTTGAGGCACACTCCTGTTCTTCTTTTCTCTAAAAATTTCCTCTTTTTATCAAGTGCGCCTCACTTCAATGAGGATTACCAATCCCTATCGCCCGCCTTGAGCCTTTTTAAACATTGCTTGGATTTGGCCAGATGTGAACTTTTTTTTGGCTAGTGCATTTGATCAAATGTCTTATGTTTGAAGTGTTTCTCTATCTGTCTAGAAATAATTGTAGCTTTTCTGGTATATTTTGATTGGCAATGTGTGTTTTGGTGGTGGAGCTTAATTCTAAGTATGAAAAAGGAATAGTTAAAATTTTACTACTCCTTCGGTTCCCTTTTGTTCTCATTTTCTGTAATGGTACTCCTAATTGGTGTTCTCATTAAGAATCTTTCCATTATAAGTTAATAAAATTGTTCATATTACCCTTACCTTTTCCATGAAAGTCTTAAAATATCCATTAGTAGGGCCTATATTTTTTTTATTTTCAATACAATTCATTAATATAGAGTGATTCTTGGATGTTTAGTACAATGCATTTTTTAAATTTAACTTTTGGAAAGCGGAACCACAATAATTTTGGAAACTCAACACTTTAATTGCGTCTCTTCCTAAAGATACAATTTTCTTAATTTTTCGCCAAGATTCTAAATGAGAAAATTGAAATGGAAAAGTGTAGTGCATGTTTTTAAATTTATTATGTTAGTTGTTTCTTCAACAGTTCATTTGATCAAATGTGTCATTGAGTTAGAAGGTTTAGAATTTTTGTAGTGTAAAATCTTTTGGAGTGAAAATCTACGCTATTGTATTGTAATTTGAAGCAACAACATGACTTTTGGATATTTACCCTAAAACATATTGTTGCTCTGTTTAATATTTAAATATGCCAGCACATCTTAGAAGTTTTATAAATAGGAGTATGGTGGGATAGTGGGATTTGCTCAGAAAAGTCAGTTATAAGTACTTTGAGGAGAGACTCTTACCTCTCGAAAGTAAGAGAAATTGTATTATGCAGATGTGAAGTCAATAAACAAGAAATCGTCAAGATTTACTAATTCCCTTGCCTGGTTCACAACATTATCATTATGTTTTAAATTTTTTGGGTAATGTTTAGCAAGAAAAGAAAAGGAAAGGAAGGGAAAAGAAGAAAAGGGAGAAAGAAAAAAGAATTAGCATTTTAATCTTTAGTTCTCATTTGTAGGATTTCTATTTTTTAAAATTCTTAGGCATACAAATTTTGAGCTCTTTGTAATGCTCCTTTGTAATCTATTTTCTCTATTAATAAATTGCTACACTTTCTTTCCGGTTTGTCGTTCAAAGATTGTTGCACTTTTCCTTTTGATTTGTCCTTGAAAGATTACAGATTTCTAGTTTCTACACTTTCTTGCTTTGGTAACACAATCACCTTATGAAAATGGACAATACTTCCTGCCTTTTCAACTTAACTTGAAGCCTGAGTAACAAAAAGGAAACGTATTACGGAGTAAACAATAAGGAGTTAAAGACTAAAGGTATATTATCAAGATTTTCTTTTTAGGAAAGCTGCCTATGGCATATGTTTTCTACCTATTGCTTGATTTGGAAGACCCAAGAGATTAGGGTGCTCCATTTACAAGCAAATTCTCTTTTTCGCCTGTTTAAGGTATTTTTTTTCAGGGAGTATTGGTGTTGGGGGTGCTTTTTTGACTGAAATTTAGACATCCAATTTATACTATATGGATTTTAAATTTTCTTGATCTTTTCTAGACCAGCACAAACGTCCATAATTTCAACATTAACTTTTACCTATCATTTTAAAATGGTTCTCTCAGGTTATTGATGTAGGTGGTAAGGAATTTCGATTTACTTGGTCGCATGACCTGGGCAGTCTTTGTGAGATTTATGAAGAACGTCAGAATGGTGAAGATGGTAATGGTTTATTGGTTGAATCTGGATGTTCATGGCGCAAGCTGAATGTGCAGCGTGTATTAGATGAGTCGACTAAGAAGCATGTCAAGAAGAGATCTGAAGAATATGAGCAAAAACACAAATCACGCAAGTATGTTAAAATTGCAAGCTTTTCTTTAGCTGTTGTTTTGAGTGTTTATATCAGTGTTTTATGATCTTGTTCCTTTTCTTATCTCATATCTTAATCTTTTAGGCTGGAATACAGTGTTATAAATTTATAATTGTTGTTCATGTTTTACTGTGTAGAAATATATTTAAGCATTTTTAGATCTTGTGGTTAATTTTGATTTTTACTAATATATATATATATATATATATATATGTATGTATGTATATATATATATGACATTTTTGCTAATATATATATGTCTGAAATTGTGGTAAGTCTTGTAAATTTGTCTGAATTTTCTGTTTGCTTTCTCAATTTAGGCAGTCTAATGGTTTGAAATTTGAATGGCTTTTATACTCTGTTTGTTAGTTGGTAATAATTTTAGGTAATGAGAATGAGTTTTTTAAGTATAGGAAGGGGAACGACATTGCCATCTTCATGAAAACATAATCTCATTTCTAATTTTTTTTCTTCATATGTTTCACTACCATCCATTACCAATTTTCCACTTGAAATGGTGGTATTTACTGGGATTGAAAATTTATGAAGAAATTAGGTGATTTGGAGGTAAACTAGCACTTCCATGGAATGATATTGATTTTCGTTCTAAATTTATATGCAAATTCATTCCTATAACCTTCGTTTACAACTAGGTACCGAATTATTTTAATGTGTTGAATTTTATCTTAGTAGATTGCAGCTGTCTTATCCCTTATCAGTTATGTAGATATCTGTGGCATTGAGATAGGTGGGAATGTGGGATGTTGTTGAGCATGGGGTATATGGTGAGGAAGTTATTGGTTGAGTTGAATAATTGAGTCTCATGGCTTAGGAGAAGGAACATTTTTTTGTTGGCCTTTTCAATTTAACTAAAAATAGATGATTCTCGACATCCCATTCCTCCATGTTTTAATTATCAAATGATGATTTTTTTTTACGTTTCCTCACCTAATTATTGTGGATCTAATACCATCTTGATAGGTCTATTGTCTTGGATCAGTGCAATTCTTCTATGAAAAGTCAAATGCAAGCATCAGCTGCTTCAGAGGGTGAGTGTCTGCTAATTTATATATCATGCCCCCTCCCCATGGTGAAATTGGTATAGAAAAAGAGACGCAGGTATTGTATCTTGAATTTGTTTGAGTAAAGTAATAAACAAAAACTAGATAGCACGAGTACCTCACTTGACCGTTGTCCCCTTCAGTGTTAAAAAAAAGCGAAAGGTGCACTAAGGCGATAAGGATCTTAGAGCCTAAGCGCAAGCGCAAAGCGCACGCTTGATCGAAGTGAGGCACACTTTTTAGTTATTAAATATTCTTTCACTCATGCATACATAACTCATTAAAACAAATCATCAAAACACATACAAGTCAACAAAAGATCTAAATATCATCATTTCCTATTAATCTCTACTTCCTCCGTCCCTATTTGTTTGCTACATAAGGACTTTTAGCATTATTCACTGTGTAACTTTGACTCTCTCTAACTTTATACGTATAAGAAAAATTATAGTCAAGTGGGATCTCGTTTGATTTGGCTCAATGTGTAGTTTTTTAATATGTAATTTTTATAATTTTTTTATTATATACTTCTAAAGACTTGTTCATTTAAAGTTGTGTTTTGGGAGACGTAAAAAAGTAAATGTAGCAAAGTTTAAGGGACAGAAGAAGTATATAAGGGAAGAGGGAGGCCGCGTCGGTGTCCAAGTGAATTACACTTTTACCTCCTCCCTTAACTAAATAACAAAAAACCTATACCTCCCCTATACTTTAAGTTTGCTACATTTACTTTTTCACGCTTCCCAAAACAAAAAATTGTAAAAATTATATATTAAAAAAGTACACATTGAGCCGAATCGAACGAGATTCCACTTGATTATATTTTTTTCTTATATGAACAAAATTAGAGAGTCCAAGTTATACAATAAATAGTGACAAAAGTCCTTATGCAACAAAGATATAGGGACGAAGGTTATACTACAAACCTGGGTAACAAACCAAAATCAGTATGAACAAAATATTTGCCTAAAATAAACATTCAATCAATACAAAATAAGTCAACAACAATCATTGTTTTACGAATCTATATATAATCCACTTATATGTATTGCATTACCAACATGTATTAAAAAGCATCGGTTCAAACCTAGGAAATATCAATTTGAACGATCAGATTCAATCACTAAAAGAATATTGTGTATATTGACAACAATAATATAAAATTTTCAAAATTATTGCACGCGATAAAGCTAGGATTCTATAAACAAAGCATTTATGTCATATAAATATCATTTTTCTTCATCCTATGCAGCAAAGATACTATCTTTTATAATACAAAAGATCTTATTTTCATCATTCATTTATTAATTTTCTTATTATTTTCTTTTTAGCTTGACTCTTGGCCCCTGCCCATTTATGATGTTAATGTATGGTGTAACCCATTGTAAAGAGAGGTAAAACAATAAAGAACATGCATATATCATATAAACTTACATTTCAATTAAGCGCAAAAAAGCGTGAGGGGTGCTTAATTGCGCCTCAAGGCTCAAGCTTGCCTAATTGAAATCGCCATGCCTAGAGATAATTAAGTGCTCACCCCCTTGCGCCTCAGCACCTAATGTGAGCTTTTTTAAACACTGGTCCCCTGTACTAAAATGCTGCCGTATTGGGGAAGATGCAGAGACCTTACTTAATAGTTTGCCATATCTATTGTTTTGTAATTTTCGAATTCACAATTTTTTTTTACTGTATTTTTATTTTTGAGCCCATGCTCATATTTTTTTACCTTTACCCAACTTGGTGCAACCTCGGTCAGAAGACCTCACCTGACCTTCCCCCCCCCCCCCCCCCCTCTAATGCCCCCTATGTGATTAATGGTTTCAGTAACTAGATTCTATGGATGCGATTCACGTGTTAGTAAAATTTATTATGTATTTTTTTTAAAAGCTCTTCTGATTGGGTTCCTAATTCCTATGGGTTTGGTTGTCCATTCCAAATATGGATTTTATGAAATTGACAAAATTGGAACTAAGAATCAAATCAATTCCCTCTATGCCATTTCATATTTTAATGTCCAATCCAAAGACCGAAAAAAGGATTCTCTTCTTACTGATATGAAACACAAGTCCTGATCCTGTTCCTTTTGGGCAGGGTGGGGTGACAAATGGGGGATTATATCAGGTTTCAATTTATAACATTGCTAATATCTCTAGTCACTTCTTTCTGTAGCTAGTCCGTGGAAGTTTAAACAAAAAAGCAAGAGATATTTCGAGCCATCACAAGGTATGGCAATCTGGATTTGGATAGATTTCTCTTCCTCAATCTTTTATTTTTCTAATATGACTGTTTCTTTCATTTATCTTTTAGTTGGGGCCCATCCTAAGCCTGTGAAGTCAACTGCTGGATTGTCCTCAACATCTTCTGCTAAGGGAAGACATTCAACTTCGCCTTTGCCATCACCCCAGAACCAGTCTGGTTCTTTGACACCTGCTTTTGTGAGAGGAAGTGCTGCTGAAAGTCAAGCCATTGCAGAAAATCCAAAAACTATCCATGCAAGGGCAAAAGAAAATGCTTTCAGCTCTGATAATGAAACCCCTGCTCAGGTTTCTGGCCAGATGCTTGAAGCATCAATGCACAGGGAGAATGAAGGAGCTGGAATTTCGGATCTGCAGAACATGTTAGTAACATTGCTGAAGGATAATGCTAAAGGGATGAGTATAAAGGTAGATGTGAAATTTCCTCCCTTGAAGGTCTCTTGCTGAGTTTAGTTCTTAGTCTAGGGTCCTTGCTCTTGTACGGTCACATCAATAAATTTAACTAATATAGTATGGTTTTCTTATTGTATTATTTTAATGCCTAGACATTGGAGAAAGCTGTTGGAGATGTGACTTCCAACTCTGCTGGAAAAATCGAGCCCATTCTTAAGAAAGTAAGTGTAAAATAATCATGTCATTGTCCTTAAGAAGATTGTTAATATACTGTTTTCTGATGAAATTTGCTTCTATAGATTGCTACTTGTGAACCTACTGGAAGATATGTTTTAAAGTCAGGAGCTGAGCTGGAAAGCTCGACGAAGTTGTATATTGATAGTGGAAGGTAATTTTATCCTTGTATTCTTGAACTTTAAATTACTAAATATGCAATTGGGAGAAATAATTTGCCTGTTTCCCCATTTCAGTCAGTGAAGATAGATGAATGGTTTGTGCTGATTTGAATGATTGTTTTTCTGCTATTTTTATATGAACAAAGATACTGTTGCCAGCTTTTCATTTTCATTCTTATGGGCTTCTGATATTCTCATCTGTGACTATTTTTGTAACAATATATTTTCCTAACTGTTTCAGTGTTGTCTGAATACTGTTTAAATATTGCTTTCAGATACTTTACACTGAATTTTTAGGAAATCGAGACTGGTTTTAAGGATTAATTGGTGTTATGGCTATGGGCATGGCCATGCATCATTGCTATACTTATTTGACCATAAATTGATTTTAGTGTTCTAATTGGGTTAGTCACATTTCCCTTTCTGATGGTGTCTTTCCCCTCACAGTTCTCCAGATGACAACAACCAGAAGCAGTTTGTTCCAGAAGACAACCGTGAAGAATTACCAGCTTTAGATTTAGGAATTGCTGGAAAAACCCCAGCTGAGGATTTGGAGGAACCTGTGCAAAAATTTGACGAAGAGTTGAATATTGTTGAAAATTTTGATGCCTCACAGCATTTTTCTGATCTTTTTGGTGATGATGAACCCCCTTATCGCATTGAAGGAGAAACAGCCAAACCTAATGCTGGTGAGACTGGCAGTGATAGTGATAGTGGTAGCAGCGATAGTGGCAGTGATAGTGCAAGCCGAAGTAGAAGCAGAAGCCCCGCTGGAAGTGGGAGTGCTAGTAGCAGTGATAGTGATGGTGATGACTCTTCTTCAAAAGAGGCATCTGATGTGGATGTCGATATAATGAGTGATGATGACAAAGAACCCAAGAAATTACAAGGTTCTGAACATGGGGCATCTACAACCCTTGTTCCATGGAGTATGCCTGAAACTAAGTCCCCACAAGATGGAACAGTTGGAGATCAAGATGGTTATGTGTCTGAGGATGTTGATATTGAGAATGATTTTCTTGGCGATAATGAAGGTCAGCTGGCAACTGCCCCTCTTAATCCTGATATAACTTCTGAAAAATTAAGAAATACATCATCTGATCATGATCAAAATCAACTATGTGATAAGACTGATATAGTTAATAAGCAAAGTGATGTTGAAGATGTATTTCAACACAAGCATCACAAGTTTGTGAAATCTGGGGGTAAATCTAAAAGGGGATCGAATGTGATCCAGTTTGAGCCTGATGTTGATGCCAAAAGACTTAAAGTGAACACCACTCAATCATCAATTTCAAGGCATATGGTATCCCATACATTGGAGGGTAGTCAACTGAAAGACTCTGCTGAAATAGCCAATGAAGACAATAGTGAAAGCCGTAACTTGCAAATGTCAAATGAACTCAATAGTGCTAATGCACGTTTAGGTCCACAGAAAAGGTACAACTATAAAGTCCCTGGAAAATTTGCCGAGGAGTTGCTACAGTCAGATGGAAAACCTGGTTTACGTCCCTGTAATATTGAGACTGTAGATAAAGCTGTAAAGCATCTTTCGAATTTGGGGATTGTTTCAAAGTCAGGGGTGGATTCAAAATTCCAGGAGAAGAATGCTAATACTCAAGAAGGTTTTTCCAAATATGAAGACAAGGGTTACCAAGACACACAAGATGAAGAGGATAGTTCGATCGGGAGAGAGAATGGGAAATTCAAAGAACGTTCGTTTGATCAGAAACGTTCATTACATGCAGAACCTCATCCCAGGAAGCTTGGTGAATGGGGCAAAAAGACCCATCCAGTGGGCACTTCTTCTAGGCTGCAAATGGATCTGAATAATGGTGTCAAGGCTGATTTTGCTAGTTCTCCTGCTGACAGGAGAAAGCTCCGTAGAGAACCATCTGAACTGGAATTGGGGGAACTTCGTGAGCCCTTGGCTGAGGAGCCTCAGCCAGATGGCACTAAAAGGCAGTATGAGAGAGGAGGATCCTTCAAGCAGTTAGAGACGAAATCGGGCTCCTTAGGCTCTCGTAATGCAGAGTTGAAGGGTAAACCTGCAAGTAAGCCAATCCTAGATTCAGGAAACTATTCTTCCCCAAATGTAAGAGGGCCTCCTAATAATACTGATAGTTTGTCAAGGAGGTCTACAGAGCCTTATGCCGAAGATTCTTCTCTACCGCATGAAATCCTGCAATCTCAACCACAACAATTGAGGAGTGGTCCTTCTGAAGTTGGATCCTTGTCTAACAAGGCAGTAGATCATAGCAAATTGGGACGTAATGAGGTTGCTGCTAATCAAGGAACTGATGTTGAAGGCTATGGGGAAACACAAAAAAAACGACATATCAAATCACAGCGTGAAGACTCCAGAAAAGAAAATAGTTTACGCAAGGGGAGAGGGAACAAGTCAAAAAAAACCAGCACATTTAAAGATAGTAGTGATAGAAGAAAAGATTCGACTCACAGTCAAGGTCATTCTAATAAACGCAAAAGGGGTGAATCTTTGTCAGATGAAAATAATTCATACGCTAAGTATGATAAGGAAGAGCCAGAGCTCAAGGGACCTATCAAAAGTTTTTCTCAGTAAGTAGTTTCTTGAATAATGACTTTCTTTAAAAAAGCTTTACTGTGGCATTTTTTCCGCGGGGGAGGGGAGTGGGTTGGTGGGTGGAGGTTAAAATAGCAATGCTGTTTTGTGCCCCAAAGGCCTAAACTTCTCTTGTTTGATGTTTCCCTAACAGCTTTGCCTTTTTATATATGTCCTTAGGTATAAAGAATATGTCCAAGAGTACCATGAGAAGTATGAAAGTTACCTTTCCCTAAACAAGATCCTAGAGAACTACAGGTGTGGTACCTCGCTGCTGACTCTACCAACTCCCTTAGCCTCCTCACCCCTTTAAAGTGAGTGATCTATTTTGACATTTATTTATATGCTAATAAAGTCCTTTGTTCATATATTCTTGAAGGCTTGAGTTTCAGAAGCTGGGGATGGACCTTGACAGTGCAAAAGGTAATACAGAACGATATTATGGCATTCTAGCTCAGCTGAGAGACAGCTATCGACGGCGTGGAATGGTATGCATTGTATATTGACCTAGAGTTAGTTGAATTCTTCATGCATGATACAAGTGGTCATTCTCCAAGAATAAATTGAGTTAATTAAAAAGCAGTAGAAGGTGACTATAGTTGATGCCTTTTATTCTGCAATCCACCGTGAAGGGGTCTATTGCTGATTTACACGTATATTTTGAAATACTTCCTTTTTATAGTTTGACATGGTTAGCTGTTCTCAGCTTGATATGCCAACTTGAGAAAGAAATCAAATTATCAATAGATGAATCATGAATGCCTTCCTTTCCTGTAGTAATAATTTTTTTCCGTGCTTGTGAACTTGTGAAACAAGTAAATGTTTAATATCGTGTCTATGTTATACGAGTATAACAGTTATGCTGATAAACTCAAATGCATGCCTTTATTTAAAATTTATACAATAAATAGTTTCCTATCATAACATGGCCTGTGCATTTTTCTAAAATTGGCTACAATTATCAGCTAAAATACACATGAAAATGATGCTTATCATCTGTCTTTGGTCTATCATTATCAGAAGTCCTCATTTTCTTTTTCTTTTTTTGTTGTTTTAATTTTTAGTTTCACAATATGCAAGCTTATGAATTCTGATATAGTCTTTTGTATGATTATTCCTCCACAGCGGCATAAACAACTGAAGAAGATATTTCTCGTACTTCATGAAGAGCTGAAGGTACAACTCCCCATTATTATTCCTTTTCCTCCTGTCTTTTTCGGACACCTTTCATGTGGTGATTTGCATATTTACTAATTGCTATGTTGTCATTGCAGCAACTCAAACAAATGATCAAGGACTTTGCTATAGGCTATATGAAAGAGTGAATTTGATTACTTAGTTCAATCAAAAGTTTTCCATTTTCATAGCCGGGAAACTTTCATTAATGAAGCCTGAAGGTCATGATTCCCTAAGATCCTCACCTGAAATTTTCAGATAAAGTGGCATTACTAATGGAATCCTAGAATACTCAGATGCAGGTATATCCTTGAAGATGACCTGATTATGGATAGGAAAGGCCTGTTTCATAAAAAGCTTCACGCCATTGTGCTAGATGAGATCTTTGGAGAGCTCCTGAAACTGGGAAGCTGTATATAGATTTAAGCAAAGGTAATTATTATTTTTTTCCCCTGAGAGTAATTCTTGTTTTTTCCTCATCTGTTCCACTTCTGCGGAAAATAATCAGCGGCTTTTGCAATTGCAGTATAGTGTTTGATTCATCGCCTCATTGGGTAGTTGTAAAAATCAATTTTGTAATTCGAAATAATATAGTGCATTTAGAATACAGATTAGCAATTTTGATGCGATAGAGATGGAAATCATTAATATTTCAATTGGTTTGATGACAAGTCAGATCAATCTTGATGGTGCTTGAGCTATCTTTGCACAGAAGCAAAACTTGAAACTCAACCCCAGAGAAGTTTAGTAATCAGATTTTCAGGCTAACAGTAACTGCCGTCAACAAAATAATCAGTTTTTGCTATAGTATTAAGCAATCTGTTGCTTTTGCCTCCAATTATTTCCATCAACAAAATATAAAAGATTTGGATATTAATTGATTCTTGTCAAAAAAAAGTTGGGAATTTGGGATTCAATCTTCATTTTAGGGTATTATGAGCCAGCCTTGGTTTACCTTTTTTCAAAAAAAAATAAAATAAAATAAGTTGGGTCTCAGCACAAGACTAACATCATAGGATTACCTAGCTTGGATTGCCCACAAAAAAACAGGGTTGGCGAGAATCGAACTTGCAATTGAGTGTATTTTAACGCTATTGTGTTGGACCTTGATCCTCTTAGTTATGTGACACAAATATGTAGAGACCAAAACTAAAAAAATAGTATAACCATTTGAATCAAATAAAATCATAAATTGTCAAAATGCCGGTAGTTGTAGATCAAATCCGACACTTTTGCATATTGACATTCAGATTAGTGTTTGATGAAACACTCTATGATGAAGTTTTCCGACCTGTTTGTAAGTTTGGAATTTGAACTAAATCTGTTACACTTGAATGTAGGAGTGGAATTAATGGTATGTTTCAGAAAATGTAAAGATATTCATAAACAAATTAATTATATAATTTCTCTGTTTTTAAATTCTTGCAACAATTGTACTTTTGATACTATTCATAACTTTTACTTTGACTGAAATTTATCATTACATAAAAAGGTAAATATAGTCATGTGAGTTCTCATTAGATTCGTCTTTAACTTATAGTTTACAAATACATAATTAGAGATATTAATCTTTAAAGTATTGTCTCGGTATGTTGGATTCGTCTCAATTATGAAGATGAGGATGGGGATGATGATGAGAAACAGGTTCAAAAAATGTGTCCAGGTCAAAGTCAATATATCCAGGTTTATTAAATAAAAATTACAGGTTTAATCAAATAAGTACAAGTATTTGTATCCATGTTTATCAAAAGATTTCTAGGTTTAAATGTGTCCAAATCAAAATCAATATGTTCAGGTTCAATAATAAAAAAAAGTTCAGGTTTAACCAAATAAAGTCCAAGTCTATGCATATTTATGTCTAATTTTAACAAAAGAAATATAGGTTTAAAGAATGTGTCCAGGTTTAATAAAAAAAAATCCAGGTTTAAACAAATAAAGTCCAGTGCAAACGTATTTGTGTCCAGGTTTAACCAAAGAGATTTACCAGGTTTAACAAATAAGTATCCAGGTTTACAAATATATGTCCAGGTTTAACAAATATGTGTTTATGTTTAACAAATATGTGTCTAGGTCAATGTCTAAGTGTATGTGTCCAGGTCAAATATGTGTGTTCAGGTTTGTGAGGCGCGTGTAATTTTGAGCCTGTGTTTATTTGTACTCGTAAGTCGTAATGCGTGGTATTGTTTAGGCTGAAGCCTTTCGTCTGGCAGTGGCATTACCATCTCAAAAAAAATACCCAATAATATTAATATAATTAATGGAGTACTATATAAGAAACATGGAAATTTTCTTTTCTATCAAATATTACTGTTTCACAACGCTAATTATATTTGGATTAGCAATAGTTATATAATAATTGATTACTTTAAGGCAAACAACCAAATCTTGGTCATCAAAGATGAATCAGCAAGCAAGAAAGCCAATCAATGCATGGAACAGACAAAAGAATCCTTAAAATTGGTGAGCACTTCACTTATTATTGGTAGTCAATTCGGTGGGTAGACTAAGTTTTTACTTTGTTACTCACATGAAATATTTGGTGCACTTAGGGCTTGTTTACATTAGATGAATAGAGATAAACTGAACTGAACTTAACTTAACTGAACTGAACTTAATAGAAGTGTATTAACTGAACTGAACTGAATAGAGATTAACTGAACTGAACTAAATCGAGATGAATTGAACTGAGCTGAATATAATCTAAAGTAAACAAGCCCTTATTACTTTCCATTTTATAATAATGTTGCCAAGAAAAAATTATGAAAAAAACTAACAAAAATAGAAAAAATATTAAAAAAGTTACGAGTATTTAATTCTACACAACTTTTTATGTATTTTAGTAACTTTTGCAAACACTAATTTAACTTTTTCGAGTAAAATATAATTTTATGTTGGGACCTTCTCACCAAAAAAAGTGTACAGTATATGACTTAACATCAAGGTGGCCATTACAACATACGTGAACGTGATTAATTACCAACTCAATATATTGGATTTGGTCCATGTCATTGCCCATTAATAATTAATTTGTCCTACACGAATGAAGAAGTTCCTTACTCTTCCAACACTTGTACGTCTACTCTTTTTTCTTTTTTCCTATTATCTAAGTTGAATGAATTTATACATTTTATAGTATCAACAAAACTTAACTTATAATGGTTATGAACAACCCTAGTGGAGTAGTGGTCTCCACATAGTTAATCACTTCCTAATTATGAAATTAGTGCACCAACAATCTCTCAATATCCTTAAACATTCAGCTCATATTCGGTGGAAAGACAATGTGGATAGTCCAATCGTGGATTAAGTTTGAATCAATATGTACAATCGTGGACTAAGGGAAGATATTCTGAATATTCCTTTGGCGGCAACTCAAGGGGAAGATGAGCTTATGTGAGCATACTCGAGGGATGGGGTGTACTCGGTTAAATCGGGATACTATTTCATTAATTATTATAAGGACCTGATGGAAGGATGTGCTCAATCGTTGTCAATTTCTACAATGTGGCAAGCTATATGGAAGCTGAATGTCCCACCAAAGGTTCGCATGTTCATTTGGAGACTTGCTTGTAACGGGTTACCAACTGCGGAAAACTTAGGCAAAAGAATTGAAGGAGTGTCGGCGATGTGTGGGCGGTGTGGAAGAGAGGTAGAGAATGGGTTTCATGCGGTGTGGGGCTGCGTTTGGGCGAAAGGTGTGTGGGAGGTGGCTGAGAGGGAGGGACTAGAGTGGGGCGGTAGGATGCAAAATGCTGCGGGATGGGTAGAGTGGGTGCTAAATTTGAAAATGAGAATGTGAGTGAAAAAAATTGTATGGTGGCATGGGGAATTTGGAATCAAAGGAATGAGATTGGCCATGGTGGTGATGTAAGGTGTGGGGAAGAGGTGGTAGGGCGTGCCATGTCCTTGTTAGAAGCATTCCAATCCACGGGGAAGGTGGCTGGACAGGAGGTTGGGGGTGGGGCTGAGTGTCGAAGTAATGTGGCGTGACAACCACCAGAAGGTGAGGTGATGAGGGTGAACGTTGATGCTGCTATATTGGGCACGTGTGGGTCTGGGTTTGGAGTGGTGATGCTTGATTATAGGGGGAGGTATTCAGAGTGGCAGTGGGACGTTCCAAACAGGTTTTGGAGCCGGTAATCGCGGAGGCAAAAGCAGCGGTGTTGGGTTTGCGACTAGCTATTCAAGGTGGCGTCAAAAATGTTTTGCTCGAGAGTGATTGCATTCGAGTTGTTAATCTGTTGAATAACAAGTGTGAGGATGGTTCATACCTGGGTGTGTTTATTAGAGAAGCTTTAAGTTTAGTTCCTTGTTTTAATTCTATAGTCTTTGCTCATGTTTTTAGAGAAGCTAATAAAGCGGCTCATACTATGGCTCGCCTTGATCCAGGTGATTCTGATGTTAAAGCCTTGGATCGGTTGTGTGCCAAATGAGCTTGAGGATGTAATTGCCGAGGATGTTTGCTTAATGGATCTTTAAGCCTAAAAAAAAACATGTACAATGATGAGCACACTGCACACATAAACTGGCGCAAGGTTTGTCTGAGATAAACACACCTCCGAATCTCCGATGTCTAAGTCAGAGTCTTATACTATGAAATGTATTATAAGAACATTAATTGCTAAAAGATTTAGAATTGAATGCATGTTAAAGTAAGTTGTTGGATTGTATTTATAGCAAATGTACTTTGAAAAAGTGAAGTCAAGTGGCTTTGGACTCGATGCAAGTCAGCCATGAGTTGTGGACTTGTATGTATCAACTGGTCCTTGCGTCCAATTTGGTCGATCTTTAATGATTTGTGGATTATGTATTTATAGGCATTTAGGCTTTAGTAATAAAGACTCATTTAATATGGACCATTTATAGTACCCAAATAACTGCCCCTCCAAACCCAATTCGAATAAATATCCAGATCATGTGTAATATTGTAAACTAAAATGGTTACTAATTGATCTCTATGAACTTATCTCTATTATATAAGCCAAGGAGGGAGCCATGGTGTCCCCTCTCGAAAAGTCCATGCTACCCTTCAACACTTTCTAAAATCTCACACGCAAAGCGTGCACAGAAGGCTAGTTACTCTCTAAACAAAGCAAGACTGGAGAGGCTTGGCTTTAGGTGAGACTTCCCACCAATCCTTTATTGTCTAAATATACTATGTAGTATAAAATAGCTATTTATTATCTTCTACAATATATTCCGGGGGTGTTGTAAATTATATTCTTTCTTTCGTATATTCTATTATATTGTTTTAAAGTTTATTTCTTATGTAATCTAATATGCTAATTTATTTTTGTAGGGATCTACCCTAACTATCAATATAATTTAATTAAACCATGAACATAAAATCTGTATGTGGTGTGTCTAATACAATGGTTAACATTTGAACATTTAAAGTACATTGAAGAAGGTGATTCCATATGAAAAATGTATAACAAAGAATCAATCCGTTGTTCTTATTCCAAATTATCAAGATGGCGATTCCAACAAGATTCTTTTTTTGTTTTTGTTTATGTTTATTTAGGGCTCGTTTACTTTAGCTGAATAGAGACGGACTGGACTGAACTGAATTAAAAGCATTTAACTTTTGAATTAATGATTTTAAATAATGATTAATTTGATATTTTGATTCTCTCCTTAATTTTTTTGTAATAAAATTTAAATAATTTATTAAATAAATATTTAACTTTTGGATTAATGATTTTAAAGTAAAAATAATGATTTTAATTCTCTCCTTAATTTTTTGTAATAATAATAGTTATTATTATTATTATTATTGTTGTTGATGTTATTATTATTGTTATTATCATTGTTGTATTATTATCAATATTATTATTATTATTATTATTATTATAATTATTATCATTATTATTATTAATATTATTATCATCGTCGCCGTCATCATCATCTAATTGAAACCAATATTATTATCATGATTTTTAGTATTATCATTGTTATCATTAGAGGTGGAAATTGAGTTGGGTTGGGTTCGTGTCAACCTTTTTACATGAACGGGTCGTGTTGGGTTGACTCGCTTATATAAACGGGTCAAACCCCTCAACCCAAATATGTTAATAACTGGTCAATTTCGTGTCGGGTTAGTGGGTCGTATAAATTTTTCCCACCTCTGGTTATTATTATTACTTAAATGATATATATAATAAAAAATAATTAGTAAAATTATTGAAAATCCTGAATTGAATTGAATAGAATTAAACTAAATTAAACTAAACTAAACTAAATTTAATCTGAAATAAACAAGACCTTAGAAAGAACATATATATACTCTGCATGATCATGAATGTTTTTAAATTAGGAATATATACTCTGCATGATCATGAATGTTTTTAAAATAAATTTACTTTATTAAAAAACAAGATACTATACTAGTCGGTGGTATGCAGTATGCACAAAGAAAAGTTCGAACTAAACGACAAGAAGAATCACAAAATGGTAGATTGGTAGGGGGTACACAACTAATAAGGATATTCTATGGTTCTTCTGGGCTTTCTGGATATAAATGGTTTGAAGTATAAACGTGAAATTTGAGATTCAAATTAGGACTCCCAAATCCCAAGTATATATTCCCGCCTTTTTTCATTCCAGCTGATTGCTACTAAGTACTCCGTAGTAGAGATGGCAACGGATCTTGAATCCGCCCCGGATCCGCGGATCCATATCCGTTTTTGAGGATCTGGATCTTCATATTTTGGATCCGCACGGATCCGGGTCGGAAACGGATCTTCTGGATATAGATCTTGTTTACAGATCCGCATTAAGATCCGCAAGATCCGCGGATCCGTTTTTGTAATAAAACATATTCTAAATTAATGATAGCCTTATAAAGTATATGACTCAAATGCCCAATAATCCAAAGCTCAAATAGTCCATTACCCAAGATTATTATGTAATTATGGATTTAGGATGTTGATGATGTTAGTTTGTTAGTACTTACTACATAGTAATGGGTTTTAATTTGCATATTAATTGTGTATGTGATGAAATGACAATTTTAATGCATTAAAATTTTTAATTATTTCATTTAGTAGGTATAATAATATAAGAGGATCTGTTTTAGATCCAGATCCGTTGGATCCGGAGCGGATCTGGATCTAGACCGGAAAAACGGATCAGGATCCGGTCCAGATCTGGTCCACCGCCACCTCTACTCCGTAGTTAATTGTTACCCTCTCACTTTTCAACTCTGGTGCAAAAGTTAAGGATTAATATTTTTAGTATTTGTAAAAATTATAAAATTAAATACTTCCTCTGTTTTAAAAAAACATAACAATTGGGGAGGCCAGTGGGCTTGAACTGCGTCCGCTATAGGAGAGTACAAGTCTATTTTACAAGACTAAGGAGGTTCCACCTCAAAACCATATGATATGGTAGTTAGGGGAATAATTATAACCACTTACGGCCCGTTTGGTAGCCGGTTTTAAATCATGGTAATGGGAATAAATTTATAATTAAATTTGGAAGGGAAATCAAAATACATTCCCATGGTGGTGCTAGCTTAGCTCCGATTTATCTAATTTTCTTCACAAATATTCATTCCCATCAAATACCACACTCCCCAATGGCAATGGATGGGAATGAAAAATGAGAAGAAAATTGAAGCTTGGGAATGAAAAATTGTTTTTCATGGAGATTATAAGGTACCTCCTTAACAAAATTACAATATAAATTCATTACCATTGCCACGATTTATTACCAACAACCAAACGGGCCGTTAGGGTTCGTTTACTTTATTACCTGAATATAGCTGAACTAAACTTAACTGAATACAGCTGAAAGTAATACTCCCTCCGTTTTTTTTAGTTTACTCACTTGTGTTTCTATCAAAAAAATTATTACAGTACTTGATATGCCTAAATTATTCATTTTAATTTCTTATTCAATTAAAAATAAAAAAGCATTTATTGTATAATTAACTTATTAGGTAAAAAACATAAATCAATTGGATTGAAGCATATATGAAATATATTTTGAATCCAAGTTATAGGAATTTATAGTCCCGGAACAATTAGCCCCACGCTTAACGTTTGATGTGAGTCTTCCGATCATCAAATGTTGAGTGGAACTTAAACTGAGTTTTGGATTAGCTCCATTTTACTCGATGGGCCACACTCTACTCGGTGGGTATGTTATGCAAGTTAGCACTTTGCCTCGAAATTTGGGGCTCAGAAGCAAGGGCCATCACCCTCGAGGAGAGAAGATCTCACCCTCGAGATAAGAACCATTGAGGTAGGCAGTGGCGGATCCAGAAATATTATATAGTGGGGTCACTTTTATTAAAGGGTCAAATCTTATTTTGTTAAATGATTAGACCTTATTTTATTAAATTAAATATAGTATTTATTTACATTTATAAAGAAGAAATAAGAGTGTAAAAGAGATTAAGGGGTCACTTTTTACTATCAAACAGGATCGTTTTTACTGTATAAAACAATTTTTAACCAATTTTATTTAATAATAAATAGCTAAACAAATTGTTTTTAATTGCCAATGTGACCCCACTTCCCTCTATGTGCATCCGCCACTGGAGGTAGGTGGCAAGGACCCACCTAATGACTCATACCTCCACCATTGGAGTAGGAGGCCACATCATCACCATCGAAGCTAGGCCATAACCCTCGAGTTTGAAGCCATCAATGACAAAGAGGTCATCACGGTCGAGGTCCTTGAGCCAAGAACACAATATCTTTCTTTTTATTTCTTTTTTCGTTGATTTATTATTGACACTTAAATTTTTATTTATAAAAGTTGTTTATAATAATTGAAATCGTTTCATTAAATACAATGTGAAGATGTAGATTAGTGGTAAAAATTCTGGTTACATGGAGCTGGGTTATTGGCGCTTATTCAGCGTAATACAATGCAAGGAACGCCTTTTAATATATTGTATAGATTACCATTAAAATAAATTGTATTGCTTTATTAAACATCTTAAGCTATTACACAATACATTCTATACAAATATACTATCATTTTAGTGAAATGATAAAATTTTATGTCTATCCGTCTATGCACGACATGAAAAAATAGTAACATCACGATACATGCACGTCATGCACCATAGAGACTATGCATAGGCCGCTACTTACAAATTACAAATTACTCTCCATTTATTCAATATCAAAGAGCAATAGTCGTAGACAATTGTGTGAGAACTGTGAAGTACTCCACTATTTTAGCATTAAAAAAAGAAAATTAAACAATGTGAGTTTTTCAAAAAACCTACAAAATGGGAGTCTTTAATGGTTTGCCATTCAGGTACGCATACAAAGTAATATTCCTTGGTATCTTCTTCCTATTCTTTTTTCTTTTCTTTTTTTTCTTAAATGTTTATTTATTTATTTACCTTTTTTTCCCCCTATAAATAACCCCCCTCACTTAGATTACTTCACAAATCCAACATTACAAACCAAAAACAGAGACACAGAAAAAAAATTACCAACAAAAAAAAAATAAATTTATTGTTTCAGTAAAATTCAAAAATGGAAGGAATAGTGGTGGTTTTTGACTTTGATAAAACCATAATCGATTGTGACAGTGATAATTGGGTTGTTGATGAATTGAATTTTACTGATCGTTTTAATCAGCTTCTCGATACCATGCCTTGGAATTCTATGATGGTATTTTATTCATTTTCAAACAAACAAACAAAAAATCTGTTGCGATTTTATTTTCGTTAATTTCGAAATTCAAACAAATTTGATTTGTTTTTTGATTTGTGCTTTGTTTGAATCAATAAATCAGGACTTATTGATGAAGGAAATGCATGAGGAAGGAGTAACAATGAATGATATTGCAGAAGTTCTGAAAAGAACTCCGATTCAACCTCGGATTGTTCCCGCCATTAAAGCTGCTCATGCTGCTGGGTAATTTAAATTTTAAATCGATTTTGTTCTATTTGGAATTTGTTTTTTTCTATTGTATTTTAAAATTGTTCTGTTCTGTTTTTTTATTTTTATTTTTTGTGGTAATGTGGAAATTAAAAATGGGTGTAATTTAATGAACAGGTGTGATTTGAGGATTGTAAGTGATGCAAATGTGTTCTTCATTGAAACAATACTTGATCATTTGGGATTGAGTCATTGTTTCTCAGAAATTAACACAAATCCTGGATTTGTTGATGAAGAAGGGAGATTAAGGATTTTGCCTCACCATGATTTCATCAAATCTCCTCATGGCTGCTCCAATCCCTGCCCTCCTAACATGTGCAAGGTAATCTACATTTGTTGCCTTTTTTTTAATAGAAAATGGAGATACTAATAGTAGAAAACCTTAAAAGGAACCAAAAATTGTTAGCTAAACTGAAATATTAAACTTGTTTTATGTTTTTTTACTTTTTATTCGAAATTCAATGTATTTCTATTTTTGGTAATGTATTTGTTCTGGGTGTTCATGCCTTGTAGGGAGTTTTTTTTTTTTTTTTAATAAATAAACTAGATCGGAGGTAGTATAATTTATTTATTGATATTCGAACGTAGATGCATTATAAAACTAACACGTTCTAAAGAAAAAGGTTAAAATAAATAGTAAATAAATAATAACTTGTGAAACGTTTTGACTAAAGAAGGATTTGGGGTATGGCTTTGTTTTTAGCCCTTTCTCATACCAGTCAATGAACTAGTGGTTTCCTTACCTAATAATAATTTAAAAAAAAAAAGTGACGATGTCACGCACACGATCCTTCAGCATGCTAAAGTTCTTCCACACAAATTAAACAGAAAATGAGCCACTCACATGTGATTTGTGAACTCAACAAATTCTTAGCTTGATTTTTATATTATTCACAAGTAGTCTTTTTATGTAATTCATATCTAAAATTGTGGAGTAATATTTTTGCAGGGACTAGTAATAAAAAGGTTATTATGTGAGCAAAGAAACAAGAAATTAATCTACTTAGGAGATGGAAAGGGAGATTATTGCCCTTCATTGAGACTAAGAGAAGGGGATCATGTTCTACCAAGGAAAAACTACCCAGTTTGGGATCTAATCTCCAACAATCCAAAGCTAATCACTGCAAAAATCCATGAATGGACCAACGGCGAAGATTTCGAAAGAGTTTTATTATCATTGATCCAATCTATCATCACAAATTCAGATGGTTCTCAATTCTACAACAACATTGATTGCAAGTTTAAGACATTGCCAATTTCTTCTCATGAAGTTGCTCCTAAAGCTTTGCGTGTACCTTTTTGATTAGCTAGCTAGCTAGCTAGCTAGCTACATTTTTTAATTTTAAACAAGAAATAACATATTGTTTGCTGGAAAAAGAGGGGAATTGAAGAAAACCAAATAAACCCCTTTTTTTGTTAATTGTTGTTTAGTAATTAGTAGGATCAAACTTCGAGCTAATCCTTCATTTTTCCCTTTTTATTAAATGAGGGTTTCAGGCTTAGGTTTAATTTATTATTATGGTTAATTAATTGAGTCTTTTGTTGCTTATTATTTGAAGCAAGTAACAATTTGAATCAAGATTTTCTTCAATTTTGTAAATTACGTAGGGGTACTCCATCTGGTTCTTTTATTATTGCAGTCTGCAATTATGATTTTGAGTTGCCCTTCTACTCTTGCTATTTTTTGCTACATGTTTATCTATCTATTTTTGGATGTTTTGTAGAATAAATGTTTCTCTTGCAATTTTTGGCTAAATATTTATCATATTTTTTAAGGGAAAATTTTCACTGGCATACCATAAAATTTTCAATTCTCAAATATATATACTTGAATTCATATCAAGCTCCCAACCGTGACATTAACAAGCCACCCCCATCCCCACCCCCCTTGACCCCTCCCCAACCGCCCCCTCCCCAGCTATCCCCAACCCCTTTTGGCCGCTCCCCAACCAATCCAACTATTTCAACAAGTCTTGAGCAGTGGATGGTGCTCTTGATCGAGTTTGATTTGGTCTTTGATCGACTTTATGTGTTGGAATGTGCTACAAAGGGTAGAGGTGAGTGAATGGTGGGGATAGAATATTCCTTTTAAGTAATACTCTGTAGAATATATCTTATAAAATTTTCTTTTTTTAATTTTTTTAAAACATACTAAATGTATAGAAACAAAGGAATTTGCTTTAGTCCGCGAGGATACTGACAAAGATATCAAAGAAGAATATTCGTAGAAAACATAGCTACATCTATCCACTGGGTAGAGTACCCATTATTAATAGATTATTAAAAATTTATTTATTTAAGCTGAGTTGGATTCCACTACTACTAGTCTATATTAATAGTGGGTAGTTTACCAACTGGGTAGATAAAATTTTTCCTTCGTAGAATTCCCTTTTGTCCAAAATCCAAATAAAATTTTTAATTGACATAAGATATCGAATAAGATTGCTAAGTTTAAATAACCCTTTTTTCCCCACCTTGATGACCTCATATGCTTCCTTGTACATGACTTATGTTTGATGTAGTCAACAGAAAAGGAAAGGGGGAAAATTAGTATTGAAAATAGAAAATTGTAATGAACTTTGAATCTTCGACTAATTTTTGTCTATTAGTTATGATATTCTTGTTAGCATGCATGTGATGATCGAGGTAAGCATTTGACATTCATTCAGGCGTATATTAGCTCATGTAACAAGTCTTACGTTAGACAATCTGACTGTAATATAATGATTTTTCAATTAAAAATTGTAACTTTTGAGTATAAAATGATCACTTTTCATATAAATTTTAATCAATTTTGTAAAAATATAAGGTTTTGTTACATGTTTTTAGGTAAAAATTATGTTGATATATTGTGTGTGACAAGAAATATACTATGGAGTATAATACTAAAAAAAAGAAATAGGTTTATGAGTTGTGTGAGAAACAAGAGGAGCATAAATCCTTTGATGGGAACGAAAGCACAAAGAAAAGAAAAGCTCAAAAACTTAACCCCTTTTCTAGCCCTAAGGGGCTACAATCATCATGTTTTTTCTTTTTTTAATTTTTTTTTTTTTGCTGTTAATAATATTTTTTTCTTTCTTTATGAGTGTTTTCTACCCAATTTTTGAGTTCTCTCTCCTCTATTTAATGGGAGTAATTTGGATTCGGGTAATCTTCTCCTCCTTTACGAGAGTTTAGAATTTGGAGGAATTAGTTCATTGAAATAGGCTTATGCGGTATCAAATTGGATAGCAAATTTATATGTGCAATCAATTGGGTTAAGTTGTATTCAATTAAAAAAACTACAACAGAATAGGACATCGATGTGAAACACGAGAGAATTCATCAATGCCATATTTCATCGACAATTGTAGTTTTGTTGAGTTTGAATTGAATTTAATTTAATTTAATTTAATTTGCTTTGTATTTGTTGGCGGCGTTGATTTCTTTTAATTTGTAGATGTATGTATGACTCTCTTATCAATGAATTGGTTATATTTTTTATGCTCTCAAATTGAGAAGCATTAAACGGCATGAAGATTGAAGAATCCATGCGGGAAAAGAACTAAGAATATTCTATTGTTTTGTGCACCTAATAGCATATTCTTAATAGCTGGTTTCAACTTAGAAATTGCCATTCAAAGTAGGACTTCCAAAATCCGAGTATATTCCCTAAAAATTGACAAAATATCCAATTAAAAATAACTTAAAGCTCTTTTTTAGGGATACCTAAAATTGAATTGCTATCTTTATTCTAATTATATTCAGTTTTGTTGGATGCATAGTTTCTAATAATATAGTTTTGTGTCAATAAATACAAAAAATGGTGGAGTAATTAAATAGATTAAAATTAATAAAATAATAAATGGAAATCGACAAATTCTATTATCTAGAGTGCATGAATTTAACATACCGACGTAACATAAAACTTTCAACAATTAATTTTGCACGCATTTTGAGGAAACGATTTAATGGTGTAAACGAATAAATTAATCAAAATAATTTTAATATTAGTAACTTATAATTACACTCTTACTTGTATTAAAGCCATTTTAATTAATTGCTTCATTTGCACCCTTAGATCACATCCTCAAAATGCGTACAAAACTAATTGTTGAAAGTTTTATATTACGCTATACGGAGGGAGTAGATATGAATACAAGGAAAACAAAAATTAAAGGCACGTAAATAAAATTTAAAGGCATAGAAACGAGGCGAAATAATACTAAAAACCATATTTATCAGTTAGTTAATTGCTAAATAATATATTTAAGAAAACATTTTTTTCCTTTATATCGTCTTTTTATATGATAATAAAATATTTTTTATGATGTACTTTACATATTTTTTTTCACATATTTTAATATATAGTTGAACTATTATAATTTATGCAAATATTTTACCCCTAAAAATCTATATAAAAGATTTTTAGTAGGGAAGGTGAACGTACACACTCATCTTAAGAGGGGAAAATATGAGAAATCCTTTTAAGGTGAGCTTGATGAGAATCGATCTTACTGATTTGAAATACTCCAGTGAATTTAAAACATTATTATATCATCAATAATCTAACAATTATATTTTTTATTTTAAAGAAAATTTGTGAGAAACAATCTTTTATAATAATTTGTTTTGCAAGAAACAACCTTTTAATTATATTTTTTGACATTTAACAGCCTTAAGCAAAAAAAAATTCTTGCTATATAAGACCTCAAGGTGGATGATTGTAATCCCAATAGAGGGTTAAAAAATATAATGACGAACCAAAAAGCAATGGAATAAAGAAAAATTAAGACAAATAATCGTCCCTAGCTTCTTGGATAGTGGACCTTATAATTAATCAATTATCCTTATTCCTAAATCCTAATAGCGAAATACTAGACAAGACCTTCTGGCTTGGAGGGCATTACTAGATGGAATTTTTTTGACATAAAGGCAACAATGTATTTACAAGGATATATGCATATATACCTTCACAATAGTTCACAAAAGTACATTTTAATTGGATTTGGGAGCTAAATGTACCTCTGGAAATGAACAAAAAAATTCTAGTGTTAGCCTTTCTACGGACTTCCTACAAGTGAAAAACTAACCCATAACAATGTAGCAATCAACGTTAATTGCCACTTCTATAATCATAACTTAGAAGCTGTTAGAATATATTTTCAATATATTATATTATAGTATGTATATATTTTTGTATTTATCCTATTGCCATTAAGTTGGTCATTCAGTAGATATTTTAGGATAGATTTTGGTAAGTCAATATTTATCCTTCCAATTAGCTTTATTCTAGTGATATGGTTGCTGTATTGTGGCCATAATTCTAGCTCTATAGTTTCCTAGTTTATAGCTTGTACATTGTATATATTCTTTGGAGCAATACAAGCAAGAAGCAACGCACGGAATTGATTTCGTTCATGGTATCACAGCTGTTTTCGATCCACTTTTAAACCCTAGCATTACCTTTCTTCTACCTCTGTCTTTTCATATTTTTTTCTTCTTCTCTTTTCCCTATGGCTAATTCATCAAAGTTTCATCCTGCCCTCACCATCACAAACATCAAGTCACTCGTTCCTATTACGCTGGACAATAATCAAGGGATGTATCATTCTTGGGCTACTCTCTTTACTAATCTTGCTAGGGTCCATGATCTATATGATCATTTAGTTCCACCTACTGAAGAGGAAGCTTTGGCCGCATACACTAAGGCCAAATCGGCGGACATGACTCTTTGGCGCCGTCTAGATGCCGTCGTCCTTCAATGGATTTACAGTACCATTTCTAATGACCTTCTTCTTGCTATCCTTCGCCGTAATGACACGGCCAAAGGCGCGTGAAACCTTCTTGAATCTCTTTTTCAAGATAACAAAGCCGCTCGTGCTACTTTACTTGATGATGAGTTTACCAGCGCCAAATATGAGGATTTCACCTCCATGGATGATTTTTGCAATCACCTCCAATCTCTTATCTCAGAAACAATATGCTGCTAAAATTATTGAACGAGCAGGGATGTCTAATTGTAGTTCCAGTCCTACACCTATTGACACTAAGTCAAAACTTAGTGCCACTGCAGATACTCCTTATCATGATCCTACTGGTTATCGTAGTCTTGCAGGTGCTCTACAGTATCTCACATTCACCCGGCCTGATATATCTTATGCCGTGCAGCAAATTTGTCTTCATATGCATGCTCCAACTAATGAGCACATGAGTGCTCTCAAGCGTATCATACGCTATCTTCAAGGTACTTTATCTCATGGTTTGCATTTGTACAAATCATCAGTCGGTCGACTTCTTTCTTATACAGATGCTGATTGGGGTGGGTGCCCCGACACCCGACGTTCTACTTCTGGCCGGATATTGTGTTTTTCTTGGTGATAATTTGGTTTCTTGGTCATCCAAGCGCCAAGCTACTCTATCTCGTAGTAGTGCCGAAGCAGAATACAGAGGTGTTGCTAATGTAGTTTCTAATTCATGTTGGATCAGAAATTTGCTACTAGAGTTACATTATCCTATTCACAAGGCCACTTTAGTTTATTGTGATAATGTGAGTGCTATATATTTATCGGGTAATCCTGTTCAACATCAACGCACTAAACACATTGAAATGGATATTCATTTTGTCCGTGAAAAAGTGGCTCGTGGTGAAGTTCGTGTGCTTCATGTGCCATCCCGGTTTCAGATTGCTGATATTTTTACCAAAGGGCTTCCGCGTATTTTATTTAATGATTTTCGGGACAGTCTCAGCATACGTGAACCTCCCACTTCGACTGAGGGGGAGCGTTAGAATATATTTTCAATATATTATATTATAGTATGTATATATTTTTGTATTTATCCTATTGCCATTAAGTTGGTCATTCGGTAGATATTTTAGGATAGATTTTGGTAAGTCAATATTTATCCTTCCAATTAGCTTTATTCTACTGATATGGTTGCTGTATTGTGGCCATAATTCTAGCTGTATAGTTTCCTAGTTTATAGCTCGTACATTGTATATATTCTTTGGAGCAATACAAGCAACGCACGGAATTGATTTCCTTCAGAAGCTATACTCCAACCTTGAAAGAAGGAATTCATCAAGTTATATATGACTTTAAATATTGAAAATTTGCATATTGAAGGCTATATAATGTCTTCAATGGTTATAATTTATAAACGTTGTTAAGGAAATCTGAAAAATCCATTGGGACATCAATTTCATGATCCAAGATATTAAACTGAACCTTCAAAAACTCCACTCAAACTGTATAAATCATCGCATTAGAGAAACTAAGCAAGCGGCAAATTATATGGCACACAACTCAAAGCAAATGATCACATTTATTTAATTTGTTGGTTACATCCTTTAGACCAATATATTTGCTTAATTTTGCGCAAGGATATGCAAGGCTTCGTTCTTTTTTTATAGGTGTAATATGTTTTTTTTTCCACTTTCAAAAGATTATTACGCCGAGAATCTAACGACAGAAGACTTGCTATTTTTTTTACATAGTAATGTAAATCGAGCCCTTAGAACAGGGAACCTATTACATGAATACCGAACTAGCATTTTATGGGAAAGGAGAGGTAGTGATATATAATCGAACTCACAAGCTAACGGTAACCCATCGGTTGCAAGATGCAATCCATCACCACTGTGCTAGCTAGAATGGCTAGATCCTCGCTAGAATTCCGGCTATAAATGAATGCAAAAATAAAGAAATAAATAGGGTTATTTCCAATGGTATACCTGAAAATTTAACGAATCTCACTGGTATACTTAAATTTTTAAAATGTCCAAAAATATACCTAAGTTTATCATAAGGTCTCAAATGTGACATTAGGAAAATATATTCCTTTAGTATATTTAGGGCTCGTTTACATTAGCTGAATAGAGATGAATTGAACTGAACTGAACTGAATAGAAGTGTATTAATTGAACTAAATAGAGATGAACTAAACTGAACTGAACTGAATAGCGATTAACTGAACTGAATATAATCTGAAGTAAACAAGCCCTTAATTTCACAAAATTATTAATCATTTTAGTTTGGATTATTTGTTTTTAATAATCTAATCTTTTGAGTTTTGGTAACCAATAATCCAACCTAATATTTGTCTTTTAAAGTGTAGTTGATTTTTTTAAAAAAAAAACTCAAGAAAACAACAAAACAACATATAACTGACCTCTCATTTTCAAGTTTGGTTCATTGGTTGCTAAAATTTGAAAGATTGATTATTGTATGAATTTAGGTGCAAAGGTAGGATTATTCTAATAATCCAAAGGTTGAATTATTGGTTACTAAAACTTAAAAGGTTGGATTATAATTTTATTTATTATTTTTTTTGAGAAAAATGTTGAATTATTAAAAGCAAATAATTCTTTTAGTTTCTAAGCACATATTTTGATATGAATATGACTTTTTGTTTAACAAATTTTGACCCATATTTGATCCAATAAGGAATAAAATGACCCCAAATTTTAGCATAACTCAAAATCGCTAAAAAGTTATGGCAAAACTTTTGATCGGGTTATTTTTTCGCCATACAACTCAATTGCAATTAAATCAATTTTCCTTAACAAAAGTAACGAGTTCATTATTAACTTAGGTATTTGTTAGAAATTTCAAAAAATAATGAGTATACAGATTTGTCAAATTCTCTAGTTTACACGTGGAAATTTCCCAAATACTGCATCCGTCCCAATTTACTTGCTACATTATCTTTTTCACACCTTCCGAGACATAACTTTAAATAAAAATATCTTTAATTATATATAATAAAAAATTATAAAAAAAAAATATATTTGAAAAGTACATGTTGAGATGAATTAAACTAGATCCATCATGACTATGTTTTTTTTACGTATATTAATTTAAATAAAGTCAAAGTTCACATGTGAACAGTAACCAAAGTCAAACTGGGGCAAGTAAATTAGGATAGAGGGACCAAAGGCTTGTTTACTTCAGATTATATTCAGTTCATCTCAATTTAGTTCAATTAATACACTTCAATTCATTTCAGTTCAGTTCAGCTCTATTCAACTAATGTAAACGAGCCCTAAATAATAAAAACAAATTCTGGAGTAATATATTTATTTACGCAATAACTTGGTGGGAAATAGTAATCGAATTTAGCATTGGTTTAAAAAATGCGTGTTTTCTAGACGTAGTACCGAACACTGGATTGCCAATTGGCATTCAGATACGCATAAAACTAATATTCTTTGGTATCTTTTAATTTCATTCTCAAATTTTAGTTTTTTTTGCTCAATTTTGATTTGATTTCTCCACTATAAATACCCAATTTCCTTAGCTCATCTACTACCATCAGTACGCAACCCACAAATTACAAATTCAAAAAACAGAGTCAACAGAAAAATACCAAAAAAAAAAAAGAGTTATTGTTTCAGTAAAACTCAACAATGGAAGGAATAGTGGTGGTTTTTGACTTTGATAAAACCATAATCGATTGTGATAGTGATAATTGGGTTGTTGATGAATTGGGTTTTACCGATCTTTTCAATCAACTCCTCGATACTATGCCTTGGAATTCTATGATGGTTTGTTTCCCTTTTTTTTTTTTGGGTTTAATTTTAAGCAAATAACGATTCTGATTTATTGATTTTAATCTTGTGATTTAACAGGATAAATTGATGAAGAAAATGCACGAAGAAGGAGTAACAATTAATGATGTTGTTGAAGTTCTGAGAAGAACTCCAATTCATCCTCGGATTGTTTCAGCCATTAAAGCTGCTCATGCTGCTGGGTAATTTTAATTTTAATTTCATTTTTGTTAATTATTAGTATTATTTTTTGGTCATCTTCAATTCAAATTGAAGGGAATTTAAATCGGTGGTATAATATACAGGTGTGATTTGAGGATTGTAAGTGATGCAAATTTGTTCTTCATTGAAACAATATTGGATCATTTGGGATTAAGGCATTGTTTCTCAGAAATTAACACAAATCCTGGATTTGTTGATGAAGAAGGTAGATTAAGGATTTTGCCTCACCATGATTTCACCAAATCTCCTCATGGCTGCTCTAATCCCTGCCCTCCTAACATGTGCAAGGTATATATATTTTATCAATTATTATTATTACTATTAGTCCTACGTAACATCTAACAATTAGTTTTGCACGCATTTTGCGGAAGCGATGTTAGTCGAATTAATTTTAATATTAGTAACTTATAAGCACATTCTTGCTTGTATTAAAACCATTTTGACTAATTCCATCGTTTACAGATCGCTTCCTAAAAATACATGCAAAACCAATTGTTGAAAATTTGAGAATATATACTTATATAAGACACAAATTGTGATGTACACTAAATTTGTCTACAATGGATTAAAATTACCTTAAAAATAGTAAAAGTTATCCTTTATAAAAATTACTCATTTTGTGTGATTTTTTTTAAGACTAGCTTGTTCCACCCTAATTTAGTGTACTAGATGTATTAAGTGAACATTACATTACATGGACTGAATCAATGACACTTGATTTTGGCATGCAAATCGAAATTATTACTAATTCAAAAGTATAATTTACTAATTTATCTTTGTTTTGTTATGTTATGTTATTTGATGTGATTAAATTTCATAATTTGCAACATAGTAGTTCATAATCGTCACATAGTTAAACTTCACATTTGTAATTCTATTTGGAAAAACAAATTGTTTTAGTTTTCAATTTCTATCTCTAGCATATTATTTATCTAGTGAAAATAACTTAAAAGAAACTTTTAGATTGATCAATAAAGGTATCTAGTAACTCACAAGATGATTAAGCACTCTAAAAGTTCTTCCACACAAGAATACTCACATAGTCACAACTCTGATCACATGTGAACTCAGTTAACCAACATAACTTTTTTCAATTTTTTTAGGTACAATCTTAAAATTTATTTGGTTGGCTCGCAGAATTCATTTCTCATAAGAAGTCCTCTTAAATAAGTTTTTTTTTGTCTTACCTTCACGAAAGGGAGGAGTCAGAATCCTCTAGATTTGAACTCTATAAATATCAGCAAATTCTAACCCTTAAAAAAAATCTGTGGCTAATATTGATTCTGAATGAATTTGCCATAAAGCTATTCCTTGATAGGGTATATAGCATATTCTTGGACCTCAACCAAAAGCTTAAGCAAATAATTGAGGTCCAGACATATGTATACTCTATCATTCCCGGAATTTCTATTTCCCCTCGAATTGCGCTCCAACCCGGAATTCTTTGGTTTTTTTTTTGGCAATGTGGAATTTGATGATTATTCACATGTAATTCTTATCAAAAAAAAATAAATTAATTGGCAGGGACTAGTGATAAAAAGGTTACTATGTGAGCAAGGGAACAAGAAATTGATCTACCTAGGAGATGGAATGGGAGATTATTGCCCTTCATTAAGGCTAAGAGAAGGGGATCATGTTCTACCAAGAAAAAACTACCCAGTTTGGGATCTAATCTCCAACAATCCAAAGCTAATCACTGCAAAAATCCATGAATGGACCGACGGCGATGATTTTGAAAGAGTTTTATTGTCATTGATCCAATCTATCATCACAAATTCAGATGATAATCTGAACAATGCTGCTGCTCAATTCTACAACATTGATTGCAAGTTTGAGACATGGCCAATTTCTTCTCATGAAGTCTTTCCTCAAGCTCTACATGTACCTTTCTAGATAAATATAATACCTTTTTTTAATAACACAATTGCTTACTAAACAGAGGGAAAGAAAATTAAAACTCTGTTTTGATTGTCATTTAATAACAGTAGAATTAAACCTAAAGCTAATCCCTTGTTTTTACTTCTTTTTTCTTCTCTAATTGAGGATAAAAGCTTTGGTTTTAAGTCATTTTTGCTCAATTGAGCAATTAAGGAAGGGAATTAAGTTTTTTTTTTTTTTGCTGCCAATTTTGTAAATTACAACTTCTGTAATTGTTTTCTGAAATCATGATTTTGAGTAGTAATATATAAATATTAGTTATTGCCACTATATTATATTTGTGTGTTTCGATTTTTTTTTTCTACATATTTATCTATTTATTTTCGAATGATTTCAAGGCGAAATCTTTTACTAGTATAAAATAGAAACAGAGGGATTAGCTTTAGTTTAAAAATCAGACTATTCAAGTTTTTTAAACTAAAGATATGGAACTAAACTTTTGAATATGTTTGTCCGTTCTGTATACTAACTCTGTTACTTTTTATCTACTCCTGAAAAAGTTACAAAGGTAGTATAGCAGTATTTTCTCTTGTGCAAAGCCTCATATCTAAGTTATATTTAATTATATGATTGAATCTTGGATTAAATAAAGAATTAGGCTAATAATGTGTATGGTTGTTCAAATGCAGGTTAGACCACCGAAAAATAGCACAATTGTGAATCCATACAACATGAGACCTACAAGATTTGACATATATTATAACAGATGGCCTATGGTATCACAGGTCAGAATAAATTCAGGAAGAAATCAATGGAGCAAACATTTATCCTCTAAACTTTCCCTTGGAATTCTGGGTGCTATTTAGATTCCTAATTTTTTTTTTTTTTGGGTATAACATGATTTAAACATGTGAATCTTAAATTTATTAGTGCCATTGTTTTTACTGCACTTCCCCTGTATTTTCTGGGTATCGATTGATTGGATGATTCAGTGTATTTGAACGAGATTGTGCAGCGAATTATATGCTGCCGTATTTATTCTCTTGTTCTCAACCTTCACTCTTTTGTTTGGAACTTTTTTTTTTTTTTTTAGGTTTAGGTTTGTTGTAAACCTCCACAAGTTTCACGTTATTGAAGTTAAGCAACTAAAACCTTAAATACAAATTTTTTGTAAGACGTTATCAACTTTGATAATTATGAAGAATGGGCGGCTGATATTCAAACAGTGTTATGAAGAATGGGAGGCTAATATTCAAACAGTGTCATGAAGAATGGACAATTGATAATCAAAGAGTTTTAGAATCTCGACACAAAGTTTGAGGTTTTGGATGGTACCATTATCAAGCCTTTACCATTCATCTTTTCCACACGCTTAAACGCTCAATTCTTTTCTTAAGGATGTGTGTCAAACAATATGTTGCAAAGGAAAATGTTAGAATTTGAAAGATAATCACAATTATTTGAATTCAAATATTGACGTAAGTTGTGGAAATGCGAGAATGGCGTTTGGTACGTAGTTAATAATAAATTGTTGGTAATGAGAATGAACTTTAATAAGGAAAATAACATTAGTGTCTGCATGAAAACATAATCATAGCAAGCACTCATTACGACTTGGTTTTTAGCCTCCCTTGTTAGACTTTTACCACTGTATAGGCAAATATTATCCTACCCATGTCCCTAAACAAATTACAAGACTATAAAGATATTTTGAGACTAAATCAGCATTTGTATTTTAGATTAAATGAATTGAATCACTTGTCAAGGATAGAGGCATTAGTTGTGCGTCAACCCTTTTTAAACACGTAAGTGATTGTGATTTGCGAGTTTGGGAAGGTTGTGCCACATCACTTTGGCAATTTTGGTTGGGCGGAGTGGGGATGAATACATATACATATTATTGCTCACCACATAAGAGATATAGCTAGCATTGATCCTTATTACATGCATAGTTGTCTTTGATTGAACATTATCTAGCTAGGTCAATGAGAGCGAGATATGATCTTGTGGCTATGATTAATTAGCATAATAAGTGTGCCTGTATTAATACTATTGAGTCATTAATGATTGAACATTGTTTTAAAATATATGGGCAAAGCTGTTGGTTGTTCCTGCACCTTGATTTGCTTGGGGACGGGCAAACGGATGTCTTGCTAGCATGGGATAATTTGATAATTTGATTTTCTCCTCTTTTTGGTATTTTTATGTGCTAATCAACTTCGTGTGACCCATTTACTGCTTATATGTTCATTTGCAGTGGATTTTTTTTTTTTTTTTTTTGTTTTGTTTTCTACACGAATTGGCCAATTAATATGCTAAATGAACTAGAAACTCACAAAAGGGTTCCAAGCCTAGACCAGAAGTGGTTGCACATGATCAAAGTAAGTGCCAAAAACGAATCGATAACCAAGGAAAGGATCTCACCCAGTGCTGAGGTAGTGGCCTAATCAACCAAGGTCAATCTGCGATTCCTAGTTTGATGGCAGGCACAGAGCAAAGGAGATCATCAGTAGCAGACCTCACCCCTATATCGAGATATGAGCCTTGGTCACTAAGATCAGGGCTGAAACCTAGTTTTGGGCTTCGTAGTAATGCATGAGTGCGACAACAATAGCAAAACCTACCCAGTCCACCACTCTAGGCCCGTTACCAGAATCAGGTCACTCGTCACTAAATTTGATTCTTTTATGTCAAAAAGTCTCATTATTTTGCTTCTATTCTTTTAAGTCTAATCTATCTTCTTTTCTACATTCTTCTTACTACTTTTTAGAGACATTTTTAAGCTTTTTCTGGATAAACCCCTTCAATTTATTCAATCGTCAATTGGTAATTTACTATTCTCTTTCATTTAATAATGTCTGAAGTCTATTTCCCTTTTTAGGTTTGGGGAATATGTGATTAATTTATGTTAATTAAATTCTTTTTTCTTTAATTCATGTCACGATTCAAATCTTAAAACCTAATTTTAATTGATAAGTATGAGTAATATAGAGTTGTGTGCCGAGAAGTAAGAACCTCAAATTAGATTTAAGGTTTTAAGCAGAACGGACTCTAGTAAGTGCGAAAGCCTACTAGAGAATTTAAGTTATGACGGAGTCTATGATTTGAGAAAATTAGTGTACCTTAATAAAATCTAACTATTGAATTATTGAATGTTGGTTTTTAGTATTTTTTTTTTTGAAATTTTATAGTTTTATTTTTTTAGATTTATTTATTTATATATTTCTACTCAGTAACCCAAATAGTTGCAAACATAAATATGATAACACTAGAAGATATTATCATGATTTTACAAATTCAAAAAATTCATAGACTAGCTTAGGACCTAAGGTGGGAAAAATGATGATCACCTAAAAGTCAAAAACCTATCCTAAAATCACTTATTATTTTGACCTGAAATTGATCCCACACACTCGATCCGACATTAATTCGTAATAGTTATATTATTACACTGTACACAGTGTAAATCTATTCGATAAATACATGAATTTAACTCGACCAGAAATCGAACCGTCCTTATATTGAAATTTGAATAACATTTTTTACATAGACAATTATAGTTGAAAGGCTGATAAAGATAGTGCAATAAAGATACACAATTATATTTATTTGGTTCGAAGAGATTCCCATGAAAAATCTAATTTCCTAGGAAATGCAAGTAAGAGGTTGTGTTTGGTTTATACTTTCATAGGAATTCCAAATTTACTCAGGAATTTAATTCCTTCAACATGTAGGAAATTAATCACTCACCATGACTCCCTTTGGTAAGTTTAATATCCTGTGTGAATTATAAATTCTCATGAGTCAATCAAACACATATATACACTTCCTAGGAAATTTACAAGGAAAATGAATTCCCATGAATTTGCAATTCCTGTAGTAAATTATTTCCCAACTCAACCAATTGACACATAAGTTTATTTGTATATGAAAGGGCTAACAAAGATTTAACTTGGTTGTAAACACAAATTTTTAACTAGAGCTGCAAAGACAAAGTCAAAATAAATGTGACAAAATAATAAATTTTATTAATATGTGAATTTTAGTACAATCTCTAATATGCTCTTTTGATTCGATCTCCACTTGATTTTGATTTGGTTTGTTGACTAATTTTTTAAGTCAACAAACACTTGTTTTTGAATTTTTGAATTCTAGCGAGTAATTTGATGTCGAACTAGAATAGAACATCACATCGAGTGCTTGTTGTTCATCCAGTGAGTAGCTTGTTGTCTACCTAGAATCGAACAACATTTTGAATGCTTGTTGTTCTTCTCCTAGAGAGTAACTTAATTTCGGCCTAGAAAAGAACGACACACATCTCTCTTTTGGAGGGGCTTTTTTTTAGAGAGAGGTTTATAGAGATGATTATTTGGAGAGGTTTTCTCCTCTCAAATGAGGTGAAGGGGTTTTCTATTTATAGAGAATTCTCCTTCCAAAACCTAGGATTTTATTTGGATTGTGGTTTTTTGTGAAGTCATGACTCTTTTAAAATAGTTAAATGGATTTTGTCATGTTCTAATAACTAGATTAATATGAGTAAATTAATTAAAATAATTAAAATGGGCTTAGTTGCCTTATCAATCCAAATTAATTATTTTGTATTAGTTTTCAAATAATTATTGAATCAAAATTTAACTTCATATCATGTGGATTGTGTAGTAGTACTTTTTAAAACAAGTCGGACACTTGTTCCATACTTGCATGGGCCACAGCAATATCAAGCCCAAAGCGTTTGCCTCCCTCTCTTTCTGTTGCAATTCTTGCAAAGTTGTATATCCTATGTTTATAATTTCAGATCAAATTAAAGTTAATTTTAATAAAATAAGTTCAATCCAATTAAATAAAATATTTTCAGAGGCCGTTTTTGGAAGACTGAATGACTGATCAACCGGGTCGAGTTGAAATTTGACGGCTTTTAATGGATTTTAAAAAATGTGTTTGAATAGGTAGAATTATCAAAATAAATATCAAAATCTAGTATTTACGGATTGGGATTATTAGATTTTTCGAATCGGGTCTAGAACTGACTAGAAATTCTTATATACATCCAGATGTATGCTACATCCAAGGGTAATTTTTTTCATTTTATTGTTTTGTTTGCTCATTTTAAAATTAAAATAAGCGAATTATTTAAAATACGCAATAAAACACCTTGGATGCATATACCTCCACGTACATCTGGATGTATAACAGACCAATTGAAAATTGATAGCTCAAATAGTAACCATAATAAAATTTAGAGCCGGCAAAAACTGACACGGCACGACACGATAACACGACATGAAATGTGCGGGTTTGAGTCAAAGACTTTCACATGATTAAGTAAACGGGTTGGGTTTGGGTCAAAGGGTTCAACACGTTTATGTAAACGGATTGACACGACATGATTACACTTGAATATTAATTTTATAATGAAAAAATTGACCTGACACTCTAACACGACACGAAATTAACGGGTTCGTGTCAAAGACTTTGACACGTTTAAGTAAACGGGGTTGACACGACACGATACGTTAATTAAATAGGCCATATTTGAGTTAAAAGATTCATCCCGTTTATATATGCAGGTCAACCCGTAATCGACACGACACGATCCCATAATCCGATTAATAACTCTAATAAAATGATTTTTTTTTGTTTTTTAACGAGCAAACCTATAACGAATGTTAGAGCCATACACATGTTGAATGGTGAGAGACTTGAGACAATGGTGGGGTCCGTACGGTGTAATGTCACCACCAAGAGAAAATGAAAATATAGAAGAAAAAAAAAATAAATAAATAAATAAATAGCGAGGAAATGGGATATGTGGCTAATTGTAGAGGTAAAAAACACAAGGGAGTGTCTCTTGTGATCTCAAAGGTCGTGGCGAGAAGATGCAGTTTTTATTTTATTTTATTTTATTTTATTGCCATCAATTTTTGCTTTAATTTGCTGAAAACCTTAGCCGTTCTCATATCCCTTTGGCCACTCGTCGTTTTCTCTTGTCCTTCCATCCCATCATGCCAATTGCCATTATAGGATGTCCTCTCAATTTTAATTACCTGCTTTTTTGTCTTCACTTATTTGCTCATTTTGCTTTTGCTTCTTCTCCTCCTAGTTTTTTTTTTATTTATATGTTTATTTAAGTGAAGTTTTTTGAAACTTTGTTAGAGTGAGTGAGCTCACTTATTGTTCTAATTGTAAAGATGATTGTGAGAATCGAGTTTTGGCGCAGTAGTGTTAACGTATTTTGTATTCGAGAGGTTGTGAGTTCGATTCTCACCAGCCACCGTCTCCTAATAAATGTTAGGGTATATAATGTCAACTCGATATTTATGTGAGCGATCTTGGGTCTTGAGACCACTATAAACTAAATTTGTAAAGATACCTGCTTGAGCACAAAGGTTTTGCTCGACCCGATGCGTAATGAAACTGTAATTTTTTTGTTTTGTGCAACAGTTATATGAGATATGTTTGAAATATGAAGAGACAAGTTGTGCAGCAATGAACATAAAATATACTACAACAATTTGACATTTTTAATATGTTACAAAGGAAGTATTTTTTATCCCTTAAAATTATTTGATCAAAATTTCCATTAGGCTTATTATTTTTTTCCAATAATGTTCACATATATGACTAATGGGCTTATTTAATTGTACGTGTTTGGTATGCCTTTAGAATGTGAATTTAAGCTTAACAATTCATTATCAACCATGGTGAATGATAACATGGCATGGTATCATTGTGTAATGAATCTCATCACCACTCATCCTTTAATTTATAGCAACATCCACCTAATCACTATTAGCCCGCCAATAAGGAATATTTGTTTTAGCCACTAAAATTTTAATTTCGTTACTATATTTTAGCAACCAAAACTATAATTTCATTGATATATGTAACATCCATAATTGCTTTAAAAATATTTGTTATACTGCTTGTGTAAACAATGTGCATCTTTCTATTCCAGATTTCATATGCTAAGATACTTCGTAGTTAAACGTGTTTCAATTGAAGAAGTAGTGTTGAGATGGGTGATCTGGAGACTAGCACTTATAGCATCCAATCATTTTGGTTGTCAAGTTCGTTGCTAACAACAATAGCAACAAATCTTGGCCATTTAGCAACGAAAATGATTGGTTACTAATTTAATTTAAATTCAATTAGTTTTGTAAAGTTGATGACAAAATTGTCATTAGATAATTTGTTGGTTTTTGCTATAGAGACCATCCAAGTGAAGTGCATTCATTCTCTCATCACTTTACAGTGAGACATTGTCGAAGGTGAGCAATCACACTTTATCATGCTAACTTCAATCGTGGCCAAGCACATCCACCCCAAAAATTCTTCGATCAGATATATTAACTGTTATTGCAATTAGTGTAATTATTGACAAAATTGTTGAATGAATTGTAATAACCTACTCCGATCCGCTCCCTTTGCCTTAACCTAATCTAGCTCCATGTTCTTTGACCTAACTTACTCTTACTCCATTTCCTTTAACCAAGAAGCCTACGCGGCTACACCCACTCTTTTGCTGGAGTTTCAAGGGTAGAGTAAGAGTTGCTTTAAAAGAATATGAGAGGTCTTTTGTCCCACATTCATAGTTAGTTATTGTTCTAACATCCTCTTCGTTCACCTCAACTAATCCTACTTTAACTCCCATTCTCATTTCTCCACCTCAGCAATTCTCCCACGTAGAAATGAGCGCGGTGCGATTTATTGCGGTTTGGGCTATAAACCACACCAAACCATAATTTATATTAGCGGTTTGAAAATTTTCCAAACCGCACCGCAAAATTAATCTGACCGCACTAAACCACACCACAAATTATGATTTGGTGCGGTACGGTTTGTGGTTTAACAACAATTTAGATTTATATATATTTTTTATAAGTTTTCGAATAGGTTTTCAAAATAAAGTTTTAGTTTAACCATATTAAAAATCGTTATTACAGGAAAAACATAGTACAAACAGGTCTTATTTCAACAAAAAAAATCAATTAAATAAAAAAAGAATAATAATAGGGGTTTACAATAATTAATCTAACTAAAAAACTTTTTATAATCAATGTTTGTGGTTTGGTTTGGTTAATTTTTTTTTTATAAAAAAAACAAGTCAAACCACGCGGTTTGATAATTTTATAAACCAACTGCACTTTTTTAAATCACAAACCAGGTTTGGTTCGCGGTTTAGTATGTTGGAACATTTATGCATAAATGGACTTGGAGAATTGAACAAATAAATGAAGAAGAAATAAGGAAAAAAAGGGGAAGTGAGGCAGGACCAGGTAGCGGCTCGCGAATGCTACGGGATCCTAGTCCAGTTTGTTTGTGCTCTTGGCTGTTTTTGGCCTTGGATACCTTTACGTATTGTGCCTTGTTTATGAGGCTTCATTATTGCTGCATTAAGATGGTTTTAAAGTGGATTAAAACCATATGTTGAAAGGTTACATTCTGCATGACATCTTCTTCAATGTTTATTTAATGCATAATTAACCACCATTAATTCTGATTTTATGGTGCTTTAATGGTGGTTTTATTCATCTTGGGCAGCTGATTTCTTCTTGTTCTTGTGCCTATATATAGGCATGCTGCTTGTTCATTTGTTGATGATAAGAAAAAATTCAGATTAGTTCATACACTGAAAGCAACTTGTTAGCACTTGGTATTCTCTAGCTAATTTTATTAAGTGTAAATTAATTAAACACATTATAATTAAACGCAAGTCATTTAGGTAACACTCTTAGGATCTCGTAGAGTGTATATTTTCTCTATTGTATCTCACTAATCACTTCGTGGTAATGAACCCAGTGATCTATAAGGAACGAATTAGATTAGTAGGAAAGTGTAGATTTCACGCTTTGGAGGATATTCATCTACATTCCTTACATATTTTTCCCAACAAAGTCCGCACTCTGCTCAGCCCCATTTACAGTGCCAAGCACTTTAATTTACTTCCACTTATATCTCCATTCCAATCTTCCACTTGTCTTGTCTTGTCACTACTTTATATATACATGCATTTGGCTGAAACTACTTAATTTTTGTTACCAATATTTTAGGGGAATAAAAAGTTTAGCGCTATTCACATAAAGCCAAATACATGTATGTATTATTTTAATTAGGTTCGTGGTTAAATATATAAATTCGATCATTGATATGGATTTTTATTAATTGATTTGGATTTCAATGTGTAATAGTGTCTTTATCAATCCCATGATTATATTGAGGAATGAATAATTCCTAACCGTTAGATGTGTAAAATACATCTAATATGACATTGTTGTAAATAATGTCACTTAAAAGTTGTAAAAATTTACAACAATGCCATGTTAGATTTATTTTACACATTTAACATTTAGATGTTAGGCATTTCTCAATTATATTCTAATGTTTATAAATACTTTGTGTGTCTGCATGCAAGACACAATAGCTAGTGACAAACTGGTCTGGCTTGGGCCGCGTTTGCCATAAGAGAGTGCAAGTCCACTTTACACGATAAAGGAGGTTACACCTCAAAACCTTATGGTAGTAACTAGTAAGGGGAGTAACCCCTTAGCCATATCATATAAAGTGGAGACAACTTTATAATTTTTTCAATGTGGGATTTATTCTCAACACCCCCTTAATTCTAAACTCTTTTCATACTCACAGGTGGGCTTTTACATGGGCTCAACAGCTAGCTAGTAATATATATAAGCAAATGACATTGGTCCATGACAGTACAACACAAAAATTTCATGACACTTCATTGATTAGAGTTTTGAAAATTCGATTTGCAATTTCAGAGAGAGAGCAGTTATGAAAGCTGTGTTCTTTTATTTCTTATTTCTTGAGTAGAGCGAGGTGGTAGATATAATTTTGTGAGGTTTTTTTATTTTTTTTATTTTATTTTTTTATATTAAGTTATCTTATAAATTAATATGTTGAATATATATAACTCGATTTCTTGCAAGTTTTAACTTGATTAAGCTAAGTCAACTTTGGTATAAAGCATTGATTATAAATATATAGCATAGTTAGATCATACAAATGTGAAAATGCAAAATTTAAACATATTTGAGTCAAAATGACTAAGTTATGCACAGCCCTTTCAGAGTTGAGCATGTTATGGATATGTGCATGTGGTTAAGATAACTCGGATTTATACACGTTCGAATATGTTTTGACAAAGTTCAACCGAAAAGGTAACGTTGAATTCAATTCGGGTTAAAAGGACACAAATTGTGTAAGTTTAAACATATTTAGGTCAAATTGAACTTAAAAACCAAGTTTTAAGCTAAGCTTATTTGAATTGAATAATAAATAGATTTTCCAAAAAAAAAAAATAATATATAATAAATAGCATATTTAAATAATAAAAACAGTTTCGTTAGGAGTCAGTGCTAAATAATTATGGTGATTTGTGTTTGTATTATTAGAAATTGTGGAAGTGTTGGTGGACTTTTTGGTATTTTGGAGGAGTAATATGGAGAAATCCTATTTTTATTTCTTATTGAATTTCTTACTTTACATCATCATCATGCATGTATTTATAGTAGTGGCTACATGTTCTTCATTAAAACATTAGAAGTATCTAGATTAGTCATATCCTAGATTTATCTAGATTCTCTTATTATCTTTTAATGCTTCCCTACATACAACATAACTCTAGATTTTTCTACGATAAGCACATACTATTTTTTCATGACATCTTTCTAGATAATTCTAGATACATGATACTTACAAGATTTTTCTAGATTAATCTTTTCTAACATGTATAATCTTATCGTGGTATTGAACAATAGTATAATTAAGTAGAACTAAATTAAAAATTGAAAGTAAAAGCACATGTTTGAATCAAAATGACTTAATTTGTATCTGTCATTCTATGTTAAATATATTTTATGAACTTATTTGCGCCAAAAATCTCAAATTTGTGTTCGAGATATCAAGAATACATTACAATTAAAGGATGAAAGAGAAACTAATAAAATTGAAGAGGGTACGTAAAATTATGAACCCTAATTCAGAAATTAGATGTGAGAAGGAAGGAAGTGATAATCTAGGGATTAGAAAGAGAATTTTGTGTTCGGAGAGTCGAAAATGGGAGTGTAACTAAAAGAAAAGAGTGCAAGGACTTAAAAGTGAGTCAACGAACGTTTTTTTTATAGTCAACGTCGGAAAAGGTTGACAAGGTTCCTTCTCACAAATATTTTTTAGGTCCGTTTTTGAATACATTTTTTAAAAATGTATTTTCTCATAATTATTTTATATTAGGAAACTGGCTATATTGGTATGATGATTAGCAATTATGGTGTTTATGGATGATTATGGTGTTATTAATTTTGGAAACATGATTATATTGTGTGTATTAATTAATACACGGTTTAATCACATTTATGGACTGTTTGGTTGTTGTTCATAAATTGTAGTAATGACAATAGATTTAAAGTGTAATTTTGTTAAGGAAAATCTTAAAAAAAAATAGTGTAGTTTTATGACTACCAACTATCGTAGTGGATAACTTGGAGCCTAGGATCACACGATTTTTGATTATTTTAAATTCCTAAATCTAATTTAAAATCCTTTTTAAATACTTTAATTAGATTTCTTATTTTAGGAAAAATAATTCTGATTGTTCGAGAATACAAACTAATTTTAGAAAAAATCAAAATTTATTTTTCTAAAAAAAATCTAATTAAAGTAATTTTAAAATTATTTTTAATTAGATTTAGCAATTAAAAATAAATAAAAAATCATGCAATCATAACCATCATTATGGTAGTTGGTAGTCATAAGACTACACTAGAATTTTCATTAAAAAAAAACCCCATGGAAAACATATTTTCATTTCCAAGCTTGAATCATATATATTTTCTATTAACATCCATTACCATTAGCTAGGGAGTGTGGTATTGGATGGGAATGCATATTTGTGAAGAAAATTAGATAAATTGAAGTTAATCCAGCACCACCATTAGAATGAGTATTGATTTTCCTTCCAAATTTACATATAAATTTATTCTCATTAACACCATTTATGAGCGGTTATCAAACGAGCTCTTAGTATAAGATGCAAGAATTTCAGAAATAAGGAAACTAAAGCACACAAATTCACAAAATTTTTAGTAGTGATTTATATAGAAGAAATCGTTGCTTGGCGATTTTTAACTTTTAAGGAAAAATAAAACATCGTCTTATTTAGTGATTTTCTTCTTTGTAAACAACTACATGAGTTAGTAATTTATACCGTAGCAGTATCGTGGCTATTGATGTGAATGGATTTGTATATGTGAATTAGGCTCTGTTCTTTTGGACTTCCATTCAGTTCATTTTATTTCATTTTATTATTATAATTACTTTTTATTATTATTCTTATTATTATTGTTGTTGTTGTTAAAATTTTAAAAATGAAAAACGAAAATTTAAAATTAAAAATAAAAAACTAAAATTAAAAAATTTAAAATTTAAAATTAAAAATTTAAAATTAAAAATTAAAATCAAAAATTAAAATTAAAATTAAAATTAAAATTAAAATTAAAAATTAAAAATTAAAATAAATAAAATCAAAATTTAACATAAAAAATTTTAATTAAAAAATTTAAAATAAATCAAAAATCAAAAATAAAAATTTAAAATTTAAAATTCAAAAATTCAAAATTAAAAACTCAAAAATAATCAAAAAATAAAAAAATAAAAAAATAAAAATTACATTAAAAAATTAAATTAAAAAATAAAAATTAAATTAAAAAATTAAAAAATTAAATTAAAAATTAAAAAATAAAAATAAAAAATGAAAAATTAAACTTAAAAAATAAATTCTCAGTTAATTTCTGTGTTCTCTTTTCAGATAAACCTCATACTTGGTGCGAATTATGTTCACTTGGGAGAGAGAGGAGAAATTCGAACTCATGGCCTTTGCATCACGTTGGCTCTGATACCATGTTAGTGGATCATCTCAACCAAAAGATTAAACTACTAATTGAAGTACAAGAATATGTTATATACTCTATCAATAAATGCAATTTTTCCTAATAATTTTCAACTGCTACCAACTTTTCCCTTTCCCTACCTCTTTTCTCACCCTCAAATCATAGTTTAGATTTACATATTATTAATCCTTTTTTAGTTTAGATTTATGATTAAAAAACTTCATCCTCTTTTTTTAAGAGTTTTCCTACTCAAATTTTATGTCATAATTTCCTATATATTGGGTTTATTTATCTCCTTGTGTGAGTTTGGTGCTTTTGTTTTCTTTGTTATCAGAAGAATTAATTGGTCAGTGAAGACTTGCGCGGTATCGAATTGGATGTCAATTCTACATCTACAATCAATGGGTTAAGTTTTATTCATTTTAAAAACTACATTAGGTCGCAAGACTCCTTGTAGAAGGTTGCAAAATACAACGATGTGGTAAAAAGGTATTCATCAATGTCAGATCCCATCAACAAAAATCATACTTTTACTAAATTAGAATATATTTTTATTCAATTTGTTTTGTAAAATTTGCTAATTTTAATTTTGATTTTGATTATAAATGTCATATGATTCTTTTATCAATGAATAAATATGTTGTTTCAAAAAAATCTTTTTCGTTTCCTTTGGCTTTTCAGCCTTTCACTGTTCTTCTTCTATTGCACATGCATGGTTCGCTCTCATCTTTTCTACCCCATTTAGATGATTTGCTTTTTAAAGTGAAATAGAAATTTTGTCCAAATTAGCTAGTTTGTTAAATTGAAAACGAATTGAAAAGAACCCTGAAATTAGTTGCTTAGTACGTTTACTTGACTTTGGTCGGATTTAAATAATTTTCACTGATCAATTTATCATTGGTTTACATTGACCAATAACGATTTGCATTAATTGCATGTTTACATTTAAAAAAAAAAAATCTGAATAAGAAGTTTTTTACTAATTGAATTTTGAAAATAATATTTTTCACGGGTTACCCCTAAAGTTTTACAAATTTGATGGGGCATACGGCATCCCTATGTTTCTTTAAAATTCACCATGTACCTTTTATGTTCGTCTAAACTCTAAAGTACACTAAACATCCTTCACAAATAGATAATATTAATTTTATCAACTAAAATAACTCAAAAACAACAGACTTACAATGTAATTCCTCCAAAGTTAGGTATGGACCATCTCAACAAAAAGTTTAAGTAAATGCAAGCTCTAACAATAATTCTAACATATCCATGGTCTATGGATGTTATTTTCTTTGAAAACGTACTTTTGAATTATTTCTTGGATTTGAAGTTTGTCTAAATTAAAGAAGATAAAATAGTGTGGCATATCAATAAGCTTCATCAAGTAACAGATAAAGAAGATATTTATTGAAGAATAGCAAATACTTTTCATGTTTCATTTTCTTCTCCATTTGAGCTAGACTAGTTTGTTAAAAATGTCATGGTATATATATAGGAAAAAATAATCTTAAAGGAAAATCAATGGATCAAAATTTATTATTCTTTAATTTCCCCAATATAATCAAAGAAAAATAGGTTTGTCAATCGTCATTGAATTGGGAGAGTATTGTCTAAGGGTATGTTTACTTCAACTGAACTGAACTGAACGCAACTGAAAGTAATATTTTTACAAGAGAAGGAAATTGAAAGCCAAACTGAACTGAATTTAAGCTGAAGTAAACAAGACTTAATAAGTAACCTTGACATATATAAGAACATTGCTAGCTTAGGTTGGAAAAATAAACCTTGGGCAATAATATATAAATAAATATAATGTTATAATGATAATAAAGGGTGCAAATAAAATAAATAGCTAGAAATTGCCATCAAAAGAGACATCTTGTGGGAAGCAAGAAAGTGATTGAAAAGGACATACCATTTGCTACGTGGTTCAATTTTAATAGTGCTATAATACTCATGTTACCAAATTGGTCCTTGCTTTGAACTCTTAAGGAGCATGTTACACCACATATATATATATACTTTGATATCTCTTAGCTAATTAATTTTCCATTCTTCCATCATGTTTTTTAGCACACACACTAGATAATTATATGATAGAAAAAAAAATTGATATGACACCTCGCTATATACATTTCTTTCCCCACACACAAAGAAATATGAGGCATTTCCCTGTGTTATCTAAAATCTGATCACCTCTTTTGGTCTTATGAAAAAGCTTTAATTTTATCAAGAGCCTTTGACAGTATGAAAAGGTTAACTTGTACATAATTTTAGTTTTATCACTTGGAAAATTAGTTGCCTGTTGACTATTGAGTGCTAGGTTCAATTCATTGACACTAGTGCACTACAACATTCCATGTTTTTAACGTCCGCCATCTGTGGACGTTAAAAAAGTGGATAGCGGACGTTAATATATTTAACGTCCGCCAACGGACGTTATACAACTGACGTATTTTCTTTGGTCGCTAATCAGGTGTTTAACGTCCGCTAAGCGGACGTTAACCAGTTAGCGTCCGCCTTGATTAATTAACGTCCGTTTATTACGGACGTTATTCTTGCGTCCATCTGTAACGGACGTTAAAATATAATTAACGTCCGCTTTATTTAAAAAAAGCGGACGTTAAATATCCTAGGCCCCACTTGCAAATTCGCTTCTAAGGCGGACGTAATATAACAATTGACGGACGCTATATATTTTTTTTAATTAATTTGAATTAATAATATTCAATATTATATTTAAATATAATTATCACATTCATAATTTATAATTATTAGTTTCATCCGTGCAATTCACACGTTTTTCCATTCGTTGACTATCTATCTGCTCCATTCATACAAATACCTGTTCCATTGCATATTATAAATATCCATACACAATTTTTCATACAAAGTTTTTACTAATTATAATACAAATCCAATCTAATACAATTAATATTTATACAAAGTTGTTACTAGTATTTTTCAAATACTAAAAAAAAAAAAGTAAATCGAGCTAAGTTGCACATGCTCCGCTGGCCCCTGAGCCATCATCTGGGCCGCCGCCCGGTGGCCGCCGAAATTGAGACATGTCTACACCGCTACATTGGCTTAAGACATTGCCGTACAACTCTAGCAACTTCTGCATCTCAGCCACCTTCTGTTTTTCCTCATCTCTCTCCCGTTCTATATCAGCAAGTCGGTTGTTCAATTGATCTATTGCGGAAGGAGTGCTTGAAGGGTTGTTTGCTCGACTTTGTCGCTTGTAGTACATGTCTGCACTACTTCCCAATCCAGCGACTTTGCCCCTTATCCTACCACTGACTGTTTCAAAAAAAACCTCATTTGGGGTCTTTTGGACACCACTTGATTCACACTCAACAAGGTTTTTTTCATAACTCTCCTACAAACATTGAGGCACGTGCAAAACATATAATCAAGTCATTCCATGATTTTAAGCTACGTGTATGTTCTAAAACATATAAGTGAATAGATCAACACTCATTGTAATACCCCGAAAATTTGGGATATTTTAAATTTTTATTTGTTGATTTAAATGTATAATCAATTGACTATTTAATTGATTATTACTTAATTAATTGTTATTTTGGGTGGCAATTTAATTCTTTTTGAGCCCGGCCCTAACCTTTTTATTTTGTTTGGCCAAAACCCGGGCCCAATTATTTTCTTTGATTTTGTTGAGCACGGTCCCTTTATTCATTTTCGTGTCTCCTAATTATTTCATTAGCCCTATTTAGTTCATTTGAGTCCAAAGGGCCATTTCATTTGGACTGTTTGTATTTTTAGCCCAATCTTTTTCTCTTCCAAATTGGGCCAAAGACCCAATTCTCTTCTTTTTAACTTGGCCGGCTCTTTCCTTTACTTGGGCCAAAGTTGTTTTGTTTAATTAGTTAAATATTAATTAATTATTATTTGTGGATAATTAATTAATTTAATTAATTTAAAATACTCTAAATACCTATTCAAAGTGGTTGATTGACCACAACAAACTTTCCCCTTTTTGCTTGCACTTCCACGGCAACCCTAATGCTTTACTTAGGGTTTGTTGTTTTTTTTTTTTTATTATTTTTTTTTCTTTATATAGGACCCCTTTACTTCATTTGGGTCCTATTTGCTATTTGCACTTAAACCCTAAGCAAAGTATACAACTTTTCTCCTCTTGTCCCCTCTCAAAGAACCGTGCTAAATTCATCACCTTTGGTGAATTTCCTTTGGAATTTTATAGCGAATTAAGGTAACTTCGCTTTCTCCTTTAATCTATGGGTAGAAAAACACATAGTTAATTAGGATTATATCATGAAATTGTAGGAATTTAATATTGCTTTTATATATGATTGTCGAGTATGATACATGAATTGTTCTTGATTTATTTTCATGTATTTTCATGATTTGATGTATTTCTTGAAATCTCTAATTGTTGAATAATTACTTGTATGAATTTATCTATTAATCAAATCTTGTTATTTCTTGATGAATTTTTCGTGGAAGTTTGTTTACTGTTTTATTTTGAATCATAATTTGTTTCGTGGCAAAATTCGATCTTTTCTTGCTTGAAATAATTTAATCTTTCAAACTGATAAAACTGTCCAGTTTTAGTTTACGAATTAATTAGTATACTTAATCAAATCTAATGGCTATGAAATTTTAGGTGGAAGTCAATAATACTGTTTTAAAGCTTGTGTAATTTTTTCGTAATTTTTAAAGATCGTTTGCTATGGCAGAAAATTCTGAAACCGAATTCAGCCTAATCTGACTGGTTAGTTATAAAATCACTTAAAAATAGTAAAAGATGTTATTTTTAGACGAAATTTATGCACGTTAATCCTTGAACCCATATTTAGCTCCCATAAAATTTCCAGTTTTTTTTAGAGATCTTTAGATGGTCTTTTTTAATCTATTTCTTTAAAAATCAGATTGTATAAAATAGGGCAATTGAATTATTAAAATATGCTATTATTCATTCTTGAACTTTCGGGTGACCTAAGTATTAAAAGGGAACTAAAAATATGATTTTTATGATGAATCTTGATAGTATTGGATTATATTGATTAATCTTGAATTAAAAATTAAATCTTGTTTTTATCTTCTAATTGTCGAGTGTATAGAAATTAAAAGAAGAGTTAAAAATATTATTTTTATGTTAATCTTGATGAATGTTGTTGAAAAATATGATTTTTATCTTATTTTGGTAATTTTTGCAATTATATTGATTAATTAAATTAATTCTAGAAAATAGTTAATTATTGTTATATTTTTAATAATGCCGTGTAGAATTGATGAGTTAGTCAATTTTTGATTAAATTTGATTATTGTTAATTTAGGGAATAATTAATAATAAAAGTTACGGACAAAATAATTATTAGGAATAAGTTGTAAAGTGTAGGGATTAAAAGGATCAATATTACTAATATAACCTTAATAGGGCCGAATGGTATGAGTATAATAACATAATTATATTTTGGATATTGTTACAATTTAATATATATTAAGGTTAGTATCCGAAGGGATAAGATTATAAGTATAAGTTGTATATGTTATAAGGATAGTATACTTATAAGAAAATAAGATGCATAAGATATTATTAGGGATAAGAAAGGAAACAGAGTAATAGCTATACATGTCATGTTTCGGTCTCTGGCTAGGAAAGACTTGGTATTTAAGGTGGCCAATATACGTGCCGCACCTCTCTTTCCTGGGACTCCGAACATTTCATTTCCTATTACGGTCACCTAGTATTATCCTAATATATGATATGATTAAATTAAATGAAGATATAAGATACAATATGGACGCCCACCTGATGATACACGAGTCGTTAGTGGGTTAAGTCAGAGCCACTGCTCAATGGGACGAACACACGAGTTCCCCCGAGCAGTTTTGGATCTTAGGATATGTAGTCGTCTGGTAGTGGTACACGAGCCGCTACTAGGAGTTATGGCCATAGCTTAGGCTTAGTGGTGAAACACGGGATCCGCTACGGGTTGAGTACACGAGCTCCTCCCGGCATGTTCTAGGAAGTTATGGTGAAACACGAGATCCATAACGAGTTATAGTGACCGGTCCAACAAAGATGTTATGTTATGATTATACGATTGATATGTTAAGATGAAATCATAAGATGAAGTATAAGATGATTTCAAAGATGATAAGATATGATATGATCAGATATGATATGATATGATAAGAATATGATAAGTTATGATAATGATTTATTAATGATGTAAATATTGAAGACTAAGTATAAGTTAAGGATTGAGGTCATCAAGATGTATAATACAAGGTATAGGTTCAGTATATTATAAGTCTTCCGCTGTGTATTTCTGTATTGATGAGTATGTATGTGTATGTGTAATTATACGGACGTTGTATGTATTTGGTATGTATTCTAACAGTACTTGCAGGGTTGGTTATACGTATTTTATACGTAGTTATACGTATTCTAACCGTATTTCTGCAGGGATATTTATACGTATTTTTATACGTATCTTTATACGTATTTATATACGTATCTGTATACGTATTTTGTACGTACTTTTATACGTATTATTATACGTACGTTTATATGGAATATGTGTATCTTTGTGTAAAGCATGTATTAAATCTTTTACAGTTTTTATGATATTTTCTATGATATTATGTGTTTGGTGGTCCCTCGATTAAATGGGACAGCCTAGTTACTCGCCACTGACGGTGGACCCCCCCCTCAGTTTCAGGTGATGATGCAGCAGATTAGAGCGGGCTTCGCCGGATGGGCTTGAGAGTTTGGGCCTTTATTCTAAGTATTCTAGTCTAGTCAGAACCATTTAAACATTTACTTAGTTTCTTCTATGATCCCAGCATGTTGGGACAGTATTTCCAAACTTATGTTGTAATAACGAATATTGGATTTATTATGGTTCTTAGGAGTTATCTTAATAAAGGACATTTTTTCCATTCAATTGATATGACTTATAGTTTAATTTGATTAAGTAATGACCCGAGTGTCGCTTCCCTTCGTAAATCGACAAGCTAAAAAGTCGGGTCGTTACACTCATTGGCATGGTTTAGGTCACGTTCAAGGCATTTCGGAACGATAAGTAGCCAAAACGGCCATTTTGGGTCGTTTTGGAGTGTTTTATTACCCAATATACATCTAATCAAGTCATTTCATGATTTCAAGCTACGTGCATGTTCTAAAACATATAAGTGAATAGATCAACACTCATTGGCATGGTTTAGGTCACGTTAACGGCCATTTTGGGTCGTTTTGGAGTGTTTTATTACCCAATATACATCTAATCAAGTCATTCCATGATTTCAAGCTACGTGCATGTTCTAAAACATATAAGTGAATAGATCAACACTCATTGGCATGGTTTAGGTCACGTTCAAGGCATTTCGGAACGATAAGTAGCCAAAACGGCCATTTTGGGTCGTTTTGGAGTGTTTTATTACCCACTATACATCTAATCAAGTCATTCTATGATTTCAAGCTACGTGCATGTTCTAAAACATATAAGTAAATAGATCAACACTCATTGGCATGGTTTAGGTCACGTTCAAGGCATTTCGGAACGATAAGTAGCCAAAACGGCCATTTTGGGTCGTTTTGGAGTGTTTTATTACCCAATATACATCTAATCAAGTCATTTCATGATTTCAAGCTACGTGCATGTTCTAAAACATATAAGTGAATAGATCAACACTCATTGGCATGGTTTAGGTCACGTTCAAGGCATTTCGGAACGATAAGTAGCCAAAACGGCCATTTTGGGTCGTTTTGGAGTGTTTTATTACCCAACATATAAGTGAATAGATGTGACCTGAATACTTACCAGAACACGCTTTGCTCGATCACTTACTACTACCTTCCCCTTGCCAGCTTCATCTCGAGCATGCGTATCTAGGTACAACTCCGCAGCAGTGGGTAGCCTTCCTCGACTTTTGGCGGCCTTCGGAAACATATAGATATAATTTGATTAACTTTTGAAGAAAATGACACTACTGTACGTTATTTTAGCAACATACTTACCAATTTACGTGCACGTAGCGCTGATGACATAGATCCCTGACAATGAGAGGGGGGTATGGGCTTGCTCAGATCACCACTTGCCCTGTTTTTCTTTGCCTTTACAGACTTTTCCTGATAGGTAGGATCCTTTGCATTCTCCATCATCTCCTTGTGGACGTCCAAAGACATCCACCCAGGTGGGATTCCTTTCTTCTTCTTCGTGACATAATTGTGTATGTCCTTCAATCGAGTTCCGGCTTTCTTATCAAAGCCCCTCCTAACCTCAGCTTCGATCTCTGGTCTCCATTTGTAATAATCCTGCAAAATCATAAAAACAAATAAGTTTTAAATGAATTATAATACAACTAATTAGAATATATTTTCGATCGTACCTTGAAAACACTGTACCACTGATCTTTGGTCGCGTTATCGACCATTGAATAGTTCCTCTACGGTTTCTGAAAATACTTCTTCATGCCGTCTGTGATTGATCGTGCTACTGTGGAATCATTAAACCTTGCAAACAAAATATCATGTTTTCAGCAACAATATTAATTACATATGCAAACTACAACCAACTAGACAAAATATACTAAACTCTACTTACCACAGTCCTTCAGGATCCAACTCCTTCTTGCCTTGCGAAGGAGGTGTATCCTCACCCAAGGACTCGTGATCGTGGTCATCATCTTGTTCTTCATGAGGTGTAGATGTAGACGTTCCTTCTTCTGTAGATGAAGAAATACCTCCACCACCCTGCGGTCTTCTACCTCCGCCTTTTCTTCCACCTCCACGAGAAGACATTTGCATGCAACATGTTATAAAATAATAAATTGTTAATATTAGAACAATGTTATGAAATAAGAACAAATATTATTATCATGACATGAAATTATTTTAAATTATATTAAATGATATAATCATTAAATTACAATAAATAATTTTTAATATATAGTAATAAGTGAAATTATAATAAGTTAAATTGTCATTACAATGTAAAATGTTTAATGAAAAACATAACACAAAATAACTAAAATATCTGGAACACATCAAAATCATCCTCCTCCTCTTCGTCATCATCACTAAATTCATCACCCGCATCACTGCTGTCATCAGTGTCCTCTTCAGATTCAGAACTTGAGGCGTCGAATACAACTATCTCATCGTCGCTTTCGTCATCAACACCATCATATTCAGGAATCTCATCCGGAGCACAAAGTAGAGCGGGAGCATCGGTTGTTTCCTCTTGCAATACTTCCAAATCCACCGGGGCATCAATATCTGACCGAGCCTTTGTTTTAAATACAGCCCACCATTGCATTTTATCCCTCTTCAGACTAGGATAAGGTGCATAGTACACTTGACTCACTTCATAGGACAAAACAAAAGGGTCATATATAGGGTATCTCTTTGTGTGATTGACTTCTACGAGTTTGTATTGTTCATGAATGTTCATACCCTTATCAGTGTCCATCCAACTGCACTTAAACAAAATTGTTTTGTACACTCCAAGATTACCATGATAAACCAATTCCAAAACCTCCTCCAAGATGCCAAAGTAATCACTTTCTTCATGACTTTGTACGCACACTCCGTAATTCATAGTTGACTTGTTCTTGCCATATTCAAATGTGTGGAAGTTGTATCCATTGACATAGAACTGACTCCAACTCCTCACTTGTGTAGAGGGGCCCATTGCGAGCGCACATATAACATCATCAGTTGCAACATCATCAGAACTTGGAATTCTCTCAAACACCTAGTATTGTTGATTTAGTTAGTAAATAAAAAAGTCTTATTTATTTTGTATTTTAATAATTTGACAAAACTCACATGTTCCTTGAACCATTCAGGGAAACCAGCTTCGCATTTGCTCCATACTTGATCCCTAACTATATTGGGTTTTGAATGAACAATGTGCTCCTCAAATTGCCTTTTCATAATAATACATATCCAATTCAAGTCAGTCATAAAACAATAAATGTTAATCAATAAACCCCTTGTCTACGTTTGAACAACTTACCTTTCATAATCACTTAGGATGCCACTGTTTGCAAGCACATAAAGATGTGCTCTATCATACTCCTTGTCCAACAACCAGCGTTTCTGACCATTTGTTGTAGGTCGACCACAATCTTCCCTAAACATCTCGGGGAGATTAGGATCATGTTGGGTATCCACATCTGGATTGACATTTCTTCCTAAATCCCTTGACTTAGTGTCAACGCCAGGTTGAAAGTAGTTGGAGCAAAATTTTGCTATCTCCTCAGTTAGGTAAGCGTTGCATATTGAACCTTCAACACGTGCTTTGTTTCCCACTTTACGCTTCAAATGGTTAAGAAACCTATCAATGACTTAAGCATAGTTAATTTGTGTTAAAAAATAATAGGTTCTAGGTAAAAGTTAATAAAGTTGAATTACCTTACCTTTCGAAAGGGTACATCCACCTATATTGAACGGGACCAGCAATTTTTGCCTCATAAGGCAAGTGAACCGGCAAGTGCTCCATTGAGTTGAAAAATGATGGAGGAAAGATTTTTTCAAGCTTGCATATGATCTCAGGTATATTTTTATGTAAGCGTTCCATCTCGCTCACTTTGATAGTGGGCGCACACAAGTCCCGAAAAAACTGACTGATTTCCGTCACTGCCTTCCACACATGTGACGGAAGCAACTCCTGCAAACCAACCGGCAATAGCCTCTCCATGAATACATGACAATCATGACTCTTCATTCCGTGCAGCTTACATGCACGAAGATCTACACACCTACTTAAGTTTGATGCAAACCCATATGGAAACTTCAAATCTCGTACCCACTCACATAACACCTTTTTCTGATTTTTGTCAAGTGTATAAGGTGCTTTGGGCATTGTCTGCTTACCATTTGCATCGTCAACCAGCTCCAATGGTCGGCGTTTACATAAACGTGCAATGTCCTTTCTTGCATTTATATTGTCTGAAGTTTGTCCTTTGACGTCCATGAGAATGTTAATAAGTTGTTCAAAAAAGTTCTTCTCAATGTGCATGACGTCTAAGTTGTGACGAATAAGCAAATCCTTCCAATATGGAAGTTCCCACAAAATATTCTGTTTAAACCATCCCTTTTTCTGCTTCTTGATCATGTTTAGTGCCTCGGGACTATCAGTTGCTTTGGGCAAGTCTTTCACACACCGCCACAGTTCGTCACCAGACATTATATGTGGAGCCAGGTCATTTTCAACTTTGTTCTTACAGAAAGCAGTCTTGTTCTTTCGAAATGAGTGATCGGAAAGGAGAAATTGTCTATGACAATCGAACCACGTCACCTTACCGCCATTATCAAGCCAAAATGCCTTGCTTTTCTCCATACAGTACGGACATGCCTTTTTTCCAGCGGTAGATCACCCAGACAACATACCATAAGCTGGAAAATCATTAACAGTCCACATGAGGGCAGCACGAAGGTTGAAATTTTGCTTCCGTAACGTGTCATAAGTCATTGACCCAACATGCCAAAGCTGCTTCAACTCTTCAACTAGAGGTTACATATATACATCTAAGTTTCCCTTTGGATTTTTAGGACCGGGGATGAGCAAAGAAAGAAACATGAACGGCTTCTTCATACACATTGATGGAGGCAAGTTGTACGGTGTAAGAATGACAGGCCAACATGAATATTGTTGTCCAAATTTACCATGTGGAGAAAAACCATCGGTGCAAAGACCAAGTCTAACATTCCTAGGCTCGGATGCGAATTCAGGAAAAGTTTTGTCAAAGTGCTTCCAAGCCTCACTGTCACTTGGACGTGCTAAAGTGCCTTCACTCGAGGATTCTTGGCGTGCCATGTCATTTCCCCGGCAATGTTCTTTGTTGTAAACAACCTTTGCAACCTCGGTGTGATGGGAAAGTATATTAGCACTTTTGCGGGAATAAGATTGCCCTTGGAAGTCTTCTTATACCTATCAGCTCCACATACACTGCACTTATCTAAAACATCATCGTCCTTCCAAAACAACATACAACCTCTAGGGCATGTGTGTATCCTCTTATGAGGAAGTTCCAAGCCCTTAAGAACCTTCTTCGTGTCATAAAAGGTTCTACCCATTATATTGTCTTCTGGCATTGATTCATTCAACGAAGAAGCAAAAGCGTCCACACACCTATTTGGCAAATTGTATTCACACTTCAAATTTATAATTTTTGAAGCCATTTCCAACACGGACATCTTACTCCCTTGAAACAAATTAAAGGATCCTCAGCTGCCTTAATTAAGAAGGCCAAACAACTTCTTGGCTTCATCATTCGGTTCTTCTTCAATTGAATTTGCTCCTTCCGACCACGTGTCATCTTGTTCATTTCCAAGAGCATCAACAACCATATCTCGATATGAGTTTGATTGAACCGAAGAGGAGGGCCCTATATCCGACTCACCATGGAATTTCCATTCATAGTAATTCGGAGTAAAACCCTTACTATACAAATGTACTTTGACCGTGTCCACATCCAAATAACGCTTGTGACGACAACGAAAGCAAGGACACCTTATCTTATCATTGTCATTATAAGCGGGATGTTGTAGACAAAAGTCGACGAACCCATCGACCCCTTCTATAAATTCATTTCTAAGACGACACCCATTTAATCTTTGGTACATCCAACTTTAACTACATAATAAGTATCAACTTAAAGAAATAATATAATTATTAAAAAATTCTACACAACTAAGATTAAGAGTCATTTAAATTGTATTATAAAAGTGATGAATTACTAATAAACATATACTTAACTTTTTAAACCAAGTTTATATAAATAAATTCTATTATAAAATCCTTTCAAATAATTATATTATTTCTTTAAGTTGATACTTATTATGTAGTTAAAGTTCGATTAGAATAATTTAGTATACCACTAGCCGCAACACAATTATTATATGCTTCACATAAAATTTAACCTAAAACTCTAAAAAAAAATTAAAATTGAAAAACCTAAATTCTAAACAAAAGACGAATAAAATTCAACCTAAAATTCTAAATAATAAAATAAGTATAAAATTCACAAATCTAAACAAAATAAGCATAAAATTCATTCTTAAACTCTAAACAAAATCAACATAAAATCCAACCTAAAATTATAAACAAATTTTAAACATAAAATTCAACATAAAACTTTAAACAATGTTATCATAAAATTAAACATAAAACACTAAACAAACTAAGCATAAAATTCAACATAAAACACTCAAACCATAGTAAACATAAAATTCAACCTAAAACTCAACATAAAATTCAACAATTTACCTTCAAAATGGGCTAGTCTTTGCCTTCAACTTACTTCACTCAAATTCAAACTTCAAATCAAGCAAATTCAACCTTAAAGCATGGAATTGTAAAATTTATAGTTAACATTTACATAAAACAAAAAAAAAAAGGAAAGAGTGAGTTAGGGTTTCAACCTAGAGAAGCAAGTGGAGTGAGGAAGGTCTCGTGGGCAACGGACGCGACAGCACGGCGGCGAGTTGGCGTCGACAGGGGCGGGGCAGCGTGGGATAGCAACGAGGTGGCGTGGAGTGAGAGAAGGGTTTCGTGCTTTTGGAAGGGATGAATGAACAAAATGAAGATAGAGAAAAAATCTTCTGATGCCAAAATTGTAGTCTACATTTAACGTCCGCCATAACACGGACGTTACCTGTCCAAAGCCGACGCTAAAAACGCGGAACTTAAACGACTTAAAATTCAAAAATTCCGCCTTTTTAACGTCGGCCAGAGGCGGACGTTAAAATTAACAAAAGCGGACGCTAAATTAAATTTCAAATTATATACGTTTCCAATCCTAAGACATCTGTGATAGCAGACGTTAAATAAAAAGGCGGACGTTAAATTTATATTAACGTCCGCTTTGATCGAGGGCGGACGTTAAAAGGCAGACGGCAGAAACACGGAATGTTGTAGTGGTGTGATATATATATATATATATATATAGGACCATATGAGAACGCCAGGAGTTGTTTAGGTGATGATGGTTTTTATGTGAGAATTGATCTAAATTTTTTTTAAAAAAAAAAACCATAAAAGCCAGAATTTTATTTTTTAAAAAATAACGTAAAAAAATTAAGCTTTAAAATCAGTATTTTTTATATAAAAAAACGTAAATTCCCCTAAAAACCTTTAAAATTAAGAAAACAAAATAAAACCAATTTTTTTTATATTAAAAAAAACCATATAATGAGAAAGAATTTTTTTTTAAAAAAAATGTAAATTTCCCTCTCCTCGACATTAAAATTAAACTATCTATTCTCCCCTCCCACATTAAAATGGTAAACTTGAAATTGTATGCACATGTTCTAAAATTTTACTTGTTTAATGTTTGTGCGTTGTAATTATCAATTTTTAATTGAATATTGTTATATCTGCATATGCTCTCTAAATTTTACTCCGTCTATTTCTAAATAACTGCTCCACTTTGACTAAAATTGTGAGAACTTTTTGGTCAAAGTGGAGCAATTATTTTGAAACAGAGGGAATATAAATATTGTTCAAAATCCATAAGATTTGTTCTAAATTTTATGAATATTATACACTAAATTTCATGAGCCATATTCTAAATTTCACGAGTTATGTTCTAAATTTTTACTTATTTAATGTTATTGAGTTGTAATTGTCAATTTTTTTATTGAATATTAATCCCTTTGTTAATTTTTTTTTCTCATTTGGAATCTTGACGCTATTTATAAGATAGGAGAATCTTCTAAATTACTCTCAATATATAAAACATGATATAGTCAGTCATGTGAGGTTTTTTTTTTATCAATGAGTACGTTATTAATATCCAATTATTATCATTTTTACATATATGCAGCAAAAATATTTAAAGTCAAAGAAATGCATTGAAATATATGCAAAGTCAAAATAGGAAAACAAACGGAACCGGGGGAGTAGGTTATGTTTTGTTTCAACTTTTATAGGTCATGTTCTAAATTTATAAGTTATGTTTTTGTTCCAACCTTTATAGGCCATGTTCTAAACATATAAAACTTCTACATTTTATATTCTATTTTCTAAATTTTATGAACAATATTCTAAATTTTATTTATCATGTTCTAAATTTTATGTGATATGTTCTAAAGCTATCATATCATAGGAGAAAGAAGAATCATTGATGGAGACGAAGAAAGCTTAAACTGGGTCCTGTTATTTGATGTTGATTAAAAATTGATAGTACTCTAAATGGATTATTGGGTCAACCTGTATATTATGAGGAGTTTAGCTCGTTAATGTTAATGTGTCAACCCGAATCCAACCCCGACCGACCTATTGCCAGCTCTACTGGTAATCTCTAACTTTCCTCTTGCTTGTGTTCAATTAAGGATCGGTAATCTAAAATTATTTGTTTAGTTAACCAATACTCTGATTTTATCCGAATTTATTTAAACTTATAAGTATTGAAAATAAGTTGAAGAGAACATAATTTATGTTAATTAATCTATACGTTTACACCATTAAATATCTTTTTTAAGATGCGAGTAGAGACAACGTGCCCTTTGTGAAAAGAATGCCCTTTATGTAAGTTTCTCCATAATTTATAACTTATCTGAACTTATTGAAATTGAGGAGAACTAATATGCGAAATTACTCATTCTATCGCAATTTAGTTGCTACATTCACTTTTTCACATCTCTCAATACACTACTTTAGATACTACCTCCGTATCACACTACTCGCAACTTTTACCATTTTGAGCCATAACATAATAGTTGCAACAAATATTTTTTATACTATATTTAGTATAAAAGTTACTCATGTGTTACTTTTTTATTATTTATTTAACTTTACTTTTGTTGTGGTCTCAATTAATTATTAATTTTTCATTCTATCTCTCTCTTTAAATCCATTTTTTGCCTAAGATTCAGTGTCATCTACTTATGTAGAGAGTATTGCGATACAGAGGTAGTAAAAATATCTTGAACTACACATAATAAAAATTATAAAATTTATATATATGAAAAATACATGTACGTTGAGACGAATAAAACTATGACTATGTTTTTTCTTACGCTTATAAAACTAAAAGCGGTCAAATAATATATGTAAACAGTGTTACAATAAAAAATGTAACAACTAAATTGGAATATATTGTATGGTCCATAAGAGAAAGGGACATGTAAACTGCTGTCATAGGTAGGTAGAAAAAGCAGTATGTACAGTGTACCCAACTAACGTCTCCATCAATATTTTCAAGGACCACAAATCCAACAAAGATTCTTCCACAATTCCGATATTAATAAAAATCATAAAACTTTTTGGTGCAATTAATTTATTTCAATTAACAAACTGATGTTTGTATCTGTATGGAACTAAAACTATGAATGTATGACCACTCCGCATAAAAAAAATTTATTTCAATTGTTGTTTTTTTTTATTTTTTGTATGAAGAAAACCATTAGAACAAGATACAATGGTGATGATTTTTTGAAGGTGTGCCTCATAATTATAATATTATTGGAGTCATGGAGTGTAATATTATATTCCGTATCGTGTTTTTCAAGGATCATGTTCTTTCTTCACGCAATGACATTTTTGGATGATGGATTTGAGTTGAGGACAACTTATGTCCAAGGAAATATCGATAGAGGGAGACACGATAACTTTAGAAAAACTGAGAATATGTGGTTTGAAGCTTATGTGTATTCTCACATTAAAAAAAAAATACTTGCAATATATACGTAGTATATCAACAACAAGAAATATGAGTAAATAAAACAAAAGCTTCTAACCCCCACGAACGTAGAAGGAGAATAATAGCAAGTAACACCCGTATAAGTGAGAACCAAGATATTATGAATATAAATAGGAAAACATAACCATCACCAGGTCGCGACTTTGTAGAGTTCTACATGCTACTTGAAGTACAACAGCTTCTGCATGAGTACTAATCGTGAACTACGACCTTGGTCGTGAGGTGCAATGAGCTACAGACTTAGCACTCTTCAACAACACTAGAGAAATACAGACGTGTCAAAGAAAAGTGGACGTGTTCCCTGAAAATTATCCATTTCCAAAATATCATAATTAACTTTTTCGTTACTCGTTAGAATTTAGCATAAAAATATACAACTATTATTGGGAAACTCTTGAAAACTACTCTCCAACATGATTGGGGACATATCAATTCCATGATTATCTCAAAAGATTTGTTCAAATTAGTAGACATATTTCTTTTTTCCCTTTTCACTCCAACACTCTTAATATATGTAAAATCAAACTATTAAACATAGTCTTAGTGTTACAAATCTACTTCTCTACATATCAATTATCAATACAGATCTAACAATAGGTTATTTGAGATAAAGGAAGTACATATTATTACAATTACTCCGTATTTTTATATATGAGGTTTAAATAAGTGATATTAATGTGTAAGGATGAGCAAACTATGTATCCAAAAATCTTAAAAACTTATTTGAATCCAATGTCTTACACATTTTAGATATTTGGATATGCTAATGTGAAAAGTGTTGGATATGTAGAGTACAATATTAGATTGATTTAATTCATGTCATTATGTTCGGTTTAAGCTAGCTACTTGATTAAGGTGTTGTGATTTAGACAATATAAGATATAGAACATGCACATGAAATAATTAATGTATAGCATAACATAAATGTGCATGCATGACACATGTCTACCTTCTTATTATGAATTTTGATATCCAAGATTGATGGATGTAATTGATCTTTCCAATGACAAGTCATATGAAAATTTCTGACAAGTAACAAGAAAGTATGTTATAGAAATTTGAAGATGCACTGTCAGCGTGGAGCCAGAGTCTCCTAGTGACACATGAAGTCATGGTTTGCGACCCCTGATCACTTACTGACCATATTGTGTCCCTGGAGAAGCTATTTAAACATATCATAATGAGACTGAATGTGGTTTCACTTCTCCACCACGGTCCCAACCCGCAACAGGCTTTTGAGACGTTACTTTTTGTTTCTTTTAGTTAGTTAAAAATACTTGTAACGCTTTATTTTTTACAATATCTGATTAAAAGTGAAATATTTTATAAATATGATGACTCTCATAGTCTCATATCATGAAGTAGGGAAGGAAAAAATGTCATTAGCACATCAAATTAATTAAGACATTTATGAAAATTGTTCTCATATATGAATTCGTCATCACAAGCAAATTTATTATACATACGCCTATTCTCATCATTTGATAGTGTTCATATTGAGTGTGGCTAAAGTTCTTTATTGTATCACAATAGTGAACTTCGTGCAACCTGTGCTCAAGTATAGAAACGGAATTTAACTAATGGGAAAAGTAATATCACGATAGTTTTGACCTTGTTCATTACCCTTATTTCTAACTATATCCGGCCAAGAGCAAAATCCTTTAAATTAAAGATGACAACCATTAGTCCATTATTAGTGAGTGAAGTGACTACAAATTTGATAGTAATCAATATTATGAAACCACGCTATGTTTGGATACAAATATTTCATTTGAAATGATGGATTTGGGTCATATTATATGTTTGACAAGTAAAAAAATTAGAATTTGATTTGGCTCAATTCCCAACTCAAATGTTTAACAAGCAAATGTGATTGTGTATTTCAAATAATTAACAAAACCATGTCATTTCAAATTCTAAAACAACACAAACAAATAATTGGCATTTGAATTGTAACATTTCAATTTTAGAAATTGAATTTATCAATTTGAAATGAATTCCACATATCCAAACACTACCTAAAGTTCTTTAGGATGATTTATAATTGAAATACATGCATGGTTGAAGATGCCTATAGCAAGAAGTTTCATAGATATGAATAATTTTAATAATTTTAAAATGGATGATTCCAACCTATCATAGCACAATTTTCATGAGATAGTTTAGGAAAAAGAATATTGTTTCTAATGCAATGGATAGATAGGAAGTGTAGGGAACTAACTAGAACATAATAAGCTTAAAAAATAACTCTTACATGTTGGGATATACCTTATATGAATGTGGTTGCATTGTAATAAAAGATGACCTACTAAAAGAAGATATTATAAAAATAAATAAATTAAAGAGCAGGATAAGAAAAAAATATCATAAGCATAAAAAAAACCAAGACAATTTTTTAATACATTGTCTTGAAAAGGCCGATTTAAATATGCAAGTGTTGGTCTTGTAAAGAAATATGACAAATGAATGTAAGAAAACAAATCTTAAGCTAATGGAGGCTCAAGGAAGCTGTGATTACATGCATAGAAATCTCAAAAAAAATAAATAAAAATGAAGCTTTATATTTTACATTATAAGTAATAATAAAGAAGTAATCAAAACAATTGAAGAATATAGAAAATTCCTCTTGTGAAGAAGAACTTGAACTCGAAACCCTTAATAATATGTTGGAAAGTGAAAAATGTTTTGAAAACAAAGGAACAAAAATGATTACAGGTCAATTAAGAGAGACTGCGTATGCAATTAATGCGTGATAAAGAAATATATGGAGTAAATGAAGAAAAAAAGATGAAACTTCCCCGAACTAACAAAAGATAAAAAATTTAAAACTTCTTTCTTTAAAACAAAATCAAAATATATTTGTGAAGAATTGGAATATATATAATTATTGTAATAAGAGATTATGAGAAGAGAGTTACCGATATTAATATCACAAAAGAAGTAAAGAACATAATGAAAAAAGAAATTGTAGACATATTTTGTGTCGGACTTGTACAAATCTATATAAAGCCTTTGTATGGTAACTATGATTGTTGTAAAAACATAAAATGTTTCAGTTTCACTTTTGATATTAGACATAGAAAATTTTATAATCAAATAATTTGTGGCACAACATGTAACTTTTTTTTATACCCTATTTGAAAGTAAAACTATTTTCCAATGTTAAGTCAAGGCTAAGTAAGTTACATTTGTGAACCTAAGTACTACTATGCATGTTAGTGTAGAGATATGTTTTCGCTATTAGGCTATTAGCGAAAGGTGAAGAAATATTTAAGGTAACTTCATTCATTGGAAAATAATTTATAAACCAACGCGTTTTTTGTGCAGCTAATTAAATGGTGCAACCAATTGTGTAAAATTAAATAGAGGGGTTACAAAGTTAAAGACTTTGTAATCCCACTTAAACACTTTGTAACCCCACTTAAACACTTTGTAATCCCATTTAAACACTTTCTAAATACAAAAAAATACTTTGTAACCCCATTTAAACACTTTGTAACCCCAGAAAACATTTTGTAACCCCACTTAAAACACTTGTAACCTCAAAAAACATTTTGTAGCCCCACTTAAACACTTTGTAACCCAAAAAATAATTCGTAACCCAAAAAATATTTTGTAACTCCAAAAAAACACTTTGTAACCCCACTTAAAACACTTTGTAACCCCAAAAAACCTTTGTAACCCCATTCAAACACTTGTTAGCCCAAAAAACACTTTTTAACCTCACCCTTAAACATTGTATAACCCAAAAAATATTTTGTAACCCCAAAAACACTTTGTTATCCCACTGTAACTCCAAAAAAACACTTTGTAACCTCAGAAAATACATTGGAACCCCACTTAAACACTTTGTAACCCCTAAAAACGACTGCATCATTTGAAACAATGCAGCTGGCCTCATGTTTTATAAACCATACAACCAGCCGCATATAAGAATTTGTCTTTATAAACTCATAGATAGACATCTTTGAAAGAAAAATTGGTGGTTAATGCAATAATACAAACAAGGTGAATGACCAAAAATAGAATATTACTCCTATTAAAGTAAACCCCGCTGACATATATAGTCTATAATAAAAAAGGGAAAAGTTTTTATGAACCCTATCTGAAATGTAGAGAAACTTAAGCATTCAGAGTATTAATTAGCTTATAAAGTAGACAAATAAATTTCCTTTGCACGAAATATATGATATCCTATCCAAATTGAAATATATGATCCAACTAGCATTGAAAAAGACGAACAAGAATTATTAAAGAGATAATTAATAGAAAAAAAATATGAAGAAAAAAAATATTGCAAGAAAAACTTAGACATAGTATAAATATGAGATCAAGCTCAAATTTGTGTTTTAATGCTGATTAAAATATAGAAAAATAAAAAATAAATTGATATATCACCAAAAAAATTAATCCAACCAATTTATGAATCCATGTATGAAATTACATGAACAAATCCTGCTCATAAATATATTTTTATAAATATATTTGTTATATACGAATATAATGAATATATGAATTGCCACTATTAGTAGGGGTGTCCAAAAAAAACTGTAACCGTTAACCGTGTAACCGGTGCTTTTTAACGGTTAATTTACCGAACCGTTAGTTTTTAACGGTTACGGTTACCGAACCGTTAAGCTAAACGGTTAACGATTGCGGTTTTTCATAAACGGTTAACCGACGGTTAACCGTTAATTTTTTTAAGAGGCATTAAGTATACTTAACTCAATTTTCAAATGACCTAAATGCATTATTTTTAACAAACCTACATATGTTCTTAACCCTATTGCCCCCATATGCATAACTATGGTTCATTTATCATTTTATATTTTCATCTTCCATCATTTAATTAATCTTCCATTTTTCTTAACGGTTAACGGTTAACCGTTTCTTAAACGGTTAACCGTAACCGTTTGATAACGATTCGGTTACGATTACAAAAATTTACTAACCGTTTTAACAGTTCGGTTAACCGTTTATGAACATCCCTAACTATTAGAGTTCTCACTCCTCCCTAAAACGAGAATGTAAAACCCTTTATTTTTGGATAACAAAAATCGATCAAGTGGAATACTTATAGGAATATGCTTAAAATTATTCTACTAACTAACACTATATATGCCTACTTGTGATTTTGTGAATGTGGAAGAAGACTTTACTTGCCTAATTTAATAGCGAAATGTTGATTATGTCTTTACTCTAAATTTTAGTGGTAGTTCTATTACGCTAGATTATTGACGTAATAAATTAGAGAGCACTACTTTTTATGGAAGATTGGCAATTTTCCATTCTAGGAAAAGATGTAGTGGGAGACCTTACATTGCATGATTTATTGGTGGTCTAAGAATTTTGCTTTACATTTAGGCTCTGTTTACTAGAGCGGAAAATGTTTTCGTTAAAAACAATTTTTTTATTTTACATCGTTTACTTTGGGAGAAAAATAAAATGTAAAACTTGGGGTGAAAACTCATTTTACACCTTATTGGAAACATTTTCTCCCAAATTTGGGAGTAAAACTATTTTCCGTGCAAGTAAATATTGCAAAATTTATATGAAAATGAGTTTTCCAAGGTAAAATGTTTTTCATGGAAAATCATTTTACATCGAAAGCGTTTTACATCCAAGTAAACAGACCCTTAAATTAAAGTTCTTTTCATTTAGATGAAAATTTCTCTTTGAATTGATTGGCCTTTAAAATGAATTTTTTGCTCAATGCTCAAACAAAATTGACCATAAAGTTCAATCATCAATATCATTAAAGATGTATTAGTAAGCACTTTATTTACGGGATATGGCTATATTTATCCAGTGGATTACGTACTCACTACTAATAACATACTCCATTCGTCTTGGTTTACGTGCAACATTTCTAAATCAAGTTGTAACATAAATACAACAATTCATATCTTTTTGAATTTGTTAAAATTTTAGGTCTAAAATGACAAAAATATATCTAACTTAAACAAATGTTATACCCTACTAATTTAAATCTTACACATTCTACAAAAGTATTTTACACATCAGTTTTTTCTCCATCTTACTTTTTCCATCAACATTCTCTAAACTTTACATTAAGGACTCGTTTACTTTAGCTGAATATAACTGAGCTGAACTGAATACAACTGAAAATAATATTTTATAAGAGAAGGAAATTGAGAGCTGAACTGAATTGAACTGAACTGAATTGAATTTAAGCTGAAGCAAACAAACCCTAAGAAAAAATCTATTAAGAATCGTGCTAACCAATTTGTTGCAATTAAACCGATACGAATGGAGTATTAAAATATTATTTAGGGTTCGATAAATAAAGTTTTTTCCCCTTATCTACCACCAACTAGATCAGGTGCAACTATATATTAGTCCCATTAATTAAATCAATTGCTAAGACAACTATGTATCTTTGTGATGGTCCTTTTGGACATGGCTACTTATTAATTAGTGCTTTTATTAATATATATAGCACTAATATAAATCTCATGCTTTAAGTAGGCATATATCATATATCCAAAAACAAACATCTTCTCAAATCTCAATTATTGTTGACACATGGATCTTTAATCTTTAGCATGCATTATATCGCTATTTACTTGCTTTACTCAATGTTTGATGTTTTTAATAAAAATGACAAAACTTAATGGCATATCTTAACTTGCTTGTTGTCCAATCTAAACTTATTTGTTAGCTGAAATTGATCTGGCTCGAAGCATTCTAAGCTATTTTTTAGATTTAAAATGATGAAATAATAATATGAAAATTCAAAGTTTGTTCTTCCATATTTCAATAAGAACGATACGTAAATTAAACTTGATCAATATAATGTTACTTTGTCATCATTTTCTTCGGGTAGTGGCAACTGAATCAGATTTTGATTTAAAGTTTATCCAAAGATCGATACAAAAAATAATTGATTCTGATAATAAGTATATAATATATTTCTGGATCTTTATTATCAGCTCAAACTTTTGGTTGAAATGATCATTTAATATGGTATCAGAGCTAACATGAAGCAGTGGTCTCAGGTTCGAAACTTTGCTACCTCTCCCTTCAAAGTAAAATTAATTCGCGTTGGGTATGATGGGGGGGTCTGTACTGCGTCCACATTGAACTCCATTCAGACTGAAATCAACTTGACTTAAAATTATCCGAAGTAAACATAATTATTGTCAATTTGTTGGAACTAAATTTCAATTACTTACATTTGCTCTTGACCTACCATGAAATAACATGACTCAAACCTCAACAATATATTTGTTTACGAAGTTCAAATATTGGTGTGAAAGTTGTTTGTGAATTTCACTTACATCCATATTATCCATAACAACAATAACAAAATTCATCAAGTATTATTTATATGATTTCAAAAACAACATGAAATATCCGCATGAACTTGAAAGTTTCTCTCACTAGCAAAATCTAAGCATGCAAGAAAACTACCTACGTACTCACTAGATTAGATGCCCATGCGATGCACGGTTGACACAGAAAAAAATTATCAATTTTATAAAATAATAAGTAATTTTCATCTTAATAATAATTTTAAAACATAATATTTTTAAAAAATAAGGCAAAATAATGGCCAAAACTATGATTCTACACATAATTTTTTTTTTAAATTTAAAAGAAAACATTTAGAAAATTAAAAGATGGTAGGAGTATTAAGTCAAACATATATAACACCAACAATGGCATAAAATAATGACATGTGTAATGAATGGTGTAAACATACTCTATTTAGTATATATATAATTATAATTATAGAGTTATATATGATAGATAGATTAGGCTTACAAAACCTTTTAATCAAAATATTAATTAAATTAATTAAAATATAGCATATCATTGAAAATATAAGAATAATTAATGTATTTTTTGGAGGGAAAAAATTGAAGGAGAGCATGACACATTTCCCTTTATGAAGTATGAATGATGTCATCTTCATTTTGTTTTACAGAAAAATATATATTATAGAATTATAGATTATAGATTAAGCTATATATCTTTTTATTTTTTGAAAAAGGCAATATTACATTTTAAATATATAGGTACCGATCTGAGGGGAAAAACCTTGCATGGTAGTCTAATAATCATATTAACAATTAAAATTAATTTTAAATTAATATTGATTACACTGATCAACTCGTGATTTTAGCATACCCTTGCTTTAACATTAATACTATTTTAAAAAATATAATAAATTTTTATCTAGCATCATTAGATACCCACTAACACGATCTATTTCATCAAAACATGATGTAATTTTGTCTTGTGCATTATATGAAAACATAGGAATATGGTGAAAATCACTATAAAAAAAAGGCATTCAAGGCCGGCCCTGGGCAGGGGCGAGCAGTGCGGTCGCTCAGGGCCCAGGCTCAAGTTGCCTAATTTCCCATAAGAATTGATATGCAATATATATAATTTTAGTTAGAAGAATATTAGTAATGTTTGCTTAGCTTAGTGGTTTGATGCTTATGACTCCTTGCTTTTATGTGCTGAGGCCTCGGGATCGATTAATGTGGTTCCACTGCTAGAGCTTAGTTTATTTCTAATTAAATATAACCTTATATTGTTACTTAAGTTAAAAGATTAATGTTTAAAATATTCACTCCATTTTATTATCTTTATCTTGCCATAAAAATTTTAATTTCACTTCATTTGATCTAAAGAAATCTTACTTAAATGTCAGTCCATAGGGCAATTTGGTCATTTGATCTAAAGAAATCTTACTAAAAAAATCCTTAAAAAAAATGCTTCAAAAATGTTCAATACTTATAACTAACTCAACTTATAGGGCCCTTTTTATTAATTCGCCCAGGGCCCTCAAATTGTAAGGAACGACCCTGAAGGCATTTTTCATCCTTGATTTGAATTTCCTTTTTCAACAATTTTTAGGTTCATTGATCGAACTAATTATTGTTAAGATTTCTACAAGGAAAAAAAAAATTAATACCATATCACATGGATATTTGCAAAATTTACGAAAAGTTTGATATGTTTAAGGAATATGTGATAAATTTGTTTATTTATATTATTACTACATAATAAGTTGGTTGTTATTATTACATGTAAACTACTTATTGCACGTCAAGGTTTTATTTTTTTAATAAAAGAATTATTATTTATTTTTTTTAACTTTTTATGTTAGAAGAAGCAATTCAACACACTAACTTTCCACCTTTGTATAGCTTCTTAATTAGTTCTCCTCAACCAAAAAAAAAAAATACTCTCCATGTCTTGCCTAGCTTGCATCTATGCACTCCTAGCTAAGTTGGAGTGCAATTATTCATGAGCCACTACCTATATGTAAAGACTAACGAGTGAATTTTTCATGTGCCCTATTTAATTATCTTCCAACGTAAATAAATTTGAACATGAACGGATAAGGTCACCATTGTCTTTAGGATAGTGTATCCGATTAATCAACATATAGTAGGCAATGATTTTAAGTGTTGATGAAAGTGGTGGTGTTTTTGGGCGGTGGTGGTGATGGTGATGGTTCGAATATGATGCTACTTAGTGTGACTTAGGGGGGAGGGTAAAAAACAAAAGGAGAGATAATTTTTGAAAAAAACGAGTAATTAATAATTATGAGTAATTTGTAGACCATATTTAACAATATACATTGCTAGAGTATGTTTTTAATTTTTAACCTCCACTTATTAATTATTATTGGTGTGAAATATTGGACAAATCACTAAAATTAGTATCCACGCATCGACAATTAGTTGTAATCCTTGGCATAAAGGAAAGGATCATTTAAACATGATCAACACTATCTTTTTGGCTTTTTTTTTTATAGTGATAAACACATTGACATAGAGCGATAGTTCTGCATATCCAATGTCCTATCGAAAATTTATCTTGCATAGATTGAACGGTCGTTTGGTTGGGGATTTTCATCAAAAGGAAAAATGAAACACCCACCCTTATTCCTTTTGATGTTCTTTGTTAGACATTTTTTTCTTTTTTTTTCTTCCTATTCCCCCAAAGTTCTCTACCTCCAAATTAAACCTCTTCCCTCAGCTCCCACCTATTTTTTCCATTCCCTTTCTGAAAATATGCAAGAGAGAGGAAGAGAAAAGAACAGAGCAAAAGCTCAAATGGTTTGTTACAATAGTAACAACCAGAACCAAAACAAAATATTATTCAGTGTATTGTTAAATTGTACAAAAGACAAAGGAACTATATATATAGGCCAACTAAATATACAAAATAGAGAAATAAGAAATAAGGAAAATAATAACAAAATAATATTATTCCTATACTCACCCTTCAAGCTTGGAAGCTGAAATAATGCCAAGCTTGACAAAAAGAGAATGATGCTGCAAACTTCCAAGAGGCTTAGTGAGTAAATCAGCGAGTTGAAGATGACTTGGCACATGTTTAGTAGAAATAAAACCAGAATCAACATGTTCTCTAATATAATGAGCATCCCTCTTAATATGCTTAGTCCTTTCATGAAATTTAGGATTTTGAGCAAGCATTTCTGCAGACATGTTATCACAACAAAGTGGGATGGGTAAAGGAACAGAAATGCCTAAATCTTGAAGCAAACCCTCTAGCCAAACAATCTCACTTGCTGAACTAGACATACTCCTATACTCAGCTTCTGTTGAGCTCTTACTTACTGTGTTTTGCTTCTTGGTTTTCCAAGAAACAAGACTTTTACCAAAAAAAATATCATAAGAACTTAGTGACCTACTTGAAAATTGGCAAGAGCTCCAATTAGCATCACTATAAGCTACCAAAGAAGGGTTAGGATCAAACTGATATAATAAACCATAATCAACAGTACCCTTGATGTATTTAAGAATATGAATAACAACCCTAAGATGTGGGGCTCTAGGAGTATGCATGAATTGACTTAAATGTTGTATGCTATATGATAAATCAGGCCTGGTCATCCCCAAGTACAGAAGTTTACCAATTAACTTCCTGTAAATATCAGGTTCTTGCAATAAATCCCCTGTGTCTATGGATAGTTTCAGACCAGAAGGTAAAGGAGCAGTAGCAACACCACAGTCTTTCATATTGCAGTCATCAAGAATGTCACTAGCATATTTCTTCTGAGATAGAAAGATTCCTTGCTTGCATCTAATGATTTCAATCCCAAGAAAATAATTAAGCTCTCCCAAATCCTTGATAGTGAAAGCCTTATCCAAAGCCACCTTAATGTGTGAAATTTGCTTGTCACAAGTCCCTGTAATCATCATATCATCTGCATACACAAAGATAACAACAAATTGATTTTCTTTAGTTCTAGTAAAAAGCAGGGAATAATCCTGAGTGGATTGAATAAAACCTAAACTAAAAAGTAATTTTTTCAACTCTTTGTTCCATTGTCTTGAAGCTTGCTTCAAGCCATATATAGATTTTTTTAAGCCTACAAACCTGACCATTTAATCCCTTAGTGTAACCAGGAGGAGGGACCATGTAAACCTCATCATCTAAAAATCCATGTAAAAAGGCATTGTTTACATCAAGTTGATGTAAACTCCATCCTTTCATAACAGCAATAGCAATAACAACTCTAACTGTGGCAAGTTTAGCTACTGGTGAAAAGGTTTGATTATAATCTTCTCCCTCAATTTGTTGATAGCCAATAACAACTAATCTAGCTTTGTGTCTCTCAATTGACCCATCAGGTCTTAGTTTAGTTTTATAAACCCATTTTGAGCCAATAGCTCTTTTACCATTAGGTAACCAAGTTAAATCCCAGGTTTCATTATACTCTAGGGCAGCCAATTCATTGTTCATAGCCTCAACCCAATGTGGAAAGCATTTAGCTTGTTTATAAGTCTTTGGCTCAATATTAGAATTCACAGTAAATGAGGAAGAATCATAATCTAGGGAGTCAGGTTCAGATCTGTGAGGCTTATAAGAACATTGAAAATCCTTTAATTTTGTAGGAGTTTTAATTATTCTAGAAGATTTAGACAATGTTGGAGAAGATTGTCTAGGAATAGTATTCTCATCCAAATTTTGAGGACTAATATTTGGAACTGAATGTCTAGGCAGAACAGACATATCATGATCAGAAATGCTCTGTTCAGCCCTATCCTATGCAGAAATATTCAAGTCAGAACCAACATTATGTAAAACAGTAGGATCCTGTATAGAGCTATTCCTAGATGGGTCAGAATGTGAGTGATTATGATTAGCAGGAATATTAGAGTCATTTCCAAAAGTGACTAAAGAAGGAGCAATACAAGGATTAACATTAATATCAATATCCTTATCTTTGTAAGGAAACAAGTGTTCATAGAAAACAACATCCCTAGATATGAAAATAGAAGAAGACTCTAACTCATATAGTTTATAGGCCTTTTTGCCATAAGGATAACCAATGAAAATGCATCTTTTGGCCTTAGGATCTAGTTTATCTTTCCTTCTATCAGGATTATAGGCATAACACATGCATCCAAAAGTTCTCAATTCATCATAAACAACAGGCCTTTTATGAAGAATCTCATAAGGAGTCTTCCATCCAAGAATTTTAATTAGTAGGCATTTTATTAATTAAGTAAGTGGCAGTTAAAAGGCAATCTCCCCAGAAATTTTTAGGTAAATTGGCTTGTATTCTAAGAGCTCTAGACACCTCAAGAAGATGTCTATGCTTCCTTTCAACCCTTCCATTTTGTTGTGGCACCCCAACAACACTAGTTTGATGTATGATACCCTTTTTTTGAACAATTTAAAACATAGTTGTTGAATGAACTCAGTACCATTATTAGATCTTATGATTTTAATTCTTTTGCAAAATTGAGTTTCAATCATGTTAAGAAAGTTTGAAATGCTATCAAAAACTTGCATCTTATTGTTTAATAAAATGGTCCAAGTACTTCTACTACAATCATCAAGAATAGTCAAGAAATAGCTAGCTCCACTAAGAGATTTAATTCTATAGGGTCCCCATAGATCAATATGAATCAAATCAAAACAAGATTGAGCTCTATTTTTACTTAGTTTGAAAGGCAACTTGTGAAACTTAGAAAGAATACAAACATCACAATTATATTCAGAAATACCTTTCCAATTATATTCATCAATATGTTTCATTTTAGACAAGGAAATATGTCCCATTCTAGCATGCCTAAGAGACAAATCATTCATACATGACTTTTTATTCATAATACTATTAGAAGTTTGCAAAGAGTCAATATGCTCATGAGCTAGTACGGTACTACAAACTGAATCATTTACCAAACCTCCATTCTTAGAAAGAACTAACAGAATCAGCATGGACACAATATATTCCTCCTTCCTTTCTAGCATATCCAATAATTTCTCCATTAAATTGGTCCTGAAAATAACAAATATCTTTAGTAAACTCAATCTTCACATTATTATCCTTAAGAATCTGCCCAACAGATAGAAGATTATGTCTAAAATCCTCAACTAATAGCACATTCTTTAGGATTAAATTTTCATTAATATAGACTGTTCTTGTTTCATATACCAATTTTATACTACTATCAGGAAGTCCAATTTTAATAGGTTTATCCAATTTAGTTTTATTAACAAACAAATTCTTATCATACATCATATGGTCAGAGGCACCAGAATCAACAATCCAAACACTTTTAGAAGTAAAAGAAGAATTATTAGAGGTTAAGGAAGTAGTAGCATTACCTGCAAAGTTCACAAGAGCATTGAAATTTCCAGAATTATCAGAAGTATTACCTCCCTTATTTTGTTCAATAAAAGCTTTCTTGATTTCTTGCCTAATAGTGTTGAGAACAGTCGAATTAACATAGGAACTAGCAGCCTCATCAGCATCATCCAGTGGAGAATCAACCTGTGTGTTAGCAGCAAACTTCTTCTCTCCTTTTGCTCCCTTAAGTGCATTATACCAATCTGGATCGATATCCCACAATTTTGAAACATTGTTCAACATGGTGACCCTTGGTTTTGCAATGAGTGCAAAACCTTTCCATTTTCTCTTTCTTCCAATCCTTCTTTCCATTGTTACCTTGTTTAATAGCAGGTTTACCAGTCCTCTGTGACACCATCGCATTACTCTCAATTGTATTTTCTTGATTTATTTCCATTTTCTTCTCAACCTTCTGAGCAATTGCAAAAGCATGATTAATGGTAGGCAATGTTTCCATGGTTATGACACTATCCACAGCATTATCATATCCACTGTTTAATCCAAGAAGAAATTGCATGCACTTCTCTTCCTCTTCAAAATCAGCCAATTTCTTGAATAAACCACAGGTGCAGTTCTTCATAGCTCCACATGTGCGTGTAGGCATCTGACGAAGATCCTTCAGCAAATCCCAAAGTTTCTTGAGTTTGCTAAAGTAATTTAACAAAGAAAGATTCTCCTGCTTCAAATTCTCAATATCTTTCTTCAATTGATAAATGAGAGGACCATTGCTTGTACCAAATCTTTCCTTGAGCTCATTCCATAACTGAATGGAAGTAGCAACAGACTTGAAATCCTCTGCAATCTCTCAATTCATTGAACTCAAGATCCAACAAGTTACCATGTAGTCCGCGATTTTCCATTTCTCAAAATTTTCATCCGTTTCTTTGGGCTCCTTGATAGCACCATTGATAAAACCTTCTTTATTTTTAGCTCCAAGTGCTCTCCTCACAGCACGACTCCACCTACTATAATTGTTTCCATTAAAGAGAACCTTGACTAACGAATTGCTAGTATTGTCTGAATTTGAGATGAAGTATGGATCTATGTAATTTGAGGAAGGATTCGAGATTGTAGAAATAGGTTAAGTGATTTCCGCAATTAAAGAGTAAATGCAAGCTTCGATTATCGAAGAGAAAAATATAATCTCTAATCGAGATTTACTCGCTCTGATACCATGAAAATATGCAAGAGAGAGGAAGAGAAAAGAACAGAGAAAAAGCTCAAATGGTTTGTTACAATAGTAACAACCAGAACCAAAACAAAATATTATTCAGTGTATTGTTAAATTGTACAGAAGACAAAGGCACTATATATGCCAACTAAATATACAAAATAGAGAAATAAGAAATAAGGAAAATAATAACAAAATAATATTATTCCTATACTTTCCCTAATATCACACCTCCACCATACTATATCCCTAACCTCCACCATCCAATCCTAACTAGAGTTGGCAAACGGATCGTTCGGGTCAGGTTGGTTTGGGTCGGCCTTAAGTGTGGGTCAGATATAGGCCGGGTCGTGTGAAAGCAGGTTTGGGTGTGCAATGTTTGGGACGGGTATGGCGGGTCGTGAATTTTAGGTTATTAGGTTCGGGTCGGGTTATGTTTGGGTCGGGTTAGACTCAAGTCAGGTCTATATTGAAGTACGCTATGAAAAATAACAGTAACTATGTGAGTAAACTAATGTCAGTATACTATTTTTTAATTAAAAAAAAAACAATTTGGCAAAAAAAGGGAAATTAAAAAAGAAAGAAAGCTATGTCAGTATACTAATGTGACTATGTGAGTATGTGACTATATATTTGAGTTCGTGAATGCAGTGAAAGAACAAAGGAAAAAGGGACCCTAACATTTCATATGCATTTCATTCTTTCATCCATTTCAAATGCGTTAAGTTGTATTGGGGTGTGTATATAACGGATCGGGTTAATTCCGGTTTTAGGTGACTTTCGGTACACTTTTTGTGTCCAATATCGGGTATGAGTCGGGTTGTTTGGGTCGGATAACTGGGTACGAGTTGGTTTTTTCACTTCTAATCTTAACCATAACCCTAACCTCCACCAACCCAACATCTAGCCGCCCTCTCCCACCCACTCGTCACCATTCTCCTCCTTGGGTATGTTAAGATTAGCGATTCTATTCCCTAGTGTAATTACCCTCAACCAAATATTCCCTAACTGGCACTGAGTATGTTATTCTCCCATCATTTTATGACGAACAAACAAGAGAGAAAACTATTTCTCCTGTAACATATTAATTGCTACAATTAAATATGGTTTAACAGATATTTGATGATCAAAACTTATTTTTTCTGATCTGTTCTGATTTAAACTTAACTTATTTTTTCTGATCTAATCTAATTTGAACTTTTTGTCTAATTTAACTAAATTTTAAACGCGTATATACACTAATTCATAAGGGAAAATATCTCAATTGAAATCGTATTTATTTGTAATAATGAGTATTTTAAAACAATTAGTAATTAATTTTCATAAATATTGTTTGTTATGAAATTAAAGTTATTTAAAGTATAAAAAAACAAATAAAATTTTTAAAAAAATCTGATCTGATGTCATTTTTTCTGATATGAACTTACTTTTCCTGATATAATATCATTTTTTTTTTCTTTTTAAAATTTTCTTTCACTGATATGAACTAATTTTTTTTTAGTTGGATAATGTGGCTTGGGTATTATTAGGCCTTAGATTGAACAGGGCCCTACTCTAGTTCACTCGACTCAATTTAGCTGACACGCATCAACAAAGGAAAAGATAAGAAACCCTCGTAAATGTGTGCGGTGAAATTCAAATACAATAACTCAATCAGACTCGACGTTCACAAAACTTAACCATTAGGCTAAACTCTAAGTCACACATAGTCACACCTCTAAACTAAAATAGTGTAAGCAATAGAGTGATATAGAACCTGAGGCTAGATTCAGTTAACATGAGCGGCAGGATTTGGGAGGAAGACGCCTGGAGACATGCAAAGCAGGCCACGTAGTAGAAATACAGTAGTACGTACTCACTAAGCTCACATACAATCATACATACATACATACAATCGTGTTAAATTTGATTAAAATATTAGAAACGAGTCTGGGCAACCCAATATGGAAGATGAGAGTTTGATTACTTACAAGTCATAGGAGGTTCTATCCTAAAACCAATTGGTAATAATAGAAAGAGTATGTAACTCCTAGACAACTAGTTTAGTCTCTCTTTATCTTCCGATATGGGACATTTACTAGTGCACTATACCCCTTACCTATATAAAGTTAAAGTGGAGATAACTTTATTATTTACCGATGTGGAATTTATTCCCAACACTCTCCCTTATAAATTCCAATCTCTTTTCACACTCACATGTGGGCTTTTACACGGGCTCAACACTCCTCACATGTGAGTTGTGCATAATCTTGGCCCAGATCAATCTAAACCCAATCTGGGCTTTGATATCATGTTAAATTTGATTAGAATATTAGAATCAGGCCTGAGCAACCTAATATGGAAGAGGAGAGTTTGGTTACTTACAAGTCATAGGGGTTCTATCCTAAAACCAATTGGTAATAGGAGGAGTAACTCCTAGACTTATAAACTAGTTTAGTCTGTCCTTATCTTTCGATGTGAGACACTTACTAGTGCATTATATAGAGTCTAACAAATCGACCCAGATATTATGGACCGACTTCCAACCAGATTGGCTATTATTACTATGAGCCTGCTATTGCAAATATTTATGTCCGTTCAAATGGCTCGGAGTATGTGAATTAAAATATATACTAGCTACTACGTGAATGATGTGGTTGTGGCATTTTTCTTTGAATCATCAACATTTTTCACATATTTCCAAATTTTTACCGTTGTGGGGTGAGGAATTGAAATGGAGTTGGATGGATGGTTTGGATAAATTGTCCCGGTCCAATCATGAATTGTTTTTTTAGTTGGATAATAATAATAATATGAATGTACTGGCCTTGAAGTGCACCAGATCATCCGATTCAATATGGCCAGGACCGACACACACATTCACAAGTGGGAAGTTAATAGATCCTTGCAAATGAATGTAATGAGATTCGAATTCGAGACCTCGGGCTCAACATTCACAAAAGCACACATCTTGGGTCCAATCAGACTATCTGTAATTCACATTGATATACATTATCTGGATCTGGCCGGTTGAATGATTATTCATTGTTGATTAGAATCAAATCTCACATCTTAAGAATTATGGTTATTTGTGCCAATCTATTGAATCAAATAAGGCAAACAATTAAGACCCTATTTGATGAATAGCAACATAAATGGGAAAAGAAGCCAATGGAAAAAAAAAATGAATAGGGGAGGGGAAGAGAAAGGGAATGAAAAAGAGTTCCATTTTCCTCCAAATTTAAAGAATAATGTTTATTGGGGAAAGGATTTGAACAAACACATTTATTTCTTCCTCTCCATTACCTTTCCATTTTTTTCCTTCTATCTAACAATGCGTAAAAATTTATTACAACATATTTGGCTACGACAAACAACTTTAATACTCCGTACCAAGTTAATGTAATATATTGACATATTGTGTTCAAACCTAAAAGCTTTTTATTAATTTGATATTACTTGTGTGATATTGGAATTTTAACCGGGCCCTACTTCAATAATTCAGTTTATTTGACCCAATTTAATTGACACACATGCATTTGAAAGAAATAAAATATGAAATTTATTTATTTATTTTGAAGGAAAATATGAAATTTATTGAACGTATGTTAATGTTCAAACCTAAAAACTAGTGACATGATAAGTATATGAAACTTAGTCAATCTAGTTGAACCCTACTAGGCTAATACGGATATATAGTTTGGCCCATTTGCTAATATGCTGGAAGTAATTGGCCCAAAACCGTGTAGTTATTAGTTAGTCTATGTTTGGTTAGTTGTAAAATATTTTCAATGAAAAATGATTTTCGTAAAAAATAATTTATAATGAAAAACACAATCGCAAAATAAGTTTTTTAAAAAATAAAAAAAAATGTGGTACCAATTTAGAGGTGGCAAACGAATCGTTTGGGTCGGGTTGTGTCGGCCTTAAGTATGGGCCGGGTACGTTCGGGTAAAAATGGATTTAGGTATATTTCGCGTCGGGTACGGCCGTGTGTTCCGGGTTAGGGTCGGGTTATGATCAGGTCTATTTTAGGTGTCCATTATAATATTAATTTATAAGTAATAACACTAAAAAAATTTAACTCATTTTGGAAGAATGATTCCAGAAACATGGACTCATAATTCATTTCATGTCACCGTAACATTTTCATGGGAAATAAATCAAATAACTTCCAATAGGAATTATTATTTCATGGGAAACATTTTCCTTGTCAATTTTCTAGGAAATCATAGATATTATTGTTTGGTTGATCACTTGATAACGGGAATTACAAATTCCTATGGGAAACCTAACTTACCAAGAGGGTCTTGGTGAGTTAATTCCCCGATTATGTAGGAAATAAAATTTCCTATGAAGTTAATTTAATTTCCTATGGTTTTGTCAACCAAACACAATAAGTTCTTCTCACTTCCTAATTTAATGAATCCTAATTCCCATACTAGTGAATGTCAACCAAACAAGCTTTTAATATTTTATTAGAAATGTTATGAAAAGAGTGGGAATCATAAACAAAACCAAAACCGAAATAATGACCGGAAGCCAAAACCAAATGTTAAAACATTATTTCGGAAACCAAAGTTTCATTATAGTTAAAACATTGATTGTATGGCAATATACAATGCATTCGGTTTGGGTTGATCCGGTTCGCGTTGGTTTCGGTTGGGTAGTTTCAGGTACAAGTTGTATTTTGGATGTGCATATATACATCGGATTGGGTTTGGGTCGAGAACAGGTTAATTTGGGTTTTGGGTAACTTTTGGGTGCACATTTCGAAATTGAAATTTGCCCTAAAAAACTCAAGGAGTTCAATAAGCACACTAACAAATAAATGTGAGAGCCCTAATACAACCCAACACAATCAAAGAGTTCAAATAAAGAGATCAAAACCATTATTACCAAGAAGGGTTTCAAATCCCCTGATCCTAACTAAACTATGCAGCCATGCAAAATGCTATCACAGCTAATTACTTTAATTTTCAGGCTGTCATTGCTTGTACAGTTCGTCTCTTATCTACTTGATTAATTAGCTAGGTATCGTTTTTGTCTAGTAATTTGTGGGGAAAAAAGTAGATTTAAAAGATATCCAAGGATTATTACTTAACATTCACATAGAACTTCCTAAGTGAACCAACATAAGCCACACAAACATCCTCAAATAGAAAACTCTTAGGGTGCGTTTGATTAGTTTGAAATTTTCTGACCTAATCCGATCTGGTCTTAAAGTTTCTAATTTGATTTTTTTTTTCTGCTTGTAGTTATTATTATAGTTATATTTTTTATCTGATCTGAACTTTTTTTGATTGGATTTGAAGTTTTTTAAATTGATTTGATCTTAATTTTTTTTTTTTTGATATACATGAGTGTTTATTTGAGTTTAATCAAACGCACCCTTAGTCATGCCTATCAATTTGATCTTAACTACGGAATATCATATTCACTTTCTCTCATCTCAAATTCTCCCGGTGAATCGAGAATGCAAAGGTGTTGGGTAATAATTTAAATATTTAATACCACTTTTGACGATTTTGTTGATAAATTATCGCTCCAAGGGATAGTTGGAGGATGAGGTTTTTGTTTAGTGACTATCATCTATTTTCATAACTTTTGGATGAACTTTTTAATGTTGAAATTTTTTTCAATCATGTTTATGAGTAATGTTATATGCATCCCTAAAAGCATCATATAAGTATTTAATGTACTTCCCTTAGCTTCTTATATGCAAATCTAATATTTTCCCTTTTTTATGTAGTTAAATAACTTAATTAATTTTATTAAAAAAATTATAACATATTTTATGGAAGAATTATTTATAAAATATATCTCAATTATTTAGGGAACCTTTTTAAAATTTTCTCTCCAAACCCCAAAAACGTCTGAGACGATATTGAATTGTGAATCTTTATATTTAAAAATTCCTATCTTAATGGTAATAAGATTGAACTAACCATTCTCTTTTACTTGATTACATGTTTTTAGTAGGAAATTAAAGGTAAACAGACTCACCTTGAGGGAGGAAAATATGGGAAATCCTCTCAAAATAAGCAATGAGAATCGAATCCAGATCGGTCTCACCTGGAAGGTTGGAATACCTACATTTCTTATAAGGTTATACTTATTACGTACAATGCTCTATTCCTAAGATATAATGGATTTGATCTTTTTTTTTGTCAGAGGAGAGGTGTAGCTCAGTTGGTAAAGACACCCCGTAATCCTATAGGTCACAGGTTCAATACTCCCCCCTTCTCAACTAGTCAAGATATTCCCCGAGATAGAAGCCTTGCGTGCACCCCTCATATTAACCTTTAACAACCCCTCCTCCCTCCACAAAGGAACCCCAATAAAAAAAACTTAGTAACCTCCAACAGAATAACATTATAACACCCCCACAAATTACCCTAATAAAAAACTTAATAACCCCGTTAAAAATCACAACATATATATAACTTTGTAACCCCACATCCCCACACAAGAAGTCAAGAACCTTATAACCCCCTGACAAAAAACCTTATAACCCCGCAAAAATTAACCTTGTAACCCCCATAGATTAATCCCAATAAAAAACTTAGTAACCCTAGTAAAAAGCACGCCACATATATAGTAAGTGGCACCATTTAGTAATGGTACAACAAGCCGTTTTTTAGAATTTGCGTAAATTAATACCTTTATTTCTCTCCGCTTCAGTTCCCTTCCTTTCTCATTTGTTATCAAAATGAATAAAATAACTCCATTCCTCAATTTATATTCTCTCTCTTCCCCTCCATTTCCTTCAATCAAAACATAGGATTAATTTTATTTTTTTGCAATCAATACATATATTTAAGTGTAAATCTCATTAAATAAAATATAATTTAACTTCATATGCTGTCATATCTTTTTTCATTAGAAAATAAATATTTTTAATTCTTGCACTATTAATACTTACATTTGATGTTCAATCATCATTGTTTCTAATGATAGTACTTGTACTGAACTTCATAACTTGTTTATTGTTATTGTTCAATGCATTGTAAAATCGATTCTCATGAGTCATGATGGTATACAAACATCCAATGCAATATTAAAATTTATTTAGAAGAGCATAATATTTCAATATGTAGTAAACGCATTGTAATTATAAATAAATATGATTTTATATTCTGACTCATATATTAAGAATTTGAACACAATAATCCATAATAATATAATATGAAAATTATAATACCATTATTATATATATCGTACATAACACGGGTTTGACACTAGCTAGTGTAAAACTAATAACAGGTTAAAATAGTAATCAAAGTACATGTTAGAAATCTAATAGATCCTTTTTCTTCTAAATAAAAAAAAAAAATAGAAAAGAAAAAGAATAGGTAATTGTTATTTAATGAGGAATAATACTTGGTAAACTATATCCTCCTGTTTAGTAGCTAGGATTAGACTCTTGTGAACAGTAAAAATGGAAAATGCATGGTAGTAATTAATCAAAGGAATTAAACTATATATATTCTCCTTTTTGTTAGGATTAGACCTTGAAAATTTGTCTAAAAAATCCCAAAAGTTCTAGCATTTTGTGAAAAATACCCTGAATTTTTTAATTTAACAGCACAAAGTTATAGAAAACCTTTGGTAGCACAACTTTTGGACGGAAACTTTGAAATATAACACATTTATTCAAAAGATTTAGCCTTTAGGAACAATTCACTAGAAAAATTTTGGAAAGAAGAACACAATTGGAAACCCTAATTAAACAAATCTTCATTTTGAAGTTCACTTACCCCCCATATTTCACAATTTTCATCCAAAAGTTGTGCTACCAACGGTTTTCTATAACTTTGTGTTGTTAAATTAAAAAAAGAAGAAGTTACAGGGTGTTTTTCTTAAAATGCTAGAACTTTCAAGGTTTTTTAGACAATTTTTTTTATAAATTATATGGGATCTTATATCTATTATCTCTATTATATAAGGTACATAATTAAGGAAAATTCATACAATTTTTGTAGACAAATTTTTCTAAAAACACAAGCTACATAATTAAGGAAAATTCGTACAATTTTTTTATTCTTTTAAATAAAAATAGTACAAATTACATAGTTCAAAAAAATAAAATAAAAATATGTAAATTCATATATTTTAATTCTCTATAAATAGATACCCATATTGATATAGTTTTTTACATAATTTTTTTACCTTTTTATTATAGTAGAAAGTTGATAGGATGGAAAATATAGCGGATTAACGTTTTCTTCAATTCATTTTTTGGTATGAAAAAAAATTCAATTCGAATATTTTTTTCCTATTTTTAGGCTATCACAAAATAAATGAGATCTCGGTTTCGAACCATATTTGTTTGTTGTTTGTTTTACTACTCAATAAAAACTATATAAAAATGTGACATAAAAATTTTACCTTTCAATTATCGTAGAAATTTGATAGAATATAGATAAATAAATCTTTTCTTTTGTTCATTATTGTGGGATGGCCTGCAATTCTGTTATGATTATGTGAATTATTATTAATTTGAAAATATTTTAATTTTTCTAACAAATAACATTATTTTTTGTTTGTTTAGACAAATTAAAAGTTACATTTAAAATATCATCGCACGCAAAGCGTGCATATGAGGCTAGTATATATATAAAGGAGAGGGTGAGTTCACAAAGGTGTCCAAATGGATTACCATTTTACCCTTACCCATCCTTCATAATTGTTAGTCAAGTTAAAGACAATTTTGTTATTTGTGTACTAAAATAATCTTATATTTGATGTTTGAAATTAGTAATAATCTTATTTAAAACGAGTAATCACAATTTTAAAAATTACAAGTGCAATTAATTGTAAAATTAATCAAAATTTATTCATAAAATCATAAATAATAAATCTTTTAGAGAAATGAATTATTTACCCAGGCCAATTTGCAATATATTTACTATGTAAGAGCGAAAGGAAAAAACTAGATTAAGTTTTAAAAAATTAAAAAATATATTTATTTAAAAGTTATTTGAAAAACTTATTAATTTTATTGCCGAACTACTTTGTTAAAATATTTTAAGATCGCACACATTGCGTGCATAAAAAACTAGTTAATTTTATTGTCTGACTAATGTTGTTAACGAATATTAATTTTAAGATCATTGTACATTTATACGCATTGCGTACACAGAAAACTACATTAGTATTTAGTATATATATATACACTATTTAGAGATCGAACCCAAGGCAATTATATATTAAAAAAAAATGTATGGATGTGGTTGTATGAAAAAACCACCAAATAATGAAGTGCATGTTCGTCAAGCAACGTTCTCTTTTTTCTACTGAAAAACTCCAATGCATAGTCCATACTCCATTAACTACTAGCAAAGCATGTTTGTCCTACATACGTCCTTTTAAATAAAATAAATTAAATAAATAAACAAAACCACTTTTTTTTTTTTTCTTTTTATACTTTTTTCTCCTCCAAATAATGAAAACACCCAAATAAAATTAGTGCACTTTTATGACTTTTCTTTTGCTCACCTACAAAAATACACGAATGGATTGTAAAAAGTGAAAAATATCAAATAATAATAAATAATATTTCTTAAGCATCATTTTCCTAAGATGCATGGATATGGGTACGAAAACGGGTGCGGATACGAAACGTGTACAAAATACGTTGATTTGAAAATTAAAGAATACAAGTATGACAAATAGATATATTATTGAAAATATTTAAAAAATTAAGACATTTTTATCAATTTTTTTATCATCATTTGAAATGTTTTAGTTTAATTAGTAAATCAATATAATAAAAACCTTTAAAAAGCAAAAGAAAAACATAAAAAAAAGTTGCTCAACTATCATAAAACACGTCAAAAAAATATTATTAAAATTGAGTAAATTATCAGCCTATCAGGTATCCTAGAAGTATCGGTATCCGGCACAGGTACGACTATCTCAATGAAGTATCTGCATTACCTAGTCATTTTCTTCTTTTTTTTCACCCTTTATTTTAATTTATGTAATTATAATAATAAGTTTTTAAAAAAGAGCAAAAAAACAAGGGATGGTTCTCTATAAATACCCCCCTAGAGCCCCTACAATTCCTCAACTCAAACTCAAAGCAAGTATCCTGTTCTTTTAAAAGCAAAAGAACAGTTCTCCTTTAATTTTGAGTTCATAAATTAAACTTCCATTTTTATTTTTATTTTATCTCACAAAAAAAAAAAAAAAAAAAAATGGGTTCAGAAGGTCCAATGGCAAACATTATGGTGGTTTTTGATTTCGATAAAACCATAGTTGATACAGATACTGATAACTGGGTTTTGGATGAGCTCAATTTCACTGAAATGTTCGAGCGTCTTCTTCCTACTATGCCTTGGAATCCTCTCATGGTTCTTATTTTTTATCTTTTATTTTTTTCCTTCAATTCCTCTGTTTTTTTAATTTTAATTTTATTTTATATATAATAAATAAATAAATAAATATTATGATCTTATAAAATGAAATGCACTAATAATAATGTTCAAGAAATTAAAACATGGATTTTCCTATGCAATTCTCTTGGGGATATATATATATATATATATGGACTATGACATAAACTTTGTGACATAAATAACCCCACACAATTGATAATCATATTCATATACTCCCTCGTATCATATTGACTGCAACAATATCGTTGCAGTTATATTGTTGCATAAGGAATATAATAATAATAATGATTATGGTGTTCTGAATAATAAATGATAATAGTCAGATCATTTTAATTATGAAAATAAAATATGAACAAATAATGAAAATGGGATATTAAGTATTTATTAATTAATACAGTAATTTGAATGATATTTATTTACGTGTAATATAATATATATGATTTGATGCATAAAAATAATTAATGAATGTAATTAAAAAACAGGACTTGATGATGAAGGAAATGCATGAGAAGGGGGTGACCACAGATGACATAATTCAAGTGTTGAACAGAACTCCTATGCAACCTCGTATCATTCCCGCCATTAAAGCTGCTTATGAGGCTGGGTAAGTAATTATTTTTTATTTAATTATTTGCTTTATTTTAAATAAATAATAAAAAAAATTGGCATTTAAAAAAAATTATTTAGAATATTCATAGTGATTAATTAATTATATAGATGTACAAATTAAATAGATTGAAGGATTGGAGATCTTATATAACTAGTGTGATGATAGAGCATATAACATATTCTTGGGCCTCGATTATTAGTTTAAGTTTTTGGTCGAGATGATCCTTTCACAATGAATAATGAAATATATTTAAAAAAAATCTTCTAATATTTTAATGAACAAAAGTGAGAAATATTTCAAGGATTTTTTTATGTTTCAATTATAAAAAAAACCATTTTGGAAACGAAAAAGATAATAGATTTTAATTAAAATGTAAATGGTTTCATTTAGCAATGAGATAATACTTGCCAACATTAAAAAAAAAAGTGCATTTAAATTAAATACTCATATTTAGCTTCTTTTTTTTTTTTGATACTATGTATCAGTATGATTATTAATAAAAACAAGCATTTAAAAACATCGAAGATAAATAAAACAATAGTAACCATATATAATTTCACTGCAATATTCACGGATAGACAAACAAATAAGATAAATTTTTATATCACGTTAATTTAGTATACAACAGACTCAAAGTTTCTTCAATAATTTTTTTAAAAACAAAAGATCAGACATGGAAACAAAATGGATTCAATAAAATAAAAGGAACTAATACTTACTAGAATAATTTTATACTAGTGTTATAAGGTGTACCATATACTTGACCAATAAAAAATAAATCAGATAAATTGATAAATTATCTATGTAGCAAAAGATATCAATCGGGTAGCTTTAAAAAAAGTTAGTTAAATTATGGACGGTCATCAAGTCATATTATAAACTGCCATGTAACAGAAAACTGTATATCAGTAGAAAATTCCAAATTGCACCGAATTTTTTTTATTTTTTATTTATTTTTAAAGTAAGATAATAAAACTTGGAATGGAAGTTAGAGATTCAGTCATTCTGACAATATAGTGCAATACCATAATATAATGTTCATTTCATTCCCAATTAATATTATCTGCAGAATTTGTAGTTTTATCTGCTTAAATTTTTGACATGCACTCTTAATTTTTTGTCTATTTAATATATAAAAAGCTAAAATTGGAATTATCAGCTGAAATTAAATATTAATTATATCGCATGCTTAACTTTGATATGCACTCTTAAATTTTTGTCTATTTTAAAAATATATTAAATGCTTATATATATATATATACACCACCGTTTATCATTACCGTGGTAAAAATTACAGAACTTTAATATAATGAAAAATACTCGTTTAAACAAATCAAAGAAGATTCAGATAACTGATCGAGTATTTAACTATGTATCGCAAATATTGAATATTCTTTTTACTTATCAAGTTGTCAATGATGTTAATATTGCAAATGAATAGGGTGCATTGTTATATACTTATATATATCGATTGCGTGCAATCCTAAATAAGTAAACTATTAGAAGAAAATTAAAACAAAAAAAAGTCGGACGCGACTTTGTGGTTGTTGTTCATTGTGCCCTTTCATAAACGTATTTCGCAACATAAAATGATAGCTAAGTGTGATTAAGAGTGATCTATTATTGCTTATTATTAAATCCAAAAAAATTGAGCGAATAATGAAATAATAGACTAGTTTCATCAAATTAGTACATCATAAAGTTCATGGAAGTTGATTAAATTAGGAAAGTTAAAAAAAGTAGCAATCACAAGAATATGTACTTCGTCTATTTCAAAATAAATGTAACAGTTTTAATTTCAGAAAGTTTCAAAATAAATGCAACAATTTTAACTTTTTCATTTTTACAAGTCTTTTATTTCTATATCTCACATCATCGGATGACTTTAATATATGTATACAAAATTTCAGGTGTGATTTGAGGATACTAAGTGACGCAAATAGGTTCTTTATTGAAACAATATTGGATCATCATGGGATCAAAGAATATTTTACTGAGATCCACACAAATCCAGGTTATGTGGATGAGAATGGGAGAGTTAGAATTTTTCCTCACCATGACTTTACAACTGCTCCTCATTGTTGTGACAATGTTCTTTGCCCTCCTAACATGTGTAAGGTATAATTTCATTTCCTCATTTAATTATCATTAAACTCTTTTTTTTTCCCATTATTGTTAATTTGTTACGTGCCTTTCTTTAATTTTCGGTTCGTGATTTTTTTAATCTGGTAAGAAATTCACCAGCTTTAGTTTATTTGTATGATTATTACACTATAATAAAGCAAAACACTTTAGAGGTCAAATTTGGTGTTTATCCTTGACAATGACTAATATTTATGCATTTAAGATGAAGTAAAGTAATGTGATCTCTTATAATTTTTTAGGGAAAGAAATCAAATAAATATAATGGAGAAATTTTAACTTAACCTCAAATAATGTGACTTCTTTTAATAATAGTCCCACAAAACAAAAGCATGTAGTGTATGGTCAACAAGGTAGAGAAGTTCCTTTTTCCTTTTAATTTTTTTTGATAGAAAATTTTCCTTTATTTAAATTAATTAATTATTCATAAAAAGATAAAGAAAAAAACCCTACTACATATATATTCAATCAAAAAATCCTAATATTTTTAAGCTTTGATTCCCTCATTTCATAAATTATGCCAAATTTATTCCCCAAGGCCATATAGGTTTTCTTTTTAAAAAAAAAAAAAATAATATATGTATATATATATATATATATATATATAAATTAGTACTTGGTATTATTATTATTATTATTATTATTATTGTTATTATTATTGTTATTATTATTATTATTGTGACAATAGTAATGATGCTAAACGATAATTATTATTAGTAGTAGTAGGAGTAGTAATATTATTTTATTATTATTGATGTTGTGGTTATTTATTTATTTATTTATTATTATTATCAATAGTGTAAAAATTATTATTATTATTATTATTATTATTATTATCATTATTATTTGTAGTAGTATAATATCACTCAATATGTATTTAATGGATTTTTTTTTTTTTTTTTACATTGTTTAAAAAACTAATCAGATCAATAATAGAATGGGGAGTAATAAACAATTAAACACAACCACATAATTTATAAATAATATACCCCGCACAAAGTACAAGCTATATATGTTATTTATTTTGTTAAATATAAATAGACAAAATTAATAAATGAAGTTATCGATCACATGAATTGGGCCAAGAGCCTGTCTAAGTGCACATAAATAGCCCTATGGTAGTAGTGAAAGGCAGGACGGCCCCATCCACATTTTTCACATATATAAGTGCTCCTATCCATCATGTGCACTATATCATTGGGGCCCAACTCTCTTTACATTTACATTTTTGTTTTTCTTTTAGTACAAGATTGATGTTTTTGGATTTTAATTACTCCGATCCCTCCGTAATATAAAAAATATCTACTTTTATTTTTTTCACGCATTATGAAGCAGCGATTTAAGGGTACGTAAACGACCAAATTAATCAAAATAATTTTGATATTAGTAACTTATAATCACATTCTTGCTTGTATTAAAACCATTTTGATTAATTTCCTCGTTTACACCCTTAAACCGCTTCCTCAAAATTCGTGAAAAAAAAAAAAGTAGATACTTTTGTGTTACGGAGGGAGGGAGTATTTTCATAAAACTACTTTTACATTTTCAAACATAATACTTGTTCAACCTTCCTTACTACTTTGTCATTATGTATTCTACTCCCTTCATTATTTAATAGGTAGAACAAGTAAAATTTTTACACTATTTATATCTAAATTACTTTTAAATGATGTAATCTTGTGGGATTTTATTCGATTTTTTTCACATACACTTTTTAATTATGTATTTCATATTTTTTAGGGTTTTTTAACTATGTATTTTTTATATTATTTTAGGTTTATACAGTAAGAGATATTATTGGGAAAATAAATCTTCAAATTAGAAGGGATAAAGTGGGTGTTTATATCTAAAATACACAATTAGTGATACATTGGCATTCTTTAAATTTCAATATGTATGATTAAAATTTTAAAGATATAAGGACATAATAATGTATGTCCATTACAGATCAATTCCAAAAGTACCCTTCTATGATGATCTTTCTATGTGTCTACAATTGCTCCACGTATGGCCATATACAACAAATATCTCACTTTTTATATGGCCTAAAGAATAGTAGCCTAAAAGAAATAGACAAAAGGGTCATATTGTCATAATCAATTTTTAAAAAAAAGTGTAAGTTTTTTTAAAACAACAATAAATTGAAAGGAACACTAATCAAACATGTTTTAGTGGAGGAAATAATGTATCATGTATAAATTTCCACTAATAGATATTGTTATTTTTCTTTGTTATGTGACAATAGGGTGTAGTGATGAAAAAGCTATTAGCCAATGAAGGAGACAACAACACATTGGTCTATTTAGGTGATGGAAATGGTGATCATTGCCCAAGCACAAAGCTAAGAGAAAAAGATTTTTGCATGCCTAGGATTAACTATCCACTTTGGAGTGTTATTTCAAGCAACCCTAAGCTAATCAAGGCTAAGATCCATGGTTGGGCCGATGGCCATGAATTTGAACAAGTTCTACTTTCAATTGTCCATGGCTTGTTGTCTAACAAGCATGAGAAAAATGGTGGACGTCAAAGCTTACCTAAGCCCGACTACAAGCTTAAGAACATCGCTAGGGCTTCACGCAAAGTCCTTCCTACAGCTCTTTCAGTGTCGCAGTAGAAGCAGCCTGCTGCGACACTGGCTGTGAGAGATCAGTACGTACGCTTGTTTGTACGTACGCTTGTTTGTATAGCGTGATCGTATGTATGTGGTTCAATTCAACATTGTATTCGAAGTAAATTAAATCATGCGTAACCTGCCATCATAGGCTACAGAACCATGGGTGAGGATCTAGGTCCGGCCCCGTGAAAGGGTAATAGGGAAAGAGATTAAAAGTCTCTTCATATTCAATCCTTTCATAAGGCGTGATCCCGTTGAGTTCATGAGTAGCAACTAGCGAGCAGTGTGTTCTAAATTCTTGTTTTAGCTATAAATTATTCTAAGTTAATGGCTTTTAGTCATAAGATTGATATGTACTTCATTATATTTGGAATAAGAAGTCAAAGGCATAATAGTCATTTGTTTTAATATTATGAGTGTATTGTTTATGTCTATTACTTATTACATTGTTGCAACTTTTCAAAAATTAAGTATATATGACATAATTTTACATATACTTCATTATTTTTCGAAATTTAAAAGACACATACAACCCGTTTGGTTGTGATTGGTAATGAATTGTAGTAATGATAATTGATTTAAAGTGTAATTTGTTAAGAAAAAACTTCAAAATCTTCAAGGAAAACATATTTTTCATTCCCAAACTTGAAATTTCTTCTTATTTTCCATTACCATATATCTATTACCATGTGGAAGGGTGGTATCAAATGGGAATGAATATTTGTGAATAAAATTAGATAAAATGGAGTTAAGCTAGCACCACCATGGGAATGAATTTTGATTTTCCTTCTAAATTTAATTATAAATTCATTCTCATTACCTCAATTTATAACCGACAACCTAGGCCCTTTCTGTAGGACTGAGAAAACATGAACTTAAATTAAATTAACTGAACTTAAATTAAATTAAATTAACTGAACTTAAATTAAATTAAATTAACTGAACTTAAATTATATTTTTATTTTTATTTTTATTTTCATTTTCATTTTTATTTTCATTTTTATTTTTTTTTATTTATTTATTTTATTTTTATTTTTTGATTTTTTTTATATTTTATTTATATTTCAAAGTAAATCCTAAAACCTTCATTTTTCACCGCCGGAAAATTGTCGTCGAAAAACTCGGCCGAATAATCACCGCCAGAAAAGTCACTCCGAAATCCGTCACCGGAAAAGTCGTCCCGAAAATCGTCGCTGAAAAACTCGGCCTGAAAATCGTCGCCGAAAAAGTCAACCGAATAATCACCGCCGGAAAAGTCACTCCGAAAACCGTCGCCGAAAAAGTCGTCATGAAAATCGCCGCGGAAAAACTCGGCCTGGAAATCGTCGCCGGAAAAGTCAATCCAAAAATCGTCGTCGGAAAAGTCGTCCTAAAAAATCGTCGCCGAAAAACTCGGCCTGAAAATCGTCGCCGGAAAAGTCGGCCGAATAATCAATGTCAGAAAAGTCCCGAGCCGAAAAACTCGGCCTGAAAATCGATGTCGGAAAAGTCGGCCGAATAATCAACGCCGGAAAATCAGTCCAAAAACTGTCGTCGGAAATGTCGTCCCGAAAATCGTCGTCGAAAAACTCGGCCTGAAAATCGTCGTCGGATAAGTCGGCTGAATAATCACCGCCGGAAAATCAATCCGAAAACCGTCGTCGGAAAAGTTGTCCCGAAAAATCGTCGCCGGAAAAGTCGGTCGGATAATTACCGCCGAAAAATCAGTCCGAAAACTGTCGTCGGAAAAGTCGTCCCGAAAATCGTCGCCAAAAAACTCGGCCGAATAATCACCGCCAGAAAAGTCAGTCCGAAGTCGTCGGAAAAGTCGTCCTGAAAACCGTCGCCGAAAAACTCGTCCGGAAAGTCGGCCGAATAATCAACGCCGGAAAAGTCAGTCCAAAAACCGTCGTCGAAAAATATCAAGAGGAAAAACGATGCCTGAAACTAAAAATAATAATAATAATAATAATAAAATAAAAATTTAGTAATAATAATAATAATAATGATAACAATGAAATGAACTTAAATTAAATTATATTAAATTAAATTAGCTGAACTTAAATGAAATTAACTGAACTTAAATGAAATTAAATTAAATTAAGTCAATAGAAGTTCTAAAGAACGAGCTATAATGAGCCGATAGGGTTAAGATGAGCTTGAGTAGCCCCTCCAAAATATTGAGTTGCAAGTGTAAGGGTTTATGGGTTTTATAGTGGGCCTTGGACAAAAAATGGACCGCCCAGATCAAAACTCGTCAAAGCAAACTAGTTTAATCTGTCTTAAAAAAAATATTTTTGAAATTCAGCTTGGACCAAACTATACTAGTAAAAACTCATAAAACCAACCAACTCTTTTTTGTTTTATATTAAGAAATTTAATGAAATACTTTTTAGGTTTGACAAAGTTATCAAAATACCTCATATTTATATATATATTTTTTAATGTCTATTACTTATTATATTATTGGAACTAGTCAAAATAAAAAATATCATACTTCCTCCATTTAAAAAAAAAGCAACAAATTAGGATGCACGGACTCTTAGGTATTTTTTTGTTGTGAGAGTAAAGGAGATAGAGAGAGAAAATAGATGTGAGAAATAGAAAGAAAATACTTACAAAAATAGAAAGATTAAAATTGTTGCACTTATTTTGAAACTTCCTGAAATAGAAATTGTTGCATTTATTTTGAAACGGATGAAGTATAATTTTAAAGAAATATAAAATTATTAATTATTTTTCCCATTTAGATTTCCAACCTAAAAAAAGTTCTCAGATTAATTTTTTTTTTTTTAAAAAAAACCAAAATAACACATTAGTACATTACAATTAACAACAAAAAACCACCTGTTATGCTTCATTAGTTTATAACATAACTTGGGCTTTAGATCCAATGTTGTTGAGCCCAAACTTGTAATATTATCAATATGAGTATATGACCACTCTTGTTTATTGATGATTATTACGGAGTATATTTTTATACAACTTCTGTAATGTTCCGAAAATTCGGAATATTTTAATTTTTTATATAATTAATTAAATATATAATTAATGGGTTATTTAGTTGATTATTATTTAATTAATTATTAACTTTATTTGTAGCAGTCCAGTTATTTTGGATCATGACTTGAATCTATTTATTCTGTCTTACTAAACCCGAGCCCATATATTTTTCTCCTAATTGATTTATTTAATTTGTTAACTAATTTTATTAATTATTATAACTACTTTTGACCCATTCCAAAACCCACCTTTGTTGTCCTATTTTCACTACTAAACTTTAGGAACCCTAAACCCTATTACCTCCCATGTCACATGGCCAACCTTCATTTTTGGGGATTCAACAATTGTTTTAATTATTTTCCCTTCCAAGAATCGATCACAAAAATTCCCTAAAAGCTCCTAAACATTTTCTATTGATTTCAAGAACTCAAAGATTGCAACAAAAGCTTAAAGAAACTTCAAGAAACCGTGTGGCCTTGATATTTTCGAATCATATCTTTCCTTCAAAGGTAATTGGATTGCTTTTACTTAATCTTTAGGATAGATTAGTTTCATAGTTTTTAGAATATGGTTTGGAATTGTTTAGAACAATGTAGGATTGCTTAGAATTAGTATCATGTTTAGGATTGAAATTTTTCGAATGATATGATGAATATTATGATGTTATTTTCTTGATTTCTTTATGTAAATTTGATAAATCTTGATTATTTAAATTATTAATTAAAGTCTTAAATTAAAAAGAATATTTTTGTTCTTGTTGTTCTAAATTGTCGAGTCACTTAGAATAATTTTAGGGAGTTTCTTTACTGTTTCATTATAAATCATGATTTATTTCGTGGCAAAATTCGTCCTTTTTCTTGCTTGAATAATTTAATCTTTCAAACCGGTAAAACTGTCCAGATTTAGTTTACGAATTTATTAAGATACTTAATCAATTCGGATGGCTACGAAATTTTAGGTGGAAGTCAGTAATAGTGTTTTACAGCTTGTGTTAAATTTTCGTAATTTTTAAAGTTCGTTTTCTATGGAAGAAAAATCTGAAACTGATTACAGCCTAATCCGATTTGTTAGTTATAAAATCCCTTAAAAATAGTAAATGACGTTATTTTTGGACGAAATTTATGCATGTTAAACCTTGAACCCATGTTTAACTCCCATCAAAATTTCCAGATTATTTGATACCTTTAGACGGTCGATCTTAATTTAATTCTTTAAATCAGATTGTGTAAAATAGTGTGATTGAATTATTAAAACATGTTATTATTAATTCTTGAAATTTTCTTGATATATCTTGGCCCTATAATTGCCGTGTGATGTTATACAATTAAAGGATTAACTTTTGATCTTGTTCTTGATTAATCTTGATGTCTTGATGTTGTTGCATAATTTATTTATTTATTAGGTTAATTTATTTAATTATTGATAAAGGTATTTAATTAATTTAAAGTGTTAATTTTGGTATTATTTCTCCAAAATGTCGAGTGATGTGAAATATGGAAAATAGGATTTTTTATCATGTTTTAGGTAACTTATGCAGCTAATTGTCATTTTATATGATTTATTGAAATGTTTATATGATGATATGATGAATTTATTTAATTATTATTTTTTAGATTAAAATGTTGTGTGGTCTCATATTTTATTTGATCCATTTTAGTTTAACTTTTGACTTACAATATTATTAAAAGGTAATTTTAGGAAGCATTATAATTATTATAATTAAAGGAATTAATAGAGATAAGTTGCAATACGAAGGAAAGTAACAACATAATTATTACCATTAAAAGGAATTAATAAGGATAAGTCGCAATATGAAGGAAAGTAATAATATGAATAAAGGAAGGGTTATGGGTAAAATATGACAAGATAAGTATTTTAGGGGAAGGTTTCCTTTGTATATGTGTTAGTATGAATTTCGTGTATTTGTGACTGTATGGTATACGTATATTGTATGTATTTCTAACCGTATTTTGTAGGTATTTTATACGTATTGTATACGTATTGTTATACGTACTTTGTATGTATTCCGTACGTATTCCGTATGTATTTTTGTACGTATTCCGTATGTATTTTTGTACGTATTCCGTATGTATTTTTGTACGTATTTTTGTACGTATTCCGTATGTATTTTTGTACGTATTCCGTATGTATTTTTGTACGTATTTTCGTACGCATTCCGTATGTATTTTTGTACGTATTTCCAAGTATTTCTGCACTATTTTTCCGCATGATGTTGGTCATTTTCGAGTGGTATAAGTTTAGTTTGGAGTTTGAGTCAAGTCAAGATGAACAAGATTGGATTAGAAGTTAAACTATGACAATAAGGAATTGAATTGAGGATTGGAGTAGAACAGAACAGAATTGAATTGAATTGAAAAGATGATTAACTATGAAGTGACCACCTATCTAGTGGCTCATGTGCCATGAACATAGGTATAGTCGAAGCCACTGTCCTATCTTCGGATTGGGGACAGTTCTTGATCCCAGTGCTTGGGGAGTAGATCCTTGTGGTTGACCCGGCATGAGCAAGGAAAGTTGGGGGGAGTAGATCTTCGTGGTTGACCTCTTACGAGCATATGACTGGTCACGGATTAGCACCTGATTGGGAAAGAACTGAAAAGAAGAGTCGTTGATGAGGATTAGAAGTCTAGAATTGGTTGAGCTGAGCTGAAGGTCTTGTTAAGGATGACTTGTATGATTGTTTTCCGCTGCGTACTTGATGTGATTGCTTGTTGACTTCTTTGCATGATGACTTGTTCGACAGTTCAGATGATCTGTTCTGATTATTATGTTTCTAATTGTGTTCTACTGATTAAGTAGAACAATCTAATTACTCACCACTAACTGTGGACCCCCCATTCTATTTCAGGTACAGGTGGTGATTGAGTCTAGGCTACATATGGGCTGGGATTGTGAGCTAGCCAGCTTAGAAGTGACCCGATGACTAGTTTAGATTATGTTTATTTGATTTAGTAGTCTATTCTTTATTTTGTAATAGTAAAGGATATTGGTTTGATATTTATTTTGGGATTATCTAACAGTTTTTAATGAATAATATGATTAAGTTTTAGAGCTTCCGTTGTAGTTTATGAACCTAACTTTGAAGTTTTAGAAGTTAATGATCTGTGATTGTTGTTTTCTCCGAAAACAACGCTGCTAAATTACGGGTCGTTACAACTTCAATATGATGAGTTGATGACAATTGGCTATTACGTCCCATTTGATAGCTGGTCATAAATTGAGGTAATGAGAATAAATTTATAACTAGATTTCGAAGGAAAATTTAAATTCATTTTTTATAGTGGTGCTAGCTTGACTCTAATTTATCTAATTTTCTTCACAACTATCCATTCTCATCTAATACCATCCTTCCACATGGTAATGGATGGTAATGAAAAACAAGAAGAAATTTCAAGTTTAGGAATGGAAAATTTATTTTCCATGAGGATTATGATGTTTTTCCTTAACAAATTATACTTTAAATTTATTACCATTACCACAATTTATTACCAACAACCAAACGGGCCGTATTAGAAAGAATTGAGGCAAGCATAGTTATATACAATTTCTACGATCATTTATAATTCACTTGAATTACATTATTACTAGCCTTGCATGCACGCTTTGCGTGCCATGATTTTTAAATGTATCTACATGTTATATATATTTTAGTGGCTATCAAATTTCTACAATAATCGAAATGTAAAATTTTTATGTAACAAATTATATCAATATGGATATCAACTTATAGAGAATTCAAAAATATAAATTTGAGCATTTTTATTTTATTTTTACGAAATTTATATTTTGTAATATTTTCATTTTAAAATTTTCAAAAAATGAAATAACTTTCCATAATAGTTAGGAGTGATGCAAATTGATTTTTTGAAAATTTTCAAAGAGTAATACAGACTTTTCCAGGGGGACAACATGGCTCCCCCCTTGGCTTATATAATAGAGATTCTTTTAATGCATTGATTAAACCTTAAACTTTGGATATGGTATCTATTCGGTCACTAGTATTAAACTTATTAGTAATTGGTAATTCTGATTGGTTGAACTACACCTCCATTCTTAAATTGAAATGATATAAATTAGATATCTAATTTTATGTGTAAGTTTTTAGCTTCAATTACCACTGTTATTGATAGAATAATGAAAATTAAGATAGAAAATAGAATGAATTGTTGAATTACTGTAGAAAGTCTTACATGCAAAGAGAGAAGAGAGCTCTATATATAGAGCTGAGAAGAAGCAGAACAAAAAGAAAGTAGCAGAACAAAGAAGAAGAAAAAGAAAGAAAAAAGAAAACTAAAGCCTAACCGCCTAAAACTAACAGCTAATAACTAAAAGAATAAAAGAATAAAAAATAAAATTAATTATATAGTCCTATACTCCCCCTTCAAGCTTGACTTGGGGACAAGACCAAGCTTGGAACATAAAAACATATGTTGAGATGAACAGAGGGCTTTAGTAAGAACATCTGCATATTGTTGAGTGGTGGGAACATGAGAGGTCTCAAGGAAACCAGCATCAATTTGCTCTCGAATATAGTGCATATCACGTTTGAGATGCTTGGTTCGTTCATGAAACTTAGGATTATGTGCTAGGGCTTCAGGAGATTTGTTGTCACAGTAGAGTGTGATAGGAAGAGATGTTTGAACTCCTAGATCCTGCAGCAAACCCTCCAACCAGACCAACTTACTAGCTGTATAGGACATGCTCCTATATTCAGCCTCAACAGATGATTTGCTGACAGTAGACTGCTTCTTGGTTTTCCATGAAACAAGATGAGATCCCAAGAATATGGCATAGGCATTTAAAGACCTTGAAGTGAATTGACATGAGCCCCAATCTGAGTCACTAAAGGCACTAACTGTTAAATGATTAGCTGTTGTGTAGTATAAGCCATAAGAAGCTGTCCCTTTTAAATATTTCAATGTGTGAAGTGCAGCTCGAAGATGAGGTTCTCTTGATTTATTCATAAATTGACTGAGATGATGAACTGTGTAAGACAGATCAGGACGAGTGATGTTGAGATAGATAAGTCTTCCAACCAATCTTTTGTAAATCTCTGGATCTTGCAGCTCAACTCCTTGATCTAAAGACAATTTTAGGCCAACAATTAGTGGAGTATTTACAGGAATGCAATCTGTCATACCTGCATCTTCCAATATGTCTTCAGCATACTTCTTTTGAGATAAAAACACCCCTTGTGAGGTTCTCTTAATTTCAATTCCAAGAAAATAATTTAACTCCCCCAAATCTTTAATAGTAAAGGCATGATCAAAAGCTAATTTAACATCATTAATTTGGGGATTAGAAGTACCTGTGATGAGAATGTCATCCACATACACCAAGATCACTAGGAATTCTCCTTTCTTGGTTCTTGTATACAATGAGTAGTCTTGCTTAGATTGAGAAAAGAAGAGATTTTAGGAACTTATTTAATTCCTTGTTCCATTTTCTGGATGCTTGCTTCAAACCATATAAAGACTTAAGCAATTTACAAACTTGGCCTTCTTTGGCCTTAGTATAACCTGCAGGTGGTCTCATATATACATCTTCATCAAGATGTCCATGTAAGAAAGCATTATTCACATCTAGTTGGTGTAAATCCCAGTTTTTAGAAGTAGCAAGGGAAACAACTACTCTAACTGTGGCTAATTTTGCCACAGGAGAAAAAGTTTGATCAAAATCTATCCCTTCCTTTTGTTGATATCCTACAGCCACTAATCTAGCTTTGTGTCTTTCTATAGACCCATCTGGCCTCAATTTAGTTTTGTAAACCCATTTAGAATTAATAGCCCTTTTCCCTTTAGGCAAATTAGTCAAAATCCAATTAGTTCCATTTAATTCCAAGGTTGCAATTTCTTCATTCATAGCATTAACCCAATTTTGAGAATTTTTAGCCTGACTATAAGTACTTGGTTCATAATTAGTATTGATGGTAAAAGATTGAGATTCATCAGAATCATGATTTTTTCTGTGAGGAACATAAGAAACCACAAAGTCATTAAACTTAGATGGTCTTTCTATATTTCTATGATGATGATTAGAGTTATTTAGGTCTGTAGAGTTGTCATTTGAATGAACTGACTCTGCTATCATGTGTTGCATATTCTGAGAAAATGAAGGAGATATAGCAGGAATTAAGTCATGGTTAGAATCATGTTCTGAGTCTGAGGTTGGAGAAATATGATCAATATAATTGTTGGAATTATTATGTAAAGTAGGGGATCTAGGAGAAGTATCCAAGTCTGATCCCATATGATGTTCTGTTACTATTTCAGAAACATGATCAGAACCAAAATTAACCATATCAGGTTGCTTAGAAATTTCCTGAGTTTATCATTCTCTTTGTCAAAAGGAAAATAAGTTTCATAAAACACAACATCTCTAGACACAAAGATTTTCTTAGTTTCTAAATCAAACATCTTATAAGCTTTTTGCCCATAAGGGTAGCCAACAAACATGCATTTTCTAGCCCTTTTATCAAACTTGTCCCTTCCTTTTTCATTATTATAAGCATAAGCTAAACAACCAAAAACTCTTAGATTCTCATAAGAAGGTAATTTGTTAAATAATATCTCATATGGAGACTTCCATTTTAAAACCTTAGATGGCATTCTATTGATTAAATAGGTAGCAGCAAGTAAGCATTCACCCCAAAATCTCTTTGATAATTTTGCTTGAATTCTCAAGCATCTGGAAACTTCTAATAAGTGCTTATGCTTTCTTTCTACCCTACTATTTTGTTGAGGAACACCAGGAACACTTCTTTGATGATATATGCCTTTTTCTTTAAACATTTTCAAGCATAGATGATTTATAATTTCTGTACCATTATCTGTTCTAATAGCTTTAACTTTAGCACAAAATTGTGTCTCAACCAAAGCAAAGAAACCAGTGATACATGCTAGAACTTGCTCTTTGTTATTTATTAGATATGTCCATGTTATTCTACTATGATCATCTAATATGGTCGGAAAATATTTTGCACCTCCTATAAAAGGCACCCTATAAGGTCCCCATAAATCCATATGGATTAAATTAAAACACTTACTAGCTCTATTTGTGCTATTAAAGAAGGGCAACTTGTGAAATTTGGAAATAGAACAAACATGACAATTATATTCTTTCAAACCAGTACATTTACAATCAGCAATATGCATCATTTTTTATAAAGAAACATGACCAAGCCTAGCATGTATGATATCCAAATCTACTACATTTCTATATTTTCTGTCTACACTAGTAGAAGTTTTTGATGGTAAAACAGATCCACCAAAACAAACTATCTTATTTTTCTCTAAATCAATGGTTTTATTCTTCTTGCTACTAAAACAGAACATATTTTCTTGCTTCTGGCCATCACCAAGTAATTTTCCATTAGATTGGTCCTGAAACCAACATTTCTCATTATCAAAAATCACTTGAATTCCCATATGTTTAATAAGTTTCCCAATGGAAATAAGATTATATTTGAATCCTTCTACAAGAAGGACATTTTCAAGAATCATATGATCATTCAGAATAACATTTCCTATGGTATGAAATAACTTAAAGGTTCCATCTGGTAAGCCAACTCTTATAGGTTTAATTAAATTCCTTTTATTAACTAATAAATCACCATTAAAAGCCACATGATCTGAAGCACCACTATCAATTATCCACATATTTTTAGCATTTTCTTTTAAACTCTTATTATTAAAGGCAATTAAATCCATACCTGCACAGTTTACCACTGCTCCATAGTCTGTATCAGCAGTAGATTCCTCCTTGATTGCCTTTAAGACTTCTTGTTTAAGGGTACTCAAGATTGTAGGATTGATCACTGGTCAGCATTACCTCAGCATCATTTATTTGTACATTAAAAGGGCTATCATCCATATCAGCATTAATGTGAGTTGCAATCCTAGCTCCCTTATTGCCTCCATTCTTCTTCATTTCAACATACCACTCAGGGTATCCAACAATTTTGAAACAACTATCCCTTGTATGACCCTTTCCACCACAATGGTCACACTTTCTGTCATATTTATCCTTCTTCCAGTCCTTCTTGTTCTGTCCTCCTGAGTATGTTCTTGGACCTGATTTAACCATAGCATTCTTGTTATACCTTTGCACTGCCAAAGTAGTAGTACTCTCAGAAATTTCATTGTCTGCAGTCACTTCTTTTTGTGCCTCAATTTGGAGTGTAATAGAGTAGGCTTTGTTGATATTTGGTAATGGCTCTATAGATAGGATATTTGTGATTGTGTTGTCATATGCTTGATTCAATCCAAGCAAAAATTGCATCAATTTATCTTCAGACTCCAAATCATCCAATCTCTTTACAAAACTACAAGTGCATTTTGCCAATGCCCCACAAGTACACACTGGCATTTTTCTCAAACTTTGCAACTCATCCCACATGTTCTTGATCTTGCTATAATAACTCAAGATTGATAGATTTTCTTGTTAAGGCAGCTAATTCCTTCTTGAGCTGATATACCAGGGGTCCATTAGTTTGCCCAAATCTTTCATTGATGTCTCCCCAAAGTTCGAATGATGTTTGATCATCTGATTCGAAATCCTCAGCCAAGTCACTTTGCATAGAACTCAAGATCCAACTAGCCACCATAAAATCAGCTCTCTGCCAACGAGCATGGTCTTTGCTTGTTTCATCTAGTTCCTTTAATTTCCCAATAATAAAATCCAATTTATTCTTCGCAGTTAGGGCTCTTCTAATCACTTTCCTCCATCGATTGAAGTTTTTCCCATTGAAGACTTTGGCCACGAGAGAAGTGTTTGGATTATCTGAATTAGTAACACAAAGAGGATCTGCAAATGCCTCGTTTGTAATCCCAGAATTATCAGTTGATTGAACTGACATTTTGTAAATCAAGTAAAAATTGGAAGATTATCGATTGTAAAAAAAAAAACAATCTCAAATTGAGATCTGCTCCGATACCATGAAAATTAAGATAGAAAATAGAATGAATTGTTAAATTACTGTAGAAAGTCTTACATGCAAAGAGAGAAGAGAGCTCTATATATCGAGCTGAGAAGAAGCAGAGCAAAAAGAAAACTAAAGCCTAACCGCCTAAAACTAACAACTAATAACTAAAAGAATAAAAAATAAAATTAATTACGTAGTCCTATAAATAAATATAACAATATTATTTTTGTAATACTAAGAATATTATGAGACATTCTCTTGCAACATTTTCCGTCAATTTTTTGAAATCGACGGGAAAATTTGTCTTGATTCAATCCCTGACCAAGGTAGGGGTGTCTGATAAATCAGTCCCCCCACCACAAGAGGGGTCATGTTCCAGACATCCAACCTAAGGACAAAATCCATTTTGAAAAGGCCATAATTTTCTCATTACTTGTCGAAATTTAGCCTATATATGAGCTATTGTTGGAAAGTTATTGAAATCTACTTTCTAATGCAATTGAAATCGCATCAATATGAATTATATATCAAAAATTATGATTAAAATAGTGGATGAAGATCTACCTCCATAATCACTTTTTCGTCTCACAGTTTATGCGAAACTGCTTGGCAGCTAGTTTGTGGCAGTCATCATTTGCTTTCCTGAACTACTGAACTTCCCAACATGATGTTTCATCCTTTAGTTAGAACAAGAGTAATTAACAAATGAAATGAAAAATATAAAAGGCAAAAATATGGGCGTTAGTAAGTAAAACACGAGTTATGTTTAACAATTCCCTTTAATTTTTTACCAAATAGATGTAAAGGCCGCAATAATCAATATTACATGTATTCATGGTCGGGTAGTTTAGATCGGGCCAAATTAGGGTAAGTTTTGGTTTTCGAATCAAATTATTCAACAAGTCTTGTGTGCTGCTGACTTGTGACCAGACCATGTGGCCATTTACAAAAGTACAAAGTAACCCCTATAACACTAACTAGGTAAACCCCAAAATAATGAACAAGTAACCCTATAACAGTACTAGGTAACACTTGTAAAATTGACCAAGTAACCACTATAAAATTTACCGAGTAATCCTATAACACTCACAAGTATTCCTTGCCACACCGTGTGACCAACTACATATAAGAATTTGTGTAGATAATTTGGGCTGACTAATCGAAATTCGGGTATGAGTCCCTTTTGCCACCCAGTCCAACCACATAAAAATAGAGGTATTTTAAGAATATACTTTTAAAAAATGTATATATACAACTCTTAGGGCTATATATAAGAAGTCCGAAAATGAAATTTTGAGAAAAATTAAGTATATACTAATTATATCAATTTACCCATGATTTTTTCATAAAAATCTATTTTTTTTTTATCAAAATATATTTAATTCTTATATTTAATCGTAACATTTAACATTACACAATTTTCAATAATAAAATTACTGTACAAAATTACCATTTGGTATTTTGAGATACAAAATCATACAATTCCTGGTCAAGACTCAAGAGAGCCAAGTGTCAAAGTGTAAGGATTGAAGTTATGGAGAGTGAAAAAAGAGAGATGAGTGAATTGGCAACAATGGAGTTACAATTCTTCGAGAAAGAGGAAGTCGTGGAGCCCAAATCCCAGGAATTTTGGCCTTTTGGGTATTCCAATCTCCTTTTATTTAACAGAATTAGATAGATACGCCACTTGGGTAAATCTCCTATTGCCGACATCTTCTATATTTGATTAGTCATTGTTCTACATTTTGCTAACTAGGATTATTCTAGGATGTATGAATTTTATAGTTTCATTTGTTCAAGTGGGTGATACTCTTTTTGAATTGAAAGTATTTTTTAAGTCTATATATTACTCTGATCCTAAAGTTGCTTTGTTGTTAGCGAAGAAAACAAGATGATTAATAGTAATTTTCTCCCATAGGCTATTGTTTTTGTGTTTGTTTTTTTTGAAATTGGTGAAAGAGAGAGTTTCTAGGTGGTGTAGATTTTAGTGGACGGATCATCATAATTTAAAAGATAGGTTATAAATCAGGAGAATTTTCTTTAATTTAATCAAGGAAACTTTGTTGTTAATGTTGCTTCTGTGATTCTTGTCGACATCAGATTTTATTTTTAATTTATTATGTAGAATATTATTCTTTTGATTTGGTATAGAATTATAGAAAGTGGAAAAGAGGGGCGTTGGCTGTTGGGAATGGTAGCCATTCCATATTATTTTTAAAGTGTATACAGTTCTTGTGACAAACTGGCTTGTACATTTCATACCTATGTCCATATTAAATTTTATTCTATATTTCTTTCCAAGTATCCAGTGTATGCTGTCTGCCTGTACCCTGTAATATCACATGGCCTTGAAGTTGAAATTATTAGGTTTTTTAACATGAGATTGAGGAAGCATGAAAGGTATTGTATTCTTGTTCGTTGTGTATATATGTGTGTGGTTGCACCCGCCCGGCATATGTTTATGCATGCACTTATGTTTTCAGTGTCACTTGGTTTTGATGGGGTATTTTTGGGTCGATAGATTTTGGCTTAAATCTCTTGTACAATGTTTGTAGTGTGTTGTTTATATTCTGGTCATCGAGACCCTAAAATTTGGTGGGTTCAGATAATTTGTTGGTTGGGGTCGATGTTTGCCAGGCCTATCGTTTCTGTGAGTGGTGCCTTGGACTTATCAGTATGGAATTAACTTATAATCGTGGTAATTTTGCTTTTTAAATAAGCAAAAATTATCTATGTGGACGACCACACGGAATAATCACTTTGGTTCATGTAGCCGACCCCACTTATGGGAATAAGACTTTGATTGATTGAAAATAAGCAAAAATTTGCTAGGATAGGATCATTGATGAACTGGGTGTACCAAATTAGTACAAATTAATTTAGGTGCAAGGAATAACACCAACTTTAATGGTAGGTATGATTTGTAGCTTAAGTTATATTGGCGCTTGAGTTTAAGCTCCATCTCAACCTTTTTTTAAGGATAGATTATTCCTTGAAGTTTAATCTGTATAGTCACTTAAGTTAGATCGCACACCTATTTTTAGAGATGATGTTCTTCCTCACACACTAATTGATTTGTGCTGTCTGGTGCACCTAGCCCATAATTGGTGGTATCCTAGTTGATTTTTCGCATTAATAATTTTTTGTTGGTAATCTTTGGTTGATTGGTTAAGGAGAAGACAGGATCTGATGATACTATTTCTACTTAGCTTTCTGTTGTCTTTGAATATAAACGAATGAAGTCCATACTAAGGTAGTTGTGTAAAGCATTTGGTTTGTGAATGGCTTCAATTTTGGTCCATGTTTTAGGTGACCTTATTTTTTCTTTCTTTTTTGTTAATCTTTTAAGGGTAGGAGAGTGGTTTGGGTGCAATCTGACTTTTCAAATTGGAAATCTATTATCATATTGTAACTTTTTAAAGGAGTAGCTTTAGGAGATAATTTCTTAATGTAGATACTTGATATATGATTGGAAATAATGATTTTTATTATTTTAAAAAAGACTTGTTTGCTTATAGTTTTATTTTGGACATGTTACTTATAGTTTGCTGAGTATATAATATGAGTTTGTTGGGACAACTGAAAACATTCAGGGAACTTTTACTTATAAAACCATTATTAGTACTTAGTAGGATTGCTTAATTTGGTATATATAATTAGTTGCATCACATTGAGCCTTCAACTTGCTGAAATGATTTTAAGTCTTTCTTGAGATTGCTAACTTTTACTTTACACGATTGCTAACTTTTACTTTACACTGTGTTTATCCTATAAGGTATCCGAGAAACAAAATGTTGATTAATTATAATTTTTTTATGTTTAGAGTTGTGTTTTTAACTTAAAACACAAAATTAAGTACATTACATGTTTCCTTGTAGTGCTTTTAGCTTAAAACTCAAAATTAAGGAAATTACATGTTTCCTAGTGGTTATGCCAATAGTATTTACATTTTAAGCAATTTAAAAATTGTATTCTGTAGTAGAAACTGAGAACATTGTTCCTTGAATGAAATGGGTATTTAGATGACGAAACTACATCCTAATACTATTCTAAGTATTAGTGACTACATATATGATTCTCTTTCGAATTGCCATAATTTGCATCAACAACTAGAACGCATTGACTTGTGCCAATGTATCATATTTCTATATTCAAGGCTATCTGTATATTACATTAAGCAATCTGTTGTGGAGGGATAGTGCATTAATGCTGTTATTCTTTGTTCCCTGAAATTATCTTCTTGGGGTACTTCTTGTTTTATTGCCGTTATATTTCTTGTTACATCATTATATTTTTTCCTTGAAATCTTTCTTGTTTTACTGCTGTTATATTTTGTGTTGCGTGAAATTATATTTCTTTTTGCCTCAGTATATTTTTCCTGTGCAAGGAATAGGATAGCTACTTTTTTGGAACATATACATTTTATGCCAAACAGTAGCATATAAGTATACTTTCCTTGTTCTTATGGTATTCTTGCTCAAATGTTACACACAATATTAAGATTCGGAATTTTCTCAACTTTCACCAATTTTTTTGTTTTTGTTTTGTTTGTTATGAATTACTGTACATTATTTTTTGTTGAGCTGAAGTTGGTGCATGTGATTATCAGAACTTTACAATTCTGTGCTCACAAGCTTACTTCAAAAGCTTCAATTATTTGGAATGCTTCTTAGGTTGATCTTCTTGGTTCTTGTTATTGTAGGTTTTAAGATCACACCAGAATCTTTCATCTAGATTCACCATTTTGAGTTGGGATTGGGTTTGATTATGATTACTAATGGCTCGTATCCCTTTATTGGATCTTGAATGCATGAGACATAAATTACATACCTTTCTTAAGGATATCTCGCAGGTATGTGTTTAGACTTTAGAGTGACTACTCATTTTCTTTTTCTTTATCTTGTTTATTCATTCATATATAAAGGATCATGATGCTAAATTGCTAATTGTGCTTGCAAGTGCTTAGACAGAGATCGGAATCAATGTTGCCTCCTAACTAATTAAAGTAGCTGTTTTATGTGTTATTAATTTTTTTGATAGGTTTCATACCAAATCTGTCTCAAAATTTAGGAAAAATGATAAAGTGAGGATAAAGGGTTGGTTATTTTAACCTTATTTTTTCTCATATATATAAGAAAAATAAGTTTAGTTAAGTTCAGAAAAATTCAGATTAAGTCTAATAAGGTCATATAACAAAATTAAGCAAAAGTAAGGTGAACATGTAACTTGATTGAGTAGTGGAATTCTCCTATATTGCTTTGGATATTCTTTCTGTTGCAAAATGGTTTATGCTCACTAATGGGTTGTAATGGAGGAACTGAAAATTCATTGGAAATGCTGTTTAGGATAGTTGGTTTTCAATATTAGGAAGTAAAAATGGAGGAAGTTGTAATTCATGTGAAATGGAACTTCTCACAAAATATAGTAAACAAATTATGTAGTCCCTTCTTGGTCCTTTAAGTTTGTGGGAATTTAAAATCCCTCTATAGCCGATCAAACATGCTATGAGGAAAATAACTTCCCATGATTTCAAAATTTCTATAGGAATTTAAATCCCATATAATCCAAAGTTCCAAACAAGTACATATAGTGAATTGAGATCAATGTTGTAATTTTGTAAATGTAGAAAGTACTAAAATATTTAGGACATTCTTAAAGGGAATAATAGGCAAGCGAGTTTTGCCTCCAACGTCTAGGATCATTTGATAGAATGTAAATCAAAGGTTTCTGTATAAAATAAAATCTCTTTTAATAGAGTTAATTAGAGTCTCTATTGTGTATAATAAAATTCAAATTCTAATTAGTCTATGCAATATTGGGTGTATACGAAACATAATATTAATGTGAGAGTATTTAGATATACATGATACAATTATATTCCCTTTGCTCCATTTTTTTTTTGCAAAACACCCTTTTGGAGCGAATTTTAACGAAAATATTTGTGTGCAAATAAGCCAATTTAGTGTTATAATTTTAACAATAATATCTTAGTTTACTTCTTGCTTGTATTAATGATTTAATTAATTTTTCATTTACATGTTCAAATCTCTTCCTTAAAATGCGTTTAAAAGGGGTATATTGCGAGTAAAATGGAGCGGAGTAAGTATATTATTGTTTAATTAGTTTCAGATATAAAAATAATTTGATGAATTAAATTATATGGTTGATGAAAATTTACGTCCATTTGGCTTTCTTTTCCTTAAAGAAATGTGAGTTTTAGATACGTGATATTTAAATTAGTATAATGACATGAACATTTAAATTATTATTTTCGAAATAAATATAATATAGTACCTCCATTTCAAATTAAATGCAATAAATCATTTTTTACGTAGTGTAAGAGATTTAAGGGTGTAAACAAGCTAATTAATCGGAATAAATAAAAGCAAGAATGAGATTATAGGTTACTTGTCTTAAAATTATTTTGATTAATTTGCTCGATTACACCCTTAAATATCTTCCTTAAAATGCGTGAAGAGTGGTTTGTTGCATTTAATTTGAAACAGAGGAAGTATTACAGTTGAAAGGATTTTGTTTTCCTAAAAGAAGCATAGATTAAAGAACACTAAAATTTCTAAAAGATGATCGATTTAATAAAAGGCAAAATAATGAAATTGATAAAAGTGAAGATGAAAAGTAAATGATTATGCATTAGTGATGAATAAATTAGATTTAGAATATTAGATTTTTTTCCCTTCATTTTTTACTTATTTAAGTTACTTGTCTAGTCTCTTGTAGATACATATGTCAATATGTCATAGGTTTTTATAAAGATAGAAACATTTAAACGGGGTCAATCCAATGGTAAAAGCATTCATTGTAAAGTCGAGGTAGGGAGTTGAAATCATGGTGAACACATGTTTTTAATGTATTTTGGTTGATATGTTATAGGTGATGTGTGCCATGTCATCGCTACAGTAGAGTTACATGTGTCGAGTTAATGTAAAGGGAGCCACATGGTGGATTGCAAGCATTCCCCTTGAGGTTTTATCCTTAGATGCAACAAAGGGGTGTTATTTATGAGTTATAAAATATTCATTTCTTGCATCTAGCTTGGAGGTAGTAGTATTGATATTCTAGGCCCGAGGGAGCACAAATGTGAGAAAGGTCATTAGTGGCTAGTTGATTAGTGTAATTCTTTGGAAGTTTGCAGCATATCTTCTCGTAGGAGAAAGGGTAAGGTATATCAAGTGAGTCAAAAGTAAGGGATGGGAGGTGCTCAACTTATATGATGGAATGATGATTGGTTCTTCAAGACAAGCTAGATTTGTTTTGATCTGTTTTGGGGTTGATTTTCTAATTATTTTTTTCCATGAACTTTCATTATACTATAGCTAGGTAGAATCTCGAAGAGAGATGAAGGTGATGATTGTATATTGATTGAATGAAAATTACACAAACTAAGATAATACTTTCTCTGTTCCCTATTACTCGCAACATTGTCTTTTCGCACACATTTTTAGGAATATATTTGAGCACATAAACGAGCTAATTTAGTTAAACAATCTAAGTGCCATTAGCTTATAGTTTGGCTTTTGCTTGTGTCAAAATTATTTTAATTAATTTGCTAGTTTACGTGCTCAAACTTCTTTAAAATGCGTGCCAAAGAAGTATTTTGCGCGTAATATGTAGCGGAGGAAGTATAAATATTCAAGAGGTTTGGTTCTCTTTTACTAATTGCTAAAACACTTCACAAATAATATGAGGATTTTTTCACTCTATATTTCCCCATATTTATAGGATTCATATCCCCTCTATCTCACTCCTTAATCCTTATAGCAGAATTATACCACATTTTGTACAATACCTTTCCCTAGAGAAGCCAATTCATTGCGTATATTTGAAACAATCTTTTGATAAAATTGTTTGAACCTCCATTGTACGATTTGGTTTTGGATTAGGTTTGGTATAATAATTTTGATTTCAAATCTCTAATCTATTGTTGCATAGTCCTCCGTTCAATTTCTTGGTGTGGAAGAAAATGATACAACTCAATGAAAACAAATTTTCCAACAAAATAGAAATATGTTTGACTTTTCATAAAGAAAATTCTTCTAAAAGTTCTTATTGCCTAATCCCTACATAAACTAAATAAATAAATTGCTCGAGGAAACTCCTAGATGATGCAAGCATACCTCTAATCTAAGTTAAAAAATCTTCCTTTTGTCCTTATCTTTATGCCCATTGATGTAGTTGAGCAAACTTGTGTCACTCCATGTACCAAGACAACTTCCCTCTTCACTCCACACCTGTTGAAAACACTCATCTTAAGGGAACATTTGAAAGTAAGTTTCATGCTTCTCTATTAAAGGATAATCATTGCATAGTGATAACCATAATTGGCTTTGCAACAAATGTTTAGTAATATAGTACGGGTATAATGAGCTTCTGGTCATGGAAAAGATTCTTTTGGATGTTTTATGTCTCCATCCATAGGCTTCATGACTAGAAAGAGATAAAATGGTATTAGAAGATTCCCTGGGAGGTGTACTATGTTTTATCTTGCTTTGTTTTGCTTATACTTTAAAAGGCCTTATTGAAGCTGAATATAAATGATGCAAAGCATAATTAGGATGTTATCCCTTTTCTATTACTATCTCCGTAGCGAGTATTGCGATACGGACTCCTAGGTAAAAAATGGATTTAAAGAGAAAGATAGAGTGAAAAATGCATTGTTAGTTGAGCCCACAACAAAAGTAAAGTTAAAAAAATATAAAAGGTTACACGGTTAATTTTTTCACTGAATATAGTAAAAAAAATTGTTGCAAATATTGTGTTGCAGCCTAAAATAGAAAAGTTGCAAGTATTGTGAATTTGCGATACAGAGGTAGTAGATCAGAAGGATTGAAAAGGCCCTCAGGGAAGAGGCTAAGGGTGCATTTGATTCGTCTGAAATTTTCTGATATGATCTCATCTTAACTTTTTTGACCTGATCTGAAATTCTTCTGATTGTAGTTATTTTTATAGTTATTATTTTTTTATCTGATTTGAACTTTTCTGATATGATCTGAATTTTTCTGAACTAATCCGATATGATGTTTTCTAATATAAGCATCAGAGTGCTTAAATAAGTTGAGTGTTGGCTATTCAGTCATGAAGGTATATGCTTTCATAGAGGTAAGCACGAGTGGAGGAGTCCTGGTTAATAGAGATATAAGAAAGGAGAGACTAGCAAAAAAGAGGTGAACATTAAATGTTGGCTATTAAGTCCAGAAATGTTGTCTTTATATTTTGAAGCTTGTAGTAGAGCCTATAAGACCTTACATTGAATAGGAAGTCTAAAGTGGGGAAAAAATGATTTGGATAACATGTATGTATCATCTTTAAGAGCAACATTATTTACGTGAAATCAAAGTATCCGAGATAAATTGTAACTTCAGCCTTTTTGTTGCACAAGAGAGGTAAAGGAAAATTTTGTGCAAGATGGAATTTGCAGAAGTTATAGAACTAGTGAAATATTAGTATTCTAATAGTTGTATGGAAAGATATATGGGGTCAGGTGATATAGATAGATTTAGTTGTGAGATTGGAAAGAGAAACATTCATCTTTAAGAGCCATTTAGCTATAGCCAAGGAGATCAATAGTTGAAGGCACTTACTCTTCTATTTGCAAGGAGTAAAAACTTTGGGTGTTTGCATCACATAATAGCTTATACATAATGGGTTCGGGAGTTACCACTTACCAGTCCAAAACCCCATATTCTAGTACATGTTGACATTAATTATATCCGTACCGGTTCTTGTTGACACGCTATGATTGAATTTTTCTTTCTGTTATGTTCATGGGTTTTTTTTCACAATGACCCCTGTCATGGTAAGGAAGTTGGATATGGGCATAAAAGAAAAAGAGAAGAGTTATTAATTGAAGCATTCAAGTACAAACCTCGTACAGAAAAGAATGTGTGAGTGTGTATGTTTTCTTATCTTTAAAATTTGATTAAAGAAAGAAAATAATTGTTCTTTTAAATTATTAGATCATTTCTTATTTCGGTTTGAGTTTATTCGAGTTTCAAAAGGTATTTTTGTTCAAGCAATTTGAGTTTCAGATTGCCCGATACAGGTATGTGGCAGCCGGTGGGTTCAGGTTATTTCAATTATCGAATTTAGCAATTGTTCGGATTATACCACATTAGATCGGATTTATGTCAGATCAAGAAGTTTGATATTATTTTGAATGTAGGGTAGGTTAGGTGTCGGGCCGTCTTGGGTCGAGGCTTCAGTAGTTGTTTTAGGTCATGCTTGTATGCTGCACCAAGCCACCAACCATTCAGTCAATTTTTTCAAACATTAAATAGGAAAATTTGCAAAGGAGTAGTATTAAAGAAAAGGATGGCTAGATTTCAATCAAGCATACTCTCACTCTGAGTATTACTACCCTTTTCTTTGTTTTAATGATCATGGATAAAAGATTGAAGAATTTCTTACACTTGTCTATTATCTTTGAGACGATTATGGTTTATATTGAGTTTGACAACTTTGGTTTCTGCCCTCTGATGCTGTTGTCTTAAAGTTTCTTTAGGGTATATGTTGGAAGTAGTTCTTTCTAAAATTCAGTAGTTGAGGTAGCCTTTTAGCCACAAGATAATGGATGGAGAGTTTTTTTTTTCTTTTTCTTTTTTTCATGGGTTGCGTTCTTCTACACCTCCATTTACCTAAAAAATAATACTAAAAAATATGTGCATGTTATATTCACTGCTTGTGTTTGTTTATGGCTTGACTTAATTTTAGATATTTGTTTTTGCTGGAAAATGGTCCATTTCAGTTCCTTTCTTGTATCTCATGCACCCTTTGTTCTTCTAAAAGCTTTTGCACTGCCCCCCACCCCCCCCGGCCCCGCCCCGCCGGAGGCTTTAAGGGAATGTCAATGCAATTTTGAATTATTTTTCTGGTTTTGTAATTCTCTGGAGTTATTTCATTTTTCTTTCTATTTGTTGGGTTTTTATGTCTTGGTATTTCCAGGATTCATATTTAAGTATCTATTGCATGGTTAACACTGTTCATTTTTTGCTCTTTTTTTTTTTTTGGCCACATTGTCTTTGAGAATTAGTGATTTTTTATTATCCAGAAAGTTGTGTAAGTGCTCATGAAGTCATGATATATTTGGAAATAGGTAGAATTATGCTCACAAACTCTCTTATTCGCATCAAGAATTCAAGACTCAAGAGGGGAATGTATGTCTGAACAAACATCCTTGTCCTTCTCATAAATGGCTGAAGTAGCTACACAAGAACTTATAGTCAACTAAATGTAACAGATGGGTAAGTTTGGTGGAAAATGGTGTAAATTCTTCATTTTTACTTCATCATCCCCTCCAATTTCACACCATGTTTTTTCCCTCGTTTCACTTGCAAAAAAGAAAGCAGGAGGTAGTCCATTCGTTCCAACCAAAATGTGCAATTCACGGATGTGTTTGGTGGTTGGCCATGCCTGATAACATAAAAGTTGTTGTGCATACCATCTCCTTATATGATAGTCACAGCTTTTGTTTTTCTGCTTATGTAGTAGTTAGTGTATAAAAACAAAGGCCTCAGATGATAAATGCCCCCCTTTTTTAGTGCAAAATTTTCTCCATTTTTATCTATTTTTATTTGAATCATCAGATAAAAACTGAGGAGTTTTCTTTCATTATTCAATTATTTTTTAACTTAGTTTTAAAAGGCGCAAGGCGAAAATGGTCCCTGGAGCCTAGGCGCAAGGTGGAAGGGGAAGGCGCGAACCTTTTGTAGACAAGGCGCATGTATTTAATTATTTATTTCAAACTATTTTTTTCTTTGATTGTATTTAATTATAATTAAAAAGACCCCTAATAATTTTAGTAATGATATATGTAAACCTAAGGTAGACTCAAATTAAGAAAAAATCAACAATTATTCAATTTATAACTTAAATCTAAGCTAGTTTCCTCAAGGCGCAAAGGCGCGCCTTACTAGAGGCACTCTAAGAGTCTAAGGCGCATAAGGCTCGCCTTTCATACGTGGTTGGCTGGTTGAGCCTCGCCTGACTAAAGCGCATTTCCTAGAGCCTGGGAGTGAGACACGCTTTTTAAAAATAAGATTGTTAACAGCAGTAAACACATCTATTCCTCCCCCTTGCACTTCGTAATTCATTTTAGACGTCAATTTAAAAAAACCTTTTCATCTTTACTCACTTTAACTTTCACATATAAATCCTATTGCATAAAATATGAACCTTAATTCTATGGCTTCAACCTCCTAACCCTCATTTTATTTTTACATTTAGCCTGGTTACATATAATCTCTCTTCCTCTCTAGGCTCAAGTCAAGAAATTTGATTCATTCCAAATATTTTAATTTGATGTGGTTAGCTAATATAAAGGTTAGAGTGGCATGGAATCAATTAAATAGTATTAAAAAATGAGGCACAACAATGTTGGTGTAATTGACACTATGACATCCAACTATATTACGAGGAAATTGTATTTGATGTTTGATATTGCCATCGTCTTTTGATATTTAATCCTATATGTGTAGGTACATTTTTACTGTTCTTTTTTTTTTTGGTGTTAATTTTGTAAACCTTTTTTTGTTGGGTTAATTTTCATTAAAGTCAAAGTTAAACAATTTTGCAAATATTAATAACTAAATATAGTACAAGTTTTCAACTCTTATTGAAGCCAATTCTTATTTTTTGAAAGGAAATCAATTTTTATTATAGAAGGATTTTTTAATTTGTTTATTATGTATTTAGTGATTGGTCTTTACTGATATTAATTAGGTTTTGTGCTGTCATTTTTGAAAAAAATTAGGTTATATGTAGTAATAATTAGCATCGTAGATACTAATTTACAGTAATGCATAGAAATCACTAATTTTTTGATTTTTTTATTTGTTTAGTTTGAGCAGATTCAAAGTACAATAATTTTTAACATGATCAATTTCTACATGCAACCTTAATATTAGAAGGACTGCAACTAACAGCTATGTTTATATACTCCCTCCGTAACATAATTCTGGCAACAAGTTATTTTTCACGCATTTCAAGGAAGCAATTTAAGGGTGTAAACGAACAAATTAATCAAAATGGTTTTAATACAAGTAAGATTGAGATCATAAATTACTAATCTTAAATTTTTTTTTGATCAATTTATTCGTTTACACACTTAAATCGCTTCCTTGAAATGCGTGAAAAAAAAAAATCTTGTTGCCAGAATTATGATACGGAGGGAGTACTTATTTTGAAAACAAATTCACACATCATATAACCCCCTCATTATCACTAACAGCTATGTTTATATACTAATTTCTCTTATCCTTTGATTTTCTAACCCCCTCATTATCACTAACAGCTATGTTTATATACTAATTTCTCTTATCCTTTGATTTTCTAACCCCCTCATTATCAACGAATATCATACGCCATGTTCTATTTAAGTTCCTTGTGCCATTTCTTGCTAGAAGAAATTCAAAATCATTATAACATAGAAAGTTGCACCTCATTTGAAATTAATTAATGCAAAACTTGAGAAAAAAAATTGCTATGTTATTCAGAAGTCTTAAATTTATGTTTTCTTATTTATTAAATTTTATAAAGATATGGTCGGAATCAAAGATATTTGTACATCTTGAAGCATGCTATCTTGTCAATTTCAGGCTAGTGAAATTAGTAAATACTTCTTTTCGCATTATTATACAATTTTGTTCTCTATTTGGAACTACTTCAGTTGCAATTATTAAGTATCCCAAGTATTGATTTTCTATAACCCATAATTCCTGTATAGAATAGTTTTAGTGTGGAGTGATTTTTTCTTTCTACTTTTCCTCTAAAGTTGGGGCCAACACCCATCTCTCTATTTTTTCAATCTTCTCGACCCTTTATGTTGCTGTATTCCATATATGTAAAACTTCCAGAATAAAGAAACAAAAGATAGGCTAGAATCGGTGAATTATAGACCACTTCAAATCTTCGTTTCCATTTAAGAAATGGTGTGAGTATTAAGTTGTTAAATAAAGTATCTGATTTTCTTATTGTTAATATTTAGTCTTAACCTAGTCAAATGAATTGAGATATGAAGAAACTAAAAGGCAATTAAGATCTTGAAGGTGGTAAATTTTAGGTTAAAACTCTTTAAATGTTTGTGGTGATTTTATGTGGTCTTGTACTCTTGTTCTACCTTGCTAGATACCTATGTTACTTCAACACTTTAATTTACCTTAAAAAATGTGTTTGCTCGTGTTGTGTTAGGACACGTTAAAATACTTGGATACTTACAACATTTTTCTTAAATTAGCGGAGTCGGACACTTGGACACCCAGATCCGAATAGACACTTTATCCGTGTCTAAGTAACATAGCTGGATACCGTGGTCATTAGAATCATTAAATATATTTTTCCATATAATTTATTTTGAGTGCTTCTCCATGTAATTAATGCAAGCATGAATTATCTTGTCTATCAATGCAGGAGAAAGCTGAGATCATATAAATCATATGGAATTGGATCATCTTAGATTTTGAGGTACTTTTCCTCTTCAGACCTCAGAAGCATCTGCTACCAATAAATTTTGAATAATTTGATGTTTATGTGAAATTTGCGTTGTTCTTGGAATGCTTGTCTGCTGTTTGTGGTTATAGAATTTTATTGTGATGAACTTCAGTTCTAGATTATTATGCTCTTTGTATCTTATTCCTTGATCATTCAAGTTAGGGAAACTAGAAACTAGTTCATAATTTATCCCTAGATTTCCAGGCAAGTGTTGATCATCTAAAAATCAAAGGGCAATGCTTTTTTCTAGGTGGAGAATCAAGTTATCTGATTTATAATGTTATCCTTTACCTATGCTGCAATCTCTGTAGACATAGTTAACCAGAGTGCCAGACCCTTAAATGCTGCTAAAAGGTGCAAGAAAATTATATAAAAGGTGAAGCAAGGGCAGGTAGCAGTTTAGAGTTTAGACTAATGTCACAGCTTGGTTTTTTAAGGGCTTCAGCTTTCAGGCCCCACTAAGGCTTTCTACTTAGAATTTTCAATTTCTAATTTTGAGGTGCTTTGTAAATCCAAATTGGTTAAGTTTATTTCAAATAGTGTTCTGTTGAAGAGATCTTAGCAGAAATGCTTGCTGCAAATCAACTATCTAATATTTCTTATAAAAATAAAAATCAACTTAAAAGTTGTAAGAGCATTCCCACTAACAGGAGAAACATTTTCGGATAGAGTCAAATACCAGCTGTTTAAGACCTAGCCAATCGAATTTTTTCTCTGAATACCTCTTCATCTTCGATGTTTAAGAGGCTGGCATCTCTGATTTCTCAGTTAGTTTTTGAAGATTTAATTTGACTACCGTATCAGCAAACATCTTTGTTTCTTCTGCTGTGTTCCCTTCTGGTATGTCTACAGTGTAGGATTCCAAGACAATGGTGTAAACTCTCTCCTTATGACTGATTTCATTCACCGAGGTAACAGAACAGTAATTTTTAAGCCTGTGTTCACCTGCTAGGACCTTAAAGCTTAATATGCGTCTCTGATCGTCAAGCATCTCTAATCTTTCAGTGCTCCTCTCCGCTGGAAGCCCTGAGATTACTGTAACATCCCTCACACTACCCACCCCTCCATCACCTCTCATTGTGCAACTCTTGATAAAATGCTTGTAAGTTTGAGGGTTATCAAAGGCTCGGACATACTGCCAAACTACATTTGCTGGAGCATTTATGCGCTGGATTATTAAAGATGTGCATTTGTTTGGAATTAATTCAGTTATGTGGCATGTGTTGATGACATCAGCTAGCTTTCTGTACTCCTCTGATGTAAGACTTTGGAAAGTGACGGGGTTTTGATCCATGAATTGGAGTCTGTTAATATTTAGCTAATGGTTGAGATAATCAGTGTGACAGAAGATCTTGTTTTAGGAAAAAGGGGGGAGAGAGAGGCAAAATATTGAAAATGCTGTAGCAAGAAAGATGGAAGTGGATTTAGCATCCTTCATTTAACAGAAGGGTTTATCTATTTATTGGCATTTTCTCTTGCAGTGCTTGGGGGGAATGGTTGTTTGACTTTTCTGGATGAGTTTCTTATTTATCTATCTGAAGAAAAGATGCTATTTTTGTTTATTGGACAGCCCATTGCTCTTAAGAAACTACTTAGTCGAAAATAGTAACTCGTTAAACAGGCAAAGCTCTTAGTCGCCTGACGATTTACTGCCTTTAGTCATGCAGTCAAACCATGTGTTATACATTGCCGACATGAATTTTAAAATGATAATGGTTCTCGCAATCAGATTTTGTGTTGCCATGCTTTCTCGTCCATTCTTAATTTACTGAAATTCCCATGCTTCTTTTAAGAGAAAGAAAATAGAACTACCTATAATTTTTAACATTCATGCCTATTATTTGTACATTGTTTAGGAATTTTATAATTAAATGTTCCATGGGTAAAAGGTTATACGGAGTTACGGGCTATTTTTTTCCTGTGTAGTAAGACATTGATAGCCCAAGTTATTATGATGAAACATATGGATATAAAAAATGGGATGTTTCATCTATGGTTGTCGAAAAAATGACCACTGAAATCAAAATAATCTAGACTGTCGATCTTGGTAATTAGATTTGACTTTTTAAATAAAAATTAAACATTTTTAAATTGTTTTTTGTAATATTAATTCATTTTAAATATTTTTGGATTTATCTAAATTAATTTTAGATTTTTAATTTAATTTTTAAATTATCAAAATCTAAAATTAATTTAGGTAAATCCAAAAATATTAAAAATGAATTAATATTACAAAAAAAATAAATTTAAATGTATATTTTTATTTAAAATAAAAGTCAAATCTAATTACCAAAATCAACTTAATTAACATAGATAATTAACGGTCTAGATTTACTTAACTTCGGTGGTCGTTTTTTCAACGATCATAGAAAAATTTTCATAAAAAATGTTATATGTTTGGTGTCTCTTGTGCTAAAAAAGTGATGCCTTCTCATTTCTTAAAAGTGTGGTACCATTATACTATTTTGTTTTTATTGAATTAATCTGAGCTAATTTATTGTTAGAGGAGTAATAGTTTTGAACCCAAGTAATAATATAATAGTTTTTTTATTTATGATTATAATTATTGTAGTCTGTTTTATTGTTATCGCTAGAAGTATAATCATTGCCAGCGAGTCAGTCCAAAAATTCGTTGCTGAATAATAAGTTAGAGTTGCAGTTTATGTGACACTGTAATTATGTGAGTCATACCAACTTGTATCCTGCAGGTATTAGTCCTTTATATGCTTTGTTTGAGCCATTGTAGCCTATATGTAAATGCAGTTTTTGTGATGAAAAAAGCCAGCACAGAAAGTTAAAAATCTGATGCACGTTAGCTGATAGATTGCATCTCAGCCTGAATACTAAGCAAATGTAATATTATAAATATATTGCAAAATACCAGTCTTCATACAGTTAAGCTTGGTTTAAAAAAGATTTAGTTCGGGTGTCGGGTTGATGCCTAATAAACTTAGAAAATCTATACATGTGTTTCTGTGACATTGTGCACTAAATCTGTAGTGGTTCATGTGATTACAACCCTTGCCAGTAATTAATTTGTGGATAATCAGGATCAGTAGTAAACTATTTCTTTTATTCTGCCAATATCTGTTTTTGGCTAGTTGCTATTTTTATAGTTTACTGAGTCTAAAAAATGAAATAGAGCTATTTTGCATCACTTTGGGTTTTTGCTACTAATACCTTTCCTGGAGATATTTTACTAGTCATATCTTGTTCAGTGGTTAGTTTCAATTATCAATATTGTCAAATTTCTATATCATTTTACCCCACAAGGCTACTTGCTACTTTCAGAGTTGTTTTGACTTACAATCGTATGATTGACATAGCTATATGTTAGTGTTTTACTGGGTGCCTGGGTGGTGTAAGCCTGATTACTATTAATGGAATGAAGAAACTGTTATATGTGTGTACTATCAAGGGTTAGTATGATAAGGTCATTTCATGATTTAGCATCTCTTGTGGTGCTCAAAGAGTCTTTTAAAACATATAACATGATCTCTACTTGTAAAGTTATAATTATTAAATAATGCATATATTCATCATTAAAAGCCGGAATAATATACATATCATAAGCCCACTAGAGTCTTTTGACATATATAGTAATGGGACAGCTTCACTGTCATGCAATTTGGTACTAAAAGTGTCAAATTTTACCAAATCAAGGTTGGTACTTTTACACAGTTTGACTGTCTCTGCTTACATAAATCTGATCAAAGGGTTCCATTATTTATGCTATTAATTTAAAAGCTCTTCTTTTTTTACTAATGAGTTTTGGACAATCAGCTCTATGCTTAGAACTGGTATATGCTTGTATGAGTTTTAAACAACCAAAAATGAGCAACTTGTGTATAATGAAAATTGTCTTATACTCTTCAATTGATGGACTTGTTATGCCTTACTGCTAGTTGAGATTAAGTATATACCTCTTTTTCATTCTGATTTCTCATCTATTCACGCTTTCTATTTTGTTATTAACTTTGATACTTGTTTATTATGCTTATTATTATTTTTTTTTTTATAAAACAAGCTTATTACTCATTATCATACTTTTTCATTTCTTTACTGAGATGATATTTTGTTATATAGCATTACTTGCTTTAAATAAAACATAGGAAAGGGAGGGTATCAATAACTTGGTATCCTTCCATGTCACCTGTGGGATGCCATGTTACTCGCTTGGACCACACATAGGGCATATCAATCATGTTGTAGACTTAAAATGATTGGAGAACAAACTATTGGGGACAATGAAAGTGTTAATGGCATCCAAAATGTATTATGGGCGAAGAATATTATATTAATTTCTTTGGTTTCTCAAGATTCACAAACTTTAAATCGGCCCTGTTTGAAGAATGAAGATTAACTGAAACTTTTGGCTAAAATGGGTGTCTTCAGGTAAAAATAATTAATCCCAAAAAACGCTCAACTTTTTTCCGCTGACCACTATAATCTGCAATATGGATACATTACTTGATTGCCGTACCTCATATCAGAAATGTACCAGTATCGAAAGGACAGTTGAGATACTTTACTTAATACATTACCATACTATTTGTTTTCTATTTTTCAAATTTGTTGTTTCCTACTTAATACAATACCACACTCACAATTTTTTGCTTTTCAAATTTGTGGTTTTTCGTCCCTATATTTGTTCCCCCCTTTTTATATCCTATCCCTGACTCAACGCAACCTAGATTGTAATTTCATTTCCTATATAAAGCCGCCCACAATGTTGTGTTCTAGTAGGAGTAGTGCCTTGTGATACTTTTATTTAGGCTTTTCTGTATCCTTGACTAAACATCAACCATTTTTATTGAATGTTATGCATAGAACTGTATCGTATTATGAAGATCTATGTACGGTAAGCTGTATCTTGCTGTATCTGACACTGGATGAGAATACTTTTGTAAGCTGATTGGATATACTTCATACTCAAAAAATGAAAATTATGAGATAAAGACGAGGAAGTATATATTGTTAAAATTTTGACACTTCTTACAGAACTTTGATTTTCTTTCTACTCTGCTTTATCTAACTTTGAATGCTAGATTTACTCACAAATTTGGACAAGTCATCAATAATCAAATACAAAATAACATGTATAACACCGCCTAATTGATTTTTAATCTTTGTAATACTAATATAAATGTTTCCTTGCCAAATAGGTATTTAATTGTCCATACCCCATAGGGCTTTTCTATCATGCTTCCTTGTTGTGGTCCCTCTTTTATTGTCAGTAGATAATGTTAAATTATTATTACTGTTATTACCCCCTACTAATTCTACTAATAAAAATTTCTTGGTTTTGCAAAACGAGACATTACAGAGAGTTCGTGATCCAAATAAGTATTTTGGTGATCTTTGAAAAGTTTTCTTATTAAATAATTTTTTAGCAAATAATGACCTTGTTACTTTGTAATTGCCTTCCAATTAAATTACTATCATGTGCTAGCACTTTGTCACTTTGATGCCATACATCTGGAATCTATATCCTATTCTATTTTAGTTTATCATCTAAAAGAATACTTTTTTATTCTCCACACTCCGCTCTAAAAAGCAAAGAAAGGAAATAAGATAAAAGGGTTTCTTCAGAATGAAATTACTGAATATTTTTTTTTTTTTTTGAAAATGTATTGTGTCATCTAACCTGTAGCCATCAGTGGTTAAATTTAGAAATGCATTCCTAGTTACTCAGACTTTTTATTTCATCCCTAGTACTTATATCAGATCCTTATCACCTGGACATGGGTAGGTGACTCAGTGACTCACATATCTTCGTATCTTACTTCGGGCCAAGCTTATGGAATTTTACAATATACTCTAGTTGAACATAGGCAAACATAGAAGCATGGGCCGTAAATGAAGGTAAGATACTATCCGTTACCACAAAGAAATCTTGTTAAAAAAATGAACTAAAGATCTATCGCTTTTCTTTGAACAAATGACCTGAAAATCTCTTTGAACAATGACCTGAAGATCTATCACTTCTCTTTGAGCAAATGTCCCATGAAAAAATGCTTGCTAAAGCAATTTGTTGGACTATATCACCTTGTTTGACAGTAGTAGAGAATTTCTACCAATAAACAATGTAAGAATAATTTCTTTTCTAGTATTTGAATAGGCAGTTCTAAACTATCCAATTACCCTTGATCTTTAAACTATCAATAAAAGAATTCATTTTATGTAGGTGGCTGAAGAAATAGTAACAATTGAAATGGGCACATGACACCAAGAAACTTTTTGTTTTGAGAGCATGGGAAGGAGATAGACTTTAGGATGCCCTAAAATTTAGCTAGCCTTTTTTTCTCCCAATTGGAGTATTCCTCCGTGAATAACTTCCATGAATTTATGTTTGTTTACATAATTAACTTTCTCTTTCTCTTTCAATTTCTTCTATTTTTTCGGGAGGAAATTGTTCTAGATGCTGGTATGTAACATATTCTGACACAGAAATATGCTCAAAGATGAGAACATTTGATTGTAAAATGTCAATTTAAGAAATTCTATGGAATGAAATAAAATGTGTTCCAAAGATGTATGCAAGTGTTACGCATACATATGGTGTCTGTAGGCTCTTATCGCACGTTCTATTTCATTCCCTTTCCTGCCTACCTACCATTCTCTCCTTAATTCTTGTGCCACTCCCTAGTCCCTACTATGTATGGTAATATGAGATGAGTATATTTTTTCGTATTTTTATGTCCTAATGTTGGTGAATAAAACACAGCTGTTGGACAAAAGAATAAAGAATCGATCTGCAAATATTAAGTAACTTTTGCCTATCCTATTGGCTTTTGTGTATCCAGCAAATGGATTTCCCCATTTTTCTTATGTCAATTGTTGTCTGTTTGAAGGTTATTTTCTCTTATATAACGAAGATGTATATTGCTAGCTCTAATGGTAAATGCATTTGCTTTAAGATTGCCATTATCCCGTTTTTTTCCCCCTGACAGCACATTACCAATTTATTTTCATATATTTGTTGAGGTTGTTACAACAAGTTTTTTCGGCTTTCCTTGCAGTTAGTAAGAATATAAAAATATGTTTGAGACTGAAGAATTGCTTAGAATTTGTGGCTGCGTGTGCGTCAATTACAAAGGTTAGTTCATGGGTGGATAACATATGCACTTAACCTGTGAATTCTTTGACAATTACTCCGAGTATATTAGTTTTTTTTTTTTTTCAAGATGTCTGATGTGTCCAGTTTGTACGAGTTATTTAATTTCTTTTTAGTTCCTTTATATAATTAGTTTAGCATAGGATTGCACATTTTGTTACTTTTGAGTTTAAACGAGAGTTTGGCTTGAAATGTAAAGTTGTAGTGCAATTTCTAGTTTTTAATGCTTTTTAGGATAAGTGTAGTTTGTAGTTGCGGTTTGGTTTTATGTGTTCTTGTAGTCTTGAGCTACGAAACATCATTAGGAGAATTTTTGGAGTCATTGATCATGCGCCAAGCACACTTGAAGAAATCATTAAGCAATAGAGGGAAAGAAAAGCCTTATTGTGAACCTTCAAATGCAGTAAGTCCAACTTCAAATAGAAATATCTCCCAATCTACTCATTGGATTTATGTGATTCAAATTGGAGGTTGTAGCTCTCTTCAAGAGCTTTCCAACGGTAGGTCATAAGCCTTATTTCGTTAAGGAACAAGAGAGTTATGGCTATTTTAGTCCGAGCTGCGCAGACAATCTACAGGGGCGCGCCCCGCGCCTCAGAGGGCGCTTCCAGCGCCCCCATTGCAGTGAGCATCAAGAAGAAGGCGCGCCCAACGCCCCCATCATAGTATCCCTCCAAGGAATGGCGCGCCCTGCGCCTATGGGGCGCTGCCAGCGCTCATGTTACAGTAGTACTTCCAAGGAAGGGCGCGCCCCGCGGCTTTGAGGGCGCTGCCAGCGCTCATCTGCTCTGTTCTGCACGCGGCTTCATCCACTTGATTTCTAGGTTATATTTGAGTTTAGTATAAATAGAAAAGTTGATTCTCATTGTAAAAAAAGCTAGTTTTTCATGTTCAAATAGTTCCTTAGCTTAAATTCTCTCTAGTTTCTCCTTAGATTACATCAAAACTATTAAATCTTTAGTTTGTAATTTTGATATTTAATCATGGAATCAATGAAGAATCTTTGTTCATCAATGGAAATGGTAGCTTAAACTTGTTCTTGGGATTGGTTTCAATGATTCTAAAAAGCTCCTTGTGAGGATTCTCTAACTCTAAACTATTTCCTTACTTCAGTTATTTACTTGCTCTTATATGAATTGTTATTGGTTTTGTTGAATGTTTTAGCTTGATCTTTGTCTTGTTATTATATTTTACAAAATCACTACTAGGGTTTGAACACAATCGATTATTGTGTTCAACCTCGAGTAGCAACTATCTTGTTCATGCTTAAGCGTATTCTTATTGTGAACAATTTAGTAGAGCTTGTTTAAACGTTAATTGTTTATTGCGTATTCTCTAAACAATTGCGTTCTTATTGTGTCTCCGTTCTTAAGGCTTTTGTTCACTGCGTGTTCTTTGAACATTAAGGGTTTTAGGCAATTTACGATTTATCTTGTCTAGCTAATTAAGGGGACTACAAGAGTTTACTCTTGTCAATAATTAATTGAGTATTGAAATGGTTTGGTAATTGAGAGTCTAATTCAATTAGCCGAGTCAGAGTCGTTGTAACCGAATCCTAAGATTCTTTAAAACTAGAATTTTCCCGTAATCAATTAGTTGTTAGTTTCTTTTATCACTAAAATCTCCAATTTCCCCCCTTGTTACCAATATCACTAAGGAATTAGTGATTCTCCCCTTTAATAATCCAAATATATATTAACACAATTAAATCAACATAAATCCGTTCTCTGTGGATACGAACCTTACTTGCCCTTTACACTAGTTGTAATTGGAGAGTATGAGAAATTTACTTTTGATAAGTCTTTTATTTTTAACGACATAAAAGGCCTACCAATGTCACAAAACATACAAGATACCATTTCAAATTCACTTGGTGTCCAATATGCTTTAGAAAAGGTGAAGAAAAACGAGCCCGTTCCATTCTGTATGGGTTTCAAACTCACCGTTATGAGAAACTCCGTTATAAAAGGTTGCCATTAATTTCACATCAAACTTGGCGCGACACTGTTATATAACGGCGTAAAGGCGTTCCATCACCGTCACATAATTGTAATGCCCGTTTTTTCAAATTATAATCCAAATATAAATCTTACCTTGGCTTTAATGTACTTTTAATTGCTAAAAAGTTCCGTTACTCTGTTATGCGTCAATATTTATTAGTAAGGGTATTCTTGGATGTTTACAATAAGTTAGCTAATAGGAATTTCTAGAAGGTTCAAGAGTCACTAGATAGGGTTTCTCTATAAATATACCAAAGTAGAATAAGAGAGCATATGTTGATGAATGAAGATGAGAATTATGTTTTGTTTTATAGATTAGTCTGTAGTGCAGTGGGAGTGTAAGCTACTCGAAAAGCTGTGTTCATCATTTGATGTCATTTCACTTTCTGTCTACTATTACATTACTTGTTCATTGTGTTTATTTTGCATTAGAGTATTATTTCCAGATTGTACTAGGTGTTGCTGTGTGGCCTAATTGCTGCTACAGTGTAGTGTTTGTGGGTGTGTGAGTAGGTTGTGGACAAGGCAGTCCATAAAAAATACTTTTTTAAATATTCCATTTTTACCCTTGTTAAACTAGGGCATGTGTAAATGTTCTCTTGGATTTATTTCAAAACATACTCCTTTAAATATTTATCCATTTTTTCCCTTGTTAAACAAGGGCATGTGTAAATGACCTCTTGGATTTATTTCAAAACCACAAATGCCATTAATGTAATTAAAATAAATAGTACGAGTAGTTACATAACATAGTGTAAAATAATAAAAGGAAAAATAAAATTAACTATTTATGTGAATCCCTTTAAAAAAACTATTTATGTGAATATTTTGAAACACTTCACGAGTTCACGTCGCGATGGCCGTGAAACGGTTCTATAATACTGTTACAAGCCGTTCCCGCTACAATGAGACCGTTACCGCGAACCCGACCGGTTTTTTTTTTCCTTGATCTCAATACCTTCAATACATAACAGACACTAAGGCCTTGTTTGATTCAACTTATTTCAACACCTTATTATCTATTTCAAATCAGATCAACAAAAATAAGTTTAGATCAGATAACTTAATTTGATGTTTTTAAACTCTAAATTTTTTTGATTTTGTAAAAAAATTTATTAAAATTACATATTAAAAAACTACTCATTAATACAAATAAAATAAGATCTCAATTGATATACGAAGTATTTTTTTCATATGAATTAGCCTATATAAGCGGTCAAAGTTTAGTCAAATCAGGCAATAAGTTCACTTCAGATCAAGTCAACAAATGTTTGGCGAATCAAACATAGCCTAGATCTGTTAACTTGATTCACTCATAATCAGTTAGCTCCCGACCCTGTTACCTCATTAGCCCACAGTATATTGATAATGTGTTTTAATAACGGTCAAATTAGTAGTGATCAAAACGTTGCTTAAACTATTTCGACTACTTATAAAAGACATTTTGGGTATACTATGTGTTGAGAGAGAGACCCCCCCCCGCGCGAGGGGTGGGGGGGTGGGGGCGGGCGTATGTCAAGAAGGTAATTGATTTGGGGTGTTTTACTTCTTACACTTATATTCTGTAAGGCTGGTATATAATCTTGAAAACTAAAAGATACCCGGTGCGATGCAATTTCAGAAAGGCAGTAGTACTTGTATTTTGTGAAACTTCGTGAGCAACTAATGAAAAAAAACTAAATTTTATTTGCATTTTGTAAAGCTTATGTTTGCATGCTATATTAGATTTATAGGTGCCTTTTTCATTTAGTGGGATGTCCTCATGTTGATGGGAATTCTGTGCCTTGTAATACTTAATTTATTGTAGATTTGTACAAAAATTGCTAGGATATATAACTTAATGTGTATCCATTCTATATTTAGCGTTAAAAAGAAGATCTTGGAATCCATAAGTTTAATATTGAAGTGGAAAATGACCACTTTGCCCATCTTGAACCAAAATTGCCTGAATATCTAGCTAGGCTTTGTTTGTGAACCAAAACTCCATGATTTTGGTAGCAGACTAGCAGTGCACGTTGTAGCATATTGGAACCTAACTAAGCTAAATAAAATATTTGCAATGTCAATTAGATAAGACTATAAGCTAGAGTGCACACACGGCGCACTCCATCCTTCAGTCTTTTGTGAGGGAAGGGAGTTGAGTAGTGTCCTTCTCTTCTTTGAAGGCATTTTCCTTCGAGCTTCTAGTGGTACTAATGTGAATTCAAGTCCATTATTGTGTTTTTAGGAAAATACCATAGGTTTCATAGGATGCTGTTGTGGTAATTCTTAGTAGCCTAACCCAATTTGATCGAGGATAAGGAGGTACACTAGAACACAATGATTTTAAGGATCAATTTTCTAGGTGGATTAGTCAAAAAAAATAAATGTCACATCTTTAATGGAAGGTATTGGCAAAATGGCAACTTGGAAAATTGTTTGGGTCCCTAATATTGAGGTTATTTGGAACATAGAAAGTGGAAGACAATGTGGAGTTTTTTGAACTCATAGATGATGGAACATTCCCTCCTTTTTCTTATAATTGTTCCAATGGGATTTGGAACATTAATTGAAGTGGAAATATAGGGGTCGTTGGTTAAATGGTTTATAAATGGAACCATCCAATATAGTTTATAAAAGAAAGATCCCCACCAACAGTTGAGGGCATAAAAGTCTGAGGAAGCAGTTGTCTAGTGTTGATGTATTGGGGTTAATGTGGCCGGATGGCTCCCATCCCCTATCCTCAAAGCTTCAAAGCTAGTTCAGATATGATCAATTGTAAATATTCATTTGTTTTATAGTGAAAAAAGGTAAAGGAGTTAGGTCTTCCTTGTTTGCCGAATGAGAACTTATATGCTCATCTTCCAAGGAATTACAACTGTGCAAGTTAGTTTATCATTCTTTTCAGAGAAAAATGAATTGAATACTGTTATTTTCTCATTTGTGGTTATGTCATGATGGTGCAAAGAGATAATGGATCAAAGTGCAATTTTTTTTTTTTTTGGCGAAGGGGCAAAAAGAATTACATAGAGGGATGCACTGGATCCCATCAAAGTGCAAAATATATGATGGGTTGGCCAGTAAGGATGGCTAAAATTGTTTTTTTTTTAAAAAAAAAAAAAAAAAATCAAGATCCTCCATATCTCATGAAGACCAAATTTGAGGAAATGGGAAAAGAAGCCTTACCTTGAGTATGCTTAAGATGCTAGTAGGCTTATCTTAGAGAATGGGATTCTCTGATTGACCATATCTGGCTATATTTTAAAGAATATGCAGTTGACACTTGACTTCTGATTATACTGAGCCATCTTTAGCTTCATAAAGTAATTCACTAGAGAAAATATTTTTGTTTATTTATTGTCCTGTTAAAGTTTAAACTTGCATGAAGGGGTTGGAGCAGCAAAAAAGGAATTAGGAGATAGTGTAAAAATTGAGAAAGAAAAATAATCTTGTCATTGTCTTACAACACTGTATCGTGTACCCTCACTTTGTTCAGTATCTGTTTGGATGATGGGTTTCGCTGCATTTCTATTTCAGCTAGGAGCACACAAACATATTGTTGTTGGTGAACAAATTTTTAAGGAGTTTCTCCTCATTGATTTTGGATGGAGTCTCATACTCTCATCTGGACTTCTAAGTTATCCAAAATCCACTAATTTATGTGTAGCCAATTGATGTTGGAGAGGGGACATAGTTGGCTATGAGTTGTTATCTTGACAGAAAAACCCTACATTTGTATAACATGATAAATAAGTTTGGTCCATGTGAAAAAACCTGGAGTTATTTCTGGTTGCACACTTACACTCCTACCGACCAAAATTACTCATCTAATAGTGATTGCTAAAAAGTCGCATCGTTTGAAACAAACTATTTGGTGTTCAAGTCTGCTAAAAACAGTTGATCAGGAGTTTATAAACTTTGATTTTTTGAGGCACTCTTCTTGGTTTTAATTTGAATAACTTTTTTTCATTAGAAAATTGTCTAAGTTCATAAAATCATCTTTTAAAATTTGTGTTGAAAACAACCTTTTACATTATGATTTTTCTGCTGAAGTAACTGTGTATTTGCATTTTCTGGTGAAATGTGCACCTGATGTCCTTGTCTTTGCTCGTATATAACAAAGTTAGGACACAGTGAAAGTTAGAGGTTGTAATTGGGTCGAATTGGATTGGGTTTGTGTCAACCCGTTTACATAAACAACTTGAATCCCATTAACCCTAACCCTTTAATAACGGATCAAATTTGTAGGCCCAAACTCTTTAATAACGGATCAATTTTGTGTCGGTTTGGTGGGTTGTGATTTTTGTATATTAATGGTGCGTTCTTTTTGAACTTATTAGACCTAAACTTAACTGAAATTATCTGAACTGAATTTATCCGAACTTATTGAACTTGTTAACCTGATTGAAACTTATTGACCTGATTAGATCTTATTTGAACTTATTTGAACTTAGAACTTATTAGACATGAGACTTATTTTTTTAAGGTGAAGAGAATGCACTCTAAGATGGCAATTGGCCGGATGTAAATCGTGTTCAGTTAGCTTGGCTAGTGCCAGTAACATAGGTTTTTGTTAGTGCAAGATCACAAAAAGTCTTAGAAACTTTATAACATAAACATGGCCCTCTCTTGTTTTAATTGTTTGTATACATATTAACTTTTATTATTCATAAAATTTATCTCGGACCACAAATTTGAAATGCTTCAATTCTGAGATTTTATCCATTCAACTGCTGCTTTGAAATAGAACAGCTTTGCATCTGTATAAACTAGTTTTATGAAGTAGCTGAAAATTGTTCTACTGTGTTGAAAGCTCTGATAGTGGTCAGCTGGTAACTCCTAGAAATGTCTCGGCTGCATATTTCATCACTGGAGCCTTGGTCATTCAGCTGATCCTAGTTATTGATACAAATTTGTTATTTAGTTGATCCTAGTTAATTTAAGTGCTAGATTTTTATTGATAAAAATTTGAGCATAATTGAATATCATATGTTACCTTAATGTATCTAGAAGCCACCAAAAAAGTCAAAACCATGACAAGAATTATTGCTAAAGATTGGTTCCTTTTTTAGAATCTGAAAATCTAGTTGCTGTTAGTTATTGATATTGGATAAAAGATTGAAAATAAGGGTCTCTTACACAGGTGAAATTTTTTCAGACGGGATTTGAGTCAAAAAAGTTCTTAGGTTCTGTGAAAATAAGATGAGGAAACCAGTGAAGCGAGTTTCAGAAGCTCGAAGTCTTAGTTCAGCTGCATAATGTCATTTGATGGTGCCGTTGAAGATAAAATTTTCACTATTTTTTCCTGTAGTTACTTTTCGTTTAACTAATACATGGTCTGATGGGCAGATTGTGTCAATAAGATATTTTAATCATTGCTAATATCCTGGTAAATCTTTGGTGGAAATCTCCTTTTTATTTTCTCTCATGATGGATGATTTGGATTTGGGATTGAAGCCTCATATGTTTCTAACTTCCTATTGGATGATTTTCCTCTATGCTAGTAATTGCATTGGATCAATATTGATTTAATGATTTACCTTCCTCTGATAGTAATTGCATTGGATGATTTACCTTCTTTCATAAACTGAATATGGAATAATGAAGAAAAAAAAATGATCCAGGCCATGGGTCACCAGAATGACAGTTTTTGGCTCCAGACTATCATCACATGTTCTTGTGATCAAATTTCAGCAACTATATTCCCAAATTTTGATTAAAAAAACTAGGATATAAAATTATATGTCCTTTATATTGATGCTCATATTTGTTATGTGTGAAATATTGCATGAAATAATTTTGAACCTGTATGTGCATTGACTAGACGGAAAAGGAGATAGATAATGGAATCATTGTAACTGCTCTGGCTAGTTGTATTCTCTGTTTCTGACCTCTACTTGTCGGTTACCATGGCTGAAACTGTGATTATCCTTGTCTATGGCTGTTCTATACCTACGTATTTGCTTTTCATGTTGTATGTTATCACACAATGTGCCACTTCGTTTCTATGCAATTTTTTCTGTTGTGCTCATCTGATTTTTAAGGGATATATTTATAAGTTTTAAAAGATAATGTGGGAGGTACTAGCCTACTAGGCTTTGAGCCATGCCCAATTGCTGGTTACCCGGTCCAGTTTAGCCAACACACGCATCTGAAGTTAAGGAATCCTTACAAATGTGTGCAGTGAGGTTCGAGACGTGTTGGACAGTACAGAATGCCGAAGCCTTCACCAGCTAACTGTTTTTTTAAGGGATATTATCATCAATTTGAGTAGTCTTTCTGTGTGTGTTGTTGCTAGAAGTACTAAATGCTCTTTTTACATGCCTGAAAGAGTTGTGTTTATTCTTTCAGAGCATCATACATCAGTGAAGATTTTCCAGCTTCAACTTGTCTACAAACTGAAACATTATGTCTCTCTTTCACAACTTCAAAGATACTTGTGCCAAAATGTTCGATTCTGGTTACCAGCTGCAGTTGCCTGTTACTGGATTATGATGATACTGCTTTCTGAACTTTTCGTTTTCAACCGTGTTATTGTGTCACTAATTGAGCTCATCTTCCACCAAAAATGTTTTGGTTCTTTGGAGAGAAACTAGTTGCTGGGACGAAGCCATAGGGGAAATTGCATCTGTCATAGGGGAAATTCTAGTGTAGATGGTTTCATAAAACTAAAGGTATCATGGCTCTTTCAACCATCTGTCACAGGTTCTCAACTTGTTAAGACTGGACTTCCTATAATTGTAACTTCATCAATATCGGGTGTGTTCTCTTCGTCTTATCTTTTCTGATCTGATCTGATTTTGTAAGATAAGATCTCAAAATGTATGAGAATATGAACTTATATTATGAGATCTGATCTAATATAAGTTGAACAGAACACATCCTTCATGTTGTTTAGGACCTCTGTTGTTGCTCGTAGTTTCTCGTCTTGAGCTATGATATCTGGACTGGTTGGCGAGCCATATACAAGTACATGGATGCTCGGTAGAGCACACAAGACCCCTGATTTTGAGGACCCTGACCGGCATGAAGATCTGTAGAACGAAAGCTCTAGTAAGAATGGAACCACCATGGAAGATCATGCATGCAATATAGATGAAGATGAGCAACTCGATGTGTGTTTTCGTTCCTTATTATTTGTTATACTTTATATAGAAATATTTCAAATGTAACGAATAAAATGAACATTCGAAAAACGAAATACGTAATATTTGTATGTAATAAGGAACAGAGAGAGTAATATAATATTTAAAATTTTATTGGCTTTGATATGTACACCAAAATTTTCTATTGATCGGCCTAATTAATATTTATTTTATGTTAGATATTTTTCATATGTTATTACCTTCACTTGTGCATAGCTTTTGTCATATTAATTCATTACTCGCCCTTTGCCAAAAAAAATAAAAAAAAAAAATTCACTACTCGTAAATGATAGAGATGCTTGGGGATGAATTAACAATATTGCAGGTATTCTTCTTTCAATAAATCTATTTACAAATTATGGAGTAGTTTTGTAGCTCTAGTCTAGCTACAAAGCCAGTTGTGAAAGAAGAGTAGCATGCATAATGTTGGTGACGCTAGTCATTTTTTTTTTTTTTTTTTGTAGAAAGGGAACATGCATTAATTAGAAAGAGTTATACAAACCATAGTACTTAATACAATACTCCTCATAGAAATTTAAACAACAATCTGGGGGGTTGGGGAGTTGATTGATTACATTAGCCGAAATTACATTAGTTCTGCTATCCTTCGCAAGTGCACCTGCCAACGCATTGTCTTCAAGCGTCAAATATGCTATCCAGAATTGTTGGAATTGTTCCTTCTTTTTCCTACACATAGAACCACATTCGAATATACTTTATGAAAGTTGACTGGATTTTCAATAAGATCCTTGGCATTTTTGCGTTGAGCGAAGATACGAATATTCATTATGTTGAAATTGTAGCAAAACAAGTTAGCTACTCTAATACTAATTAGTTCGGCCTGGAGGGCATCATGGGCGTAGTTTTTTTGTTGGAAACCTATAAGGCTATATCCCATTGTCCCTTGTTGGTGCGAATAACTCCACTTATCCACAAGGGTTAACCATACTCACAAAGGACCCATCCACATGAACCATTAGCATATCATTCGGTAACACAGGGATAGGGGTAGGACGAGTTATAACACGGGTGGGATTAAGAATATCCCAAACTTGGCATAAGTCTAGAGATGCTAGTCAATTTTGTTGGATTTTATTTTAACAATATAAAAAGATAGGTTTCATAGAATCTTATCCAAGTGATCATACAAATCTACTTTCACCAATAAATATTCTATATTTTTGAAAGGATTTTTTCCTAAGTCAATTTTTTTCAAGTCAGTTGAATTTTTTTTTTCCAATTAAAATGAACAGAACACCCCTACCCAAATCCACTATTTACCCACATAAAACCATGATGAACAAAGCAAATTCGTATAATTTATTAAATACTTGGTAACCTACTATAAATGATAAACTTACTTCAAAATTGATTTGAGTACTTAATTTGCAACTTTTTAAAATTGAGTGCGCAAATTGTAAATTTTAGCAAAGTTTGAGTACCTACTATTATATTTAACTCCATCTTAAAATGATTCCTTTATTTATTTATTTATATATATATATATATAGAGATATAGAAGACATATGAAAATAAGTTCCTGGTGAAAATTATTTACATCCGACATAGGGGCCTATTTGAGAAATGACATGATTGACATTTAGTTCTAGTCTAGTACAGTACTACTACTCGTATGTGGTAGCGTAGAGACTTTTTAGAGCCAAGTAAAATGCAAATGAGAGCTTCGTTTTAGGCTTTTGCTTCTTTGTTCACCAAACGCAATCCCTACGACGTTGCTTGCGGGTGGAGTCCTGCACCACATTTATTTTATACATTTTTAGTACTTCTTCCGTAACATATTAACTGCAACGATTTGATATTTTTTTCTCTATTTTATGTCAAATCGTTGTAGTACTATGGAGGTAGTACTTCTTTTCTGCACGAGATTTGGAGGGCTAGATTTAGGCACAGCTAATCCCATTTTGACATTTTATGGCCCTGTTTGGTTTTTGGCTTTTTAGCTAGTTGTTAGCTTTTGGCTGTTCAACTCGATTAAACACTCAAAAATTATGTTTGGATGTGGTTTTTTCATTGACTTTTTAGCCAAAAACAAACAACTACTAACACTAGCTTTTTCAAATTAACTTTTGGCTTTTCATTTATTAATTTACAAATTTACCCATTAATTAATTATACAACTTCAACAATCCAAATATCTAACCAATATTCTTAAAACTCATTTATGCCATTTTGCTATGTAACAGCCAAAATCCAATTTTATAAAACATGTTTACAAAAATAATAACAGTTAATCATCCAACAAATCCAGCCAAATCAAACCAGTTAGTCAAACCAGCTAGCAGCCAACAACCAACATCCAATTACCAAACAAAGCCTATATAATAATACACTTTTTAATTTATTTTAATAATTCAAACTTTTGAGTTTTAACAATCAATAAATCAAACTTAAAAATGAGAGCTCGATTTTATATTGCTCTGTTGTTTTCTTGGATTCTTTGATCAACTACACATTAAATAGCTGACGTTAAGTCGTTAACTTACCTATACAACAAATAAAACTCGAAAATAAGAGGACATTTTAAAGTTTGGTTGATTAGTTGGATTTAAGATTTTAGGGTGCATAATGTTGGGCATGGGCCGGGCCGGCACGAGGGCCGACTCGGCACGACATGATTTGGGCCCAACACGGCACGAGCCCTCTATGAGCACGGTACGACACGAAGGCACAACTAGTGAACTGTGGGTCAGCCATGAACAACATTATAAAAGCTTGCCACGAACCCGACACGAGCACGACATGTCGGCCCGCACGTTGACACGTTCGTTTTAGTTAAAAATTCATAATATATAAAAATTAGTGTAAGGCATGATGGCACGGCATGAGTCGGCCCAGCACGGCACGAGTCCGCCCGACACAGCATGTGGGCTGGGCCGTGCATGGGGCTTATATTTTATAACTTGGCACGAGCCCGGCACGACATGAACTTTTCTTGGCCCGTTATCGGCACGAAACACGCTGGCTTAACATGTGGGTCATCCCGGCACGGCCCTTGCCCACCTTTAAGGGTGCAAATGTTAGATTCCTAATAGTCCAAAGGTTATTAGTTACTAAAAACTCAAAAGATTGAATTATTAAATTAATTTTTTTTAAAAAAAAGCAGCTAATAAATGTCAGTTCACACGTGGGTTGCCCATTTTTTGGGGCCATAGAAACCTAAATATGGAGCCCAGCTTCACCGATCACCAATTCACCACAGTCCACACACATGTAATTAATCACTTCAATCCTTTATACACTCTCGTTTATCAAACGTATGATGAAATAATAATCATATAACATGATTAGAAATGTCTCCATAATGTAATTGTTTTCTTTATACTCATCAAACAAATTAAATTATTGCTACTATTACTATTACTTTCTAAAGGGATCAAAGTCAAGATTACTCGTCTGAAACAATTTGATGGCGCTACTTGTGTGTCCATGGTATGTCACATTATTAATGAAAGGCAAATCAACAAGAAGACAACTAATAATAGATTTAAGGGTTGAATTTAATGCGGAGTTTGAGCAATCCTATCATGTCAAAATCAACATAAAAATAGTTCAATTCATCCCCTTTTTTGTGGGTGTTACTAAATGGAGCATTTATTTTACTTATTAAAGCTCGTATTTGGACAATTTTGTTCTTGGCTACACGTGAGTGTGTTGGATGTAGAAAAAAAACACGACATATACCAGGGTGCATGAGCTATGCGCCCCGGCCTAGGTCCAGGCGCATGGACCATGCGCCTAAACCTAGGCCGGGGCGCATAGGTCATGCGTTGTAACCTAGGACCAGGCGCATGGTCTATGCGCCCTAACCTAGGACCAGGTGCATGGCCTATGTGCCTCGGCCTTTCTGATTGCGCACTTGGTATTCAAATGCTCATATTTCTTTCGTTTCTCAGCGAAATTTGACATATAATATATCAAATCGAAGCTCTCGGAATAAGGAATCTTTTTTAAGTTGAATCGCCTAAAACGGAATTATGTGTAAAAAGTTATGAGCATTTGAATCAGACCATTGTGCAAAAGCAGTTGTAATGCTTTTAATTCATAATTTAAGTTTTAATTCATGATTTGAGTGTAATAATATGTTTAATTTAATGATTAATCTTGATATAAAATAAATGGTGGGTGAAGGTGAGATGTGATAGGTGAATTGTTATGTTTTTAGGGGTCAAGGGCAATTTTGTCCATAAGAGGGTTTTTTTTTTTGGGTTAAACCATAAGAGGGCTTTAGTAAGTAAAAATAGATCTTTATTTAGCAATTCACATTTTTTTTTGATAGTTTAGAGAGCCGCAAGAGCGGGAATGAGAATCGATCTCAAAATCTCCTGAAATCAGGAGAGAATCTTTTACCATATGAGCTATCCCTCACTCACATTTCTTCCTTTTTTTTTAATAAAAATAATAACATTTGATTTTTCACACTTTTCGATACACAATTTTGACTGATAATATCACTAGGGCTTGTTGCCTTGTTTTTTACTTAAAATAATTTAACACAAACAAAAGGAAAATTTTAAATCATTCCTAATGTCATAATTATTTCACTAATTTTTTTTATTTATTTATACTCATAATTTTCTTCTTTTAAATGAGTTAAATAAAATAATATTGGAGAAAGTATTATATTCCATATAGATGTTATATTATTTTTTATGTTAAATCGGTCAGTGCGTGCATGCAATGATGCAATGCTTTTAATTGCCCATATGAAGCTTTATATGTGATGTCTGTTAAAATCCCAACAATAATAATATTTCGCAAATCCAGAACACACACTGATTTTCTTCCAACGCAGAGTGTATTGTTCCACTCTCCACCTCTAATTCCTTTAAATTAGATGTGTTTCTTTTTAGATGCAATTATTCACTTGTCATAATTGTCCAAATATTTCTTTTATCCCTTTTTAATTTAATTACTCATTTGTAAAGGTATAAACTTTAAATGGACAGATAAATTACACATACATTGTAACGAATCAAATAAGATATAATATGATTATATTTTTCTCACGTATATATAGATCATAAGAAATAGTCAGAATTTCAAATTTGATAAGTAATTAGATGGTGTCAAAGTCAAGCAATTGCATTTTGCAACTAAAACATGAAAAAAAAAGATACTCCCTCTGTCCTAAATTACTTGCTATAATTTCCTTATTTGGATGTCCCAAAATACTTGCTACATTTTCTTTTATAGTCTATAGGCCCCACATATATTTTACATTTTTACCCTCTTTTTTGTCATTTTTATCCTCTTTAAGCCAATAAATTTCTTCCACTTAACTTTATCAATGGTGGGCCCACATAAAAATTGGTTTGCATAAAAATTTGTTCCAAAATGGAATGTAGCAAGTAAAATGAGACGAAGGGAGTATTTGATTTTTTCGATCGGACTAATTTTGACCAGATTTTTTTAAAAAAAGATATTATTTTTCTAAAAGCTATTATCGGCATTTTTATTATACTATAATTACAATATAAATGTAACCATACATGAATATTTTTTAAATTTACTACTTGTATTTTAATTAAAAATTCTAAGTGTATGAATATTTTAAATTTAAATGTAACATTTAGTTGAAAAATATTTTTAATAAGGATTAAGATCATTTAGGTTTTGGAGTTAAAAAAATTGGTTTGGAACGAACCCAAAACTCGAAACCCCTGGCCTATTTTCATTGGATGGAGGACTAGACCGAATGATATATAAATCAGATTTGTTTGGCCTAGTTTATATATTGCTTCTATACAGTATAATTAGGATTTAGGAGCGCTCCCTCCTTATCACAAAAATCTTGTGATATTTATTTTTAACACTAGTGACATGTAAAGATAATACTCAAAATTTCACTAATATATATGGGAAAAAAATATAGTCATATGAGGTTTTATTTGATTCATATTAAATAGTACTTTATATATTTCCAATTATTTTAAAATTTTACTTTAAAAAAAACTAAAGATTTATTAATACAAAACATGCATTATTGATCCGACAAACATAAGTGAAAGTTACAAGATCTTTGTAGTAAGGAGGGATTATTACTACATCCGTTTCAAAATATGTGCAACAAACATTTTTGCATAAATTTTAAGGTTGAGATTAGAGGATAAAAATGGACAAATTAGTTAATATAATTTTAACACCAATAAGGCAATAAGATATAGTTCTACTCTTATTGATGCTTAAGTTTTTTTATCTAATAACTTCATTAACACCATATAATCTCAGTCTTAAAATACGTGCAAAAATATATTTGTTGCTGTACATATTTTGAAACGGATGTAGTATACTACTTCCGTTTCTTATTATTTGCAACGATGTGACATAAAGTAGAGAGAAAAAGTGTCAAATCGTTGCAAATAATAAGAAACGGAGGTAGTATATCATTACCGTGATTCCACCCATGCAAGCAATGATGCAAATAAATTCCAACCACGTGCACACGCTAGGGGGATTGGGAGTTAGGACTTGGCCTGGGACACATCATTATAAGATTAAACAATTTTGGTGGGTCTTAATCCGGAATCATATATCTTCATATGTACCATACTCCTAACTTTTAGTACGTGACTTTAATTTCTTTAAAAAAAAAATTTAAAAAAAAAAAACTTTAACGGCTCATTTGATTATTGGTAATAAATTGTGGTAATGGACTAATGGTAATGGATTTGAAGTGTAATTTGTTAAGGAAAAACTTCATAACCCTCATGGAAAACATATTTTTCATTCCCAAACTTAAAATTTCTTTTTACTTTTCATTACCATCCATTACCATTTAGAAGGGTGGTATTAAATGGGAATGAATATTTGTGAAGAAAATTAGATAAATTGGAATGTATTTTGATTTTCCTTCTGAATTATTTAGTTATAAATTCATTCTCATTATCTCCATTTATGACCGGTTACCAAACGGGTCGTTAGTGACTATTTCTGTCATGTTTTTCTTGGAAAGTTGTTGCCAGCCAAAGCAAGAAAAAAGGGGGAGGGGGGGGGGGTAATGGGCCAAATGGTGAGTTGGGTCAATAACCATATCATCCACTAGGAGAAGCAAACAATCATTTATGGCTTGTACAGTGTTAGTATTATTTTGTGTATAATATAGTAGGTGTGATTGTGCTATATATATTAGGTCATTTACTAACAAAACAAAACAAAAGCATTCATATATATATATATACATACATACATGCAGTGAGCAAATTGAGTGTATAAATAGTAGTTGGCTTGTTGTGAACTGATTAGAAGGTGAGTTTTAGTGTATAATAGTCCATGGCCATGGGGGATTTCAAGCACTTGGTGGTGGCAAAGTTCAAGGATGGAGTTGTTGTGGAAGACATTATCAATGGAATGCAAGAACTTGTCTCCCAAATTGATGTTGTCACCTCATTTGAATGGTAATTAAGTGCATGCTAATTAAACTACTATTATGCTATATATATATATATATACACACGATACATTACACTATTTTTTTTTTTTGAGAGTTTACACTATAATTTCATGATTATGTATCATGCAATGGAAACCTTCAATTACTAGCTCCCTCTTTTATTCATTGATTTTTTTAGTTTATATGAAACCCATAGGCTGATCATTTTGGCTGGTATGAAAATTCGAATCTTTGACCTCATGGACCAATGATCTATATTAAAAATGAACAAAAAGAAAAAGAAAGAAAGAGAAGAGCACAATTATATAGGTGTACACTTATTAATTAATTTTACACTTATTTTATAAGTTCCTAATTAACCATAGAAGAATTTACTATCAAGTTTATTATAATAGGTGCGTCTGATTCAACTTAAATAAGCACTCATGTGTTTATTTTCAAAAAATTCAGATCAGATTTAACCATATCAGAAAAATTCATATCAGATCAGACCATATCAGAAAAATTCAGATCATCAGATCAGACCAGAACTGAAATTTTCAAATCATATCAGAAAATTTCAGATGAATAAAACGCACCCTTAGTATACATTAAAAAAGAACATAATTAGATAATAAAAGTTACTCGATCTATGCTTTTTAAAATTGATTTTGGACTATATATATATAGATATATAAACTACTACATCATGATCTAGCTATTTTTATTGCATCAAATTTATTAGATTATTTGCAAGAAATAATATATGGTCCAAAAACTAACCCAAATATATATATATATGTACAGGGGACATGATATGGAAAGCCAAGAGATACTTAGGCAAGGGTTTACCCATTCATTCTTGATGACTTTCAAAACAAAGGAAGATTTTACAACTTTCCTTACTCATCCTAAGCATGCTGAGTTTTCTGCCACATTTTCTGCTGCTATTGACAAAGTTATCTTATTAGACTTTCCTACTGTCCTTGCCAAGCCCATCAGCCCATCTCAGCCTGCTGCAGCCGAGCCGCCATCTGATACAGCCGCGGCTCAGCCGTCATCTGAAACTTCTGTGGCTGAGCTGGCCGCGGCTTAGGCCGGCCATAATTACATTCTGGCCATTACCTCTGTTTCTTATTATTTGCATCTTTATCTTATATCAATATATAAAATCGTTGCAGATAATGTGAAACTTTTATATATGTGAATCAATGGATGTAATCTCTATTGTAATGTGTGTTTAACTACCTTTGAGTGACTTATTATTACTTATTGGATGTGAGATTTGCATGGCATAAATTAAAACATGCATTTACTTTTGTGCAATTGATTACTAAGTTGCATGGCTATATAAAATATTATTTTGAAACTTTTTATTTGCCTCATCTAAAAAGACTAGATTATACTCCGTAATTAATTACTACTTTTTAAAATTTGTGTTATTGGTAAGATATCCTTTTTGGTAGCCGATATCCTTTTATTTTTTAGGACCCTAAGAGTATTTATTTTAAATACTTCAAAGTGAATAATGATGCACAATCAAAAAGGTAAGTAGACATTACAACTAATGAAAAAAAGTTTTGAACATGAATTAATTTTGGCACTCCTAATTATAGAATTTTTTAGACCCACCTCTGCCTCTAGGGTGGCAGGGTAAATCAACAAGGTCACCTCTACATCCCATAAATAGGAAACCATAGATTGGTGACACGTGTGACAATATAATCTAAATTCAAACAGTAGCTACCAACAACTGTTAAACCTAGCTTGACAGGAAAAAGTACGCCTATAAAGAGGATGTCAAATCATTTTATTAGCTAACTCTTCACTTTCTAACCCGAATTGTACTTTTTTGACACCATTTTTAATCTGATGACTGACTTAATTAAGCATCGAAAGGACGTTTATGAGTTCCATCGGGGTTAGTGACATTTTCTTATTTTGCACATGGAATTGGATAGGAGTACAATAGAGTATGGATGTCTCTGATCTATTAAACAAGAGGCTTATATCCTTGTACCAATCAATTTTCGATGAAGAAAAAAAAATAAGGGAAGACAACTAAGGAAAAGAAAATTAAAAAAAGACGAGGAATAGTACAATTGTGTAAAGCAGATTTGAATGATGGATTCATAAGTATATATGGCATGTGTTGTGTAGAGTATGTAGTACAGTAGTATTCAGCTTTTGAACTTTGAAGACATGGAGCATGGCCTCTTCTCTTGTGCATTTGTGCCAATTAACTACACTATGTTAGGATCCACTCATGGCGAGCCCATGAGAGTGTGTAAAAAGACCAAATTAAATTATCAGGATCTCAAATTTCGATCACCTCTATTTAAATTTTCATCATTTAATCTTTGATATTTCATTTTAAATTTCCGTTTTAATTATTTGTGTGGCCAAATCTTTATGTTATAATAACACTCAAAATCTTGGCCTTGATAAAAACATAGCATTAGATAGTGAATTAGTGATATTGGCACTCCAAAATTACTTCTCACACTCTACTTTTAATTTTTAAGTTGATCAAAACCATATTTATAAAGTGGAGTGTGCGAAGTAATTTTGAAGTGTCAATATCACTATCAATAGTTGTGAGTGTCCTGACGGACTTTGTGGATGATTTGACAAACCCTACCTATTAGCTAGGCTATATTAATTACTTTATTATTGTCTCCCACTTAACCCTATTATTGTTGCTTGACATGGAAATTTTGCTGTCTATTCTACATGTAAGCTAGCTAGCCTTGTTCACTGGCTCTCAGCTCTCCAAACCCCAAGAATTGTATGGTGTTTTTTCCACGCATATTAACGAACTGATTTAACGATCTAAATGAGCAAATTATTTAACTGAATTTTAAGATATGTCGTCACATATAATCTCATATTTGCTTGCATTAAAATTTTGTCGAAAAAATTAGTCATTTACACCTCTAAATCGCTCTCTTAATACCTATGAAAAAAAAGTGTTTCATCTAAAAATGAAGGAAGTATTAATTAAGGAGTGCGAATATTAATTTGAGAGTGTGGAAATCGTTCTATCTTTTTTACAAGTTTACTCGCAAGACATGATAATTTACGTTGTGTTGTACTCAACTATTCAATTTCTTAAATCTAAACTTATATAAACTAAGCTTTTGTGAACTTATTAAAAACTTATTGAACCTGATTTGCCCTAATTTTAAGAAATAATTGGATCTTATCATCATTGATTGGACCTAATCAAATCGGTCTTATTAAACTTATTACACTTAAATAACTTTAACTAAGCCTATTTGTACTCAAACTAATTTTTGAGTTAAATAAAGTGTGTGAGAATGATAATTGCTCAGGGAAAACCCTAGATTTATGTCGTCATATATTTATAACTAAATGTAATACGTATTACATTAATTTCCAAATTCCAATTATGCCCTTATAAGTTAAAACCATATTACACCCCTCAATTTGTGCAATGGAAATCACGAGCATATTAATTTTTTAGAGAATAAAAAAGTTGGCTAGATAAGTCCATGGTAAATTATCTGCTACTTGAAGCTAAGAACGGATGTAGCGAATGACTTAATCACGGCCATGAGCAACCCGCTCTCACAAAATCATAATCAAACTTTATTTGCTTATAGCAATTATGTTGAACCAGGTTAACAGATAAATAAGTAGCAGACACATTATCACAAAGAAGCTTGAGTGGCTAATGAATAAGAGCCGAGTCTAGCAAGAAGCAAACGAATCCAAAGCGTATTATTAGTGACTATATATATAGGCAACCGGTAGCCCTATATTCGGCTTTTGTGGAAGATTTAAACGTTGTAGATTAGTTTTTAGATATCTAAGATACCAAATTGTTTCCCAAAGAAATAGCATACCTTGTAGTGGAACGACAACTGTTTGGACAACCAGACCTGCTTTACCTAACCGATTTGACTCGCAAAACTTATGATGGGCAGTTTATCATTTTTGCAAGGTGGATTACCCGAACCGGATAAATTACATTTTTTTTTTGGGTTGGGCAATAATTTTTTTGTTAACGGGTACTTGCCGACCCACAAAAATATTTTTGATAATAAGTTTGGTTATTTATTTTCAGGATATTTGTAGAGTTTCGGGTACCCGATTTATTCTACAAATATCCGGATTATAAGTCTAAACTTTGTGTCTTAGCTTTTAACCAGCTTTATTATTTGAAGACTCATTATTAACTTCATTTTGCTCTCTGAAGTGTATTATAGCACTAGTATATTAGGGTTTAATGTAGCATAATGATGGTGAATTGGTGATGTACCGGAAGCATAACAATCAGAACTAGTTTATTTTATTTGGTATTTTATTTTTTATTATCATTAAAATAAAATATATAAAAAAAAAAGAAAATAAACTACCCTAACGGATACCCAGTTAGGTCACCGGTAACCGCACATATAAGTATGTAAAAAAAAAAAAAAATTCCTTTAAAAATGAATTAAAAAATTTTCATATAGATAGAAGATATCCGTTGACCCAACCCGCTAAAACTGGGTATCCGAAATGCATTAGCGGGTTGCGTTATGGGCCGGCAAAAATACGGGTACCGGCAAAAATACGGGTACCCTTAATTGTGAGCTATGAGTCTAGGAATGAGGGGATGAACTGTTTTGGGTATTGGGCTCGGTGTGAGAGGAGTGAAGTGGGCCTGCAGTAGACGGAGTAGGTGTAAGGTTTATTGGGCTGGAATGGGGAATATGTTTGGGTAGAGGAATGACCGAATGATCATTGGACTCAGGAAAATTATTAGGCCCATTAAACGAATAGTTTCCGTTATTTTGGGCTAGAGATGCTACCAAAAGGAATTTTTTTAGTGAATGTTTGTTTGATGGTATAAAATGAAATTACTCCCACTTTCAAACAATAATAATAACAATTGAATACTTTACCTCTAACAAATAATATCAAACTAGTATTATGGCCCGGACAATGCCCCGACTCACCAATTTTTTTTTAAAAAATTATTTTCTTTGTCGTTGATTTGCAAATAAAATAAAACTGACATCCGCACATGAATTTTATCCAATGTTTTTAGTCAAAGTTTATCAACCAATTGTCAAATTCAAACATAGAGAATTGGGCCAAAAGCTAAGGCCTACAAATTTAATTCACTATTTTAACTAAACAAATATGTGATTGTAAATTTTAAACACACCCAAAGCATAACCAAACAAAGAATGTAAAACATGCATATATATACTCATTATATATGAGAAATTCCTTTCCTAAATTAAGCCATTAAGGAGTACAAATTAAGTTTCCTAGATTAAGAAATTAGCAGCTCAGATTACAAAGGGAGAGAAAGAGAGAGAAACACATACTGAATCTGTGTGTTCCTTTGCATAGTAGGAGTGATATATATGATTGGCCTTATTTCTCATCTTCATTTCAGTTACAAACTGGGGAAGACGAAGGAGAAGACGACGAAATTAGGGAAGAAATGGATCGAATAAATAGATAAAAGAGTTGCCATTAATTTGAATACTTAGAGCCTTTCGAGGTATAAGTTGAGATGGCTTTTCATTTCAGAAAGACAAAGGAGAAAACAACATAATTCAAGAGGAAATGCAGTAATTGAATGGGCGCTTGTTTGTTATAATATACATCAAGTTCAGATAGTTTATAAATAATCCTCTCTTTAATTACAATGATAATATGTAGACTAATGGTTAAAATCATTAGTGTGTGAAATTGGGGTTGCGAGTTCGAGCTTTGTTAGTTTGTTAGGTCCGTCCTCTATTAATGTTTGATGGATGGAGTGTTACATTTAAAAAAACGAGGTATATATCTCCTAATCCTTTCAGTAAAAACACAAAATATATTTTTTTACTCTTTTTAAAAAAAATATTCTTAGGTAAATCTTGATGATGAAGGTTTTATTTTTATTTATACAATTAGTTATATTAATTTTTTTATCTAATCTAATGAATCTTTTGTAAAAAAAAAAAAATAATACAATAATATTGAAAATGATATATTTTCAAGAAACTCATAAATTATTAAGATAATCTACTTGATTTTAAAGTTGTGATTTGTTTTTATATGAGAATAAATTTAGAGCATCGATTTATTTTGATCTAATGACTAAGATTTAAAGGAAAACGCTGTATAATTAGAATGGGAAAAAATAAATTAATAACTGCAATAATTTTTCATAGCCATATACTCCCTCCGTCCCAAAAAAACCTACTTCATTTTGACTTTTGTTAGTATTCATATTGTTTGACCCTCTTTAATTTTATATAGGCAACGAATTGAAAAGTATAGTCATGTGAGATCTCATTTCGAAATATAATTTTCAAATATATAATTTTTATAATTTATTGTTATATATAATTAGAGATATTAATTTTTAAAATTATGAAATTGAACACTTAACTTGGGACATATGGAATATAATCTTTTGGGGAAAAACTTTCCCGTAAAGAAATGATTTATTTTTTCAAAAATAAATAAACTATATTTTTTTTAAGTAATATTATTTGCTTCTTAACTTGGGAGTTGGGACATCATAGAATTTTAAAATAAAAAATAACTAACTATTCTATCACAAATTAAAAAATACGAAAAGAAATTAAAGGCAAGTACATATTTAGGAATCTATTATTTAAAATTTAGAATAATAATTACTCCGTATTATTTTAAACTAAACTTTAAACGAGATTTAAATTGAACAAATAGTATAATTATTTTACTTAATAAAACCATGTCATCAACTCATCACGACATGGTTCTCAACTAGTTATAACTAAAAACACTCTCTCTCCGAACATTAAAAGTGTAAAATTTAACTCACTTGCCATTAAAATTAGCAAATTATACAAGAGAATGTATTATGTCAGACTGGTCTGACAGTAACGTTTCTATCAGACCAGTCCCCTACACCTGGACACATATAGTTGAATCTAGACTCATATGTGTTTAATCTGGACACATGTTGTTAAACCTGGACATGTATTGGTAGACCTAGTCACATATTTGTAAACCTGGACACATATTGTTGGACCTGGACACATATTGTTGAACCTGGACACATATTGTTGAACCTGGACACATATTGTTAAACCTGGACATGTATTGGTAGACCTGGAAACATATTTGTAAACCTGGGCACATATTGTTGGACTTTGACACATATTGTTAAATCTGGACATATATTGTTGAACCTGGACACAAATTGTTGAACCTGGACATATATTTATAAACCTAATGAAAACTTGTTTAACCTGGACACATATTATTAACACTGGACACTTATTGTTAAACTTGGACACATATATGTCTAACTTGTTTAGCCTGGAAAAATATTGTTAAACCTAGGCAAATGTTGTTGGACCTGGACACATATTTCTTTGACCTGGACATATATTACTAAACATGGATCCCTCATGAGTTGTTACAATAATACAAGTGTTGGAAGGTACGACGGTCGGACCGTCCAACACAATACTTTCACATTATACAAAATTCAATTAGCAAATTGAAATTGTTAACTTATCTATAAATTTTGACTTGTTTAATGTTAGTGAGTTGTAATTGTCAAATTTTGATTGAATATTAAGTTATAAATTTTATAAGACATGTTCAAAATTTCAAAAGTCATGTACAAAATTTCATGAGACATGCTCTAAATTTCATAAGCCAATTTTATATGCTATGTTCTAAATTTCGTGAGATATGTTAAAAATTTAGAGCATGAATGGCTTATATAAAAAAATTTAATTAGAAATTTGAATATAACCTTTCACATCAATTGAATATTTATTTCAAAATAGACTAAAAAATGTAGCAAATTTTGTAAAATATACAAGTTGAAAAAGTTAAGACTCCACAAGAAGATCATCAGATCATGAACACATAAAGCCAAGGTTGACAAATTTGTGATGTTAATTGACGTTGCTAATTAATAGTATTATTATTTGTATATATTAGGGAATTAATTAATTAATTAATTATTAATTACCGTGTCCGTACTACTCTAAGTCTCTAAGTACTAGCTTGCTTAGCTGTTTTTGGTATTCTATCCAACTAACAAACCAAAAAAATAGATAAATAATATCTATCTTAACAAATAATAATATTCCAACAAACCAATAAAATAGATAAATAGATAAATAATAATAATAATAAAACAATAATATTAGCCGTGAAAACATGATAAACAGATAATAATTAACAAAAAGGGAAAAAAAAAATCATACTTTTGTATAAAATTATTTAACAATAAAGACTAGCAAGGAACACTAGCACCACATCCATCACTTTACCGTCAACATCTCAACACTCCAACCTACGTACTCCTAATCCATCGCCCCTTCGTTATTATTTTTTTTTTTTAAAAAAAAATTTAAAAAAAACAACAAAATTCAAAAGAAAATGAAAAAAAAAAAACGAAAATCAGATAAAAGATAAGAAGTTAAAAATATGATCTTTTGGTTCCAAACAAAAAAAAAAATTTATCTTTTTAAACACCCTTAATTCATCCTATAAATAACCCTTACCACCCCCTCTCAAATAAACCACACTAACATTTGAGGAGAAAAAAAAATATAAGAAAAGCTAAATGGCAATTTCAGCGCGGTTGAGAAGTCTAATTGAGGCTAAATACAATACAACACACTATCACGATAAACAGGAAGAGAAAGCTTACTTTTGTTTTGATTGCGGAGGAGAATCGTTGACACATAATAAGTATAAAGAAAGTCACAACGAGCCGGGGCACCGAGTGATCAGTGCCTACAAGGACACCGGGCGTTACACATACCGGGTAAAAGACCTGCATCAATTGGCATTGGATAGTCCTGAATTGCAGGACCTCATCCCTCAAGTGTGTGTTTACCGTCATAATTACGAAAATGAGATGTTTCTAAGGACTAGTCTAATACAAAGGAGAGAGAATTTCATTGGGAAGAAGGATTATTGTGATAATTGTGGAAAGATTATGCGATCTCAACAAATTCAGGCTCCTTCTGTACGATACTGCTCCCTTGGGTGTGGAGTTGGACTACTTGGTGTTTTAGAAACACCCAACACTGCCAGCAGCAGCAGTAGCAGTAGCAGCAAAAATAATAATTTGACGGATAAAAAGAGAAAGAGAAAGAGAGAACAAAATAAAGATATCCAAATGTTGGAGGCAGAAGTTGGTCATGTCCATCCCAAACTAAAGTGGGGAAGCAAACGCAGCAGATTAGGAAGACCCAGCGAGACCCAGATTGAACAAGTTACTACTGAAAAAGATCGTGATGAACTCATCAAGGTTGACAAATTTGATATCTTGATTGATGTTGCTAATATTATTTTAGGGAAGTTAATAAAATAATATAAACTTAATTACTTACTGTTCGTTAGTTTTAATGTATTGTATTTTTCGTTCGTTCGTTCGTTAAAATAATAGTGTATGCTAATGCTAGTTAGGGTTTTGAGTTTTTTATTTTTTTTATTTTTATGGAATAGTTAGGGTTTTGAGTTGAGTTGAGTTGCCCACTTGTCCTCAAGGATAAATACATACTTAATTAGTTTCAATTAATAAGTAATTAGCTTCAATTCATATACGCATTATTAATTATTATTGTGTTTAATTCTTTTTTTGGTGTTGGTTAATTTGGCCTATATTGTTTAATTGTTTAATTTGTTTTGTACTCGATCTGATTATCGCTATGTCAATTTTTTTTGTTTGATATTTCTTTGATTCAACATTTATTGCTACTGCCCTTTTGTGTGGCCTGGATTCGTTAATTAATTAGCTTGATTAATTAATGAATTGTTAATTCTACTTTATCTATTTAAGATGATGATATGATGTGAATTGTTAGGGTTTGAGGTTTCAGAATACATATGATTGCCATGCAAACGTAGAATGCATGCTAGCTAGGATTATACTCATCTTCCCAAAATAAACATCTATCGGGAAGCAACGTTAAATTTTGAGAAGGTATTATGTCAGACAAGTTTGACATAATACAAATGGTCAGACGAGTATCTTAAAAAATTATACCGACATGGAAAAAAATAAACTGGCCTGGAGAAAAATCAATCTGACCTGGAAAAAAATAAACACTAACCTGTAAAAATAAGCATTGACCTGGACAAAATGAACACTAACCTAGAAAAATAAAATTGTTGTTAAAAAAAGTAAAATTACTTAACCTGGAGATAATAATCTGCACCTGGGGAAAAAAAAAAGTCACCTGGAAAGATTAGAATTGTCATAAATTAAGAATCAGGAAGAATTTGCAGTTAACAAACGTTGAGTTATTCAAGAATTAGGAAGGATTTTTGTAAGGATTCTTGCTTGCTGTGAACATTGAGTTATTCTTGAATTTTATGAAATGAAAGAATCAAAGAGGTAAGATTATATATAGTAAGAATTAGCTAGCTAGGAAGAATGAATTTGCAGTTAACGAACCAACGTTGAGTTATTCAAGAATTAGCTTAGGAAAGATTTTTGTAAGGATTCTTGAATTTATTTATTGCTGCAAACAAAATGTTAAGTTATTATTGATCCAATTCAAACCTCCCTCCAAATTCAGAGCTTCAATGGCTTAGCCTAGCCTTCTGATCTGGGTTTTTTATTATTGTCCACAAAAGCGTTATTAGGGCTTTCGTTTATTATTATTTTCCAAATAATCAACAAGAACTACAATGGTCTGATTTCATAAGGATAAGTAGGAAGCCTCTTCTTGAGGTTCGACCCAATTAATGAATTTTTGAGGTCCACCCTTTTAAGTAACTTGGTTTACTTAGGGTTTTAAGCACAAATTCCTAGTTCACCACCCGGCATAGGCTCGAGTTTGAACCAACATTAATTCAGCCAACCACATCAATTCCCTACATCATGACCCTGATTCAGTCACAAATTTTTAGTCTTTCTTTTTCTTGCACCAACAACCTTTTTTTTTCTTTCACACACCATGGGGGCTTTCTCTAACTCTTCTTAAGCTCATAGCATTGATTTGACTCTTATGTTCTCCTATTAGAGCACGTCATATTCCATACAAGACTAATTAAAAAATAGACTAAAAAATATACTCTTATGTTCTCCTATGAGGGCTTTCTCTAACTCTTCTTAAGCTCATAGCATTGGTTTTAACCTTTTTAGTGGTCGTTTCTCGACGATCATTAAAAAATATACTCGACATCAATTGAATATGTATTTCAAAATAGACTAAAAAATGTAGTAAATTTTGTAAAATATACAAGTGATCAGATCAGACCCAAGTTGAAAAAGTTAAGACTCCACAAGAAGATCAGATCATGAACACATAAAGGTTGACAGATTTGGGATGTTAATTGACTTTTTGCTAATTAATAGTATTATTTATCTATTTTTTGGTATTCTAACTAACAAACCAAAAAAAATAGATAAATAATATCTTAACAAATAATATTCCAACAAACCAGTAATAAGATATAAATATATAACAAACAATTATCTTAACAAAGAGTAATATTCTCCTCCGAAACTAACGAACCAATAAATGATAAATAGATAAATAATCATAAAACAATAATATGAGCCGTGAAAACATGATAAACAGATAATAATTTATTTATTTTTTGAAACAGATAATAATTAATAAAAAGAAGAAAAAAAATCATACTTTTTATAAAATTTAGTTGGAAATTTGGAATTAATATTCGAGTTACTAAATTATTTGAATCTGGAATTAATAAACCAAAAAATAAAAAATCTTTTTAAACACCCTTAATTCATCCTATAAATAACCCCTACCACTCCCTCTCAAATAAACCACACTAACATTTGAGGAGAAAAAAAAATAAGAAAAGCTAAATGGCAATTTCAGCGCGGTTGAGAAGTCTAATTGAGGCTAAATACTATACAACACACTATCACAATAAAGAGAAAGAGAAAGCCTACTTTTGTTTTGACTGCGGAGGAGAATCGTTGACACATAATAAGTATAAAGAAAGTCACAACGAGCATCGAGTGATCAGTGCCCACAAGAACACCGGGCGTTACACATACCAGATAAAAGACCTACATGCATTGGCATTGGATAGTCCTGAATTGCAGGAACTCATCTCTCAAGTGTGTGTTTACCGTATTAATTTTGAAAATGGGATGTTTCTAAGGACTAATCAAATACAAAGGAGAGAGAATTACATTGGGAAGAAGGACTGTTGTGATAATTGTGGAAAGAGAATGCAATCTGAACAAACTCAGGCTCCTTCTGTACGATACTGCTCCCTTGGGTGTGTAGTTGGACTACTTGGTGTTTTAGAAACACCCAACACTGCCAGCAGCAACAGTAGCAGCAAAAATAATAATTTGACTGATAAAAAGAGAAAGAGAAAGAGGGAACAAAATAAAGATATCCAAATGTTGGAGGCAGAAGTTGGTCATGTCCATCCCAAACTAAAGTGGGAAAGCAAACGCAGCAGATCAGGAAGACCCAGCGAGACCCAGATTGAACAAGTTACTACTGAAAAAGATCGTGATGAACTCGTCAAGGTTGACAAATTTGATATCTTGATTGATGTTGCTAATATTATTTTAGGGAAGTTAATAAAATAATATAAACATAATTACTTACTGTTCGTTAGTTTTAATATACGGAGTATTATATTGTGTTTTATGTTCGTTCGTTTAATTAATAGTGTATCTGTGTATGTTAATGTTAGTTTAGGGTTTTGAGTTGAGTTGCAATTATTATTGTTTTTGGCGTTGGTTTGTTTGTTTAATTTGTTTAGCTTCCAGATCAGACTACAAGCAATTATTCACTTGAATCACTTCCCAAAAATCTCTTTATTAATTATGTCACTTTCATAACACGTTCGTTGTCACCACGCCATTGCTCTACTGACAAATGAAGGGTAAATCTAAACAACAAACAAGGGAAGCCAATAAAAAAGGAAATCACAACTTACTTTATGGAGATTCAATTGATCAAATAAGTTTAATTATCTATTATTATTAAGTTTAATCATATATTATGATCATTTAATTGTGGCATTTATCTAATTGTTGATACCATATCGATAAATTAAGGTATTGATTAGTATTAATTTTAGGCTTCATAAAGTTAATTCGATATTATTTCAGATGGATTTATGACTTGGTGGGAAGGAGTTAGAAAATATATGAAAGACTTGAATTTATAAGAGATTGACTAATTGAGGCTCTCAACCGTACGGGGTGGAGGAGGAAAATCTATGTGGACGGTCTCTCGGAATAATCACTTTGGTTCATGTAGCCGACCTCACTTATGGGAATAAGGCTTTGATTGATTGATTATTAAAAAAAAATTATTTTAATTTAAAATTAGTTTTTTTATTATTAAAAAATACTATTTTTTATTTTTAAAAAAAAATTTTAAATACAATATTTCTTTTATTAATTTTTTTAAAAAGAACAGTTTTTTTATTTAAAAAAAACAGTTTTTTTATCAAAAAATAAAGGATTATTCCCATTGGTATACCTGAAAATTTGTGTATTCCCACTGGTATACCTAAGTTTTAAAAAATCACAGTGGTATACCTAAATAAATTATGAAATTCAATAACCACTTTTAAAGGCTATTTCAGGCCATTAAATACCACTAATTCGACCATAATTAGGTTAACTATAGTTAGTTTTTTCGGGTAACCACCGTTGACTAAATAAAAAGAAAAAACCGATTTTATGGTTGTTAATGTCCTAAAACAACCTTTAAAAGTGGTTATTGAATTCCATTAATAATGTAGGTATACCATTGGGATTTTTTAAAACTTAGGTATACCAGTGGGAATATGCAAATTCTCAGGTATACCAATGGGAATAATCCAAAAATAAACCAGTTTTTTATATTAAAAAATCAGTTTTTTTTTTTTTAAAAAAGTTGTATCAGAAACAAAAAAAAAAACCGAATCCGAATACCCGGTTTCCAAAACCGAATTTCCGGGTATCTAAATTTCCGGATACCCGGATCGGATTTGGGTAAAAAAATAACGATCCGAATTTTCCCACTGCTGTTATATAGTACTCCTTGCTATCAAATCTGCATATTTCATTAACAATTATGTTATAACCTTTATCAAATCTGCATATAGATCCTTGCTATCAAATCTGCACAATAATCTTTTTTTTTCTTGCAATATTAATATTTTCATGCATACAAATCCTACAACAATATCTCTAATATAAATCATAAAAAACAAAATAATTATTTCGAGATCCTAAAATATCTCAAATTTTTATGCAACTTATATATTCCCTCTGGTTTTTTTATAATTTAGTTTATATCACTCACTTGATTTTTATCAAAACCAAAAAAATCATTGGAATTGGAAGTAGCCAAAAAAAAATAATAATGATGATTAAAATTTGTATACAAAGGTAGGAGAGAGAATGTGGAAAAGAGAGAATTTTACTAAAGTTAGTCAAAAGAAATAGCGGGAATATATATATATATATAAAAAAAATCCGCACCACCTCAGCTCAACTCCGCTCCATTGTGAGTTTGTGATGGTAAATGAGATTAGAACTGTCATTGTACAATCTTCCATAATAATAATAATAGATAGATGCTTTTATAAGAAAGAATTATAGATAGATAGATTAACATAGTTCTATTATAATATACAACAGTGGCAAAAATCTAAACATGTAAGTAGTTACTTTGATTAGCCACTAGCAACCTACAATAGCACAATACATAGAGATATTCAAACACATAACTAGTAGAACTCATCCTCTTCTATAGTTGGCTTAGTTATAGGGATTGACCATCTTCCCAAGTGGGCAGTATAATTTATGCATCTGATAACACCTCTCCCAGTCGGTCCATCCGGAAAATCAATGACGCTAATACTACCTCCATCAAGATTAAATGATCCCATCAAATCTTTTGATAAATTCAGGCAATGTGTTATCAGTGCCATGTGGAGAATAGGATGCCCTACCGCAACAACCACCTCTGAAGGATCCGATAATTCATCTAATAATGTTTGCCATACTTTTCCTGTCTGACTCCACAGAGGATTTAGAACTTTGTTTCCAAGAGCATCTGGTAAATTTGGTTGGAGAATTGAACCATCAGTTGAGCCCTATAAACAGGATGGTGTGTGGCACAGTAAGTTAGGAATTTAGGATGTTGTATTATATATTTTAAGAATTCATGCAGTTGAAAAAAGGTAATGCTACCATATAAGCATTGAGTATACTTTCTAAGATGGTAAAATTTTTCAAAAAGCATGCCAAAATTACATGAAATAAGGCTTTGTTCGGTTCAACTTATTTAAGCACTCTAGTGCTTATTAAAAAAAACCAGATCAGATCAGAAATATTCCTTCAAAAAAATAATAATTCAGATTAGATCAGATCAAAAAAGGTCAGACGAACTGAACACAACCTAAATGTACAATTTAACTAAAAATTACTTTTTTTTTAACTCATTAAACATATCCCTAGCGGCCCGTTTGATAACCGGTCATGAATATCGATTATGGAGATGAATTTGTATGTAAACTTGGAAGCAAAATTAAATCAATGTCCATTCCCAATATGGTGCTAACTTAACTCCAATTTATCTATATTTTTTTTCACAAATATTTATTCCCATCCAATACCATCTTTCTGATGCTAATGAAATGAGAATTTGTTTTGCATGGGGTTACAAGGTTTATTCCTTGGTTAAACTTTATTTTACTTTAAAACAATTACCATTATTACAATTATTATCAATAACCAAATGGGCCGTAAGGACATGAATAGCATTTCCTATATATATAAAAAAAAAAAAAGAATACCTGCGTTGACAAGCTAAGCATGGTTTCCACATCAAGGTCCTTCATCTGTTTAACATCCACATGTCGTGGTACACAGTCAGCTCCCAAGCAATCTGCGGCTTCTTGAACCTGATAAAAGCATCAGATCTAAGCAGTTGCATCTCTCATATTGCCAAACAATGGTTACATGTAGAAAAGGATGAAGCTGAGCAGGATAAACTGATCTCATCAGCTTACCTTTGATATGAATTGTGCTGTCTCGAATGAGGCCTTTCCAGGACTACTAACTATTGAATTTACTTTCAAATCAAGAAGTAGCTCTGCAGTTTTCTGTGACTGTCATTATTGAAGCAGGAGATTACATAACAGTCATCAGCAAGAACCTAACAAGCTACGGGATGATGAAATTTTTGGTCACCTGAATCGTCCCAAGCATGTTCATTGGCTGATTCCCTAGAAGTGAGAAGTTAGCCTGTTTAATACATTAACCTGAAGTTCAGATCTAAATTTTCGGTAAAGACCTGCAAAAAAATATTAAGAGACTAGAGATATTTAAATTATTTTTGTTAAAGACCTGAAGTTAGCCTGTTTAATTATCTCTCCAGTTTCTCAAAGACAATAGGAATTAAATTCATTAAGAAAATCAAATCACACAAAAGCTTATTGAAGTTTTACAAGACGGAAAAAATCTTAAGCAATAGGTGCATAACATAAGAAACCCCATAATCGTATATCATTAAGAGCTACGAAGCTCTGCAAAAGTCACCTTATACGCCTTAATGCATTCATGCAAGACCTAATCAGTTAGGCATGACAATTCACAATCTGATAGTATTGACTTATCACTTCTAAACCATCCAAGGCCAAAATCAATTTACCCACTGAATTGGTGGGTACCAAAGTTAGAGAAAGTAGGTTTATACGGTGAAAACACGTAAAAAAATTGGATGATTTGAAGATTTAGTATCATAAATAATAATCCCTATTTACTCAATTTTGCATTAACTCTTACTTACCAAGATAGCAACCGACTCACGGACTCAGCCTGCACTCATAAATCATAATTATGCTGCTATAATCACAAATATTCTAGTGAAAAAACGTATGTATCTGAAAAACCAGGACAATGTTATGAACTAGCTATGTTGGAAAGGGTACTTTAGTAATGCTAAAACAAGTAGTAAGTCTAGTAACTAGTAGCTTAAGGAAGATTCTAGTAAGTTTTGTGAGACAATAGTTTTCTAAAAATAAAGGTTATTAAGGAGAGAGCAGGAGGTTGAATATTAATGAATGCTTACTGGTTTCGAGGGAGAGATTCAAGCCTCTCGAAAGCTTGATTAAAGAGAGCATCCATCTCTCGAATGTGGATTATGAGATTATCTTGTTGTTTTCCAGCAAATTTTAGCTATGAATGCATAACTATTATCTTCATCTTCTCTTTATTTTCAAATTATCAGTTAGATAATCTGTCGAACATATCAGTTCATAACAGACAAAGCATACATGAACTATGACGATCTCTACTTTTCATCAACTAGCTTCACCTACAGGCCAAATTCATATTATTCTATTCAAATGCTTAGTAAATAATGGCGAGCAATATAAGGAAGAAATGTTGTAAGTTGCGCACCTCCTTATTGTTCACCAATGATCCATGACAAACCAGAATGATGCGCTTACTAGCTTTTCGACCCCCAGAATTTCCTTCAGAAATAGGTGAATTAGGAGTCTGCAGCACAAACAATACATGACAATGTATAATGATTTGCTTAAAAAATCAGCAATAATAGATTAAAGCATTTTTTAAAATCAAAGTTAAGCAATGAACATATTAATCAAGCTGTGGAACTTCATCCATATTACAAAATATATCAATTGTCAAATGGTAGAATGAGGTATAAATAATAGCATTAAACATAGTATTAAATCAACGCTGCACCATCGCATCACGACCGAATTGTAAAACATTTTGAGCTTACGGCAACCGACATATTAGGCCACAACGGCTGCGAACCATCCGCATTCCCCATGAATGTGGTTCCGCGACCGTTACCGCAATCGCGACTGAAACGGAGATTTCAAACCATGGCTTTAAACGAATTTTAGAGAGTAAAGAACACATAAGACGTGCATGAAGCTCATTGATCAAAAGGAAAGCCAGGAGAGCATGTGATGGCCACCACATTTACACCATGTACTCCTGTGCTTCTGCTGCAAAGCTGGGGAGCTTTAAGAAGTATTTAAGGTTACTTGTAAATCTTATAGTTCAATTCACTAAGGATAACAATGCTGAGTTTAACTGTAATTAATGCAAGTTCAAAATATTGAATGCCAGTTAAGTTACACTTTTAAAAGTCTAGTTCAAATTATTTCAGTACAAAAGGAGTTTTTACTTCAATTCGAAGGAGATAACCGGTGACCTGGGCTTTCCTGGAAACAAGTTTCTTCCCAAACATTCAAAGGCTAATAGAAGAAAGAGAAATAAAAGAGAGAAAACTGATGATTTTGGATGCAACTTACAAACACATCCTTATTATTGTCCCAACAATTTTCATTTCTTTTTTCAAAAACTATCAAATAGAAAAAAAAAAAAAAAAATCATATTTTGGAAATCTTAATTTGTACATATTAATAAGGTCCACTTACTAACCTTTGATCACTGAGTATCTAAACAGGAACTTACATCAACAATGAAGCAATAGCGATTTAATGGGAAATATTTCACATGAAAACTTTGCATATTTAGTAGATACTCCATAAATTCAAAGCCAAGCATAGACAAAGTTTCTAGATGGCATAAGCACCTGATTTAAACGATTAAGGCAAATGTAAGGAGACTTCCCCTCTGCTCGAGGAATGAAATCGAGCACACTCACACCACAATTGCTCTGAAGTAAAACTCTGAAATATTCAGTTCCCAAGCCTAAGGAAAAAAGGAAAAAAAAAAGCCTTAGAGAAACATGCGTATGCATAACAGAAACATCAAATAATGAAATCAAAAAATTACCTACTGCTGTTGCAACAAGAGCTTGATTCACAGCGTTGTGAGCGACCACAAGTACAGATTTACTTTGATTAGCTAAAATTCTATCCCAGCAGCTTCGGGCACGTGTCCACAACTCCCTGACAGGAAAATGGCCATCTATGACGAAGTTTGAAGGATCTACCTGCCATTGATGAAATGAAGCACCAAATGTTTGCTTTCCCTCATGTTTTAAGAGCCCCTACAAATATTTCGGTGGATCAATACCAATAGCTATACTATGACAATTCCAACTTTTTTTTTTGTGGAGGTCCATCTCCTTATGCTGGAAATGAAAACTCAACTTGAAAAGAATAAAGGTCTATCTCCCTCAGATCAAAATCTGGGATCATTGGCTCCTTACGGTTAGACCAAATAATTTCCGCCGTTCTCTTTGACCTTTCCAGGGGACTGTAACAAAAAAATAAATAATCAATTCAAGGGACTGTAACCAAATAATGAATAATCGATCAAGTGCAAAATTCCCCTAAAAAAAGTGCAAAATTCAAACAAAAACAGAGTAGTAGACAAGAGAAACAGAAGCTGCTCCGAACTTGGGGCAACATCATTATGCAGAACCCATATTGCTTCTGGATATTAAACATCAAGCACAAGAGTCAAGGCCCAAACATTTTCCATGTATAAACGAAGGCAGGGAATCTGGGAGAAGGCATCTTTCTCCTCAACAAATGAATCTACTCGGATGGCTATATCCATCATTCACTATACTTGTGAGTCGTGACACATTTTTACTTTCCGAACTCAGATTTAACCTTAATGAAAGAGGCATTATTTGGGGGAGAACAAATGTAAGAGCTTTGCTTTTTACACAAATCAGGGCATATCCTAGGATTCCCAGCAAGAACAGATAACACAAACAAACCTACTGCTCTTGTCACCAAACTATGTAAAATACCCTGCTTTAACTTTCTAAACAGGGTAAAATCTGTTGCTTTCATTAATCAGAGAAATTAACACTAATGCTTGATATGCTCCAGGAGAATCTTGGGATGCACAATCTGTAGATTCCAAATCGTCTTAATTCTAGTAAAATATAAATCTAGAAAATTCGAGCAGATATCAAATGTAAAAATATATCTAAGCAATTATTTGTGGGGAAGCCATCCTCTCCAGCTGGTTTGATTGTTACACCAACCTCGTACCTGTCTTTTTACTTCTAGATTTTTTAAAAATTCTAGCAAATAACAAATGTAAAATTATATCTATTTAATTCTAAAGGAAAATCTAAAGTAGAAAATTCTAGAAGTAAAAAGAACCTAAGAAAATCTAAAAATTATCTAAGAAAGTATCTAAAATAATCTAGGAGTTTGTGGAAGCTCTAATCATGCCACTAAGAGTCTAAGATAAACAGGAAGTAGATGTAACACAATGTAATCATCCAAGTATCAAAGAAATAAACAAAATATTCATAAATCTCCCCTTCATTAAACATTTTACCATCGTCACCGAAGGCCTACTATAGGAATATATTAGTATCTTGTATAATACTATTCTTGTATTAATAAAGGTTGTTAGTAGGTCGTAACTCCTATATAAACACTACTGTACGTATGTACCTAAGCTTCAGTGTGTTACAGAATAATACAGACTATTATTCTTACATTCTTCATTCCTAATTATACAAAATTGTAGAGTTCTTCATGATATAAGAGACAATCTCTATTCAAGAGATTGGTTTCGCTCCTGTTGTGATTGTTTGATTAATCTCATTCTTTCAAGATTATCTTGTTTATTCATTGTTGTCCTGAATTTTGTGATTTTTTTTTGGGACGACAAAATGGCTGAAAAACATACTGAAACTCAATCTGGAGTTAATTAAGACCCAATTTACATTGCAAACTCAGACGACCCTGCAGCATCATTGTCCACTGTGTTGTTCAATGCTTGAATTTTGTTCGATGGAGTCATACTATTAGAAGAGCCTTAAGGACTAAAAACAAAACTGGGTTCATTAAATACTATTAAAGAACCTGAAGAGTCTGATAAAGATTATCAGAAATGGCATAGAGCTGACTTCATGGTCATGAGATGGATTATGAGTTCCATGGCTAGTGAAGTGCCTGAAGATTTTCTTACACAGAAACTGTTTTGGATTTATGGTTAGGTGTTAATGAAAGATTTGATCAATCAAATGGACCAATGATCTACCAGTTTAAGAAAGAAATAGCTAATTCGAAGCAGGAGAATTTGACCATCATGAGCTATTATGCTAAGGTCAAGAAATTGTGGGATGAGTTGAGAAGCTTGAAGTGCATCACTGGGTATACTTGTGGTGTTGTAAGCAAGTGTACTTGTAATTTCTTGAGTGGGTTTGAAAACTCTATTACTAACATACTTACCATGGGACCTTGGCCAACAATGAACAGGACTTTTGCTCTTGTTCTGCAAACTGAAAAACAAAAGGAGGTTACTTCTGTGCAAGAATCAGTTAATGACAGTAATGCACTAGCAGTCCAGAGGTTTCAAAGAAATTCTGGGGCAGGAAGAGGTATGGTTCAAGTTGTCAAGAAAGATTGGAAGAAAGAAAGACTTGAAAGAATGGAGAGGAAGTGTGACTTTTACAAAGCTAAAGGTCATTCTACTGAGCAATGTTTCAAGATTATTGGATATTCTGAATGGAATACCTCTCTTAAATCCAATAAACAAGGAGGTGGAGGTGCTAAAATGGTTGCTCATATAGTTACAGAAGAGTCAAACACACCTTTGGATGAGTGTCCTGCTGATGGGAAAATGATCAGAATGCTGTTGTGAAAGCCTTGAAGAGTCAGAATGCAAAGATGTCTTTTAATTTTAATTCTAATTGCAATAAATTAGAAGACATCTTTATTTGGTTAGTTGACTATGGGGCTTCAGAATTCAGATCATATGGTTTATGATGAGAGTTTGTTGTTTAATAAAAGGAAATTAGTAAAGCCTATTAAGGTGGGGTTACCTGATGGATCTTTCTAGGTTGTTCAAATTGTCAGTAGTGTGAAAATTAATGATAAATTGGTGATTAATGCTGCTATGCTTGTTGATGGTTTTAAGCATAATCTGATGTCAGTTAGTAAATTCGTTGAAAAATCTGGTTTGCAAGTAAGATTTACTGGAGAATGTTGTTATTTTCAGGGCCAATATGATGGTATAGTGGCTACTGCAGAGAGGAAAGGAGGACTGTATGTGTTGATTGTTGAAGGCTAGTCAAAGTCTTGGACAGACTGTTAGAACTAAGTTTGCCTTTTGTAATAATGCTGTTAGTTCTGATCAGTGTATGAGTAGAAATTGTAGTCATAAAAAATGTAGCAAAAATAATGAGTTACATTTGTTCAATGCAAGATTAGGGCATTTGTCATGTTCTACTATGCAACATTTGGATTACTGTAATCAGTTCAATTTGAAGGAATATATTTGTGATATTTGTTTGATTGTAAAGCAACATAAGGTGCCTTTTCCTACTAGTCTGGGCCCCCTAAGTGGAGCAAAGTATTTCTTGACACTATTTGATGCTTTCAGTAGAGTTACTTGGACATTCTCTTGCATAACAAAATGCAAGTCACAAAAACAGTCTCAGATTTTGTAGCTTATGTTGAGACACAGTTTAATACAAAAACTAAGGCTGTTAGAACTGATAATGGGACAGAGTTTGTTCAACAAAAGTGTGTGAATTTGTTTCAGAGTAAAGGCATAGTTCATCAGAAAAGTGTCACTGGTTTGAATCTACAGAATGGCAGGGTGGAGAGAAAACATAGACACTTGTTAGAAGTTGCAAAAGGGCTTAGGTTTCAAGCTAATCTACGTAAGAGTTTTTAGGGTGAGGGGAAATCTCCCTATGAAGTAATGTTTTCTAAGCACCCAATTACAGTGATCTAAAAGTGTTTGGAAAAGACAAATTTGACTCAAATGCAATTAAGTTCGTACTTAACTGAGCCTAAAAAATTACCCTAAAACAGAGAATCAAGCTAGAAAATTACAGGAATGGATTCAGGCAATGGCCAAAGAAATAAAAGCTTTGGAAGACAATGACACTTCGTACTTAACTGAGCTTCTTACAGGCAAAAAGGCAATTGGTTCTAAGTGGGTGTTTAAGACCAAGCTTAATCCTGATGGGCCAATTGAAAGGTATAAACAAAGAATTGTTGCTACTGGCTATCAACAGATTGAGGGGCAAGATTTTACACAAACTTCTTCACCTGTTGCTAAGATAGCAACCGTAAGAGTAGTTGTTGCCATTGCAACTATGAATGGGTGGCCTTTGTGCCAAATGGATTCAAGTAATGCATTTTTACATGGTTATTTACATAAGGAGGTCTATATGGTTCCACCATCTGGGCATGAAAAAGCTCAAAAGGGCAGGTTTGTAGGCTTAATAAGTCCTTATATGGGCTTAAACAAGCAATCAGGCAGTCAAATAGGGAACTTATAAAATTTTAGAAAAAATTGGGCTTTATTCAGTCCAAACAAGACTATTCCCTATTCACCAACTGGAAGGACAGAGCATTTACTATCTTACTGGTGTATGCTGATGATATTTTAGTCACAGCTACCTCATCAGAACAGATTGAAGCTGTGAAAAATGCTTTGGATATGGTTTTTACTATTAAGGACCTGGGCCAATTGCATTATTTTTTGGAATTTGAGGTCATATGGAAAATTGTGATACAGTTGTTGCTCCTCTGCCTACTGGGCTTAAACTGTCAACAGAATCATGTGACTTGCTTGAGCACCCTGATGTGTACAGAAGATTAGTGGGTAGGCTGTTTTATTTAAGAATCACTAGGCCTGATTTATTTTATGCTACACAACATTTGAGTCAGTGCAAAGGAACCACTGATCATGGGCTATTCTATAGTGCAAAGTCAAGTCTGGATATGGTTGCCTATAGTGATTCTGATTGGTCTGGATGCTAGTTTACTAGCAGGTCCTTGAGTACATATGCTATCTTCTTGGGTGAAAATCTTGTTTCATGGAAAACCAAGAAGCAAACAACCTTTAGCAAGTCTTCCACAGAAGCTGAGTATCGTAGCATGCCTAGTAAACTAGTTGCTTTGCCTATAACTTTGTGTTGTGATAACACATCTGCAGAAAACTTGGCCAGAAATCCAATGATCCATGAAAAGACAAAGCGTCTCAAAAGAGACATGCATTATATAAGGACTATCATTCTTACACTCTTCATTCCTAATTCTACAAGTTTGTAGAGTTCTTCACCTACCAATATTCCGCTATTAATTTCAACAATTTCTGGTCTTCGGTCTTCCATGCATAATAGATATTGTATATGCTAACAAAAGTACTAACATAATTTGCTATTTTGTTAGGTTTACTAAATCTTTCTCCACACATTACTCAAATCATACCCTGTCAAAATCTTTTAACCCATCCATTGATTAAGATCAACAACACACCTTTTTGTAATCTCTGACTGAAGCAGATTGATTTACAAGAGATTGAGGCTCTCGACCATGCGGGGTGGAGGAGGAAAATCTATGTGGACGACCTCTCGGAATAATCACTTTGGTTCATGTAGCCGACCCCACTTATGGGAATAAGGCTTTGATTGATTGACTGAGCAAACAAATGTTCATGCAGGCAGTTGCTATGACTAGTGGATGAAAATTGATTTTTTGATTACCAGCACCCTTGTTCCTCCTTACAATTTTTAAGAACACAAAATTTTAGGATTTTAGTCCTTTTTTATAATATGGAGTATAATTTTTCTTAGGTCTTAATCCGTGAATAACTGCAATCCACCTAACCAATATTATCTAAATGAAACCCATGCTTGGTCGACCCGAGCTAAAAGTTCCCAAGTCATAAACATGCATTTTAGGACCGAACCGGGGACCCGTTACTAACCCAGTCTATTCAACCTGAACCCAAAAGTATTTTATCCCAACCTGACTCGGCCCGTTTGGCAGGTCAGACTACAGTTTGATGCTATTAAGCCACATTTCATTCCAGTAAATAATAATCAAATAAATCAACAGTAAAAAAAGTATCAAAACAATTAATCCAGTAAAAAAAAAAAAAAACAGACCTAGTGAAGCAGATATCAAAGTGATCATCAAGCAGCATTTGACGAGAAGTTTCAGCTTGAGATTCCCCCTTTGGAGTTAAAACAGAGAAGTTTGAGCTCCCTTGAATTCTTCCTTCAGCATTCCATGTGCTTTGTCCATGTCTCACCAACACCACTCTTTTCGCCACTTTTATCGCCGGAAAATCTGCTGAGGATGACTCCGACTCTCGCTCATTTATACCAGTTTCCCTTAGAGTGGAAGAACATCGAATTATGGAGAATCTAGGGTTTGTTACGGAAGAAATATCGCATGATGATTTTGAGATTTTTAGGAAGGATGAAGGCGATAATGTGAGCATTTCTGCATTTGGTTTTGTGGAAATTGGCTAATTAGTTTGATTTGATTTTGCGCGCTAAATTTTGGGGGCTATTTATCTTGGTTTTTGTCTTTCTGATTGGAATTTGAGGTAGTGAATTTGCGTTTCTGGGGAAAGAATATCCTTCGATATTTACATATCGTATGGTTACCGTTACTCCTAGCTATTATCCTTAATCAGCTCAACACGAGGGTCAGATGAGCACAACACGCCATGGTATAAGAGACATGCTCATGGCTCATGGCTGTCAGATTGCACACTAGTTGTGCCGAGACTGCCAACTCATGGTACGGGTTGGGCAGGAGTCCACTTTTTAAAATTTTGGCACGAGACTGGCACCGTACAACTTGTCTTGGCACAAGGCACACAAACTTGGCAGGTGGGTTGTCTCGGGCCCTCGGCACGGCTCATGCCCACCTTTAAGTGACGCTACAGACCTGTTGTGCTGGTGCACCTTTAGATTAAGATTGGATCTATCTCGCCAATTCCCTCTTCATGGAACCAATGTAGCTAGGTATATTTGTTATAGGAATCTTACGGTAAGCTTCGTTTTACCTTACATGCATGGTAAAAAAAAATTACTTCCTCCGTTCCAAAAAGAACGCAACAGTCAACATTTCACACTTGCCGAGGCAATCTTTGACCTTTAATAACTACAATTATAAATAACTAAAAATTAGAAAAAGTTGATATTAATATAGTATTTAACAAGACGAATCAAACGAGATCCCACTTGACTATGTTTTTTATTATGTGCAAAGCTCAAAACTTGGTCAAAGTTTACAATGTGAATAGTGCAAAATTTTGATTGTTGCATTTATTTTGGAACGGAGGAAGTATATTATTTTGGAAAAATTGAAACCAATAATCTCACATATGATTGGTTTGATAAATGTTTTTTAAATAGCGGCAACAAAGTTTGGGATGTTATTAAAACTTTAGAAGGTACTTCTCAAAGTTGTGATCATTAAATAAACGACCGTCGATAGTATTTATAGAAATTGGTTATTGATGGAATCATTAAAGAAAATCGTGGCCTCTTTAATAAGGCTAATCACAAGAATAAGACTTAGATTAAAGAAACACAAAAAGTCTCGCACCAAAAAACAATGTCAATAATAGTTCTACCAAGACAACTTTCGCAATCTCTTCATATCCATCTGAAATAATCTTCTTATGATCCTTAATAAAGATGACCCAAACCATGCCACCAAATAATAGTCTTTGTCACTACCCAAAAAAAGGCACCCGTACCCCCAAGTAGAGATGGCAATGGATCTTGGATCCGCCCCAGATCCGCTGATTCGAATCCGTTTTTGAGGATCTGAATCTTCATATCTTGGATCCGTGCGGATACGGATCGGATACGGATCCTTTGGGAAAATGCATATCTGGATATGGATCTTATTTATAGATCTGCATTAGGATCCGCAAATCCGTTTTTTTAATAAAACATATATTAAATTAATGATAGTCTTATAAGTTATACGGCCCAAATGTCTAGTACTTCAAAGTCTAAATAGTCCATTACTCAAGTTGATTATGTAATGTATGGATTTTAGGATGTTGATGATGTTAGTCTGTTAGTACTAAGTTAGTAGTGGGTTTTAATTTGCATATTAATTGTGTATGTGATGAAATGACAATTTTAGTGCATTAAAAGTTTTAATTATCTCAATTAGTAAGTATAATAAAAAAGGATCCGTTTTAGATCCGATTTAGATCCGAATCCGCAGGATCTGGATCCTCATTCTATGGATTCGACGGATCCGGAGCGAATCTGGATCTAGGTAGAAAAAACAGATCTGAATTCATCAGAATCCGGTCCAGATCCGGCCCGCCGTCATCTCTAACCCCAAGTTTTGAAATAAAACCTAAAAATAAAATAAAGAGAAACTAAAAAATTACAAAATGAAGGTTTAAAGTAAATTGAACTTGGAAAATAAGAAGGTTGACTGCTACTAAACCCATGGCTGACTAAGGCAACAGAATTGACCGATTGAGGCCACCACAAATTAGGGTGGATTTTGTTCAACCTATTACTTTAACTTATTATAAATTTTTCAGAAATTATCTTAACTCATTAGATTTATTAAATTTAAAGTTGATTGAAATTTATTGAACTTATTGGACCTAATTAGTCATGTTTATAAGAAATAATTGGACCTTATATTATCACAACTGGTTAGACCTGATAAAACCTTACTGAATTTATTGCACTTGATTAGTCCTTATTTAAACATATCTAAACTTTTTAGGTCAAATTCATACATTATGTTGAATGAGCAAGAATGATAAGAAAAAAATGCATCCATAACAAACATTGCACTAATAAGATGATAAAAAAATAAATAAGAGATTATACAAATCTGAGTAAAATAATGGCATATCAATATCATTTTTTGTATAATTGAATAAAAAATATTGAAATTTGTAGGAGTAATAAAATTTGAACAACTTTGTCATCAACATAAAAATTTATTGATCATAATATTAGGTGCAAAAGATCAATAGGCTAAAAAATCTTTGACAACCTTAACTATTGAAAAAATTAATTGTAAGAAATCATATAACAAAGAAGATGGATGTTCAATTTAAGTGTTAAAGAAATGGGAAGGACAAATCTTGTATTTTGAGTAGTGGGTGTATATAGAGTGAAAATTGCTAAGCATTTTGAGTAGGTTGATTAATTTTATACTCCCTCCGTCTCCTTTTGTTTGCAACATTTACTTTTTCACACTTCTCAGCATACAACTTTAAATAAAAATATCTTTAAATACATATAATAAAAAATTAAAAAAATTATAAATTAAAAAAGTACATATCGAGTCGAATCAAACGAGATCCCATTTGACTATATTTTTTCTTATGTGCATAAAATTGGAGAGAGTCAAAGTTGGTCAATGAACAGTGACAAAATTGTACTTGTTGCAAAAAAAGGGGACGGAGGGAGTAATTGATTGCTATAAAATTCATGTTTATTAATGTTACACCAATGTTTTACTTTTAGTTAAAATACTTTGTTTTGTTTTTTTCTTTACAATAAAAACTGATTTAGGGAAAATAAATAAATATATAGTTCTATAATTAACTAATTGTGTGAAATTTTGCAGTAATAATTCATTATATCATCAAACACTGTAACGACCCGGAATTTTGGGCCAGAAAATTTCGCGGTTATTAATTATATTTATTCAGTTTTAGTCCAAAAGGCCCATTAAAATTGGACTGTGTTATTTTTTTAGCCCAACCTTTTCTCTTCCAAAATTGGGCCAAAGACCCAATTTCCTTTCCTTTTCTTTTGATGGCCGGCTTTCCTTCCATTTTGGGCCAAATGTATTTTTGTTTTAATTAGATTTATGTTAATTATTATTATGGATAATTAACTAATTTAATTAATTTGAATTAATCAAATTACTTAGTCAAATGTTGTTGATGACCAACAACAAACTTCCCCCCTTTGTTTGCACTTTCACGGCAACCTAGCTCTTTGCTAGGGTTGTTTGTTGTTTTTTTTTTTTTATTTATTTATTTTTTTTTTTCTTTATATAGGACCCCTTTACTTCATTTGGGTCCTATTTGCTATTTGCACCTAAACCCTAAGAAATAAAATACAACTTTTCTCCTTCTTCCCCCTCTCAAAGAACCGTGCCCTTCACCATTTTTTTTTGGTGAAGATCTTCCTTGGAATTTTTAAGCGATTTCAGGTAACTATGCTCTCCTCTTTAATCTATGGGTAGAAAAACACATAGTTAATTAGGAATCATATCATGAAAATTGTAGGAAATTTAATATTGTTTTACTTGGATATGTCGAGCATGAAGCATGAATTTCTTGATTGATTTTTATGTATTTTCATGATTTTATGTATGATCTTGTATGAATTTATTTACCAATCAAATCTTGTTATTTCTTGATGAATTTTTCATGGTATCTTGTTTACTGTTTGATTATTAACCATGATTTATTTCGTGGCAAAATTCGATCTTTTCTTGCTTGAAATAATTTAATCTTTCAAACTGATAAAACTGTCCAGTTTTAGTTTATGAATTAATTACTATACTTAATCAAATATAATGGCTACGAAATTTTATACGGAAGTCAGTGATAATGTTTTACAGCTTGTGTTAAATTTTCGTAATTTTTAAAGATCGTTTGATATGGCATAAAATTCTGAAACCGAATTCAGCCTAATCTGACTGGTTAGTTATAAAATCACTTAAAAATAGTAAAAGATGTTATTTTTAGACGAAATTTATGCACGTAAATCCTTGAACCCATATTTAGCTCCCATAAAAATTTCCAGATTTTTAGAGATCTTTAGATGGTCGTTTTTAATTTAATTCTTTAAAAATCAGATTGTATAAAATAGGGCAATTGAATTATTAAAATATGCTATTATTAATTATTGAATTTTCGAGTGACCTAAGTATTAAAAGGGAACTAAAAATATGATTTTTATGATGAATCTTGATAGTATTGAATTATATTGATTAATCTTGAATTAAAAATTAAATCTTGTTATTATCTTCTAATTGTCGAGTGTATAGAAATTAAAAGAAGGGTTAAAAATATTATTTTTATGTTAATCTTGATGAATGTTGTTGAAAAATATGATTTTTATCTTATTTTGGTAATTTTTGTAATTATATTGATTAACTAAATTAATTCTAGAAAATAGTTAATTATTGTTATATTTTTAATAATGCCGTGTAGAATTGATGAATTAGTCAATTTTTGATTAAATTTGATTATTGTTAATTCAGGGAATAATTAATAATAAAAGTTACGGACAAAATAATTATTAGGGATAAGTTGTAAAGTGAAGGGATAAAAAGATATTATTGGTATTATTATTAAGAGGACCGAAATAATATTAGTACTATTAATATAAATATTTTTGGATAAAGTTACAAATTGGTATATGACGTAATATTAAGGTTAGTATCCGAAAGGATAGGATTATAAGTATATATATATTTTAAGAATAGTATATTATAAGATTTGAAGTTGCATAAGATACTACTAGGGATAAGAAAGGAAACAGAGTAATAGCTATACATGTTATGTTTCGGTCTCTGGCTAGGAAAGACTTGGTATTTAAGGTGGCCAATATACGTGCCGCACCTCTCTTTCCTGGGACTCCGAACATTTCATTTCCTATTACGGTCACCTAGTATTATCCTAATATATGAGATGATTGAATTAATTGAAGATATAAGATACAATATGGACACCCACCTGTATGATACACGAGTCATTAGTGGGTTAAGTCAGAACCACTACTCAATGGGACGAACACATGAGTTCCCCCGAGTAGTTTGACCTTAGAACATGTAGTCGTCTGGTAACCGTATCTGCGAGTCGCTACCAGGAAGTTATGGCCATAGCTTAGACTTAGCGGTGAAACACGGGATCCGCTATGGGATTGAGTACACGAGCTCCTCCCGGCATGTTCTAGGGAGTTATGGTGAAACACGAGATCCATAACGAGTTATTAGTGACCGGTCCAACAAAGATATTATATTACGATCATACGATTTGATAAGATGAAATCATAAGATGAAGTATAAGATGATTTCAAAAGATGATAAGATATGTTATGATCTAATGTGATAAGAAAGACATGATATGATATGATTAAGATATGATTTATGATGATATGATATGATATGATAAGAATATGATAAGTCATGATGATAAGAATATGATAAGTTATGATGATAAGATATAATTATGATTTATTAATGATATAACTTAAGAAGGGTTAAGTATAAGTTAAGGATTGAAGATGTATAGTATAAAGTATAAGTTAGTGTATTGTAAGTCTTCCGCTGTGTATTTCCTGAGTTTATACGAATATGTAACGTGTGTGTATATTATACGGATGGTGTATGTATTTGGTATGTATTCTAACCGTATTTGCAGGGTTGATTATACGTATTTTATACGTAATTATACATATTCTAACCGTATTTCTGCAGGGGTATTTATACGTATTTTTATACGTATCTGTATACGTATTTTATACGTACTTCTATACGTATTCATATACGTACGTTTATACGGAACTTGTGTATTTATATGTAAAGCATGTATTGAATTCTTTACAGTTTTTATGATATTTTTCTATGCTATTATGTGTTTGGTGGTCCCTCGATTAAATGGGACAGCCTAGTTACTCGCCACTGACAGTGGACCCCCCCCCCTCAGTTTCAGGTGAAGACGCTGCTGAATAACGGGCTATCGTGGATGGGTTTGAGTAGCTGAGAAACTTAGTTAAACGGTTTAATTAGATGATTTATGATTTATGACATTTATTTAGTTTATTTTATGGTCCCAGCATGTTGGGACAGTATTTTAAGACCTTATATGTAATTATGGCTATTGGATTGTTATGGATAGTTGGTAGGTTATTTAATAAAAGTTAATTCATCTACTCAATTAATCTGATTTATTGTTATTTAAGTTGGTAATGATCCGATTGTCGATTTCCCTTTGTCAATCGACATGTCTCAAAAAGTCGGGTCGTTACAGTTGGTATCAGAGCCATAGGTTTGACCCTAAGTTACTTCTTCACAAGTAACTTCGAAAGTTGAGTGCTTTATGAACCCGAGTGAACCTTAGCTTAATATGGAAAACCTAGATGAGTGAACCATGGGTAGAAGCCAGGGTTAAGACGATTTATCGTTCACGTTTCGCGTTGGCGTCGTTTCGTATGTCGTGTATTTCTTAACGCGATTGTTGTTTCAGGATGTCGGTCCCACGACCTTCAAGTTCCTGCCGTCGTCGTCGCAACTTAGAAGACGCAATTCTTACTTTGGCACAGAATAGCATGCGAGTCCATAATTCCCAGTCGTCTTCGTTCGATCGGATTGCTCGTTTACGTCCTCCGACGTTACTATGTGCTTTTGTGTGAACTAACAATAGGAATGTTTAAGTGTGTACGTACAGGATGACGCCCCCAAGGCCAAACCTCAGACTTCGACGCCGGAACCATCAATTCGTAGCCGTGACCGGTGTTTTATCAGAGTGGCGCAGCAGAAGCGTGGTGAGCCCATAACCCACAGGTCCAGGATCAGATTTCTCGTCATCGGCTTCCTACCAATGATGGCACGTCTGACCCCGTGATGCGCAAGAGCTGGATTTGAGAGATGGAAGAACGGTTCGACGCAATCGGTTGTCCGGAAGATAAACGAGTTCAGATCGCTAGCTACTACCTTCGATTAGAAGCAGACGACTAGTTGATAACGGTTCGCCGCAGGGAAGAGCTGTGAAGAGCATGACACGGGAAGAGTTTACCTCCAAGCTACAAGAACGTATCTTTTCCGACGAGCTTAGGTGGCAAAAGCCAGAGGAGTTCCTGACGCTCACTTAGGGGACCATGTCAGTTCAGACATTTACCGACAAGTTCGCGAAGCTGTCCAGATTTTTCGCTGCAATATCTCCATCGGAAGCTGAGAAGCTGAAGCGGTATATCAAAATGACGAGTCCTTGCATTAGGGTACACGTTACCGGCAACAGGTTAGCATCGTTCCAGAACGCGTACGAGACCGCCTTAGAGGTTCAAGCATCGTTCGAGGAGGAAAAGGCTACAGAGAAGAGAACCAGAGGAAGCTAATCGGCCGCAGTTGAGAAGAGACAACGAATCGAACCATACCAGGAGCCGCAATCGCAGGACGGGCAAGCAACCGACGATTCCGAGACCCCGGTTTGCAGAGGATGCGAGAACGAACGTCATTCCGGAAAGAGGTGCGACGGGTTACAATAGGGTGTTGCGTATGTAGACAAGGAAGGCACGAGACTTGGGCGTGACCAAAGAACAAACCGGCAGCAATGGTGAGCCGAGTACAAGTGAAGGATCGAGTCTTCTACGTGACCAAGAAGAGGCGGACGCGCAGCTGACGTAACCACGTGTACGGTTTCCGTATCCGGTTGATCGTTTATGTTATAGTTGTTCCATTGTTTTCTTACGTGAGCTTCTTTAAGTAAATTTCGAGGACGAAATTTATTTAAGGAGGGGTGATTGTAACGACCCGGAATTTTGGGCCAGAAAATTTCGCGGTTATTAATTATATTTATTCAGTTTTAGTCCAAAAGGCCCATTAAAATTGGACTGTGTTATTTTTTTAGCCCAACCTTTTCTCTTCCAAAATTGGGCCAAAGACCCAATTTCCTTTCCTTTTCTTTTGATGGCCGGCTTTCCTTCCATTTTGGGCCAAATGTATTTTTGTTTTAATTAGATTTATGTTAATTATTATTATGGATAATTAACTAATTTAATTAATTTGAATTAATCAAATTACTTAGTCAAATGTTGTTGATGACCAACAACAAACTTCCCCCCTTTGTTTGCACTTTCACGGCAACCTAGCTCTTTGCTAGGGTTGTTTGTTGTTTTTTTTTTTTATTTATTTATTTTTTTTTTTCTTTATATAGGACCCCTTTACTTCATTTGGGTCCTATTTGCTATTTGCACCTAAACCCTAAGAAATAAAATACAACTTTTCTCCTTCTTCCCCCTCTCAAAGAACCGTGCCCTTCACCATTTTTTTTTGGTGAAGATCTTCCTTGGAATTTTTAAGCGATTTCAGGTAACTATGCTCTCCTCTTTAATCTATGGGTAGAAAAACACATAGTTAATTAGGAATCATATCATGAAAATTGTAGGAAATTTAATATTGTTTTACTTGGATATGTCGAGCATGAAGCATGAATTTCTTGATTGATTTTTATGTATTTTCATGATTTTATGTATGATCTTGTATGAATTTATTTACCAATCAAATCTTGTTATTTCTTGATGAATTTTTCATGGTATCTTGTTTACTGTTTGATTATTAACCATGATTTATTTCGTGGCAAAATTCGATCTTTTCTTGCTTGAAATAATTTAATCTTTCAAACTGATAAAACTGTCCAGTTTTAGTTTATGAATTAATTACTATACTTAATCAAATATAATGGCTACGAAATTTTATACGGAAGTCAGTGATAATGTTTTACAGCTTGTGTTAAATTTTCGTAATTTTTAAAGATCGTTTGATATGGCATAAAATTCTGAAACCGAATTCAGCCTAATCTGACTGGTTAGTTATAAAATCACTTAAAAATAGTAAAAGATGTTATTTTTAGACGAAATTTATGCACGTAAATCCTTGAACCCATATTTAGCTCCCATAAAAATTTCCAGATTTTTAGAGATCTTTAGATGGTCGTTTTTAATTTAATTCTTTAAAAATCAGATTGTATAAAATAGGGCAATTGAATTATTAAAATATGCTATTATTAATTATTGAATTTTCGAGTGACCTAAGTATTAAAAGGGAACTAAAAATATGATTTTTATGATGAATCTTGATAGTATTGAATTATATTGATTAATCTTGAATTAAAAATTAAATCTTGTTATTATCTTCTAATTGTCGAGTGTATAGAAATTAAAAGAAGGGTTAAAAATATTATTTTTATGTTAATCTTGATGAATGTTGTTGAAAAATATGATTTTTATCTTATTTTGGTAATTTTTGTAATTATATTGATTAACTAAATTAATTCTAGAAAATAGTTAATTATTGTTATATTTTTAATAATGCCGTGTAGAATTGATGAATTAGTCAATTTTTGATTAAATTTGATTATTGTTAATTCAGGGAATAATTAATAATAAAAGTTACGGACAAAATAATTATTAGGGATAAGTTGTAAAGTGAAGGGATAAAAAGATATTATTGGTATTATTATTAAGAGGACCGAAATAATATTAGTACTATTAATATAAATATTTTTGGATAAAGTTACAAATTGGTATATGACGTAATATTAAGGTTAGTATCCGAAAGGATAGGATTATAAGTATATATATATTTTAAGAATAGTATATTATAAGATTTGAAGTTGCATAAGATACTACTAGGGATAAGAAAGGAAACAGAGTAATAGCTATACATGTTATGTTTCGGTCTCTGGCTAGGAAAGACTTGGTATTTAAGGTGGCCAATATACGTGCCGCACCTCTCTTTCCTGGGACTCCGAACATTTCATTTCCTATTACGGTCACCTAGTATTATCCTAATATATGAGATGATTGAATTAATTGAAGATATAAGATACAATATGGACACCCACCTGTATGATACACGAGTCATTAGTGGGTTAAGTCAGAACCACTACTCAATGGGACGAACACATGAGTTCCCCCGAGTAGTTTGACCTTAGAACATGTAGTCGTCTGGTAACCGTATCTGCGAGTCGCTACCAGGAAGTTATGGCCATAGCTTAGACTTAGCGGTGAAACACGGGATCCGCTATGGGATTGAGTACACGAGCTCCTCCCGGCATGTTCTAGGGAGTTATGGTGAAACACGAGATCCATAACGAGTTATTAGTGACCGGTCCAACAAAGATATTATATTACGATCATACGATTTGATAAGATGAAATCATAAGATGAAGTATAAGATGATTTCAAAAGATGATAAGATATGTTATGATCTAATGTGATAAGAAAGACATGATATGATATGATTAAGATATGATTTATGATGATATGATATGATATGATAAGAATATGATAAGTCATGATGATAAGAATATGATAAGTTATGATGATAAGATATAATTATGATTTATTAATGATATAACTTAAGAAGGGTTAAGTATAAGTTAAGGATTGAAGATGTATAGTATAAAGTATAAGTTAGTGTATTGTAAGTCTTCCGCTGTGTATTTCCTGAGTTTATACGAATATGTAACGTGTGTGTATATTATACGGATGGTGTATGTATTTGGTATGTATTCTAACCGTATTTGCAGGGTTGATTATACGTATTTTATACGTAATTATACATATTCTAACCGTATTTCTGCAGGGGTATTTATACGTATTTTTATACGTATCTGTATACGTATTTTATACGTACTTCTATACGTATTCATATACGTACGTTTATACGGAACTTGTGTATTTATATGTAAAGCATGTATTGAATTCTTTACAGTTTTTATGATATTTTTCTATGCTATTATGTGTTTGGTGGTCCCTCGATTAAATGGGACAGCCTAGTTACTCGCCACTGACAGTGGACCCCCCCCCCTCAGTTTCAGGTGAAGACGCTGCTGAATAACGGGCTATCGTGGATGGGTTTGAGTAGCTGAGAAACTTAGTTAAACGGTTTAATTAGATGATTTATGATTTATGACATTTATTTAGTTTATTTTATGGTCCCAGCATGTTGGGACAGTATTTTAAGACCTTATATGTAATTATGGCTATTGGATTGTTATGGATAGTTGGTAGGTTATTTAATAAAAGTTAATTCATCTACTCAATTAATCTGATTTATTGTTATTTAAGTTGGTAATGATCCGATTGTCGATTTCCCTTTGTCAATCGACATGTCTCAAAAAGTCGGGTCGTTACAGTTGGTATCAGAGCCATAGGTTTGACCCTAAGTTACTTCTTCACAAGTAACTTCGAAAGTTGAGTGCTTTATGAACCCGAGTGAACCTTAGCTTAATATGGAAAACCTAGATGAGTGAACCATGGGTAGAAGCCAGGGTTAAGACGATTTATCGTTCACGTTTCGCGTTGGCGTCGTTTCGTATGTCGTGTATTTCTTAACGCGATTGTTGTTTCAGGATGTCGGTCCCACGACCTTCAAGTTCCTGCCGTCGTCGTCGCAACTTAGAAGACGCAATTCTTACTTTGGCACAGAATAGCATGCGAGTCCATAATTCCCAGTCGTCTTCGTTCGATCGGATTGCTCGTTTACGTCCTCCGACGTTACTATGTGCTTTTGTGTGAACTAACAATAGGAATGTTTAAGTGTGTACGTACAGGATGACGCCCCCAAGGCCAAACCTCAGACTTCGACGCCGGAACCATCAATTCGTAGCCGTGACCGGTGTTTTATCAGAGTGGCGCAGCAGAAGCGTGGTGAGCCCATAACCCACAGGTCCAGGATCAGATTTCTCGTCATCGGCTTCCTACCAATGATGGCACGTCTGACCCCGTGATGCGCAAGAGCTGGATTTGAGAGATGGAAGAACGGTTCGACGCAATCGGTTGTCCGGAAGATAAACGAGTTCAGATCGCTAGCTACTACCTTCGATTAGAAGCAGACGACTAGTTGATAACGGTTCGCCGCAGGGAAGAGCTGTGAAGAGCATGACACGGGAAGAGTTTACCTCCAAGCTACAAGAACGTATCTTTTCCGACGAGCTTAGGTGGCAAAAGCCAGAGGAGTTCATGACGCTCACTTAGGGGACCATGTCAGTTCAGACATTTACCGACAAGTTCGCGAAGCTGTCCAGATTTTTCGCTGCAATATCTCCATCGGAAGCTGAGAAGCTGAAGCGGTATATCAAAATGACGAGTCCTTGCATTAGGGTACACGTTACCGGCAACAGGTTAGCATCGTTCCAGAACGCGTACGAGACCGCCTTAGAGGTTCAAGCATCGTTCGAGGAGGAAAAGGCTACAGAGAAGAGAACCAGAGGAAGCTAATCGGCCGCAGTTGAGAAGAGACAACGAATCGAACCATACCAGGAGCCGCAATCGCAGGACGGGCAAGCAACCGACGATTCCGAGACCCCGGTTTGCAGAGGATGCGAGAACGAACGTCATTCCGGAAAGAGGTGCGACGGGTTACAATAGGGTGTTGCGTATGTAGACAAGGAAGGCACGAGACTTGGGCGTGACCAAAGAACAAACCGGCAGCAATGGTGAGCCGAGTACAAGTGAAGGATCGAGTCTTCTACGTGACCAAGAAGAGGCGGACGCGCAGCTGACGTAACCACGTGTACGGTTTCCGTATCCGGTTGATCGTTTATGTTATAGTTGTTCCATTGTTTTCTTACGTGAGCTTCTTTAAGTAAATTTCGAGGACGAAATTTATTTAAGGAGGGGTGATTGTAACGACCCGGAATTTTGGGCCAGAAAATTTCGCGGTTATTAATTATATTTATTCAGTTTTAGTCCAAAAGGCCCATTAAAATTGGACTGTGTTATTTTTTTAGCCCAACCTTTTCTCTTCCAAAATTGGGCCAAAGACCCAATTTCCTTTCCTTTTCTTTTGATGGCCGGCTTTCCTTCCATTTTGGGCCAAATGTATTTTTGTTTTAATTAGATTTATGTTAATTATTATTATGGATAATTAACTAATTTAATTAATTTGAATTAATCAAATTACTTAGTCAAATGTTGTTGATGACCAACAACAAACTTCCCCCCTTTGTTTGCACTTTCACGGCAACCTAGCTCTTTGCTAGGGTTGTTTGTTGTTTTTTTTTATTTATTTATTTATTTTTTTTTTCTTTATATAGGACCCCTTTACTTCATTTGGGTCCTATTTGCTATTTGCACCTAAACCCTAAGAAATAAAATACAACTTTTCTCCTTCTTCCCCCTCTCAAAGAACCGTGCCCTTCACCATTTTTTTTTGGTGAAGATCTTCCTTGGAATTTTTAAGCGATTTCAGGTAACTATGCTCTCCTCTTTAATCTATGGGTAGAAAAACACATAGTTAATTAGGAATCATATCATGAAAATTGTAGGAAATTTAATATTGTTTTACTTGGATATGTCGAGCATGAAGCATGAATTTCTTGATTGATTTTTATGTATTTTCATGATTTTATGTATGATCTTGTATGAATTTATTTACCAATCAAATCTTGTTATTTCTTGATGAATTTTTCATGGTATCTTGTTTACTGTTTGATTATTAACCATGATTTATTTCGTGGCAAAATTCGATCTTTTCTTGCTTGAAATAATTTAATCTTTCAAACTGATAAAACTGTCCAGTTTTAGTTTATGAATTAATTACTATACTTAATCAAATATAATGGCTACGAAATTTTATACGGAAGTCAGTGATAATGTTTTACAGCTTGTGTTAAATTTTCGTAATTTTTAAAGATCGTTTGATATGGCATAAAATTCTGAAACCGAATTCAGCCTAATCTGACTGGTTAGTTATAAAATCACTTAAAAATAGTAAAAGATGTTATTTTTAGACGAAATTTATGCACGTAAATCCTTGAACCCATATTTAGCTCCCATAAAAATTTCCAGATTTTTAGAGATCTTTAGATGGTCGTTTTTAATTTAATTCTTTAAAAATCAGATTGTATAAAATAGGGCAATTGAATTATTAAAATATGCTATTATTAATTATTGAATTTTCGAGTGACCTAAGTATTAAAAGGGAACTAAAAATATGATTTTTATGATGAATCTTGATAGTATTGAATTATATTGATTAATCTTGAATTAAAAATTAAATCTTGTTATTATCTTCTAATTGTCGAGTGTATAGAAATTAAAAGAAGGGTTAAAAATATTATTTTTATGTTAATCTTGATGAATGTTGTTGAAAAATATGATTTTTATCTTATTTTGGTAATTTTTGTAATTATATTGATTAACTAAATTAATTCTAGAAAATAGTTAATTATTGTTATATTTTTAATAATGCCGTGTAGAATTGATGAATTAGTCAATTTTTGATTAAATTTGATTATTGTTAATTCAGGGAATAATTAATAATAAAAGTTACGGACAAAATAATTATTAGGGATAAGTTGTAAAGTGAAGGGATAAAAAGATATTATTGGTATTATTATTAAGAGGACCGAAATAATATTAGTACTATTAATATAAATATTTTTGGATAAAGTTACAAATTGGTATATGACGTAATATTAAGGTTAGTATCCGAAAGGATAGGATTATAAGTATATATATATTTTAAGAATAGTATATTATAAGATTTGAAGTTGCATAAGATACTACTAGGGATAAGAAAGGAAACAGAGTAATAGCTATACATGTTATGTTTCGGTCTCTGGCTAGGAAAGACTTGGTATTTAAGGTGGCCAATATACGTGCCGCACCTCTCTTTCCTGGGACTCCGAACATTTCATTTCCTATTACGGTCACCTAGTATTATCCTAATATATGAGATGATTGAATTAATTGAAGATATAAGATACAATATGGACACCCACCTGTATGATACACGAGTCATTAGTGGGTTAAGTCAGAACCACTACTCAATGGGACGAACACATGAGTTCCCCCGAGTAGTTTGACCTTAGAACATGTAGTCGTCTGGTAACCGTATCTGCGAGTCGCTACCAGGAAGTTATGGCCATAGCTTAGACTTAGCGGTGAAACACGGGATCCGCTATGGGATTGAGTACACGAGCTCCTCCCGGCATGTTCTAGGGAGTTATGGTGAAACACGAGATCCATAACGAGTTATTAGTGACCGGTCCAACAAAGATATTATATTACGATCATACGATTTGATAAGATGAAATCATAAGATGAAGTATAAGATGATTTCAAAAGATGATAAGATATGTTATGATCTAATGTGATAAGAAAGACATGATATGATATGATTAAGATATGATTTATGATGATATGATATGATATGATAAGAATATGATAAGTCATGATGATAAGAATATGATAAGTTATGATGATAAGATATAATTATGATTTATTAATGATATAACTTAAGAAGGGTTAAGTATAAGTTAAGGATTGAAGATGTATAGTATAAAGTATAAGTTAGTGTATTGTAAGTCTTCCGCTGTGTATTTCCTGAGTTTATACGAATATGTAACGTGTGTGTATATTATACGGATGGTGTATGTATTTGGTATGTATTCTAACCGTATTTGCAGGGTTGATTATACGTATTTTATACGTAATTATACATATTCTAACCGTATTTCTGCAGGGGTATTTATACGTATTTTTATACGTATCTGTATACGTATTTTATACGTACTTCTATACGTATTCATATACGTACGTTTATACGGAACTTGTGTATTTATATGTAAAGCATGTATTGAATTCTTTACAGTTTTTATGATATTTTTCTATGCTATTATGTGTTTGGTGGTCCCTCGATTAAATGGGACAGCCTAGTTACTCGCCACTGACAGTGGACCCCCCCCCCTCAGTTTCAGGTGAAGACGCTGCTGAATAACGGGCTATCGTGGATGGGTTTGAGTAGCTGAGAAACTTAGTTAAACGGTTTAATTAGATGATTTATGATTTATGACATTTATTTAGTTTATTTTATGGTCCCAGCATGTTGGGACAGTATTTTAAGACCTTATATGTAATTATGGCTATTGGATTGTTATGGATAGTTGGTAGGTTATTTAATAAAAGTTAATTCATCTACTCAATTAATCTGATTTATTGTTATTTAAGTTGGTAATGATCCGATTGTCGATTTCCCTTTGTCAATCGACATGTCTCAAAAAGTCGGGTCGTTACAGTTGGTATCAGAGCCATAGGTTTGACCCTAAGTTACTTCTTCACAAGTAACTTCGAAAGTTGAGTGCTTTATGAACCCGAGTGAACCTTAGCTTAATATGGAAAACCTAGATGAGTGAACCATGGGTAGAAGCCAGGGTTAAGACGATTTATCGTTCACGTTTCGCGTTGGCGTCGTTTCGTATGTCGTGTATTTCTTAACGCGATTGTTGTTTCAGGATGTCGGTCCCACGACCTTCAAGTTCCTGCCGTCGTCGTCGCAACTTAGAAGACGCAATTCTTACTTTGGCACAGAATAGCATGCGAGTCCATAATTCCCAGTCGTCTTCGTTCGATCGGATTGCTCGTTTACGTCCTCCGACGTTACTATGTGCTTTTGTGTGAACTAACAATAGGAATGTTTAAGTGTGTACGTACAGGATGACGCCCCCAAGGCCAAACCTCAGACTTCGACGCCGGAACCATCAATTCGTAGCCGTGACCGGTGTTTTATCAGAGTGGCGCAGCAGAAGCGTGGTGAGCCCATAACCCACAGGTCCAGGATCAGATTTCTCGTCATCGGCTTCCTACCAATGATGGCACGTCTGACCCCGTGATGCGCAAGAGCTGGATTTGAGAGATGGAAGAACGGTTCGACGCAATCGGTTGTCCGGAAGATAAACGAGTTCAGATCGCTAGCTACTACCTTCGATTAGAAGCAGACGACTAGTTGATAACGGTTCGCCGCAGGGAAGAGCTGTGAAGAGCATGACACGGGAAGAGTTTACCTCCAAGCTACAAGAACGTATCTTTTCCGACGAGCTTAGGTGGCAAAAGCCAGAGGAGTTCCTGACGCTCACTTAGGGGACCATGTCAGTTCAGACATTTACCGACAAGTTCGCGAAGCTGTCCAGATTTTTCGCTGCAATATCTCCATCGGAAGCTGAGAAGCTGAAGCGGTATATCAAAATGACGAGTCCTTGCATTAGGGTACACGTTACCGGCAACAGGTTAGCATCGTTCCAGAACGCGTACGAGACCGCCTTAGAGGTTCAAGCATCGTTCGAGGAGGAAAAGGCTACAGAGAAGAGAACCAGAGGAAGCTAATCGGCCGCAGTTGAGAAGAGACAACGAATCGAACCATACCAGGAGCCGCAATCGCAGGACGGGCAAGCAACCGACGATTCCGAGACCCCGGTTTGCAGAGGATGCGAGAACGAACGTCATTCCGGAAAGAGGTGCGACGGGTTACAATAGGGTGTTGCGTATGTAGACAAGGAAGGCACGAGACTTGGGCGTGACCAAAGAACAAACCGGCAGCAATGGTGAGCCGAGTACAAGTGAAGGATCGAGTCTTCTACGTGACCAAGAAGAGGCGGACGCGCAGCTGACGTAACCACGTGTACGGTTTCCGTATCCGGTTGATCGTTTATGTTATAGTTGTTCCATTGTTTTCTTACGTGAGCTTCTTTAAGTAAATTTCGAGGACGAAATTTATTTAAGGAGGGGTGATTGTAACGACCCGGAATTTTGGGCCAGAAAATTTCGCGGTTATTAATTATATTTATTCAGTTTTAGTCCAAAAGGCCCATTAAAATTGGACTGTGTTATTTTTTTAGCCCAACCTTTTCTCTTCCAAAATTGGGCCAAAGACCCAATTTCCTTTCCTTTTCTTTTGATGGCCGGCTTTCCTTCCATTTTGGGCCAAATGTATTTTTGTTTTAATTAGATTTATGTTAATTATTATTATGGATAATTAACTAATTTAATTAATTTGAATTAATCAAATTACTTAGTCAAATGTTGTTGATGACCAACAACAAACTTCCCCCCTTTGTTTGCACTTTCACGGCAACCTAGCTCTTTGCTAGGGTTGTTTGTTGTTTTTTTTTTTTTATTTATTTATTTTTTTTTTTCTTTATATAGGACCCCTTTACTTCATTTGGGTCCTATTTGCTATTTGCACCTAAACCCTAAGAAATAAAATACAACTTTTCTCCTTCTTCCCCCTCTCAAAGAACCGTGCCCTTCACCATTTTTTTTTGGTGAAGATCTTCCTTGGAATTTTTAAGCGATTTCAGGTAACTATGCTCTCCTCTTTAATCTATGGGTAGAAAAACACATAGTTAATTAGGAATCATATCATGAAAATTGTAGGAAATTTAATATTGTTTTACTTGGATATGTCGAGCATGAAGCATGAATTTCTTGATTGATTTTTATGTATTTTCATGATTTTATGTATGATCTTGTATGAATTTATTTACCAATCAAATCTTGTTATTTCTTGATGAATTTTTCATGGTATCTTGTTTACTGTTTGATTATTAACCATGATTTATTTCGTGGCAAAATTCGATCTTTTCTTGCTTGAAATAATTTAATCTTTCAAACTGATAAAACTGTCCAGTTTTAGTTTATGAATTAATTACTATACTTAATCAAATATAATGGCTACGAAATTTTATACGGAAGTCAGTGATAATGTTTTACAGCTTGTGTTAAATTTTCGTAATTTTTAAAGATCGTTTGATATGGCATAAAATTCTGAAACCGAATTCAGCCTAATCTGACTGGTTAGTTATAAAATCACTTAAAAATAGTAAAAGATGTTATTTTTAGACGAAATTTATGCACGTAAATCCTTGAACCCATATTTAGCTCCCATAAAAATTTCCAGATTTTTAGAGATCTTTAGATGGTCGTTTTTAATTTAATTCTTTAAAAATCAGATTGTATAAAATAGGGCAATTGAATTATTAAAATATGCTATTATTAATTATTGAATTTTCGAGTGACCTAAGTATTAAAAGGGAACTAAAAATATGATTTTTATGATGAATCTTGATAGTATTGAATTATATTGATTAATCTTGAATTAAAAATTAAATCTTGTTATTATCTTCTAATTGTCGAGTGTATAGAAATTAAAAGAAGGGTTAAAAATATTATTTTTATGTTAATCTTGATGAATGTTGTTGAAAAATATGATTTTTATCTTATTTTGGTAATTTTTGTAATTATATTGATTAACTAAATTAATTCTAGAAAATAGTTAATTATTGTTATATTTTTAATAATGCCGTGTAGAATTGATGAATTAGTCAATTTTTGATTAAATTTGATTATTGTTAATTCAGGGAATAATTAATAATAAAAGTTACGGACAAAATAATTATTAGGGATAAGTTGTAAAGTGAAGGGATAAAAAGATATTATTGGTATTATTATTAAGAGGACCGAAATAATATTAGTACTATTAATATAAATATTTTTGGATAAAGTTACAAATTGGTATATGACGTAATATTAAGGTTAGTATCCGAAAGGATAGGATTATAAGTATATATATATTTTAAGAATAGTATATTATAAGATTTGAAGTTGCATAAGATACTACTAGGGATAAGAAAGGAAACAGAGTAATAGCTATACATGTTATGTTTCGGTCTCTGGCTAGGAAAGACTTGGTATTTAAGGTGGCCAATATACGTGCCGCACCTCTCTTTCCTGGGACTCCGAACATTTCATTTCCTATTACGGTCACCTAGTATTATCCTAATATATGAGATGATTGAATTAATTGAAGATATAAGATACAATATGGACACCCACCTGTATGATACACGAGTCATTAGTGGGTTAAGTCAGAACCACTACTCAATGGGACGAACACATGAGTTCCCCCGAGTAGTTTGACCTTAGAACATGTAGTCGTCTGGTAACCGTATCTGCGAGTCGCTACCAGGAAGTTATGGCCATAGCTTAGACTTAGCGGTGAAACACGGGATCCGCTATGGGATTGAGTACACGAGCTCCTCCCGGCATGTTCTAGGGAGTTATGGTGAAACACGAGATCCATAACGAGTTATTAGTGACCGGTCCAACAAAGATATTATATTACGATCATACGATTTGATAAGATGAAATCATAAGATGAAGTATAAGATGATTTCAAAAGATGATAAGATATGTTATGATCTAATGTGATAAGAAAGACATGATATGATATGATTAAGATATGATTTATGATGATATGATATGATATGATAAGAATATGATAAGTCATGATGATAAGAATATGATAAGTTATGATGATAAGATATAATTATGATTTATTAATGATATAACTTAAGAAGGGTTAAGTATAAGTTAAGGATTGAAGATGTATAGTATAAAGTATAAGTTAGTGTATTGTAAGTCTTCCGCTGTGTATTTCCTGAGTTTATACGAATATGTAACGTGTGTGTATATTATACGGATGGTGTATGTATTTGGTATGTATTCTAACCGTATTTGCAGGGTTGATTATACGTATTTTATACGTAATTATACATATTCTAACCGTATTTCTGCAGGGGTATTTATACGTATTTTTATACGTATCTGTATACGTATTTTATACGTACTTCTATACGTATTCATATACGTACGTTTATACGGAACTTGTGTATTTATATGTAAAGCATGTATTGAATTCTTTACAGTTTTTATGATATTTTTCTATGCTATTATGTGTTTGGTGGTCCCTCGATTAAATGGGACAGCCTAGTTACTCGCCACTGACAGTGGACCCCCCCCCCTCAGTTTCAGGTGAAGACGCTGCTGAATAACGGGCTATCGTGGATGGGTTTGAGTAGCTGAGAAACTTAGTTAAACGGTTTAATTAGATGATTTATGATTTATGACATTTATTTAGTTTATTTTATGGTCCCAGCATGTTGGGACAGTATTTTAAGACCTTATATGTAATTATGGCTATTGGATTGTTATGGATAGTTGGTAGGTTATTTAATAAAAGTTAATTCATCTACTCAATTAATCTGATTTATTGTTATTTAAGTTGGTAATGATCCGATTGTCGATTTCCCTTTGTCAATCGACATGTCTCAAAAAGTCGGGTCGTTACAGTTGGTATCAGAGCCATAGGTTTGACCCTAAGTTACTTCTTCACAAGTAACTTCGAAAGTTGAGTGCTTTATGAACCCGAGTGAACCTTAGCTTAATATGGAAAACCTAGATGAGTGAACCATGGGTAGAAGCCAGGGTTAAGACGATTTATCGTTCACGTTTCGCGTTGGCGTCGTTTCGTATGTCGTGTATTTCTTAACGCGATTGTTGTTTCAGGATGTCGGTCCCACGACCTTCAAGTTCCTGCCGTCGTCGTCGCAACTTAGAAGACGCAATTCTTACTTTGGCACAGAATAGCATGCGAGTCCATAATTCCCAGTCGTCTTCGTTCGATCGGATTGCTCGTTTACGTCCTCCGACGTTACTATGTGCTTTTGTGTGAACTAACAATAGGAATGTTTAAGTGTGTACGTACAGGATGACGCCCCCAAGGCCAAACCTCAGACTTCGACGCCGGAACCATCAATTCGTAGCCGTGACCGGTGTTTTATCAGAGTGGCGCAGCAGAAGCGTGGTGAGCCCATAACCCACAGGTCCAGGATCAGATTTCTCGTCATCGGCTTCCTACCAATGATGGCACGTCTGACCCCGTGATGCGCAAGAGCTGGATTTGAGAGATGGAAGAACGGTTCGACGCAATCGGTTGTCCGGAAGATAAACGAGTTCAGATCGCTAGCTACTACCTTCGATTAGAAGCAGACGACTAGTTGATAACGGTTCGCCGCAGGGAAGAGCTGTGAAGAGCATGACACGGGAAGAGTTTACCTCCAAGCTACAAGAACGTATCTTTTCCGACGAGCTTAGGTGGCAAAAGCCAGAGGAGTTCCTGACGCTCACTTAGGGGACCATGTCAGTTCAGACATTTACCGACAAGTTCGCGAAGCTGTCCAGATTTTTCGCTGCAATATCTCCATCGGAAGCTGAGAAGCTGAAGCGGTATATCAAAATGACGAGTCCTTGCATTAGGGTACACGTTACCGGCAACAGGTTAGCATCGTTCCAGAACGCGTACGAGACCGCCTTAGAGGTTCAAGCATCGTTCGAGGAGGAAAAGGCTACAGAGAAGAGAACCAGAGGAAGCTAATCGGCCGCAGTTGAGAAGAGACAACGAATCGAACCATACCAGGAGCCGCAATCGCAGGACGGGCAAGCAACCGACGATTCCGAGACCCCGGTTTGCAGAGGATGCGAGAACGAACGTCATTCCGGAAAGAGGTGCGACGGGTTACAATAGGGTGTTGCGTATGTAGACAAGGAAGGCACGAGACTTGGGCGTGACCAAAGAACAAACCGGCAGCAATGGTGAGCCGAGTACAAGTGAAGGATCGAGTCTTCTACGTGACCAAGAAGAGGCGGACGCGCAGCTGACGTAACCACGTGTACGGTTTCCGTATCCGGTTGATCGTTTATGTTATAGTTGTTCCATTGTTTTCTTACGTGAGCTTCTTTAAGTAAATTTCGAGGACGAAATTTATTTAAGGAGGGGTGATTGTAACGACCCGGAATTTTGGGCCAGAAAATTTCGCGGTTATTAATTATATTTATTCAGTTTTAGTCCAAAAGGCCCATTAAAATTGGACTGTGTTATTTTTTTAGCCCAACCTTTTCTCTTCCAAAATTGGGCCAAAGACCCAATTTCCTTTCCTTTTCTTTTGATGGCCGGCTTTCCTTCCATTTTGGGCCAAATGTATTTTTGTTTTAATTAGATTTATGTTAATTATTATTATGGATAATTAACTAATTTAATTAATTTGAATTAATCAAATTACTTAGTCAAATGTTGTTGATGACCAACAACAAACTTCCCCCCTTTGTTTGCACTTTCACGGCAACCTAGCTCTTTGCTAGGGTTGTTTGTTGTTTTTTTTTTTTTATTTATTTATTTTTTTTTTTCTTTATATAGGACCCCTTTACTTCATTTGGGTCCTATTTGCTATTTGCACCTAAACCCTAAGAAATAAAATACAACTTTTCTCCTTCTTCCCCCTCTCAAAGAACCGTGCCCTTCACCATTTTTTTTTGGTGAAGATCTTCCTTGGAATTTTTAAGCGATTTCAGGTAACTATGCTCTCCTCTTTAATCTATGGGTAGAAAAACACATAGTTAATTAGGAATCATATCATGAAAATTGTAGGAAATTTAATATTGTTTTACTTGGATATGTCGAGCATGAAGCATGAATTTCTTGATTGATTTTTATGTATTTTCATGATTTTATGTATGATCTTGTATGAATTTATTTACCAATCAAATCTTGTTATTTCTTGATGAATTTTTCATGGTATCTTGTTTACTGTTTGATTATTAACCATGATTTATTTCGTGGCAAAATTCGATCTTTTCTTGCTTGAAATAATTTAATCTTTCAAACTGATAAAACTGTCCAGTTTTAGTTTATGAATTAATTACTATACTTAATCAAATATAATGGCTACGAAATTTTATACGGAAGTCAGTGATAATGTTTTACAGCTTGTGTTAAATTTTCGTAATTTTTAAAGATCGTTTGATATGGCATAAAATTCTGAAACCGAATTCAGCCTAATCTGACTGGTTAGTTATAAAATCACTTAAAAATAGTAAAAGATGTTATTTTTAGACGAAATTTATGCACGTAAATCCTTGAACCCATATTTAGCTCCCATAAAAATTTCCAGATTTTTAGAGATCTTTAGATGGTCGTTTTTAATTTAATTCTTTAAAAATCAGATTGTATAAAATAGGGCAATTGAATTATTAAAATATGCTATTATTAATTATTGAATTTTCGAGTGACCTAAGTATTAAAAGGGAACTAAAAATATGATTTTTATGATGAATCTTGATAGTATTGAATTATATTGATTAATCTTGAATTAAAAATTAAATCTTGTTATTATCTTCTAATTGTCGAGTGTATAGAAATTAAAAGAAGGGTTAAAAATATTATTTTTATGTTAATCTTGATGAATGTTGTTGAAAAATATGATTTTTATCTTATTTTGGTAATTTTTGTAATTATATTGATTAACTAAATTAATTCTAGAAAATAGTTAATTATTGTTATATTTTTAATAATGCCGTGTAGAATTGATGAATTAGTCAATTTTTGATTAAATTTGATTATTGTTAATTCAGGGAATAATTAATAATAAAAGTTACGGACAAAATAATTATTAGGGATAAGTTGTAAAGTGAAGGGATAAAAAGATATTATTGGTATTATTATTAAGAGGACCGAAATAATATTAGTACTATTAATATAAATATTTTTGGATAAAGTTACAAATTGGTATATGACGTAATATTAAGGTTAGTATCCGAAAGGATAGGATTATAAGTATATATATATTTTAAGAATAGTATATTATAAGATTTGAAGTTGCATAAGATACTACTAGGGATAAGAAAGGAAACAGAGTAATAGCTATACATGTTATGTTTCGGTCTCTGGCTAGGAAAGACTTGGTATTTAAGGTGGCCAATATACGTGCCGCACCTCTCTTTCCTGGGACTCCGAACATTTCATTTCCTATTACGGTCACCTAGTATTATCCTAATATATGAGATGATTGAATTAATTGAAGATATAAGATACAATATGGACACCCACCTGTATGATACACGAGTCATTAGTGGGTTAAGTCAGAACCACTACTCAATGGGACGAACACATGAGTTCCCCCGAGTAGTTTGACCTTAGAACATGTAGTCGTCTGGTAACCGTATCTGCGAGTCGCTACCAGGAAGTTATGGCCATAGCTTAGACTTAGCGGTGAAACACGGGATCCGCTATGGGATTGAGTACACGAGCTCCTCCCGGCATGTTCTAGGGAGTTATGGTGAAACACGAGATCCATAACGAGTTATTAGTGACCGGTCCAACAAAGATATTATATTACGATCATACGATTTGATAAGATGAAATCATAAGATGAAGTATAAGATGATTTCAAAAGATGATAAGATATGTTATGATCTAATGTGATAAGAAAGACATGATATGATATGATTAAGATATGATTTATGATGATATGATATGATATGATAAGAATATGATAAGTCATGATGATAAGAATATGATAAGTTATGATGATAAGATATAATTATGATTTATTAATGATATAACTTAAGAAGGGTTAAGTATAAGTTAAGGATTGAAGATGTATAGTATAAAGTATAAGTTAGTGTATTGTAAGTCTTCCGCTGTGTATTTCCTGAGTTTATACGAATATGTAACGTGTGTGTATATTATACGGATGGTGTATGTATTTGGTATGTATTCTAACCGTATTTGCAGGGTTGATTATACGTATTTTATACGTAATTATACATATTCTAACCGTATTTCTGCAGGGGTATTTATACGTATTTTTATACGTATCTGTATACGTATTTTATACGTACTTCTATACGTATTCATATACGTACGTTTATACGGAACTTGTGTATTTATATGTAAAGCATGTATTGAATTCTTTACAGTTTTTATGATATTTTTCTATGCTATTATGTGTTTGGTGGTCCCTCGATTAAATGGGACAGCCTAGTTACTCGCCACTGACAGTGGACCCCCCCCCTCAGTTTCAGGTGAAGACGCTGCTGAATAACGGGCTATCGTGGATGGGTTTGAGTAGCTGAGAAACTTAGTTAAACGGTTTAATTAGATGATTTATGATTTATGACATTTATTTAGTTTATTTTATGGTCCCAGCATGTTGGGACAGTATTTTAAGACCTTATATGTAATTATGGCTATTGGATTGTTATGGATAGTTGGTAGGTTATTTAATAAAAGTTAATTCATCTACTCAATTAATCTGATTTATTGTTATTTAAGTTGGTAATGATCCGATTGTCGATTTCCCTTTGTCAATCGACATGTCTCAAAAAGTCGGGTCGTTACAAACACAATACAATTACAGCGCTAACAAAAATTCCATATTAGCAAAATGCTCCTACGAAAATTTACCGGAAGGTAAATAACAACGGAATAATGTTATCACATATGAATCTAACAATAATATCACATATGTATATTTTTGATTCATCTAATTGAAAAATACACAACTAAATGAATCTAACAATAATATCACATATGTATATGGTTTTTCTTATGTCAAATAAAGAGTTTTCCTTGATTAATTTTTTTTTCCCGTATATAAAATTTCAAATGTAACAAGCATTTGGAAACGAATTTGCAAACATCAAACCCACTAAATATTCAGCTATTTGTCTAAATATAATATAGGTGTAAAATTCCAAATGTAATTAACAAATGAAACTGTCACAAACTGCCCGATGGGTATATAGTCATCCCCTGATCTCACATTCTCACATGCTATGGTTGGTGATAGCTACATTTACCACAAACTTCTACCTATACACCAGTTGAGAAAATTATTTACCATATTACTAAAGAGAGCGCGCTCTCTCGGACATTATATAAATACATATATGTTTTCTAAAATGATAATAAATTTGAAATGCATGACAAAATATAATTATGTATCAATCGATATAAATAATGTTTATTATAAGTTATTATATTCATCTTTAGCTTCCTTAATTATCTAGCATTACGGATTTACGGGCACTTATTAGCTTTTTTTTTCAATTTAATTATGCCTTGGTATTTAAGTTGAAACATATATAATAACATTAAAAATCATGAATTGGTAATTAAAAGGGTTGACAACGAGACATAGTATCGAACATACTATGGAGTAGAATAGTATATAATAATTAATCTTTGGAGACTTTTGGTTTTAGTTAATTAATTAATTAATAGAAATGGTTGTCTAATTTTTATATATAAACATTCAAAGTTGTTAGTGATTAAGCCATGTGACGACAAATAAGGAATTTGCAAATTGATTAATTAAAGAATAAATGCAACTAGTGTACATCTTTGAGTGTTTGGCAACAAAGCTAATTAACATGCCAGCTCCAGTCTTTTTCAAGATTTCTAATAAATTAAATTAAATCAAATCAAATAAATTAGTTCAGGTTATTAGTATTAAATTAGGGAGTAATAAACTATAATTAATGAATTCTTGAACTTGATTATATAGAAATGTCCCAGATTATGACTAATAATAGTATTCAATGTATAGACATTGAATATTTGAATGGTTTGACATTCCTAACCACCAAGCACTACAGTGAAGTCACTTGCTGATAGATTTCCATCCTGTCATTCTTCGTTTATCATTTGTCTTCATTGAAGCTGGACATGGTATGTATAATCATGCTATATCAATTCACACTACTTGTGTTGTGGGTAGGATGATATATAAATGAGGATCAAGTCATAGCCCAGTGGTTAGGGCTTCAGAATTCAAGGCACGAGATCCTGGGTTTGATTTTCACCGCACGTATTTGCGAGGATTCTTTATTACCCCCCTTACAGATGCGTGTGTTGGCTAAAATTGGGTCCGGTTTAAGGCCTAGTATTCCACACATTATCCTATAAAAAAAAGGATGATATATAATTACGTACCGTCTATTGAATAATGTGTCTAATATCATTTACATGTCATATCTTATGTCATCAATAATTCAATATCTTTTCCTAGGCTACTAATATTATATCTGAATATGTTTACATAAGTGGTGATTGTTTTTTTTTAACATAAATTGTCATTGGTAATTTTGAATATAGTGATCAAGTAAATATAAAATCATATCTTTTGATGTCAATATCACATCAAAAGTTTTCAATATCATCTCATCTATTGGACAACCAATGTCAACCATTTAATATATTTAGTTACTAACACCATGGACGGATTTTCTAGGGGGGGCAGGATAGGACTCGGCCCCTTCTGGCCTGACCCTTAAGTTTAAACGATCATAACTTTTTCGTTTCACTTTGGAATTGAGCATATAACCTACCATTGGAAAGCTCTTTATTTGAATTTAGTTTCTACCTCCATTGAAATTGCAACAATCCGATGTGTGTGTATCAATTTACACCCAAAATAGTTAGAGGTGGTCAATATCCTTCCAACCATTTCGATCAATTTCAAGTCACTTTTTCACCAATTGCAAGTTGCAACCACAACCACTCTAACCCATCTTTAATTAGGTGATTTCCTCGATCTTTTTTTAAGCTTGAATCATCCTATTTTTCCATTTGATTCTTTTTATATATAGCCTTAATTAAATCGTTGTTTCCCGTGAAAATTCTTAATTTTGAAGTATTATCGTCATTGTATTATATATTTTATTATTAGTCTAAATGCACACCCATATGTCGTGTCCATCTATAAGTATAATATCACTCGGGCCCCGAAGGAATATATTTTACTCAAAATCCGCCACTGACTAACACTCAAAATCATCTATAATCAAATGATTTTTTCCATCGTAAAAATGTTAGACCTTGTTGTAGAAAAGGGAGTACTAAATGATTTTTCCCATCGTGATCTGATCGATCTCGTCGTAAATAACTCAATTTCATTAGATCGAGTTTGGGTTAGATATTATTAGGTGGTGAATTTTAATGGCAGGGCCAAAAACTATCATAAAATATCTACATTAATGTGTACACGTCGTTAATTGACCACTTTTTTTTCTAGTGAAATCAATAAATTTTATTTTACAAATTGAAAATATTACAATTAGCTTTAGTTTTGCATACAATTTCAACTAATGGGGTAGCTAGTGTGAAAATTTTGAATTTGTAGCGTGATTGTAGAATATATAGAAATAGGGTTGGGCATGCATAAAAGTGGCTATCAACATGAGTTGTAAAAGTAGTTGGTAGAGAAGTGCTTATCCAAGTGTCAAGCTAAACTTTCTTTTTGTGATTTTGCGTAGCTGATTTGCTAACGATGTTGAGCAATTATGATACAATTTGTGGAATTGTGGATTATGCAATGCTAGCCTTCGTTCAATCTCTTTCGTACCTGGTTTTTTGTTTTAATTTCTTTTTGAAAGTACTATTCTTTAGTGTTTCTTAGTTTGTGGTAGTGAAATACATAATACTTTGATATGTTGTGTCGTCGTGCCTGCATGTCTAAGCCAAATTTCATTTACTTTAATTGTCATGTCAAGTCATATAATATCATGTTCTGATCCTTCCTTCGTGTTTTTTTTTTAAAGTTGACCTAGGCTCGGCTCAAGCGTGACGCATCTAACACTAATGCCTGTCATGTACTTGTATCATGTTAATTGTGTGTGTACGTGTGTGTGTGTGTGTTGGACTGTGTTGTGTCTTAGCGCCGATCTAATCACACAATGACATCTTTGACTGAAAGATTTATAGCTTTTGTGTATGTAACTTCTTTAAATAGAATCGCTGGAATAATAAATTGATCACTTACTATATACATTATTTTTTTTTATTTTTCACTCTAGCACCAATTCACTAAAACTCAATTCTTTAAATACGATATTGATATTAGCCTAAGATTGCCCAATTAATATTGAACTCTAATTTTATAGATCTCATGGCAATTAATTTTGAAAAGTGATTTTGACCTCAATTCGCGAGATTGCCCACTGCATGCCCTACTAGCAATGATAAATTATTCAAAATTAATTGTCATATATGCTATTTTGAAATATTTCAAAACATAAATTTTGATTCCGATAGATGTTTGAATTCTCGTAATAGTAATTTTCCTACCAAATAGAAAGAAAGTAGTATCGATTTGTTATTGAAAATAAATAATTTGTACCTGAAAATTTGCATACATTAACGACCATTCAGTTTTGATAATAAATCGTCGTAATAGAAATGAACTTAAAGCAAAATTTAGCAAGAGAAGAAACTAAACAAGCTTATATTTTCCGCGGAATCATATTATCATCCCCAAGCTTGATTTTTCGTCAGATTTTTTCATTATTGATCGTCCATTACTATTGGGAATGGTTGTATTGGATGAAAATGAATACATGTGGAGTGAATTCAATAAGTTAGAGATAAGCTGACACCGAAATGAAACTAGAAATTAATTTTCCTTTCAAATTTACATATATACGCATTCTCATTATTATCATAATTTATTTATTAATCAGCTACCAAACGATTTATAAGAGTATTACTAATATATATGAGAGTTGAATCCTTTTTTTTTTTTTTTTGGTGATATTATCTCATAATTTGGAGCTCGTCAACACCATATGATGTGCAATATTAAATATTTTAGTAGAATCTCATAATCCTGGTTGATGTCGTAACAGGTAGCAGTAACGCATGGCCTCACTGATTTAATTAAGGGAATGGTCAACTCATTAGATTACAAAATTAATTAAAACACATGCATGTTGGCCATTTTTTTATTTTAGTAAAATATATTATAATATTATATTATGCTCTCATCATTAATTAGATTTATAGGCAATTAGTACATAGCTAATGATTTAATTATACAAAAAAAAAGAGCATGTTGTGGTGTAGCTAAAAACTGTGTGCTTCTACTTAATTAGCTTGTTACAAACTAATGAGGTTTAGACAATTTACAAGTAATTGTTTCGTGTGTTTTACAGTGATGAATCTTAAAATTTAGGATGCGTTTGATTCATCTGAAATTTTCTGATCTGATTTGGTCTGGTCTGATATGAATTTTTCTGATTTTAGTTATTATTATAGTTATAATTTTCCTGATCTGATCCAAACTTTTCTAATCTAATCTAGTCTGCTCTGATCTGATCTAAATTTTTTTAAAATAAGCACATGAATGCTTATCTAAGTTGAATCAAACGCATCCTTATAAGTAAGAAATTACACCCGCACCAAATTGAAAAATGAGGAACTGGTCCAATTCACTTAAATCTTTGCCTTGCTTCTTTGGTATCAAAAAGATAAATTATGTTAGTTACTTAAATATTGTACTGTTGATCTAATATGATTTTTTTTTTTCATTATGTGATTAATCTTCAAGACCAACTAGAGTTCATCATTTTTATCCCTCAGCTTAATTCATTTCTTGTAATTGAATTGAGTGCTCTTTTAATTGTTTTTTGATCTTGCAAGTCACACAACATCATAGCATAATACAACATCCTCTCTCTCACATGTCTGCTTGTTGTCTTACTCCGAAATATTATTATTATTATAGTCTATATGCATCGTCTTTTACGATTATATATAAGCATTTAATACATTTCATAAAGTAGTAAAGAATTGGGAATGCATGACAAGATCACCCGCATTCGGTAATTTTAATGTTTGATTTAATTTAATATTTTTACTTTTGACACCTTATATACATCTCTTATGGTTGTATCTACGAGTATCATTTTCTTTGTTATTATTATTTTAATTTACTATTACTATCATCTTATTTTTTATGGCATCGTTTTTATTATATATAATTTATAAATAAATTCCTATTGCAACTAAGTTAAATAAATCCAAGATTCAAATTTAACTCATTCCAGAGCATGATAATTGAGGACATCTTGCATTCCTCCATTAAAAAAATTTCTCACCATGGGCCTTAATCATGTAATTAATAATTAGTTAAACTAATATGTAAAACATGCAATTAAACTAATAATACAAATTTAATGATGATCCTAATTATTAAGCTGTAAATTATAAATTGGGAAATTCTAAAGTATGCCCATCAAGTATTGCAAATTCTAAGTTGTGCCCATTGTTTTTCAAAAGTCTTAATTATGCCCTTGAGGTTTCATTTTATAATGAGTCATGCCCATGCCGTTAACCTACCGTTAGTTCAACAGTTTGACTTATGTTAACAAAAAAATTGATTTATTTCCCTTGAGGTTTCAATTCAGTTCTTCGCTCGAACTTCTTCTTCACTCGAACTTCTCTCTACTCTTCTCCCATAAATTCTTGTTTAAACTTGCTACCAACATCAACTTAATTAATTCATTGCTTAATCTCCAAATTTTCTGCTAGGGTTCATGTAAAATCAAATTGGAGTATTTTCGATTTATGCTTTTGTACGCACGAATGCCCTGCTTTGCTCTGCAAAAAAATTAGGACGAACACTCTATGGGCAAGTTTGATTGTTGAATTATATTGAGAAAGATTGGAGTGTGTTTGATTGATTGGGTTTATGAGAAAAATAAAGGAGAGTTGCATTTGATTGTCGAATTACGAAGTACGCTTGACAAAATATGCGTGGGTTAGTTTAGTGAGGGAGATACTGAGGGATTTTTTTTTTTTTTTCTTAATTCCCTTGTTTTTTTGTCATTTTCCTAAATTATATCATTTTATATATTAAATAAAATTATTAACGGTATTCAAAGCTACTAACGACAGTCATTACTTAAATTTAATTAAGGTTACTGTTCAGTTGCAAATGAAACCTCATGGGCATAGTTAAGATTTTTGAAAAACAATAGGTACAAGTTAGAATTTGCAATACTTAAGGGCATATCTCAGAATTTCCCTTATAAATTTTATTTAAAATTTCTTAGGATAAGGTGGGCCATGGCCAAGGTAGGCCTAGGCCTAGATCAACCCTTGCAGGCTTTGCGGCTTCATATGTAAAGCTTTAACACAGGGTCCGATCCATACGCAGGCTTTGCAGCTTCATATTGTCCCTCTCGTTATTGGATTTATTTTCTAGGTAAATTAAAATAATACTATATGCAGCTCTAAATATTAAATATATAAAATAAAATGAGAAAATACATATATTTTTTTACCAAAAAAAAAAAAAAAAAACCTCACAAATTAGTATAATAAATGTTGTTTATTCTTGACAAAAAAAAAAATTATTGTTTATTTATTTATTTATTTATTTTGTAAAAAAGACCATAAAAAAAATTCTTTGAAAACAATCCTCTTCCCCATGCGCAATCTCACCCTAAATCAAGAAAAGGAAAGAAAATTAAGATGAATAATAATCCTTCGATAATTTGCATGGGTGATTGTCGTTATTAGACAACATAACACCTGCGTCTTCATCATTATTTCTTGTCCTTTTTTCTTTTCCGCCATTTTTTCCTTTGTGCTTTCTTTCGCTTTTTAATCGTTTAAAGGTGGAAATTCATTGACTTTTTTTTTTTTTTTTTGAAACAAGGTGATATTTAATTTATATTTTCTTTTACAGCCATTTTTTCACTTTGTTAAAAAATAGCATTGTACATTTGTATCAATCCCACCTTTTGTTGTTACGTTAAAGATTCATATCTTTTTTTAGCTTAATTTTAACCATTGATTTATTTTGCGTTTAATTTGAGTTTTTGATTCATAACTCTATTTGGTATAGTTTTAAATAAACTCTAGAGGATCTTGACACAATATAGTATACCTAGCACAAGCTTGCAAGCTAAGTGAACCGACATGAGAGACACACTCATGGGGCATGGGGCCATGCATGTACATCATTATACATATCAATATATCATCAAATTTAAAATTTGGCGCGGACACGACTCGACATGACTTTGATTATTTTTCCTGGCCCGACGGCCCACCATCGCACAAGGCACATGGCCCGTCCAGACACAGCCTGTGCATTCCCTTAATATATAGTTATCATATGTTGCAACTAATTCGTTTAAAAAAATGTTAGCAACTACAATTAAGAAGGGATGAAGTGTTTGACATTACATTATTTGTTAGAGGTGGGCATAGGGCGAGCCGACACAAGTGGCATGAATTGACCCGAACTAGCACGAACTCATCAGTGGCACATCAAGGGATAACAAACACGCCATATGCCATTGATCACACATAGAAAATATTTTCAAAATTCGGCACGAGCCCAACTTACCTGGCCTGCTAAGTGGCACGCGCGCTTATTAATTATTATGAGTAAAATTTCATAAAACATAAAACAATTATAACAAAAGCAAGAGGCATGTCACAAGTCGTCACGACACAAGTCAAGCTAACATACATAAACTCTCGTTTTTGAAACTTGAAATTCGACAAGGCATAACTTTGTATTGGCTCATTCTAAACACGGCCTAGTAGGACACATAAAGGCCCACATTAATCAGTTATGCTTTTGAATTTTAGGTGTTTCTAGGGATGGAAATATCCAATAGTGTAACCCCCAGTGTGTAAATAAGCGGGTCAAAATCCAATCTAAATGGGTGAAAAATAGGTGGCATGCGAGTGAAGCGGTGATGGTTGGGTGTGGAAAGAACTTTTTTATCCATCAATTGCTTAATTAACATCCACTTACCACCCATATATATGTAAATCATACTTCTTTGTGGGTTTTTTCAGAATTCAGATGGAGTTTTGTGTATGAATTTCTTGGTTCTGTAATAATGGATTATTAATGTAGCAATTAAATTTGAACAAATATAAATCCCAAGAAAAAAAACTACACTTAAAAGTTCCAACTAATCTTAATTCACAGATGAATTAGAGAGTTAATCACAAGTATAATCTATTTTAACCTAATAATTTTGTATAAGAGGATTATATTATAAAGTGAAAAGAATGAACTGTTTTAATGATGAGAATGTTAGCAATAGCATATGATTCCCACTTTTATTCTAAACTATATCCTGTTATGCAAATAGCTTGCTAGAAGTTACTTTCTTTGTTTTTGTTGGTTCATGGTTGTAACAAGTTGCAATGGAATTTCTAAAAGGGGAAAAGAACAACAACAAGTAACAATAAGAAGATAAAAGGGGACCATTTGACTCAAACCTTATTATTATTATTTTCAATTTCAAATTGTATAATCTTTAATGTGTTTATTTCTAACTTACAACCATCTTTTAATTAGATTCATTGTATTGGAAAACTATCAATATTTCATTTTTTTTTTTTTTTGCACACTTGCTATCATAATATGTTCATCATTGATGTCATTAAGGCCCTGTTCTTTTTTACTTAAAAGTTACAGTAATCAGATCAGTTAAGCTTTGTTTTAATTTTATACTCTCATAAAATACTACCCCCACCTAATCAATTCAGATCAGATCAGTCCTAAAGAACAGGGCCTAAGAGAGGCAAAAAAAATAAGGTTCATATGTCATTTTCAATTATGATTAATATAACTAGATGGTTTAATATTTTTTGTGGGGTTAATTAATTAAATTCATTTTCATTTACAAAGTGAGAAATATTTTATACTTATCATTAGTAGTGGTTGTATAATAACCATAATAATCATCATTATTGTTGCTTCTTCCTTGCACTAAAATCATTTCATAATGCCTTCATTTTGACCTTTTAAGCAAGTATACTTTTCACCAATATCTTTGAAAAAAGTATGAAACAATTCTTTACTTTGCTACCTTTTTTCTACTCCGTACTTGCTTTTCTTTAATATCAACCTAATTACCTGTTCTGAAAATGATATTTCAGCTTTGCAGGATAGATGATGATTTCCACTTCTATATAAGAATATATTTTAGATAAACAACTAATATCCATATAGATTATGTTAGTCTATTATCTTTTTTTAGTTAGTTTTTTGAAAAATGGGCCAAGCTAGGAGGACCTTGTTTTTCACTATTTAATTTGGATTTGTTCAGCGTTAGGTTTTTTATAGTTGGTTACCCCCTATGTCCTTATTTAGGGTGCGTTCTCTTCAAGTTTTTGTATCAGATCTCAGAATTTATCAAGTTTAATCAGGTCAGGTTTAATAAGTTATAATTAAGTCAATTTTAATAGGTTTAATCAGGTCAGATCAGGTCAGGTCGAATAGGTTAAAGAGAACGCACACTTAGTCACTACATTCCATTTATCACAAATTTTTTGGAGAAATATGTGAAGTGGTAGGGACGATTAAAAAGTAGATGTATATATTTATGGAGAAGATGACAAAATTAAGGATAAAATAGGTAGAATAAAGTGGAAATATGACAAAAATGTTGGTAGAATCACTACAAAAAATGTGTTCAAGAAGGACAATTAAAATTGCCCTATTTGATACAAAATTTGTCTTCTTAGGTTATAATGACAATTTTAGTATTGCCCTGATGTTGCCCTTGTAACCCCGTTGTATTAGGTTTCAAAGCCAATTTTAGATGTTTTGCCCTCTTTGATTCAATTCAAAAAGGCAAACAAAATTGCCTTCATTGATCAATAACGAACAAAGGCAATACATTTTGCTTTCCTTGATTCAAAAAGGCAAGTTTCAAAAGTCTAAGGGGGCAAAATATTCAAATTGTCTTCATTGTTAACATCAATGAGTGCAAAAATAATTGTCCTTGTAGGCATCATTAAGTAAAACAATACTCATATTGTCCTCTTTAACCATGATAAGTTGTACTCGTTGTGTGAGTTTTTTGTAGTGAATAGATAGAATTTATATGAGCACGGCCACATGCCAAAATAGAAAATGTAGCAAGTAAATTGATACATCCAAATAAGGAATTAAATATGTACCAAGCAAGTAATAAAAAAAGACAGAGGGAGTATTAGATTTTGGATTAGGTCAAAACAATACTAATTGTTAGATGTTATATAGCTTTTGAATAGTTGTTGTGGAAAACTATCAAAAATAGCTTTTGAAGTAGCTTTATTTTGAGTTTTTATAATTTTTATTCTATATATGGTACCCTTATCAGTTTTGACTTATTATCTACCATAACATTCATTTAAAAAAATTATAGGAAGTTGAATAACGTTGTCTAAGATTTGGCCTAATTTTATGTATACAAGGTTTTTAAAAGTCACATTTATCCTGATAAACCAAATTTAAGGTCAAATCAGTAAAATAAATAATTTTAATTCCCTACACCAAAAATGTATATAAATTTGACCCTAGACTTGTGTGTGTACAAAGGGGAGTGTACACACGAGTCAAAACGCATGATACAATAAATATAATAATGCAGCTAAGGAAATTATATATAATCTCTAAGAAATTCTATTTACTATGAGATGGAGTGAATAAATTACCTAGGGAGTTAAGTAAATGGAAATTCCTTGGTGATTTTTGTTCTACACGCAACCAAATAAACACATCAATTAGGGAAAATTTATCATATGAATTGTAAATTAAACTAGGAAATTAATTTCCACTCCAACCAAACAGATAAACACTAAGCACGCATGGAATAACATGCATTAATTACTAAGCTAGAAAAAGTCGAATTGCATAATTCATTATCTACATAGCCAAAGATGACTGATCAAACCAACTGAACCAGAAGTGGGATCCGATCCGAACAACCCAACTCCCTTTTCTACTTGTACTCACTTAAATAAAAGCCCCCATTTATTAACCATTCAAAATAAAACTAATGTACTCCCTCCGTAACACAAAAATGTAAACTTTGTAGAAAACACGGACTCCCATGTAAAAGTTTTATGTGGGTTAATTGTATTGTAATTGTGTAGAGAAGAGAGAAATAAATAAGAAAACACGGACTCTCATGTAAAAGTAATGGCAAATGTGTAAATTGTATGAAGTTTTTTTGTCATATATAGAAAGTTTTGTAAAAGTTGATATTTTTGTGTTACACCCATATTTAGCAAAAGTTTACATTTTTGTATTACGGAGGGAGTACTATTATTTGTAAGTTTAATTTGTAACCCCATTAATATTCTGTTATTGGTCCCCGCCTTCCTCCCCCTCAATTTTTTTTAAATAGAAAATCTGAACTGGCAGGACCAAGAATGCTCCTACCTTTGTTAATTAATTAAATTTTATTTTAACAACCTTAGCTTCTATTCTCTTTCCTTACATAATACTACAAAAATTACAGATTTTAAGGTGAAGAGGTATCATATCATATCATCATATATTCATATCATATCATAATATATAATAAATTCATATACATGGTGCTTGTCAGAATTTCTTGGATCTCCTCTCTTTTTTCCTTCTCCCCATCACCCAAATTAAAACACACCTAGCTTTCTCATCTCAACCCCCACCCCCCCCCCCCCCCCCAAAAAAAAAAAAAAAAAAACTTCCATTCAATTCATTTTCATTTCAAAATTTGTCCAAAAAATGAGAGACATGGTAACCTGTTTCAGTGACCATGCTGTTAGAATATCAGAAACTACATGTTCAAGCTACATAAATGAAGATCACCATCATCATCATCATAATAATAATCTCCTCTCAAATCTAAATCTCACACCTTCTATCCCAAATGCAGTAGTTTTCTTGTACAAAACCACCCTAATTTCTGACCCAAAAAAACAATTTCTAATCACAGTAACTTGGTCTAAGAACCAATTAGGCCAAGGTGGTCTAACCATCACTTTCGGTGACAACCCCGTGACCTCTTTTAAGCTCAACACATTTTCTCGCCTTTTTCGTAAGAAGAAAGGGATGAAAACGTTCCAGGCAGATCTCTCGAACGTTTTCGACATTTTTTGGGATTTTTCATCCGCTACCTATCAGGCGGGACCCGAGCCTGCAGACGGCTACTACGTCATAATTGCAGACGGGTCCCGCCCTATACTAGAACTTGGTGACCTCGCACATGACGCGGTCACCAAGAAGTTAATAAAAAGTGGTGGGACCACAAATAATAATAATAATTCATCAGAGTCATCATTAAAATCTGTTGTACTAGTGTCAAGAAGAGAGCATTACTCAGGAAATGCACTGTACTATACAAAAGCACAGTTTTGTGACTCAGGGGTGATTCATGAGATTATGATCAGGTGTAGTCAAGACCATGATAAGCTTAAGCAGCCTGTGTTGTATGTGAGTATTGATAAGAGGACTGTGATTAAGATCAGACGGTTGCAGTGGAACTTCAGAGGGAATCAGACGGTGTTTGTTGATGGGTTGTTGGTTGATCTGATGTGGGATGTTCATGATTGGTTCTTTAACCCTGTTTCTGGGTCTGCTGTTTTTATGTTCAAAACTAGAAGTGGGGGTGATAGTAGGCTTTGGCTGGAAGATAAATTTGTAGAAAAAGATCAACAAACAGTTGAGTTTTCATTGCTGATTTATGCTACTAAGAGCAATTAATTTTATTTTCTTTTGATTTTTTTTTGGTTTTGGTTGAAAATAGATATCAAGTAACATTTATGGGGTTAATTTAAAAGAAGTACATACATATATAATGATTCTTTTTAGAATAGTGTGATTTGATGATTCTTTTGTGTTAGTTTGAGGTTTTGGAAGTCATTGATGATGAATTGAAGTTATAAAGATTAATTTCTTCAAATGTTTAATTACTTTGTGTTGTTTTAATTAAGTACATTTTGAACAGTAACACTGTTCACATGTGGTCTTGATTGAATAGAGTTATGATGGATCTAGTTTAATTTGATGGAAAAATAGAGTTATGATGGATCTAGTTTAATTTGTCTCAACACTACTTTTCAAAAGTGTTAAATTTGATTGAATATTAGAAACGGGCCTGGGCAACCCAATATGGAAGAGGAGAGTTATGTCACTTATAAGCCATAGGAAGTTCCTTCCTATAACCAATTGGTGATAGGAGGAGTAATTCCTAAACTTATAAGTTAATTTAGTATCTCCTCATCTTCCGATGTGGGACACTCCCTAGTGCACTATATGATATATGGGGTTCAACAAAATATATAATTTTTTCATATCTCGGGAGATATGAAAAAGTGAATGTAGCAATTAAATTGGAACTGAAATAATTAAACTTGATGAAAGAAATGATGGAGAAAGCAGTGTAAATAATTAAACTTGATGAAAGAAATGATGGAGAAAGCAGTGTAAATTAAATTAAAAAGTGGGAAATAGAATTAGATGCCAAATTGGGTTGCAGAGGAGGTCCAAAAAAAGATCTACCACAGGAGCATCAGTATTCAACTATTCATCAGTTGTTGCTGTTGGTGCAAACTGTAACATCAATTGTGGTCACCTTTTTCTTTTTCTTTGTGTTTTTTTTGGGGGGAGGTTTGTTGATTGGGGTATCAAATAATTTCATAATAACTAACTTCAGGGTCAATAAAGTAATTTGATTGAGATCGAATTGAGTTCAAGTGGTGTTGGAGTCGCCCTGTATGCTTGTGTGAGTTCAAATTTCAATTCTTATCAACTATAAATCTCTTCTCTCAATTTAGGTGTCAGGATGGTAATAATCTTGAGAGAGAAGTCATGAAATAGAGTTGTCCAGTCTATATAAATAAGTACGGAATAGTCTAGTTACAAATGTAAAAAGAAAATGATATTGTCAATGCTTGAGATGATTTGCGTTTTTATTTTATTTTTTATTTAGTAAAAAGAATTAGCTCATAAACTGATCTATATAGTATGTTTGATTATTAAATTACAGAGCTGCTGGCACATTGACTGTAAATTTTCAGTGACTTACATTAATATATTTAATGTTAATTTCGACGAGGAATTAAATCTTTAATCTCAAGAAGAAGAGGTTAAGGTAGAGTCACTGCTTCAAGCCTCTTGTCTAGTCCTTAGCTGCATAAATTATTAGAGCATTAAATGTTCCATATATTATTGGATATATTGTATGGTTGTAGAGTTGTAGTAGGGTGGATACATCAATGTAGTTAATTTGAATGATTGACACTTGCAATTTAGGGTTGGTTAATGGTTATTACTTATTACTCATGTTAAGGAAAATTAAATTTTGTTTAACCTAATATTCCTCATGTTTGGCTTTTGGGCCCAACAATGGTTTTTAGTTTTGATAATGAGATTCAATAATTCCAGGAGAAAAAAACCCAACAACAATGAGTCAATGACATTATGACAATCAAAACCACTAAATTCAACAAACAAAATCCGGTAAATATCATACATTACCTCTGTTCATGTTAGTTGCATATTTTCTTAGACAATTTTTTTTTTTTTTGTGAGTTTGAAATTGATAGAGAAAGATAAATTGCATGTGGTAACTAATAAGGAAAGAAATAGGAATAGATGTTTGCCAAAAACAGGAAAAAAACATTACAACTAATATAAACCTTTCGTTTTTAGAAGTGTTGAAATTAATATGAACCGGATGTAGTATATACAATGGTAGTAAATATCGTTTGTTCATAACTAATCAAAATCTTAAAAAAATTATCTTAAAAATAACTCGATCACAACCTCTTCGTTTTGTAGAATGATTGCATTGTTACGTGGTACTCCTATAACCATAACATTATGAAATTGCTACAAAATTCTAACCCAAATATGTGAAAAATCAACAATTATTTTTTGTTTTGTTTTGTTTGATGTTTTGATTACTAAACACAATTTTGAGCATTAACATATGTAATTATGAAATAATCCATAATAAAATTCTCAAATATGTTATTGAGATGAGCTCAAGAATATTTGATTTAATATGCTAAGCAAAAAAAAAATGCATATGTAGTGGAAAATATATTCCCGTAAAAAAAGGGAAATATTATGAAGTGAGTTTTTAATTTATGCGTGCAATGAATACTAGCACATGCACAATGGAGTGTATATATATATATATATATATATATATAAAATAAAAAAAAACAAAAAAAAAAACAATGGAGTATATATTAACCGTACAAAAGTCAAAAGATTTATTTGTAACTTTGCAAAATTGCAAGTACAATTGAATGGGAAAGTACAGCATCTATACTCTATAGTGAGAATTGTTAGACCAAGATCTATTTGTGGATTTACCGTCTACAAGTAGGGCTATGAGTGTAATTTTACTCGAAAATTGATTTTAGCAATACTAATTATAATTTTTTGCTATTTTTTTTCTCGTGGGACTCAAAACCAAAATTAGTAATGCCAAAATCATCCCTAAAATACATACATTGCGTTTGGTTGTAAATTTTCTAATTCAAGGGAATGTAAATTCTTGCATAGCATGAAAAGTGACTCATCAGGCCAAGGTCTTGTTTGATTAACCTTATTAGTTAATTTAGATCATATTAGACCAGATTAGATTAAATAAATAAGTTTAGATCATATTAGGTAATTTAATTTGATGTTTTTAAACTTTAAATATCTTTAATTTTGTAACAAAAATATTATTAAAGTTACATTTTAAAAAACTACTCATTAATACAAATAGAATAATATCTCAATCGGTATATTTTTTCCTTAATAATGATTAATTAGCATATATGTGCGGTCAAAATTTAATCAAATCAAGCAATAATTTCATATCAGATTAGCGAATATCATGTGAATCAAACATAGCCAAGTCCCCTTAGATATATGAGCGAATTCGTATAATACACAGGAAGTTATTTCCTAGAAAATATTAATTCTCATGATGCCAAGCAACCAAACAATTTTGCTCAATTTTTGTGCTATTAGCAAAGGAAAGGGAGGGAAAAAAACCTTTCCGATAAGAAAAATTTAAATCACATTGGTTTAGAAAAATTTAGATCAGATTAGAAAAGTTAAGATTAAAGACGAATATATATAAATAACTAAAATCAGAAAAATTCAGTCCAGATCAAAAATATTAAGATCATATCATATCATATTATATCAGAAAAATTAAAATCAGATCAAAAAAATTTAGAGGAATCAAACGCACCCTTAATACATGTGTGAACTGCGTAATCCACAAATGCTAAGTGGATTAGTTTATAAATTATCACAATAACATCAAAACACAATTAATGGAGATAATAAGAAGAAAAGGAGAGAATTTAGCATTAGTCTGTTGTTAACGATGTTAGCTATAATAATTATATTTGTTGGCTACCATTAAGAATTTTTTAAAAACGTTATGGGTATAACAGAAAATTTTCAAAATTCGTGGCTACATTTGGGAAATTCCAATACCTCATGGGTATAACTGAGATGGGAATCATTGGTAATTTAATGTAAAAAAATTTATAATAAAAAGAATTTAGAGAAATTGTTGAAGTATTAGTGTTACGGAGAGAGTAGTATTTACTATTTAGTGCATGTTAAAAAAGGAAAAAAGAAAAAGCAAAAGTATAAATGTAAGCACTAAATCTAAATGAATGTTTGACGCATATGATGAAATGAGTGAATATCATATGGGTGTACATAACTTTGAAATAATGAAAGTGGTCCACGAACCATGCATGGACGAATAGACCATAGATGCCGTTGCTGCCAAGCACCAGCAACCTAAGTTAAGCTAAGATGTACTTGTTTATGTTGTATACTAACGGTCTTTTTGGTTGTTGGTAATAAATTATGTTAATGGTAATGAATTTGAAATGTAATTTTGTTAAAAAATAGCCTTATAATTCCCATGGAAAACATATTTTCATTCTCAACCTTAAATGTTCTTCTAATTTTTTATTACCATCCATTACCATGGGGGGAGGGTGGTATTAATGGGAATGGATATTTGTGAAGAAAATGATATAAATTGGAGTTAAGCTAGCACTACTACTATGTGATTTGAATGAATTTTGATTTCCCTTCCAAATTTAGTTATAAATTCATTCCCGTTAACATCATTTATGACCGGCTACCAAATAAACCGTAATTTAATTTGAATTATGGGAGTGATGGATATCACAAGTGGTTAAAGCTTTTCTCCCAGTTTTAGGAGATTTTGTGATCGATTCTCACCTCGTCTTAGTGAATCTCTTAACACCAAAAAAAATAATAGGATTTTTCTATGTAGTGCCCCTGTAGTATAACGTTTTCTGCGATGTACCCCTCCAAATTTGGACTTCTACATGGTATCCCTAAGAAACTAATGTTGACCACTTAGTAATCCTCTAAATTATTAATTACGTAATTAACAATCTAAACTTGATTATTAGAGCAATAAGCATCATAATTATATTAATATAATTTGCTGCTAATTATTACTAATTCTGACTAATTATTACCAAAGAATTACCAAAAAATACGATTAAAAAAACAAAAACTACCGAATTTTTTTTAAAAATAGCAATAATTAGCAGTTGTTTATATTAATCATGAAGGTTAGTGCGCTAATAATCATGTTTAGTGTGTTAATTACATAATTAACAAATTTATAGGGGTACTACATGGTGAGCAGTAGTTCCTCGGGGGTACCATGTAGAAGTCCCATTTTGAAGGGGTACATCGTAGAAAACGCTATACCACAGGGGCACTACATAGAAAAACCCAAAATAATATGGAGTATTATTTTGAATTCTGAGGTTTGAATTTTAGGCTCTCTGTTAGTTAATGCTTGCGAATGTTAAATATTATGTCTTGGTTTCGAACCTTATCGCACGTATCTAAAATTCTATATTTTTTATCTTTTCCTTGCAAATGTATGTATTGACTAAATTGGCCGGATAACCTATAGTAAAGACAGAATTAAGGCCTGGTAATGTTTTACAGTTTTTAGTTGTTTACTACTTTACTGTATTGTAGCTTTATTCAAAGTTAAGATGTCATGTGATATGAGAATGGCTCCTAGCTTTACCACTCTCTCTCTCTCTCCCTGCAAATTACTCCTCTTTTGTCATTCCATTGAAGGGGACTCATTTTCGCATTCTTTTAATTTGCTTTTGGTGCTTTTCTCACCATAAATACATATTGTCTATTCCATATTTTATGTTGTGAAAATTATATCCAAACAAACTTAAATAAATTATATTCAAAAATTTTAATATATATATCGTCTTTTTTACCATCTGTCCAATAACTCAATGAGCAATATATATACTAATCCCTTCGTTCCCAATAGTAAAGACGAACAATATTGCTCAAGCTTATTAAATAAGAGGAAACATATGAATTGTAATTAAAAGGAAGTTTTACTGAAATGGAAATGCTATAAATAAAAATTGGAGTAGTTTTTTGTCTGTTCGATGAACATGGTGATTTTAAAAACAAATTGAAAGAGAATATTATTAATTTGAATAAATTTTTATTTTTATTTTTTTTAGAAAATAAGGTTAAAATGTTTGGAAATTAAAGAGAGTAATTAAGAAATAATTAAAGACAATCAAAGACAAGCAAGATGTGATTAATTTTAGCAAATTTTCCATTGTTTGGTGGCACATTTGGTTCTATAGAAACTCTTTAGTCTTCAATAATAATCTCACTCCTATCCCTCAAGCAACCAAACAAATTACAACTTTCCTCAACAATTCGATGAAGAACCTAGTTGACGAGACTTCCACCTCCCCTTGTCAAAAAATAAAAAAACAAACTCTAGACGACTACGTAAGAAGCAAAATAACAGAAATAACGCTTGTTGGATCCCTCCCCCAATTAATACTTTTAAACTTATTTTTGATGGTTCAAATACGATTCCAACAGTACAGCTATAGGCTTTATTATTAGAAATCATAAAGAAGAACTCATTATTTCAGCAGCTAAACAAATTCATTCCAATGCAAGTATTCTATTTGCAGAGGCCTTAGCTTTGAGAGAAGGAATAAAACAAGTCATTTCCCTAGGAAATTCTCATTTAATCATAGAAGGCGATCTGGAGGTCATTAATGCACTTAGAAACATTTAGCATATTCCTTGGAAAATTCATGACCTCATTCAGAATCCTAAGAAAGACCTAAATTCTTTAGAATATGTCGTCGTTAATCAGCAAATCTAGGACACCCTTTAGTTCTATGACTTTTTGGATGCACCCGTACGATTCTTCCCTTTCCCTTATCATCCGCAAGGATGCTCTTGGTTGGCCCCCTTAAGGAGGGTCAATCGGTTTTTCTTTCCTTATAGAAAAAATAATAATGAAAGAATCCTAAAGAATTAATGATAAATGAAATGGTAAGTATTAAAATTGTCTTGAGAAAAAAAAAAGTAATTAAACTCAAAAATGACACATGGCAGGGCTGAAGCAAAGGTTAATAAATGAAAGATACGTGACATTTTTCCTATTTTAAATATTTAAGTATAGATATATACATTTTATTCCATCTGAAATCATACTACTAAACTTTCTAATTAAAAGGAAATAAATGACAAGATCTAGTCTAACTAATAAACTTTCTAATCATCCTCCAAACAGCTCCTGAACTCCTGAAGCACTTGGTTCCATCCTGAATAATGACACCCTAGGTGTTGCTCTAGAGTAGTTAGTGTTTAATTAGTGTTTAATTTTATTTTTTTTGTTTTTCTCTTTTTTCTTATATGCTATGTTTGGATACAAGCATTTTATTTGAAATGATGGATTTGGGCCAGATTACATGTTTGGCAAGTAAAATAATTTGGAATTGAATTTGGCCCAATTTTCAACCCAAATGCTTAATAAACAAATGTTATGGATTTCAAATACTTAATAAAAGGATGCCATTTCAAATTCTAAATACAACCCAAACAAATAATTGTCATTTGAATTATAACATTTCAATTTCCAAAATTGAATTCATCAATTTGAAATAAATTCCACATATTCAAACACTACCTTAGTTTATTTGCATTTCCTTCCTCCTGGGGTTTTACCCGTATTAGCATCAAAAAAATAATAATAATAATTACATGTGAAGTCTTAAACTAATCCTATACAAATAATCTAAGTAATCATATACAATAGTCTAATAACCTCACACGCACAAGCCCAATAGACATAGTAATGCAAATCAACTTAATAAAAAAAAATTAATAATCCACAAACCTAGTAATAATACAAATTAAATAACTAGAGGTGGAAAAAATTGATACAACCCGCTAACCCGACACAAAATTGATTAGTTATTAACGATTTTAAATTGAGGGGTTTGATGACCGTTTAAATAAGAGGGTCAACCCGATACGACCCATTTATTAAACAGATCGGGTTATAGTAAGGATTACAAACCCAACCCGACTCAATTCTCACCTCTAATGATAACAATGATAATAGTAAAAATGATGATAATAATATTAATTTCAATTAGATGATGCGATCAAAATTCCATTAATCAGCATTTACAGCTCTTAGTCACTTAGATTTCTAGTCATCTACATCAGTTCATAGCACCATCACATTACGATTTACTACTTGCATTTAGTGTGTATGAATGGAAATGTATTACAGCATTAGTGATATCAAAATTCAAGAACAAGATGGCATTAAGTAATCATGTTTCTGAATTCAGACAAAAATCAAATAAACTATTGAGTTGCATCCTCTGAGAATCTGGCATCAAAGGGAGCAGAAGTGCTGGGATTTGATGATCCACTGGTGTTTCCAGAACCTTGCTGCAGTTCAATCACAAGCCACCTCACAGCTTTACTCATTTGTTCTAGCCGAACAGCACTTATTGGTGGAAGACCAGCAGTAGGCTGACCACCAGGCTTCCCTGTCAACGAGCCAGTGGCTTCATCCACCAAGCATTCTGATCCTATTCTTTGCTTAACAGACTCCACAAACTCCTCAGCTTGGTCACAAGCAACCCTAAGGAGTTCCCATCGCTGTTTGAAGTTTTCCAGGGCAGCATCTGTAGCTGTTGTTTTCTGAGTTGCAGATGTTTCTTTTGCTTCTAAAACCCCAGCTGCACCAGCAAGAAAATCTTGATATGCATTGTTTAGAGCATCCACAATATTGTCCATTTAACACAATTTTGATCTGCACACATACATGGAATGGAATGTACCACATATGACATTAAACTTAGACATGAGAAGTGAAATTGAACATATACATATCTTAAATGAATCACCACAAGGCCACAGGCCCAAACCATCAAGTTTCATATACAGATTGCATTGCTAACTGATTAGAACCAATGTATGATATGTATCAGCTGAAACAAGAAACAACATCCAAAAGTAGCAAGTTTAAGGAATGACACAATGCATCCAAAGGGAATTTATGACACCTTAAAACTGCCTAGGCTCCATTTTCAGTAGAAAAGTCAGAAACTCAAAACATGACAGAATGAAGAACTTAACAACCAAACATATGCCTCTTTGGAAGAAACAAATGGCAAAGGCATAAAATATCTTAACGACCCGTTTGGTAGCCGGTTATAAATAGTGGTAATTTTTATGAATTTATAACTAAATTTGTAAGGAAAATAAAAATCCATTCCCATGGTAGTGCTAGTTTAACTCAAATTTATCTAATTTTCTTCACAAATATTCATTCCCATCTAATACCACCCTCCCCCATAGTAATGGAAGACAATGAAAAAGAAGAATGAAATTTCAAGTTTTGGAATGAAAAATATACAATCCATGGGAATTATGAAGTTCTTCCTTAACAAATTACACTTAAATATTTAAAACAGGAACTATAAGCGCCACGTATCATCCATTTGTCACTCCTTCTTACTTTCTTTTTTTCTTTTTCTTTTTTCTTTAAAAAAAGCCTTAAAAGTCTTTTTACTCCTATAACTATCGAGTTACACTTTTATCCTCAATCTTGTGAAATCACATATCACAACAAATTAAATCACCATACTTGAAATAACTCAAAATCAAAATAGAAACCATACATTTTGCTTTAAATAAGAAAAAAAAATCCATAAATTTACATAATAGTTGGTTTAAATGATTAATACCCGTGCATAGCACAGGGTTAAAACTAGTTACACTTAAAATTCATTACCATTACCACAGTTTATTAACAACAACCAAACGGACCGTGAGAGGTAATGAACTTCATAACAAAGGGCTACAAAATTACAGGAGTATTGACAAAGCACATCTAACATAATCCCTCAAGGCACAATTACTTCATCATCTCTCAATCATTCTTTCTAATGGCAGAGAAACCTAAGCCATTCTACTCAACTACGAATACTTAACAAAAGCCCAAACATTTGAAGAACGCACATGACAGAATTGAACTTCAATTAAAACAACTAGGGATTCTTTCTCAAGCCCTAGCTCTGATTTCACAAACATAAAAGCATCCTTTTCCAACCAATATCTTTCTTCAAGAACAAACCCTAGAAACCACAGAGCTATGACAATATAGTAGTAGTCTGGATTCAAGGATCAAAGCCAATTTTTCATAAAGCAAAAAGAATCATAATCACTATCAAATTATCAAAAGCTCTACAGCAAATTATCAACAAAATTCGATTGATTGGAAATTCATTCTCCTTTCGCTTAAAACTCTGGCAATAAATTACCCACTATGATATATTCAATAACCCATACTAGAAGAACCTAACCCCATTGTATAATCGATTTTCCATGATTCTACGGGACAAAAAAAAAAATTACCTCAAAAGCTCGGCTTTGATGGAGGATATACACCACATATACCACGCCCAACTCAGTCACAGTTCGACAAACATAGGACTATAGGAGACGGCGAAAGAATCAAACAAACCCAACACAGTTCTTTTAAAATCTTACTCCATTCTTTTTATGTTTCAAAATAAATGCTACAAATTTTTATTTTTTCTATATAGTAAACTATTGCTATTTATTTGTCACATTCTTTCTCTCCTTAATTCTTTAATTGCTTCCACTCTCTTCCACAACTCTTTTAATTGTCTTCATTTTTCTTTCCATTTATTTTAATCAACTACTTCTCCCTTTTTCTAATTATCCACAACAAAAAAAATGTCTAGAAATCCGTGTTATGACAATTATTGCGTTTTTTTGGAACGAAGGTTGTATAAAATCTTAACAGTTACGGAGTATTATAAATTTATAATCAAGACCATCAAGACCAATGCAATAAACTTAAAATTAAAAGAGAAAATTTGGGCAAAAGCCCATCAAGTCCAAAACATCCTTGTATATATATTTTTTTACTAATTTGGCCCAGTCTGCACTTTGGGTTTTAAAAGAGAAAATTTGGGCGATTAGTTTATCTACACTTTAGACCATGTATTTGGCCAATTAAAAAAAAAATTTGGGCAAAAGCCCATCAAAACCAATGCGATAAACTTGAAAATTAAAAGAGAAAATTGTGATAAACTATTCTAAAGTGTTTAAGGGCCTGTTTACCTCAACTTATTTTCAGTTCAGTTTAATTCCGTCCAGTTCAATTCTCAATTTCCTTTTCTCATAAACAACTATATTCAGTGTTATTCAGTTCAGCTCAGTTCAGCTCAATTCAGTAAATATAAACAAGCATTAACTATTTATCTTTTATCAGTGTAGAACACTCACATATATTGTTTGGGATTACCACTACATCGGCTTTGACACTTTTGAATTGTGAATTAATTTGAACTAAAACTAAATTGAATTGAAATAATCTGCATTAAGCTAAATCATAAACTCATAAGGAACCAAAATGTATTAAACTTCATAAATTAACTACTCCCTCTGTCACAATTAGTTGCTACATTTTGACTTGTAACACTATTCACATGTGATATTTGACTGTTTCTAGTTTTATAAGCTTAAGAAAAAACATAGTCATGATAGATCTAGTTTAATTCGTCTCAACATGTATTTTTCAAATAAATAATTTTTATTTTGTGTAATTTAAATATTTTTATTTAAAACCGTGTCTCGAGAAATTTAAAAAAGTAAATGCAGAAACTAAATTAGGACATAAAGAGTACAAAAGAATTGGGCCTAACCCTAACTCATCTAAGCATCTTATCCACGGTCAAATAAACCATCTTTAAGGCTTATAAAGTAAATAATGATGACTAATTTTTCTTCTTTCCTAAAGTGGATTAGCATTAAATTGAATTAAATCAAATCTATAACATGTGAGTGCCAAGGTTTACTTTTTCTTTTTTATTACTCAATAATATGCAGTTGTTGCTTTAAATTACAAAAAGGATTATACTTTTCGCTACTCTATTATGTCTTCACTCTTCAGTGAGTAGTGAACTAGCTAGTGACGTTCCACCTTGCTGTTGTTGTTTTCAACAACCAATTACACAAAATTGATTTAAGAGTAAAACACAATTAAAATAAGGGTAATGAGAGTTGTAAATAAACATTCAACAAGTCTCCTTTCATACATGTACTTCTTCGCTTTGAAATAAACGCAATAAATTTTATTTTATAAAGTTTCAAAATAAATACAACAATTTTTTTTTTTTCATTTTTTTTAAGTCTTTTCTTCTTATATCTCACATCATCACATAACCCACTTTCTCTCTCTATCCCTTATATTCTCACAATATAAAATAGACTAAAAGTCTGTGTCATCCAATTTCTACTTTCTAATATAATATCATAACTTTTAAAAGAGGCGAGTGATTGAGCAATCCTAAGAGTTACTAACACTCTTAATTTTTAAATGAGTGTTTTTATTGGTCAAAATAATATCAAATGATTAATTTTAATCATTTTTATCTATAATTTAATTTAGATATATTGATATTTTAATGTTATGTGCCTAAAATGACAACCCTCAAGACTGCTCAAGCATTTTCTATCTTTGGGCTCCCAACTATGGGTCAAATGGTGAGGAAATATGGAAGCTAGTGTGGGGTTTGAATGGTCCACCAAAGTTAAAGCACTTTTTGTGGAGGGCTTGTAAGGGCACTCTTGAGGTTATGGAGAGACTTCATTTTCGTCATGTGGTTAATGATCCGAGGTGTGTGGGTTGCAGTGAGGAAATTGAGACTATCCATCATGCTTTATTTTCCTGTGTTACATGCTATGAAGATTTGGGATGGTAGTGGGTTTGGTGAGCTAATGGGTGAAGCTCCTATCTTGTCGGTGTCCAATTTGTTGGTGTGGATGGCGGGGAAATTGTCAGCGGCGGATTTCCTTTACTTTGCCACTCTTGCGTGGGCGACGTGGCACTGCAGGAATAAGCGAGTGATTGATAGGGATGAGCCTGATGTTGGTAGGGTGGTGGAGGGTTGGACAAATTTAGTGCAAGACCACAATGAGTATGCGGTAACAGTTTTCACAGTTCTTCTGGGCAGATGGGTGTACATTCAGTGTCAAGCTGGAGTGTACCACCTCATGATTATATTAAAATCAATGTTGATGCGCATGTGAGAGATAGTGGGGAGGGTGGTTTAGGCGCTGTTATGAGGGATGAATGGGGTAAGTTGGTGGCAGTGGGTGCATGTAGATGGCTTAGTGGTGGTGATGTGAATGTGGCGGAATGTGCGGCTGCGATTTTTGGGTTGAAGCTGGCGCTGAGGCTGGGGTTCTCCAAGGTAATTCTAGAAGGTGATTCCATCAATGTGATCCAGGATATCAAGGGAAACAAAATGGGTTTGACTCCTTACTTTTTGTTTTTAGATCAAGCGAGAAGCATTTGTACGGAGTTTAATTCTTTTTGCTGTAATCATGTTAAGAGGGGTGGGAATACTATTGCTCATTTAGCTGCTAGATGGGATGTTAGTATTACTTCTGAAATTGTGATGTATACTCCTTTTCCTCCAACTTTGGTGGAATTGGCTGAAATTGATCTCTCTTATTGAAGGCACGTTTTCTTTCAAAAAAAAAAAAGTTATAACTATGTACTTTGTCAATGAATATATTTCACCAATAGTATCGTTAGTTATGTAATTGGAAACCTAACATAAAATGAATATTAATAAAATATTGGAAAAATGAAAAAAATAATATTATCAAGATGATACATATATGTTTTTAATATGATAATGTGTATGGTATTATGCATTTACAAGGTGAAAAATAAGAAATTCTCACAAATCCATGCGGTGAGCTTTAATTTGAGACATGGTGGGTGATACACTGATTCAGAACGCAGAAACCTCCTCCACCACACCAAACTCTAATACGCTATCAAATATGATGTTAGTGTTATTCAATATTAAGGGATACACATTACATTATAGTATTATACACTATAAGTTGAACCAATTTTTTATTTATATTTTTTAAAAGTTTGATAATGTGTGGCGATACTAGGTAGTAGGGGTGGGCGAAATTGGATACCCAAATTTTTGGATACCCAGGAAAATAGATATTCGGTTTTTTGGACCACATATCTTCTTATCCATATCTGGTTTTAAATATATATATATATATATATATATATAGATAGAAGTAGGCTCATGTGAGAAATGTAGTTTTGGTGAGAAGGGTGAGAAGCAATCACAACCCTTTGATCACCAAATGAAGGGCTAAGATTAAATTTGATTTTCCCTCCTTACTCCTTTGATAGTTTGGAGTCAATGTATATATGGTATAAAGCCAATGTATTTTTACTCAATGTATTTAATTTATAGTGTATGGTGAATGTATCTATAGTTGGTGCTCAATGTACCTCTAGGTTATAGTTGATGTATTTATCTCTTCTCACATTTCTCACTATAAGAAATTTCTCACCGGAACCCAACCCTATATGTATATATATAGGGTCAGGATCATGTGAGAAGGCTAGTTTATGTGAGAAAAAATCTTGAGCGTTGATTTATTTTGATCTAAAGGCTAAGATTTTATGGATTTTTTAATTTAAAACAATTAAAAAAAAAACCCCTAAAATTTCTCCCCTTCCTTCCTTATAATACGTAGGATTAGGAATTTTTATTTTTTTTTCTTTATGAATTTATAAAAAAAAACTGTTTTTTTTTTCGTTTTGAATATTTTTATTTTTAAAATATCAATTTTATGGATTTTTTCTAGATTTTTTGTATTTTAAAAAAAAAATTCGAGTGTAATTTAGAGTATGACTAATGAAATTTAGAACATAGTTCCTAAAATTTAGAACATGGCTATAAACTTTAGAGCATATACATATATAACTCAATATTCAATTAAAAAATAGAAATTTACATTTTTTATTAAAAAAATTTATAATTTTAAGGCTTAATTTTTTAAAAAAGTTACGTTATTAAAAAAATCATAATTTTAAGGCTTAATTTTCTAAAAAAGTTGTAATTTGCTGTTTTTTTTTAAAATAAATATTTCAAGTTCATAAAATAATCAACATTAGATCAAAATAAATCAACGCTCTAGTTCTATCTTATATGGTTTGGAAACTATATTATAAAAATTTAGAACATAACCCGTACAATTCAGAATATGAATCATAAAATTTAAAATATGACTTATAAAAATTTTAATATTTCATATACTTTTTTTTATCAATAGTTCATATACTTAAAATAAACCCAACAATAAACTGACATTTTCTGCATACATACACATATTAGAACATGACTTATAAATTTTAAACATGGGTTGTTAAATTTACAACACATCATTTAAAAGTTAGAACAAAGCTTATAAATTTTGAACATGGCTTATAAAATTTTGAACATGGCTTATAAAATTTTGAACTTGGCTTATAAAATTTTGAACACTTATAGAATTTGGAACACGAGTACTTACGAACAAATAAACAAATAACTTGAATTTTAGATATTTTTATTTTATGAAAAAAAAAAATTTTTTTGAATTAAAAAAATGTATTTTAAAAAAAAAAAAAAAATTTGTTATAAAAAATAGAAATATACTAATTAAATTAAATTACCAAGTTGCCCTTACTAATAAAAACACAAGATCAAATAACAATCCTTAGATCTAAAATTATAAGCGGTGCAGATGTTTTCTCACATAAAAGTCTTTCTCACCTAAAGCAACCTTTCTCACACGATCCTATTCCTATATGGGTCACGAGCCTCTTTAGGTGAGAAAGGTTGTTTATGTGAGAATATATCTAGAGCGTCGATTCAGTGAGATCTAATGGTTAGGATTTAATGGACTGATTTTTTTTTTTAATAAAAAAAACTTATGTAACTAACCCCTATTTGTTAGGGATAAATAAAACAAAATATTTTTTTATTCAAAAAAAATAAAAATTTAATTTTTATAAAAAAAAACTTAAATTTATGTTTTATCAAAAAAACAACTAAAATTTGGAATTTGTTAAACTGTTATCCTCTCATATAGCCAATTAGTCATATAAAATTTAGAACATGTCATATAAAATTTAGAACATGTCATATAAAATTTAGAACATATTATATAAAATTTAGAATATGGTTAATAAAATTTAGAACATTAAATAAGTTTTTTTTTTTTTTTTACGGGTTCCATAGATCAACCTCAATACAAAATATTAAGAATATTTTGAAATAATATTCAATTGTTCAGGTATATAAAAGGTCAATAATTGTATTATAATTGCATCATTTTATTTTTAAAAAAAATAAGTTTATTCAATTTCAAACTTATTGTATACAATTTTGAAAATATCTTATAAAATTTAGAACACGATGTATAATTTTTTTAATATTTCATCTACTTAAAATAAAACAAACAATAAACTACTTTAAAATATGGCTTTTTAATATTTTAAGCACACATACACATTAGAATATGATGACTTTGTAACATGGTTTTTTAAATTTAGAACATGGTGTATAAAAATTAGAACAAAGCTTATAAAATTATGAACATGGGGTAAAATTCTTAGAACATGACTCATAAAATTTTGAACATATTAAGATGTACTTCCGAACAAAAAAATGAAGTAGAATTTAAGATTAAAAAAAAATAGACTTTATAAAAAAAATAGATTTTTTTTTAAAAAAATAATAAATCAGGAAAAAAAACTTAACAATTTTTTTTTATAAAAAAGAAGATTTTTTTTTAAAAAAATAAATATATGATTTTAAAAAAAAAAAATTGTTACGCTTTTTTTAAAAAAAAAAACAGATTTTTTTAACAAAAAATTAGAAATATACAAATCAAATTAAATTACCAATTTGCCCTTACTAAAAAACTAGAGATCAAACAGCAACCCGTAGATCTAAAATTGTCAACGGTGCAGATGTTTTCTCACATAAAAATCTTTCTCACCTAAAGCACCCTTTCTCACACGATCCTATTCCTATATATATATATATATTAGCATTACAAGTACCAGATAATGGGTAATCAATTAACAACGTGTATAATATGATAAGAAAACATGCAACACAGATTAATCAAAGAAAAAAATTTCAGAATTATGTATTAGGGCTCGTTTACATTAGCTGAATAGAGATGAACTGAACTGAACTTAATAGAGGTGTATTAATTTAATTGAAATGAATTGAACTGAACTTAATAGAGGTGTATTAATTGAACTGAACTGAACTTAATAGAGATAAACTGAACTGAATTTAATTAACTAATCCCATTACTCTATTAATCAGCTCATTGTATCAACTAACTTACTATAGTATAATACGTCTATAGGAGTATGTTGTCCACCAAGCAACGTGCGTGGACATTATTATTATTATTATTATTTTATAAAAAAAACGGATGCTGGATAATCCGGTTTTTAAAAAGTGTGCTCCGGATCCAATTTGGTATCCGATTTATAAAAAGGGATCAGATATCTTTTTTGGATGAAAAATAGGATACCAGATGTAGATTTTTATGCCTACCCTACTGGGTAGGATCGGTAATGGGTAGGGTATGGGTCGAGTCCACCTAGACCCAGATCCAAACCTGTTTATTGTATATAGACTCAGACCTGACCCGATCCGATCCATAATTAAGACCACTATGTGGAATAATACAAATTTGGATGCCACTACGTGTTAAAAAATAAGGCCACCTTATGGAAAACCCAATAACTCGAGGCCACCATATAAACATTTCCTAATATATTTTAGAAAATTATTCATAAAAGAAAAATATGGTAATTAATTGATAAAAAAATCCAAAGATCAATTCATGATAAAATAATCATACAACGTTTAGTGATTGAGTCTTGGACCTGAACTAAACCAGTTTATATTCAAGTATTAACCCATTTATAAGACCATGAGTTTGAGTTTTCTTAGAACCAATGGCTCTGGGTAGGGTCAAGGCCGTGCCACACAAATTCGGGGCCCTGTTCAAATCTTAAAAATTGGGCCCTTAATAATAAAAAAAATTATGGTATTCTCATTTTATTTCAAAATCACATAACAAATATTTATATATAAACTGTCAAGCTACTTAACTTAAATTATGATATTCTCAGACTTTTGGAAGCAAATTTATCGTCAGATTACCAGCAATTTACCAAATGTTTGAAATCCTCAATTGTATCTAAACGCATAGGCAAATTTCAATAATGCGAATTTTATCAAATAATGTATAAAGTTTATTAATTGAGAAGAATGGGAACTTTTTTTTTTTTTTGAAAGAAAGGGAGAGGGAATTAAATTAAATCTAAGTTAGCCAAGTTACACATAGACTGAGGGATCGGATGGAACCAAATGCGCTCCTCCCCAATCTCCACAACCTCTCTAGCAACATAATGAGCTACACAATTTCCTCCCCTCGGCACATGACTAAAGCTACAATAACGAAAAAAAGAACTATAAAACAAAATATCTCTAATAAGCATGAATAAAGGAGATCTTCCTTCAGCCTTCCTGTTAAGCTTGCTGACCAACGACAAAGAATCTGACTCCATAATGATATTCAAATACCCAAATCTTCTTGCCACTTGCAGCCCGAAAATGACACCAGCAGCTTCCGCTTTCTCTACCCCCCAGCATCCATCCACTCCACGCACCGCAGCAAACATAACCTCACCTTCACAATCACGCCCCACAACCCCTAATCCAATATACCCAGCCACACTGATATGAGCATCAACATTAACCTTCAAAAAACCAGTCTCAGGTCTTCCCCATGACACACTACTCACCACATCCCTACTCCGCTCCCTTGAAGGAGAAGTTCTCGCATTATAGTCCATCCATCCCCTTACAAACCTCACAAGTCCTTGCGCCAAGATAATAGCATTTATATCCCCTGCCTCGAACACCGCCTTGTTCCTACAACTCCACGCAGCCCAGGAAAGAGTAACAAAATCCAGAAAATCGAAAGCATCCAACCTCTCCCTCACTCAAATCATGAGTTCCGGGAATGAGGTAGCAGGTGCTTCATTCAACAGTTCTCTATGGTCCCATGAAGCCCAAATTTCCTTCGCATAATTGCACTCTAGCAACGTGTGCATAATCGTTTCAGAATTTGCCTCACAAATCAAGCAATCCTTTGAAGGTATAATATGTCGATAAAACAACCTTTCTCTTACAGCAACAAACCCCTTACACACCCTCCATAAAAAATGTTTTAATTTCGGTGGAGCCTCTATATACCATACTGTCTTCCAACAAGTTCTTTCAATTTCAGACACCAATTCTTCCCTCCTCACATTTACACCAAGCCTCCCAAGCCAGTAGCCTGTTTTAACCGAATATATTCCATCTGAGTTTAGCCACCAAAATAACTCATCACTTGGCCAAAAATTTGATAATGGGATATTTAAAATCAAACTTCTTTCCTCAGCTACAATGTACTGATTCACCTTATCCTTATCCCAACATCCTCTCTCAAAATTTATTAAATCACAAACCCTTAGATTCGGATCGGACCCCCAGACTTGGGTTAGTAAAATAGGTGCATTTTCACTCAAAATCCATCTATCCCTCCAAACATTAATATTAGTTCCATTTCCAACTCTCCATACTAGACCCTCCATGAGAAGGGTCTTAGCACCCCATAAACTCCTCCACGAAAAACTGGGCGCATAACCACGAAGAGCCTCTAAAATTTCTGAGTTCTTGAAATATTTGGCTTTAAGAACAAAATAAATAATGGATCTTGAATCGCACAATAACCTCCAAACCTGCTTTGCCAAAAGAGCTTGATTAAAACATTTTAAGTCCCTAAACCCCATACCACCCATAAACTTTGGAAGACACAACCCCTCCCAACTTCTCCAATGCATCTTTTTTAATTCACCCTGATTACCCCAGCAAAATTTAGCCATAGCTGCATGAATTTCATCCACAAGACCTTCTGGAATCTTAAAGATACTCATCATATGTAGGAATTGTCTGAGCCACAGCTTTAATTAAGATCTCTTTTCCAGGTTTCGAAAGTAACCTCTCTTTCCACCCCTGAATTTTTTTTACACCCGCTCCTTAATACTTGCAAAAATCGTTTTTCTTGACCTACCTATCATAGTGGGAAGACCCAAATACTTTTCATGCCTATCACCCTTATGAGAAGAATGGAAACTTAAATCTTCCATTCAAAATAATTAAGAGGAAAATAACGAGGAATTAAATGGAGTAATGTTGAGCATGGGAAAAGGTCAAAAGGGTAAAAGTCATTCAAAGAAAAAAAAAAGTAAAAAAGGAAAGAAAATAGAATAAGGGTGAAATGGTGTGTGGGATCCGTGAATAACGGAAGGTAAAATGCAGCACTTTGGTTTTTTTTAATTGACTCAAATTTTTATTGGGCCTTTTACCATGGGGGCCCTGTGCAAAAGACCTGTTCGCACAGGTGAATGCACGGCCCTGGGTAGGGTTTATACTTTTTCTTTACAATTTTATGATTTTCTTGTTTATTTGACTTTTTTTAAGGGTTTTTTTTTTGCGTCAGTATTTTTCTTTATTTGGTTGAAATAATGAATTAATTAATATTGCATACTTACATGTAACTAAAATAGAATAAAACAATTTAATAATTATTAGATACACAAATGGTGATTCAGGATCCATTAGGATTTAGGACATGCGGACTTGCATATACTCAGTGGATCAGACCCAATAAATTTGGATAAGGTGTGTTATATGATGGACAATCAATAATGAAGGGTAGCGACAATTGAGGAGCAAAGAGCTGAAATGAAGAGCCATGCAAATGAAAAAGTAGCGCACAAGTTTTGATTAGGAGGAGATTAATGGGTGAGTTAGATGAGTGAGTGAGTGAAAGAGATGATGTGTTATGGGGAGGAGGGCTAAATGGTGGACATGTGGCACTAAAATATCTTGTTTTAAATATTTAAAATTTAGATAACATAATTCTAGTAGTGAGACTACACCACATTGAATAACACACAACAACAATCATGCTAGATCTCAAATTTGTTTTATCCATGAGATTTGCTTATTCAAGTTTTTATTTTTATTTTTTTGACACTAGTTTATTCAAGTTGTCATTATTAGAATCAAAACAATATAACACAAGTACAAACGCACTTGATGGGTTTCAGTTACTCCGTATTACAGTAATTTTTTTTTTAAAAAAAATGTTGCAAGTGTATCATTTGTAATTAAGGAGATAATGGCCTTATTTGGTGATTAGAGTTTAGAGCTTAGAGGTTAAAGTTTAGAAGTTGTGGTTAGATGTTTACTTTTTATTCAAAGGATTTGACTGCTGATTTACATAATTGATTGTTTAAAGGTGTTGGTAACACATAGCGGAATGCTTAGAGTTTTGTTGTGTAAAATGACATATATGGACATTTAAAAATAACTTGTTAGGTTTTAATAGGTTTAAATTTGTGGACAAATAAGTCAATTAGTCAATTAGACAACACAATTTTTTCTAAATAGAGTTTTAATTAGAGTTTTTGGTACGAAACTCTCTTTCAAACTCTATTTTACCAAACACCTAAATTAGAGTTTTGATTGGTAAAATTTTAAACTCTCTCCAAAACTCTAAACTTTTATCAAAACTCTCTTAACCAAACAAGCCCAATAAAAAGGTTGAACATTTTTTTGAGAGAGAATAGCATGTGCCATATGACATAAACAATAACACTTCCTAGGGAGGTAAATAACACTCCGATAAGTTGTTGGGGACGATTCTAGTGTAGTTTTATGATTACCGACTACCGTAGTGGATGGCTAAGATCGCATGATTTTTGATTTATTTATAATTCCTAAATCTAATTTAAAATACTTTAATTAGATTTCTAATTTTAGGAAAATAACTTTTGATTTTTCAAGAATAAAAACTGATTTTAGAAAAAGCTGAAATTATTTTCTTAAAATAAAAAAAATCTAATTAAAGTATTTTTTTTAAAAAAATTCAATTAGATTTAAGAATTAAAAATAAATTAAAAAATCGAGCAATCCTAGCCATCCACTATGATATATAGTCAGTAATCATAAGACTACACTAGAATTTTCAGTTGGCTAAGTAAATAACACTCCGATAAGGCGATAGCGCCGTAAGGTACTCCATCCGTCATGCACTCATGTATTATTGACAACAATTAAATATTTTACCTCTCGCAAACAATATCAAATGTTACTAATAATGTATGACAGAGGGAGTTTTTTTGGTTTTTTTTTTTTTTTTTGCAATTAAAAAATTAAACTCAACTACTTTTTTTAATACTTTTCCTGAGAAAAGGGAAAATGGAGATCGAGTTAGGTCCGAAAGAGACCAAGGAGGACTCTATCAACTAGAAAAGGTGCCATCTAACAAAAGAGAAGATCAATGCCAAGAGAAGAGGCCAGCTTTGGCATGCATCCCACCAGAAACCAGAAAGAGGAAAGCAAAAAGTGAAGTTAGGTGGACATCCATTGTCGGGAATACTATGGCAATAGATCGGGGATGAACCTGCCATTCCTCAAGCATACTCAAGATGTCAAGCTAATAGACAATTTCAGGACCACCCCGTCTACATGGACATGGAGAAAGACATACGCCATGGAAAGTAAGACCAATAATGTCACATTGTCACCGCTTTACCACCCCTATTCATTTTTTTTTTGTGCGTCCAGATACCACCCAAGCAAAAGAAGGAAGTCATCCACTTAGCAGCCACAAACACTAAGCACCACCCAAGCAAAAGAGGGAAGTCATCCACTTTGCACCCACAAACACTAAGCAATAATAGTACAGAAGCCCTGCTGCGCTAGCTATTTCAATTTTAAGTGTGTTATGCATGTTGTTTCAAACAATAATTCAGTATTGTTTTGGTCATGCTCGGTGGACAAAGCTTGTATGTATGTACGCATGTTCCCTTTATTCATTGAAAAAAACACTCAAAGGCCCTGTTTGGCAATCCGCTTTTGGCTGGTTTAATTGGCTTGTTTGATTGGCTATAAGTATTGCTTGCATAGTTGCATGTATTGACTTTTTAAGTTGGTTGTTTAAGTCAGTTGTTTGAAATAGTGTTTGGTAAAATTAATTGTGGTTGTTGGCTATTTATTAGAGGTTTTGTGGGCGCCAAAAAACAACCAAAAGCTTTTTCATTTTAGCTAACAAAAAACCCAATAACCAAGCATATTTTTTTTACTGTTTCACCATATTGAAAAGCCACAAATTAGCTAAAAGTCAGTAATGGTAATAAAAGGAAAAACAAAAAGAATTGGTGTCCTCCTCACAAAGAAAACGGCTAATTTTAACCTAAAATTTTTAAATTTGATTTGCCCATAAAATTCTTCCATGGGACGACAAAAAAAGAAGGATTAATTGCAGACTAGCAGTAGTTCATGAATCATATCCATTTCTCACCCCATTATTACATCATCACCCCCATATCTCCTAAAATTACTCTGTAAAAATAATAATCCATATTTTCTTGTTTTTGAATTTTCCAAGAAAAAAAAAAGAAAAATACGAGCACCCTTCTGTACTCGAAGAAACTTTACACTCTCACTCTCTCTCACCACTCTCTACTCTCTAGTCACTGAAGTGTTTCAGACTATTAATAAACCGCGTTTTTTTTTCCATTTTTTAAATATCTTTTTACTGGTTTTCAACTTGTTCTTGTTTTTTTTAGTCACTCAAGCTTTTGCTGTTCCTGCATTTCTTGGATCTCAATTTACAGACCTAATCAGAACAATCAGATCTACCTCACCTTTTTTTGTTTTTGGTTTTCAATTTTGATTTTGTAAATCTTACTTGGGTTTTCAATAAAATGACTTTATAGCTTTGAATTTCACTCAGAAAAAAAAATCCAACCCAGAAAATGGCGAGCTCCGACCCGAATAAGAAGCCCAAACCCGGTCCATGGCCACCGGTGCCGGAATCCAAGCCAATGCCACCGAGTTCCTGGGCTAAGAAAACTGGGTTCCGGCCCAAGTTCTCTGGTGAGACCAATGCAAGTGATTCTGGCCCAATTGGGACCACCCTTAAGCCCAGGAGCTCAGATTCTGCTGTTGATCTTGAGTTGGGCCGCACAAGGCCCCTCCCAACTGCTAATGGGCCGCCAGCTGTTCCAGTAGCTACTCCGGCGACTAATCCGGCTGCAGTTGCAGAGAAGGAGGCAACAGTTGTGAAGAGGAGGAGAGACTCGGATGGCGGAAACGGGGGTTCGGGTAAGGGGCCCACACCTGTGGCGAATGGGAACGGGCAGGGGCAGCTGGCCGAGGGAGCTGCCCGGAGGGGTCCGGGCAGGAGTGAGGAAGGTGTAGAGGCTGGGGCCCACACTGTGGAGGATGATGGATTTGTGGGTAGGCAATCTCATATGAAGTATGAGCTTAGAGATAGTCCTGGCCTTGGTGAGTTTTATTTTATTTTATATACATGAAATGATGTCAATAATTCTAATGTTTTATTTGAGAATAAAGATCTATGATAATATGATATGTAGGCATTTAAACTATACCTTTGGTATATATATTGTGATGATGTAATGTTTTTCCTGTATCAAAAGGTATCATGTATGGATTGTATGGCAATATGGCATTTTTAATTTCATTTATTTATTTTTATATTTATATATGTGGCAACAATATAGTTGGTACTATAAAGGTATGATCTTTATGCAATAGACATAATGGGATATCTATCTTTTGGTTTGGTTTGATATGTTTAGTTAAGTAATTAAGTATTGATAGGGTAGTTGCTAAACATACTTAATATTGGTTGTTTGGATTTTGGCTGCAGTTCCCATTGGGTTTTATGGTATCCAACATTACATTTCGATTTTGGGCTCAATAATCCTGATACCACTTGTGATTGTGCCGGCAATGGGTGGCTCATATGTAAGCATAACTCTGAAGCTGTAATGTTTATGTGGAAGCACCTATTTTGAACATCAATTTAATGTTTAATGTGTTGTTCTAATGTGATTTAGTGAATGTAGGAAGATACATCCAATGTAGTGTCTACGAATCTTTTGATGACGGGAGTAACAACGCTGTTGCATACGTTCTTTGGAACTAGGTTGCCCTTAATACAAGGGCCTTCGTTTGTATATTTGGCTCCAGCACTTGCAATAATCAATTCTGCAGAGTTCCAAAAGCTGCATGGAAATGTATGTTTTTAGATTTGGCAATTTTTATTTGGTTCTTCTGCAAATCATCTTTTTTTTCTCTCTACTACATGAAATTAATTATACTCAGCTTTTTAGCAGAACTGTTAAACATTAAATTGTGTTTTAATTGGGGTGGGGGTTTGGGAATGATACTTTCTATTAATGTTTTTGAGTTTGGCTAGTTTTATTTATTTGGGCGCTTTTTGTATTTCTCATTGTTGCTTCATGAAATTAGTCGTAGGCTTGTAGCTTCTTAGCAAATGTTCTTATACATTACTGTGTGTGTTTGTGTGTGGTTTGAGGATGTTTTGAAGCTTATATGGTGTCATCAATAAAATTTCTTTATATCGGTTAGCTTTGAAGAATATTTTGCCAACACCTACGTTTTTTCCCTATCAAAATTGAGTCAACAATCTGTATAGGTGGGCTGTCCATGCCCTATTTGTGTCATCAATCCGTCAAGTTCCAACAAATTTAAGTTAGAACAATGGGATGTTTTAAAGAAAACATGGCTTACTGGATTATTGAGCTAACAATTATCTTAGAGACTACTCTTGGAAACATGCTAGTTCTTCAGTGGGCATAAGCTCTCAAAAGGAGGAGGGGTAGGGGTTCCTATCCTATAATTAAATTAATTACTATTGCATAGTTTAGAATGTATGTAATGATGTCTACTTTAGGGCATATTCAGTAAAGCAGTGGCAAACATGGTAATATAATTGTTGCCATTCATTTTGTCTTTGTAAGTAGGCTTGAACCTCTTGTTGTTGGAATTCTTTTCTTTTTCTTTTTTTCTTTTATGCTTTGTTTTGGGTTTGGAGTGGGGATGGGGAACTGCATTTTTTTTGGGATTAGGAAAGGAAACCACCAGCTCAGTCGTTGGTGCAGGGAACTAGCCCAAGAAAGAAACCACTCTGCATTGGAGGGGGGAGGTAAAGGGAAAACCTCATGCAAGGGATGAGAATTGAACATGAGGCCTCAAGTCTCATGCCCCAAGTCTCATGCCCCTTGGCTTTAACCACTTGAGCTAAGGGTGCTTCTCCTTTTTTATTTTCCTTTTGATAAAACAGGAAATTGGCTTTCTTTGTTAGTACTTATATAACAGGTTTGAGTATGGAGGTTTTAGAGATAAAGAGGAGAGTGAAATTCATATTGCTTCAGTGAAGTGTAAGGATATTATAAGCTATTGCATGGCTCCTTTGCTTTGTTTATACTGTTTTTATTACAAGGGAGCAGTGCTAACAGAAAATAGAAGAGAACTACGAGCTACCAGAAAATAGAAGAGGTATGAGCTAACTGAAAATAGATGATGTTTCCCAACTATCTGGATGATCAGGATGGTAGTTATGACCTCATGTTGATTGCATGTATAAACTCTGTGAGGACATGTCTTCACCAATCAGAGAAGCTTATGACATATCATCGACCAATCACAGACATTGCAACTTTAGCTCAAGTCTGTTGTATTTTAAGTCTTTATCAAGTCTGATTTATCTTTTTATAACAACTGCAGAACTTCAGGCATATAATGAAGGAGCTCCAAGGGGCTATCATAATATCCTCTGCATTTCAGACATTCTTAGGCTACAGTGGACTGATGTCGCTGTTGGTCAGGTATGGCCTGTTGAGAACTTGAGATTTAATATCATCGTGACTCCTTCGTTGAAGTATCATTTGCTAATTTGATTTCTTGGTTTACAGTCTACTTTTCATCTTGATCTTTCAATATGGACATTCTGCTAGCTAGTGAATCATTTAAATATGTAGTGATGTTATCTTATCTATGCCCCTTACTCCTTTTATCTTTGCTGTACAAGGTTTGTGTAGACTATAGGAATTTAGCTATTTCATTATTTATGGTATCGCATGGCTTTTGTAGTTTTGTCAGCTGATGTCTTTCTTGCAGAAAAGGTGGTGTAACAGGGATGTCTTAGGAAAAGAGGTCTTAGTAAAATTTACCTGGTTACAAATGTGGACTTAATTGGGAACTTTGGATTCATACATCCATACATGAGGATAAGATTGTATGAAGAGAATGTCATAGCTAATTTTCATGTGACGTGGAAGTATGGAACTGATAATTGTGGAAATTGTGGTGAAAAATGGATGTCTTAGAGAAAGAGAACCCAGAACAATTATTCTGGTAGTGTATGTTGATTCAGTTGGGTGTTGTAGGTTATACTCCCTCTTTTTTTTTTTCAAAAAAAAAATCTGCTCACTTTCCTTTTTTAGTTTGTTTTATTAAAATTTACTCACTTCCTACATTACCTAAAATTAGTTTATGATTCCCAGTTGCTTTTTCCATACTCCCTCTCTTACTTTTGACTAACTTTAGTAAAATTACCTTTTTTTCCTCTCTTTTTCTTACACTCACTTACTTTTTGTGTGCAACTTTAATCATCATTTTTGTTCTCCTACTCCTAATTAGTTTCTTAGTTTTGATGAAAATCAAAATGAGTAATTTTTTTTTAAACTAAGGTCGTATTTAGCTTATTTTCTTCTTCTTCTTTTTTATATACGATGCATATATGGGAGAATGGATTATGAGAAGAATATCTCATTTCATTTTTTCAAATGATAAGTTGGTGTTGCCCATATTGCAAGCAAGCTAAGAGAAAATCACTTGCGTTGGTTTGGACATGTAACACGGAGACCACAGGGAGCACCGATATGAAGAGTGGAAGAGTGGGATCAGGGAGACTTCAAACGAGGTAGGGGGATAACGAATATGACTTGGGGGGAAGGAGTTGGAAAAGATATGAAGTAGATGGATTTACAAGAGTTTGAGGCTCTTGATTGTAGGGGATGGAGGAGGAAAATCTTTGTGGACGATCACCCGGAATAATCACTTTGGTTCATGTAGCCGACCCTACTTATGGGAATAAGGCTTTGATTGATTGATTGATTGATGTGGGTATAAGAAAAAAAATCAATAACTTGAAGGACATGTTTCCATGGTAAACTTGAAAATTAGGTAGTAAGAGACACTAGATCTGACCGGGTCTGATTTAATTTGGTCTGATGTGATTTGAAATTTTTAGTGTGATCTGGTCTAGTCTAAACTCATGATTGACTAATCAATAACTTGAAGGTTAGGTTTCTACGGCAAAACTCTATCATTAAATCCATCTTAATGTGTAGTTTTCAACTACTCACTCTGTACCTCGAAGCTCTTACATCTTTTCCCATTGGGTTGTTGCTCAAATATCTCACATTTTTACTTTATTCCCTTTATTTTTAACCTTTTATTATTTTTTATTTGTATATGGCCTACCATGTGCGGTTTAAGTACTTCTTTAAGTCATTTATAATACTTTTCTCTCCAATCTAACCATATATTGATCATAATGTGCAACACTTTATAATAGTCATTGGTTTCTCCCCAAATGGTAATGTGTAAGATCTTTGAGGTAAGGAGTGTTGGTATACAAGTTTCATAATCTATATTAATCTAAAATTTAAAATATTAAAAGATGAATAATTAGAAGTAAAAAGATATTGTCTGGTGATCTGACATTCTGACAAATGATAATAAGATGAAGACAACATACTCGAAGAGGTGTCTTGGTTGGACCTTTGTAGATGAATGAAAATCCGTCACATCTGTCTTTCTTGTTTTATTTTGAATGGCTGGGTTGGAGGAGTGCACGACTGCCCGGGATCCGCTCATTTATGCTGCAGCACCCACCTTGTTCTTTATATTCTATAGCTTTGGTCAAACTCTTTACTTGTTTTTTTTTTTTTTTTTTTGAGATTACATTCAGTGCACTATTTCTCAGTCTTCGTATGGGCATCACTGAAGGAAAAAGTTTTCATAAAAAAAAGGTTAGGAAAGACTAAATATGTTTGAAAGGTTTTGTAATTTGGATTATGTCCGTACACTCACACTGAACATTTTGCTGCTATAGGTAAAACCATATTCTGCACTTCAAATTATCCGAATTAGGATCCTCTCCATTTCCTTTTCTCCATTTCCTATCTTAAGATTTTGACACCTAATTTAACATTAAAATGAAATTTGCAAAAATTCCTTTTATCTCCCCTTTCATACATTCTCAACCATTGATTAGGAAATGGACCATCCATTTCCTAAAGAAAATGGAGAGGATCTTGACTCCTTTTGTTGCATTGCTTCTCTCATTTGTTATTGCAGTGTTATAGTCAGAGGTTTTGCATTGAATCTTGAGGGCCCCTATTTTGAGCTCTGAAAACTTTTATGCTTTATAAACCCCCCACACCCCAACCCCAAAAGTCCAACAGGAATGCGTGAAAGGGGTTTTACACAACTACAACCATAACCTTTTTGGTTGATTAGATAGGCCAACATTCATCATGGTATTTGAAGGGGTAACGAGACCAAGTTGTGAGGTGTTTTATCATTTTTTATGTCATATTCATGAGCTTTTGGGATAGACTTCCCCGGTCTTTCACAATAGAACGGAAGTAGTGTAAGTTACTTTAAACCTTGTTAGTTGTTCAAGGTTATGTTATATAAGGTTGTGCTTCATCAAGCTAATTGTTGAGCTGAATTTGACAAGAATAAGATATCTGGCTCCCACTTCCCATTCCCATTGCTGCATCCTCTAGTTTAAAGTAAAAGACTGACTGGGGTGTGTGATGAGATGAAAAGGAAAAGCAGACCAGATGAACATAAGAAGTCTGCTTATGCATTGTTTGACATTCCTTTTCTGCATCATAACTGCTATGGTAAGGTAGAATGGCAAAGATTATTTTGGGGGATTGACAAAAGGAGGGGCCGTGTGGTTGGAAAGGTGGCATGGATCTGGAATGAAGAATGAAACCATGGTGATATAAATATTGGGTTGGAGCTTCATTCCTAATAGCATGTGTTTGGATATTGTTCAGGAATAAGCACAATCAGCTTTTTTGATTCCTACAAGGTTGGAACTTGGAATGAGCCATATCCACCTCGCACTTGGATTTCTAAAATCCATACCTTGTGCGTTTGTGGTATAGGTTTAAAAGTTATAAAATTACCTACCAAACATTATGTATGGATTTAAATTTTAATCATTCTAAAGTCTAAACTACCAAACCCATACCTGATATTCCTAAAAGGTATTAGGAATATTGAATATGCAAAACCTTTTTATTAGTTTGTGGTGTACATCTTTCACCGTTACCTTTTCATTATATATTTAGTTAAAGGCATTTTTTTTATATTCTTCAAATTATATCAACATGAATCATTAAGGTCCTACATGATAGTGTATTGGTATTTTTTGTGTGTCAATATTTGGAGTGTAACCATGTTATTAAATGGAGGGAATACATTTTAGTGCAAGTCTAGTTTCATACAAACCTTTTTTCCAGACAACTAATACAAGTCTAGGAACCTTGTGCTAATGATCTAAAGAGGACATGTGTGCACTAAAATTATATACTGATATACACAATAATAAACCATGATTATTGTTTCTTGTAAGAGTGTTTACTGTTTAGGGCTCAAGAAATAGAGTGGATGGGAAAACATATAGGCAAAAAAAAAAAGTAATATGCTAGTGGCTAATGACCTCAGTTGATCTGTATTCTGGTAATATGACCTGCTGGTGCTGTTTGCTGAGCTAATATGTATTTTTTTTTTATCCTGGACAATATAGACAGAGTGTTAGAAAACTAGAAACAATATATGCTACCATGATTATTTTTTAATTTTTTTGTCACTTCCTACCTAGTAAAAAGACCTGTTTGGAATTTAAAATTTAATAATTTTATTGTTGTGAATTTTTACCTAATAACACTAACTTAAGTATCCTTTGCTACCGGTCTCAATTCCCTATGAAAATCCTTTATGAATGACGTCATTTTGGTGAAAATTCCTTATTGTTTCCCAAAGAGTTTACTAATGAAACAAATTATGTAGTATTTGAATTTAAAATCATTTATTAGTTTAATGATTTCTATAATGGTGTCATTCTTAGGGAATTTTCACCAAAAGTTGGAACTTGGTAGCAAATTCTATTTAAATTAGTGTCACAAAAACAAAATTATTAGTTTCCAAAAACATTGTTTTTATTAGGTAGTAACACATTCCTCAGTGCGTTTACACTTTTTTGTATTCACAGCCATTTAAACTGTGTAAAATCTCTTGTATCTTATGGCTGGGTAAATTTCCAATTCTCCACTTTTATCTGACCTCATTCAGATTCTTTGTTTTTGTTGTGGTATACATCCACCAAAGTGTTTCATTTCTCTATCATGCAAACATATTCTATTCTGGTTAGCTTACTCTTAGGTCTGGACTCTGGAACAGTGTGGCCCGATTCATCCCTCATATATAAGAGTTACTTCGAGGAAGCTTTTAAAATAAAGATTCGCCCACCTTTACCGTAGCCTTTGTTTATATGTCAAGATGTCTTTCCAGTTTCCAGTTACTTAAATAGGGAGAGATGACTTTAAGCAACTGGTCTGCTTGCCATTTTTATGACAAGAGCGGTGTAAACTCTGAGCTTTGGTGGTTATTAAACCAACAGGAGGTTGCTTGAAATTTGTGGGAGTAACCTGTCTCTTCTTATGAAAGTGGACCAATTCACCAGATTGGTAAAAAAAAGTGACCCTTGTAGATTTTGTTTTGGTTTGATGGACAAGGGTTAGAACACAAAGATAATTTTAAGAGATTTTAACCTTCGAGGCACAAATCACTTTCCTAAAGACAAGATTTCGACCCTAAACAATGGAGCACGGGTTTACCGAAAGTGTCTTTGAGATGCAACGAAGAATTTTGGAACAACAGAGGTGATGCTCAATCAACAATGTCACAATGTGTATGTAACTATGTAAGTTTAGAGAGAAAAAAGATGGATATACTTGTGAAGAGATGATACTGAGAAGTTATCTTTTGTCCTACTTCTTTATGCTTTTATTAACTCAGTCCATCAGAGTTAATTCACATAATTAACCGCTAGCTTGTACCAAATAACCACTCGAAGACCAAGAAAAACCGCAACCGAAGAATCGCTGGACCAGGATCAGCGCGGGCGCGATGCTCTCTGATTTTCTTCGTTTTCTTGTGTGCGCGAGCAAAGACCAATTTGTCGAGTCCATGCAAAACGCCTCTTTCCGCGACACTCTTTTTCATGCAAACTTAGACATGTTTGGTATTTTATCGGGTCTTGATTATAGCATAATCGCTGGTTAGCCGTGCTTAATTACTCGACTATTAGTTACACCGTTCCCACACAAATCAATCAAATACTCTAAATAATTTCCAACATCCCTTTGCGACACATTGATTAAAAAAAAATCTCAGGCCACATTTTAGTAATTAAAATAAACACCTGTGCCAAACAAGTCAAAAGCTCATCAGAATGCAGTTAGACGTTCGCGTGTGATACAATGCCCTATCACTGTTTATTTTCATTGTTTTAAACCAATTTCATTCAGATTGTAATATGATTATAAAAAAACTACAGATTGTAATATGATTATAAAAATAATACAGATTAATAATAATTGCATTCAGTTAACAGAAAGTAAGGACTAATTGCATTCAGATTATAAAAATAATACCGATTGTAATCTGATTATATAATACAGATTAAAAATAATCAGAATTTTGTTTTTTGCCTCTGAACTAAAATAATCTGAACTAATACATTTTTTTTTTCTTTTTTTTTCCTCTGAACTAATAAAGGCTAAATGAATAAATGGATACAGACTGATTGTATCGTTGTAATTTGAACTATAAGCCTTTTTTTTGCCTCTGAAATAAAAAATTGATTGTATAAAAGCTGATTTTTTTCCCCCTCTAAACTATAAGCTGATTTTTTTGCCTCTCAAGTATAAAGACAGCATTCTAAATTGGAGTTGTGTTTGGGTTTATTTGCAAAATTATGCATTCTACAATTTTCCCCTTTTCAAACCCTAACATTTCACCCACTGCACTATGAATATAAAGAGTTAAAGACTGTAAAAAGGAGATGGGTCAATAGAGAGAAGATGGTAGTTAGAAAATTAATTTCAGAAATTAATTTGGAAAAAGGGAGAAATTTGTTTAAAACAATGAAAATAAACGAATAATAGGGCACTGCATCACACACGAACATCTAATTGATGAGTTTTTTTGACTTGTTTGATGCAATTACTAAAATGTCGCCTGAGATTTTTTTTAACCAATGTGTCGTAAGAGCCAAGGGGTCACTTTTTCTTACCAATCCGGTCAATTGGCCTATAAAACTGTTTAAACTTTATTTCACTTGGGATCATTGTGGACCTTTTATGATGGCATGTGTTTCCACTTCTATATAGAGATGCCCTGTGTTTGCAACTTTGCACTTGTAAATGGAGTTAGCTTTTATCATCTCTTAGGATGTAGGCAACATAGGATATATTCTTTTTCATGTTATATTCATCTGCAAATTTCTTGGCCTACTATATTGTTCAAATTGTTTCATGGTTTGCTGTTTCGATTCTTGCATTATGTTGATTTTCATAATTTGTTTTGCTAATATCTTCCCCAACGACTACTCTCTATATGTTTCTGCTTCCAGGGCTATCAATCCGGTGGTTGTGGCTCCAACTATTGCTGCCGTGGGTCTTTCTTTTTACAGTTATGGTTTCCCACAAGTTGGAACATGTATTGAGATTGGTGCTGTGCAGATTTTGCTTGTGATAATCTTCTCTCTTGTAAGAAATACTTAATTATTGCTCTGCTTGTGATATGTCATGATTCAATTTCTTTTTAAAGTTAATATCTTTATAAACTCATGTTTACTGCAAGTGTATAACTAACATCTTTTACCAATTTTTTTTTTGCAGTACCTGAGGAAAATATCAATTCTTGGTCATCGTGTATTTCTTATATATGCTGTATGTCTTACTTCTGCCGGTCTGCCCTTTACTATCATTAATTTGCTGTTAGTACCATAATAAATGAAAATAATGTGTACAGCTTACGTTGTCCTTCAGATATTTGCTATAATAAATCTTTTAAAGGAGTTTAAGTTTACTTTGTTATTTGTTTGTTCAATGGTTTGAAAGTTGTAAAGATGATGTCTTAAAATAAGTGTAATCAGTTGGACATGGTACAAGTCAAATAAAGTTTAGACCTTAGATTGACGGCATGTAGCAGAGGGAAATGTACTTACTTTGTAATTCTATCATTTGTGCTGCTGCACTTTTGATCTCATGCCAACTTATTATCAGGTTCCTTTGGGTCTGGCGATCACGTGGGCTTTTGCATTTCTTCTGACAACAGCAGGGGCATACAGCTACAAAGGTTGTGATCCAGATGTTCCTACATCAAATATTATATCTGAGCACTGTAAAAAGCATGTTTTAAGGATGAAGCAATGCCGTGTTGATACTTCTCATGCACTAAAAATGGCACCTTGGTTTAGATTTCCTTATCCTTTACAATGGGGTACGCCTGTATTCAACTGGAAAATGGCTCTGGTCATGTGTTTTGTCTCCATAATTGCATCAGTGGATTCTGTAAGTTCTCTATCAATTTATTTAATTGTGGAGAGTTGCTTGGTTTTCCTGTTCTACTCTTCTCTTTATTTTATGGTTTGAGATTATCAAAATCATAATTTGTTTTAATTAGAAGCTTCAATCATCTGTAGCTCGGTGTTCACATTTTGACAGTTTTTTAAGCAAATGATGGTTTTTGTTTTTCTTCCCTACTGTATCTAAGACAGCTTTATTGTACATTCATATTGTAATTTTGACAACTAAGCTATTTATCAATGGTGAGTCCTTTTAGGGTTCATTATTATTAATCTATTGCTTACTCTGACTGGATTTTAATTGGAAATTTACTAGGCAATGACAGTAACAAACACACAATCATGTAATTGTATATAGTTGGCTTATGCTAATGAGGATATTGGATGGTATATTCATACTGTAATTCTGATAACTAAGCTATTTATCAACGGGGAGTCCTTTGAGGGTTCATTATCATAGTCTATTGGCTTATAGGTTGATAAAGTTGTTTACACTGATTGGATTTTAAGTGGAAATTTACTACGCAATGACAGTAGCAAACACACACACACATGTAATTGTATATAGTTGGCTTATGTTAATGAGAATATTTGATGGTAGGAGGAAACCCCGAAGAGTGATGAAATTCTGAATTTTGTACTTGTATAACATAGTCAAATGAACTTGTGAATCAGTAAATGTGGGCTCTGTATGGGCCTACATTTAGAAAATTGTTGGGGTTGGAATGTCCTCGTGGTATTTAGAAGTTAGAACATCTGTTAGTTGGCTTACATTCTCTTTTCGAAGCTTTTATGTTGCTTTATTTCAATTCCCTTGTGATATTTTCTTTGACTTGGTCAGAAAAGTGTGTGGGGGGTTGGGGGGTTATAGAAGTAGCCCTACATTATTACCTAAACTCATCATACTGATACATGCTTGTAAGAGTCAAGCCTAATAATGCTTAGGCATCATTTTTTTGATGGAAAGCATTTACCCAGAATTTTTAGGAATTAGAAAGTGTTTTTTCTAAGAAAGGAAAATTATTTCTCCAAGGGAGGAAAACCTCTTCCTTCTAAAAGGAAGGTATGCAACATTTTTCATTATTTTGCTTAACGTCCCTCCTTTTCAGCTCCTATCCATCCTTTTTCCTCAATTTTATTTTCCTTCATCTCTATCTTTTCTTGCATGAAACCAGACTAAGAGAGCCCGTGTTTACCTTTGGAAAAAAAATTCCATGATATTTTTGGGAACAAGGGAAGATTAGAGGAGGTTATATGTGGAAGGTTTTTGTGATACACATTTGATATGGCTAGCCAAACTTGGTATTTTTTTTTGTGGGGAATAAAACTTTGATATTATTGTTGTGTTGTGGAAAAGTCATTTTCCATTGAAATTATGTTTTGTACGAACAAGCAGAGAATTAAAGCCAATGCTCACAACTAAATTTTAAAATTCAAATCCTTGCTACATAATCAAATAATCATGAATAAAAAGTGGGGAAGACAGAATATAGCTCATCCAACTACCCAAGCAATTAGTTTTAGACAACTTATCTATGTAGGTGTTGTAAATTGCAAATGCCTTCCAAGACTTGGATATCATTCATATAATTTCCTATTTTAGAGGGTATATTTTTCATTTCATCCATATTTAACAACAAATCCTTAGTTACAAAATAGTTTGGGTCGGCTAGACATGAATCACCATGTGGAATTGCAAAAATTCATTTGCCCGCATTTTCTCCCTCCATGCTTTCCTATCTAACTCCAGCTTCTCTACACGCCCCCTACCTTCCGGATAACCTCATTTCTTAATTTATCCTTTCTTGTATGCCTAGATATCCAACATAGCATACACATCTTTATCGCATTCATTTTTTTGGATGTGACAGTCCTTCCAAGCCCAACACTCGGTGCCATAAAATGATGTCGGCTTAATAGTTTTACAGGAGATTTTTCCCTTAAGTCTGTGACATACCCCGGTCACAAAGAAATCCTGAAGCCACTTTCCACTTTAACCAACCCGATTTGATTCTATGAGCAATATTCCCATCCAATTCACTATCCTTTTGGATAATAGATCCTAGATATCATAATAAATTTAAACCTGGAAGTCTGGAATACTCATTCCATCCAAGTTGATCGAGTTTGTCCTCCTACTTCTTATCCCACTTAATTTACATTGTAAATATTCCATTTTATCTTTGCTTAGCTTAAACACACGAGATTCCAAAGTATTTGTCCATAATTTCAACGTTTTTCCACGCATTCTTTTGTCTCATCAACTAACACATTGTCATTTGCAAAGATCATACACCATGGCATATCATCTTGAGTTGAACTTGTCAATTCTTCAATGACTAAGGGATAAAAAGGAAGGACTAAATGTGGAATCTTGATGTACTCCAATTTTGATAGGAAGATGTTATGTTTTCTTGACATTAATCGTTACATGCATGCTAGCACCTATATACATATCTTTAACAATGTCAACATATTTCTTCGAGATGCCTTTTTTTGTTAAGGCCCACCAAAGTGATTCCCTTGGTACCCTATCAAATGCCTTTTCCAAATCAATGAAACCATATGCAAACCCTTCTTATCTCTATATTTCTCAGTGAGTTGCTTCATAAGATGAATTGCCTCCATCATCGACCTTTGTGGCTTTGTGGCATGAATCCAAATTGATTCTTTGATATCTACACACTTCCTCAACCTTCATTGAATCACACTCTCCCATAGTTTCATAGTATGACTCATTAATTTGACCCCCCTGTAATTGGCACAATCTTGTACATCCTGTTTATTTTTGTATATTGGAATTATAATACTTATCCTCCACTCGGTAATCATCTTATTACCTCTCCAAGTTTTATTAAAAATGTAGTCAACCAATCATTTCATCCTTCACCCTAGTATCTCCTCGAGTCCTCGCCTCAATGGGAACTCAATCCGGTCCAACTGCCTTCTTGTATCACATCTTTTTCAATGCACTTTTGAGTTTTGATTTCTTCCTTCTTAATTCCCCTCATAAAATAATGATTTATTATGTCATGAGTAACATTTATATCCCCGATATCTTTCTCCCTAACTTCATTAAATAGGTTATTGAAGTGTGATCTCCATCTCTCTTTTATTTCCTTATCATCAACCAAAACTCTTCGATTAACATCCATCACACACTTAATTGCCCCAATATCTCGAGTCCTTTTGTCCCTCATATGAGCAATTCTAAATTTCATTTTCTTCTCCTTTAGTATCCAATCTAGCATAGAGGTTTTGATTCACCTTTGCTCTAGCATCACATACAACCCTCTTGGCTTCTCTTTGAGCATCCATATATTTCTCGTAATTTTCACCAGTCCGACATTTCCTTAACCTTCTATAGCATTCTCCTTGCTCTTTATTGCTTCTTTAATATCTTCATTCCATGAGGATGCATCCTTATCCGATGACAGGCGTAATTCTTTAGATTTCTCCTAAAACCTCCTTTGCTACTTCTTTGTCCATACGAAGTTATCTGAATACATGTTTGTGGACCAACTATATACATTCGATATTTTATTCACAAATTCTTGGCTTTTCTCCTCATGAAGTTTCCACCACTTAATCCGAGGTTCCTTTTTTAGTTTTCGTCTCTCTATATATTCCTTGCCTCGAAAATCAAGCACCTGTAATCTATTTCACTGGAAAATAATGGCTTAAGCTAAATTTGCATCCCTATTCACTGGAATATATCACTTGAAGTTGTATTCACATCCATCATATCTTGTGATGCTGGTGTTTGGTGATTAACATTGATTTTGAGTGATAATAGGTATTCGTGGCATAAATATTGAATACCGTGTTGAATTTTAGAGAAACAACTATGGTATATTGCTTCTATGGCTCTATGCATTTCTATGTTTGGAACATTTCGCATTATTGTGCATGCTCCCATTTCTTGCTGCATAGGCTATGGCTTTTGTGCTTATTCTTGGTAACATGAAAGACTGCTAAATTGAGCAAAGACAACAAATTTGGTGCTTATTGTTTTCCTGATTTTTTTTTCCGTGTTAGGTTGGTTCATATCATGCATCATCCTTGTTGGTGGCCTCCAGACCTCCAACAAGAGGTGTTCTTAGTCGAGGGATTGGTCTGGAAGGTTTTTGCAGTGTTTTAGCTGGGCTTTGGGGTACAGGGACTGGATCCACGACACTCACTGAAAATGTGCATACTATTGCTGTTACAAAAATGGGAAGCCGGAGAGCAGTTGAGTTAGGCGCATGCATTTTGATCGTTTTGTCTCTTATTGGTAAGCTCTGTTCCTGTGTTCTAAAATGGGAAGCCGGCGAGCAGTTAAGCTTTAATATACTTTGGTACTCTGTAACTGTGTATCATTATTATGTACTTGTCAATATACCATTGCATAGATGTTGCATCTAGTTTCAACTTCAGCTTACTATAAAGACCTGTGTCATTGCATAAATTTCCATTAACTTACTGAAGATTTAGCCTCCGTTGCATGCTTTCACTCGCTAAAACTTTAAGAGTAAATTAACAGCAAATGCTTCATTTTTTTAGCATATTAAAGTAGCCATTTATTATTTAACAGTTCATGTGGTTCAGTAGAGAATTTTTAGACAGAAACATGTTTTAGCGGCTTTCACTTCAATATAATAATATTAATAATATAGATATAGATAGAGAATGAGAAGAAAATTACTTGACAAATTATTATTTGATGCATCTCATCATGTCATCACCACCGTTCCTCTCTCTTCAGCAACCTATTAAATCAGGTTAACATGGAGCTGAGGAGCTCTCAGGTTACCTATTAATTTCTTTTTGCCATGCTTGCAGGTAAAGTTGGAGGATTTATAGCATCAATTCCTCAAGTGATGGTCGCTGCTCTCCTTTGCTTCATGTGGGGGATGCTTACTGCGCTAGGTCTATCAAATCTGCGATACAGTGAAGCTGGAAGTTCCAGAAACATTATCATTGTCGGACTCTCCCTCTTTTTCTCTCTTTCCATACCGGCTTACTTCCAGCAATATGGCATCTCTCCGAAGTCTAATGTGTCAGTACCGAGTTATTTTCTTCCTTACATTGTAGCTTCTCATGGGCCTGTCAACACCAAATTTGGAGGGGTAAGCATGTCTTTTGCATTTTACCTTGTCCTGTATTCTTTTTTGGATTAATTGATTTTAATAATACAACCTTTGAGGGATTCGTAACTAATAAATCAACCTTTTGATTATTCAATAATAACTCAGTCTTTATACCCAATTTGCTTTCAATGAACCTTGACCGGTTGGAACCTGTAAAAACAGGTTAACTGAGACACGTGGCACAAAATTATTGGCTATCATTTTTTAATCAAAATTTTAAATAAAAAAAGTTAAAAAACTAAAACCTAAAATTAAAAATCAGAAATAAAAAAAATAAAATAAAATTACCACCACTCTCATTCCACCATTTCTCTCTCTTTCTTCCTCCTCACTCACCACCACCATCATCAATTACAAACAGCACCACCATCACCATCGTCGGGGACTTCTCTCTCGCCAATTCTATCTGTTAGGTTGGGGGTCGGGAATGGGGATGGGGTGGTTCAGGGGACGATGGGGACGGGAGTGGGGGTCGGGAATGGTTCGAAATTTGGTGGGGAGGCTCGTAGAGGGGGTAGCTGAGGTTGGGGAGTGGCGGAGGTGGGGGTTTTGAGGGTGGGAAGGGGGTGTGTGTTGAGGATTGGGGTGTTTGAGGATGGGGGCTTCGATGGGTGGGGGGTTGAGGATGGGGGTTTTGGGGGTGGGGATGGGGGTTTGGTGGGGGTGCGGTGGTTGGGCAAGGGGGAGGGGCGGCCAACGACAGGTGGGGGTGGGGAGGTTGGGGATGGGGTGGTTGGGAGGGTGGGGTGGGGAGGTTGGAGATGGGGGCGGTTGGACGGGGTTAGGGAGGTTGGGGATGAGTTTTTTTTAATAAGTTTTTTTTTTTTTGTTTTTTAATTTATGATTTTTTTTTTTTTTTAAAAAAAAAAATGAGAAAAATTATCTCTTAAGAAGGTAAGAGGTCAAAATGTTTACTCAAAGAAATTTAGGTGTAAAGGTTGGTTTATTAGTTGTGAATCCCTCAAAGGTTGTATTATTAAAATCAATTAATCCTTCTTTTTTTATAGTATATGTTTCCTGTGCATTCCAATGGAAAATATGGACTGTTGGTGATAACTTTCATACGTATTGGTTAGGTTCATAAAAGCAAAATACTCCTTTGGAGTGGTGGGTTTAGTCACAAATTGCTAATTGTAAAAGTTAAATAATACTGCTCGAAAATGTCTTTTTTTTAGCAACCTGAAAATGTCATTTGCCTCCAAATAACTACGAATCCTTTCCTTTTTGATTGACATTTTTTTTTTGAAAGAAAGATGGACATAAAACGGAAAAAAAGTAACCCCTAGGGGCTACAAAGTCAACAGCACAAAGAAAAACTAGCCAGGATCGATCTTCACATCCGAGGGTCTTGATTGATCCCTAATAACCGCAATATGTTCCTGATCATAATAATACATGCAATACAACGGGGGGTGGGAGTAGAAAATACAAGAGTTAATGTCATTCACTGGTTTCCCCGCTAAGCAATCTGCTAGCCGATTCGACTACCATTTTGATTGACATTTTATGGTAGTTTTGATTATTATAGTTTATTATTTCCACTTTTAGCTACTTTGTCCAGCGTCCCAGGGGCATTCATTAGCTTTTGCCATTTGCTTTTACATACTTTATTTCTCTATTTTAAGGTGAAATCAAATGACTAAAACCTTCTTGCTATGTTCTTGCTCTACATTGCAGCTTAACTATGTTCTGAACACACTACTATCGTTCCACATGGTGATTGCATTCCTTGTAGCCGTAATTTTGGATAACACCGTTCCTGGCAGCCGGCAAGAACGCGGTGTATACGTCTGGTCAGAGGCCGAGGCTGCTCGGAGAGAACCAGCGGTTACCAAAGACTACGGCTTGCCATTTAGAGTTGGGCGGGCTTTCAGGTGGGTCAAATGTGTCGGTCTTTAAGGAGTATTAGGTAGCTTGTCTATCATTTCCACATTTTATCTTGTCAAAAAGCCATTAAAGACATCATTTTGGAGAAATTGAAGTTGAAAGCAAGGAATAGGACTAGGGGAAGGGATCGCTGCTCGAGGTTCAAACTTTTGTGCCCCATTTTGGCCGATTTACAGGGATGCAGCAACCAAAGTTGGTTTTTTCTTGCTTGGCGCATCACGTCACGTCACTAGAGAGGTGAATTATGTACATCTTAGGAGGAAATTTGCTTACAATGTAATGTAATATTAAATTATACTAATTCGAAGGATTTTGTATGTACGTAGAATTTTATTTTATTTTTTTCCTTTTTCGCCTAGGCTATTTTCAATTGAGCATTATACTTGTAACTTGTAAGTGCTTGTTCTCATTATTGGTCTTTAACATCTTCTCTATGTAACTTGGGTTTTGCATCTTTTGGTACCCTTTTTTTTCGAGATATGGAGTATATAAATATCAGACACTCAGTATCAATGTATATTTGCTGCATAATTCTCTTGTTTAGAAACGTATTGTCTATTTTTGTGTCATAATTTTATGTTTATATATTAGCACGGGTCCAGGTAGGTCATCACCCAACGTAGCTCAAGCATGACACAACACCGCATGACATTGTTAGAGCATCATCTCAACAAAAAACTTAGCTGATAGTTGAGACCTAGAAATATGTTATATACTCTATTAGACATATGTTGGTTAGTGTTATATAAAGTGAGTAAATTAATTAATACATCTTCATGTTTGAGTGCATCGAGTATGGAGTAGTAACTCTACTTTCATATTCTAACTTAACCTAAAAGTTAAAAGGTTTAAATTTTCGTATCACCAAAGGGTGGTGGTTTTTTTTATTACTTTGTATTAATTTATTTTAAAGATACATCTTCATGTTTTTACACTTTATGTCCCTATTTGACAGCAATATTTGGAGGGATTTTTTTTTTCCCGATTATATAAAATTGATGAGAGGTGATTTAAAATTGGTGTGGTCATTATGTAGTTATGAGTTTGATTCTTGCCCCTTTCTCATTGGCAATACCAACATGGTATTTATGTGATATGAGCTATGCATCGAGATCAGATAACCTATAAAAAAAATGATTAAACATATATAATAGTTGTTTATCGATCAAATGTCAATAAGCTTATGAGAGTGCTGCATAAGATTATTTTAATGTATAAAGAAGGTTGTTTTAGAGCATTGGCCTGGGAGTGTAATTTAGTATTATTCTCTCCGTCTTTTTAATTTTTATTTACACATGACACTTTCTTTTTGGATTTTTTTTGTTTTAATTTACTCAATTTTTACATTACCTAAATATATAAAGTTTTATCTTTATACATTTATTTATTTGTGGGTCTCAAATGCCTTTTCCATACACCATCATTCACTTTTGACAAACATTAGTAAAATTATATCCCATTCGTTTTTTTAATTGTTACACTTCTACTTTTCGCACTTGTTTAGGCAAAAGTTTAAGGATTAATATCTCTAATTATGTTTTTGCAAAAAAAAATAAATAAGATATTAAAAAACTACATGTTGACACGAATCTAACGAGACCCCTACTTGACTGTACTTTTCCTCACATATAGATCACAAATGTTGGTGAAAGTGCACTCTATTCACACAATAGACCGATTTGGTAATAAAAATTGGACAATATTGATAATTTGGTAAATATTTGGTGATAAATTGATAGATAAACTTAGATTTTTTTTTTGACAAATTGTAAAGAAAAAAAAGGTCCAGGTGACAAATTGGTAAAAACATTAAAATTAATGACAATTTAGTAGAAAAAATACAACGCACCTATGACATTTAAGCCAAAATTTTATTTTATTTTTTCCTTTAAATTCGGTCAACACATAATTATGCAACCCTATTTTTTCGATTACTTTGTTCTTTTTAAATTTTTATTCCCTTTGAAATTATTCACCCAATCACTCTCAATTATTTTTCTGATTGTATTTTGAATGACATTTGTAACTCGTTCTCTGATAATGAATTTTATTCGTTTAAAAAAAAAAGAAATTATTTACCCAATCACTCCCAATTATTTTTCTCTCTCTTTTTATTCTAATTAATATTTGAGAATAATAACATTTGTATTCAATATGTATTGAAATATATTTAATTATTTTGTGGATAATTTTTAAGACTAATACAATCTTTTAATGAGGATATATGACAACTTTGGGGACAATACATTAAACTATCCATATAAGTTCACAAAAATATTAAACACATTGAATATAATTGCACTCCTAACGTGAGAGAAATATATTTTTTTCCACCATGTAATAATTAGAATGAAAAGAATATAAGGTAAAATAATTGGGGATGGTTCGGTAAGTAAATGTTTGGTAAAAATAGGTACAAGTTAACAAATAAAACAAAAGGCATAGAAAATAATAGAAATTTAATATCTTAACCTAAATGCCAGAAGAGCTATTTTTTATACTAAATTGTCGCAAAAGTTAACTTTTTTACAAATTTGTCACCCTAACCTTTTTTATACCATTTATTGCCCAAAGCTATGTTTATTTACTGAACCAAAAGCTAAATTATTTATTAAATTGTCGGTAGGTGTCATTTTTCTTACCAATTTGGTCAATGGGTCATGTGAATAGTGCTAAAAGTCAAATTGTAAGAATAAAAAAAAATCGGAGTACTATTTCCCCCCCCCCCCTCTTTTTCTTAATCACTCTCCACTTTTGTACACAACTTTTAATCAAAATTTATTTTTATCTTCCAACTCCAATTAACTTCTTGATTTTGATGAAAATCCTTCATGATATATCCATCAAGATCCTTGAGGCAATGTAATACAATTTGGTGAATCAGTCTCTTGAATATAGCAGTCAAATAGTGTGCCTCGTTAAAACGTCAATAGGAAAAATCCACTGGGATAAAAACATAGTAGAGGAAAAAAAGGTACGTGCATCACTTTCATAATACGCCTTAATGTTGTCTTATTTTTATTTTTTTTTAAAAAAAAAAAAAAAAACTTACAAGAAAAATCCAATGCGGACAAAACATGATTAAAGTAAAAGCGTGTATTTCTCCGGATGAATACATAACTTTAATTGATTTTTTTTTTCCTTCTTTTTGTTTGATTTTGGGGTGTTGTTTGGTAATTGTGAATGGGACTGTGAGACTATCTAGACGAATACAAAAAGTAGAGCATTAATAGAAGCTAACTAATATAAGATAAGGGACTTGTTTGGTTGAAAGAGTTTTGATGAGAGTTTAGAGTTTTTGAGAGAGTTTAGAGTTTTGACTAAACAAAACTCTAATTTAAGTACTTGGTAAATTAGAGTTTAAAAGAGAGTTTTGTACCAAAAACTCTGATCAAAACTCTCTTTAGAAAAAGCTGAGTTAGGCAGCTTTTTCTTCAGAGTTTTGGAGAGAGAAATGTTAATTGACTAATTTGTCCACATATTAAAACCTATTAAAACCTAACAAGTTATTTTTAAATGTCATTTTACACAACAAAACTCTAAGCAATCAGCTATGTGTTACCAAACACCTTTAAACAATCAACTATTTAAATCAGCAGTCAAATCCTCTAAACAAAAAGTAATCACCAAACAAGGCCAAGGTCAATGCTTTCAAAAAAAATGCTTTCAAAAAAAAAAAAACTAAGATAAGGTCAATGGTTGGTAAGATTTATTAGAGGGGAAAAAAGCACTGAAAAAGAAGTGAAGATACAGAAAATATTAAGGTTATATTAGCTCTTCCAAGCAACGACACACGAACTCACGACAAACAACCCTTTAGTTAAGTTATATTTCCCAATACCCAAGGCCAGCGCATGCGCGCATGTGGTGATCAACACTCTCTCAAGTCCACTAAAACCTCCAAGTCACCCAACTCAAAGTATATGGGAGAAATAATTGTATATAAACTATACAACTTCTCCTCACACTATCAATGTGGGATAGTGGACTATCCATATTCTTTTGAAGCAATTGTTACCTCACTCCAACACCTCTAACTACCAAACACCCAAAAATAGCTTTTGGAGTTGATCAAACCTCTCTTCCCTCTCAAACCTCTCTTTTTCCCTCAAACCTCTAACTCCCAAACACCCCAAGGAGTTTTCTTCCAAAAAAAAAAAAATTGACATGGAGATATTTGCCTGCTAATAATTAGTTTTTCTCACTTATATCATATTCTTAATTTTGCCTCTTCTAAGTTATACCCCATATATTTCAAAAATTCAAAATTCTTAGTTTTATTCACTTGAATTTACTTAGTTTTCTAAGTTTATCCTTTGTTGGCATTAACATTCTATTAAAATTTTCATCAATTTTGTTTGCTCTTTTGTTGGATTTTCTAATATATACCCCTACATTTTTTTTCCTTTCTAAAATGTACTCTCAAATGCAATTGTTAACAAGCATGTGAATTGTGAACTGTGAAGTAAAGCGTTTTTTTTTTTTTTTCTTTTATTAAATCGGTTCTAAATTTGATCTATTAAGGGCCAAATTGACTCATTAATCAGACAAATTTCTTGATACACAATTTTCTTAGCCTCTTTTTTTTAGGGAATTTTCTTGGCCCATAAATTGAAGTAAACAAAATCTTAGCAATGTTACTATGTTAGCATAGTAATACGAAACAAATCATGTCATTTTTACCAACTTCAACCTTAAAAAAACCCTTACACACCAAAATGACTCCACTTTATAACTAATCTAAATTGCAAATTTTTTGCCACTTACATTACAATTTAATTTTTTATAAGTTTTTTCATTAATGCTAAGCACACCTCACTTTTTTAGTATAAAAACAAACCTAAAACCAAAATTGTTAGTATTAATGGCTCGTTTACATTAGCTGAATAGAGATGAAGTGAACTGAACTGAAATTAATAGAGTTTATTAATTGAACTTAATAAAGATGAACAAAACTGAATTTAATCTAAAGTAAACAAACCCTTCTTTTAGCCCTTGGCCAAATTATTGTTTGAAATTTGGGAGAAAAAAAAAAAAAAAAAAGATGCCCCATTTTGCAAGCTAGAAAACCCCTCAGAATATGTGCCCAGGAAAATTCTCTGTTATGATTATAGAGACCATTTTGGTTTTCAAGGTTAATTTGAGGGTGAAATTAGCAAATTTTGATCGGATTGTGTCATTTGTGAGTTTAGATCCAGAGGAGTTTGAAATTGTGTAATATCAACCATTGATTCAAAAATTAATGATTGATAATTTAGTTTTTCTCATTAAAATTCACTCTTTAATTTTTCTTTCTAACCAATTGAAGCCTTTGATTTTAAATTGTGTGGTTGTTATACAACTCTACATGGTATAGTTGTTTAAAAAACACTACTGGATCTAAACACCTCATTTGTGTATGTTAAATTTTTGCATTCATTGGTTTACGTGCTGAGAATTTTTTTATACCGACTTTTTAGAATTTTATACTCGAATAATATATAGCGATAGATATTTGTGTTTATACATACACATTGAAAATTGTGAAAAACAAAGTTTAACCAACTGATAAGGCACATGATTTCCGCACGCTTTTATTTATTTATTTCCGCACTCTCTTGAAAACAGAAAACAGAGTAGCTGATGATGGTATAAATGGAAGATTGGGGATGCATAAATAAAATAGGGTGTGCGGAAATCATAAGCTAACTCATAGAAGGGAGTGCATACAAAAAAAAAATGTTTGAGCAACATTGAGGCCTTGAGGCCAAGGGGGTTGGTAAAAAGAGGATTGATGCTTATAGAGAGCTTTGAAGTAATTTTAGAGTTTTGACTAGTCAAAACTCTAAATGGGATGTTTGGTAAAATAGAGTTTTAGAGAGAGTTTTGGGACCAAAACTCAAAATGAAAAAGCTAGTATATGGTGCTTTTTCATTAGAGGATTGAGTCATCTTACATTATTTAGAAGTAAAACTCTAATTAGGGCTCGTTTACATTAGCTTAATAGAGATGAACTGAACTGAACTGAACTGAATAAAAGTGTATTAATTGAACTAAATAGAGATGAACTGAACTGAACTGAATATAATCTGAAGTAAACAAGCCCTTAATCAACTAATTTTACCTAACAAGTTAACACATTATAACTTTTCAAATTAGTAGTCAAATCTTCTGAACAAAAAGTAAAAACTCTATCAGCAAATTCTAAACTCTAATAACTAAACTCTAAAATCTATTTGCCAAACAGGAATATATCTAGATAAAATTACAGAGAAAAGTGATTAGAATTTTGACCAATGAAAATAAACAATTACAACAATTAACCCTTAAGATTGCACTCAGGTTTTCTCAATCACTTCGGCATATAGAAATTTTGTTTTTCATACTGACAATTTGACAAACTAAGCATGCTCATCATGGAGTCATGGGCCATGGCATTGGGTATTGTGGTCCTTGTGGACCAAATGTTCCAACTTCCAAAGAGCCCCATGATTTCCTCGCGTCTAATGTTAAATAAATGACATTGCTAGTTTGCTACACCTACCTGGTGGGTAGATTATCCACTATTAATAGAGATATTAATTTTTTTTTAATTATATGAGTTGGATTCCATTATTAACATCAACCACAATACATTATTAATGATGGGTAGTCTACCCGGTAGGCAAGACACGCTTTTTTTTTCCCCTAAATATATATATACTCCGTACTTTATTTGATTCAATTTATTTGCTACAATTAACTTGATATGAAATTCTAGGTAAAATTTAGATGTGATCCTACAAAGAATAGAAAAGAAAGTGAGATATATAATAATATGAAGGACCAAAAGAAAAAAAATACAAAAATAAAAGATTAAATTGTTGCGAATAAATTGAAATTTTCAAAAATAGAAACCGTGGAAATAAAATGAATGCTAAATTAATTGAAAATGTAGGACATGTCATATGCGAGATGTGACTTCGAAAATGCCATTTAGTTATTATTATTATTATTATTAGAAAAAATTGTCCAGGATAAGCTAATTATTCGTCGATCTTCTACAATTAAGTCAATTTTTTGAAAATACAGAAATAAGTGAACCTTATCATCATTGAATCTATATTGCAAGTCATCCAACCCAAATCTGGCTTTGATGACAGTAAGATTGGCTAGGTATACGGATTTACACAGCCACACACAAAACTCATGTCACAGGATTTTACCTTGATGGGAAGAGGGAGGTGTGGTATGAGGTTCGAACCTGGTGTATGACGCCCATAAAATATGACTTTTGTGAGTGCATTTTGATTAATGAAATTGTGAATTGAAGTAATGAATTGAAAACTTGATAGTAAAAGAAACAAAGCCAGAATTGGAAGGTGGGAAAATCCTTCAAGCAATTGCTTGAAGACTATAAAACCCACCCAAAGCAAGGAGAAAAGTTTTGTTGCAATCAATTAGTGTTTACAAGAGTTTCTTCTCACTAATTCTACTTTGAGCACAAGAATTACAACAAAGAATCTAATTCAAGCTCTAAGTGTGGTTTCTATGTGTTTGTCTATTCTGAATACCATGAGCAATACAAGAGGAATTGGGTATTTATAACCCCTCGATCGAAATAATAACAATGTGAAAAAATAGGGTCATAATCAGACCCTGGGTCGCAACTCGCGAAGATAGATCGCGAGTCACGAGTCGCGATTTCCTTTTGCAACTCGCGGAAAGTTTGTCTCAATTCTTGCAAATTGCACCAAACTTCAAAATGCTTCACGACTTGCGAGCAAACACATCCTCATATTTAACCATGTTGATTTCGAGTCAAAACATAACAACTTCCGGAGGCAAACACATCCTCATATTTAACCATGTTGATTTCGAGTCAAATTGCACCAAACTTCAAAATGCTTCACGACTTGCGAGCAAACACATCCTCATATTTAACCATGTTGATTTCGAGTCAAAACATAACAACTTTTATCATTGGGTCATGCTTCAACCTCATATTTAGAAAGAATATGGAAGCTATCATGTGGGCATGTCTGAAAAATGCCAAGTTGATGTTTGTAAATAGGTAAGCGATCAAGTCACTTATAGCATGATTGCCCGATTTTTTTTTCCCTTTTTAATCTCTATTAAGAAAACTATTATAGACTCACTCTATATCAGTTTATCTGCAACAATGAATATTTTATCTTTCACATATATATATTCACAATTATTGCAGATTAACCAATATGGAGAGGATATTTGTTATGGTCTACATTATCCATGAAACTCATAAAAATTAGAATAACATCACTACCAAAATGAAAAAATTATTAATGAAAGGTTTCTGATTTTTTTTAATTAACGAAAATATTACAAAATATAGAATTAAAAAAAATAAACACGATAATTTATATTTTTGAATTCTCTACCGATAAGCATCCATATTAATATATAGTTTTGTCAAATAAAATTTTATCTTTCATTATAGTAGAAATTTAACAGCAGGTAGATTAGTGGATGGACGAACCTTTCTTTGTTTATTGATGTGGGAAGAAAGACAAAAAGTTTATTTATAATTAAGTATGTAGAGGAGTTTGAAATGGACGGGTCGTGAATGATTCTCTCCAATCTTCCAAAACAATTTGGTGCTTATTTTCGATTACATATCTCTTTTCTAACAAGGAGTAAGTATTGTCTTCCTTATAATTTATATTGTCTTCATGGAATCGTGAAGTGCGACTGTTGAAGAGGAGCGGTTTAGTTGGTTGTCTCCTCTCCGTTTCTCCCATCAGGAGACCCGGGTTCGACACCCAATCCCCCTACCCTCTTTGCCCCCTCCCTTGCCTTGGGGGTCCTCTTGTGGGTCCTCTAGAACTCTACGTGCATTGTCAGCTTGGTTATTCTGAAATAGGCCCAGTGTAATAATGGTGAAGTGCCACTTACCCCTTCTCTTTTTAACCTCCAACAAGATAAGTAAAGGTAATTTTTTTTTTTTAAAAAAAAAAAAAATCCTTACCAATAATGATCCCAACGTCTAGTGGAAGGGAAAGGGGATTTGCCGTCAAAAGAGTGTATTGTTAGAGCATATATAATAATTTAATAAAAGTTGAGGCCAAAATTAATTCACTACTAAATACTACTCCCTCCGTCCCAAATTAGTTGCTACATTCTGAAAAATGGCACTATTTATTTGTAAACTTTGACTGTTTATAGTTTCATGTACATAAAGAAAAATATAGTCATGATGGATCTAGTTTGATTCGTCTCAATATGTACTTTTCAAAAATATAATTTTTATAATTTTTTATTATGTACAGTTCATGATATTTTAATTTAAAGTTGTGTATTGGGAGATATGAAAAAGAGAATGTCGTAAGTAATTTGGGACAGACTTAGTTGTTTAACAATCTTAATCCACTTATTTTACCAACACTCAAATCACATCACATCACATTACATCATTAACGAGTCACTCTGGACATTATTGTTCAACACGTAACGAAGTCTGTTTTAGGTAGTTTGTTAAATGATTAAATCCCATTTTAACACATTAATCCCATTGTAGCTTAGAAAGTGGCCAAATTTTAATGACATGTACTAATATATACATATATATATATATATAATATATATGACACTAGATACCTAATGTGATTGCTAGCTATTATTGGTTTCATTGACTTTATATGATAACTGATAGCAGTAGCGGATCTAGAAAAAATGTTTAGTGGGTCAAAATGTATTTGATAAATTTAATAGGGGTCATTAATTTTAAATTATAGGGGAAATTTGAAATTTTTGTAAATTTTACATGAGAAAAATTTACACATTTAGATTCAAGTGGGCTCAACGGACCCCACTAGTTATAAGGTGGATCCGCCACTGACTGATAGAGTATATAACATATTTTTAGGCATCAACTATTAAAAATATTAGCTTAAGCTTTTGGTTGAGACGGTTCTTTAACAATAACTTTTGTTATGCTAATACAAGAACCTATGTAATGTAATAAAAGAGTGTTTAACCAAAATAATGTTGGGAGCAAAAATATTTACCAAAATACTGTCAAATCAACAATATTTACCAAAACACTGTCCAAGTCAGCCCTGTTTTTAATTTTTTTTACGCAACATAAATCGCTATTTCAGATAGTGATTTCTTTAACAAAATCGCTATCTCAAATAGCATTGTTGAGGTTAAAAAAACTCAATCAATGCCTTTATTATAGAGAATAATGACCAAAGTTGGGTTGTTATTAGGTTACAGGAGAAATTGCTATCTGAGATAGCGATTTACCATATATAACAAAATCGCTATTTCAAATAGCGATTTTGCTTCAAATATTAAAAAAAAAAAAAAAAACTTGAACACTCTCTCTCCTACGTGAACATCATTCTCGTAATTATTTTTTCATTGGCACTATTTTGGTAAATAGTTTTGGCCTTAACATTATTTTGGTTAAACACTCGTAATAAAATGTATGGACACTAGCACTGGTTTTTTTAATCGAATCATGATTTTAACATGTATGTCAAACACGATACAAGTTTGAAGAATAAATTAAGTACTTCTCTAACACATTGGGGTGTTTGTCAGCAAGATCCTTTTTAATATAGTATTATCATGCCATTACACAATGTATTGAGCTTATGTATAAATCCACATGTGAGTGGAAATGTTGCCCCGATGAAAAATAGCCAAGTTGAGTGAGGTATGTATCCCACATTGAAGCTAAGAAAAGAAAAAAAAAATATATGTCCACTTTAAGCTAAGAGACGGATTTACATACTCCTTTTATTGTCATATAGTTTTAAGCTGAAACATTCTTGGACTTTTAAAGTGGACAAACTGGACAATAGTTTATGACAATGATAATTTGGTAAGGACAACTAAAAATGGGAGAGTAGATTTTATTTTTATGTTTGAGTTTTTAATAGCAACTATAACATATTTATTTTGTTTTGTACATGAAAAGGCCAGTAATTTAGGCCTCAGTTCATGACTCATTTCACATTAATACCATATTGACAATGCCTTGGAGATTGGGGAAGTGTTTCAGCATTATCAAGAATTAACTTCACATTTGGATGATACAAGATTTTTTTTTTTTTTTTTTTTTGGAAAGGACAAGAGCAACTCCTAACATCACTACACTGGAGCATGATTCTCATAAGATGTAGTAAGACTAGATTAGTTCCGTGCTATGCATGGTTTTATCAAATAATATACGAATTGGTAAATTTAAAATTTTGTTAGACTATAAGTCAATTGAAAACAAATACAGGGTATGTAATATAAAATCATTACATCAACAATGGGTCTATTATACACCCGGATGTACGTAGAGCTATGTGCATTCAAAGTTGTTTTATTACTCATTTTAAATTTTAAAACGAGGAAAATTACCTTTCGATGTATCATACATCCGAATGTATATAAGAGTTTCTATTACATCAATAAAAAGATTTTAGTATAAATTCTTAATACTTTGAAAATTGACAAAATAAAGAAAATATTTTGATATTAAAAACATTATATTGGTCATTAATTGCATATGAAAAATGGAAGAATGAAGTTAATGATATTTATATTTTCAAAATATGTTAAATGCTAAGGAAAAGGAAAAAAAAATAATGTCATAAACATTTTTGGAAAGAGATTTTTCATTGAGGAAATTGACACATGTACATCATTAGGTGAGCATGATGTCAGCAACATCTTGTTTTATTATATAGTATAGATATAGATAGATATAGATATAGATATAGATAGTGTATGGGGCCTACCGGTACACCGGCAGGTCCACCCTACTAACGTCCCAGCCAAGATGTCAGTTGCCAGCACCTAACGGTGCTGGCTACCAGGCGTCGCAGCCACCAGCCCATAATCCACACCAGTGATGGCACCCACACGTTGTCGGACCCGGAAGCTGTCAGCCTATAACTGGCAGTTATTATAAGCCAAAGGGAATCTTTTAGCAGTGGACCCAGTACACCACGTGGCATCCATTTAGGGCACCACTCAAGTGCACACGCCCCACTCACTAACAAACTAACTAACTCACCCTATGAGGGACTTACACGTGGCGACCCACTTAGAGTTATAACTAACTCTGGGCACACGATCTACATGACCAGTCCCCATGGGACACGTGTCCCTGCCAGCCTCCAGACAGGCCGCCAGGGTATTAAACCATTCCTTATAAATAGGAGATGACCTCACCATTAAAAGGTACATACTCTTTCACTCACATTCTCTCTCTCTTTCTCTCTTATTGAATCTCATTGCTGACTTAAGCATCAGAGGGTCTTTCTCCGGAAACACCCCGGGGTCAGCTCACCGTTTGTTCATCGTGCAGGTTACCACCACACGAGACACCAGGAACATCAACCACTTTCGGAGGCGCTGAGACTTGTCGGGACAGATAGATTGATACGTAATCGAATTGAATAAAAGTCAAAATAGGATATGAGATAACCAATTAAAAAGAAGAAGCAATCTTTTCATACCAATAAAATTAAGCTAATTACGTAATCAAGCTCAAGAAGCATAATTTTTTCCCCAACAATTGATGTTCTTGAAAAAAAAGCTGAGAGAAAGTATTAATTTGAATATTTGATCATAGATGATTGGTACTCACCTAATATAAGCCACTAAGAACAATTATAGTAATGATTATTAAGGCCTTTTCCCCCTTCGTTATGTTAAGTTATTTAATACTTACTCTATCCTAAAAGATTGCCCCATTTACTTTTTCTCATCTCATGAGACATATCTTTAAATAAAAATATCTTGACATACGTATAATAAAAAATTATAAGCATTGCATATTAAAAAAGTACACATTGAGTTGAATCAAACGAGATCCCATTTAACTATATTTTTCCATACATGTTTAAAATTATAGAAAGTCAAATTTATCAAATGAACAATAGCAAAAGTCAATATGGGCAATCTTTAAGGGGCGAGGGACTAAAGTAATACTTCTTCCACTTCATAATACGGAGTAGTTGCAACACTTTGACCAAGTATGTGAGAGTTTTTTTTTTTTTTTGTTGTTGTTGTCAAAGTGTTGCAATTAATATGGACCGGAGGAAGTACGGTAAACTATATTTGTGTTATATATATCGATGTCAAATATGGCGATTGGTGTTTTTTTTTTTTTTTGAAAAGGGCGATTGTTTGGGTTTGGTATGTAGGAAATGGTAGAGCAATTATAGTAATTTTGCTCATTCCATAATCTTTTTTTGCTCATTTTGAAAAGGGCGATTGTTTGGGTTTGGTATGTAGCAAAAACGTAGAGGTGGGCAAATTCGGGTACTCGAAAACCGGGTACCCGGTTTTTCAGGTCGCAATTTTTTTACCCGGGTCCGATCCAGGTACCCGGAAATTCGGTTCCAGAAATTGGGTATCCGGATCCCTTTTTTTTTTCTTATACAACTTTTTTTTAAAAAAAAACTGTTTTTTTAATATAAGAAAATGTTTTTTTTTTATATAAAAATGTTTTTTTTTTATTTTTATAAAAAACTATTTTTTTTTCAATTTTTTTAATAAAAAACAGATTGTTTAACTTTTTTTTAATTAAAAAAAACAGTATTTATAATAATAAAAGAAATTAATTTTAAATTAAAATGAAAAACTGTTTTTTAATAATAAAAAACTATTTTAAAAAATTAAAACCGGATACCGGGTACCCGATTTTAAAAATTCCGACCCGGATCCGACTAAACCGGGTACCTGACCCGGCCAGTTTTTAAAACCGGATCGGGTACCCGTTTTTTCGGGTAAAAAAACGGGTACTGGGTCGGAAACCGGATACGGGTTTTTTTGCCCCCCTACCTTTACGTATATCTGAATGTAAAGTAGAATCATTGGGAAAATGGGGATGGGAATGAGTGTCTTAATGATGTTTTATAAATAAAATACTCCCTCCGTAACATAAAACTTTCAACAATTAGTTTTGCACGCATTTTGAGGAAGCGATTTAAGGGTGTAAACAAAGTAATTAGCCAAAATGGTTTTAATAAAAGCAAGAATGTGATTATAAGTTCCTAATATTAATTTTTATTTTGATTAATTCATTCGTTTACACCCTTAAATCGCTTCCTCAAAATGCGTGCAAAACCAATTGTTGAAAGTTTTATGTTACAGAGGGAGTACATGTTTGTCCTTATTTAAATAAATAAATACATGTTTGTCCTTATTAATATAAATAAATACATGTTTGTTAGGTGGAAATAGTTTTTTTTTTAAAAAAAAGAGAGGTGGAAATAGGATTACAGAAGGAAATAGGATTATAATCGATCCCAAGATTATCTAAAATCGGGATGGAAGCTCTAACCACCTGAGATTTTTTCACTCTTTTATTTTGACAAATGTGATAATGAGTAGGGTAACATTTTTTTAGAGAAGTGTAACAACTTAAGATAGGGAAGTATAATGTTGACCATAAACATTTCTTACTATAAAATTAACAAAAATTATATATATTTTTTATTGTCTTAACGGCACGTTTGATAGCTAGTCATAATAAATAATGGTTTTGGCATGTGGTAGGAGCTGGTGTCGCAAATTTTGCCACAAATGTTATCTTGATTTGTGAAAACCTCTCCCCTGGCTTAGTGAACTACACTAATGTTGCTCTGATCCCTAAAGTCAAGAGGAATCCTACTAGAGCTCTAAAGTTTCGTCCGAGAAGTCTTTGTAACATGTACTACAAGTTAATTTCGAATTGCCTGTTGAACATTATTTTAGAAAAATCTAGATGACTAATAAGTAAATTTAGATAAATATGTAATTTAGAAAATTCTTATATAGAGATTAAGTGATAATGTTTCTAGAAATATTAAACATTAGATTTGTGTAGAAAAATCTAGAAAATAGAGTACAACACTATAAATAGGTTGTATGTGCATAGTTTATTTGAGTAGAGCCAAAAAATATTAGGAGAAACGAGCTCTTACAAATGCATGTGTACAATTTCTCACATTATATCAACAACGAAAATGTATTCTTGAAATATAAATTTGGGTCTATAAAACTTCCGCGTGCGCCCAAATTTCCATCAGTGCCTTGTTATTCAATTTAAGGACATTCTTGTAGAAGTAATAATGGAGAATCAAAGTGTCTTTGTTCCTGGATGATTGTTTACGAACAATGTGTTAATCGCTAATTGCTTCTCAAAAATAGGTTCCGACGATGGTCGATGGGTGAATTTGGTGACGAATTTTGCTCCGACGGTAAAGTATTCATCATTCTTTAATTTCATAATAAATTGGCCAATTCGTGCCATACAAAATAAGGCAAAATTGGCAACAACTTAAGTGGGATGTAGTGTTATATGTATGTAGGGTTAAAACACAAAAAATGAAAATAATCAGTAAAACACTTCGAGGCGTGTAATCACTTTCTTAAAAGCAAAACTTCGACCCTACGAAAACACGGGTATCACGAATGTTTACTTTTGAGATACAACGAAGAAAGACAATATTATTCTTGCTTTCAAAGAATAATACCCAATGTAACTCAGTATTTTAGTGAAGGTTGAAGATGAACTTTGAGAGAAAACTAACACTCTGACTCTTTTGCAATTGTTTTAATTGTGAAAAATGAATTATACGTAGTCATATAATTCAAAAAACCAACTACCCAGTCACCACAAAGCCAGTAAAGGCAGTTACCACGTACAACATATACCAAAGACCAAGCAACATGCATTGACCGAGAAAACCGCTAATTCAAACGTGTCAGAAGAATTATCGCGGGCGCGTAGAAACAAGGCATCGCGGGCGCGCTGCCAGCGTCGCGGGCGCGACCCTTCTTCCTCGCGGGCGCGACGACCAATTTCCTCCAGCTTCGATTTCTCTTCGTCGCGGGCAAGGGAAATGACGCGGAAATGCCCAAAATGTCCCTGTCCGCGACCACTTTATGCACATTCCTAAGTTTTACAACTTAGCTTATTTTTCACCGAAATTTTTTTCCGAGCTTGGTAATAAGTTTGTAATATCATTATTTTGCTAAATTATTTCACCATATCCACATAAATTAGCATAAATAACCATGAATGTATTCTTAATGCTCTAAATATATCCAACATGTAGGGAGTACGTACCACATGTCCACATATTAAAGACACAGAAATTGGCCAATTCTTGCCATACAAAATAAGGCCAAAATTAAGGCAAGCAAAACCCTGATATATATATATATATATATATATATATATATATATATATATATATATATATATATATATATATATATATATATATATATATATATATATAAACTGTTTGCATGCCTAATCTAAAATTAGAGCAAAGAATTCTAAAACCTTGAAGATAAAGATAGAGCAAAACTTTTTTAACAAGTTAGTAATTTTTTATTTATTTATTAATTTTTTTTATATATAAAAAAAAACCCCTATTAGAGTTAACATATGTATTTGCTATAATAAGTTAATAACTGATGTATCGTGGATGAACAAAGGAAGATATAATAACCGATGTTGCAACTTGCAAGTGATTTTATCAAGGCTTCAAATTGTTGTCATGTCCTTGTTTTGGTATAAGCTAAGCTAAGCAATGTTATGTATGTCACTTATTTTGTTTTTGTTGGAAGCAATTTTGTTTGGGATTAGATTATATTTGGTTTAATTATCAACTTATGTAGGTAATTAATTATGTTTATTGTCTATAGCTATGGGCCTAATCTTGTTTTTCCAATTATATATATACATTCCCTTAAATTTTGCATCAAATGCACAATAACGGCGCGTCCCTTAAATTTTGTATCAAATGCACAATAACGGCGCGTTTAGTAGTCAGCCATAAATATTAATGGAAAAAAATTATATGTAAATCTGGAAGGAAAATCAATATTCATTCCTATGGTGGTGCTAGCTAGCCTAACGTCAATTTATCTAATTTTCTTTACAAATATTCATTTTCATCAAATACTACCCTCCGTAATAGTAAAGGATAATAAAATACGGAGAGTATGAAGAAAATTCAAGCATGGGAATAAAATTATGTTTTCCACGAGAATTATTTTCCATTGCTAACTTCGGTTCATTCGGTTTGTTTTACCATATATTTTTGGTTCAGGATCTGTTTGGTAAGACATAATTTTTTTTTAATGTAATGAAAATTATTTTACAACGGAAAACTCATTTTCAAAAGAGTTTTCGTTTTTTGGTTGAATGAAAAATGATTTTTCATTTCAAGCGTTCGTGAGGAGAGAGGAAATTACTGAGTTATGTGCTTAGTGGGGAGAGAGAAATGTAGATGAGGAGAGAGTGTGCTCTGAGGTTATAAGAATACACAATGGAAAATAATTTTCCTTTGATTTGGGAGGAAAACATTTTCAACTATGATATGATGTAAAAACATTTTACACTATAACTTTTCCGTTTCAATTTTCAGGCTAACTAAACAGTTTAAAATGAGAAAATTAGTTTTCAGGAAAAATATTTTACGCCTTACCAAACGGACCCTCAGTTCAGTGCAGTGAATCATGTTGAGCCTATGAACAACTTACATGTGACTTATAAGTGTTGTCCCTGTTAAAAATTAAGGGTAGTGTTGTGCTTATATATAAACTAATCTCAACATTGAAAGAATTCAAGAGTTTGACACCACACACTTGATAAGGCCACTTCCTATTGTCACACATGGTTTTATGGTAGATACTACCTATTACTTATAGGCTTTGTAAGGTGGACTCTTTCTCGTTGATGGGTGTGGCTCAAGATTGTGTTTAACAAGTTCGTTTTGTTTTCGATAACAATTCAATTCGTTCTTAGGTCATTTGTAGGCTGATCAAGATCAAGTTTAGGCAAAAACGTTTCGCAGCAGCTCAGCTTAATGTTAAAGAGCATTTTTTTTTTGGTTCGATTCAAAGTTAATTTAGGTTCTAGTGTACCATCTCATCGATATAAATGAAAATGAATTGGGCTCGGAACCTGGGAATCTGATACCATGAAAGTTGTGAAAATTCTCCCCCGCCTTACTTCTCTATTCCATAGCAATATATAGGGTACAATTGTTTTCGATTTTGTTCAACTAATTATCCTAATTTTATGGAAAAAAATATTTTCTTGGAATATTTTGTTACAAGTCCATATATCCTCTATCAGGTTGTTTTTCATGTACTTCTAAGATTAGCACAATGTATCGTTCATATTAGGGTGTGTTAGTCTTCACGGGTTTATAATCCCGAATCTAATAATTTATTCCAATTCATTCTAGAGTCATGCATGTGATGTGTACCATATTTATAATTATTTGTTACATATATAACTCAAAATATTAATATTTAAAGTTATCAAATCCAATCCAATTCCCTCAACTAAACACGACCTTAATGTTCTATGAAATTTGAATAAAATTCCCTTCCTTTGAATTATTCATATACTTTTCTTGCAAAGTAGACTGTGTCTTAGTAATTGTGCAACAGAATTCCAGGCGTGCCTACATGATATATTCAACCGCAATTTCTGATTGATTATATTTGTATATAGAAAATTACGCAGTATTTATTTAGTAACTAGTCCCCTTTCATATCAAAATAACTTAAAATATATACATATATAGCTGTAACAAAAAAAGTACAACAACAATAATGATTTCATATATTGAATTAGTATATATATATATTTTTTAAAGCAAATTAAATTAGTGCAAGTTCAAATCAAATTAGATGAGGAAAAAGTCATATCACATACATTAAAAGAATTAACATTGCTTAAATTCAAATTGTAGGAGTGGAATGTAATGTAAAACCAAATATTTTTAGCATAAAACGCCCAACTTTATAACTTTCACGTAATACAATCAAAATTAGATCCTTTGCTTCAAAATCCTCTCATTTTGTAAAAACCCGAGTATCTGATTTCATTTATGTTATGTTATAGAGTGAACCTGTCACTAATTCACTAATAGATTGTGTTGGTTGTTGTGTGCTCTACAAAAGTTTGTGTTGCTTGGCGAACCTGACCAAGAGGTGGTACTCTTCCAGCCAATTTGACCTACACAAAATGACAGGGTGCTTATTTTACTTAATTGATTGATGTCAAAAAATAAACATGGGAAAATTGGCAAGAAGGAAATTATAAATGTATAATTTGCAACATAAGTTAATTCTTTAATTTTTCAATGAAATTTCCATGGAATGAAATTCTTACATGTCAACGAAACAAACTGTAGTATTTCTTAGGAAATTTTCAAGGGAAGTAAATTTCTCAAGGAAATTAAGTTTGAATGCATCAACATAACTTACATAAGTCCTATTTAAAGTCTAAACACATATTGGTGAAAGTCACATTATAGTCTAGCTATACTTTTTTTTTTTTTTTTTTTTTTGTTTTTAACAAAAGGGAAGTCTAGCTATACTTTAATTTACTTTATTTACAATGGAAAAAAACCATAATAATCTCCAATAGGACTGTTTTCGTGATCTAATATGTAATGGCTACTTTTAAGCTTTAAGGGATATAATTAGGAAGATAATTTGATAAAAACTATAATTAGAAGAAAAAATATTTTGTTTTCACATGATTGACAAGAATTCCAAAATAATGGTAATGATTACTATTATTAAAAAGAGAGTTTAATTACAATCTTTCACACTAAACAATAATTTATGGAAATTTTTATTTGATTTTTGAACATAATCAGTCTTCTTATGTTTATGAAGGATATATGTCTCAAGCGGTCGACACCACTAATCATATGTTTGATAACATTGAAAACATATCTAATAAAATTAAACAATGATTTGGTGTGTTTTCGAGTCTCAATACAACTTTCTACGAGTGTATCTGTCACTCCATTAATAATATGAGAAGTCAATTGTGTTGACTAACCAAGCAACAAACAAGACATTGATATCCATTAAGGAAACGGTTTTCTAAAAAAAATGATATCAAAATTTCTATCAAAATTAAAGGAGACAAAATCTCATAATAGATGAGAAAGTCTCATAAAGAGATATTTTATTATAAAATTAAAACACTAAAGACAAAAATTAGGGCTTTGAAAGGAAGAAAGAAAAAAAAAACTCTAAATGACCGATAATACCAAGCATCCTCTTAAGTTTTAGATAAATAAACATTGTGAAAGTATTGTGTCAGACGGTCCGACCGTCGGACCGTCCAACACTTATATTTTTTTAACAACTCATGCGGAATTCAGGTTTAGTAATATGTGTCCAGGTCAAAGAAATATGTGTCTAGGTCCAACAACATTTGTCCAGGTTTAACAATATATTTTCAAGTTAAACAAGTTTCACTAGGTTTACAAATGTCATCAGGTTTATAAATAGATTTCCAGGTTTAACAATATATGTCCAAGTTAGACAGATATGTGTCCAGGTCCAACAATATGTTTCTAGGGTTACAAATTTGTGTCCAAGTTTACAGATATATGTCCAGGTCTACCAATACATGTCCAGGTTTAACAATATGTGTCCAGGTTCAACAATATGTGTCCAGGTTTAACAACATGTGTCCAGGTCCAACAATATGTGTTCAGGTTTACAAATATGTTTCCAGGGTTACAAATTTGTGTCCAGGTTTACAAACATGTGATCAGGTCTACCAATACATGTCCAGGTTTAACAATATGTGTCCAAGTTCAACACATATGAGTCCAGATTCAATCATATGTGTCCAGGTCTAGGGGACTGGTCTGACAGAAACGTTGCTGTCAGATCAGTCTGACACAATACTTTTTCTATTTTTAATGATAAATATATCAACACATAATTTAGTCTTAATTCGGAGGCTCGGTACAACTCTTTTGGACCTTATCTTTAGTCAAATTCAGTTCAATTTAATTTAATTTAATTCACTTCACTTCATATCCTACTCAATCTGAAATTAAGTTAAAAATATTGTTCAAAAACCCAACTTTATAAATTAAAATGATAACCAAAGAGCAATAATTTGATGAGGAATAAGAAAATGACGCTTAATTGACCTCATGCCAAAATAGTAATGGGGTGCACTTAATTAAGTCATGGGTCGTTAGGGAGATTAGATAGAGAACAATAATGCAACTACACTATAGATGCACCAAAACAAAACAAAACAAGCATGCCATGCAACTTCAATGTATTTGACTCGAAACTTTGCGTAACTTATACTCCCTCCGTTTTTTTTTTAAATTTTTTTTTTATTTACACACTTGTATTTTTTATCAAAATAAAAAAATTGAGAGTAAGGCTCCATTTACTAGAGCGAAAAATATTTTCTTTAAAATTAGTTTTTCCATTTTACACCGTTTACTTTGGGTGAAAAAATAAAATGTAAAATTTGGAGTGAAAATTTATTTTACACCATCGTGGGAACATTTTTCCCCAAATTTGGGAGTAAAACGTATTTTCCGTGCATGTAAACATTAAAAATTTTCTATGAAAATGAGTTTTCGAAGGTAAAATGTTTTAATTTAATTTTCTCTAAAAAAATTATAAAACAAGAATGATAGAATAAAATCCGTTAATATTGCGGATTAATTTTATTTAATCAATAATTAAAAAAACCTAAACCTGATTGGAACTTATTAGACCTGATTGGAATTTATTAGAACTTATTGGACCTTATTGCAACTTATTGGATCTTATTGGAACTTATTGGAACTTATTAGACCTGATATAACTTATTGGAACTTATCTGAACTTATTAAACCTGAAACTTATTTTTTTAAGGGTGAAGAAAACGCACTCTAAAAGTTGTGTAAAAGGTGTGAGAGAGTAAATTAATAAATTAAAAAAAATGTAAGAGAATGAATGTAAGAACTGAGTAAATTAAAAAAAAATCAAAAAAAGAAAAGTGAGTATTTTTTTTTTCTTTCAAAAAAAGAGGGACTACTTAATATACTGTTTCCTCCGTCCCTAAAATATTCAAAAATATTCATAAATTAAAGTTTGCTACATTTGTTTTTTTACGCCTTTCAAAACACAACTTTAACTGAATATATCTTTAGATGTATATAATATTTTTTTTTAAAATTACATATTAAAAAACTACACATTGAGCTGAATCAAACGAGATTCCACTTGACTATATTTGTTTTATTATACGTATAAAATTAAAGAGAGTCGAAGTGACATAATAAATAATGCTAAAAGTTCTTATATAGCAAACAATCAGATACGGAGGAAGTATGATAATTGATAAGTATAATTGTTACTCCGTAATTCCGTATATTGGTGTGCGCCCACAACAAGAAGTCAAATTAATGTAGCTAAACCTCTTGAGTCTTGACCAATCACAAACTTTACAACGACAAACGAACACTGGAATTATGTGAAATTCTCACTCTAGACGCTCATCACCCACTCAATTCTCCAATAATTAAATTTTAATTTCCCTGCAATACAGCACGTTTTAATCCTTATTATTATATTACTTCCTCTTTGAAAATATGTCACTTTTTTTTTTTAGAAAAAAGATATACCTGAAATTAGGATTTCTTCCTCTCGGAGATGAATCTTAATTTATCCAAAGATAAGAAATAAGAAAATTTAGCATACATAAAGTGGATTTATATTATTGTGTATAAGGATCCAGTGGTTTAAAGAGGCAATGTAGGCCGCAGTATAAGTAGTTTCGCAATCGATATGAATAGAATTGAAAGAGAAAAAATCACGCGAAATGATACGGATATCATTTATATAAATAATTAAATCTTCCAAGGACAGAAGAAATTGTCTTGCAAAACATTAATGACAGTAAGATCATTGCCATCAATAAGAGGATAAGTTGAATTGCTTGAAAAGAAGACCATTATGAAGTCCAAGATAAAGTGAATGATCATGATTGCAAAGGCTGAATAATTAGAAAATTAGAACAGGTTGAACCATCACAATTCAATTTAACAATCCCAAGGGGCGGAGGAAGTTAAGAAACAAACTAGCAAGGGAGAATGAAAAACAAGAGCAAGGTGGGAGGGAGAAAGAGCTGCGAGAGGGTGTCAATGGAAATTCCAAAAGGCCGTTTATGGAAAAAAAAAAGCTCTAGAAAAAATAGCAATAAAAGAGATGGGGATTTGACAACAAATAACTGCATGCATTATAAGATTTTCAAATACTCCAAAGGAGATAGATGAGCTTAATATAGATTAAGAAGCTAAAATAGTGGCGATAATATAAAATATTAAGGGGAAAAAAGTCAAAGGGCCGGGGAAAGCAAGGGGAAAAGATAGTTTGGTTATGTTTGTATACGAATTGAGCAATGTCACATGAGTAAGTCTCCACTCTTAGTTGCTATATGCATTTAGCAGTTTTTCAGCCAACCAATTTGCTCCATTTGTGTCAGAAGTAAATGGAGGTGGTCCCGCGTACAAGTGAAGCCAAAACAGTACGTGGACAATAAACAACACCCTTGGAACAATAATTGTGTTATACATAACAATAATTATGACATTCATTCAAAAACCGTTAAATACATTTAGTAGCTAAGAGTTTATCATTCCTCTGTTTCACATTCTATTTTGTATTCATGATTAAAATAAAATGCCCTAAAACCTTAACTCTTAACAAGTTTCACATTTATCACACTATAATTTCCCAACATAGCAAAGAGCAACTCCCCACGCCAATAGGCCAACACATTAGGAGTACTTCTTCCCTTTCCAAAAAAAAAACGACTGTGTCTTTATTTGTAGTGTTGAGTCTTTAATTAAGACCGTACAAGTTTTCGGTAGATCATGATAGTCCTTTGCCCATTCATTTAGGTTTGTTTTTAACGTGGGTGGTATTAGATCTTAAATCAAACCCCACTATAGCTTTTTCATTCTAATTTGGTCAACATGTGCAACTAAAAGTAAAAGTTGGATAATCTTCACAAAGGTGTATAGTGAAGTTTGAATCCATAACCACATATTTGCGTTTGTATAACTGATACTTTCCTATTTGTATTGGTCATTGTCTTATACTATCCTCTGTCCCTTTTAAATGCTACATAGAGAAATTGATTGATTTTTAAGGTTCTAGTTGGTATAAGTGGGTCATAATATCAAAAGTTGTAAAAATATGAATTTATAGGTGGACCATAATTAATTAATGTTATGGTTATAAATGTTATTTTATAGGTGGGCCATAATATCAAAAGTAGTAAAAAGTAAAAATGAAGCATTTATTCTAAGACAGCCAAAAAAGAAAAATAAAGCATTTATTTTGAAAAGGAGGGAGTACATCATTTTTTATTTACACAGAACACTTTCTTGTACAGTTGTACACTCTTGTACTACTAGTCATTTTTTCAAAACTATTGTTGATTAATTAAATTTCAAACTCACTGTCTTTTTTTTATATAAGTTCAATCATTCCAACTACGCCAACACTAGCACCGCAATAGGCTTTATTATTCGAAATCATGGAGGCAATATCCTCAATTCAGGAGCAATGCAAATTCATAATAATTACTCTATCTTATTTGCAAAGATTTGATTTTACGAGAAGTGTGAAAAATGTTCTCTCTTTAGATATTAAAAATATTATCCAAATTGAAAGGGACAATCTTGCAGTCATTAATGCAGCTAGACAAATTTGGCAAATCTCATGGAAAATTCACAACTTGATCCACGACACTTGCCTAGATCTCAATAAATTTGACTACTACTCCATACACCATATTTACAGAGAAGTTACCTATGTTGCAGACTACCTAACCAACCTAGAGGTGATCAAAAGTCGGGTTGGGCCAGGCCTTAACTAAATAACTATGCCCAAAGCCCGGATTTTTTAGACGGGCTTGGCGGGCCTTGCGAGGGCTTTTCGGGCCGGGCCAGGCTTTTGAACTAAAAACTACTATTTTAAGTGTGCCAAAGCAGCCCGCAAAATTTTTGGGCCGATTGGGCCGGGACAACGGGCCGGGCCAATCTTGATCAGCTCTAGGACATAATAATCGCATTATGACTTTTTGGTAATTTTCTTTTGACCATAATTTTTCCCTTATTGTCCAAAAGGACGACTGTGGGTCTGTGATTTCCCTTCTGGAGGAGGTTAATCGATTTTTCTTTCCTAAATAAAAAAAAAATCGGTAAAGTACTACCATATCCTTGTGTTATTTCATTTCTTAATTAGTAAAAGGAGCACAGTACATTTGGCCTAGAAGCCGTGGGAAATAGAATGAGATCCCAATTATAGAGCAAAGCGATCTCTTATTGATCAGGTCTTCAACATTTATTATTTATGTTAGAGGACTTCTTCAATATATAATAATATATTTATTAATCTTTTGTTTCCTAGTCAGAAAATAACATTTTGTGATTATTGTATCATCAATATCTCCTTGATGGTGATGAATGAACTTCTCTACTATTGAAACTAATATTCGGCATATCATTATATCTATGGATTAAGATCTAGTATGATATTAAAAGTTTAATTTGGTAAATAATCAAGGAAATTTACACTTTTTTTTTAGGAAAATTTGTCAAAAAAGACCTTATAAAACATTATTTTTATAAGAAAATACCTTATAAAAAATTTGTTGTGAACAGAGACCTAAAACAAAAAAAAAAGTTGCAAGGAGGGACCTTACCTCTATTTTCCGAAGTTGACTGTGAATTTCCGGCGTTGACTCGCTATTTCCCTCAAATTTTCGACGAATAATTTCTTCTCTATTTAACCTTTCCTTTTTTTTCACTATAAATTCATTTTTCCTCCACTCACCATCCATTTCCCCTCCTAAATTCATCTACATAAACCCTACATTAACACTTCCTTCCAGCATCTAAAATTTTAAACTTTTAAATTTGGGTTTCCTCATCTCTTACCCCCTTAAATACGAAAGGATTCATGCAAAACTGGAGGAAAATAGTGAGTCAACGCCGGAGATTCACAGTCAACGTCGGAAAATAGAGACAAGGTCCCTCTTTGCAACTTTTTTTTTGTTTTAGGTCCCTACTCACAACAAATTTTTTATAAGGTCTTTTCTCACAAAATGAATGTTTTAAAAGGTTTTTTCTGACAAAATTTCCTTTTCTTTATGACAAAATTTAGGATTAGTGTATTATATATAGAAGGGTTAAGCGTATGCTTGGTATTATTATTTTTTAATGTTGGAAATGAGATTAAATAAGCATTTTCATTACCTATTGTTTGATACGTGATATTATTTAAAGCCATGAAGAAAAATAAAACTGCAATTGTTCCTACTTAGAACTTCTCTCTTTGTGATCCGATTTGTTTGATGTGTTGATGAAGTCGATGATACGTACTCCTCTTTGGATTCTAACCTACAAAACAAGGAAAGGTGACTAACCTGGGTTGGATTCTGGAAACCCTCCTCCGATGCTTAAGTCAAATATTGGAGAAAAGGAGTCAGAAGTAGAGAGTTTGCGAATGATTTTATGAATGAGATACCTGGCATAATGAACTGACTAGCTAGTCCTTTTATAGGCATACTGGTACCCGACTAGGGTGTGAAGAGTAATTAAGCGACAATTGTCACATGTGCCAGGCCCATGACACGTGTCATCCTTTTATTCGTGTGTATATATCTGTTGCATACCTAACCCTAATAGTTTTTGTAACGACCCTGATTTTATAGGTATTTCTGATGTATGATTATGTGTATTTATGTGTTGATATGTATAGTTCAAATTTATTTTTGAACTATTTATTTTAATTTATGTGAATAATTTCGATTTAATTCAAATTATTTTATTTTGATTAGTTATTATTTATTTTAATTAATTAGAATTTTATTATTTAATTTTCTAATTAATTATTTAATAATTTGGGCTAAAACGAATCAAGCATGATTAATCATGCAATTTCTGTAAATTAGCCCAATTGATCACGAAAGCCCAAATTGGCCTTTTTTTCTTGCTTTGGCCGGTTTTCATCATGTGCATGGCAAGGATTTGCCACTTGCCTCATGTTCACACCTTAACTAACTCTATATATAGAGGAGTTAGTAAGGCTTGATGATCCCTTTGCTCATTTGCCCATTTAAAACACTCTTGCCATCTCTTGCCATCAAAAGATCAAAACACAAACTCTCTCCATTTGCTCCCATTCCACACGCCTAATTTGGCTAATTGAAACCCATCAATTGTTCATCATCCTTTCTAAACCCAAACTTAAAGAGTCATCATCCTTTGATCTTTAAGTACTCAAACACAAATTAAACTTCATTCCCATTGATCAAGATTGTGTGTTCGGGTTTGGTTTTGGGTCGTGTTCGTGTGGTTCGAGTGGGGACCGTGTTCTTGGCTCGTGTGGTGGCTGTGTTCGTGGTGGTGGCCGTGTTTGTGGTGGTGGCCGTGCAGTAGCCGTGCAGCAGGGGCCGTGTGCCGTGTGTCGTGGTGGTGGTGCAACCGTGTTGAAGCCTTGTGGTTGCCGTGTTGCTAGGGCCGTACGTGTCTCGTTCCGAGCAGCAAGTTTGTGTTGATTTTGTGTGTTAATCTTCAATAAGGTAACATACTTTCTCAACTTAATTGGTGTACTATGTTTCATAGTATAGATTAAATGAACAAGATTAGTTTATTTTGAAGTTTGATCATGTTTTTGGGTATGAATGTAAATCTGATTTTTGAAATGGTTATATGATGATTTTATGTTTGAATATGGTGATTTTATGGTTGATTATGTTAGTGTTAAGTTTGTTGATTATCATGTTCAAGTTTGGTGAATTTTGGATGATGATAAGTTGATGATTTCATATGTTGGTTGATGATTTTATGCGTGTGATATGATGAAGATGAATGAGTTCTTGGTTGAAGTTCTTGAATCTTGATTGAGTTCTTGATTGAAGATCTTGAATCTTGGATGAGTTCTTGAAGGTTCTTTATGAGTTCTTGATTGAGTCTTTAAAGTTAAAGAAAAGGTTAAAGAAAGTGATAAGATGTTGGAAGTTGTTTGGTTTGCATGTTATTTTCTTAAGTCAAGGCGTAAGATGCAACTTAAGAAGTAACTAAGAATGTAAACTTCGGATTAAAGGTTTAAAGATTGTTAAAGATTAGCTTGATTTCGTTACTAGACGCCTAAAACTTAGAGTAAGATTCTTTGTTTTTGGGTTAAGACGTTGCCCCTATCCTATCCGCGGTATTGGGATAGTTGGTGGTCTTACTATGTTGTCTTCGGATGTGGATTTCCAGTAAGATTGGTTTCACGGGATTTGGGAGTAAGATTCTCAGTCCTAACATAGTAGAAAGTTCGAATGCGTAAGATGCGTTCGTACGTGCATAGTCCGGTCTAGTTTACGAATGATTGCGCCAAAGATAAGTTTGGATAAGTTAGTTGAGTCGAGCATGTATTTGTTTGATTTCACATGATTTGATGATTTGGATATTTGGTTTATGCTATGTTCTTGTGTATTCCCGTTAGGGTGAGACAGTTATGTTACTCGCCACTGACGGTGGACCGTTGTTTACTTTTCAGGTAATTCTGATGATGAGGTTCTTGCTTAGCTTTGGGTTGGGCGAGTGCCGATATAGTTATGTAGTTGTATTTTTGTTATTCTCTGATTTCAGTTAGTTGGAACTTTAGTAGTGATACTTGTATACTTTACTATAATTCTGACATGTGTTTGGAGTTACGTTTATTGGTAGTAGTAGTTTGACTTTTGGATTAGTATGTACAAATTTGTGGGTATTTGTACTTTTTGGTTTAGTAATACAATATTTTGAGGTATTGTTTTAAATTTTAAGTATTTTAGTTTGTTAGTTCTGGCTATTCGACTCGTCGGTTTCTTCCGCGCCGGTTTAAGCGAGTCAGGTCGTCACAGTTTTAGGCTAAGGGTTTCTGAGTATATTTGGACCTATCTTTGCGGTGGGCCGGAACATCAACGATAATAATAAGATGATAAAAACAATAAAAAAAAATAGCAGTTGTTTCAATAAAAAATGCAGCTCAGCCTCTGATAGAGTATATAACATATTCTTTGGCCTCAACTAATAGATTAAAATACTAATATCAAAGATTAAAACAAATTAGCAGATACTAATAAGTATTAGCAGAAACAAACCGACACTAATAAAAGAAACCCTAATACAAGCTGACCAAAATACAAGAAACCCATATTCTACATATATACTAGCATGAACATAATAGGATTAATAGAAGATAAACCCAGTTTCAAGTGAAAATTGTGAATAACAGCACTTCATTCTATTTTCAAAATTTCAAGATAAACAACAAAACTGATGAATAGAAGAGAGAAACATAGTACAATACTGAAATTTGGAAGAAAATTGGACAAAAAGATGAAAGAAAAACATAAGACGTGTAAAAATTAGGGGATGATTTGATGATTCGGATTTTTTTTAATAAAAGAAAGTAATAGCCATACCACTTACAATGACTGATACATGATAATCAGAGAGTATACACTTGAACAATCCAATCTAGAATATGAGTTACAATATTGTTGTCAATATGACTCGAAATTGATTTCCATGCTAGCATTTCATAAAAATGCATGATGTAGTAGGCGCAACCAATTTGCCATCCAAACCCCAATACTAATCTCCCATTGCCCATAATCAAAATGTCCACAAACTTGTTGAAGACTAGAATACTAGTTATTAAATATAGCGCAATGGTAAGGCATGTAGATATATAGTTTGTCATATGACATAGATTCAATCTTATTGAAGACTAGAATATTTAATTTTTTTGTTTTCTTTTACATCTTTTTTATTCTAATTTTATCCAATTTAAGATTAACCTTTTGAATAAGCAAGTGTTTTTCAATATTTTCAGCATATTAAATTATTTTAGAATGCTCATTTTTTCCCTATATTGCTATATACATTTCATTACATTTTTTTATATCTTTACATCTTTTTTATCTCATATTAATATTAATTCAATTTGTGATCGGTCTTTTTATATCATTCTTTTCTAACTTCTCTCTCATGCCGTATAATGGGAATTGCAAGTTTTGGGAGCATTATTAGGGGAAAGGATTCTTTTACTTTCTTTCATTATGGCTCACATAAATTATGCACAATAAATTGGTAATAGTTTGGTTTATTTCATATAGAATTTTCCAATTCTATACTAGCATAATCTGATTCTTTCGATTGTTAAGGAGTACGTATAAAGGTTGATAGTTTTTGTTTTATCAAATATCTAGCTTCCCCATACTTATCGTTGTCAATACATCGTGTAATATATAGATTTCACCGTAGTTTCTTCATAAGAACTACTTCCTCCATTCCATATTAATTGCAATAATTTGACCAAAAAACTTTCAAATATTTGATCAAAATGTTGCAATTATTATGGAGCGGAGAAAGTAATTGATTTATAAATTCAAGAGTATTGCACTATATATTGCAATATTGTCTAACATATAAATCAACAAATGCTAAACTAATACACGTTTTGTAATACAATCATTTACTATTGCAGGTTCAGTTGAAATTAATTTGAAACTTCTAACTCATGCCTCCGAAGGGATCAAAAACTAAAATTGTACTCTATCTGTAAAATATTAACTGCAACGGTTTTACATTTTTATCTTAATTTTATGTCAAATCATTGTAATTATTTTGTTAGGACTCGGTAATAGAATATACTAGTGGAGTAGAGAACAATATGATCGATTGCAACGTAAACGGTCCAAGCACTTGCCCACGAGGGCACAACCACTACTCATTTTCAATTTCCACGTGTTGAATTATACTAGTATCCAATTTGACCCTATTATCTTCAACTTATTTTCGGTACATATAAGTTCAATGAGTATCAAATATAAAATAATTATTTTAATTATTACAATTATTATAATAATAATGGTAATAAAAAATAAGTACAATTAAGTATCAATAATTTTAAATTAGTTAAGATAAGTTAATCAGATAAGTTGGAAATGACATACCCTTTGTAACTTCCCTATTTAAGGATAGGGAGAGAAATTCATATATATTTGGTGAAAATCGTAACGTACACCTTAAGAATGTAAGTTTGACGGCAACACTACTGTATTAGAGCTTAATCGTAGCGCAACTTCTAAATTATGTAGTACTTCATTTGTTCCTATATAATTGGCTAATTGCAACGCTTGCAATTTTGGTACTATTCATAACCACTCATATATATAACGAGATTTTGTATTTTATACATGTAAGCAAATATAGTTATGTGAGATCTCTTTGGAATCGTCTCAATATTTACTTTATTATAATCTAACTTTTATAATTTTTAAACGTAATAAAGATATTATGAATACAAATTATACATGCATGAAAAGACAAGCATTGTGATATTAGTTGCAATGTTTCTCTTTTCACGTTTGCCAATGTATAATTTATATTCGTAATATCTTTAATTTCGATTTACCAAAACTATAAAAATCAGATTTCAATAAAGTACACATTGAGACAATTTAAAAGATATCACAAATGACTATATTTGTTTACATGTATAAATCACAAAAGTGAATTATATGATTAGTGATTATGAATGATGCCCAAATTGCTAACATTGCAATTATATAAGAGCGGATGAAGTATTTTTAAATAGCTGGGTTCAAGTGAGACTGTTGCATCTTTTATAATTACATATTGCTAGTAAAACTTATGAAAATATATAAAAAATTATCAAGTAATTTTACAGACGTATAACTTTTACTCTTTCTATCTAAAAAAACTGGTACATTTTATTTACAATGAGTCTATTATACATCTGAACAAAAAAACTACTCTATAAAATAAGCAAAGTAACCCTTGGATGTACCAATGTACTATACATCCTGATATACATAAGAATTTCTATTTTATATAGGCAACGAAAAATAATATTGTCATGTGTGATATCATTTGATTCTTCTTAAGATATACTTTCCAAAAATATAATTTTTATAAATTTTTGTTACATATAAATAGATATAGTAATTTTTAAATTATATTTTGGAAGAAGATGTGAAAAGGCGAATCGATCAATATTTTTGGGAGGGAGGGATGGCGGGGGAGTATGTGTTTTATATATATATATATATATATATATATATATATATATATATATATATATTTTATATACATAAAAAATTTCTAGCCTATGACTTCAGAATTAAACTAAGGCTATATTTGTTTTGATGGAAAACATTTTTCCGGAAAATGTTTTTCCTCTCTCTTTCTATTTTCTTTTGTTTGTTTTGGAAAGAGATGGAAAACAATTTTCCTTGAGGTGGAAAATGTCACTTTAGAAAAGGAAAACTATTTTCCTTTTGTGGAGAAGGGATGTCACATTTTCCTTTCTACTCATTACTTATTCCTTATTCACTCTTCCGATCTTTCCTTCATTTCTATTTCATTTTTTCTTTCTTTCACAAGTTTTCCTCTAATCAAACAAACAAAGGAAAACTTTGTTTACATTTATATTTTCCATTGAAAATTGTTTTCCTTAGAAAATGATTTTCCATAAAAATTGTTTTCCTTCAAAACAAACGGAGCCTAAATAAACTAATCTATGCTTCATTGCTTCATCCATCCCCAAATCTTTGGCACAATGTCGTTGTTTCAAATCCTTCGCTCCATTTCCATTTGAATTAGGATCCTCTCAATTTCTTTTCCTCCATTTTCTATTCTAAGCTTTTGACAACTCATTTAGCATTAAAATAAAAAAATAATTAAAAACCCTCCCAATTTCTCTCTTCATACACCCTCAAGGCCTCAACCATTGATTTAGGAAATGAACCATCCATTTTCTATGAGAAATGGAGAGGATCTTTACTCTTTTCATTTATGGTAAACTTTACATTCTACTTTTTTTTTACACATCTAGATTGTAGCCCACACTAAGGGTGCATTTGATTCATCTGAAATTTTCTGAACTGATCTGTTTTGATCTTATTATAGATACCCTTTTGAAAAATTATCTTATTATCGAAATTGTGCAACGGAGTGGACTATCCTACTTTCATTTCATATTTTATATATATATCATATATCATATAATAATAAAAAAGGAAAATGTCAAGAAATTGGAGGGGGTAGGTGTGAGATTGACCGAACCACCACAATACACGCACACCTCTCTTCTCTTGTATAAAAACCCTTCCCCATCTACCTCTACCCTCAGCTTGCAGTTCCTTCTCCTTGTGAACTTCAAGCTTTTTTTTTAAACAATTCTCTAATTTCTTGTATTGTTTAGTAATAAATAAATTACTCAATAGTTTTGTATCTCATTTTCTTGGTCATTTAAAACTTTAAAATAAAATAAAAAAACCAAAAATGCAGGCGCTAACAGCATCACCAACCACCGCGACTACGGCTAACCCGCTACGGAAGCCGGCATTCACCGCCACAAAACTCCACTTCCATCCCAGCCAACTATCGATCCGATGCTCAGCATTCGGTCGAAACGGCGCCGTAACCGGCACACGCGCCGACTGGCAAAGCACGTGCGCTATACTCGCCTCCAAAGTCATATCCTCCCAACACCAAAACTCCGGCGGAAAATCTGACAACGACGAAGATGATGAATCAAAATCCAACATCACAAACGTCAACGGCCACAACGTCTTAAATCTGATTCCAGCAATTGCAACAACCACCACAAACAACACCAACAACCTCGTCACAAACAACAACAACAACCTCCCGAAACCGTTGTCTTTATCAACAGACCTCTCACCAGCGCCAATGCACGGGTCTACCCTCCGTGTGGCGTACCAAGGCGTTCCAGGCGCGTACTCTGAGGCGGCGGCAGGGAAAGCTTACCCTGGTTGCGAAGCCATCCCGTGCGATCAATTCGAGGTCGCTTTTCAAGCTGTGGAGTTGTGGATTGCTGACCGTGCAGTTCTCCCTGTTGAGAACTCACTAGGTGGTTCGATTCATAGAAATTATGATCTGTTGCTGAGGCACAGGCTTCATATTGTGGGTGAGGTTCAGCTCCCCGTGCACCACTGCTTGCTCGCACTGCCTGGGGTTAGGAAAGAGTACTTAACCCGTGTGATTTCGCACCCTCAAGCACTGGCGCAGTGTGAGCATACTCTGACGAAGTTAGGGTTGAATGTGACGCGTGAAGCGGTGGATGATACGGCGGGTGCTGCTGAGTATGTTGCCTCGAATAGCTTGAGAGATACGGCTGCTATTGCATCCTCACGCGCCGCCGAGCTTTATGGAATGCAGGTATAATTTCATTTCCTTTAATTTTACCATGTGAGACTCTTTTATTGCTTTTTGTTAATGTTGTTGTTATTGTTGTTTTGCAATTAGTCATTCTTTTTGTCAATTAATGCTATTTGTTTAATGCCACCTTCATACTTTTGGACCTTTTTTATATTTTACCTATTGTAATTCTAGAAAATGAGGATAGTAAAAAAATTAAATAAACAATCTGAAATAACTTCATACAAAATTAAAACTCAAAGGTTGAATTTCGGTTAGTTAATTGTATGGAAAATATGTAGGTTTTTTTGGATTTTTAATTTAATCTTAAATTAGCTGTTATGATCTTAGGATAGGAAATAAAAAAAATGAAAGAGAATGGTCACGTTTTCATGAATAATTGACCAATTGCAATAAAGTGGTTTGAATCCTTAATCGAAAATAATTTTGACATTCTCAAAATTAATATTAACATTTCAAGTAAATATATATATTTTTTTATAATGTTTTTGGGTCCGTTGAAGTGCCAAAATCAGTTTCCCATTTGATTACCATATGTAATAATGATTTAGAGGGATTAGCATGTGATTAGATTCGAGAGTAATAATAGATGGAATAAATTGCAATGATTGATTTGATGGCAATTGGTGGTTTTGGTGAAAATAAATAAAGTCATGTATGGTAGAGGAGCCAACTACTTGGGAATTTAAAATTATTATGAATGAATCATGTGTTATTGTTTTGTTTTATTGTGGTCCTTGCTCTTTATAATTTTATTAGTTTTATTGTTTGTATTATTATTTTTTTTAGAAAAATATCAAAAGTGTTGTGAAAATAAGGGCAGAAAATATTAGGTATGGTATATGGCAAATTGGATGTCAACGTATGGATACATAATACTCCTTTCGTAACTTAAAACTTTCAACAATTAGTTTTGCACGCATTTTGAGGAATCGATTTAAGAGTGTAAATGAAGGAATTAGTCAATATAAAAATTAATATTAGGAACTTATAATCACATTCTTGCTTGTATTAAAATCATTTTGTACAATTCCTTCGTTTACACCCTTAAATCGCTTCATTAAAATGCGTGTAAAACCAATTGTTGAAAGTTATATATTACGGAGGGAGTACCTAAGTTTTAATTCAAAAAGGTTTTAATAAGGCTCAATAAATTCAATAAGTTTTCATAAAATTCAATATGTTTAATCAAATTTAAGGCTATTAAATTGAAGAAAACATACCTTGAGAACATTTAATTTTTGCTTGCTAATTTTCTTACAATTTGACCAACTAGTCTCCTAACATAATTTTGAGGGCTGTATATATCATAACCCTTTTTTTTTTAATGAAAAAATATTTTTAGAAAAAAAATCTTTTGCTTCTTTTATTTTAATTAATAACCAATTTTTTTTTATTCACCAAAGATTGTTATTGACTTAATGTAACATTTTTTAGTTAATAAAATAAATTGGGTATTAAGTTTATTATGGAATAATCGGTTTGGTTATTAAAAGTAAATATTTCTACTTTTTTAAACAATTTTTTTTAAGCTCCAACATTTTTCTTAAACGAAAAATAAGTTGAAATTGCAAAATTGATAGGCTTTCTATATTTTGGCTGGCATGATCTATAACTTGACTTTTTTGTTTTATTGCTTCTTTTTTATGTACTCCTTTTTTTTTTTTTAATATATTATGATTGATGAGAGTGGACACATTTCAGCCAAGACAGATAGGCAGATACCAATAGAACATGCTACCTTTCCCACCAAACTTTTATTTAAAAAATATAATTAAATCCGGTGATCAAATCTGACCAACTAAAATTCATTATATTAAGCAAGTAACTCTCTATCTTTTGGAATTAAGACTTTGTTGTTGTTGTTGTTGACGACTTGTAACTAATAATAATATGTTATATGAAACAGGTTTTAGCCGATGGTATCCAAGATGACTCGGGAAATGTAACCCGCTTTGTAATGTTAGCTCGGGAACCCATAATTCCTAGGACGGACCGTCCTTTTAAGACGAGCATAGTGTTTGCTACTTATGACAACGGGGAAGGCAAAGGAACTGCGTCTTTATTCAAGGTTCTATCAGCATTTGCTTTTCGGAACATTAGTTTAACGAAAATTGAGAGCAGGCCCCACCGTCATAGGCCAATTAAGGTTGTGGATGACGCCAATGTGGGGACCGCTAAGCACTTTGAATACATGTTCTACGTCGATTTTGAGGCCTCAATGGCCGAGCCTAGGGCTCAAAATGCCCTATCCGAGGTTCAAGAATTCACTTCTTTCTTAAGGGTTTTAGGGAGCTATCCCATGGACATGTCGCCGTGGGCGCAGTCAAGTTCTGATGAAAAATAACCTAAAGTTATTTTTCTTTTTGTCTAAAAAAAATAATTAGACACGTCTTATGGTTATATATATTCATATTCTTCCTCCGTTGCAAGATAAATGGAAGAGTTATGTGGAAAAGAAAAAAGAGATGAATGTTTCTTTTGTTAATTTTTTTTGCCTTTGAAATATTTTATTTATTTAGATTTTTATAAGTAGAATTTTTAGAATTGTCTATAGTATTATTATTATTATTATTATTTATGGGGATGGGGATTTTTTAATTCCTCAAATTAAAAAGGGGGACTAGTGTTGTGGTGGACCTGTTCTTGATGATGGTGGAATTGGTTGGTGGGAAATGTACATGTAGATGACAGTGATTATGACAATGATGTACCACGTTCTTTTTCTTGGAAATGTTCATTATATTTTTTTTTAAAGAAATTTTTACTATGTGAATATACTTTTGGGTTATAATCTACACTTCTGATTTGAATTTGTCTTCTGATTTTAAGTTTTTAACATAAGAAGTTGATCAAGTAAAGATCGCATAATACTATTTAATTTGTACTGTTTTCTCCGAAATTTCAAGAAATGACATGCTAGATTGCTAGGTAGCTTCGTCCGGCCGATATTTTAGTATATTCCATTTGTAATATAAATATTTTAACAAATATTTTTTTTTTTACGTATTTTGAAGAAGCGATTTGAAGGTGTCAACGACTAAATTAATCAAAATAATTTAGTAATTTTTTGACATGTTATGATTGTAATTTTACTTATTTTGTATGTACATTAATAGCAATCATAAGTTTTTGAAAGATTTTGCTTATCTTATTGTAGTAATTAAACTAAAATATTTTAAATGATGTTGAAATTTTACTAAAAATTTTCTGATATTGACAAAGTAATAAAAAAAATATTATGAGATTAAAAATTTAATAAAAATTTCTAATTTTTAATTTTTTTTTAAAGTATTACGGAGTAAATGATACAGTATGTATTTGTAAATCAAAACATATCATATTCATTTTTTACATGCATTCATTTCTGTGCGAGTCTCCCTCCATCTTAGATTGCTTTTCAAAAGTAACTAGGCATTTTCGCATTTAAAGTGAGGTTTTTGTTTTCTTAACTTGATGTTGTTGATTGAGGTTGTACACTTGTAAGCCCCTCTTTTTTTTTTTACTTAAAAGCTACAATAATCGGATCAGATCAAACAAACTCAAATCAGATCAGATCAGATCAGACATTATTACTATTTATTATTAATTTCGAGCATCGTTTTTCCGCTCGACATTTTCCGACGACGGTTTTCGAACGAGTTTTCCGGCGACGATTTTTGGGACGACTTTTACGACGACCGTTTTCGGATTGACTTTTCCGGCGGTGATTATTCGGCCGACTTTTCCGCCGACGATTTTCAAGCCGAGTTTTTCGGCGACGAATTTCGGGACGACTTTTTTGACAACGGTTTTCGGAATGACTTTAACGGCGGTGATTATTCGGCCGACTTTTCCGGCGACGGTTTTAGGGATGACTTTTCCGACGACGGTTTTCGGACTGAATTTTCCGGCGGTGATTATTCGGCCGACTTTTCCGGCGACGATTTTCAGGCCGAGTTTTTCGGCGACGGCTTTCGGACTGACTTTTCCGACGATGATCATTCGGCCAACTTTTCCAGCGACGGTTTTCAGGCCGATTTTTTCGGCGACGGTTCCAGCAATGATTATTCGGTCCACTTTTTCAGTGACGGTTTGGTCAAAATTTTCGGCGGTGATTATTACTACTACTATTATTAGTAGTAGTAGTAGTAGTAGTAGTAGTAGTAGTAGTATTAGTATTATTATTTGAAGTTTTGGAGTGAGATTGAATGAAGAGGTGAAATGAAATGGGCTATCATAATAATAATTATAATATTAATTATTATTATTATCATTTTAGTAAATAAAAATAAAAAATAAAAATAAAAATAAAAATAAAAATAAAAATAAAAATAAAAATAAAAATAAAAATAAAAATAAAACTAAAACTAAAAAAAAAAATAAATAAAAAAAAAATAAATAAATAAATAATTCAAATCAGATCAGATCAGACAAACTCAAATCAGATCAGATCAGACCAGATCAGTCCTAAAGAACAGAGCCTAAGTTGTAACCCATTACTACGAAATGACTAATTTGACTTTCACTCGTACCAATTTTTAGTAAATACACTAGTGTTTTGGCCCAGGCGTTGCTCCGGGTCCAACAGTTTTATTGCTTTTATTTTACACATTTGTTCTATCGGTTAAACGGAAAGAAATAGAGACATAAAGATGCCTAAAAGGTATAGTGCACTACTAATAAATGCGCTATAATTAATAGACCTTTGGCATGGATGATAATCGTTGACTGTTGAAACACCAAGAACAATCCAAACAAGCTCAAATCAGTAAAATTACCCTCAATTTACATCTATCTCAAATGAAATATCAACATGATGAGAAAATGTCAACAACAAATCTAGGTATTATGATGAACAAAATAAATTGAAAATTATAAGTTGGATTGTAGATGAATTTTATGGACGAGTTGAAATTCAATTAGAAAAAAAAAAAAACCCGTTTGTATTGGAGCTAGCAAAGCATTTGTTACTATGAGTTATCACTTCATCACCTTCTTCCATTTTTTATATATATATATTTTTTTCTCTTTATTTTTCTTAAGTGATAAAACAATATGCTTATAAAGAAGTGTATTTAAATCAACAAATAAATGTAGTTGTGTTGGTTACTATCTACCACTTTCATATAAAAGTTCCAGGTTCGAATCTTATTACAATTATTTCTTATGTTTTTCTAATGGAATAAATTTAAGTGATGTTGACATGGCGCTTCTGCACATGTGTCACAATTGTGTCAATGCTTACGTGGCGTAATTTTAGTGATTCGTGCACCTTTTAATATTCTTATTGTCCATTTATCCCTTAAAAATTGCTATATTTACTTTTTAGGTCATGTCAAGTTCTTAACACCCCTCTCCACATTTTCCCTCCTACTCTACTTATTACTCCCTCCGTCCTTTAAAGATTGTCTCATATTGACTTTTACTAATGTTCATTTGGTAATTTTGACTCTCTATAATTTTATACATGCAAGGAAGAATATAGTCAAATGGGATCACGTTTGATTCGGCTCAATGTGTACTTTTTTAATATGCAATGCTTATAATTTTTTATTATACGTATTTCAAGATATTTTCATTTAAAAATGTGTCTCGGGGAATGAGAAAAAGTAAATGGGGCAATCTTTTAGAGACAAATGGAGTAGTTATTACTTCCCTATTCAATACAACTCTTAATAAAGTGAAAAAAACTCGAGAATTGATAAAGTCACACTCAAAATTGATATGGGCACACCTTATTGTGAGAGCACATCTTCTTGTGCTCCTCTCACAAAAGGTGTGCCCATATCAATTTTTGGTGTGTCAATATCAATCTCTAAAAAAACATATGTAGCAAACTTTAAAGAATAATGGAGGTAGTCAAAGTGACTGACTGAGTGTATAGTGGCTTTAGTGGTACACTATTTGTTTTCTTGGGGTGCAATACTTAGAAGTTTATACATACAGAGTCATTCGGTAATTCTAAGTTGAATTGGATTTCAACAAGTTGGAGAGCTAAAATGTCACATTCTTTGTCCGCATATACATAAACCTCTATCTGTTAAAAAGTCTAAAATTTGAGAGTTGGGAAATGTTTTATTGAAATCTTGTAATGAATAATTCATAAAGGGTTTTAGTGAACTTTTGTAAATTGTAATTAGGGGTGACAATTTAAGTGAGTTCGAATTGTGTAGACTTTGAGTGAAGTCTTGTAAGGGTCAGGAGCATTGAGTAGATTTTCCTGCATGGTAGACTTAGAGTTAAGAGAAAGTGTAGGAGAGTGATCGAAGGGATCGGAAAGAGAGACTTCAGATCTTCTACTTGTTAGATGAGGGAAATAATTTTGTCACTCCCTAATTTGATTTTGACATTTCTGCCCCTCTCATATGAATAATAATATTGATGAGTGCCAAAATCAAATTGGAGAATGCCAAAATCACTCTTCGTTAGATGAATACCAAACTAGGGTTGTCTACAAGAGAGGAAAGCGGTAAAAATAAAACTTGATCTCGTAAAATAAATTATTATATGATGTCTTTGTACACGTTGCTTTGAAGAAATACCCTACTAATACTTACCGTTTTCTCAACCAATTACGTACAAAAATAGACATTGTTCACAAATTTCAGCACTGAATGTTAACTTTTGGATTTGATAATTGTAAGGTTTGTCTCAAATTTGTGTTCGTTATGCTCGTCGTCGGTTGAATTGCAAGTTTATGAAGCTTTTGGGCCCCACCCGACCAGTCGGGTCAGCTGACACGATCGGGTCCATGGTCGGGTGAAGCCACCCGATCTGGTCCGCAAGAAGAAGGGAAGATTTTTTGGTTCTGGGTGTTGACCTGATGGGTCGGGTCAGGCCCTCTGATGGTTTTTTTTTCTTTTTCTCGTGACTTTTGGCCTTTTGTATTCAACTTTTAATTCTTGTTTAATTCTGAGTTTAAGTGTATATTTCTTGCTTTGTTGTGTATTCAAATCCCTTTATAGCCACGACTCTTGGGATTAATTTTATTCCTATAAATATGACATCAAGTCTTTGCATTTTACATCACAAAATTACACCAGTTTGTATTAGAGAGATTAAGTTATTTTGTGAGCTTTTGAGAGTCCTTATTGTATGAGTGGGAGTACTATAATTTCTCCCTTTCAGTTGTCTTCCATTTGTTTTTATAGTGAATTATTCTCTTCCTCCGCCACTTTTGTTGTTTGTTTTTCTTTTCACAAATTTCTATTATTCTCAATATTTTAATTCTAAGTACTTAACATTGCAATTGACAACAACCACTCTTCCGCGTAATATTAATTTTTCCTAACAATAATATAATTACATTTAATAGAATTTGTTGTATGATTGTTTGGCAGGAAGCTCAGGGGAAGTCCTCTTGTGTAGGCTACATATAATTGTTTCATTAAAAAAAAGTACAAGTTTATAATAACAATGGGTCGTGCTTTAGATTTTAATTTAAAGTGATAGAGTTGAATAGAGTTGGACTAATAAAATAAATTTATGCGGTTTTTTAAAACCCAAAACCCCCTCATATTTACCCCTTCAAAATTCAACTCCTATTTACTCAAATCTATCACAACTCTATCAATTTGAACCCTAGAGGATCTAGACCCCTAGGTTAAGGTCTACGGTCAAGCTAAGGCACTCGCAGTCTATTTAGCTCAAAAATCTGAAACCCACCTTAAGAATAATCTTCACATAATAAGTTGAGTGCAATTAAAAGCTGGGTGAAATTAAAATTAAGATCCCATACATATGGTTTAAAAGGAATTATCAACAAGGCACCCCTACATCTATCTGTGTGTTGGATGCATATCAGAGGTGGTCCAAGTGGACCAGGAACTTCATATTTGGAGGGCACTATCCATTTTTAATATGTTATCAAACTCTCACCCCCACCCCCAAAAAAAAACTAAAGTTAAAATATATTATTTATCCCATCAATCAAATGCAATTATTTAAATTAAAGGGATTAGGAGAAGTGAAAAGGGTGGATTTGGTCATATTTACAAGGAAAGAAGTTATTGAGGAAAAAAGGTTGGAAATAAATAAAAGGAGGATATGTTTGACGATTGTGGGAATTTGCTCCTACAATCAAGAGTTCAAAATGTACGAAGTGTTGCCAAACCACATATTACTTCTAGTTCAAATAACGTACATAAGAAAAAGCTTATATAAATAAAAACATCTAAGAGAAGTTTAAAAAACATGAAATTTTGGTGGGGTCGAGGCCCATGCCATTTAAGACCCAATGTAGGTCCGTCCCTAATATATATATACTTTGTCACAATATAAAAGAGCAAGGGATATAATAGTGGGTTACATCCTCCACATCTAACCTAATGGGTCAGCGTCAGATATGTTATTCATTTCACAGAATGAAAAACACCCTTAGCTAGGGTGGTTAGAGTTAAGGGGCGTGAAACATGAGGTCTCTTGTTCGATTTTCATTGCTTATATTTAGAGTTCCTCCTTACTTTCCTTACAATGCAAGGTGAATAATTTCCTATGGACTTAGAGCACTGTACCAGTTAATGAGTTGATGATTTTATTACCCAATAAAAAATATCAACTGAAAGAGTAACGCCGGCTAGACTGGTCTAGATTAACAAATCCAAAGAATAAAACTTGGATGAGGACTTGAATCTCATGCATATTCTATATCAACTTGAGGTTAAAGTGGAGTTAGGGGGTTGTTTACTTCAGATTATATTCAGTTCAGTTCAGTTCATCTCTATTTAGTTCAATTAATACACTTCAGTTCAGTTCAGTTCAGCTCTATTCAGCTAATGTAAACGAACCCTTAGTGGTGTAATGAATTCTTTATCCATAAACTTTTCTATTGCAAATTATTAAAAAAAAAAAAAGAAAAAAAAAGAGAAGAGTTGAATTGAAAATGAGCAAGGAGTCAAACAAACCGTGCGGGGCAAATGGGTAATAGCCAAACATCCATTTGCCGAAAAGCGGAGTAGTTGGTGAGATTTACCGCAGAGACTTGTGTTTACGCGGGTATGACACGGTCATGCGCTCATGGCACTCCACAAAGTGGAGTACTATTCTCAATTGTCTGCAACATTTACTTTTTCACATCTCCCAACACACGATTTTTAATGAAAATATCTTTAGATACATATAATAAAAAAATTATAACAATTACATATTAAAAAATCACACATCGGGCCAAATCAAACGAGATCCCATTTGACTATATTTTTTCTTATAGGTATAATATTAGAGAGAGTCAAAGTTGTCATATGAACAGTAGAAAAAGTCATATTGTTGCAAATAAAGGGGGACGGAGGGAGTAGTTGTTATGCAGATTTTGTGGGAAATGCCAAACCCCCCCCCCCCCTCCGTATTTCATAAATTGTTTTGTTTACTTAAGAAATAATTTTAAGAGGATATTAAAATTATTGTTTGGTTGGTCATAAGAATTTTAACTTTCAATGGGAATTTCAACTCATCAAGGTGACATGCTTTCTGTACCCAAGCTTTTTTTTATAAACAATAAATAATAGATATGCTTTTTTGGCATGTCGATACATATATAGTCGTGTTGTATCCGACATACGAAACACTCCAAAATAATGTACCCATACATCATAGGTAGATAAGTAATCAAACAAAATCGAATGCAACTTCATATGTTGAAATTGGTGTAAAGGCCTGCCCTGTTCACTGTGAAATACAAGAAAAATCGACCTAGAGTAATAAGCAACAACTCGCCTGGTCCTAATTTGAATTGCAAATTTCATGTTCAAACTTTGCCACCGTTATGCTCTTATATAGCAGTGTAAGTTTGGATCAAAACTGATTGGATAACTTTTAACTGAACTTGTTCCGACAAATTTCGTCTCCTCCATGAATGGCGGTGATCCAAAGCGGTGATCACGACCGTGGCCTGCACAAATGAACAAACGGTGAGCTACCCCCGGGGTGTTCCCGGGGAAAGACCATCCGATGCTTAAGTCAGCAAGGGGATTCAATCCAAGAGAGAGTATTTGAGAGTGAAAGAGAGTGTACCTTTAAATGGTGAGATCATCCCCTATTTATAAGGAATGACTTAGTACCCTACCGGCCTGTCTGGGGGCTGGCAGGGACACGTGTCCCATGGGGACTGGTCACGTAGATCGTGTGCTCAGAGTTATTTATAACTCTGAGTGGGTCGCCACGTGTAAGTCCCTCATAGGTTGAGTTAGTTAGTTTGTTAGTGAGTGGGGCGTGTGAACTTAAGTGGTGCCCTAAATGGGTGCCATGTGGTGTACTGGGTCCACTGTTAAAAGATTCCCTTTGGTTTCTAATAGCTGCTAGTTATGGGATGGCAGCTTTAGGCTGGCAGCTTTGGGCTGGCAGATTTGGGCTGGTAGCTTTAAGCTGGCAGCTTCCGGATCTGGCAATGTGTGGGTTCCATCCCTGGCGTGGCTTGCGACCTGGCGGTTGTGGCGCCTGGTGGCCGGCACCGCCAGATGTCAGCGGTTAACATCTTGATTGGGACGTCAGTAGGGTGGTCCTATCGGTGTACCGGTAGGCCCCCATACAGTGGGGTTCGTGTACCTGAGTGGTGCCCTAAATGGGTGCCACGTGGGATATTGGGGACCACTGCCTTCAATTCTCGTTGGCTCTTAGTTGTTGCCTGAAGAGGTCGGCGGCCTATAAGCTCGCTATCCTTAGGATGGCGTCTCTAAGGTACGTTATGTGCTGGCTACCTTTTGGCAATCTTAATTCTTAGGGGCCGGCTCCTTCTGGTGCCGGCATTCGACATCTTGGTGAGGATGCTAGTAGGGTGGTCCTGCCGGTGTACCGGTAGGCCCCCATACAGAACTGATCTGAATTGAATTAACTGAACTGAAATAAAATTGTAAACTGAAATTGAACTGAAAATTTAAACTGAAAACTGAAACAAACTGAAAGTGAACAACTGAAACTGAACTGATAACTGAGCTAATAATGAACTGAACTGAAAACAACTGACTAAAACTGAAAAAATAACAATTGTAACTGAACTGAACTGAAAAATGCCAAAACTGATTTGAACTGAATTAAAATTGAAACTAAAATTGATCTAACCCAAAACCGATTTTAACAAAAGTTGTAGTGAACTGAGCTGAAGAAACTGATTTAATCCAAAACTCAATTATTATGAACATAATCAAAACCGATTAGACTATTTTAACAAAAAATAACTAATTAAAAAAAATGATGATAACCCTAAATTAATTTATAACAAAATATGAATGGTAATTTAAGTAAATGATTTTCATGTATTTAATCTTATTTATGATCTGCAATTAATTTAATGATAGTTTTACACTAATAACTATAATGGTTGGTATATCAAATAAAACTAAAACAAAGTACATCATGTGGCTGTTGGTAAGCAATAAACATTGAATGGTTGGCTAGATGATTAAGTGATGGTCATACTCACAACTTAGCATACTTATAAGTTATAACTCAATAAGTAGTCATATTAGTTAATGTTGTTTTTGTTGGTCGAACATATGAGACAAATAAATGTGCAAGTAAACCAAAAACACCAATTGAATGGTAAGCCAACAAAAAAAAGAAGACTATTGTGAAAAATAGTAATGATTAAATGATTAATAGGATATGAATTCATTTCAAAATAGTCAAGGGACTAACATTACAAATTTTACAGCTTCCCTCTTGACTAAGACAATTACATAAGACATTGCTGGATTGTATAAGCGTTTAGTAGTTCATCAAAAACAGGTACATCAATAACCAACAATCCATCAGTACAAGTTCATAAAAAAATTACAGCAATTATATATGTTGTAGTTCATCAAAAACAGGTCATCAATAACCAACAATTCAGCAATAAAAAGTTCATCAAAAAATTACAGCAACTATATGTTGCATCAAATCTAGTAAAGCTTCACTATTAATCACTATTACTGCATTCAGTGGCTGGCAGCACCACTAACAAAAGTTGGCAACCACATCATTCCATTAGTACAACAACACTCATAAATCCTCCTACATACAAAACAAAAACATATAAAGTATGAATATTTGTTAAAGGAAAGTAAGAATACATTATAAATAAGAATTTAAAAATAACAATTCAAGAACTATACCTTAGGGAGAGAATCAAAATCTATGTCATCCGGCAAGACTTCTTTCATAACCTCAAAGCACTCCTCCACTTCCTCTTCTTTTAGATAACCATACAACCAGTTTTGAGTTGTAACAAAGGCCTCGACATTATCAGTTCGCAAACACGACCGATACTTAGTCAAAACACGACCACCCATGCTAAACAAAGATTCAGAAGCAACTGATGTGATAGGAATTGCCAAAATATCTTTAGCCATGCGTGATATGACTGGAAAATGCTCACTTGAGACTGCCAATACTTTAAAATGTCAAAATTAGAAGTACGTGGCATAAGGGGCGAGTTTAAGTATGCATTCACACCTGCTTCAAAATTTCCCCCAGAAGCATTAGTTGCTTCAAAATTCTAAGTAAGACAATTAACAAGAAAAAAATTAAAAGAGTAAATAAAACATATAACAATACAAGAAAAATGAGGACAAAATAGTAACAAACCTCAAAAATACTAGACATTGAAAATTGAGCAGCATTACTGTGATCAGAATTATTGGTTGGAGCTGGTGGAGTAGTTTCATCATAGAATTTGTAAAGGTCTTTGAAAGCATCGTAGATCACTTGGACCTTCTCTTCAACATTAGATGGTACATATAATTTGGCTAGTGCAGATTTGACAAGGCTCATCTTATATCATGGGTCAAGGATCAAAGCAATAGCAAGCACAACAGAGTAATCGGACCAATACTTTTCAAATTTTTCCATCATAGCAGTTGACATGGCCCGTATACTACTAACTAAATGAGTATGCCCTAATACTAATAACTTTTCTACTGCCAAAATATTGGTGAAATACAAATTTGCAGTGGGATAATTAGACCTAGAAAACATGACAATAATAGCATAAAAAGGCTCAAGAAACTTGCAAACAAAATCAATTATACTCAATTCTTGATAACTAAGGGCATAATCAAAAGACTTATCGACAACACCAAGCAAATTTAAAGCTTCTTTTGCTTCTAGTGCCCTTTTCAACATTAAGTAGGTGGAGTTCCACCTAGTAGGACAATCCAACCTTAATTTCCCAACGAAAGACGAATTAACATCAACAAGACACTTCTCAAACAAAACAAGCCTAGTGTTAGATGCAGCAATATAATTAACAGCTTGTCGTAGTTTCAAAACACTTTCATCAATGATTTTCATTCCAGACTGAACGATTAAATTGAGAATGTGGGCACAACATCTTACGTGAAAGAACCTACCACCCAAAGGCAATACACCACAAGAATTCAACTTAGTTTTCAATTGAGAAATCATAACATCCATGGAACTTGCATTGTCACAAGTCATAGAAAAGGTTTTACCTTCTAAGTTCCAGTCCTTAATCAACCCTAACACAAACAAATATATATCAACACCTCTATGGGGAGGGGGGAAATATTTAAAATTCAAAATGCTCGATTTAAGTGACCAATTTTCATCTATGAAATGTGCAGTAAGGGTCAAAAATCCTCTAGTAGTGCATGCAGGCCATAGGTCACAAGTGAAGCAAATTCTACTGCTAACATTAGCCAAAGAGTCAAACAAGATCGTCTTGAGTTTATTATGATCTAGTAAACAGTACCTAAGTACTGTATTCCTAGTAATGTGCCTAACTTTAGGATTGAGGTAAGTCAACATCTCTCTTAACTTCACATGCTCAACAATGCTAAGAGGATAGGCATGGTACATAATAGCCTCAGCAAACATCTTACAAAAAACCTTTTGATCAAAATCAGTACCACATAAAGGATTTTCAGCAATGAAAGATTTATAGGCAGAACACTTATTTAGATGTTTTGTAGCATTCGATGTACCATATCCGCTTAAAGCTTTATATTTAGCATTCTTGCAATACTTACAAGTCGCCAAAGGTTCAAGCTTACCAGTCGTACCTTTCTCTGATGAAAATATGTAATGATCCCAAACTGCAGCTCTTCTATTACCTTCTGGTCTATCTGTCTTCTGCTTCTTGGAAGGCTGAACAGGGGTGATAGTTAGTTCTGATGATGCAGGTGTTGATGTTCTTGAACCAATCCCTTCAACATTATTTTCACCTTCACCGAAAAAATAATTAACATGGAAAATAAAATAGTAACAGTCAAACTGATTATACTACGATCCAAATCATTAATTAAAATATTACCTTCAGAAGGTTGAATGCCAGGAGCAGTCACTGAAATATTGTCCATGACCACAGGCTGTAGTAAACTTAAATCAAATAAAACTCAAAACAATTAATACATGAATTCTGGAAAAATCGGTAGCCTAGAAAACTAAAACAAGTATAAACATAATAAAAATGGCTTTAATTAGTAAAATAAAACAAAGAAATTAATAAAACAAAAAGTAAAGTGAACAACTCAAACGATTGAAAGAAATAAAACAAATTCTGGAAAAAGTGCCAGAACAAAACGAGATCTGGAATTGTAATTTGTAAACAAGTAGATTGAACAAAACAAAATCTGTAAACTAAATAAATCAAAATTGTAACCAAAAATCCAAACTAAGCATAATTTCCCACGGCCCCTATTGTTTCTTTGCACCATTAAGACAACCACCATTTAAAAAAAAAATGGTTTAAAAAAATAAATATTAATTGATGACATAAGCCCATAAACAAACTCATATCTAAAGTAAAATGATTACATTAATGAATCAGTGACTAGAACAAGAACAAAGTCTAAATTAATAAATCAGAATATTGAATAAACAACGGGATAAGAAGAAGTACCTTGGTAGTATATCTCACTCAAACAGAGACGTGGACAATGAAGAATAAGTCGATCTACATTTAAAATATTTATAGGCGGCATTATAGCGATTATATATGAACGTTATCAATCTTATCATTACAAATTGCAGAATTGCAGTAGAACGTTGGAAGTGAATCAGTGAACGTTAGAGAGAATAGGGAGAGGAAATGAAGTGTGAGAATAAAATGGCACAAAGAAAGAACTGAAAGTATTACCAAAAAGTGAAAGAACTGAGAGAAAGAACGTTAGAGTGTAGACTGTAGAGAACTAGGGTGTGTACTGTGTAGGGTTAGAGGAAGGCCCAACTGCTCAAAGCGGCAACTCGGCAATGGCATGTGGTGTGGATTAGGGTTAAAATGAGCGGTTCAGATTAATTTGGTTTATAATCTAATGGTCAATAATAGTAATCCTTGCCCTATAATCTAATGGTCTAAAATGTTCATTTTGTGTTTTCTTGAGTAAAATTGATGGCTGGGATTTATGCATTATTATTTGTTAAGATTGATGATTTCACCTATCTAACTTTATTGTATTTATTGTATTTTTGATGTATTTGTAAGAATCTTTTAACGGTTTTTTCACCAGGTATCCCTGACTAATTTCAAAATGTATGGGGTACCTCTATGTTTTTACGAATGCACCAAATACCCTTGATAATTCGTAAAATGCACTGAATACCCTTACTAATAAAAATCCGTTATTGTTCCTGATAATTTATGCATTGAATACCCTTACTAATCAAAATTTGCCAAAAAAATTGAGTAAATGAAAAGACAAAGAATGATGATAGGGTTTTTTCTCCTTTTTTTGGGGATTACTATAGGTTTTTTCTTTGGGTTTTGATTTTGGAGCGTAAAAACAGAGCAAATGAAATAGGAATATGAGTATCGACGGCCAAATATATGAACTGGGTTGACTTAAGGGGTGTAATAGTAAAAACAATTTGACGCCCAATTAACGCCAATTACCCATTAAGGGCATTCAGTGCATTTTGTAAATTACTCAAGGGCATTTGGTGCATTCGTAAAAACATAGGGGTACCCCATACATTTTGAAATTAGTCAGGGGTACCTGGTGAAAAAACCGTTCTTTTAATGTATCTCTGCTTGTCACATTTCTCACGATAAAAAATTTATCATCGGAATTCAACCCTATATATATTAACAACTATGACCTAGATGTACATTGATTAACAACTAGAGATACATTTAAAATATACTATAAATACATTGATTATATGTCATAGATACATTGACTCCAAACAATAGCAAACTAACTCTTAACTATCCTTAGGAAAACTCCCATAACATACTTCCCTCCTTCAAAAAAGATTTGCCCTCAAGTCTTAGCTTGCAAACAATTGATACCCATATATCAACATAGTAATAGGAACAATTTAAACCTCATACCACATGGATTGAACACCAACACAACATAAACATCCAACCATATAGTCGAACAATCCGACCAACCACACAACACGAACTTGCTGCCCCCTAAGTGATCCTCTTGGTTAAGTAAATATATGTGTGTGATATTACTAGAAGAGTGCAAGGGAGGAGGTCTAGGAGGAAGCCTTTCTTAATTTGAAATTTTAGTTTGCATTCCGATAACCCCTTCCTTGATTTCATTTGTTCCCACAACAAAGTTAGACTCAATTTCTTGTTCCATAGTAACTTCATTGCAATTATCACAACTTCCTTCTACAACAATTGCAGAATATTTCTCATCTTCATAACCCATGATATTACTTGGGTTTCTTGTGATTTGTTTAGGGGAATTTGAAGATACATGTTGTAGCTTAGCATACTCTTTTGCTTTAGCAATTGAAACAGGCTTGAGTTCCTCAATAAATCACTTTACCTCAATTTGCAAACCACCAAGAAAACAATGAAGAACATACGAATCAGGCGGCACTTTAGTTTTCTCAACAAAGTAGACCTTAATGGAGTTTATCACTTTGTCAATTCATTCCAGTGTATAATAATGCCAAATATATGAAGTTGTCCTTGAAGGCACCGAACAATATTATGCTTCTGACTCTTGTTGCGTGGGACAAAGAAAAATCACGCAGGAAAGAACAAAACCACAAAAGCCATAAAATGAAGTTGCCGGTGATAGAAAATGCACGAACAAAATCGTTTCTAGGCAGCAGGAATGGTGGGGCGGTTCGTTCCAAGAAAGAGGCTTTGATACCAATGTTGTGGACTTGTGGTACAAATATAATTCTTGCTACACACACGAATTGGGATAGAAATGAGATAGAAATTAGACAGAAATAGAAGAAGAAGGGTTAAAGAAGATAGAAGAACATGAAATTAAGTAAGATAGAAGAAGAAAGATCACTTATTGAACAATGACAACAATTGCTAATTGACAACTAACAACTAACAACTAATTTAACTAACTTTCAAAATAGCAAACTAACTCTTAACTATCCTTAGGAAAACTCCCATAATAACAACCACCATGACCAACAAGATTGTCTTCCATAATCACCACTATCATTATTGTCTTAAATAACATCGTCACCACCATCATCAATCATCATCACCATCCATCATCTTCCATCTCCATTATCATCGTCATCTTCGTTGGTATCATCATTCATCATCAGTCACTAGTAGAAAAAAATTCTTTTGCTGCATATCAAATGATGCGGTTTTTTGAAAAACCGTATCTTTTAAATGAAAAAAACCTAAAAAAAAAAAGTTGAATAAGATGCGGTTTTTTAAAAAACCGCATCTTTTGAATTGTAAAAAATGAATTTAACTGATATGTACTGCTATCTATCCCTCCCAAAAAATTTCAAAACCTAACTCCAAAATTTTTTCCCTCTCCTCCTCTATCGTGCTGTCTTCATCTCTGCTCCGTCACCAGCTTCAGTCCTTCTTCATCTCCACCACCAATTCCACCGGCCTCTGCTCCGTCTCCATCTCTGCTCTTCCATCGTTCGTTGCTCTGTTCGTTGCTCGCTGCTCCATCTCTGCTCTGTCATTGCTCGTTGCTCGCTGCTCCATCTTCGCTTGTTGCTCGCTACTCCATCTCCGTTCATTACTCTTGCTGCTCGTTGCTAGCTACTGCTTTCACCTACGGATTAAGGTATAATTTCAGCCTTTAATTGTATGATACTTGCTCAGTTTGCCATAATTTTTTTCAATTCCTTTTTTATGAGTTTTTCAATTGTCACCTACGAATTAGCCCTTTTATTGTGGTAAATTATGCCCTAATTTTTTTAATTTTTTATTTGATGCACAAATTAGGTTGATTTAGTGATGTGTTTGAAGCCCTAATTTCAAGATTTCATTGGATGTAGTTATATGCAAAAAAAAAAAAAATCATGAAAGAATGGGTTTAGTATGATGTCATCATTAATGTGAATTTACAATCATATAAATTAAAATCAATTAATTGATAAAAAATCATATAATTTTTTTTTGAATATTTACAATTATACAAGTTAAAAACAAAAATGTGAATTGTCAAAATACTAAAGTAGTTCATGGAACAAATGGAGGAAAATAAATTACTATCTAATATTTTATAAATTTATAAATATATAATGAATGATTGATTATTAATTGTATAGATAATTAGATATGAGTAGTAAAGTTTAGTTTTTAAAGTAGGAGTTTTTGTAATATAGTTGTTGAATGACCAAAAACTAGCTTTGAATGACCAATTTGGCTCAGTTTTGTTATAAAACGCTCTAACTTTGTCCGATATCATGCAAATAAGTCATGGAAAGTTTAAATGAATACTTTAGGACATGAATGAAACTTAAAAATTAAAATTAGGTTGATTGGTGAGAAGATGGGAACGAAAACAACTAAAAAGAGTCAAAAATGCCTTTTTTGGCTTGTAGTTATATGCAATCAATTTTTTTGTTGAAAGAATGTGTTTAGTATGATGCCATCATCAATTGTATAGATTTGAGTAGTAAAGTTTAGTTTTTAAAGTAAGAGTTTCTGTAATATAGTTGTTGAATTTTTTTTTTAAAAAAAAATCATACGAAATAAGTAGTAGCACAAATCTTTGGTTATAATTTGGTTTAAGATTAATGTATTTGGTTTTTTCTATATTAGAAAATAATTGTGTAAATAACAAGTTTGTGCATAAAAAATAAATACATTCACTAGTGGGATTAGATGTCCAAGGATGGATTAGGTTGGAGTGATAAGGACCCTTTGAATTACATCCATATTTAGCTTTTTTTGTGTGATGTGTCTATATATATATATTCTACTGATTGATACAACATTAACATGTGTTATAGAATTTGGTAACTCGTGTTGTTTATTGTTATAGAAGAGATTTTATCCCTAAATGGAAGTCGATGAAGGTAAGTTATAGAATTTTGTAACTCGTGTTGTTTATTGTTCACAAGATCGATATAGTTAGTTAATTTTCTTCTAACAATATAAATCATTTTGTGTGGATACTATGTCATTTCAGTGTGCACAACAACTTGGTGCTGTTGAATGTGGATACTATGTTATGCGCTACATTTATGATATAGTTTCATCTTTCGTTGAAGTAAAAGATCTGGAAACGGTATGTGTTTCTCTTTTTAACTTTCAATTGTTTTTTTGGGGGAATGAAAACTACCAAAACGAGTAAAAAAATGCCCTATTTTGTTTGTTTTGGTTCCAAAACCCTCTAACCTTTCCCAAAAACATGCAATTAAGTTATAGAATGCTTACATCAATGTTATGAGTTGTGAATGAACCTTGAAAACATGAACTAGGTTGATCGATGCCAAGATGAGAACTATAACACCAAAAATGACCCAAAAATGACCTATTTGGCTCGTTTTTTGTTCTAAAACGCTCTAAATTTGTCCAAAATCATGGAAATAAGTCATATAAAGTTTACATGAATATTATAGGACATGAATGAAACTTAAAAATAGAATTTAGGTTGATTGGTGAGAAGATGGGAACGAAAACCACCAAAACGAGTCAAAAAACAGCCTATTTGATTTGTTTTTTGTTCCAAAACCCTCTAACCTTTCCCAAAAACATGCAAATAAGTTATAGAATATTTACATAAATGTTATGAGTTGTGAATGAACCTTAAAAACATGAACTAGGTTGATCGATGCCAAGATGGGAACTATAACACCAAAAATGACCCAAAAAGGACCTATTTGGCTCTTTTTTGTTCTAAAACGCTCTAACTTTGTCCAAAATCATGGAAATAAGTCATATAAAGTTTACATGAATATTATAGGACATGAATGAAACTTAAAAATACAAATTAGGTTGATTGGTGAGAAGATGGGAACGAAAACTACCAAAACGAGTCCAAAAACGGCCTATTTGATTTGTTTTTTGTTCCAAAACCCTCTAACCTTTCCCAAAAACATGCAAATAAGTTATAGAATGTTTACATCAATGTTATGAGTTGTGAATGAACCTTAAAAACATGAACTAGGTTGATCGATGCCAAGATGGGAACTATAACACCAAAAATGACCAAAAAGGACCTATTTGGCTCGTTTTTTGTTCTAAAACGCTCTAACTTTGTACAAAATTCTGCAAATAAGTCATATAAAGTTTACATGAATATTATAGGACATGAATGAAACTTAAAAATACAAATTAGGTTGATTGGTGAGAAGATGGGAACGAAAACTACCAAAACGAGTCCAAAAACGACCTATTTGATTTGTTTTTTGTTCCAAAACCCTCTAACCTTTCCCAAAAATATTCAAATAAGTTATAGAATGTTTACATCAATGTTATGAGTTATGAATAAACCTTAAAAACATGAAATAGGTTGATCGATGCCAAGATGGGAACTATAACACCAAAAACGACCCAAAAATGACCTATTTGGCTCGTTTTGGTTTTAAAACACTCTAACTTTGTCCAAAATTATGCAAATAAGTCATATAAAGTTTACATAAATATTATAAGACATGAATGCCACTTAAAAATACAAATTAGGTTGATTGGTGAGAAGATGAGAACGAAAACTGCCAAAACGAGTCAAAAATGCCCTATTTAGTTTGTTTTGGTTCCAAAAAGCTATAACTTTTCTCAAAATCATGCAAATAAGTCATATAATGTTTACATGAATATTATAGGATGTAAATGAACCTTAAAACATAATCTAAGTTGATCGATGCCAAGCTGGGAGCTAAAACACCAAAAACGAGCCAAAAATGGCATATTTTGTTTTTTTTTTGTTCCAAAACCCTCTAATCTTTCTCAAAAACATGAAAATAAGTTATAGAATGTTTACATCAATGTTATGGGTTGTGAATGAACCTTAAAAACATGAACTAGGCTGATCAATGCCAAGATGGGAACTATAACACCAAAAACGACCCAAAAATGACCTATTTGGCTTGTTTTTTTGTTCTAAAACGCTCTAAGTTTGTCCAAAATCATGCAAATAAGTCATATAAAGTTTATATGAATATTATAGGACGTGAATGAAACTTAAAAATACAAAATAGTTTGATTGGTCTAGATTTCTTGCTTTTAGTGTGGCGAAAACTAATCACATCATTTATGTTATGTGTTTCTCAGATTTTCAGCACACCAAAAGAAGGGTCATTCACATCTACAGAGATCAATGAAGTTCGAGACAAGTGTGCAGCTATCATTATATTACTAATACATATTTGTGATTTCCTGTATTATTACTTCTTTGTTATTATTAAACGTTATTTATTGTATGAAATTTTCGTGTATATATATAATATATGATTTTTTTTTTAATTATTGCTTCTACTTCGACCCCGCTTAATGACGTGGTGATGATTATCGAATAACATCCTCGAAGATGTGTGAGAATGGGGTTCACTATCAATAGGAATCATCCTTCTATCATTGAATTTAAATATATGTATTTGTAATATAAATATTAAATTTATTATTTAAAAATAAATTCAAAAAGATGCAGTTTTATTTGCAATTTTTTTAAAAAAAAAAATAAAAGCTGCGGTTTTATGAAAAACCACAGCTTTTAGTAAGCAGAAGATGCGGTTGAAAAACCGCATCATTTAGAAACAATTCAAAAGATACGCCTATAAATGATGCGGTTGAAAACCGCATCATTTACGTTAAAAATAACCGCAACATTTAAATTATTTTCTACTAGTGAGTGTAAATTTGTAACCAATTGTTTGATACTAAATTGTTCAAGTGGGCGGGTATAATTATATAAGTATACATCTTAAATAAATTAGAACTAAAACGATTCATCCGAAAATATAAATTCTATAAAAGGAAAAAAAATGAAATTGAAATTAATTATTGCGATGGACAAGCACAACTATTTTTGGGTAGAAATGTTGAACTGATTAACTTAGTGGGCTTAATCCGAAATAAATTGGAACTGAGCTGATTCAATTAAAAATATAAATTAATGCAAATAAACTGAATTTAAACTGAAAATTAACTGTTGTAGTACACAACTGTATTGGGTTCAACCGTTGAACTTTTAACTCAATATGTATAAACTGAAAATAAATTGAAAACTGAACTGTAGATATAAGTCAACTGAAACTGAATCGAACTTAAGTCAAAATAAACTGAACTGAACTGAATTGTTTTTAAAATCAAACTGCTTTGAACTGAACTGATTAAAACTGAACTGTTTGGGTATAACCATAACTGAACTTTTGAACTGAACTGAATTATTTCGCCTCTAACATCATTCAATGAAACCATATTAAAATTGCATGTTACAATTGTATTGTCTGATGTTCGTTTGTTGAAATATATGGGAAATATTTGGTGAGTGTTACTGCTGTGGGTTTGGGTGAGTTTGTTGTGGTTAACCTTACAACTATTGTTGTTTTCGATTTGTTACTATTTGTGGAAATTGTTCTTTGTTCTGTTGTTTTTTTTCCTAATGTTGGTTGTGGTGGTTATTGTCTACTATTATCTTTGTTGAAAATATTGTTTTATTGCTGATGTTGCTGTTATTTTGGTAAGAATCTCATTGGCAAGAAAAATTTGGTGAGAAATTGTTGTAAAATGACTATTACCTGTCGTCATGGGAAGAGGTTGAAGAGAAGTGATATTTGTGATATTTGGGATATGTGGTTAAAGATGAGAAAATGAAATTAGGGATTGTTTTTTAAATAGCACGTGATAGGGGTGATAGAGGTGTGTAGAATTTGGATGAAATTTTTTTCCCTTTTTCTCGTTTTTTTTTAACAGCTTTAAACATAATCTTAACGGAAAGTTAACCACGAGATAACGGCCAGACTATGAATGGAAAAAATGTATAAGTTGGTGGGTACACATAAGAAACCCTAAAAAAATGGGTAAATTCGAGAATTTGCAAAACCTTATAGGTATTTTTAAGAAAAACCCTAAATTTAAATAAATTTGAAGAAAAAAATAGTCCCTACGATTGTTAATAATAAAAAAAGAGATTACTATATAACCATCACTCTTTAGCCAGCTCTAACCCCTCTCTCACCTTTTTCTCTTGCTCCATTTGTGATTTCAAAGGGGTCTCTATCAATTTAATCTGTGGAAAGGTCCAATTTAATTTTAGTTTCTTGTTTTCTTTGTTTTTTTTTTTCTAGTTTTATTTGTCTGGTTAGGTTTTGAATAAATACTTGGTTTTTTTTTGGTGGATTTATGACTCCCATGGTATGCAAGTGTTATTTCTCATCACATGTGGGTTAGTGTTTCCTCTATTGTGGGTTATTATTTCCTATGATATGTGGATTATTTTTTTCAAATGAGTTACATTCAATCATTTGGTTCGAGAGTTATGGCTATCGTCACTAAAAATTTAGGACATCAACTATATATTTTCTTTTTCAAATCTATACAACAAATGGTTGCAACTAGACAGGACACATTTATTATTAAAATATTTTTTATTTTTTTTAATGTAATGTATTTGGAGAAATTATAAATTTGTAATTAGTTAAATTGAAGTTAAAATCTTAACGGTAAATTAGTGTGTTGAGAGTAGGATTTGAACCCATGCCCTTTCGGACTAGAACCTTAATCTGGTCCTTAGACCAACACGACCATCTCAACTTTGTTTGTCGGTGCACATTGTTGCAGTGTCTATTAATAATATTATTTGAAATTCGCTTTGTTTTTATCATTGATCTTGAGTCTGGAATTTTGAGGTCTTGACTACTAGACTAAGATCTCATCCTCTAGATTTTTTTTTAAAAATAATGTGTGCCTTTAACTGGATTCTACTGCAGGTTACCCGAGTCAATTTAGCAAATACATACATATGTAACAGATAAGCTAAGGAATTCTTATAAATGTTTTCATTAGAAATGGAATTAGATAAGTAGAAATGTTGAATTACTACCTTTTGTTAGGTTCATCGATTTTTTTCCTTCAAATTATAGGTGTTAATAATTATTAGCGGCTTTGGGTTACAAAACACATTTATTAAATAGGTGGGGCTAAGGTTGAAGGGCTTCAATCGCTTTATACAAATAAGTTGACACTACTTGATTACTAAGCTAGCTAATCAATCAATTTATATATTAAAAGTGAAGCCACTTGAACCATAGCTCACCGCATTAAAGTTTTTCCCCGCCCATTTTGTCGAGTCTTAAAAACAATTAAATATTTTCTAATTTCATAAAATATTGATATACTATAATAAATTGTTAGAAATATCATTTCATTTTCTTCCTATAAATAACTTAATTCATTAAATACTAATTTACATTTCATCATACTTTTATTTTCTGTATATGTTCTCATGACAATAAATTATTTTCTATGACATTAATTTCGTTAAATATTTTTAAAAAATTATAATAATAAATAAGAAATTAATAAATGAACATAAGACACTTCATAAATAAATTAGGTAAAATGCCAGTCAACAACTATCTTTTAATTTGTTAGATTAGCCAACATCATGAATAAGGTTGTTGGTGCAAAGGCATAAGACATTAGTCTTTAGTGGACTAATGCTTAGTCATTATACTTAGGTCACTTCAATTTGTAAAATTGGAATTGTTAAAGTTTTAAACTATTTTTATTTTATTCAACACAATATTGATATTGATGTGCGTAGGGGTTCAATGTCCGACGGACGCAATATAATCCGCAGAGTTGTTAGTTGTAACACCCTTGGTTTATATTAAGGGGCGGAGGGAGGGGGGGGGAGCAGGGGCCATGGCCTCTCTCATGGTAAAAAAAATAAAATGTATAGGTCTAATTATATTTTTTTTTTTAAAAAAAAAAAACTGAAAAGTAGAAAACATCAAATGAATCACTACTTAAACTACTCGCAGAAATCTACAGTAAAAAAATGTATTGTGCATTTGTACTGAGTTGCAGACTGCATATGGTACTGCATGATTTGACATGGGACATATAGAATGAAATGAAACTAAAACAAACTTGTAAATCTATATCAAAAAGGAAGAAATCCATATGCATGTATACAGTGAGTTTAGATAAGAGAAAGTCAGAGAGAGTACCGAAAGAAGAAAAAAGAAAGAGTATTTATAAAACTAAAAAACTAATCTACCAAATAAAAGGAATAAAAGGAAAGAGAAATAATAAAAAATAAAAATACAAAATAGTACATAATAACCTATACCCCCTTCAAGCTTGACATAAGAATGAACACCAAACTTGGAAGTAATGTTGTGATGTTGTTGAACAGGAAGAAACTTTGTGAGAATGTCTGCAAGTTGATTGGAACTAGAAACATGACTAGTGTCAAGAAAGCCTTCTTCAACTTGCTCACTAATATAGTGAACATCCCTTTTCACATGCTTAGTCTTCTCATGAAACTTTGGATTATGTGCCAAATGTTCTGCAGAAACATTGTCACAATACAAAGTAATCGGAAGAGCAACATCAACTTGCAAGTCTTGAAGTAAACCATGAATCCAAACCACTTCACTACCTGTGAAAGACATGCTCCTGTATTCGGTCTCAGCAGAGCTTTTACTAACAGTGGTCTGTTTCTTCGTCTTCCAAGAAATAAGATTAGAACCCAAGAAGATGGCATAAGCACTGAGAGACCTGCTACTAAACTGACAGCTACTCCAATCAGAATTTGTGCACTACAAGAAAAACATCTTTTAGCGATCGAATTTAGCGACCGACAACGAAGTTAGTCGCTAAAATATAGTTTAGCGACTGATGGAGACTAGTAGTCTCTATTTTGCGACCACCACTTTATCAGTCGCTAAGTAGTTGCAGTTTTGCGACCATAGAAAATTATAGTGACTAATATGCGGTCGCTACCATGAGTAGGTTTTTTCCTAAATAGTTAAATATTATTTGCGACTAAATATAAAGTTTAGAGACTAATATATAGTTGGTTGCAATATTTTTTTTTAAAAAAAAAAAAACTTATTTTCACACTTGTTATTTTTCACACTTCAACAAAGTTTTAAGCATAAGTTATTTTTCACACTTAGTTTTTTTACACTTCAACAATAGGACTCAGCTCTCGTACAATTTATCTTAGGTTTAAGCATAAGTTATTTTTACACTTGTTATTTTTCACACTTCAACAAAGTTTTTTTTTACACTTAGTTTTAAGCATAAGTTATTTTTACACTTATTTTCACACTTGTTAGTTTTTTTTTTCACACTTAGGTTTTTGAAAGGAAGTTTACTTCATAATTTTGCGCCTCATCCCTTCTCCCACAATTCATCTCTCTCGCAGCATCTCTTCATCTCTCTCGCAGCATCTCCTCTTCGTTCGCAGCATCGATCTACCGCTTGAGGTGAGGTAAGGTTTATAATCAGTAGTTGGTATTTATTAAGTAATTTCTTCGATTATTTGCATATTTTCTGGGTTTTTTTGGGTAAATTTTTTGGGTAGTTAGGTTCGAATTTTGTTCGAAATTTCTGGTATTTTTTTTTTTGTTTCAATTAGTATCTAGGTAAATTTTGTTCGAAATTTTTGGGTAGATATGGTTCGACAATTAGGTGTATTGGGGCTTCGAATTTTTTGGGTAATTAGGTTCGAATTTTCTAGGTAATTAGGTTCGAATTTACTGGGTAATTAGGTTCGAATTTTCTGGGTAATTAGGTTCGACTTTTCTGGGTACTTAGGTTCGAATTTTCTGGGTAATTAGGTTCGAATTTCTGGGTAATTAGGTTCGAATTTTTTGGGTAATTAGGTTCGAATTTTTTTTTTCAGTTTTTGATTTGTTTATTTTTTCTTATTTTTCGAATTGTATTCCATTTTTCTTTTTTTTTTCGATTTTTGTTTAAATTTCTATTACTTTTTTTGTTTGATATGTTTGTGTTTTTTTTTTGGTTATATGAATATTTATATATATAAGAGAATGAATATGTTTGTGTTTTTTTTTTTATGTTTATTAGTTATTCTAACATATATATTTGTAGAGGTAAGGTTGATGGCTCGATCAGATCGAAAATGGATGTATGAGAGATATCAAGGTCGAAAACTAAGGGTTGATTTTGTTGATGGAGTAAGAGAATTTGTTGAATTTGCTAAAGAACACACAAATTTGGGTGACTCTTTAGAAATAAGATGTCCTTGTTCCAAGTGCAAAAATAAAAAATATCTACATGTTGAGAATGTCAAACAACACCTATATAGGAAAGGATTTGTTAATGACTATTTTGAATGGGTGTGTCATGGAGAGGATTTTGCTAGCTTAGAATCATCCAATACAACAATTAATCCATACATGGATATGGTTATTGATGCATTGGGTTCAAGAGAAGGTAATGAATCACATGAAAAGTTTGATGATGGCCAAGAAGAGCCAAATCCCGAGTCTAAGAAGTTCCTTGACATGTTAAGGGCCTCAAAAGAGCTTTTATATGAAGGGAGTCAGTTATCGGTGTTGGAGATGGCTTCACGAATCACAAATTTAAAATGTGAGTACAATTTGCCTCATAGATGTGTTGATGGCTTTACATCTCTCATTAGTGAAGCAATTCCAAGCAATAATTTAATGAAAAAGACTTTCTATGAAACAAACAAGGTTGTGCATGGCCTTGAACTTCCCCATGAAAAGATACATGCATGTCCCAATGGGTGCATGTTGTTTTGGAAGGACAATGCACATCTTGACAAGTGCATGAGATGTGGAGGAGAACGCTATAAGATGACGTCAAGAAACAAACGTATTCCGGTTAAAGTGTTAACCTATTTTCCAATAACTCCAAGACTTCAAAGACTGTATGCAACTGCAAACCTAGCAAATGGGATGCAGTGGCATTCAAAGAATCCAAGAGTTAGTGGCAAATTAGCTCATCCAAGTGATAGTGATGCTTGGAAACATTTGGATGCGGCATACCCAGAATTCTCTGCTGAGTCTCGTAATGTTCGATTAGGATTGTGTACCGATGGTTTTGCACCTCATGGTCAATACGGTGGGAAATACTCTTGTTGGCCAGTTATCATGACCCCATACAATTTACCTCCATCGTTATGTATGAAGAAGCCATTTATGTTCCTAACCTTGCTTATTCCAGGTCCAAAAAATCCAAAAGGGAACTTAGATGTGTATTTACAACCATTGATTGAAGAGTTGAAATCGTTATGGGAAGTGGGTGCATTGACATATGATGTGTCTAAGAAGCAAAATTTCAACCTTAAAGCAACTCTTTTATGGACTATAAGTGACTTTCCAGCATACGGGATGCTATCCGCTAGGGCTTCTTCAGGGAAATTAGCGTGTCCATACTGTTTGGATAAGAGCAAAGCGTTTTGGCTTGACCATGGGGGCAAGGTGTCATGGTTTGATTGTCACCGTCAATTTCTTGCCCAAAATCATGTTTTTAGGAAAAATCGAAAAGATTTTTGCAAGAACAAGGTTGAAACTCGACCACCTCCATCGATACAATCTGGGCAACAACTTTGGGAACGTGTGAAAGACTATCCTAAAGCAACCGATTCATCATTTCCATTGAAGGGGAAAAAGAAAGATAAGACAGGTTTGAAAGGACAAAGTATATTTTGGGAACTTCCGTATTGGAAAGATTTGTTGATTCGACATAATTTAGATGTCATGCACATTGAGAAGAATTTTTTTGATCAAATGATTCACACAATCATGAATGTAAAAGACAAATCAGCGGATACACTTAGTGCTCGCAAAGACATGGAGATGCACTGTAGGCGTACTACTTTGGAGCCAATCAAAGTTGATAATAACAAATGGAACATACCTAATGTAACGGCCCGACTCGCTTAAATCGGCGCGGAAGGAACCGACGAGTCGAGTAGTTAGAAACTACAACTCAAAATACTTAAGAAATAAAACTAATTCCTCAAATATTATTATTAAACCACAAAAGTACAAATACCCACAAGTTTGTACATAACTAGTCCAAAAGTCAAACTAAAAAGTACTAAAATACAAGTAACTCTAACCGCACGTCAGAGTCCAAAACAACGTATGAAAGTCCATACAATAACGTAAAAAGTCTATACAATACGTCAATACTATCTATAAACAACTGAAATGGAAAATACATCAGGCAATAGAAACAATAAACGTCGCTCGCCCAACCCAAAGTTAAGCAAGGGTATCATCATCAGAAATACCTGAAAAATATACAACAGTCCACCATCAGTGGCGAGTAACATAACTGACTCACCCTAATGGGAATACATATGCACATAGCATAAATCAAATAGACAATATCAAATCAATAATCTAGAGTACAAGATCAACCCAAACGTGAACTCGACTCAAACCAACCTAATCAACTATCTTTGGCGCAATCATTCATATTTTAGACCGGAATGTGCTCGTACGAACGCATCTTACGCATTCGAACTTTCTACTATGCTCGGATTTGAGAATCTTACTCCCAAACCCCATGAAACCAATCTTACTGGAAATCCATGTCCCGTGAAACCAATCTTACTGGAAATTCACAAAGATCACATAGTATGACTCCAACTATCCCAATACCGCGGATGGAATAGGGGCAACGTCTTAACCCGAATACAATGAATCTTACTCAAAGTATCAGGCGTCTAAAAATGAAATCAAGCTAATCTTAATTAATTAATCTTTTAATGATCTTAATCATGTTATTCATTTAATTATCTCAACCTAACTAAATTATATTCAAGAATTGCCTCAATGCCTTGATTCTTGAAAATAACTAGTTAAAATATCGAAGTTATACTCAAGATTGCCTCTATGCCTTGATCTTGAGTCTAACCAACCATAATTCATCAATCTTTAACTATTCTTTAATCAACTTAGACACTTTCTTTAATTTTCTTTAACCCTTTAAACCCTTTCTTTAACTTTCAAGATTCAACCAAGAACTCATAAAGAACTCAAAGAACTCATAAAGAACTCATAAAGAACTCATTCAAGATTCAAGATCTTCAATCAAGAACTCAATCAAGATTCAAGAACTTCAATCAAGAACTCATCCAACTTACATAAACCACACGCATGAATTGAAATATAACCATGAAATTATCAACTTACTAGTATCCGAAATTCGTCAAACTTTAACATGATATTCATGATCATAAACCGACACATAATCAATCGTAAAATCATGAAAAATCATCATCAAAACACCATGTAAACATATAAAAATCAGATTACGAAATCATACATAAAGTCATGGATAATCATTAACAATCAACCCAAACATGCATTTAATCTATACTATAGACATAGTATACCAAAAAGGTTGAGAAAGCATGTTACCTTAATCACGATTAACCCCAAAAACGTACCAAGAACTTGCTGCCCGGAACGAGTCTTGCACGGTCATCCAAACATGCACGGCACGGCACAAAACACGGCTGCCCAGCAGCACCTACACGAGCACGAACTGCACGGCTTCACTGCTGCACCTGCACGGCCCTCTGCTGCCCTTTGCACGGCCTACTGCTGCTGTCCCCTCTACACACACGGCCACCTTCACTACGCAAAAGCACCGCCACTTGAAGCACGAACACGAACCCAAAACCACCCCGAACTAGTGATCTTGAATGATATTGTTGGGGTTTGAATTATGTTTTAATACTTAAAGATTAATGGATGAAGGATCTTTAAGTATGGGTTTAGAAAAGGTGATGAACAATTGATGGGTTTGGGGCACCAAAATGGCGTGGGAAAAGTAAGGCAAATGGAGAGAGTGTTTGCCTTTAAAAAGAGATGGCAAGAGATGAACAAATGATAAAAGAATCATCATGCCTTACTAATACTTCTATTTATAGAAGTGAGTTAGGTGTGTAGGCATGGCAAGTGGCAAATCAAGCCACTAAAAGGGAGGGAAATCCGGCCATGGGCTTACTAAAATGGGCTCAAAGTTCACTTGGGCCATTTGCACTAATTCATGACTAAACATGATTAATTTTGCACTTGGCCCAAAACTAATTAATTAATTAGAAAATTAAATAATAAAATTCTAATTAATTGAAATAAAATAAAATAAAATAAAATAAAATAAAATTAAGAATTAATAAACCATTAAATAATAATGGTTACACTCAAACATTAAAAATAGTCTAAAAATAAATTTAGACCATGCACCGATGCAAACTAATTACAAGAAATTAAACACGAAACTAGCCCAAAATCTGGGGCGTTACACCTAAAGCTCCTTACACACTTGATAAGCAACAATGTAAAGTTTTGTGTGAATGGGTAAAGGAGCTTAAGTTTCCAGACGGGTATGCATCTAACTTAAGAAGATGTGTGGATTTAAATTCTTGCAAGCTTTATGGGATGAAAAGCCACGATTCTCATGTGTTCATAGAGAGGCTATTACCGATTGCGCTTAGAGAGCTACTTCCGAAAAATGTGTGGAATGCAGTAACTGAAATAAGCCAATTCTTTCGCGATTTATGCTCTTACACCATTGAAATTGAGGAGATGGAACGTCTTGAAAAACATATTCCTGAAATTTTATGCAAACTAGAAAGGATTTTTCCCCCAGCTTTCTTCAACTCTATGGAACATCTTCCCTTGCACTTGCCTTACGAGGCAAAAGTTGGTGGCCCTGTTCAATATCGGTGGATGTATCCATTTGAAAGGTATATTTGATAATTAATATCTTATTCTTGCTTTTTGTCAACAAATATATTGACTTGTCAATTAAATTTTTAATAGCTTTTTTGGCGTCTTATGTAGGTTTCTTAATCATCTAAAAAGAAAAATTGGTAATAAGGAAAGGGTTGAAGGGTCAATATGTAATGCTTACTTGGCAGAAGATATTTCTTACTTTTGTACAAATTATTTTCAATCACACGTTGACACAAAAGCTAGAGATTTTGGCCGAAATGTAGAAGTTGGTGATGATGGTGATCTAGATCCTAGTTTACCTCCTATATTCAACTTACATGATGGGCATGCCACAACCAAAGCGAAAGAAAGATTCTTAAACGATAAAGAATACCAGTATGCGCACATGTATGTGCTTGCAAATTCAGATGTGTTAGGCGAATACGAAAGGTATTATAGTATTTCATATAAGACAATTACTTGTTTACGTTTGTAGGTATCTATCTACGTTATTAGTTTAACTCCTTTTGTTATTAGGATGTTTGAGGAGTTTATGATGCAAACACATCATGGTATTATCCAAGAAGAAGTTTGGAGCAACTTTGCAAATCTATTTCCCAAATGGTTGGTGGATTATGTAAGATTTGAACCTTATCTAGCTAAAATTTTGCATAACCTTATAGTTTGAGTTATTATGTAATATTATTATTACTTTACAATAGGTTTTGAAGTCTAATGAGACCAATGACATTGTTCGTGCGCTTGCCATGGGTCCATCTAGAAAAGTGAAGATATGGAAGAAATTTATGGTTAATGGATTTAGGTTTCATACATATGAGTATGGAAAACACAAGGCGACTATGAATTATGGAGTCGGCGTCAAAAGTCACGAGGGCAAAGATTATTTTGGTATTTTAGAAGAGGTTTTTGAGTTGGTATACTTGGGTGTTCAAAACATTTATAAAACCTTAGTGTTTCAATGTAAATGGATGGACTCGATAAGCGGTGTGAATGTCCATGAACACTATAAACTAGTGGATGTTAATCATACAAAAAAAATCCCATATATGATCCTTTTGTGCTTGCACACCAAGTATATCAAGTATATTTCACATCTTATCCTAGCCTAAAGAAAGATAAAAGGCAATGGTGGGCTGTCTTTAAGACAAAAGCTAGATCTAATATTGATGCTCCAAATGATGAATCCTTATACCAAGAAGCAGTAGTACAAGCTCCTACCTTTTCCTTGATAGAAGAAGATGATGAGATGTATGATGATGATATGACTGATATAGAGGAGATAGAAGATGACAACAATATTAATGAGGAGGATGAAGAAGCGGAATGGGAGGATTCAGAATCTGAAGAAGAGACTGAGGAATATGTTGATGATGATGATGATGATGATGATGATGACGACGACGAAAACATCAAAGATGATGATATATTTATATAATTTAATAATGGCTTGTGTAATGCATTTCCTTTAATTTTTAACGACGTATAATGAATTTGTTAAATCTATTAGGAAGTTGTTTATTTATTTCAATGTAATGAATTTATTTTTTGTTATGTATTTTGCAAACGAATTCTCGATAGTTTATTATGAGATTATCCTTTTGTCTTATTTTATCTATTATAAACTATTTTGTTTATGATCTTTAACTTTTAGTGTTTACAGTTCATGAAATGAAGCGGTTTATGAGAGGTGGTGGTGGAAATAATGCATCAAGGGAACAATGTGGTGGACGTAGTGGTGTTTTGAGCCCACTACCCACACATCATCTTAATGAAGATCAGAGTACAAAGGATTTACCAACGGTAACTACAAATGCACTAGCAACGCATACAACTTCGGCACAAGTATCGCCGCAAGAAGCAGCAAAGGTGGCACTTGGAAGGAAGGAAGCCGCAAAGCAGGCAGCAGCAAAGCAGTCAGCCACGAAGCAGGCAGTAACAAGGCTTGAAGCGGAGAGACAAGCAGTAGAAGAGGCAGCTGTGAATGAAGAAGATATGGAACCTGTAAATGGTGAAGATGAGGGCATACAAGCTGTGGATGAAGATATGGTTGTTCCTGCAAATGCAAGGAAGAAAGAGTTGATTCCGAATGTTTTCTGGTCAGATCAAATTCCTTTTGTTTTGTCACTTGTACGCATATAAATAGATACTTGTTATTAAGTTACCTCTTATTGTTTCGTTTTTCAGGTTCAGTAAACCTGTTGTTGCTTCCGCTGTTGCAGACTCTTTTAGGGCACTTTACAATGCCCCCTACATGAATTGGTCGGAGGTGCCACAATCTGTAAGAGATCGATGGTTCACACATTTTAAGGTGAACTATTTTAGTTTTATATAGAAATCATAGTAAATTAATTACTAAATAGAAGTTACGAATAAAGTTAACGATTCAATTATATAGAAGTGTTTGACTATTGAAGTTTTATTTTCAGAATCAGTTTACATGGAAAACCGAATATGATGATATGGTTAGGAGAGATTATGAAAAGAAGTGCAAAGAACGCCTTAAGGATCATGTGAACAAGGCTTCCAAAGTACCTCTCCATAAACCAGTAAAATGGATGCTCGAGACTGTTAGGGCGGAACTCATTCGTAAGAGGGAGCACCCTGATTTTGTCAAGCGTTCTGCTAAGGCCAATAAAAATCGTTATTCGAACCAATCTAAAGCTTCATTTGACCCTGGCCATCGCCAAGGAAGTATTTCTACTATTGAAGTGGCTGACCGATTAGTGAGTTGCTTGTCGATGCTTCGATTCATTTATATCATATTGACTATCTTTTTCCTATGCATAATGTGATTACTAATTTTCTTTCCTAATTATATGTTTTGGTAGGTTGCTAAGAAGAATGGAGTACTACCACTTGGGGCTGATGTGTACGAGAAAACTCATGGGTTTGAAATGCCAGATGGAGAGAAAATGTTGCTTGGTGATAAGCCAAAGAAGACAATGGTTAGTACGAGAAAACTCATTGACTTGTGATTGTCTTGTCTTTCATTAACGAGTGTTAATTTGAATTGGAAATAATAAGTGTTGATCTATTATTGAAATTGAAGAGTGTTATTTGTTTTGATTTGGATGTCAAACATGGGTGTGCACTTATGCTTAGCTATATGCCATGATTGTGTAAATCATTTTCAGGATGTTTTTTTTAAGTTTTTAGCATGAACATATATTGGAATGTAAATGTGAATATAATGGCATGATTTGGATGTCAAACATGGGTGTACACCTATGCTTAGCTATATGCCATGATTGTGATGCAAATTTAAGTGCGTTCGGTGGTTTCGGAGGGCTGTCGGCTATTGAAGGCTGTTGTGGGGGCGTCGGAGTGCTGCTGGCTGGGCAGAGAAGTGGCTGGGCAGAGCAGTGGCTGGGCAGCTGCTGCCAGCTGTTGGCTGGTGCCTGAGCAGTGGCTGGGCAGTCTGCTGCTGCCTCGGTTGCGGTGGTTTCGGAGGGCTGTCGGATGTTGAAGGCTGCTGTGGGGGCGTCGGAGTGCTGCTGGCTGGGCAGAGCAGTGGCTGGGCAGAGCTGCTGGCTGGGCAGAGTAGTGGCTGGGTAGCTGCTGCCAACTGCTGGCTGGCGCCTGAGCAGTGGCTGGGCAGTCTGCTGCTGCCTCGGTTGCGGTGGTGGTCGCCTGATCGCAGCTATCGTGTGGGTTGTTGGGTGACCGGACTCCAACGCCCACTGTTGTGTAAATCTTTTTCAGGATGTTTTTTTTATAAGTTTTTAGCATGAACATATATTGGAATGTAAATGTGAATACACTAGCTACATTGGGAATAATACTTGGATTATTGGATAAAATAATATTTGGTTCATGAGTATATTGGAAGTAAATTTTTGGATTAAGAATATGCTTCAACAAAGGGACATTGAAGTTGAAAGAATAGTGGTAAATTAGTTGGTTTATTTCTTTTTTTGTTTGGATATTATTGCAAGTAAATGCTTTCTTTTTTTTGTTTGGATACTATTGCAAGTTCAGATACATATTTGCTAAATTTTATTAGTTATTTATAGGCTACATACAGGAAGAAACTTGCTGAGTATAATGACAAAGGAGTCACAAAAGCACCCGATGAAGTTTTTTTGGAAATTGTTGGTGGGCACAAAAAAGGAAAGGTCTACGGTTTAGGGAATGCATCATCAATGTTTTAGGAGGTTGGTAGTTCATCACAGACCAAACAATCAACCCATGCCGTTTCCATTATCTCACAACTAACCTCTCAACTTGAAGAATGCAAAAAAAATGGTGGAAGAAAGCAAAAAAACAGCTGAGGAGAGCAAGATTGTAGCAGAAAATAGCCTAAAAGTTGCACAATCACGACAAGAAGAGTATGAGAAAGAGAAGGGTGAATGGAAGAAGGAGAAAGAAGAGCTTGTATCAAGTTTTAATAACGTGAAGAAAGTGACGAATGAGGTGATGCAACTAATATTGAAGCCCAAAAATTTCTATCCTCGTAATCCATCAAAGGGTGGTGGTGGAAACGTCTAATTGGAAAGGTTCAATGCTCAAGTAATTAAAAGGTATATAACTTTTTGTACTAACAAAATTATAAAACTAATATGGTTTGATTTTTGTTAAAAATCCCTTGACATGATAACTCTATGGGTTGTTTTTGTATCCCCAGGCTATTAAATTTGGGTCTTATTTTGTATATATATGCCTTGTGGGCCCCTTAATTGTTAGGGATTGATATTTATATATATGTGTGTTTCAGAGCACATAGAGCTCAAATTGTAATTGAAAAACAACTAATTAAGTTAGTTATGGTCCGAGTGCTCGTTTTGTATAGATGCAGTAGTTTTGACTGTGGTTCGTATCATTAGGATACAATGAGCAGGGATTTATGAGCTCTATTTTATTAGCACTAATTTATATGCTCGTTTTTATCAATCAATTGCAGGTTTTATTATTATATAGTGTGAAGGAGTAATTTATTTATTTATGATATTGAGCAATGAATTGAAAATGTATTGTATTATTCTCCTATAAATGTATTGCAGTTTTTTTTTATTTTATTATTTCACTCGCAACCACCAATTTCGGTCTCGAAAATGAAAAATTAGTTGCTAAATTTGCAACCACCAATTCGGTCTCAAAAATGAAAAATTAGTTGCTAAATTTGCAACCACCAAAATCGGACTCAAAAACGATAAATTAGTTGCTAAATTTGCGACCACCAAATCAGTCTCAAAAATGCAAATTTAGTCGCTAAAATTGCGACTGCCATGTCAGTCTCTAAAATAATTAGATAGTCGCTAAATTGCAACCACAAAATCGGTCTCAAAAATAAAAAAATTAGTCGCTATTTTTATGGTCGCAAAGTAGTCGCAAAGTAGTCGCAAAGTAGTCGCTAATATTGCGACTACCAACATTTCAGTCGCAATTCTAAATCTGCGACCACGTTTTTGCGACTAAGGCAATTTTGGTCTCCGCCGGTCGCAAAATCGTTTTAGCGACCGCATTTTGCCATTTTCGGTCGCTAAGTTCGGTCGCTAAACGTCTACTTTCTTGTAGTGGTGTATGCAGAAATAACAAAGTCTGAGTTGGATGAATAAGAAATACCATGATCTAATGTGCCCTTGAGATATTTAAGCACATGAAGAGCAGCACGTAAATGAGGAACTCTAGGACTATGAATAAACTGACTTAAATGTTGTGTGGAATAAGAAACATCAGGTCTAGTAATACCTACATACAAGAGTCTACCAACTAATCTTCTAAAAACACCTGGTTCAGAAATTAACTCACCATCATGAAGATTAAGTTTTAAACCAGAGGGAAGAGGAGTACTTACAGAACTGTAGTCCATCATGTGAGAATCAATGAGAATATCAGTTATGTACTTTCTTTGAGAAAGAAAGACTCCATCACCTGTTTTAGTTACCTCAACTCCCAAAAAATAGTTAAGAGGACCTAGATCCCTTATAGTAAAAGCTTGATCAAGAGACATTTTGATAGTATTAATTTGAGAAATAGAGGTTCCAGTAATAAGAATATCATCAACATAAATCAACATAACAAGAAACTCACCATCTTTAGATCTAGTGAACATAGAGTAATCCTGTTTTGATTGAGAAAAATTTAGACTTAAAAGAAAAGATTTTAATTCTTTGTTCCATTGCCTGGAGGCTTGTTTAAGCCCATACAAAGCTTTTTTTAGTTTACAAACTTGCCCAATTTTGGCTTTGTCATAACCATCAGGAGGATGCATATAAACATCCTCATCCAAATTCCCATGTAAGAATGCATTATTAACTTCTAATTGAAATAGATTCCATTTCTTTATAGTGGCCAAAGCAACAATTATTCTAAAAGTAGCTAACTTAGCAACAGGTGAAAAAGTTTGAGAAAAATCCTCACCTTCCACTTGTTGATACCCTGTTGCAACCAACCTAGCTTTGTATCTTTCAATAGTACCATTGGGATTAAGTTTTGTTTTATAAACCCATTTAGAACCAATAGCCTTTTTGCCCTTAGGCAATTCTGTCAATTCCCAAGTATCATTAACTTCTAAAGCCTTTAATTCTTTACTCATAGCCTCCTTCCAATGATCAAATTTCTAAGCTTGTTTGAAAGTTCTAGGTTCAATTAATAAAGAAGACTCGACAACAAAAGAAGAAGATTGAGAATCAGAAACATTGCTTGTGTTCTTGTGAGGAACATAAGTACATTGATAATCTTGAAGCTTAGAAGGCAACTTATCTGTTCTTTTACTATCTTTAGTATTAAGAGAAGTGTTCACATCATTATTTTGTTAAGTATTAGTCTGAATTATAGGAATATAAGGTTGATTATTAGAAGAAATATCCAATGAAATTGAAGAATTAGTAGAATTATTTTGGTTTGAATTTATATGATCATTACCATGAGTACTGGAAGCATTATCTAAACAATTAACAGGCTGTAAATTTGGGGAAAAATTATCATCGTTAACAGTAATAAAATCAGAGGCATTATACTGATCTTTATTAGGAGAGTCAGTAGTTTTTGAAGAAGAAGAAACATTATTACCATCCTCTTCACCAAAATGCACTAAATGCAAATCTTGAGAAACAGGTAAACTAATATCATCTTTATAAGGGAACACTTTTTCATAGAAAACAACATCCCTAGAAACAAAAGTATTATGAGAATCAAGATCATATAGTTTGTAAGCTTTTTGACCTAAAGGATATCCCAAAAAGATACATTTTCTTCCTCTAGCATCAAATTTATCCTTTTTAGGTTGCATATTATGAGCAAAGCATAAACATCCAAAGACTCTAAGATTATCATATAGAGGTGGTTTACCAAACAAAATCTCATAAGGTGATTTCCAATTAAGAATTTTAACTGGGAGTTTGTTTATAATGAAAGTAGCAGTGAGAATACAATCACCCCAAAATTTCTTGGGTAAATTAGCTTGAAATCTAAGGGCCCTAGACATATCCAAAAGGTGTCTATGTTTTCTTTCAACCTTGCTATTTTGTTGAGGAGTTCCAGGAATACTTTTCTGATGCAATATCCCTTTGGAACTAAACATTTGAGAACAATGACTGTTAACTAATTCTGTTCCATGATCAGATCTAACAATCTTAACATGTTTATTAAATTGAGTATGAACCATGGCTAAAAAATCAGAAACCACTTTAGTAACTTGAGCCTTATTTTGCAATAAAACAGTCCACACTGCCCTACTATTGTCATCAACAATAGTCAAGAAATACCTTGCTCCATTCAAGGCTTGAACCCTATAGGGTCCCCATAAATCAATATGCACTAAATCAAAACACTCAATAGCTCTACTAACACTTTTGATAAAAAGCAACTTGTGAAATTTAGCACTAGCACAAACACTACAATTATATTCAGTTAATCCTTTGCAATTACAAGCATCAATATGTTGCATTTTAGACAAAGATAAATGGCCTAATCTAGCATGAAAAAGATCTAAATCCTTAGCACTATGTCTACTATCATTAACACTAGTAGCTGTCTTATTTGTTAACACAGAGTTACACATTACAATAGCTTTATTAAGACTAGGAGCCCTACAATTACCTTCCTCAACATGTAAGCAATACAGTCCCCTGATCTTCTTGGCTATAGCAATAACCTTGTCATTAGAAGGGTCCTGAAAATGGCAATAGTTTCTTAAGAAAACTACTTTAATCTTGAACTGAGCAATTAATTGCCCAACAAACAACAAATTGTGCATAAATTCCTCAACAAACATAACATTTGAAAGAATCAATCTATCACTTATATAAACATTCCCAACAGTATCAACCATAGCATAACTACCATATGGAAATCCTACTTTAACAGGTTTAGTTAATATTCTAATATTAAACAAAAGATTCTTATCACAAACCATATGATCAGAGGCTCCGGAATCAACAATCCAAACAATTTTTTTATTGAATTTAGAAGTAGTACAATTTAAAGAAAGGGAAAGATTACCTGCATAGCTTACAAAAGCATTAGAATCTTCCTTGTGAGAGGCAGATTTGTTCTTCATTACCTTCATTACCTATTTGCAAACAGAGTTCAGCATCTTTGGATCCAGGTTGTCATCACTATCTTCACTCTTGTCATCCAACGGAGTATCACCATTTATAGCAACATTAGCAGCCATTTTAGAACCATTTTTCGACTTCTTCAAGGCTGTATACCAATTTGGATAACCTTTCAGCTTAAAGCATTGTTCTACCAAATGTCCCTTCATTTTGCAATGAGAGCATAACCTCTCCATTTTCTCTTGTTTCCAGTCCTTTTATCACTTCTTGATTGTTTTCCCATGTAATTTTTGCTTGTTTTGTATGATACCATAACACTGTTGTCAGAATTGATTTCTTGATCAACACTCACTTCCTTTTGTTTTTCAATTTTTTGAGTTATTGCAAAACATCAAATGAATCACTACTTAAACTACTCGCAGAAATCTACAGTAAAAAAATGTATTGTGCATTTGTACTAGTTGCAGACTGCATATGGTACTGCATGATTTGACATGGGACATATAGAATGAAATGAAACTAAAATAAACTTGTAAATCTATATCAAAAAGGAAGAAATCCATATGCATGTATACAGTGAGTTTAGAGAAGAGAAAGTTAGAGAGAGTACCGAAAGAAGAAAAAAGAAAGAGTATTTATAAAACTAAAAAACTAATCTACCAAATAAAAGGAATAAAAGGAAAGAGAAATAATAAAAAATAAAAATACAAAATAGTACATAACAACCTATAGGACATCCTTTTGCTTTCCAATTCATCTAATCTACTGTAGCATAAAGTATAGTGTAGTTGTTTTATTTCTTGAGTTTCTCCTTTGTTGCTACTGTTTTTCGAGAAAATCAAGGTGAGATTTTTTTTTTCATTCTTTTATTTTGTTTGATTATTTACTTGTTGAATCCCATATGGTGTAATAATTAATGTCCCATATTGCAAGATGAGGAGAGACTAAACTAACTTATAATTCTAGGTCCGCCACTAATTCGTACATTTTACTTTCTATTTTTTCTTGAGTTAATATGTTGAATTGATTGTTTCTAAATTAATTAAACTTTTGATTGATAACCCATTTTTCTTTTCGATTTACTTGCTTGTTTAAAATGGATTCAATCATTGATGACTTTTATTATTTCATGAAAAATAGGAGAGCTCAACTTAAGTGATGAAAATGGATTCCTTATTCAAAGTGTATTTGGAGAATTTATCGTTTAGTTAATTAAACTATATTGTTTCTTAGTCAATAAAATATTCTGTAATTTTCTTAATTATTAAGAACACTAAATTAATTTTCTTGACTTCATGTATTCGGCCCCCTTTAATAATATTTTCTGGCTCCGCCCCTGTTTATATTATATCATAACAAGCATTGTATGTAAGCTTTGCGTGCGGTGGAATTTTTGACATCACTTTTACTCAGTATTAAAACAAACCACAAATGAATATATTTACTTAATTCAATTCATCCCCACTTTGCAACAGTAAAATAGAAATAAAGACGTATGAATTTGTTTAAAGACAAAATTAAGTTTTGCAATAATTACAATATTTTGTAATAAACTTTCAAAAGTTAAAACATGGAAATATAAATTTTTATTTGTTTAAATACATATGAATTAAGGTAGTGTTTGGATATGTGGAATTTATTTCAAATTGATTAATTCAATTTCGGAAATTAAAATGTTACAATTCAAATGACAATTATTTGTTTGTGTTGTTTTTAGAATTTGAAATGACATGCTTTTGTTACGTATTTAAAATACACAACATTCATTTGGGTTGGGAATTGAGTCAAATCCAAATCCAAATTTTTTTACTAGCCAAACATGTAATTTGACCCAAATCCATCATTTCAAATAAAATGTTTGTATCCAAACATAACATAGGATTATTTGCCCAACCCTAAATTCTATAGATTAAGATTTAGCTGGGGGGTGGTTGAAGATATATGAAAACAATATTTAGATTAAGATTATTTAGCTAATACGTAATACCTTATGCTTGTAAATTAGTATCACAAAGCTAAGATTAAAAAAGAATTATGCAATTGAAAATGAACAACAAATTAATTGAGAACATAAGTTATAAATACTTACCATCCATTGGTATAGAAAGTAAATAAAAAAATGAAGTTAATGTAGCTACGAGTATACGACTTTAGCTGATAGCAGAGAGCGAGTGGAGAAGTTAATTGTAAAGAGTAGATATAAACACTTACCATCCATCAACTTTAATTTTAAACAATCTTTTATCTTTTTTCTCACGTCAATAAAATCAAAGATTAGGTTCATTTAATATATTCTATCTGGCCTACTATTAAATTTCTACTAAAATTTATTTTATTTTTTATAATTATAAAATTTAAAATATTTTCATTTTAAGAACTTTAAAAATTTCCTTAATAATTATTTTATTTTAATAGTAATGTTACTTGAATTTTTAGAAATTACAAGAGGGCGCTCGATAAAGAATTTTTCAGGGGGGACACCATGGCTCCCCCTTGGCTTATATAATAGATATGTGATAAAAATTTAGAGGGCTATTTGAATAGTATTAATACTAGCTTACTTCAAAAAAAAAAAAAAACTAGCTTAGCCCCATGCGATGCACAATTTGTAAGAAAATGTCACTCTTACAGTGTATTACTTCAATGGAAAAAGCATAGTTATATTCTCATTAAATTTTTAAGGAAACATTTATTAATTAGTCTTGAAATTTGTGAGGATTTGAATAAGAAGGAATGCGATGTCATCATTAGTCTTAGAGGGAATTTTTTTATAAAAAATTAACAAGTGTCCCTTGATGATATCAGCGTATTATGTTTTATTATATCACTATAGAGTTATGAATATATACTAAATGTTTGCAACATAATATGAATATTCATAACAGAAGGAATGTTTGCAACAGATTAAGGGACATAAAACATAATATGCTGATAAAAATGATATCTCATTCCTCTGTCACCATAGATGAAGTATATATTCATAACTCTACATAATTTTTATTGATCTACATAATATCCCCTTGATGATGAAGTATATCTTCATAACTCTATCACCAAATGTTTGCAACAAATGTTTCCAACATTTAATTTTCTACATTCCTTCATAACTTAATTTGGTGACAGAGGGAGTGATGTCATTCCTTCAATCCCTCTAACAATTTAATTTTCACATTCCTTCATAACTTCTACATAATATGCTGATAAATGACATCACTCCCTCTGTCACCAAATGTTTGCAACATTTAATTTTCTACATCTTACAGCACACAACTTTAAATAAAAGTATATTTAGATACATATAATAAAAAATTATAAAAGCTATATATTAAAAAAATTACACATCGAGCCGAATCAAATGAGATTCCATTTGACTATATTTTTTCATATATATATATATGTATAAAATTAGAGAGAGTGAAAATTGCCTGATAAACAATGACAAAAGTCAAATTGTAGCAAAAATAAGGGGATGGAGGGACTATCAAAGACTCCAACAAACAATATGTTTTACATAATGTTTGGATACCATAAATGGTCTATATTAAATGGAGCATAATTACTAAAGCACAAATGACAAATAATATAACTCACAAAGCATCCAAATCAAACTGACCCCAAGGACCACTTACAAACATTATTCCTATGGCGGACTGATTTACTTAGGCCCATGACTATTTGATGTCATTTACCCAAAGGGCATTTGCTAAGGGCTCGTTTACATTAGCTGAACTGAACAAAACTGAATTGAACTTAATAGAGATTAACTGAACTGAACTGAACTTAATAGAAATAAACTGAACTGAATTCAATCTGAAGTAAACAAGCCCTAAGTGGTCTTTCATTTTTCATGGTTTTCATGGCTAAATAAAATACAACCTTAGAATATGTTCTAGGCAAAATTAAAATGGAGCCTTAGAATCTGTTCTAAGCAAATATAAAGTTTACGCTTATCATAATAAGTTAGAGATAGTTAGGAAAAATTCTTGTTTAAGATATTACATCTATGAAGGCCAGAAATGAACAGCATAAAAGAAGCATTGTGTTAGCAAATTATATTCATGATCAAGCTTAATTCAGTTTTGGTACGTTTTTCATAAATAGGCCAAAAAAAAAAAAAAACCCCACTAGTCCAACGCATTAACGAAAATGTCGTACATATGGGCTTTAAGTTACTAGGATTTTATGGCCCATTGCCACATTTCCTTTTCAATCTTTTATTACTACTCCCTCTCTTCTGTTCCAAAATAATTATTCCACTTCCTTTTTCATCCGTCTCAAAATAAATGTTCTAATTTTTTTTTTGGCAAATGGCCTACATATAATTTTACATATATACCCTTACTTACCACTTACTTTTTATCTACTTTTACTTACAACTTTACACTTTTACCCTTACTATTTACAAAAAGTGGGTCCCAAGAAAATCCCACCCTAAATCCTTATGGAGCAGTTTTTTTGGGACGGAGAGAGTAGTACATTACAATTTCTCTTGTAAGACGTTCTGATGGTCTGACATAACTTTTAATTAAAAATATATGACTTTAAATTCTATATTTTAACTTTTTAGAAAACTTATTAAGAGTTGTATTAAAAGTTATAGTTTTATATGCAAAAATTACATTTTTTTAAGCAAAAAGTTAACAAATTAGACTTTTGGCTTGTTGTTATTATATTATCATTTGTGTGAAATACTTGTCTTAAGGTTGTATTAATTGACCCAATTGTGGGCCCACATAAGTTACTAGGAATTTTTATTATGCAGTACATTAATTTACATTATATATATAAGAAAAAAATAGTCATGTGTGATATTAATGTTTAAAGATGTGTCTATAATAAATTAGTAATGTAAAAAGTAAATGGAACATTTAAAATGAGGGAGGGAGTATATTTTTAAGCAATTGTTGGGGTTTCACTTCTCCCTCACCCTGGATGCTTTTCTGAGATAGAAGTCATGAATGAGATATGTTCACCATCTTTAGGGGGGAAAATCATTACGTTGTCTATTACTCTACTAGTTATGTCTAGGGATGCAAGTGGGGCAGGGTGGGTTTAGAAATTTCCATCCCCATCCTCGACTTACTTTTTCATGCCCATCCCCATCCTCATCCCCATCCCTGCGGTGGGTCTGAAACTCATCATCATCCCCACCCCACCATGTACACAATTAATACCATTCCCGCCCCATCACCCACTTGGGTATCCATCCTCACCAAATTCCCACCTTCCTCACCTCACTAGCCCACCATTCATTTAATGCTCATTCGAAAATCACTAAATAACAATTATATACCCTATAAAATTTCAAATACCAATATAAAAACACATACAATACGAAAAATTATAAATGAATGTTATGAACTTATGATTTGTTTTTAATTAAGGGAAAAATTTTAATTTTTAACATTAGATTTGTTGAAAATTATATTTTAAGTGGGTAAGATGTAGGGTTTGTGGGGATGGGGCAGGGCGGGTGGGGATGTGGCGGGTACAATCTATAATCCACCCCCGCCCCACAACCCATTGCGGTACAACTTTTATCTCCATCCCCGCTCCACCACTCACTAAACTAGAATTCATCCCCGTCCCATTGAGATGGGGATGGGGTGGGTCTCCTATTTAACCCGCCCCACTTACATCCCTAGGTTATGTCCTAGGCTCCTAGCAAACGCAACCATAAAAACCAAACTCACAATAAAACCTTATATTGCCAAAAACATGTGAGCGGCCGGTTGAGTACATTTAACAAATTTTAGGCACTTACAACTTTACAAGGAGTAATTAAAGTTGATGTCTAACCAACCAATTTTTGGCTACATCTTACATCTAAATGCGTTAAAATTTGTTTCCCTGTCTTTCATACCCTTTTGAAGGAAAAAAATTGAAGGTTTTGGAAATATGTTGGGACTTTAGATTGAGACTTGAGCAAAGTTGGATGGACTTTAGGCTGGACCAAAAAACTTGTAAATAGTGTGCTAATCTTAGAATGAAGCTAAGAAAAACCTGTCCAAATCTTAATAGAGATTTAGTGTAATGACTAATGAAAAGACCTTAATTAAATAGGAGCATGTTTGATATCACTATTTTTAAGTGTTGAAAATAAAATTAAATAAGCATTCTTATTACATATTGTTTAATATAAGATGTTGGTAACATATACAGTACTACTTTTAATGAAACCATTACCATAATTCTATAACCCTTCTCGATCAATCTTACAGAATTTGTTTCCATTCTATGTTTTAATTACACCAAACAAACAATAATGGCATCACGTAATATTACATTACCTTTTGGAAAAAAATATTGATTTTAAAGGTATCGAACATGGATCATTTTATTTTAAAGGTATCAATCATGTTTTATTTCTCATTTTTATCAACTTTAAGGTATTTTATTTCATAGGTATCTGGCCAAAAGTAACCTATCGAATCATTTGTGTATGCCACATGGAACAATATTCCAATTTCAAAAGACATGAAAATATGTTGATTGGAATAATTTTGCATGTGAAACAAAAAACACTTAAAGTTTTGACATCGATGAGGAATAAAAGGCACTGTAACTATAATCATCCATAATTTATACCTTCATAACTATAATTTTTTTCCAAATTAATTTGTTTTCATACCATTTTCAACATCCGTCTGGTTATTTGTAATACATTGTAGTAATGTGAATAAATTTAAAGTATAACATAGCAAGGAAAGAAATTCTATATCCCCACAAAAACATATCCCTATTCCTAAACTTGAATTTCCTTCATATTTTCTATTATCATCCAATATCATTGGGAAAGGTATATTTGTTAAGGAAATTGCATGAATTGGAGATAGTGCTTTTATTTTTTATTTTTTTAACATATGAGTTAGAGATAAGTTAGCACTACTCATGGGAATGAATATATTTTTTTTTCTTTCAAATTTAAATATAAATTCATTTATAACGGGTTATTAGACGGGCCCAAAAAATACCCTGCATAGTGGTGTGAATTGGAGCCTGCCCCCAAATTTGATGGAGATAAGGCAAGGATGGAGATAAAAAATTGTACTCGTTATGAGAATGAGAATGGGGTGAATTTCATGTTATATAACCGCCTCATCCCCGCCACACACACACCCGGCCCATATCCACTACCCCATCCCCACTTTGTTCCACCCTATTCCCTCATGGTTTATAAATGAAGTAATTAATCTATCATTGATAGATTAAAACCATCTTACAAGTAAATAAATAATTTATACATTTTTTTTTATATTAGAAACGACATCGATGGTAGGCATTAGACAAATTTAAAATGAGATTTTACATATTATTGGGGCGGAAAGAAGTGGGGATAAGGCGGGGATAGATTTGATTGTGTACCTTTTCTGTTGGATCAAGGATAAAAATAAATCTTGTAACCTCTGTAGAAATATGAATTAGTTTTTTTTGGCAGGGATGGATACGACTATACGAGGATAGCAAAATCGGTTTGCCCCAATGGCATCTCTAGTGTGAGTATACTGGTGCATTGAGTGGGTGTCGGGTCGGATCCAGGTTGCATCGCCACATAATCACTTATGCTAGTTGGCCCATTTTATTGCTTGTGGACTAATTTAGGTTTTTTGTATGCTTGGGCTTTTGCCCCTTGGTCTTTAGATGCTTCGTTGGCCTGGAGCCATTACACTGAATTATTAGAAGTGGATACAAGTAATTTTAGAGCCTAATAATGACTGTTTAGTCATAAGCTAACCCAAACACATTCTTTTACCAAACCAGATTTGTCCTTAGATATTCTTCAAACAATGGACAATATTCAATAAGGGTATGTTTGGTTTAATGGATTTTGCTGATGCAAATATATGTTTTTTTTTATATGAACTTATTGCCTGAGTTGATTAAATTTTGACCGTGTTTATCTGCTAATCAATACGAAAAAGTTATATCAACTATTTTTTTTTATAAAAAAAATAACTAAAATCTTATTTTATTTTTATTGATTAGTAGTTTTCATGCATAACTAATGTGCCAAACTACGAAACCGAAAGAACGAAAGAAGCGGAGATGCCCAGCACGACACATGCAGCCGCAAGGCCTGCATGCGCAGTCACATGGGTGGTGGCGTGCTATCTGACCTTTTTCCCTCGATTTTGTCTTTTTATGTATTTTGGTGCAAGATCGTGCTTATAATGTCTCGCGATTGCGACCCTTTTCATACCCTATTAAACATACCTTTTGATCATCCACTACATTGAACCTTTTTCATGATTTATTAACTTTACGTTGGTAAAATTACGACATCATAACCAAGTAATTTTACGGCATAAACATGAATCTAAACCTACCTATATTCTAACTTTCCAACAAGCCGAAGACAGAGGATTATTGGATAACCAATTGAATCTTTGTAATAATGCAAAAGCATAGTGCTTGATGATACTATACATTGATACTAAAATAAAATCACCTGTTTTCTTTAGTTTTTAGAGTCATGCTCTAAAAAGTTGATGAATTTAGAACATGGTGGAAGAGAGATTGATTGCATGCAGAACAGAAAGAAAGAGGGAGTAGAAGCAGAACAGAGAGAATTAGAGCAGAAGAGAATAGAATCTATTATTTCAATTGATTAGCCAAGTGTACAACACTTAAGTCTATATAGAAAAGAAAGAATAAAAGAATAAAAGAAATTAAATAAAAACTAATATAACAAACTCAACTAACTAAAACAAACCTAACAACTTTAATAGGAAAAACACTATAATCCAATACCCCCCTTAAGTTGGGTGGTGTATCAAGATTATACATCCCCAACGTGAATAAAAGATCATTAAATTGAGGAGAGCACAAAGCTTTTGTGAACACATCTGCCAGCTGCTTGGAAGTGGGCAAGTAAGAAAGTTGAAGAAGACCTTCAAGCACCTTATCTCTTGTGAAATGACAATCAAGCTCTATATGCTTGGTCCTTTCATGAAAAATAGGGTTCTTTGCAATATTTAGGGCAGATTGATTGTCACAATGTAGAGTGACAGGTTGCAAATTAGACACACCAAGTTCTTCAAGCAACCTCACAACCCATGTAACTTCAGATGCAGCAGCTGCCATTGCTCTATATTCTGCTTCACTAGATGATCTTGAAATAGTGGATTGCTTCTTGGATTTCCAAGAAACAGTAGAAGATCCAAACAACAATACATATCATGTAATAGATCTTCTAGTGTTTGGACAGGAGGCCCAATCAGAATCAGAAAATGCTTGAATTGTAAGGCAAGCTGATCTGATGCTCTTAGAAGAATGCCCTGTCCTGCAGTGTTAGCTACATAGCAAAGAGTATGCTGAAGTGCAGTTAAATGAGAGAATATGTTTCTTGCATAAACTGACTCAAAAGCTGAACTGCATAGCTTAAATCTGGCCTAGTGTTAGGCAAAAAATTAAGTTTACCAACCAAAGATCTATATACCTCAGGGGAAGAAAGTAACTCACCTTCTTTGGCTTTTAACTTGACATTAAAAGGCAAAGGAGTTTTAGCTTTATGAGACAAATCTAAGTCACAATTTTGCAAAAGCTCTTTTGTAAATTTCTTTTGAGTTAGCAAAATACCATCAGAAACATATGTGACTTCAATGCCAAGAAAAAAATTTAACCTGCCAAGATCTTTAATATTAAAGGCTTCATGTAAAAAACGCTTTAAGTGATCAATTACTTTTCTATTGTTGCCAGTGATTAAAACATCATCAACATATACAGCCACTATAGTCAAATCATTACCTGATTTATTAAGAAATAAACTATAGTCATTTTTACTTTGTTGAAAACCTTGAGACTTTAATGCCTCTACTAGTTTATAATTCCATTGTCTAGATGCTTGCTTTAAACCATATAGGGATTTTCTTAATTTGCAAACTTTATTTTCAGAATTAGAAATTCCTTGAGGAACCTTCATATAAACTTCTTCATGTAAATCACCATGAAGAAATGCATTATTTACATCCAATTGAAAAACATCCCATTTTCTTGATGCAGCTAAAGCTAGAATACACCTAATTGTAGTCATTTTAACTACTGGTGAAAAAGTTTCTTCATAATCCAAACCATATTTTTGAGTATCCCCTCTAGCAACTAGCCTAGCTTTGCATCTTTCCAAGGTTCCATCAGACTTAAGCTTAACTTTATAAACCCATTTACAACTAATTGGCTTTTTATTAGAAGGAAGATTAACTAAATCCCAAGTATTGTTTTCTATCAAGGCTTTTATTTCCTTGTTCATAGCATCAATCCATTCTGAGTGTTTAGAGGCTTCTAAATAAGACCTAGGTTCTTTAAATTGAACCACATTAACCATTTGATTAACAGAGTCAGCAGCAACCAAATTGCACCAATGATTAGTTGTAGGTTTAGCCTTTAAAGATTGACAAACATACTGTTCTAAATAAGCTGGAGGCTTCCTAGACCTTTCAGGTCTCTGCAGAACAGTATTTTGTACAGCTGAACTTTGAACAATCTGTTGAAAACTAGGCTGAAGTACATAATCAGAAATATCAACAACTAAACTAGGATCAACAATATTTGCATTAGTAGCCTCAGAACAAAAAGGAACTAAGGAACCAGAAGCTACATCAGAGTTAGGGAAAGAATCTGAACTAACTGATGGATCTGTGACTGTAAAATATGTGCTATCCAAACCAACAGATTTAGAAACTTTAACATCATCAAACAAATCTAATGATAAAGGAGTGACAGAAGGAATAAAAATATTCTTAGGAAACACAAAATCATAATGAGCATTTTTTAAATGAAAAGGAAAATGCAACTCATGGAAAACCACATCTCTAGAAATGGTTATCTTAAAAGTATCAAGATGTAAAACCTTATACCCTTTCTAAGTAGTGGAATAACCTAAAAAAACACAAGGTATAGCTCTAGGATCAAGTTTAGCCCTATGAATTCTTGTAGTTGAAACATAACACAGACATCCATAGGCCCTCATATGTTGCAAAGAAAGAGTAAAATCATGCAACTTCTCAATGGAGTTTTATGTTTAATCACCCTAAGTGGCATCCTATTTATCAAATAGGCTGCACATAGAACTGTTTCACCCCAATATTTAACAGGAACATTAGACTAAAAACTTAAAGCCGTAATAGTCTCCAATAAATGCCTATGTTTCCTCTCAACCACCCCATTTTGTTGAGGCGTATCACTACAACTTGTTTGATTAACAATACCATGCTTAGCAAACAATAATCTCATAGGCCCTTCAGTAAGCTCTTTAGCATTATCAGACCATACTGTTAGAATTTTAGCTTTAAATTGAGTAAAAACATACTGAATGAACTTAGCAAAAATATCAACAACTTGAGATTTAGCTTTAATAAGATGAACCCAAGTAAATCTGAAAAAATCATCCACTATTGTCAAAAATTGATTACAACCATTATATGTTTGGGTTTTATATGGCCCCCAAACATCTATATGCACCAACTGAAAAGGAAAATTAGACTTTATTGAACTAAGAGGAAAAAAACTTCTAGTTTGCTTAGCTGTTGGACAAATTTGACAAATAGTATCTTTAGCTTCTTTAGAAAAATCACAAGGCAATGCAAACAACTTTAGATGATTAAAAGAAAGATGTCCAACCCTTAGATGCCACAACCTCAGATCAGAAACTGCAGAATGACAAGACTTAGCTTGTAAGCCAGAATTTGGAGCAGAATACTTAGAACAATACTGATCACAAACTTGATACAGTCCTTGTGAAACTTTACCAAGAAGAAAGGGAGGCTTTCTCTGAACAAGGTCCTGAATATAACAATGTTCTTTGTCAAAAACAACAGAACATCCCAAGTCTTTGCACAATTTATTAATAGAAATCAGATTAAACTTAAAATTAGGCACATAAAGGACATCAAGCAGCTTAATACACTATTACTCAAATCAATATCCCCTACATGAGTAACCTAAACCTTAGTACCATCTGGTATAGTTATAGAATTATGAAAAGAAAAACCAGTTTTAAAGCAAGAAAATAAAAGAATCATCACAACAAATATGATCACTAGCATCACTATCCAACAACCAAGAAACTTTAGAAGAAGAATTTAGACAAAACATACCAGCCAGCATAGCTTGCCCTGAACTATCTCCATCATCCTGAGACTCACTCACAGCTCCTTTGTTCTGAATCAAACTCATCAAATAGCTATACTGAGCTGTTGTAAAAGGCACTCCAGAATTATCATTAACAGAAACTTCAGAATCCTCAGCACAATCTTGATTAGAATTGCCATACTCATAAGGCTGAACATGAGACATAGCAGCCACCTTCCTATCCTTGTAAGGTTTAAACCCAGGTGGATAACCATGTACCTTAAAACACCTATCATAGCTATGGCCTGGAATATTGCAATGAGTACAAAAGAAAATGGAATTTGGCCTTTTGTTACCAGTAAAACTCCTAGCTCCACCTACTCCATTACTAGAAAAACCCCTGGTATCACCGGCCTGTCCCATTACCAGACTAACTCCTAGCACCTCCTACACCACTGCCAGGCCTCATATACACATTAGAAGGCTTATTAAAAACCCTTTTATCAGCAAGCAAAGCCATACTCTCATTAGAAACACTAGAATCTTGCTGTTTAGACACCTCTTTATGACTTTCTTCTTTAGTAAAAATTCTATAAACTTGGTTTATATCAGGCAAAGGACTCATCATCAAAACATTACTCCTTATTGCACTAAACTGCTCATTAAGTTTCATCATGAATCTTAACATTCTTTGCCTAAGTTCTCTATCCAACACCCTTTTAGACAAATCACAAACACACTTATTACAAGTACAAGTTAGGGTTGGGTCAGCATCATTCAATTCGTCCCAAACAGTTTTAATAGCAGTAAAAAAATCAATAACAGACATGGGACCTTGACTAAGATTAGCAAGTTTTTGTTCAAATTCATAGATAAGAGTTAAAGAATCAAACCCAAACCTATCACCAAGATCAACCCACATGCTCCTAGCTGACCTGATGTGCAGAACACTCTTAGCCACCTTTGGTTCAAGATTGAATAAAATCCAAGAAATAACCAAATCATTGCATCTTTCCCACGCTTGATGCTCCAATGGATCTTTTTCAGCATCTGGTTCCACAAACGAACCATTGACAAACCCAATTTTATTCTTGGCTGACAAAGTAATCAACATTGACCTCTTCCAATCATTAAACCCTGTTCCCCCAAATTTGAAGGATACAAGCTGCTGAACATTAGAATCACTTGGATGTATATAATACTTGCTCGTAGCATCTTGGTTTAAAGGCAAATTGTTAGTTGTGGATGTAATTTCAACCACCATTTTCGAATTTTAGAGTTTAGCAATTAACCACTAAAGAAGAATTAGCAAAGAGTTTAGAAACTTTAGAAATATCAGAATGAAATTGCGCGAATTATGCTCTGATACCATAATGAATTTAGAACATGGTGGAAGAGAGATTGATTGCATGCAGAACAGAAAGAAAGAGGGAGTAAAAGCAGAACAGGGAGAATTAGAGCAGAAGAGAAATAGAATCTATTATTTCAATTGATTAACCAAATGTGCAACACTTAAGTCTTTATATAGAAAAGAAAGAATAAAAGAAATTAAATAAAAACTAATATAACAAACTCAACTAACTAAAACAAACCTAACAACTTTAATAGGAAAAACACTATAATACAATAAAAGTTTTATTATAAATTCTTAGTAATATATAAGGGGAAAAAAATAGTACGGAGTAATATTTTAATTTTGTTGGATTTATTATCACAATATTTATTTTTAAATTCTAATATTTTAATAAATTTTTGTTAAAAATTAATTAAAATGAAGGGATGTCCAAACTATGTTACACTATGATACATTACATAATGAGAATTTTATAATTATTTCACATGCTAAAATCACCTATTTATATGTGACGTATGTTATGCATTCCTTCTTCAATCTCTTATTGTTTGCCCCATAGACAATAGAACATTGCAACTATTTATTTGACTATTTTGTTTTTCTCTAGTGTTTTACATAAAAGAAAAAAATATAGTCAAATGGAATCTAATTTGATTCGACTCAATGTATGCTTTTTAATATGTAAATTTAATAAATTTTTTTATTACACTTATCTAAAAATATACAGTACTTCTATTCATTAAAAGATGTGTCTTGTGAGATGTGAAAAAGTAAATGAGCCAAAGAAAACGTCAAAAAGGGGAAGATGGAGTGTTTATTTTTTATTTACCAAAATGCCATTATGCAATTGCCGCTAAAATGATCAAATTAGTGTCTCAAAATTGTAAAACTACTACGAATAAAACATTTTTAAAATGAGATATGAGTTAGAAAACATCATCTATAAGGGTGCATTTCCTTCAACTTTTTTTATCAGGTCTCAGAACTTATCAAGTTTAATCAAGTCGGATCAGGTCGAATAAGGGCTCGTTTACATTAGCTGAATAGAGATGAACTGAACCGAACTTAATAGAGTTGAACTGAACTGAACTGAACTTAATAGAGATGAACTGAACTGAACTGAATTGAACTTAATAGATGAACTAAACTGAACTGAACTTAATAGAGATGAACTGAACTGAATTTAATCTGAAGTAAACAAGCCCTAAGTTATAATCAGGTTAGGTCAATTTTAATAGGTTTAATCTGATCAAGTCATGTCAGATCAAATAAATTAAACATAACGCACTCTAAGTTGCGTGGAATATACAAATATATATTATGCATGGTGAAGGGTAGCACTCAAGGGGTGTCAAAACTCATAACCAATGTTATTTGGCACCCATAATATATATACTACCTCCGTTCCGAAAAAAACGCAACAATACTTATTTTTTGATGTTTCAAAATAAATGCAACAATTTTAATCTTTCATTTTTGTAACTTTTTTCTTTCTATCTCTCACATCATCATATATACCCACTTTCTATCTCTATCACTTTTACTCTCACAACAAAAAATTGTGTAAGTGTCCGTAATACCCTAATTGTTGCGTTTTTTTTTAAAGGGAGGAAGTATATATAATGCTATTCGCTACTCGCTAGCTGCACCAACCCTATAAAAATCCTCAAAATCTTAGCCAACTCAAAGTAGAGATTATATTTATTTATAAGATGGACCAAATAATAATATAATCGTGTCGTTATTTCTAAACTTTTTCCTTTAATTATATAATTTTGATCAAGTGCGCCAATTCAATGTGATGAAACCCTGGATCCAATAATACAAAACATAATATATATATATATATATAGGGTTGGGTTCGGTGAGAAATTTCTTATGGTGAGAAATGTGAGAAGAGATAAATATATCAACTATAACCTAGAGGTACATTGAGCACCAACTATAGGTACATTCACCATACAATATAAATACATTGATTTTATGCCATAGATACATTGACTCTAAACAATAGAAGGAATAAAGAGGGAAAATCAAATTTAATCTTAGTCATTCATTTGTTGATCAAAGGGTTGTGGTTGTTTCTCACCCTTCTCACCAAAACTTCATTTCTCACATGAGCCTACTTCATTTCTCAATGTATTTTTACTCAATGTATTTATGATATGTTTTTAATGTACCTATAGTTGTTAATCAATGTATCTCTAGGTCATAGTTGATGTATTTATCTTTTCTCACATTTCTCACCGGAACCCAATCCTATATATATATATATCTAAAACTCTTACCACTAAAAAAAATCCCTTCCCTCCCATTTTCCCTCCTTAATCTACTTCTCTTTATTTAATATACCATAATACCATAATAATTAATAATCTAACAAATAAATATTTTTTTAAAACTAAAAAAACCCACACCACTATTTCACTCCTAATCTCACATTTTTACTTCTCTATTTAATACCATAATTAATACTTCCTCAAAAAAGAAAAAAAAAATTAATACCATACAATTTTATCTTTCATTTCATTACCTTAACTAAAATTTATCTTTCTTACTACTTACCCTTTAAATATAATCACTTTAAAATTGTTTGATTTATCTTTTTCCTTTGTTGTAAATTAACATGTTCATGTTCTTCATTTTATTAATTTTATTATAATTTTTTGTAAAGCCGTGCATCGCACAGGGCTAACCTAGTATATATATATATAAACAGTACCTACAATATATATTCTAATTAATGACATTTACAAGTCAAAGACAGCAGCATGTGGTGACCAAAACTAAATAAAATAATTATAAAAAAAAAGGTTTAAGCTTAATTTTCCCCAAAGACAAATACATATAGACTATCAAATTAAATTAAAAACATGCTTTGAAGTTTGATAATGTCTTGCAATTAGCAGACAGATTCTTTCAATGTCCAACTCATTTGTCAAGATTCCAGCGAATAAGCATCTTAATTTTAGCTACCCATAAAATCACACCAAATAATATTAACTTACTCATATATATCCCCCAAAAAAAAAAAAAACCCTAAAGGAGATTATTACATTCTTCAAAAAATAAAGAGTACGTAGTGTGTTGCAAACAATAATAAGCAGCATTATGCCACATGAAATACGTACGTATTGTTCTAGGAACTAAATGGATAAAGTTACATGGACCAACATCTTAATTAATAATTAAGTTAATTAGTATAGGCTCACCCATCAAGGTTAGTTTACAAGATGAAAGATTAGGATTTTTTTTTTTTAATGGTATACAACACCTAAGAAGTGTACCATATATCAATATATGCCTATATGGCTATATGGTAATCTAGCTAGCTAGGGTTGCTGATCCAACAACCAAAAGAGGGTAATGTCTCAATCTCGATGTATGGAATCGATTACATGAACCAACAGTCAAAAGATCTGATCTAGGATGTGATTTGAGTACACTATTTAGTATTAGCGCCATTCTTAAGGGTGAGAGATCCCGCACAAGACATTGATATGAAAATCAAGGTTTCGTCCTCTCTAAAAAACATATTTATTTATTAGAAGACATAAAAAAAACCCCGAAAACATAGCATCCAGGTTCCGATCTATATCAATCTATATATAGGGGTTCAATGCCCGAGTGACGCAACATAATCTGTAGTGCGATTTGCTTCCTGAAAGATTTGAGCCTAATTTAGTCGAAATCATTTAGGATAGTGTGAGTTTCGTTCATAAGTATTTGATAATCTTCCACGGACAATAGAATTTATCATGCAAAACATTAATAATCAATAGATTGTCTCCTTTAATAAATACAGAAGAATAATTATGTTGGCAAGCAAAAAGAAAAATGTTAAGGAGGGTTGTGGGCTTGTGGCTTCTGCAATTAAAGAGGAAGTGTTACCCAAGAAGAAAGCAATAACAAATTAGCAACTATACAATCTCCATGATGATCACGTAGTACAATACCGGTTGGAGCAGAATCATTGCACGAAGATCCATTCAATACCTTATTACCTCATACAAGCAATGACGATAACATGATTGTTTGTGTTAATGTGTTATACACAAGAAAACATTTAAGTTACGTTGGTGAGAAGATGAAGCTATTTTTTTTCCTGATAATAATGTTAAGGAAAGTCATAATAGAACAATGAAATATGTTGAGAGCATAACACATATGTTGAAGCTATTTTTTTCTAATAATAATGTTAAAACATTTAATCAGGCTCGTGCTTCCACCTGTGCAACCAGGCCTTCAGGACAGGGCCCCGTGCCCAGGGGCGGATCCACAATAGTGTGCATGATGGGCCACGTGTGTGCTCACCCATTGTATAAAACAAAAATGAAGTTCAATTATAATACATAATGTAGCATGGCTTAGTGGTTTAATTTTATGGTTGAAATAGAGATGCACAAGTGTTTGGTTCTAGGATCAATTCTTCTTGGCTTCACTTTTTAGCTTACTTTTCTTTTCTATTATTTTTATGTTTAAAAGCTAATTTTTGTTGTCAAATGTGCATTGCTAATTTGTGTGTTAATTGCTGAGTTTTTTTTTTTTTGGGTCAAATGGCAATTGCTAATTTATTTTTGCTATATGTTAATTGCTGTTTTTTTAAATCTTTTTTTCAAATCATTTTTTTAATGTTAATTGCTGTTTTTTGTTGTTAAAAGTGTTAATGTGTATTTTATTATTGATAACGACTTATGAGTATATATCAATATACGATTTTGTATTTTTGATACTTTGAGTTGAACATTTTGATGGATTATGAATATTTTAAGCCGTTTATTATGTTTTTTCAATTGACGCATAACGCATGAATGTTTTGGATTTTGATGGATTATGAAATAAAATTATAATAATAAAAAAATCTGATTAAGGGCCCACTTTTTAAGATTTGAACAGGGCCCGAATTTCTACGACACGGCCCTGCATTTAATAATAATGTTAAGGAAAGTCATGAAAGAACACGGAAAGAAAGATGTTGAGAGCATAACACAAGGAAAGTCATGAATGAAGGAAAAATAATTTCCTTTTCCTTAGATTACCTTATTATTTTCCCTTTTATTTTTCTTATTTTCCAAAAAAAATCTTACATGGTAGTTGAGCAATAACCAATGGAAATATCAAATATTTTTTTGCAATAATTGTACTTTGAATTGCAAATTGTTTTCCATGAAAATCATTTTACATTAAAAATGTTTTACATCCAAGTAAATGGAGCATAATCGCGTAAATATTCCGGAACTTGATGATGTCCTTTTGACTAAACACATAATTTTAATTTAGTATTGTTAAAGGTTATTGGTGGTGGAGTCTCGACGGTGGAAGCAAGTGGCAGTGGGTGGTCACGATGGTGTTGGTGGTTGGTACAAGTGGTGATGGATGAGTTTAGGAGAGGAGAGAGAGAGGAAGTGGGTAAGGAAAATGAGTAGGGGTAATACTGTAACGAGAATGATTTGTTTAGTATTAAGCGCGAGCGGTGTAGTAAAGCGCATGCGATAAATAACAAGGTGCTAAAAATATATTTGCACGCTAATAATATTTTGCACATTGAAGTTCCGTGTTATGGGAAACTAGGCTCTTCTTAATAATTGCAATGTCTCAAGAATATTATTACTCAGAAGTCTGAAGAGGAGGTATGGAGCATTGACTCCAACTATATCTCTTAATTTAGAGGTGGAAATTGGATCGAACTGATCGGGTTCGTATCAATCCGTTTATATAAGCAGATTGTGTTGCGTTGACTCCGGTCATTTAAACGGGTCAAACCCCTCGATCCAAACTCGATTTCGTGCTGGGGTTTGGCGGATTGTGCGTGTTTTTGTGTATTTAGTTGACAATTTGATGTAATCGTATTATGTTGTGTTAACTCGCGTCGTTTACTTAAACGGGTTGAAACCATTCAATCCTACCTGACCTGTTAGATAGACGTGTCGAGTCGTGTCAATCCGTATACTTAAATGTTTAAACCCTTATATCCGATTCCACTCCGGAAGTCTATAACCGATCAATTTCTTGTAGTCGTGTCGGATTAGCGAGTCGTATTGATTTTTAACACGTATATTTGTCAAATTGAAGTAACTTATAAGATTTTGGAATAATGGAATCTAATAATCCTACCTTTAGTCGGCCTGAAAGTAACAAACATACTTTTTGATTAAAAAATAACAAACCCACCTTTAAGGTTTATTTGTTTTCGGTGAACCCCACTGATTTGTGACTTATTGTAAGAAGTTGAATTGCAACGTGACAATCCCTCATTGATTTTAAAAAATTAATAGGTTAATTAAACTAAAAAAATTCAACCAATAAGGGATTGTCACGTCGCAATTCAACCTCTTAAATCAAGTCACAAACCGGTAGGGTGCATCGAAAATAAATAAACCTTAAAGGTAAGTTTGTTATTTTTTAATCAAAAAATAGGTTTGTTACTTTCAGGCCGACTAAAGGTAGGATTATTATATTCCATTATTCCAAATTTTTTTTTGTCCAAAACTAACTTAGTCACAACACATTTTGTGAGAAACTGCCTTATTTACAAAATTGTGTGAAAAACTACCTTATTTACACCACATTTTGCAAGAAACTACATTATTATGAAACTAAATTTTGTGAAAAACTATCTTTTTTATCCATTTCGTTGTTCACCATTACGACTCATCACTTTCAGGCGTTGACTTCGGGCTCGTTTACATTAGCTGAATAGAGATGAATTGAACTGAACTGAATAAAAGTGTATTAATATGAATTGAACTGAACTAAATATAATCTGAAGTAAACAAGCCCTTCAACTTTTCATTCAATAAAATATCATGTGTCTTGCACATGCTTAGTTTTTTTTTGTTTTTTTTTTTTATAACTAAATCACACCTATTTTTACCTATTTTCACTTTTTAACAATTTTATTAACAAATTTAGTACAATAAGTCAAAATAGGTAAAATAGGCAAAAAATAGGTATGATTTAGTAAAAAAAAAAAAACTAAGCATGTGCCTTGCACATAACTTTTTATTGATTGAAAAATTAAAGTCAACGCCTGGGAGGGATGAGTGGTAGTGATCAACAACGAAATTGATTAAGAAATATATTTTTTCACAAAATTTTGAAAATAACGTATTTTCACACAATATAATGTAACTAAGGTAGATTTGGATAAAAAAACTACGGAGTAATAAAATAAAAAACACACATGAGTGGGTTGAGGGGGGCTGTCGGGTGGGTGTGCCAAAAGTCCCACTGCACAGGGCCCGTTATATAAAGGGTTTATTTTTTTGTTTTTCCTTAATCATTTGTCTTAAATTATTCTTATATTTTTATATAAATTAATGATTTTCTACTAAAATATTTTTGGGATGTATATATGTATTGTCAAAATAATATCAAATATTAGCATTTATTAATATCTGAAGGGCCCAAGTACAATTTTAGAACAGGACCCCGATAACTCCGACACGGTCTTGGTGGGTTGCTTACATGTGGGTCGCCAAATAAAAAAAATGAAAAGCATATGGGAGTGATATAATTTGTGAAGTGACCTTGGTATTTTTTTTGAATTTCCATGGAAGTTCTCCCTCTTTGGTTTGGTTTTATACGTTGGGCATGCAAAACTCTGACACGTGTCAGAACATGCATGGCAAGACACGTGACAGTGGATAACAGCTGCCAATAACGTCCAAAAGGTTGACTTGCCCACAGTGTCAGTAATGCTAATTTATACTGACATTTAATTTGTTGCAGTCTGTTCATTTTTACATGGTTGATGGTTCACCTCTAAGAACATGACACCAACCCAAGTGTGTACTTCATACTTCTTTTTTAATTGCTATAAATGGGTTTTTTTACCTTGACTTGAAACATTTCCGTTATAGGTTGTGTTTTACTCTTTTCGTAACATATTAGCTGCAATTAGGTTTAATCAGGTGTAATATGTTAATAAGATTTGATCAGATTTAGATGTGATAAAGTTTAATTGTTTCTTATAATCAATAAAGTTGATCAAGTATAATCAGGCCCAATAAAAGTTGAGGATTTGTTGAGAATGGTATGATCTCTTAAAGCTTGTGAGCTGTTCTGGGTGCAAAATCATGCTCCTACGTATTTACAAGTAAGGATATTGCTCTTCATGGGAAAATATGAATTTGTAATCCAAGCTCATGATCAAAGGGATTGACTGGTTTACCTAGGAATCTATCTTAGATGAGAGCTCAAGATGTTGATGGTGGTGTTGAATCCATTACTCAAGCTTGAATAATTCTGGGAGAATGCCCAAGTAACCTAGATGAGCGATTCCCCTTTTCGAAACATATTTAGCTCATGAATCATTGACAGGTTTGCGATTCACTATATCACGGAATTAAAACTATAGGCCTTTTTATTTGATTCATTTTCATGTTTTTAATTTTTGCTAGTTTTGTGCTTAATTTAGTTACTTCCATTCTATTCCTAAATCCTAATAATAAAAGGACCCTTAATCAAATTAAATTACGCAATTAATATTCGCGACTTATTCTGATTGATGCCCCCGCTACAGTACACCTGTATTTGGTGGCTTGATCCCAAAATCTCTTCAACGATATATTAAATTAGAATATTGAACACTCACTATTCGATGTTTCTCCTCCTACTCCCTATCCTGCTAAATTTACATTCTACATGACCCATTTTTTCTACGTACCTCAGCTTAAACCCACGATATTTCAAAGTCTTTTTCCATAGCTCCAAATTACTTTTCACTCCTTTTGTATCATCAATCAACTAGCTCAATATCATCTGCAAAGATCATACACTATGGTACATTGTCTTGAATTGAACTTGTCAATTTGTTCAAGAATACAAAAATAATGAAAAGGCAAAGTGTGAAACCTTATTGTACTCCAATTGTGATACATACATAATTCTTCTATTTTCACGCCACTAGTTTTCAAACTTACGCTAACACCTAAATACATAAATTTTAATTACAACAATATATATTTCATCGATATGCCTTTTCTTGTTAAGCTTCATTAAGACCCGTCATTTTGAATCAGGCAATGGATGAGATTTATATACATAGATGCTAGCTCAAGCCTCGTCGTTGTTCATCGAAGATATATATTATCTGATATATCATGTTGTGGTTTAAATCATGCAATACATAAGATTATCCACAGCACGATATATATCGATACAATATGATATGAATCCATAAAGAGGAAAAACTCTTTTTAATAGATATCCAGATAATCTCTCCATCGCAATTTGATATCCAACATCACAACATAACTCATGTAATCCAATCTGACCCGATTTCAACCAATGAGTTCTGAGCAACAAAAATGGACGATATCCGCCTATGTCATCCGAACTCATAAAAGACCAGTTGGGTTCGATTTGATCCGTCTGGTTGTCATCTCTCAAGTAGAAAGAAAAATTGCAGCAATGCAACTAATCAGATATGAAAGCAATAATTACTACTTCATTCATCTCAATTTAGTTGCTACATTTATTTTTTCACATCTCCCGAAACATGACTTTAAATAAAAATATCTTGAACTACTACGCATAATAATTAATTTATTTGAAAAGTACTTGTTAAGACAAATTAAATTAGATCCATCGTGACTATATTTTTCCTTATTATGATTATAAAATTAGAAGCAGTCAAAGACCCCATATGAACAATGCTACAGGTCAAAATGTAGCAACTAAGGGTGCGATATCTTCAACTTTTTTTTATTAGGTCTCAAAACTTATCAGGTTTAATTAGGTCAGGTCAAGTCAGATCAAATCAAATTAGGTCAAATAAGTTGAATATAACACATCCTAAATTATCAAAAAGGGTCGAAATTAAAAAGTATTTCAGAATTGAATCCATTCTCCAGATGTTGCGCTCGAGTATGCTTTTATTTAGTTGTATTGGATGTGAATTTCGTTTCCGTATTTTAGATCTTCTTGAATTTTGTATTCATATTCGATATAGATGCCGTATGACTATTTATGAATGAATTTTACCTTCCAGTCAGCAAAAAAAAAAAAAAAAAAAAAAGGACATCTGGAAAACAAAAACAAAGACACAAATCACACAACCTAACCTATGATGAGATGCATGGGGCCCAAAAATTTCGGGTCATATACCTTCCTTCATAGGGATAGTACATGTGACTTAACTTTGGTGCATCATGTATTTAAATGCGCCCCCCCCCCCCCCCCCCCCTCTTCCACTTTCCCAACTTCCTCCGATCCTCACTTTCATTCATTCCCTTCTCTCTAATCTCTAATTTAATCACAGTCAATTAAACACCCCCACAAATGACGCACAAAATTCTCTCATATTCTGTTCTTCTCCTCCTCCTCCTCAACCTCCACCTCGCGGCTTTTCCGACGACATCTGGCCGCCAACTGGTACCCAATCATCAGCTAAACCATCCAAACTCTGTAAGTCTATAAATTATATATAGGATTGGCTAAAATCCAAAAGATAGTTGAAAATCATACAGAAAATGGTTTAAAGGGGTACATTAGCAGTCGCAGGGGTACATTAGATGTGTAAAGGGGTACAAATGGTTTTTAGCGAAAGTTACTAATATTTACAAAGTTTGCCATTAGTAATCACATGTGTACCCCTTTAAGTGTCTAATGTAAGGATTTTTAGGTTGAAAACGTTTTTAGTTGATTCTCTTCCTCTCTCTCTATATATATATATATATATGCTACTACTTCTCTTCCTTGTTATTTTACTTATTTTTCCTCTAACTTATTGTAATTCACATACTTTTATGGCCCGTTTAGTAGCCGGTTATAAATCATGAGAATGAATTTATAACTAAATTTGGAAAGAAAATTAAAATCAAAATCTATTTCCATGGTGGTGCTACTTAGCTCTAATTTATCTAATTTTCTTCACAAATATCCATTCCCATCAAATAACACCCTTCCCAATAGTTATTGATGGGAATGAAAAATGAGAAAAAAATTGAAGTTGGGAATGAAAATATAAGTTTGCTCCTTAACAAAATTATACTATAAATTTATTACCATTATCACAATTTACTACCAACAACTAAACGGACCGTTATTAGATTAAGCTGATTCTAAAAGTGAATGAAGTAAAAAGGTATAAAAGTACCCCTCTGTTTCAAAATAATTGCCCACCTTTGACCAAAATTATGAAAGCTTTCTGGTCAAAATGAGGCGGTTATTTTGGGCTAGAGAGAGTACATATGTATATAACTCCAAGTTTGGTATATTTTCCATCTCAATACACTTCAATTCTTTTTGTATAACACTTTTAACTGATTATAGAAGCATATCTTAGTAGTTAAGGCTGGGTGATGAACCGGGATCGATCTTCCCCAATGAGGCCATGTCCCCTGCCCCATTTGTCAAGGTTATTTCTTGATAGAGAATCCTCGGGCATTTTGTCTATATTTTCTTTCAAAAATAAATAAATAAACAATTTTAAATAAAATATTATTAAACCAAGGTCACTTTTTGTTACATGGTTTTTAAAAAGGTAATCCTATATAGTATATATATTACCTCCGTATCGCAATACTTTGTAATTTTTTTCATGCTTTAAATACAATATTTGCAACAAATATTTTTTATCAAATTTATTATAAAAATTACCTATATGTAATTTTTTTAACTTTATTTTTGTTGTGAGCTTAATTAATTATTCATTTTTCCCTCTATCTCTTTCCTTAAATCTATTTTTTTGCCTATAAATCCATATCTCATACTTATGTAGTGACTATTGCGATACGGAGGGAATACAATTCTATAAATAAAGAATTTAATTTATGACATGCCTTTTCCTCACTTTTCATTGCTTAAAATTCCCGATATTCCAAATATATCAAACAAAAAGAAATGGATGAGTATTTAATTAAAAGTGGGAATAACTTTACAAAAACAACCCAAAAAGAATAGGGGGGACAAAAAATTAAAAGGGGGGTAAATAATATATTTTATATATATAAAAACATTATTGATTGATTTTATAATGTAAATGGATGACAGGATGAGGTGATGGGATCAGAGATATGTGGCAATGGAGATGAAGAGTGCTTGAAGAGAAGATTAATTTCAGAAGCACACTTAGATTACATTTACACTCAGGATTACCATCCATAACCATAATAGCAAGATTAATTTAATTTAGCTTAATTAATTTTGATGGATTGTTGTTTTCTCAATCTAATTCTATGACTTAATTACAACATAAGATACTTGTTTCTTTTAATTAGAGCATATCAGATTAATTAGTTTTGTGGAAATATTTATTTAACCTCTGTGTAGTGTTATATTCTGTCAGATTTTTTTTTTTTTTAAAAAGTCTGTTGCATATAAGGGTGGTTCAGCAACAAGAGGTTTCCAAGATTTTTCCCTCTTATTTAATTTCATGAATGCAAGATTGGAAGATTTCATTTTTTTGTCAATCAACTCAATTTATTGTTTGTAATTTGAATAAGGTACATCCTCTTCAACCTATATCAGATCCCATCTTACCAATTCTCATTTAGATCAGATCAGATTAGATCAGAAAATTTCAGACGACGAGAAGGCACCCTAAGTTTGCTACCCGGCTTTATTAATTGCGAGTTTGCGAGAATCAAAATTTTACAGTATTCATATTATGTACTTGGGTAATTAAGATTTGAGTTTTACTCATAACTAAAAACATAATTAAATGGAGTATGTTGGATTTTTCCTAAGATGTAATTTTTAACATGTAATTGGTGAATATTTACAAACATGCAATTAAAAATAGATAATAATTTTCAAAGTTTCAAGTCATGTGAAAAGTAAAGTGCTCTGCAGATAATAAAATAAAAAGATTTTACTTGCTAAGTCAAAAGTTTTCCATTTTACAAAGTAAAACCCATTTACTTTTTTGAAAGACTCATATGACCATTAAAAAGTTAGGTTATATTGGTAATTTTAATACGCGGATTATACTAAAAAGAAAAATGAAACATCTATCTAAAAATATCCCAGCAAGAAAAGTGGAACAATATATTAAAAGACAGAGGGAGTAATATTTTGTGATAAAGTCATATCCCAATATTAATAGTTTGTAAGTTTTTCTATTATATATTATTGAAAGATCATAGTGAAGTTTCGTTATAGCTATGGAGTAGGATATAAGCCAACATAGACGTGGAAAGACTAATAAGAGAACAAGAGTAACAAATATTAATTTTTTTTGAAAGAAAAAAGCTCTCTCAAGGAGACTTGTTAGATAAATAGTAAGGGGATCAAGAAATATCCCTACAATTGAAAAGGACTTTTGTTCTATTACACTCAAATTCATAATATTATTCAATCAAGTCATTGAATGGAAAGCTACGCCAATCAATCTTAGGTGGAATTCATTTAAGTTAGGAGTATGTGTTCAATTGTGAAACGTGCTTAAATTATAACTTCTAAGAAACTTGTTCATGATTTTAGTCTCAATGAATTATCAATTTTCTATACCTCAAGTTAAATTGAAAGCTACCTAATGTTTAACAAGTAAGGTTATTGAGCTGGCATTATCCTTACATTTATTGGCAACCTCTTAGTTGTAAGGTGCACTCCAGCGCTGGAGCTCAATCCTCAATATTTAACCTAATTTATCGTCAAAGTAATGATTTTAAGATAGAGTTTAATTTATTTATTTATATTTAAATTAAAAGTTGACGTATGATTATTTGATGGTCTGATGAGAGATTTTGTAGATTGGAGATAGATTTATGCCTTTAAATTAATTTGAGAAGTTCGGGAAACATCAAATAATGAGGGGGGGGGGGTGGTTATAAGGATGAGAATATAAAAAAAGGACAACAATTCCACAAATATGACATCTTTTACTTTGATTCTAATCTACCATTATTCCATTAACATCAGCTTTAGCCTTTAGGGGTCCTTTTTTTCACTGAAATCACCAACAAAAATAGCTAACACCTAACAGTCTGTACTCTACTAATTTTCAATTATATGATGTACTATTTTATACAGTGAATTGAAAATTACATTTGGCCATAACTTAAATTTCTAAGTAAAAAATAACCAATTGCTTTTCCAAAAAAAAAAAAAAGAAAGCTACTAATAAAAAAACTAGATTTTTTTTTTTTCAATTTTTATTTAGAGCATAGTGAATAAGCAAATATTTTGAGAATTGAAATCTAATTGCACCCGGAAAATACTCTCATTTTATGTAGCCCAGAGGGCTATATATAAGTTTTTAATTATTACATTCTAAAAAATGAACTTTATTTAGAAATATGATAAAATCATGCGTTGATAAGTATTATTAATGTTTATTGCTAAGCCATAACTAGTGATAAAAAATAGTGATAGGGAAAGAAGGGAAATATTTACAAAGGACATGCAAATAGAAGTTTAATCATGGTGAGGTGTGGTTGGTGAAGTTTACAAAGAAGGTACTGTTTTAATTAAGTCAACTAAAGAAACAGTTGGGAAGTTATGTCAAGTCAATTAAATGATACTATTAATAGTACTAGTACTCCATCACTCCGTATTGGCATATTACTATTCATGTGAGAGGGGAAATGGTGCCAAGATCACCACACCTCCGTATTACTCAATCTGTTTCAAAATGTTTGTTATATTTGATTGTTGTATAGTTTTTAATACATTTGTTTAAACATAACATTTACATTTATTTACTATTTTCTATACAAAATCATGATTATGAGGAACTCAAACACCAACATAAATCATGATTATGAGGAACTCATCAGAGGTCTTCAATCTCTGAATCTATGTAACTCTTTTAATTATGTCTTTTGTTTTAAAGTTACTGAAACTAGAGTTTCAACTGCTCATAACCTTGCAAATTAACCAGAAAAGGTAAAGGTTAGAGCTCCTTTTCTTTGCCTTCCACTTTGCCCAAAAAAAGGGTATAAATCATGATAAATTAGTTCGTTTACATCTTTAAATTGCTATTTTAAAATGCGTGCAAAATGAATTGTTGTTATTAATATGTTACGGAAGGTATATATATAAATCATGATAAATGGATAAATATCCAAGTTCGTAATTAATTTTGGGTAATGCCATATACATTCTCAGGGTTGTAAATTCAACACTTTCCATATACACATTTTTTATATTTTAAGGATTATTATCGGTAATATTGCACGTGTCTCGACAAGTGTAAAACAAAAATCAAATATTACATCTATTAAAAAATGAAATGTATACTCCTAATAAATGTATTTAATGTTTATTTATAATCCTTAGGGCTATATTTTTATCACAACCATTTTATGCTTCAACAAATTTACTGCCTCCATCCCTTAAAGTTTGCTACCAAAGGGAATTTTTTTCTTTTACTTTAGTAAGAGATGTATTGATTAGGTAGGTAGCAAAATAGGGTAGATGGAAAAAAAGAAGAGTGTTGGATTCCACATGAATTAAAAAGAAAATGTAGCAATCTTTAAGAGACAACCCATAGTAGAATATGTAGCATTCTTTTAAGGACAAAGAAAACACAAATTAGATCTAACTATATTTGCGCCAAGAACAAGGTCATGTTCTTTTAAAATGAACAACTTGATGAAAAGAATTGAATTACTTTGGCAAGACATGAGGAAATAACATAACTAAAGAAATACTCCCTCCATCTAACTTTGTTTGTTACATTTAGAATTGTTTATAAGAGAAAATTAGTCAAAGTGTAACAAATACGGTGAAACTAGAAAATGTAGACAAATGAAAAAAAATTAAAAATTGCTGGATTATTTATTGTAAATTAATAAGGCCAAAAAAATATATACAAGTCCCCCTTGGAATTATTATATTTTTGTTTAAAGATTCCAAAGGATTAAATGATAATAAATGTTGCTAAACAGAACCCATAAGGTCTCTTAGGCATCTCAAAAGTCAAAAACAATAATTAAGAATACACCAAGAACCTATAAGAAAATGCTACAGTTAAATTTAAATAACAATAAGTTAATAACAATATACAGAGGAATATGAATAAGGAAGAAACAACAACCACCACCCCTTTGTGAGCAGACTAATTAAGGAGACATGTAAAAGGTCCACTCACCAAAATAATGATATCACTTCACTTGTATTATTATTCATGAACCACTTGCCAACTCCATGATGCTGTAGTTCATTCCATTGTGCATGTTTCTTACAAAATGACATGATTGTTGTCCTGTTTATCCAAGCCAAGGACACTATCAAGTTACATTATAAACTACTCAAGTGCTTATTTTTTTTTTAAAAAAAAACACCAATTTATTTAAGCGCTCGAATTCTTATTAATAAAATAACCCGATCAAATCAAATCAAATTAGATCAGGTGTTCATACTCTCACAAGTGAAGTTTATATCAGATAAAAAAAAAAATCATATCACATCGGATAAACAGAACATAGCCAATAGGCCATTTTGAGGATTTGATCTATGCATGCTCTCCCAATAATGCTCATCTTTAAATCAAATTAGATTAGGGATTCATACTCCCTATGTAAAGTTCATATCATAAAAGTTTATATTACATCAAAAAAAATTCATATCACATCAGATGAACCAAATGTAGCCTAAGAGGACACATTTTGATGATTTGATCGATTTAGGATTATTCCCATTGGTATACCTGGGTATTAGCATATTCCCAGTAGTATACTTAAGTTTTATAAAATCCTACTAGTATACCTAAATTACTAATGCAATTCAATAACCACTTTTAAAAGTTGTTTCAGGTCATTAACAACCCACAAACACCATCATACATAGGAGTTCAAATGAAGACAAAAAATTGGTTTGACCAAGCTTTTAACCACAGTTAACTAAAGAAAAAAAAAATTAGAGTGCGTTTTCTTCAACTTATTAAACCTTAACTTATTTGAACTTATTGGAACTTATCTGAACTTATTAAATCTGAAACTTTTTTTAAAGGTGTATTTAGAACTTATTAGACCTGAACTTATTAAACCTGAAACTTAATTTTTTAAGGTGAAGAGAACGCACCCTTAATGATTGTTGATGGCCTGAAACAGCCTTAAGTGGTTATTGAATTCCGTTAATTATTTATGTATACCACTGAGATTTTTTAAAACTTAGCTATACCACATTACCACTGAAAATACACTAATTCATAGGTATACCAATGGGAATAATCCTTTGATCTATGCATGCTCTCCTAATAATACTACACTTTGAATTTTGATGCGCATTTCAAATACTTTTCTGAAATAATGTATGAGATAACAGAGGTTTTAAGGTATTGCATTAAGCTTGTACCAGTAAGAGTTATACTTTTAAACGTTTAGATTACTTCTTTGCCTCTTCCTTTTAGGAGATCATGTTGTTAAACCGGGCACGAAATAAATGAGTTCATGTTGAGCTTTTCAACCTCTATGTGCAAACAAAGCAAAACAATTTAGCCCAATCAAACAATCTTTGTCTAAAAACAAATAAAAAGGAAGCTCTATAAACCATTTTCACAGCTTTCCTTTAAAAAATAAAATCTTACTATAAATTACTGTACATCTAAGGCAAAGTAAAGCTCCTTTAATAATTGCACTATTTTGACATTTTTAGAATTTACGTATCACATATTAGTTGTCTTTGATTATCTATGTAAGGAACAATTATTTGATTAGTCTTAATGTGCATTTTCCCATACTGTTTTTTATTTGATGTAACAGTTTCTATTTTAGAAAGTTTTAGATTCGAAGTAACCCTATCTTACTGGGCAATAAATTCCCTCGAATTCATTGGGATCGATCATTTCTTCTTTCACTCTATATCTTTCCTCCCCAAAAACTGCCTAGAGTCACAATTTCAAAAATATTGCATCTAATTAAAAATGGAGGAAGTGTATCTACTTTTTTTACATACAGAACTAAGGAAATCAACGGTATAATTATGTCTCGACAAGTGTGAAACTTTAATGTTAGAAAGAAAAGGATGAAGTAAAGTATCATGACAAAAAGTGGACCATGAATTTTTTTTTATTTTTTTACAACAAAGTATAGAGGTGTCTTTCGGCAAAGAATGATTTAACTGATAATACCAGCATTACACCTTAAATTAAGGGATCAGACGAAAGGTATTGCCGCTTCTTCACATAAGTAAACAGATAAGTTGAAAAATTATTTTTGGACCAACATATAGATACTAGACTAATTATAGCATTATGTAGCTGCCATAAACTGAAACTAATAAGACTCAGCACAATGCAAACAATGTGCTTGTTTAGTCCGTGATGACTAACATTATGCATGTGAAAGCAAACAATCAAAATGGGTCCCGTCCAATTGATTCCCCTTTTTATATGGTAATGAGATGTCTTTTAAAGCTACAAAAAAATAGAAAATGCATGGAAAAGGGGATACCACATAGCCACATAGGCAAATAATGAGTCACTCATGCATCAATTTTGCAAAAAAAAGCTGACCCCCCAGCTGCTAATAATAGCATTATGTTATACTCAGTAATAAAGAATAATAGGGACTTACTTTGAGCTTTCTTCTCACTTCAAAAGGCATCATACTAACAAAGTTAAGCTACACTCTCAATTTGTAGTAATTCCGTAAATACGATGGCACCGCACCGCATAGCCATAAGTCACCCATGTAATCAAACATAACCTACAATTTGGAGACCAACGTGAAAAAAAGTTAGTAACAAGTGTGTGGTTTCTTGAAACTTATTTTATCAGTGATCAGGGCTTTCTAGGGCTGGGAAAAGGCTAAGCTGGTCAAGTCAGGGCTAATAAGTTCCATTACATTCATATTTTAACTATGGTTATGGCTTGTCAGTTCCGAGCAAGTCAAGTCAGGTCTTGCATAATCAGGGTTCCTAAGTTGAAGAGAACGCATCCTAAAAATGTATGAACCAGTTTATATACATGTAAAATGACCAGTTCTAATTTCACAAGACTCCACTTTTTGACAAAGAAAAAGCATTACAGTATTACCCAAGATGTAGAAAATCCTAGCAGAAACTGTTCTTCCTGAAAGTATTCAAATACTAAAACTTTAAAAAAGAAGCAACCATTGTAGATCATCTTTTATAGGATTAGTGGACTTAGGGAAAGGCAAAAGTAAACTAGTGGACTTGTCAGAAAAGTGTTTAAACACTTGAGAAAGAATTTGCACTTATTCTGTCACAACAAACCAGAAAAATCATACACCCCAGCAAACTGCAGAAGAGAAGTAGCTAAGTTTTAACAGTAAAGTTTGTTATCACTCACATATATGATCAACTACAGCCCTGTTCTTTTGAACTTAATTTCTAAAATTTCAGTTAGTTCAAACAAACTTAGTTCAACTACCGATGATTCTAGAATTTAGTCAAACAAATTCAATTCAGTTCAGATTAATTTAGCCCAAAAGAACATGACCTAAATACCAAGCTCATAAATTATAATTCATAAAGAAGCCAAAATAAACAGCACATATGGTTATTCCATCTATATTGTATACAGAAAATTGAAAAGAGCATATTTTCAGGCAAAAGAGAACTCATGTATACTCATCCATGAAAAGAGCTCAACCTAAAAGACCATACTTCCTCAGAAACTTAACACATGACTTGAAGAAATGTCAAAAACTTCTGGAAAAATTGATTCTACTAATGCTAACTTCAAGTAATCTTTCTCAAAATAATACAACCTTTGACCCTTATCTTCTTTAACTAGTCCTTTTTACTTGCAACCAGTAAAATTGGTAAGTACAGTTCAAATTATAATTCACATATAATTAATTAGCTTGCAATTTGAATTGTAAGTACAGTTTACCAATGACAAACGCTTGCCTAGAAGAAAATGCCAAAAACTTCCCCTAACAGAGTCAAAATTCTTAATTCCAATCAAAGAACTCATGACTTCGCTCTTAGCTCAGTAAATAGGATGTTTCAGGATCAAATCCAAGAACATAGGTCACCTAAATTTTTATTCCATCAAAAAACAAGTGAATTGCAGAAGAAAGGCTTGAAATGAACACCAAACACACTATTTTGTAAGTTGTAAGTTTGTAACAGCAGTAAGAGCAACAAAGAGTCAAGATTATACATAGAGCTTCCCTCCTATAATTTTGATTGCACAGTAAATTCATTTTCAAATTCAAAACTAGATGGATAATCATGTATCATATTTTTACACATTTGTTTCATATGTTTATTGTCCTAGTAGAAGGCACTGTTGAAAGGACTCCAGATGATAGTCATCATAAATTCATAACCTCTATTTATAGCATAGCAACATAGGCCAATTGGCCAAAGGTTGTTTCCGCAGCAGGCCAAACAGAAGCTCAGTCCCACCAAAAGGCCTTTGGACAGTAGGTGATAACGGTAATGTTGCAATTAATATGGAACTTCCAGATAAGGGAAATGTTGCAACGGAGGAAGTATTTTTCACACAATTCTAATGGATACCCAAAATTACAAGAGAGACTGTTGGCCCCCTCAACCCCATTAGTTCCCTTCCACCCCCTGAGAAAGGGATAAGTAAGTTGAGATTTTAATGTTGGTATTTATGGACGAAACATATCACATACTCCACAGTCTATCGAATGTCGAACCTTACCTATTCCTGATTCAAGTAACTTGACTACTCTGTCTGTTTTAGCTAGTTCCGGTACTTCAACCAACAACTTCAATGGGCTCATAATATCTACCTGCTAAGAGTGTTAATAAGATCAAATCTCAGAAAAACAATAAGCATATCTATACTTAAATATTTAAAACAAGAACTTTCTTTGCCTAGTGTCGTATTTTTAAGACAATTATTTTTTAACCATTTTCTTTTTCCTTGAACAATATTAATTATAGCCCTTTTTATTACCCCTTCATCAATTATCATACTTTCCCCAATTTCTAATGTTTTGTGCATTAATTTTGAAGTCAACTTGAAAATTTTCATGGTGATCATTGGTTGATTTGGTGTAAACATTAATAAATAAAATACAATAATAGAATTCTATATCATTTTCTAAAATTAATTTTTATTTGTGATTTTTTTTTTATATAAAAAAATGCCTTGCATGGGCTCAAAAACTAGTTTAATATTTAAGACGTTTTGAAATCTTCAGTGACCGCACATTGCCATTTGTCTGAAAACAATTTTCAGGTATTTCTTTGTATAGCCATTTGTCTACCAACAAGCTCATAAACTATGATGGAGGCAGACCCAACAGTTAAGACTTAAGATACACAGGCAAATGAATTGGTAACAGTCCTTTAACTTAAAATTGAGTTGCTTTTCAAGAATAAGGTAACAATTGAACAAATGGAGCACTAATACATGTAATTAGACATTAAGTTCAACAACTTCGGACCTTGACCAGCAACAAGACAACAAAATTATGTTCGCCACATGGATCATACACAAGTAAAGCAAGCATTCAATTAAAAATGAAACGGAGGAAACTAAATCATACTAACACAACGACGACCATTCTCTCTTCTTCATTCTTATTTCTCATCATAGACCATGACAGTATAACTCATACTTTTGTTATTACAATCCCCTTCTCCGCCCTTTATCTACGTGAGACAAACCTCTTTTCTCTCATGGGAATTTCAACTTACTAAGGGGGACGTGGTGAGTTGATTCCATCACTTTGTAGGAAATACAAATTCCTATGAGACGGGAATACTAACCTATAAATTCTTGTGTATATAGGGTCATAGGGATAAATGGAGCTTATCCTCCATGACTATATCAGATTCCCACCCCACCCCCCAGGCTTGGCCCTACCCTATACATACCAGTAGATACTTGCATATTAATTAAATAATCTTTAAATTAACTATTCTTACTATTAGCATAGCCTGCCTGCTGCACTGCAACTGTAGAACTTGATTCACTGAATAGCCATACACCTACTTTAAAAAAAATTAAAACTTTAACAAAGACAATCAGACATTAACCAAAACTAGTAGATGACACTACATCTGAGTCGGAAATGCAAGAACACAAACCAAGTTCATAACTGTAATGAACTTTGATCCTCCATCTTCATGCAGATACAACATTCAGTCATTGGCAAATCTATTAAGTGACATCGGGGTATAGTGGTACCCCAATTTTAATGGGTGTACATTAATTTAGTGTAAAACAGATATAAAGTTACTCTAAACACATAAAAAGTTGTCATCTGGAAATGTTACCTTGTTTAGCAGATAAAAAGTTGTAATCTGGATAATGTGCATGAGTACTCCTGGGGTTTGGCCACACTGGCTTATATGTACCGTAATTTGGGTATATCTAGCAGGATTGGCGCATCAGGTCTCACCGGGTGCTTGACTCTTTTACAATCTTGGATTTATGAGTATTTCCCAATATTTCGTCCTCAGCGAGATCGTAATGTCAACATTGTGGGTACCGCTCACGCTAAGATGTGGAATGTTCGTTCAGAGAAGAATCATGAGCAGCGGTTGCTTCACATTAGAAGACGTTTGGATATTTTGACACCGTCCAAGGTAATTATTGTAATCATTTATGGTTTTCCTTTTTTTTCACTTACACTTAACACTTAAGATGTGTTTATAATTAATATGTTTAGATCGATTGGTTGCCTTACGGTCTTGACCCTTCCGCGAATGCTTTGCGGACGACTTTTTATGGTTACCAGAGATATTATTGAGCCATACATGGCAGATCGTGTCGTCCGTCAGTTGGGATATGTGTAGGCAGTACCCAGCGCAATCCATACTCCATAGACCAGACAGTGCCAATCGAGGTAGAGACGCCAATAAGTATGACGGAAAGTTTTCTATGGTGGCTGCTCAGAACCTATGGGACACATACCCTGCAGGCGCACGACTTCACTTGGTCGACTTGGTACCCTCTGATCATCCTTGGGCATATAGCGAGGGGTACTTGGATTGGTACAGTACTCATTCGCATCCATTTGTTATTCCCGGAGGACAATTAGGCCCAGATAGATCCGCCACAGATCATGTACTTTTAAAAAAAAATACATATGTTGGTTGTATACATTGGACCGGAAAATTAGCAGACAAATCTAATGAAGTGCATAAATGAGCCCAAGTGAGCAATAGCTAATTCTGCAACAAGCTGAGTCAAGGTGGATTCTGCACACCATGGGAGTACTGTGATATATTGAAGTAAGGAGCAACCACCACCTAATTGTCCAAAAGACATGACGGCACACTTATAAAAGTTAGCAATTAGGAACCAGTCATTCGTAATCTCCAAATGGTGGTCCTCACCACATGAATCTCCACCCCAATCGATACGCTGTCGTATCGCATCGACTCCATCATAGTAGATCTGCTGATAAACTGGATGTGCTCCAATCTCATTGAACAACGCTCGACGAACATATCGCCAATTGCCCTGACCCCCATGAAACAAGTCCGCAACACATCGAAACCCACAATTACCGTCAGCCTTAACATCATTCCACCCCACTATATGCTTCAAAATGATGTCGGGAACATAATGACTATTTGGGAATTCATTAAGATCCATTTGACCTATAACTGTAACAAACGGAATCCATGATTAGGATATTGTTAATCACCTAAAAGGAAAAGTTTTGCAAAAAAACACCATACCAGAACCAATTCCCATGGTTGATCCAGTAGAAGAACGACCACAGCCCCCTGACGAATTCGAATCTGCACCACAACCTCTTCCACGACCACGAGCCCGACCTCTACCTCAACCACGTCCCATACACTCCCATAGTCCCATGTACTCGGCTCGCGCCTTGTAGATGAACCTCTTGGACGACCCCTAGTAAAAGTGTTTTTTGAGAGCTCTGTATACCCCTCCTGATCAGGATAAAGCTGTGACTGCATAAAGCGTGCAACCCCACGCATAATTGAATGGTCACTACTCTGAACTTATTGAACAAGACTGCCAAAATGTTGTGACTCCTGAGTTAACTCATCTGCAACCTCTTCTGAATTATTTCCACATATTGTCAATTTCCTCCAAAAACGATGAATATCCCGGAGAAAAATACATGTGCCCGACTAAATATAATCATATATCCTACACGCACAAAGAAATCCATGTGTAGTGAGCATAACACATCCACATCTAGCATCAGTGTTCAATCCACGCATTTTATTCCTTTCTTTTAGCAACAAGAGTAGACAATGAGACAATACACGACCATTTAAATGATGAAATGACATCCCTGAATAACATATATGTTGATCGTTAAATAAAACTAATAAAATCCTCTAATTAATTTTTAAAAAAATATGCATAACATAAAATTTAAAACCTCAAGAATAATAACATATTGCAATACCTGTAAAAAAAATGCCATGTCGACAACTCGAATCCTCCAACGAATTTCGCAAGTTTGTGAGTTACTTTTCAATTGATTTGTTTATTCTATCAAACAAACTATTCAAGACAGTTCTAGATGACTCGATCCATTCCTTTAATGATGCATGTGTGCTCTCGACTCTACAGTTACTAGTGTTACCAAAGTGGAATATCTGATTTGTGCAATGTCGAACAAATTTCTCCTTATGAATCAACCATGTGTTCTCCACGTAACTAGTTATGCGTGGCCTAGTACGATGGGCATCTCGTAGTGTCTGCAATGTCCTTTCATACTGCTCAAATGAAGTGGACTCAATAACTCTCTTTCATAATCCATTCTTGAATTTTTCACCTAAATGTTTGTTCCTTCCACACAATTTGGCAACATAATCCTCAACATCTTTGTTGATATGTCATGAACACAACAAATGAGCGGGACAAGGAAATATATCACGCACGGGAGCCAATAAACCCAACTTTCTACCAGTCACAATGGCAGTCGAGTGAATGTGATTGCCCATTACATTTCTCAAACCCTGCAACGTCCACCGATAACTGAATTATGTCTCATCCTTAATCAATGACCATGAAATAAAAAAATTCTGCCCACATGGTGTCATCCCAATCATCTCCACTAATGGGTACTTTTATCGGTTTGTTTTATAGTTCGAATCCATACTAATGATGTATGGATACATATACAACATAGCAACACTTGTGGGGTGTGCTAAGAAAACATGAGTGACACCTTCATTCTCATGTGAAGCAACCGCTACTCGTGAATCTTCTTTGAACGAACATTCCACATCATAGCGAGAGTGGTACCCACAGTGATGACATTACGACCTCGTTGAGGACGAAATATTGGGAAATACTCATAAATCCAAGATTGTAAAAGAGTCAAGGACCCGGTGAGACCTGATGTACCCAAATTACGGTACAGATAAGCCAGTGTGGTCGAACCACAGGAGTACTCATGCACATTATCCGGCTAGCTAAGCTCAAGTTTGTCCGATGGTCATACTCTATTACCACTCTTATCTGGAAAGAGGGTATAGCCAAGAACTAACAATAAGTACGCGGTGATCTGTAAATAGCCTGATGTGTCAGCTGATCTACAACAAGTCTGAATATACTCAATGAAAACACCACCGCCACTCCAGTGAGTTAGTGACGACTGTTTGGCCCCAAATCCTCCAATGATAGGCCTAAAACCTCACAAAGATAGAACCTCAAGTCATCAGCTGACGCTTATCTGTGACCATCTTACCACCAATAGGAATGCCAAGTATGTGGGCCACATCATGTAACATGATGGTCATCTCTCCAAAAGGAAGGTGGAATGAGTTTGTATTAGGCTGCCACCTTTAAAAAAATGCAGAAGTCAATGCCCAGTCAAGAAAACTAAACATACAATACGGTAGATGAGACAAAGAAGTAGAATGAATCCGACTAATCATATCCCCTGACATCTCTTCCAAGTTCCAACCATCCCTCTAACATTTTCGCCGTCAGTTTTCGTCCCTTGCACTTAAGAACATTTTTGTCCCCACCAAGCCAAATCTCAAAAGCAATGTGGCCTCGAAAACTAGGGATGACATCCGCTTCAATAGGGCCACCGCCAGATCACCCCTTATGTATCCAAGAGTCATTTTTCGTTTTCTTTCTCTTCTTCCTGTCAACCGTAATTAAAGAACTGTGCTCCGAACTCACAAACTGACCATCCAATCCCAATCCCCACGTTATATAAACTAAAACTTAGGGCCTGTTTGGTTCATTAAAACATATTGGAATGGTATGGATATCCATACCACTCTGGTATGGATTCACATCCCCATACCAATCTAGAATTGTTTGGTTCAACATTGGTATGGATTACAAATCCATTTCTATTGTTTGGTTCACTTTTGGTTTGGAATCAATAAATAAGTTACTAATTTTTTACACAGTATCTTTTGATAAAAAAAAGTAAAATTCAAATTTAAAATTCTATGATAAAATAATCTTTAAGCTGTCCTCCATTCAATATTAAAGTCATTAATATAGAAAATTCAGAAAAATAAAAAAAGATAAACAAAAAAGGAAAAAAATTAAAATTATTTAAAGTGGGAGATTGAATGGCATTCTTATGGTAAGTGTGAGATGTAGAAATTACTGGTTATGAAAGGAATGCTACAGATGCAAAGAAATCAACAGCAATCTCAATTCATCCCATTTGTTGCCCAGTTGTCGGTCGCCGGAGATGAGGATGGTAGTGCTATCGTAGGTTGTCGATCGTCGGAGATGAGGATGATGGTTGGAATGGCCAGAAACATGAGTTTCAGCTCTTGAAAAATGGAAACAATGATAATGGATGGTTTTGTTTTATCTATTTTCTAGTTTAGGGTTTGATACTAGGCTGGAATGGAATTAGAATCTTAGGGGGGTGGCGGAGTATGGAATTCTAGGGGTATGGAATGGAGATAGAAACCATTGGGTATGAGGTTTTGCCCTAAAAATGTCCAACCAAACATTGGAATGGATGTCATTCCATTTCAATCCATTAAAAATGGCTCAACCAAACACACCCTTAATTATTAAAATGAAATAGGGAGGCACATGGGTTATGCGCCTCACCCTAGGTCCAGGGCGCATGGGTTTAGGGTTTAGGATGGTTGCTTCATCCTCCGCGGTCACGTGCTCCTTTCCTGACCTTTAGGACATATTGCCTTAGGTGAGTGTAATGAGAGGTGGGTGGAGTTGGATGTGAGAGAGTGGGAGGTGGGAGGTGAGTGGAGGTGGGAGGTGAGAGAGTGTTTTTATTATGTTTTAAGGGTCAAGGGCAATGTTGTCCAAAATGGGGCTTTAGTAAGTAAAAAGGGGTTTTTGTTTAGTAATTCACTTTTTTAATTAAGGATTTTTTTTTCTTGTGCACTAACTTAGGGTACATTCTCTTTACCCAAAAAAAATTAAGTTTCTGTTTGGATAAGTTCAAATAGGTTTGATTGTGTCCAATCAGATCTGATAAAGTCCAATTGTTTCTATACCCAGCTAATCAAGTCTAATCAATAAGTTTCAATCAGATGTAATAAGTTCTAAAAAGTTCAATTCCGATGATTTTTTTATTAAAAAAAAAAAACACAAGCTAACTGTAGAAATTTAGAAGCATAAGACTGAACAAAATCATATCTTGGACTTTCTACTCCTGCATCATTATTATTTTATTGCTACCTCTTTTTCCCCATCGACAGGGTTTTTATTTATTATTGGAAAAATTCATACCATTAATCCCAACTATAGGCGATCTTCCAATATTAATCCCAACTAAAGGTTATTCTAGTATAATCCCATCTACAAGGGCACCTTCTAAAAATACACCCGACTCGAGTGACTGATTACTTGGTAAACCAGAATTATATATATATATATAACCTAGAGGTACATTGAGCACCAACTATAGGTACATTCACCATACACTATAAATACATTGAGTAAAAATACATTGACTTTATACCATATATACATTGACTCCAAACTATCAAAGGAGTAAGGAGGGAAAATTAAATTTAATCTCAACCCTTCATTTGGTGATCAAAGGGTTGTGATTGCTTCTCACCCTTCTCACCAAAACTACATTTCTCACATGAGCCTACTTCTATATATATATATATATATATTCTTATAAACTTCAACCACCCCATCTTGGAACCACCCATAGGCCATAAGACCACCTTAAAAACAATTCCAGCACCCTCGCTCTAAACCACCTAGCAACCCAAAAAACCACTCCCTAACGAAAATTCACTCATGCATCCCCAAATAACACCTACCTTGATGAAAAACCACCCACAACTTGGCAAAGTCATCCTCACAACCATTGTCACACCAACAACAGAAGCATTATCATAGACATTAGACAATAACCCAATAGCCTCACAAAACCACCTCCCCCCTCAAAAAAACACCTTGTAAACCAACAACAGTCAACACAGACGACTCAAAAACTACTCCCAAGTACCAAAATTCGAACCTATGTTGCACTGAGTCGGGAATGGGTTCGGAAACGAATACGGATACAGGCACGGAAAACGTCAAATCTTAAAAAATAATGTTAATGGGTACGGCCAATTATAACATGAATAATCAGAATCGTCCCCAATACGGGGACGAATAGAGTGCGGGGACGGCTACCCGTATGAAGTACCCATGCTACATAGATTCGAACCCAATAAATCCACCAAGCCACAAAATTTTCGTCCTCCAGAAGTACTCATCCTAGTTGAAAAAATAAATTCATTCACAAAACACCAAAGTCAAAATCCAATCTGACTCTGTCACTATCTATGATCGACATCAGTCCAACCTCATGCCAGCACACCGCCACAACCGTTTGTCCGACACTTAGACTTTATGTCCACTAGACTAAGTGTTTTTTCATTTTTTTTCTTCTTAGTTTCGTTTTTAAACTTTTATATTTGCTTAATGTTTAATGTCCATATTTTGTCCCCCATTTTTGAATCCATGGCTCCACCACTGCATTCAGTGAGCATTATAGCTAAAAGATAGTTATGTTTGAAAGTATATAAGAGAAAGAAAGAGACAGTACCTCTGGGGGTCTCAGAAGACAGAATCTTGGAAAGATCTCCACATAGAAACATCATCAATAAAATCAACCTTCAGATATCAAGAACAGAATGCTCTCTATCTCTGTCTATCTAAACTTTGTCCGTCATTTGAAAATTACGAATAAAATAAGAGAGAAAACAAAATCAACAAATAAATCGAATTATCCGAATGAGTATCCATGAGTGACAGCTGGATAAAACAGATGGTAGTGAAGATAAACTTGAGGCTCAAATCAAGAAGCAAATGAACAATTCACTTGTATTAAACTGATGTTACTGATTAGAAAAATGAAAGTTGTCCCCATCCTTAATAACAGCATTCTGCAGTCCCTGAAGCACATATTTGCAAGTCAAACCATTAGGTGCAAAGCCCAATTTCAACATTTTATCTTGCAACTCCATCAATTCAGTGATGCTGTTTTGCTCGCTCCTAGCCTTAAGAAGTGCATTATAACTATCTGTATCATAAAGCTGATACTTTGTGGCCATTGAAATCAGCAAGGATTCTGCTTTATCAAAACTATTCTCTTTACAATATGCATATGTCAAAGCCCTACAAATATTGTAGTCAGGTTTAAGATCAAATAAAACCATTTCTTCCATCAGAGCTTCTGCCTCCAGACATCTCATCGATGTGCACAGGCAGCTTATCAGGTTTTGATATATGGCTAAACAAGGTTTAAGACTCTTCCCTAGCATTTCATTTTTATATAACAATGCTTCTTCTACATGACCATTATCACAGAAAGATTTGATCAATCTATCATATATCTCCTCATCCAAATCATGATCATCTTCCAGCATTCTTTCCAAAAGTCTAACAGCTGCAAATGGGCGATTCTCTTGAGACAAACCGACGATCAAGTACTTGTATATGTCATATGAAATCGGAACTCCAAACTTTTTAAGCTCCACAACCATATTTAAGCAAGAATGCCAACTACCCGCTTTAATGTACCCTGATACAAGAACCTGGCAGGTGAAATTATCAGGGTAAATTCCCTTTGCAACCATATCATGAACTAGAAGCCTAGATTCTTTTGTCCTTCCCTCTTTGCAGTAACCATGGATAAGGGAGTTATACGATACAATATCCGGAGTCAATCCTCTATCAATGATTCTTCGGAAAACCTCATGTGCTTCCTTTAACTTTCCAATCTTACATAGACCATTCATTAATGAAGTGTATGTGACTAAATCAGGAACCACACCCCTCCTATACATGATTCTATAAAGATAAAATGCATCATCCAATCTATCATTTCTACAATAACTACCAATTAATGTATTATAAGTCACAAGGTCAGGCACAAATCCCTCTTCCTCCATCTTCTCCAGAAACTCATTTACCTTGTCTACCTTCCGATCCTTGCACAATACATGAGTAAAAATATTAAATGTACAAGTATTCGGGTTAATTCCAATTCTCCACATTTCTTTGAAAAGTTCCCAGCATTTATCAATATAATTCCCCTTTGAGAGTCCACTTAACAAACAATTGAAAGCCAAAACATGAGGCACATAATTCATCTTTATCATCTTCCTAAAAACCCTATAACCTTCTTTAATCAAACCATCTTTTAAATAAGCTTTTATAAGCATATCAAACACAACTGGATCCCAATTACAATCCTTGGCACATGAAACCAACTCCTGGAAAACATCAATTATTTCACTGTTATCTGACTCTAATTGAATCAATTCAGACAAAAAATTCATCCCTTGCACAAAATTCCGGGACCAAACCAACATATGAACAATAATACAATAGTTATGGGGACTTGGCTTAATACCCAGATCATTTTTCACCCAATTGAAGAAAATAAGAGCATATTGAGACTCACATTGACATCTAAGCAAAACCCTAGAAATTTCCTGGGTACCCAAATGTGGAATGAGTTCCTGCAAGTGATTGGAAAGAAGGGTAGTTTGAATATCGGGTTTTTTGAGAGCATAACAAATGAGATTTACCAAATTGTTGGGGTTTTGGGTTTCTGGAAGAAAGGAGTAAAGTGGATTTACAACGGGTTTTGGCTTAGGAACAACTGGAGGTTGCAAAGATGAAGACGAAGTAAGAAAAACTTCAGATTTCGTGCTATAACAAGAGAGAATTTTTGGGGTTACAAAAGATGAGCAACTACGATTCATTAGGAGATTAACCAAGAAATTTAACAACCAAATTGCATGAATTCTAACTTTGAACCTCGTATAGCTGCTGTTTGTTATAACTCTAATGCACAGGTGATTAAAGGATTAGTTTTGGCGGGATGCACATTACCTAGAGGGATTTGCAATTCTACAAACAATTAAATGGGCACAAGCTGAAGGATGACACTCCACAACCATTATCTCAGATGCAAAACAAGTCATCCATGACTTGAAATGTGATACAACTCCCATTGATTTTTATGTTAATTTATACAGGGAATGCCGAAGTATGATCCCACATTTAATGAAGTTAAAGTGAAGACCTAGGGAAGTGGTCAAGCAGGCGGACCTACTAGCTGGTGGATCAAAGAAGTCTAATCTAATCAGAAATATTCCTATAGTTTTATCTCATGAACTTTGCTGTAACTTACTAGCTCTAGCTCACTCTAGTTCGATTAGTAGTCATTTGGAGGGTTTGTTCCCTAACTTACTTTACCCCTCCCCGGTCTGTAACCCTAACTTATTACTGTATTAGTTTAATTTAACTGCTCTTTATGACCAAAAAAAAAAAAGCAATAGGACAGTAAAGGGAAATTTGATTACTCACTTGTTTAATGGTACGCTCGTCAGACTAGAAGTCCAGAATAGTTCAGGACGTTCGTTCAGGTTTTGTTTGTTATTTTGTATTTTTGTTGAAAATTATTGCTTCCTATTTTGAAATTATCAAATATATATACTTCAATTTATACAAATTTCTCAATGGTTGGACTAGGAGCCATGCAGCTGTGTGGTCCCGGTCCAAACGACGTGAACATTTGATAATTTTGGTTGTAAATATTTGATAATTTTGTTGTGAACATTTGATACTTTGATGTTTGTGAACATTTGATAATTTGATGTTTGTGAACATTTGATACTTTTATGTTTGTGAACATTTAATAATTTGATGTTTGTGAACATTTGATAGTTTGATGTTGATAAACATTTGATAATTTTGTTGTGAACATTTTATAGTTTGATATTGATTGATAGTTTGATGTTGATGAATATTTGATAATTTTGTTGTGAACATTTGATAGTTTGATGTTGATGAACATTTGATAATTTTGTTGTGAACATTTGATAATTTGATGTTAATGAAGATTTGATAATTTTGTTGTGAACATTGTTACTTTAGTGTGTGAACATTTGTAGAGTAAGAGGAGCGCGTGAGTTTTTTTAAGTGTTGGGACACGCGGGACCACAGAGCTTTTGATGTGTCCAGTTTGTACAAGTTATTTAACTTCTTTTTAGTTCCTTTATGTAACTACTTTAGCATAAGATTGCACATTTTGTTACTTTTGAGTTTAGACGAGAGTTTGGCTTGAAATGTAAAGTTGTAGTGCAATTTACAGTTTTTAATGCTTTTTAGGATAAGTGTAGTTTGTTGTTGCGGTTTGGTTTTATGTGTTCTTGTAGTCTTGAGCTATGAAACATCATTAGGAGCATTTTTGGAGTCATTGATCATGCGCCAAGCACACTTGAAGAAATCATTAAGCATTAGAGGGAAAGAAAAGCCTTATTGTGAACTTTCAAATGCAGTAAGTCCAACTTCAAATGGACATATCTCCCAATATACTCATTGGATTTATGTGATTCAAATTTGAGGTTGTAGCTCTCTTCAAGAGCTTTCCAACGGTAGGTCATAAGCCTTATTTCGTTAAGGAACAAGAGAGTTATGGCTATTTTAGTCCGAGCTGCGCAAACAGTCTACAGGGGCGCGCCCCGCGCCTCAGAGGGCGCTGCCAACGCCCCCATTGCAGTGAGCATCAAGAAGAAGGCGCGCCCAGCGCCCCCTCTGCTCTGTTTTGTACGCGGCTTCATCCACTTGGTTTCTAGGTTATATTTTAGTTTAGTATAAACATAAAAGTTGATTCTCATTGTATTTCATTCTAGTTTTCCATGTTCAAGTAGTTCCTTAGCTTAAATTCTCTCTATTTTCTCCTTAGATTACATCAAAACTCTTAAATCTTTAGTTTGTAATTTTGATCTTTTATTATGGAATCAATGAAGAATCTTTGTTCATCAATGGAAATGGTAGCTTAAACTTGTTCTTGGGATTGGTTTCAATGATTCTAAAAAGCTCCTTGTGAGGATTCTCTAACTCTAAACTATTTCCTTACTTCAATTATTTACTTGCTCTTATATGAATTGTTATTGGTTTTGTTGAATGTTTTAGCTTGATCTTTGTCTTGTTATTATATTTTACAAAATCATTACTAGGGTTTGAACACAATCGATTATTGTGTTCAACCTCGAGTAGCAATTATCTTGTTTATGCTTAAGCGTATTCTTATTGTGAACAATTTAGTAGAGCTTGTTTAAACGTTAATTGTTTATTGCGTATTCTCTAAACAATTGCGTTCTTATTGGTTCTCCGTTCTTAAAGCTTTTGTTCACTGCGTGTTCTTTGAACATTAAGGGTTTTAGGCAATTTACGATTTATCTTGTCTAGCTAATTAAGGGGACTACAAGAGTTTACTCTTGTCAATAATTAATTGAGTATTGAAGTGGTTTGGTAATTGAGAGTCTAATTCAATTAGCCGAGTCAGAGTCATTGTAACCGAATCCTAAGATTCTTTAAAACTAGAATTTTCCCGTAATCACTTAGTTGATAGTTTCTTTTATCACTAAAATCTCCAATTCCCCCTTTGTTACCAATATCACTAAGGAATTAGTGATTCTCCCCTTTAATAATCCAAATATATATTAACACAATTAAATCAACATAAATCCGTTCTATGTGGATACGAACCTTACTTGCCCTTTACACTAGTTGTAATTGGAGAGTAGGAGAAATTTACTTTTGATAAGTCTTTTATTTTTAACGACATAAAAGGCCTGCCAAGCTGGTTGGTCTCTGGTCCATGTATTACCTATTGATATTAGCAAGGTATATTCAATTGCTTTGAATATTTCATCCCACCAATCACTCACCTCCACCCCATCGGCCATCGTAACACCCCCACCAGGCCACCACGCAAACCTCCACTACATAAAGCCCGATCGAACACCAAATCAAACTCAAGTGCACCCTCCACTGCTTGAGACTTATTGCAAGGAGTGGGGTGGCTTGCTAAAGTCACGGTTGGAAGCTTGATATGAATTCAATTATATATTTGGAAATTTCAAACTCTTTGTTATACTGGTGGAATTTGTTACACAACCTGTGGTTTAAATTTGGTAATTCCCAACGGCATACCTAAATTGTTTAATATATACTTAAGTTATTGGAACATTTATGCATAACGGGCTTGAACTAACTTATGGACTTAGGAAGAAGAAATAATGCTAAGATAAAATCGAAACAGAAGGAAATCGCGCCCCGCAACCAAGCTCGTCATGCCCTGCGACCTGGCTTGTTTGCTTCATTGTCGATTCATTGTCTTGAATGCTTTTTTTCTTCGGATTCCTTGGTGATTATGAGACATCTAAATGGTGTTAAAAAATAAAATTACTTAATTTCTTATTGTTATTGTGAGATTAATTCTGTATGGAATCGTAGTTAATGTTGGATTTAATCTAATTTTAAATTCATTTTTATTGGGTTTTAATATGTTTGAATGCTCATTTTCATGGCTGATTTCTCCATTGTTCATAAGTACAGTTGGGTGTGAAAAATAAGTGTTTTTTTTATATGTAAACACTTGCTACCTTTTTTAACTTCTATCTAATTGTTTTAGAGTGTGAAACACAAATAAACCACAGTCTTTTAGAATTCACTTGATATAGATCATCACAAGAGTGAATTACATCTCCATTGGATCTCATTATTTACTTCGTGGTAATCCAATGATCTTAATGAGGCATATTAAACTAATAGGAAAGCGCAAATATTGTGTCTAGTAGTGAATATCTTGTTCCCGCTTGCATTTTTCCTAACAATCTATTCATTTAAATGTATTCGAGTCGGATATGATTACTTCAACGATGGCATATTTTATTGACACATTTTCCTAAAATAAATACTGAAGATTACACCTTTTTTTTTGATAAAAAGGCAAGAGATTATATATTAATAAAAAGCCAAACGGCACTTATCGATAATCTCTCCAAAGAGGCAAAGACATTAGATTCAAAACAACAATACATATTTTAACTTCAACTTCACTAATTGCTTCACTTCCGTCCGATTGCAGAATCACCTGGTGATTTTTGTTCGACTTCAATATGTCTTGACCAACTGCAACCACCTCCTGTATAGATCTGAGGAAGAAAATATATATTTGAAGCCCTAAATCTTTGTTAACGATAACCATAACTCTCCAACCCAATGATTGGATGTAACTCATTTGAGGAAAAACAACCCGCATACTATGGAAAATAGCAACCCACAATAAGAATGTAATCATACCCTATTTGATACTTCTCGCTTGTATAAATTATTGTTTAATGAAAGTCAAATTTAGTCAAAATTTGAAATCAAATAAGATCAAATTAAATCAGATTAGAAAATTTTAGATAAAATCAGAAGTGAACATAACCTAAGTCCTCTAAAATTTTTATTATTTCAATCAACCTCAGTCCCAAAATCGCTAACAATATTTTTTTTTTATTGTTCCACACAATTTCACTACAAAATTGCTCACAACAATACTTGACAAAAATAATACTTGAGAACATGAAAAATGATAGATCTAGATGTCTTGGATCCAGATGATTACATAGTAATGTAAAATGAATGTTACGTGTAATATCAAATCATTATCAAGTCACAATAATTGTTTTTCAAATTATCAATTGTACAATTTTGCTCTCCTTTGAACATCCGAGGTCCAGGAGACCTCTATCTTCTTAGTTTCTGTCTATTGAGTTCATATATTTCATTGTTGATTTTATTAGACTATGTTTATTATTTTATTGAGTTCAAATATAAAATAATAATAAAAAAAACAATATTACCTTGTGTCCATGTGGCAAGAAGATAGAAATACCACCTTGTTGTCTTTCCAACTAAAAAGAATCCGTTAAAATCAATTCAAAATTTTATAATTCAGTATCTTTTTACAAAAGTAGAAAATAAAAAAGATAAAAACTTACCCTACAAACTTTATATGTATATGAACATTAACTTTCAAAATTTGATTATAAATCCAATATTTGTGTTTTCAAATATCAATTTACCTGATATATTTATTATTCACTTAATTAAAATGAACGATAGTATATTTTAATTTAAAAAATTTATTCATCAATTTTAACCATTTATATAAAAAAAAAAGAAGCTTTGTCCATTTTTAAATTGCAATTATTAAGAGATTTATGGTAACATTACACATCAACCAATGCAATAGGAAGTCAAATCTGATGTATTTCATTGTTAAAAATTTGCTTTCATTCAAACTTTGAAATAAATTATAAATTTGCTATTATTAATTTTTTCATTTCTAACTCAACTTAAAAATCCACAAATGACCTTTCACTTAAACTTGAAATATATTTATCTAATAATAAATAATATTGAAGTAATTAGATAATACCCGAGCATAAATGCTCATTTTATATAAATAAAGTAAATATCTAGATCTACATAAAATCTTTCTATGCAAGAATTAGTAAAAAGTTATTGTAGATGGAAATTTTATCGACGTATGTACTTTATTTTCAAATTAACTTATTCAATAGGTTAAAATTATAACAACAGTTTTGAATATCTTTTGGTATACTTTATGTGTTACATGCTAAAGTCAATTGTTCATGATTTGTAATACAACTCGGCATTGCAACTTCTGGACTTCCCAATTGTTCAACAACACTATTTGCCGAAGCCAACCGCTTTGTTAATCTCCTTTTTTTTCTCAACACCAATTGACAAGTTAGTTTACATGTGATACAATTAAATCAATCAAGCATCATCAAAATAATCATGCCCAAATGCTCAAAATACACGGCATTCATAAATATGTATTCAAGAACAAAAATTACAATCTCAAGATTTAAAGATTTCATGATAATAATAAAGATTTAAAATAAAGATTCACATATTTAACCTAGCATGTTCAAGATTAGTACAAAAATAACATTTTTATTTCCTCCTTTAAATTTTGTACCACTCGAAAATTCAATAATTAATAATAGCACATTTTAATAATTCAATTGCCCTATTTTATACAATCTGATTTTTTAAAGAATTAAATTAAAAACGACCATCTAAAGATCTCTAAAAATCTGGAAATTTTTATGGGAGCTAAATATGGGTTCAAATATTTACGTGCATAAATTTCGTCTAAAAATAGCATCTTTTACTATTTTTAAGTGATTTTATAACTAACCAGTCAGATTAGGCTGAATTCGGTTTCCGAATTTTCTGCCATAGCAAACAATCTTTAAAAATTACGAAAATTTAAAACGAGCTGTAAAACATTATCACTGACTTCCATATAAAATTTTGTAGCATTCCGAATTGATTAAGTACACTAATAAATTCGTAAACCTATTCTGGACAGTTTTACCGGTTTGAGAGATTAAATTATTATAAATAATAAAAGGACGAATTTTGCCACGAAATAAATCATGGTTAATAATCAAACAGTAAACAAGATACCATGAAAAATTCATCAAGAAATAACAATATTTGATTGGTAAATAAATTCATACAAGTAATTATTCAACAATTTCAGATTTCAATAAACTACATAATATAATCAAAAGAAATTTCATAATAATTCATAAATATTACATGAATACATCAAGAGAATAACATGATCAATATTTCATATGGTTCGAAATTCTTGAATAAACAAGCAAACATAAATCCTACAATTTTCATGATATAATCCTAATTAACTATGTGAAAAGCTACCCACAAATTAAATAGAAAAGCTTAGTTACCTTAAATCGCAAAATTAATCCAAGGCAACACTAGGGGTTTCACGGCTGACTTTAGAAGGGGAGAAGGAGGAGAAAATCTTTAGGGTTTTGGAGCAATTAACAAAATAGGACCCAAAAGAAGTGAAGGGGTCCTATATATAAAGAAAATAAAAAAAAAAAAACAAAAAAAACAAACACATTCCTAAACTAAAGCTGCTGCCGTAGAGAAGCAACAAAAGAAGAGGAAAAAAAAATGCTAAGTCAACAACCACCCATTTGAATAAGTATTAGTAATATTTAAAATTAATTAAATTAACTAATTCAAATATTAACTAGTAATTAATTAAACAACCCAAAGACAAAATTGGCCCAAGAGATCAAAAGAGGACCGGCCATGCCCTATAAGAAGAGGAATTGGGTCTTTGGCCCAATTTGGAAAAAGAAAAGAGTTTGGCTAAAAATAAAACAGTCCAATTTAATGGGCCTTTTGGACTAAAATTGAATAAATAATACTAACAACCGCGAATTTTCTGGCCCAAAATTCCGGGTCGTTACAATCACCCCTCCTTATATAAATTTCGTCCTCGAAATTTACTTAAAGAAGCTCACGTAAGAAAACAATGGATCAACAAAGACATCAAGAACATGAAACGATCTGATCGAGGCGGAGACCTGTGGATTATGGCTCATCACACTTCCGCTGCGCCACTCTGATACACAACGCCGGTCACAACCACTAAGTGATGGTTCCGGACTTGCCTTCCTTCGAGCAATGCACACGTACGGCACACTGAAACGAAACGATAAAACGTCCTAACCCAGGCTACTACCCATGGTTTCTCTCACCTAAGGTTTCCATATTAGGCCAAGTTTCACTCGGGTTCATAAAGCACTCAACTTTCGAAGTTACTTGTGAAGAAGTAACTTAGGGTCTAACCTCAGCTCTGATACCAACTGTAACGACCCGACTTTTTAGCTTGTCGATTTACGAAGGGAATCGACATTCGGATCATCACTTAAACCAAATTATACTTTAAAGTTAAATAAAATAGATGGGAAAAATATCTTTTATTAAATGGCTACTAAAAATCCATAAAATCCAATAATAAGTATTACAATGAAAAACTGAAAGTACGGTCCCAACATGCTGGGATCATTAAAATAACTAAATTATAACCAAATTGTTCTGGGTATAACTAAAAACTCAAGAAGTAAAACTAATCTCTCAGGCCCATCCTGCGAAGCCCGCTCTATTCAGCTGCATCTTCACCTGGAATTATGGGGGGGTCCACCGTCAGTGGCGAGTAACTAGGCTGTCCCATTTAATCAAGGGACCGCCAAACACATAATATCATAGAAAAAGTACATAAAAACTGTAAAGAAACATAGTGCAAGTCTTACACACAAAACGTACAAAATCCATATAAAAAGTACGTATAAATCTACGTATAAAAATACGTATAATAATACGTATAAAGTACGTACGAAAATACGTATAAATACACCTGCAGAAATACGGTTATAAATACGTATAAAATACATACATCATTCACGTATCAACATACGCATACATACACGTATAAATACCAAAATAAACACAGCGGAAGACTTATAAAAATACAATTCTTATACTCAATATTATACATCTTTACTTAGCTTAACCCTTAGCTTATATTATACTCATCTGATAATATACTGATCATATCAAATTCATACTTAACATGATTCTCCATAACATATCCTATTATACATAATCACATCTTATCTTACATCATCATAATCATATCGTAAATTCACATCGATCTTATAATAAGGCATAATAACTTCTGATCTTTACACATGCACTTATTATCACAACATAACATAAATCTTTGCGGACTGTCTTCTACAGCTCGTAGCGAACCAATGCGTTCGCAACTTTCCTAAAACATGTCGGGGTGAACCAATGCGTCCCACCCGTAGCCCTCCAATGCGAGAACTAAGCCTAAGCTATGGCCATAACTCCTAAATAGTCCTCCAATGCGAGAACTACCTAGACGACTCCATATTCTAGAACCCAGAACTGCTCGGGGGAACCAATGCGTCCGACCCAATTGAGCAGTGGCATCGACTAAACCCAATTGATAACCAATGCGTTATCGCAAGGGCGTCCTTATCTTATTAACCCAATTGATGACCTTTGCGTCATCGCAAGGGCGAACTTTATATTGTATCTTATATCTTTATTAATTCATATCATATTATATATTGGGAAATACTAGGTGACAGTAATAGGAAATGAAATGTTCGGAGTCCCAGGAAAGAGAGGTGCGGCACGTATGTTGGCCACCTTAAATACCAAGTCTTTCCTAGCCAGAAACCGAAACATAACATGTATATCTATTACCCTGTTTCCTTTCTTATCCCTAGTAATATCTTAGGTATCTTCAAGCTTATCATAAACTATCCTCAAACATTATCCACAAACTTATACTTTATCCATTCGGATATTATCCCAAATAAATATATTTATAGTAATACAATAATAATATTCGGCCCAATCATAACAACAATATTATTCCTTTTTATCCTACACTTTACAACTTATCCCTAATAATTATTTTATTAAAATATTCCCAAATAATAATAACCAAAAAATTAACAAACTTTGACCAAACCTAAATTACCACACGGCATTTTCGAAAATTACAACAAATTGAATTAATTTCCTAACTAACTTAATTAATCAATTTAATTACTAAAAATACCAAATTAACAATAAAAATCTATTCTTTTTATTTTATACCACTCGAAAATATGGAATAAAGGACAAAATAAAATAATATAATCATACACATAAAAATAACATTTTTATATACCTTTATAATCTTTGGCTCACTCGGATTAATTCCGAGAACAAGTAGCTTTTAAAGTTTACATGTGATACAATTAAATCAATCAAGCATCATCAAAATAATCATGCCCAAATGCTCAAAATACACGGCATTCATAAATATGTATTCAAGAACAAAAATTACAATCTCAAGATTTAAAGATTTCATGATAATAATAAAGATTTAAAATAAAGATTCACATATTTAACCTAGCATGTTCAAGATTAGTACAAAAATAACATTTTTATTTCCTCCTTTAAATTTTGTACCACTCGAAAATTCAATAATTAATAATAGCACATTTTAATAATTCAATTGCCCTATTTTATACAATCTGATTTTTTAAAGAATTAAATTAAAAACGACCATCTAAAGATCTCTAAAAATCTGGAAATTTTTATGGGAGCTAAATATGGGTTCAAATATTTACGTGCATAAATTTCGTCTAAAAATAGCATCTTTTACTATTTTTAAGTGATTTTATAACTAACCAGTCAGATTAGGCTGAATTCGGTTTCCGAATTTTCTGCCATAGCAAACAATCTTTAAAAATTACGAAAATTTAACACGAGCTGTAAAACATTATCACTGACTTCCATATAAAATTTTGTAGCATTCCGAATTGATTAAGTACACTAATAAATTCGTAAACCTATTCTGGACAGTTTTACCGGTTTGAGAGATTAAATTATTATAAATAATAAAAGGACGAATTTTGCCACGAAATAAATCATGGTTAATAATCAAACAGTAAACAAGATACCATGAAAAATTCATCAAGAAATAACAATATTTGATTGGTAAATAAATTCATACAAGTAATTATTCAACAATTTCAGATTTCAATAAACTACATAATATAATCAAAAGAAATTTCATAATAATTCATAAATATTACATGAATACATCAAGAGAATAACATGATCAATATTTCATATGGTTCGAAATTCTTGAATAAACAAGCAAACATAAATCCTACAATTTTCATGATATAATCCTAATTAACTATGTGAAAAGCTACCCACAAATTAAATAGAAAAGCTTAGTTACCTTAAATCGCAAAATTAATCCAAGGCAACACTAGGGGTTTCACGGCTGACTTTAGAAGGGGAGAAGGAGGAGAAAATCTTTAGGGTTTTGGAGCAATTAACAAAATAGGACCCAAAAGAAGTGAAGGGGTCCTATATATAAAGAAAATAAAAAAAAAAAAACAAAAAAAACAAACACATTCCTAAACTAAAGCTGCTGCCGTAGAGAAGCAACAAAAGAAGAGGAAAAAAAAATGCTAAGTCAACAACCACCCATTTGAATAAGTATTAGTAATATTTAAAATTAATTAAATTAACTAATTCAAATATTAACTAGTAATTAATTAAACAACCCAAAGACAAAATTGGCCCAAGAGATCAAAAGAGGACCGGCCATGCCCTATAAGAAGAGGAATTGGGTCTTTGGCCCAATTTGGAAAAAGAAAAGAGTTTGGCTAAAAATAAAACAGTCCAATTTAATGGGCCTTTTGGACTAAAATTGAATAAATAATACTAACAACCGCGAATTTTCTGGCCCAAAATTCCGGGTCGTTACAATCACCCCTCCTTATATAAATTTCGTCCTCGAAATTTACTTAAAGAAGCTCACGTAAGAAAACAATGGATCAACAAAGACATCAAGAACATGAAACGATCTGATCGAGGCGGAGACCTGTGGATTATGGCTCATCACACTTCCGCTGCGCCACTCTGATACACAACGCCGGTCACAACCACTAAGTGATGGTTCCGGACTTGCCTTCCTTCGAGCAATGCACACGTACGGCACACTGAAACGAAACGATAAAACGTCCTAACCCAGGCTACTACCCATGGTTTCTCTCACCTAAGGTTTCCATATTAGGCCAAGTTTCACTCGGGTTCATAAAGCACTCAACTTTCGAAGTTACTTGTGAAGAAGTAACTTAGGGTCTAACCTCAGCTCTGATACCAACTGTAACGACCCGACTTTTTAGCTTGTCGATTTACGAAGGGAATCGACATTCGGATCATCACTTAAACCAAATTATACTTTAAAGTTAAATAAAATAGATGGGAAAAATATCTTTTATTAAATGGCTACTAAAAATCCATAAAATCCAATAATAAGTATTACAATGAAAAACTGAAAGTACGGTCCCAACATGCTGGGATCATTAAAATAACTAAATTATAACCAAATTGTTCTGGGTATAACTAAAAACTCAAGAAGTAAAACTAATCTCTCAGGCCCATCCTGCGAAGCCCGCTCTATTCAGCTGCATCTTCACCTGGAATTATGGGGGGGTCCACCGTCAGTGGCGAGTAACTAGGCTGTCCCATTTAATCAAGGGACCGCCAAACACATAATATCATAGAAAAAGTACATAAAAACTGTAAAGAAACATAGTGCAAGTCTTACACACAAAACGTACAAAATCCATATAAAAAGTACGTATAAATCTACGTATAAAAATACGTATAATAATACGTATAAAGTACGTACGAAAATACGTATAAATACACCTGCAGAAATACGGTTATAAATACGTATAAAATACATACATCATTCACGTATCAACATACGCATACATACACGTATAAATACCAAAATAAACACAGCGGAAGACTTATAAAAATACAATTCTTATACTCAATATTATACATCTTTACTTAGCTTAACCCTTAGCTTATATTATACTCATCTGATAATATACTGATCATATCAAATTCATACTTAACATGATTCTCCATAACATATCCTATTATACATAATCACATCTTATCTTACATCATCATAATCATATCGTAAATTCACATCGATCTTATAATAAGGCATAATAACTTCTGATCTTTACACATGCACTTATTATCACAACATAACATAAATCTTTGCGGACTGTCTTCTACAGCTCGTAGCGAACCAATGCGTTCGCAACTTTCCTAAAACATGTCGGGGTGAACCAATGCGTCCCACCCGTAGCCCTCCAATGCGAGAACTAAGCCTAAGCTATGGCCATAACTCCTAAATAGTCCTCCAATGCGAGAACTACCTAGACGACTCCATATTCTAGAACCCAGAACTGCTCGGGGGAACCAATGCGTCCGACCCAATTGAGCAGTGGCATCGACTAAACCCAATTGATAACCAATGCGTTATCGCAAGGGCGTCCTTATCTTATTAACCCAATTGATGACCTTTGCGTCATCGCAAGGGCGAACTTTATATTGTATCTTATATCTTTATTAATTCATATCATATTATATATTGGGAAATACTAGGTGACAGTAATAGGAAATGAAATGTTCGGAGTCCCAGGAAAGAGAGGTGCGGCACGTATGTTGGCCACCTTAAATACCAAGTCTTTCCTAGCCAGAAACCGAAACATAACATGTATATCTATTACCCTGTTTCCTTTCTTATCCCTAGTAATATCTTAGGTATCTTCAAGCTTATCATAAACTATCCTCAAACATTATCCACAAACTTATACTTTATCCATTCGGATATTATCCCAAATAAATATATTTATAGTAATACAATAATAATATTCGGCCCAATCATAACAACAATATTATTCCTTTTTATCCTACACTTTACAACTTATCCCTAATAATTATTTTATTAAAATATTCCCAAATAATAATAACCAAAAAATTAACAAACTTTGACCAAACCTAAATTACCACACGGCATTTTCGAAAATTACAACAAATTGAATTAATTTCCTAACTAACTTAATTAATCAATTTAATTACTAAAAATACCAAATTAACAATAAAAATCTATTCTTTTTATTTTATACCACTCGAAAATATGGAATAAAGGACAAAATAAAATAATATAATCATACACATAAAAATAACATTTTTATATACCTTTATAATCTTTGGCTCACTCGGATTAATTCCGAGAACAAGTAGCTTTTAAAGTTTACATGTGATACAATTAAATCAATCAAGCATCATCAAAATAATCATGCCCAAATGCTCAAAATACACGGCATTCATAAATATGTATTCAAGAACAAAAATTACAATCTCAAGATTTAAAGATTTCATGATAATAATAAAGATTTAAAATAAAGATTCACATATTTAACCTAGCATGTTCAAGATTAGTACAAAAATAACATTTTTATTTCCTCCTTTAAATTTTGTACCACTCGAAAATTCAATAATTAATAATAGCACATTTTAATAATTCAATTGCCCTATTTTATACAATCTGATTTTTTAAAGAATTAAATTAAAAACGACCATCTAAAGATCTCTAAAAATCTGGAAATTTTTATGGGAGCTAAATATGGGTTCAAATATTTACGTGCATAAATTTCGTCTAAAAATAGCATCTTTTACTATTTTTAAGTGATTTTATAACTAACCAGTCAGATTAGGCTGAATTCGGTTTCCGAATTTTCTGCCATAGCAAACAATCTTTAAAAATTACGAAAATTTAAAACGAGCTGTAAAACATTATCACTGACTTCCATATAAAATTTTGTAGCATTCCGAATTGATTAAGTACACTAATAAATTCGTAAACCTATTCTGGACAGTTTTACCGGTTTGAGAGATTAAATTATTATAAATAATAAAAGGACGAATTTTGCCACGAAATAAATCATGGTTAATAATCAAACAGTAAACAAGATACCATGAAAAATTCATCAAGAAATAACAATATTTGATTGGTAAATAAATTCATACAAGTAATTATTCAACAATTTCAGATTTCAATAAACTACATAATATAATCAAAAGAAATTTCATAATAATTCATAAATATTACATGAATACATCAAGAGAATAACATGATCAATATTTCATATGGTTCGAAATTCTTGAATAAACAAGCAAACATAAATCCTACAATTTTCATGATATAATCCTAATTAACTATGTGAAAAGCTACCCACAAATTAAATAGAAAAGCTTAGTTACCTTAAATCGCAAAATTAATCCAAGGCAACACTAGGGGTTTCACGGCTGACTTTAGAAGGGGAGAAGGAGGAGAAAATCTTTAGGGTTTTGGAGCAATTAACAAAATAGGACCCAAAAGAAGTGAAGGGGTCCTATATATAAAGAAAATAAAAAAAAAAAAACAAAAAAAACAAACACATTCCTAAACTAAAGCTGCTGCCGTAGAGAAGCAACAAAAGAAGAGGAAAAAAAAATGCTAAGTCAACAACCACCCATTTGAATAAGTATTAGTAATATTTAAAATTAATTAAATTAACTAATTCAAATATTAACTAGTAATTAATTAAACAACCCAAAGACAAAATTGGCCCAAGAGATCAAAAGAGGACCGGCCATGCCCTATAAGAAGAGGAATTGGGTCTTTGGCCCAATTTGGAAAAAGAAAAGAGTTTGGCTAAAAATAAAACAGTCCAATTTAATGGGCCTTTTGGACTAAAATTGAATAAATAATACTAACAACCGCGAATTTTCTGGCCCAAAATTCCGGGTCGTTACAATCACCCCTCCTTATATAAATTTCGTCCTCGAAATTTACTTAAAGAAGCTCACGTAAGAAAACAATGGATCAACAAAGACATCAAGAACATGAAACGATCTGATCGAGGCGGAGACCTGTGGATTATGGCTCATCACACTTCCGCTGCGCCACTCTGATACACAACGCCGGTCACAACCACTAAGTGATGGTTCCGGACTTGCCTTCCTTCGAGCAATGCACACGTACGGCACACTGAAACGAAACGATAAAACGTCCTAACCCAGGCTACTACCCATGGTTTCTCTCACCTAAGGTTTCCATATTAGGCCAAGTTTCACTCGGGTTCATAAAGCACTCAACTTTCGAAGTTACTTGTGAAGAAGTAACTTAGGGTCTAACCTCAGCTCTGATACCAACTGTAACGACCCGACTTTTTAGCTTGTCGATTTACGAAGGGAATCGACATTCGGATCATCACTTAAACCAAATTATACTTTAAAGTTAAATAAAATAGATGGGAAAAATATCTTTTATTAAATGGCTACTAAAAATCCATAAAATCCAATAATAAGTATTACAATGAAAAACTGAAAGTACGGTCCCAACATGCTGGGATCATTAAAATAACTAAATTATAACCAAATTGTTCTGGGTATAACTAAAAACTCAAGAAGTAAAACTAATCTCTCAGGCCCATCCTGCGAAGCCCGCTCTATTCAGCTGCATCTTCACCTGGAATTATGGGGGGGTCCACCGTCAGTGGCGAGTAACTAGGCTGTCCCATTTAATCAAGGGACCGCCAAACACATAATATCATAGAAAAAGTACATAAAAACTGTAAAGAAACATAGTGCAAGTCTTACACACAAAACGTACAAAATCCATATAAAAAGTACGTATAAATCTACGTATAAAAATACGTATAATAATACGTATAAAGTACGTACGAAAATACGTATAAATACACCTGCAGAAATACGGTTATAAATACGTATAAAATACATACATCATTCACGTATCAACATACGCATACATACACGTATAAATACCAAAATAAACACAGCGGAAGACTTATAAAAATACAATTCTTATACTCAATATTATACATCTTTACTTAGCTTAACCCTTAGCTTATATTATACTCATCTGATAATATACTGATCATATCAAATTCATACTTAACATGATTCTCCATAACATATCCTATTATACATAATCACATCTTATCTTACATCATCATAATCATATCGTAAATTCACATCGATCTTATAATAAGGCATAATAACTTCTGATCTTTACACATGCACTTATTATCACAACATAACATAAATCTTTGCGGACTGTCTTCTACAGCTCGTAGCGAACCAATGCGTTCGCAACTTTCCTAAAACATGTCGGGGTGAACCAATGCGTCCCACCCGTAGCCCTCCAATGCGAGAACTAAGCCTAAGCTATGGCCATAACTCCTAAATAGTCCTCCAATGCGAGAACTACCTAGACGACTCCATATTCTAGAACCCAGAACTGCTCGGGGGAACCAATGCGTCCGACCCAATTGAGCAGTGGCATCGACTAAACCCAATTGATAACCAATGCGTTATCGCAAGGGCGTCCTTATCTTATTAACCCAATTGATGACCTTTGCGTCATCGCAAGGGCGAACTTTATATTGTATCTTATATCTTTATTAATTCATATCATATTATATATTGGGAAATACTAGGTGACAGTAATAGGAAATGAAATGTTCGGAGTCCCAGGAAAGAGAGGTGCGGCACGTATGTTGGCCACCTTAAATACCAAGTCTTTCCTAGCCAGAAACCGAAACATAACATGTATATCTATTACCCTGTTTCCTTTCTTATCCCTAGTAATATCTTAGGTATCTTCAAGCTTATCATAAACTATCCTCAAACATTATCCACAAACTTATACTTTATCCATTCGGATATTATCCCAAATAAATATATTTATAGTAATACAATAATAATATTCGGCCCAATCATAACAACAATATTATTCCTTTTTATCCTACACTTTACAACTTATCCCTAATAATTATTTTATTAAAATATTCCCAAATAATAATAACCAAAAAATTAACAAACTTTGACCAAACCTAAATTACCACACGGCATTTTCGAAAATTACAACAAATTGAATTAATTTCCTAACTAACTTAATTAATCAATTTAATTACTAAAAATACCAAATTAACAATAAAAATCTATTCTTTTTATTTTATACCACTCGAAAATATGGAATAAAGGACAAAATAAAATAATATAATCATACACATAAAAATAACATTTTTATATACCTTTATAATCTTTGGCTCACTCGGATTAATTCCGAGAACAAGTAGCTTTTAAAGTTTACATGTGATACAATTAAATCAATCAAGCATCATCAAAATAATCATGCCCAAATGCTCAAAATACACGGCATTCATAAATATGTATTCAAGAACAAAAATTACAATCTCAAGATTTAAAGATTTCATGATAATAATAAAGATTTAAAATAAAGATTCACATATTTAACCTAGCATGTTCAAGATTAGTACAAAAATAACATTTTTATTTCCTCCTTTAAATTTTGTACCACTCGAAAATTCAATAATTAATAATAGCACATTTTAATAATTCAATTGCCCTATTTTATACAATCTGATTTTTTAAAGAATTAAATTAAAAACGACCATCTAAAGATCTCTAAAAATCTGGAAATTTTTATGGGAGCTAAATATGGGTTCAAATATTTACGTGCATAAATTTCGTCTAAAAATAGCATCTTTTACTATTTTTAAGTGATTTTATAACTAACCAGTCAGATTAGGCTGAATTCGGTTTCCGAATTTTCTGCCATAGCAAACAATCTTTAAAAATTACGAAAATTTAACACGAGCTGTAAAACATTATCACTGACTTCCATATAAAATTTTGTAGCATTCCGAATTGATTAAGTACACTAATAAATTCGTAAACCTATTCTGGACAGTTTTACCGGTTTGAGAGATTAAATTATTATAAATAATAAAAGGACGAATTTTGCCACGAAATAAATCATGGTTAATAATCAAACAGTAAACAAGATACCATGAAAAATTCATCAAGAAATAACAATATTTGATTGGTAAATAAATTCATACAAGTAATTATTCAACAATTTCAGATTTCAATAAACTACATAATATAATCAAAAGAAATTTCATAATAATTCATAAATATTACATGAATACATCAAGAGAATAACATGATCAATATTTCATATGGTTCGAAATTCTTGAATAAACAAGCAAACATAAATCCTACAATTTTCATGATATAATCCTAATTAACTATGTGAAAAGCTACCCACAAATTAAATAGAAAAGCTTAGTTACCTTAAATCGCAAAATTAATCCAAGGCAACACTAGGGGTTTCACGGCTGACTTTAGAAGGGGAGAAGGAGGAGAAAATCTTTAGGGTTTTGGAGCAATTAACAAAATAGGACCCAAAAGAAGTGAAGGGGTCCTATATATAAAGAAAATAAAAAAAAAAAAACAAAAAAAACAAACACATTCCTAAACTAAAGCTGCTGCCGTAGAGAAGCAACAAAAGAAGAGGAAAAAAAAATGCTAAGTCAACAACCACCCATTTGAATAAGTATTAGTAATATTTAAAATTAATTAAATTAACTAATTCAAATATTAACTAGTAATTAATTAAACAACCCAAAGACAAAATTGGCCCAAGAGATCAAAAGAGGACCGGCCATGCCCTATAAGAAGAGGAATTGGGTCTTTGGCCCAATTTGGAAAAAGAAAAGAGTTTGGCTAAAAATAAAACAGTCCAATTTAATGGGCCTTTTGGACTAAAATTGAATAAATAATACTAACAACCGCGAATTTTCTGGCCCAAAATTCTGGGTCGTTACAAGGTTATTTGCGATGCTCACCGGAATGCTCCTTTCTTGGCTGACTTTGTCCCTCCTCCGATCGTCCAAATTATTATAGGTATTCCCCTCCCTTCTTCGCCAATCCCGGATGCCCCTTGTTGGGGCTTCTCCTCGGATGGTTCTTTTACTGTGAAATCCTCTACTTGGCTCGCTCATGATATCCCTGCTTATTCCTCTAAATGGGACTATTCCTGGCTTTGGAAATTGGATATCAACCCCAAACTCCAGATCTTTGTTTGGCAATGCTTAATTAACGGCCTGCAAGTTCGCCAAAACCTCGTGACCCGGGCATCCCACTTTCTCCTACTTGCCCCTTTTGCTAGTCTTGTGACGAATCTCAAGATCATCTCTTTCTTTAATGTCCAAGCGTTCTTCCGGTTTGGTCACACTGCCAAGGCATTCGTTGGCTAGCTCCTCTCTCCAATATGTACTCTCTCCCGACTCTCCTTCTGCATCTTCATTCTACCCACTACCCATCCGTGGTTAAATTTCTCCATGTTATTTGGAGCATTTTGAAAGCTAGAAATAGGTTAGTCTTTGATAACACTCCTTTCTCGTCAGTTTCTATTTTTTCTCGTCTTTCTCGTATTTCCAGGAATGGAAGGCCCGTCTCTCGATCGACTGTCTTGCTTCTATTAATTGGTCCTTTCCCCTTCCCACCATGCATTCATCTCACCATGCATTTTAAATATATATATATATATATACACATTATTATTTTTTTAATGAGAAGGTATTGTGTCAGACTAGTCTGACAGTAACGTTTCTGTCAGACCAGTCCCCTAGACCTGGATACATATGGTTGAATCTGGACTCATATGTGTTTAACCTGTACATATGTTGTTAAACCTAGACATGTATTGGTAGACCTGGTCACATATTTGTAAACCTGAACACAAATTTGTAACCCTGAAAACATATTTGTAAACCTGGACACATATTGTTGGACCTGGACACATGTTGTTAAATCTAGACACATATTGTTGAACCTGGACACATATTGTTAAACCTGGACACATATCTGTAAACTTTGACACAAATTTGTAATCCTGGAAACATATTTGTAAACCTGGACACATATTGTTAAATTCTGACATATATTGTTGAACATGGACACAAATTGTTGAACCTGGATAAAAATTTGTAAACCTGATGAAAACATGTTTAATCTGGACACATATTATTAACACTAGACGCATTGTGTTACCCCTGAACACATATTGTTAAACCTGGACACGTATCTGTCTAACTTGGACATATATTGTTAAACCTTAAACCTGGTGAAACTTGTTGAGCCTGGAAAAATATTGTTAAACCTGGACAAATGTTGTTGGACCTGGACACATATTTCTTTGACCTGGACACATATTTCTTTGACCTGGACACATATTACTAAACCTGAATCCTCTTATGTGTTGTTAAAAAAATACAAGTGTTGGACGGTCCGACGGTCGAACCGTCCAACAAAATACTTTCACTTTTTTAATTTATAATTTTTAAAATTTTTACAAGTACATAATTAGTTTAAAGCTTTTACTTAGTCAAAAGAATTTAAAAAAATAAAAACAAAACATATTATCTATTTGCAACTTGCAAGGCTTTCTAACCATGAACAAAAAATTAAAATAATAATAATAATAATTAATTAAAAAAACGAATGAAAAAGAGAAAATATACACCACACTGTTACAATATACAATTAATCCTCCTCGGTATCATAATGTTGTAATTTACGTTTTACATACAAAAAATATACAATTAGTCCTCCTCGACATCATCATGTTGTAATTTACCTTTTACATACAAACGACTATGAAATCTAGTAGGTAATGGCTTAGGCGAACGAGATTGTCGATCAAATCCTCTAGTACAAATATAACCTAGACATACAACAAAATCATATAAAAAAACCATCAATAAAATATAACACCATCGTTTACCAATGTTAGCATACAAATAATAATTAATTCAAGTAGTTACCTACCTTCCAAACAACAATATTTGATTTGTTCTTTTGATAAACCTGATACAACAACATGTATAATTAAGTATAGTTATCTATGGATAGAATCGAAATACTCTTACTTTATTTAATTTTTTACTATTACAAAATATACGCATTTGGGTGTATATATATAAGAATTTTATACAACATAATATTTTTTTTTTAAAAGAATAAATTATACCTCTCATTATGGAAGATGTACCAGTTCCACAATACAACGTTCGTTTTTTTAGCATCCATATCAAATTTCTAGAAACGTTGATGGGATGTTGACTAGTTGCATAATCAGCAAAAACCTATTATATTCAATCATTGAATCAAATACAAAATAAATTTTAAAAAACTTTTATAAAAAAATGATATTAAAAAACCATAAAAATTAATGTGTTAACTTTAAATTATAACATACCTCGTTCACTTGAAAATAAGTACCATTTAATGGAAAAAATCCTCGCATTGCTGTCCGGACTGGAATCTATTTATAAGTTCACAAATTTTGGTCACTAACTCTAAAATTTTCTTACAAAATTTAGGATTTAGCATACTAACCAATATTGTTCCCGGCACAGTTGAACAATCATCTGATACATTTTGTTGTGAACAATCTTCTGAACATCCTTCTAATGTATAAAAAAAAATTTATTATGATTTTAAAAAATATTAAACATATACAAATTATAATAAATAATTATTATTAATTGCTAACCGCCATTTTGACAACTACTATTTATTTTGTAAGATTGTTTAACATAAATTTTAATTAAAAAATTGTAAATTTTTACAAAACTAATTAAACTTTATATTGAAAATTATAATTTTATAAGTTAAAGTTACATTTTTTATCTTTAAAAAAATATAGTTACATTTTTTAAGCGAAAAGTTATCATGTCAGCCTGTCAGGCCATTTGACTTGCTGCCCTTTAACACTAGCTAAAATATTTTCTTTATTTTTTTTTTTAAAAAATAAATCATAAAAGCAAGAATTTATCCTATACAATTAAAAAATATAATTTTAAGATCACTGGTTACAAAAAGATAATTACTATCAAAATAATTATTAATTGTAATTAGTGGCAACTTTGTGTTGTAAATGATTTTCAACATTTTAATGCTATGTTCTCCCCATTATTTTGAACACTATCTTGCTTTTTGGAAAAAAATAGACCCGATAAAAAAAAGAGATTAGATTAGAAAAAATCAAGAAAAATATCAGATTATATTTTCTTATTTTATTAATTAGTAAATATTTCTAACTTTATATTAAAATAAATACTGAAAATTACACAGTTAAAAATTACTCATCAATAAGAATGTAATCATACCCTATTTGAAACTTTTCGTTTGTATAAATTATTGTCTAATAAAAGTCAAATTTAGTCAAAATTTCAAATAAAATAAGATCAAATTACACCAGATTTGAAAATTTTAGATCAAATCAGAAGTGAACATAGCCTAATACCTCTAAAGTTTTTATTGTTCCAATCAACCTCACTCCCACAATCGCTAACAATATTTTTTTTTATTGTTCTAAAATCGCTCACAACAATATTTGACAAAAATAATACTTGACATCATGAAAAATACTAGATTAAGATGTCTTGGATCCAGATGATTTCAAAAATATTTGTTATGACTTGACAATCACATAGTAATGTAAAATGAATGTTACATGTAATATCAAATCATTATCAAGTCACAATAATTGTTTTTTAAATTAGCAATTGTTAATTTCTATCCATTGAGTTCATATATTTCATTGTTAATTTTATTGGACTATGTTTATTATTTTATCGAGTTCAAATATAAAATAATAATAAATAGAAAAAAAAACAATTTTACCTTGTGTCCATGTGGCAAGGAGATAGGGAATACCACCTTGTTGTCTTTCCAACTAAAATAATCCATCAAAATCAAGTCGAAATTTTATAATTCAGTATCTTTTTCCAAAAATAGAACATAAAAAGGTTAAAAACTTACACTACAAACTTTATATGTATATGAACATTAAATTTCAAAATTTGATTATAAATCTAATATTCGCGTACTCAAATATCAATTTACCTGATATATTTATTATTTACTTAATTAAAATGAATGAGAGTATATTTTAATTCTAAAAATTTTATTCATCAATTTTAATCATTTATATAAAAAAAATAAATTAAAAGCATTTGTCCATTTTTAAATTGCAAATATTAAGATATTTATGATAACATTACACATCAATTAATGCAATAGGAAGTCAAATGTAATGTATTTCATTGTTAAAAAATTGCTTCATTCAAAATTTGAAATAAAGTATAAATTTGTCATTATTAATTTTTTTTCATTTCTAATTTAACTTAAAAATCCACAAATAATCTTTCACTTGAACTTGAAATATATTTATCTAATAATAAATAATATTCAAGTAAATAGATAATATCCGAGCATAAATGTCCAGTTTCTTTAGATAAGATAAGTATTAAGATCTACCTAAAATCTTTCTATGTAAAAATTGGTAAAAAGTTATTGTAGATGGAAAGTTTATCGAAATACCTTATTTTAGTTATATTATATTATAGATGATAAGTAATACTCGAAATGTACATATATAATTTTCAAATTAACTTATGCAATAAGTTAGAATTATAACAATAGTTTTTTTCTATATAGTCATTTCGACTTTGGATTGATATCAATTAGATTACTTTATTTTCATGAATTTTATGTCTAATAACATTGATAATGTAATATTTTACAATTTTTTTTTATTAAAATTATGTAGTTATTCTTGTATATAAATTTGTACTATTGTAAAAAAAAAATTAAAAAGCTATGTATGATTACCCTGCTGTTAATTTTAACAACTTTTATAATAAATTGTATTGATGAATTTCTCTTTTATATTTTGTTAATAATAAAAATAAATATTTTTAAATGTAACAAAAAACTTAATGGGAATCAAAAGACTTATTTGAAATTTATATACAAAAAAAATATACTCCATATTTAATATAATGGTTTATTAATTTTAGAAGATTTTTAAAAAAATGAAAAACAAGTAGGGCAAAAATAAGGTGGAGAAAATCGAGTTTAGTCCAAAATATAGAATCATTAACAAATCAAGACTGACAAAAAGTACTTTAAAAATTGAAAAGCGAGCACGATAAGAATTTTTTTTGGAGATAGATTAATAGTATAGTATTGTATTGGAAAGTAAAGTTCAAATAATTATAATTGTTTTAGGAAAAAAAAAAAACAAATGCACCTAAAAAAAATGACAAGTATAAATATTATGGTAATTAATATTATGCACCTTTGTTTTAGGCTTTGGAGTTTTAGCCTTATTTGGAGTTTTAGACTTGGAAGTAGCTGCTTTTTGAACATCAAATTTTTCCCCAATAATACGTATTCTTTCGTTTCTTTGGAGCTTGATTATAATTGTCCATACTGATAAGATTTTTTTTTTATATGGATTGGTAGTATAGTTTTGTATTGGAAAGTAATGTATAAATAATTATAATTATTTTAGAAAAAAAAAGCAATTTTGAAAAATGATGGAAAACAATTAATATTATGTCAATTAATAAGTTGTGACCGAAAATAAGAGTTTTAAGAGGGAATACTTTTTTAAATGCTTGTATTTTAGTATATAGTATGATTTGTCTATCAATTTTTTTTATATATAAAATATAACTCCTTTTTCTATTTCCCAACAAATTTATGTGATTTCAACCATAATTCTGTTCATTTTAATTTGTTCCTAGCATAGAAAACAAAATGAGAGTTAATTTTCACTTATATTTACCAATATGTAAATAAAATTGTCTCTTATATGTATATATATAATACATTATAAGGATGTCTTTTTCTTACTTTGTCAATGTGGGACAACCCTTTATATAATTATATATACTTTTCCTCTTACACAGAGAACATAAACTTGTCTTCTTTAATATATGAATTGAAGGGGGCATTACTTTGTTAAAAAATAAAATAAAAATCGAGCTATAATAGCGCTTAATGAGTCGAATTAGGACTTTAGGATTTGTTCAATTAAGCTTGCTAAGATCATAAATAAAGATCAATACTTGAGTCAAACTTTGCCCATGTATCAAATGCTTCCGAGCAACTGATCCAACTCATTTAGCACTTTAACTATTTGTATATAATTTCTCTTAAGCAAAAACAATAATTTCAAGATCCAAGAAATTATTGTTTTTGGGGCCATCAAATATAAGATTGTAAAAACCCTAACATTGCAAGTAAATCAGAACGAAGGAATTATAAACAGTCTACCATATTAGTAAATGCTACCCCAATAGGTGTTGAAATGATAAAATTAAACATATAGTACTAAGCAAATTACAAAAGTACAAGCATAAACTTAACTAGTTAGTGTCACAAATACACAACTTCATTTGGGGTATGGTTTGGGGTTTGAAATTGAACCATAGAATACAAATTGCTTTAGGTCATGGTTTGATTTGTATATCAAATAAAGTAAACCATCAATTGTAATACTCTAAAAATTATAAACCAGACCATAATTTCTTAAAACATAAATCAAACCAAACCAAACCAAACCGCTATATATTGTTTGATCCCAAATATACTTTGTTAAGCTCAAATTACATTGACTCACATTAGAAAGGAAAAAAAAAAAAAAACACTTTATCACTTCATATATGTACATGCATCAACTTCTAAAAAAATTCCAACCAAAAGTTATTTCTTTTGTTTAATTAGTAGCTATTCATGTAATTTTTTCCAAATAAACATGGCTAAACATGGAATCTTAAAGCTAAAAAAAGTTAATTAATTAAATTCATTTAAATCTATGTATATTTTAAATTATTTAAAGTCTATCTATTATATTCTATTCAACATCTATTTAATTTAGATTTTCACTTTCACCCCCATAATTGTTTCAGAAAGCTTCCTAGTTAATTTATTATGAAAAGTTGCTAGATATATTACTTATTATTATTAATTTTTACTTAACAAATTAAATGTTATTTTTTAGTAAACTTTTCCTACTATAATACGAAGTACCATAATATAAGCATAATAGTGAGTTAAAGGATTACATACATCTTTGAGCAGCTGATGATTATAAGGTAATTCATAACTGCAAGGAAACAAACAGCACAATTAGCTCAAATATAATTACCACCTTTTAGGACAAGTATTGCACCATATTATAGCCATATTTCCAACCAAATATCCTCATATATAGTTAGCAACACCTTTCCCCTTGCACATATGACATAATATATCCCTCCGTAACATAAAAATTTCAACATTCATTTTTGTACACATTTTAAGAAGACGATTTGAGGGTGTAAACGACCAAATTAATCAAAATAATGTTGATATTAGTAACTTCTAATCATATTCTTGCTTGCATCAAAACCATTTTGATTAATTTTTTCGTTTACACCTTTAAATCGTTTCCTCGAAATGCGTGAAAAAACAATTGTTGAAATTTTTATGTTACAGAGAAACTACATAGTAAATAGTTTCTATTAAATTTCACCAATACTTGGACGACATACTTCTTTGGTACATAGCTACCCAAGTTAATAAACAAATTAGAATTAGAAAGGGTAAACAAAAACACATTCATTAAAATAGCTTAAATACTAGTAAGGTGATCAATTATAAGCTATTTTATTAAGATGTTCATACATGTTTTCAAATATTCTCTTTAAGACCGTTTGTATGAAAAGGGCGTGCCTTTTTGGTCTAAGCAAGGCGGTTTTAATGAGTCACAACTAGACAATATTTTTTTAGACTGAATGAATTTGAACTGAACTAAGGCCTTGTTATTTCGAACTTATATTCTAAAATTTCAGTTCAATTTAGTTTGGACAAATTTAGTTCAACTCTTGTTGAGTCTAGGTATGCCATGTTTTTTTGGACTGAATTAATCTGAATTGAACTGAATTAATCAAAATCCTAGACTCAGCAGGAACTTAACTGAATTGAGCTGAATTTTTTCTGAACTGAAATTTTGGAAATTAATTTAGAAAGAACAGGGCCTTAGTTTAGTTTAGTTTAATTCACACAAATTTTTTAGTTTATTTCAAAATAATTCAGTCCAAAATAACTGGGCCTAAATTGAGTAAAACTAAATTCTAGATTTAGCATGAGCTGAGATGAACTGAATTTGTCTAAATTGTACATCTTCGAAGCTCAATGCTAAAGAGGTATGAAATGAGTAATAATCAACTAAGAAAGCAAATTGAACTTACACTTGATGCTCGGTCCTCAATCGCGCAGGATTAATCTGCTTAGGCAAAGGAATTGAAGCAGCCTCCGATGACAAACTAACTAGAGATCTACATGAATCAATGCCACTTGAAGAAGTCACACCATTATCAAATAAAGTTTGTGTCAAATTTGCACCAAGTTTCACCAATATATATTCATCCTTATCCTTGAATAGATCTTCAATATCTCCCAACTCTTCCTCTTGCTTTGTTGAATTCTCAATCAACTTTTCATCATCTTCTTCTTTCTTCGGAGACTCTGGATGCTCGATCAGAGGCTCGCATTGTTGGGAAGTTGTATGATTTGATCTCGGAAGAAGTGAGTTTGTATGAAATTGTAACGGTGGAAGAGATACATTTAAGGATGAATAATTACTAGGCCTTGGTAGAGCAGGCAAATCCCTTGAAGTTTGTTTCTTGAGGTTGAAAGGATTTTGGATGCTCTTTATCTTTTTCGAACTGCTCTTCGACCTTCTCCATGGTAAATATGGATTTTTCGATGTCACACTGCATTTCCATGCAAAAAAAAAAAAAACATATAAGATATGTTTAATGCATTATGTGATAATCCCTCTGTTTTCTTTTCCGCTCATGCTTTGATAAACGTGTATACTTAATGCATATCTTCAACCACGTTGTACAATAATTTACTGTACATTCAATGTATTTAAGAGCTTATTTTTAGCCTATCGAACTAAGGAGAACTTATTACTTCATATTTTAAAAGACTTCAAATTAAAATTATTGATGTTGAACAAATGGAATATATGCAATCAAGTATATGTAATATTCTTTAGGAAAATTTGTCAGAAAAGACCTTATAAAACATTTTTTTTGCAAGAAAAGACCTTATAAAAAATTTGTTGTGAATAGAGACCTAAAACAAAAAAAAAGTTGCAAGGAGGGACCTTACCTCTATTTTCCGACGTTGAATGTGAATTTCCGGCGTTGACTCGCTATTTCCCTCCAATTTTCGACGAATCATTTCTTCTCTATTTAACCTTTCCTTTTCTTTTCACTATAAATTCATTTTTCCTCCACTCCCCCTCCATTTTCCCTCCTAAATTCATCTACATGAACCCTATATTAACACTTCCTTCTAGCATCTAAAATTATCTTCTTCTGAATTTAGGTTTCCTCATCTCTTACCCCCTTAAATACGAAAGGATTCGTGCAAAATTGGAGGAAAATAGTGAGTCAACACAAAGATTCACAGTCAACGTCGAAAATAGAGGTAAGGTCCCTCTTTGCAACTTTTTTTTTGTTTTAGGTCCCTGCTCACAACAATTTTTTTATAAGGTTTTTTCTCACAAAATGAATGTTTTAAAAGGTCTTTTCTGACAAAATTTCCTATTCTTTAATTAGAAAGGTATAAAGTACCCGCATAATGCTGCTATCTCAGAAAATTACCTATGCCAACGAAACAGAGCTCACGGGGATGTTGCTTACCATTGAGCCAACATAAAAAAATATGGAGTGCTTGATTCTCACATACCTGTCTACCATGCTTTTGTAATATATGCATTCATCTTTGAATGGACATGCTCTACAATTGGGATTTTTCTTCATACATAAAACCTATGATAATATGGTAACATTTAGTATTTATGCAATTGCTGAAAAAAAATCATAATTAGAAATACACTAGTAATAAAATTACCTTCCCGAATGTAATCAACTGATAATGTAATTGGTACCTTTAGCCAAAGTAAACAAAAAAAGTTATTAAAGATATAAAATTAGCAGATTAGAATTGAATATGATGTTATCAAATCAGATCAATTAAACCCTAATTAAATTGAGATGTATGGAGAAGCTATACAGAAATTCCCGATCAACGTCTTTCAATTTGGGCCATACATATTGCTGAATTTCACTTTCTAAAGGATACCTGCACAAATAATTGATTATCAAAATTAGAAATTCTTAATAAGTTTTAATCAATGGACATAATTGTTGGACAAATATATAGATCAGAACATTACTTTTGAAGGAGATGAAATGGCAATCCTTCTGGTAATGGCTTCAGAGGAACCCAACCAAGACGTATAGCTACGCGGCCAATATTTACATCCACCTGATTTTAAAAAGTTCAAATTATCAGTAAACATTCAACAATTAAGTGCGTAATTTTTTAACTAATTAAAAAAATTAAAATTTCCAAATTTCACTCATGAGTATTCACAAATCAAAATCGCAATTTTGCATTTTTTTTAATTCAATATAGAAATCTAAGAAAATTGATTACTTAAGTACTCCATCATTATACTAAAGGTACGTTTGATTATCTGAAATTTTCTGATCTGACATGGTCTAGTCTAACATGAAATTTTCTGATATGGTCTGATCTGAAGTTTTCTGACCTGATCTAAAATTTTCTAATTGTAGACATTATTATAGTTATAATTTTTCTGATCTGATCTGAACTTTTCTGATATGAATTTTTCTAATATGATCTGATCTCAATTTTCTGAAAATAAGCATAGGAGTGCTTATTTAAGTTGAATCAAACGCACCCTAAGACTGTAAATTTATAATCAAATGAAAAAATAAATAAAATATATTTAAGACTGTAAACTTATAATCTCATTCTTGCGTGTATGGTTTATTAAAATAATTTAGCTCCCAAAATCTAATCCATATTACAATGTGTAGTTTGCTGCAATTAATTTGTTACGGAAGGAGTATAGAATTGCAACTCTTACCGGGAACCCATGATGGCGGAGTGATAAAAGCCGCAAGCATTCAACACTTTTCAAGCCAAGTCCATAAAAACTTAGCAAATAAGCTCTGAAAATCAAAGGAGTGACATTAGATTTATAGATGTTTCTTCTATAGTCGTCGAAAAAACGACCATCAAAGTCAAAATAATTTAGTTAGTAATTAGATTTGACTTTTTAAAGAAAATTAACATTGTATATTGTTTTAATGTAACATTAATTCATTTTTAATTTTATTGGATTTATCTAAATTAATTTCGGATTTTTAATTTAATTTTTAAAATAACAAAATCTAAAATTAATTTAGGTGAATCCAAAAATATAAAAAATGAATTAATATTACAAAAAAAATAATTAAATGTATGTATATTTTTATTTACAATAAAAATCAAATCTAATTATCAAAATCAACTTAATTAACCTAAAAAATCAACGGCCTAAATTATTTTGACTTTGATGGTCGTTTTTTCGACGACTATAGAAGAATTTTCATAGATTTTATGCTAATAATAAAAACTTGATGAATTTATGAGCACCCAAAAAAACAAAAACATAAAGTTTATGCAATGAATTAAACAAACGAACTTACTTTGCAACTTGAGGGGGTGCTTCGCGTAACCATTCAAGATCCAGAGTTCCATGGTCTTCCACCAAACGATTCAGCACTTTCTAAATTTTATGAATACAAACATGCATTAGATTTTTAATTCGATTGAAAACTGCAATATATTTCTAAATTTGCAATTAAGAAACATTAGATTTGTATATTTTATGTTATGAATACAAACATTATATTTTTAATTCAATTACGAAATCTGCAATATGTTTCTAGAACACTATTGTATACCACTCTTTACTTACTTTTTTGTGCTCCATTTAGGCTTAAACTTACTTTCTGAAATTTGGGTTCAGTTTAGCTCTTGATGAGTCTAAGATTTAGCTTAAAAACAAAGCCCCAATACGTGCTACATCAATTGACAAACTTTGCCTTTGTCATCCATTTGCTCATGATAACTAATATAAGAAAGTAAATCGTAAATAAAATATAGTTATGTAGGAAAACTCTCATACCCATTACAATCATAATGAAATCCTCCATTGACAAAAGATGGTCAAATGGGAGTCTAAATAATCTAGGGAAATCCATAGAAACATAATCCCATTATCAAAAGTGTAGTTTCTTCATTTTTTAACTGTCATCCATTATTATTTCAAATGGTAATATTAGATGGGAATGAAAATTTATGAAGAAAAACACTAACATGAGAATGTATATTGATTTTCCTTCCAATTTTATGCACAAATTCATTCTCATTACCTTTATTTATATATGACCAGGTACCAAACAGGCCATTCTCGAACCCTTAATTTCACCTCGAATATTTGTGTCGGTTGACGGGTTCTCACACTCAAACATCGATGGAACATTTTGGACACTTTATTTTCGGCCAAAAAATGAAAAACAAATCACAAAATTACAAGATAGACAGTTGGACACGAACCTATGTCAGGCCTAGATCCCTCTAAGTTTGTTCAATTCTCAGTTCAGGAGCAAAAGCTTGACCATAAATTCCCATTAATATATAGCAAAGTTAGAGGGACAGATGGAGTAGAAGATTTCATATGGTACCTGAATTTTAGCAGCAATAATCCAATGTTGGCCTCTAGACTTAATGGCATCAGAAATATCCTTAAGTGGTGCTCTTCTTACAGCATCCCAATCCACAGAATCTTGAGTTCTAGGGTCTTTTTCATCACTACTATTCTTCTTTAAAAACCGAACTCGAATGGCTTCCCAATCAAACTTAGAATCTGCATCTTCTCCCTTCTTCTCTTTCCCTTTACTTCCCTGTAAATCAGGCAATGATGCTATCATATCATTCAAAGCTGCATCATATTCTTTTCCCAGCAACGACTCTCCTCCACCTTCATTGAGAGTTTTTTCTTCTTCCTCATCAGGAAACTCTACATTATATGAAACTTGGCACCCACCATTATTATTATTCTCACATGATCCTTGACTGCTATTTAACTCTGATTCACCACAATTAACACCGCTTTCATTGCTTGTTGGTTTTACGGGAAAACGCGAGGCCAATTCCATGTACGCATTGCTACAATAATAATCGTAAAAGTTAAACTGTTGCAATTAATATAGAACTGACAATATTCCATTTGTGGTGTATATAAAGAAAATGAAAGAGTAACACACTTGAATTTTCATGGAGGATTCTATTCAACTTAGATACAAATGCAAGTGTTAAGAAATTATTCATGTGTCAAAATAATTGGTAAAGGCCCATTTGATAGCTTTGTCCCCACTTTTTATAGATTGGACTCCTAGGATTTTTGACTCAAAAACTAGTGGTGTCAAAGTGGGTATTTGGGTCGGGTTCGGATCGAATCAACCTGTGCCGGGTGGTGGTAATTGTACATAGAGGTTTATACGTGGTTAGGCACATCATTAACTAACAGTTGTATTATTAAAAATAATTTTTCCTATATAATATTATAATCCGTAGTATATATTCACTCATTTTAGGAAATTTTGACACTAACCATACTAAATATGGACCGTTTTCTATCAACAATTGTAACTATTGATGAAAACTCATAGTTACCCAATAATTGAGACCATTGATAGAAAAACATCCATGGTTTGTACTTTAATTATCAAATCTTTAAAGGAATTGAGGGAGAAAATAATACCTTGAAAGAACATCTGAAACATTTTGTGTGAGAAAAACACCAACTACAGAATCCAATACAGAACCATTCCATTTTACAAATTCTTTACTCCCTGCAATGAGTCATCATAAAAGTTAAGATTTGGTATAGATTCCAAACATTACACGAAGTATATATCAACTCACTAAACATACTAATTTTTTTTTTTAAATTCCCGCTGTAAATAACATATTTTCTAGAAGTATGAACCCATAAACCCATAAGATAGTTTCTTGAACAATAAATGTTTTAATCCGTTGTGCACTAATTTAACGTACACCTGATGTAAAATAGCCTCAATTTTATTTAGTCTTTGAAAATAGATAAAGCTTTTTTATCAATAAATAAATAAATTTACTAGTTTCTATATATGAGGACTCAAGCATGGCACAAGGGTAAAAGCCATGCACCCCGGGGAGTGAGTGATGACTCGCAATCGAGACTTCATCCTCTGAGTCCCTGGGGGATCATTGTGAGTCCCCAGGAGTCCTTATGAACTTACGTGCAATGTCAACCTGGTAGTGCTATGATAGGAGTTGTGCGTTAAAGCCGAGTGATAATTCAATTTAACATAGATTTCAATACCTCAAAAATAGAAGCCACATTAAAGGAGAAAAATACCTTGGAATTTTGTCATTTCATCAAGGAATCGCTTCATTTTTAAAAGCAGAATGGCTCTTTCTAAACGAAAATTTTCACCCATTTCATTTGGATTGTCTTCATCACCTTTATTGTCATTATATTCACTAAGCATTACACTCCACCTTTCAAGTTTTCTAGGATCATCATAGAGGTTCAAAGCCTCAAAATCTTGTATAAAATTATCCATTATTACTTCCAACGATTCATCCTTCCAATCTACATACAAATATAAAATAATAACAATAAATTAATTGTATAAATATAACACCAATATAAATATTAATTGTATGATTAATTAAAAATTGACAATCTTACCATTAACATTGCTTAAATAATCTTTGCGCTTTTCCTTGCGTTTATAGGTACCCCTGGGCTTCCTTTCTTTTGCTATCTTTGTTTCATCTATTACTACTATACTCTGAGCTTCATTCTCAAGCCTTTCCTCCTCTATGATCAATAATTTAAAATTAAAAAATAATATAAAAATTGTGTGAGTTAAATTTGAAGTATCATCATATGATTTCAGGATAAATACAAATTCTTAGTTGAGACGGTCTCACCGTTAGACAGAGGCGGATTCAAGGGGTTCAAGTGGGGTCAAAGATTTTTCAAAATTTTCACTTAAAATTTGTTCACTTAACCATAATAAAATTTATAAAATGCACTTTGACCCCAATACATATTATTACCAGATCCAATACTGCCGTAACCCGTAAGACCATGTCTCATTAGGAACAATCAAAGAACAACTTACAAAAGTTATAGAAACCATATTAATAAATATATATATAACTTTTAAAAAAAACTTACCTGAAGCACAGTTTTGAACGTCTTTTGGTATACTTTCTGTGTTGCATTCTAAAGCCAATTGTTCATGATTTGTAGTATAAATCGGCATTGCAACTTCTAGACTTCCCAATTGTTCAACAACACTATTTGCCGAAGCCAATCGCTTTGTTAACCTCCTTTTTTTTCTCAACACCAATGGAGAAGCTAGTATACTCCGAACGCATTCAAAAAACTTTTCCATGTTTTCAACTTTCTTTGGCACCAACTTACTTAATCTACCCTTTGAAATGATAAGTTGATCAAACAAATTGTCAACAATCAAGTTATAATTAAAACCATCGAATGATCTCATTTTTTCAATTAGTCTCTTATTCCTCCTTGCTCTTCTCCTTTTGCATTTGTTTGGAAAATTAGGCCCTATTTCGCAACTTTTCTTAGGACATCTAAAACTATTTGTCCTTCGATAAACTTTCAACTTTTGTTGCCTTGGTTCCTTAGGAATATTGTTATCCCCGTCTTCAAAGTCCAAAACTTTTTTGCAATCCGGTTTCTCTTTAGTTTTGTGTTCCTGACCTTTCTGCCTTACCAGTTTCGGAGTTTTAACCTTTGGAGTTTTAGTGTTTGGAGATTTGGCCTTTGGAGGAGCTTTAGGCTTTGGAGTTTTAGCCTTATTTGGAGTTTTAGGCTTGGGAGTAGCTACTTTTTTAACATCAATTTTCGCCCAATAATACTTATTCTTTCTTTTCTTTGGAGCTTGGTCAGAATTGTCCACACCAATCTTTCTCTTTCTGTTTATTGTATTTGTTATTGGGACTTCATTGTATACCTTTTCCTCCTTATCTATTAAGCACAATTCAATATATAACAAAAAATTATGAGAAATAAATGGATAAACATGATTTTAGTTACCTTATATAAACTCCAAAAAATAGTAAATATGAGAGTATAACCATTAAATTGACAATGGAAGAAAATTAGAAAAAAAAATTTGACGAAAATGCACTTCAATTGTAGCTATGTTACTTCGACAGCTTTATTTAACAAAAAGAAGAATGTGTGTCTCCTCGTGTCGTATCGGACACGATAAGATACTTGGATAATTAATTTTTAACTAAAAGTTTGTAAAAAAATTTTCTCAAATTAGCCGAGTCGTACACTTCGACACCCGGATCCGAGCAGACATTTTATTCATGTCTAAGTGACATAGAATTGTAGGCAACAACAATATGCAGCATTTCAGAGATGCATATATTATAATATTAATATTATTGATGGTTTCACAGTACTCTACATGCTACATGTTTTGATCTAAATTCTTCACTTCTAACAATCAAATCACATCCACTTTTGTATTTGATCATATAAAAGTATTTAAACCGTATGAAAATACCATTTTTTGGAATCGAGCAATCCCGTATTTCATACGTGCATGATAGTATGATACCCTTTGTCCATTTTACTACCTCGGTTACATTTTATTTGCAACTTTTACATAATTTTTTTCCTTTTTTTAGTAACTTCATAAGTGTGAATTCACCAATTTACCCTTGTTTTAACTCCCAAATAAATTGTTATGTTACTAAACATAACATCATTGTAGATTACAAAGTTAGATACCCTGTCTCTATTTCAACAATTTTTTCCCTGGATTTTCTGCCTACAGTAAGATGATTTCCAGTATTGATTAAGCCCCGTTCTTTTAGAGTTAACTGAAATAACTAAAAATACGACACACTCATTTATTTGTGATAATCAGTTTGGTTAATTCTTATTTGTATAATTATATGTAATTTTTTAAGTTTCATTTTTTTTTTAATTTCATTTAGATGAATGACACGTGAAACTTTTATGTCGAAAATGTCCCGGAAATTCGCCGGAAAATGTAACTGAAAAATGTCCTCAGAATAAATCAACTCATGATACTATATGTTATGGGTCCAGTCCAAGTCTTGTTAAAATATGTTTTATTTGGTCTTTGTTAATGGTTCAATTAATCAATTTTATAGTAGCATTTTACATTTTTACTTATTGTAGTTAAATCTTAATTGGGCTTATTTTATGACTTAAAAAAGAAGTCTTTTAGTGTGTTATTAAGCTGATTTACATCAGAATTGGAAGAGACACAAACACAAAAAAGATAGAGGGATGAATGGAATACATTGACTAAACATTATACAATATTTATTATGATGAATGGAAACATGCAAAAGAATAATAAATTTATTCATAAAATATTATATCTACCCAATCGGTCAATAAGGAGTTAAGGATTTGTTATTTTGAACTTAATTTCTGAAAATTTTCAACTTAATTTAGACAAATTCTAATCAATTCAGGTTGAATTGAGTCTAGGATTTACTTTTACTTCATTTCGGACAAACTCGGCTCAATTCAATTCACACAAATTCAGTTCGGATCAATTCAGACCAAAAGGCAAAATAAATTACTCACTAGAAATACACATAAATGTATAGTAAAATCTAACATAGCAAGATAAATTACAGTATTCTTCAATTGCTCTCGCTAGTGGGTTCGGTACCTAGTATAGTAGGTAAATTTACCATTAAGCGACTTACTCCTTAATTCTTATGTGGGTTGGAACCCAATTGTAAGGGCCCATTTTAATCATGTTTATATTTTCGATTCACTGATTGATTTTATATTTTAGGATACCAATTAAAATTTAAAAACTAGGCTTTTAGAGTTCATTATATTATTAAATTAGCTAGGAAAAGCTATGATGTCCCATAAAAAAATCTAATTCTTTTAAATGTTACTCTATATTAAAATTAGGTTAGAACCCGTGCGATCACTAATTTTACAAAATAATTTGGTAAATTTTATTTATATTATGAAAAATTTAAGTGGTGTGTAAGGTCTTGTTTGATAACTCTTATTTTCACTCTTTATTACTTATTTTAGATCAAATAAAAAAAATAAGTTTAAATTAGATCAACTAATTTAATTTCATGTTTTTAAACTTTAAATATCTTTAATTCTGTAATAAAATCTATTATTATTACATATTAAAAAACTACTCATTAATACGAATAAACTAAGATCCAATTGATATTTTTTTTTATGGATTAGCATATATACACGATCAAAATTTAGTCAAATGTGAAAATAAGTTCAGATCAGATCAGAAAAAAAATAAGTTCAGATCAGATATCGGGTTGTCGTCATAATTTTTAAAACTATATTTTGTATTAATTTAAAACATAGATATTAGTATAGATATCGGGTTGTCATCATAATTTTTAAGGTTTAAATATCTTTAAAAAATATAAATTAGGATTTAGAAAATTGAATTAAAAAATACACTTTCATTCTTTTCATTGAAACGAATTAAATAAGATGTAATTTGACAATATTTTTTTCACGTTGAAAAATACTTCCTCAGTCATGATTTACTCTCAATGTTAGAGTTTTTTTAAATATTTTGAAAATATTGCTGTTGTAAGATTCTAAATAGATAACACCCGACTATAATTTATTATAACATCCGACTATATTTTAATTTGTAATTTATTTCGGACAAACTCGGTTCAGATTAATTCAGATCAAGGGAACACTATTATAACATCCGACTATGCGCATAGTGAAATCTAACATAGCAAAATAAATTATTTTTCAATAATTCAATTACTCTCGCTAGTCGATTCGGTACCTAGTATAGTAGTAGCTAAAATTAGCATTGATCTATTTACTTCTTTTGTGGGTTGGAGCCCAAATGTAAGGGCCCATTTTAATCCTGCTTATACTTTCAAAACTTTCGATTCACTCAATGATGTATATCTATACAATCTATTAAAAGGTGCGTGAAGCACCATCTACACGACAAGCAAGCTGACACATAAGCCGACATGCAAGCATCATTCTTTCACTAGAGTTCGCCACATATGCAATATTGCCATGTAAGATTATTGTTTAGTGTTCAATTAAAAAATATGTTCATATAAAGGTTTGAACTCAAGACCATATCACACAAGTAATACACCCTTACCGACTCAACCAACATTATTATTGTCTAAATATTCACCTTTTTAAGTCATATTGTTCAATTGTTAGAGTGGACTAAATGTCATTTAATTCAGTAATTTCATTCAAATGCTTTCTTTCCATGCAAATTATTTGACCCCTCTTGACAAATCAAGTTAGATTCTAACCACAGATTTAGACAATTTATTGGGTTTATTGTATAACAATAATTTTGATAAAATCTTGTGTCCCTTATTTTTTTTTAGGCGCTAACATAAGTAGAAAATATTATTATTCAACGATAATGCTTTATTCCATGTCAACTATTTAAACTTTGAAAAAAAATATATACGAAGTATTGATATTATTGTTAAATTTTTACAACCATCACAATAATATCTTTTGTTGTTTATTTTTGGAGGACAATAATATCTTTTGTTGTTTATTTTTGGAGGCAAGAACAAAGGAAACAACAATATCATCATCATCATCAAACAATACGTTTTTTTTTTTTAATATTAAGCTTCCTATAATATTTTCTCATTGTATTTAGTTTCAAAACTCACTATATTTCTTCGGTTTGAGACCCGGGGCCAGGGCCGTCCCATTGAATTTTGGGGCCCTGTTCTCATACAAAAATATTGAGCCCTAAATATGAAGATGTAGATGAAGAATTAATTCATGGAAATTTAAGATTTGCAATTAATGAATGATTTTTTTATGTGAAAATGGAATATAAGCAATTAGTTGACATTCATTGTAGATTACAGTTAATTTGTTTCTTTCTTTCTTTGTATTTTTTTATATTGGGCTAAATATGAAAATGGGGCCCTGTGCTGTTGGTCACCTTGCACATGTGCAAGGACGGCCCTGCCCGGGGCAACACCCGAGCCACAATGCTAGTTTTACGTTAAAAACAGAGCTTTTACAGGTTTTTTTTTTAGCAATGGGCTCGCGGTTGTAATTAAGTGGATTAAACTTTCATCAAATATCTCAACAAAATAAAATAAGTTTTAGAAAAATAAATTAAAAAAATTATGCATTCATTTTTTTTATAGAAACGAATTAAATAAGACGTCATTTCACAATATTTTTTTCACGTTGAAAAATATTTAGAAAATATTGCCGTTGTAAAATTCTAAATAAACAACCGTCATTTTGATAATCATTTAGTGATTTATATCTATAAAAAAACAGTCACTACTCACTAGTAACTAATTACAAGATTTACAACCCAAAAAAACATAGACTTGGAATCTTATTATAACAAAATTACCCATTTTTGAGGGGTGATGATTTGACAAAATCATTTTCTATTTTTAAGTTTCTAGTTAAAAAGTTCTATCATATCATTTGACAAATATCCTAGCTATTGAAATCTATTTACTTCCTCCGTTCCCAAAAAAATGCAACAAACTTATTTGCACGTATTTAAAGAAGAGATTTAAAGGTCTAAACTATCAAATTAATATATATAATTTTAAAACAAGTAACCTATAATATCAATTTTACTTGTGTTAAAATTATTTTGATTAATTTGCTCATTTACACCCTTAAATTACTTCCCTAAAATGCGTGCAAAATGGTTTGTTGCATTGTTTTTAACCGAGGAACTATTATATTCGTATAACACACTCCATTTATTAGATTGTCTAGAGATATAAGCATATAACACTAGAAGTCTAGAAAATATCACTTGGAATCGGTAGATTTGTTACCCTGCATGTCACTGAAAGACTGTTGTTACCGTTTCACTTTTGACAATTCCACCAATTTTTATAATTTATATCATATAGAATATAGTTAGATTCGTCTCAATATACATTATAAAAATTTTAAATTTGTAAACAAACATAATTAGTTTGAAATTTTACTTAGTCAAATGAACTTTTATTAAATAAAAAAACAGAGTATCTATTTGCGAGGCTTCCTAACCATGAACAATAAAGGTTAAAATAATAATAACAATAAAAAAACAAAAAACAAAAAGGAATAGAAAAAGAGATAATGTACTTACGAGGAGTAGCCTGGTAATTGGAGCTAACAGTAGTAGCAGATTGAAATTGAGATTGAGATTCAAATTGAGATTGAAATTGAGATGGAGATTGAGTATTATCGGCAATTGCAGTAGTTAGAGAATCAGCTAATCCCAGAATTTGCAAACAAGAAAGCCCATCCAAATCAACATTATCTTCCGAAAACAACAATTGAGTGTTTAATTGAGTGTTGTTTTGCTCCTCGAAAACGCTGTTTTTTCCATCAACCCCAGAAATTTCTGGAAATTGGATTGGAGTTTGAAAATTGAGATCAAAAAATAACATCTCATTTGAATTCCCCAGATTTTTAAAGATTTCGTCCTCTTTTGTGGACGGCTGTGGGGATTCAGATTGTAATTTTTGTGGGGTTATTGGTGTCCATAAATCATTAATTTGAGCCAATTGCTCTTGGGTTTTCATGGTTTTTGAGATGTTTTAGAGTGTTAGAGTGGAAGAAGGTATGGTAGTTTTGTTTTTTTTTTTTTTTTGATGGAGAAGGTATGGTAGTTTTGGGTTTAGAGGAGAAAAAGAAGGGAAATGAGAAAAAGTATGGTAGCATAAGAATAAGTTTATTGATTTTTTTTTTATTTTTTTTTGAATTTTAAGAAAATAATTACTTTGAATTTTAACTACAATTTAAATTTAAGAAAATTATAATTTCTTAGAATTAAATTGTTACTTTGACTTATATTTCATAAATTGCATCTTCAAATATTATTCCAATTTGCAATTGTAAGCGAAACTTTTTGAAATGAGCTATGATAATATAAAATTATGTACTCGCATTATAATTTGGTGAAAAATAAGTTTTTTAATAAATATATAGAACTTTTGTTCACCCTAACATTTAAAGTGTGGAAATACAATCATATAAATGTATAACAAATTTATTGTATGTCAACAATTATTTTATTTTTTTTAACGTTGAAAGGAAATTATTTTTTTTCCAAAGAAAGAATAGTATCTGTTTGTCCCACTTGGAAAAATTGAAACTGTTCAAAAATACCCCTCCTTATATCTAAAAAAAACCATTTTAAGAACTGTCAACGTTTAAATTAACGGTGAACCCTAAAATATCTCAATAAATAAGAATATAAAACGATATTTGACACTATTTTCACGTTGAAAATTATTTAGAAAAAAAATTGGCGTAGTAAGATTTTAAATCGATGACACGTCAACCATCATTTGGGATTTATACAGGTTAAAAAAGGGAGTGTTAAACGCATCCTCACTTTACTAACACAGCCGAATCCATTCCCATAATAATGCTCTCAAATCTTGCAATTTCCATTTTAGTGTTACAATTTTATCAATTCCCATATTACCGTCCACGTCATCTATTAATTTTTTTATTTTTTTAATTGGAAAACCGCCACTTGGAGTGGCGGTTTTGCCTTGACAACTTATCACTTAAAATTTGTTCTGATCAGGCACAGTTAAAGGGACCAGTAGCGGTTTTGCACCAAAAATAAAAAAGTGTAATTTTTCACTCTTAATTGTTAAAGTAATCAAACCGCTACTAGGAGTAGCGGTTTTTTTTTTACCGAAAACTGCTACTGGTAGTAGCGATTTTCTGAAAAATCTGAAGGAAAAAAAAAATGCTAACGTGGACGGTAATCTCGGAATTGAAAAAAGAAGAGCCGTATAATGGGAATTGCAAGATTTGGGAGCATTATTAGGGGAAAGAATTCAACACAGCCTTACTCATTTACTAGGTTTTAAGAAAAAAACTAGTATTTAGGCCCGGGCGTTGCCCCGGGTCATACATTTTTTCATCATCTTCGATATTTTTTATGATTTGAAAGTAATATAATATAATGAGGGTTGTAAAATACCGAACGAAATTTTGAAAGATAGTTCAATATGGAACTTGATACTTTCACTAACGTATTGAAAATTGGTTATCATCATCATGGCTACCTCTGTTTCGTTTTCAACACAACAAACGAATATTTTATAGGAAAAATTGTCTGAAATAAGCCAACCTTTTCGTGGTCTTCCATAATTAAGTCAAGCTTTTAATAATCCAGAAATAAGCCAGCCTTTGGATCATTAAAGCCAAAAAAAGGTTGACTAAAAAATTAACCTGTTAACATAAGTAATCAACAGGTTAATGATCATTTAGAACTTAATTAAGCTTAATTATAATTTAATTATACTTAACCATACTAATTAATCAAACCCCACCACCATTGTTAAACACCCCAACCCATCCCCTGCCATCGACACACTACCCCCTACCCAAAACAACACAACCCTACCCAAAACCACCCAAACCAACACCCCATCCACCGACCCACCACCCCTGCACAAAACGACCCAACCCACCACCCCCAACCACAAAATCACCACTCCTTAACTAAGCCACCACCGAATCAACCCATCAGCCACCACCTAACCCAAACCCTAACAACCCACCACTAACCCAAAACCCATAACCAAACCCAATACGTCCCCCACCCATAATCGAACCCAACACCCCTTGCAACCCAACCCTACCAAATCCAACCACCCACCTCTAACATCACCCGCCAATTGAACCAAAGGGAGGAGAGAGAGAGAGAGATGAGATCAAATATCTCAAAAAAAAGAAGAGAAAGAGGGGGGCAGCGGCGAAAAACAGGCAACAAGAGGCGGCGGTGGACGATAGGCGACGAGCGGCGGACGAGTGATGGCACATGGTAGGGTTGCCGTGAGGAGGAGGAAGGAGGAGTGAGAAAGAAGGAGGAGGGAGAAATTAATACATGAAAATGATTTAAGAAAGAAATAAGGTGAATAAATCATATAAAAGTAATCTGTCAACCGGTAGAACAGGTCACAAGTCATCCAACCCAAATTTGGCTTTAATGATCCAAAGGTTGGTTTATTTCAGGATTATCAAAAGCTTGGCTTAATTATGGAAAACCACGAAAAGGTTGGCTTATTCTGGGCAATTTTTCCTATTTTATATTTCACAAAAAATACCCCTTTCATGCGTTTAAAATGAAACAGAGGAAGTATCAACATCATTAATTTGATCGAATGATACACTACGTTTTTTATTTTGAGATTCAAGTCCAAAAAACAAAGGGAACAAAAAAATTTAACAATGAAATTTATAATACTTCTTTATGGAATAATTGATAATGAAATTAATATGGATTAGTGGTTAAGTTATGACTTTTGTAACATTAATAATTAATAATATAGATTACATGGCATAATTAATAATTGTAACGTTATGTTGTGGTGAGTAATTACATAATATTTGAAATGAAAAAAATGCACATCATTTTTCTTTTTGAAGAAAATTTGTGAGTCTTTTGAATTTAAAAAAATATTTGTAAAATAAAAAAAAGTATTGTTATTGGTGTTGTTGTTCTTACTACCATTGTTTCCCTTGATTTAAATATGACAAAAGATATTTCATAATGATGGTAAAACTTGTAACAATAATATTAATATTTTTTTATAGGAACAATAATATGAATAATTAGTATGGATTAGTGATTTAAATTTAACTTTTTTGTCAAATTGTTATTATGGAAGGTAAGTATTATTATTAAATCTTATCCAACGCCCAGCTTTTGCCTTATTAATAGTAATATTGTCTCTTTTGTTTGCGTCTAAAAAAATAAGGATATAGAAATTTATTGAATTTATTGTTAGATAATAAACTAACATTAAGTTTACTCGAACAATAAAACAATAAGTTTTAAAATAGTGAAATTTGAGATAATAATGAATGTTGGGTGAGTTGGTAAGTGTATACTATTAATGTGTTATAGTCTCGAGTTTAAACCTCACTATGAACATTTTTTTAATAATTAAACACCCAAACTAAAATCCTACATGGAAATATTGCATATGTGGCGGAACTCAGGCGAGAGATGATGCTTGTGTGTCAGCTTACGTGTCGCATAACTAGTGTTTCGCGCACCTTTTAATAAATAGATAGATGTTTCTCCTCTTTTTCTATCAAACCTAACTTTCTCTCATTTACTCTGTTTTTTTTATTAAAAAAAATAGTTTTCTTTCTTCTTCCCTCCCCTCTTTACTCATTTGATGCCGCATAGGAAAATTTTGATGTGAGTTAAAAATATTACAAATTTGGCTGAGAAAATCCTACCTTAATATTAATTTCAAACAGTCTGAAATTTCCACTTTAATATTGATCTATGCATTCACAGTATTTGTGGTAAAATGAATTAAAAAATCTAGATTTGCATGCCATAATTGTCATCGTACTCCGTATTAATTAAATTACAAGCTAATTTCATCATTAGGAAAAAAGGAGGAGATTCAAAAACTGGGCTCGAAAGTAGGAATCTGATTATAAAATAAATAAAAAATAAAAAATAATGGTATAAAAAAACCCAAACAAATCTAATAACAATAGGTGAATTATATATGTTAGATGATTACTAGGTAGGCCTTTAGATGTAAGTCGAGTAGTCTACTAATAATGTTTATTATCACCACGAATGTTTGTAGAGTGACAAAGGGTCATATCATTTTACCCAAGCTCCGGAACTCATATTAGTTATAACCCGAGGTAACATCTATTGTTAACACATACTTTCTTTTCAATTTATATATCTTAATTATTGAATTGGTATATGACGATGATAGTTAAAATGTTCCTATATGGAGCCCGGAATATTTAGCTACTAAAAATATTATTTTTTCAATACTTTCGTTATTTTATATGGTCTCTTCAAAAACATGCAAAAAGAGACGAAACATACTATATGGCTCTTGGCAGTATTCTGATGTTATGTTTTTTATGTCGGACGTGCACAAAAGTATAAAAATGTCATTTCATATGTTTAATTTGCTAAAAAAATCAATTTAATTTACTAGCTACTTCCCTACCATTATAGTGTTAAGCCATTGTTCTGTTGGAGACGACACTCTCCGTGGCCCCTACACTATGTGATGATCACCTTTCTATTTGGGGGACAGTGTCCTCTGTGGTCCTAGGGTATTATTCAGTCACCCTTTCTTTTGGGAAAAATATTCGTTGTGACCCTATTATGTTATGTCATACTTGCCAAGATCCAATACGAATGTTTCCTATTATTTTAAGTTTGAATTTAAATTATATTTTACTCCGACTCCAACATGTGTATTATTTAGTTGCTTATTTATATTCGAATTATATAATTTGATGACATCATTTCCTTCATTTGTAAATATAATATACTTAAACACATTTTACACGGTTGGAGTAGCATGTTACTGAGCCTCTAGCTCTCGTTTTATTCTTTTCATGTTTAGAGTGTTAAGAGCGGAAGAAAGTAAGGTGGTTTTGAGTTTAGAGGAGAAAAGAAGCGAAATGAGAAACGTATGGTAGCATAAGAATAAGTTTATAGATTTTTTTTATTTTTTTTTTATTTTGAATTTTAAGAAAATAATTAATTTTATTTTAACTAGAATTTAAATGCTAAAAAATTGTAATTTCTTAGAATTAAATTGTTGTTTAACTTATATTTCATAAATTACATCTTCAAATATTATTTCAATTGGCAATTATAAGCGAAACCTTGTGAAATGAGCTATGACAATACAAAATTATGTACTCAGTATTATAATTTGGTGGAAAATAATTTTTTTAATAAATAGTAGAACTTTTGTTCACCCTCACATTTAAAGTATGGAAATACAATCATATAAGTGTATAACAAATTTATTATATGTCATCAATTATTTATTTTTTAACATTAAAAGGAAATTATTTTTATTCTTTTCCCCAAAGAAAAGTATTAGTTTGTCCCATATGGAAAAATTGAAACTGTTCAAAATACCCCACCTTATATCTCAAAAAAATATCATCTTAAGAAGTGCCAACAATTAAATTAACAGTGAACATCCTAAAATATCTCAATAAATAAAAGTCTAATACGTCATTTGACACAATTTTTCACGTTGATAGAAAAAAATTTGTCGCTGTAAGATTTTAAATCAATGACACGTCAACCATCATTTGGTATTTATACACATTAAAAAAGGAAGTGCTAAACGCAGCTTCACTTTGCTAACGCAGCCTCACTTACTCATTTACTAGGTTTTAAAAAACATGTTTCTCCTCTTTTTCTATCAAACCTAAATCCCTAGTGCACTAGCTCTCCATACTTACCCTTCTACTCTTGCTGCATGAAGTTGACGAGGTGTTTATAATGAATCCAAAATACCTCAATAATGCTTTATAAACAATTCTCAAAATTTATCCTACACGAACTTAATTAGTGTCATTTCCATTGTCCTACATCCCTTTGAGACTCATAATTGTTCTCTAATATAACTCACCATTGGCAGGTAGGCCTTTAGATGTAAGTTGAGTGACAAAGAGTCATATCATTTTTACCAAGCTCTGGAACTCATATTAGTTATAATCTAAGGTAACATCTATTGCTAACACATACTTTCCTTTCAATTTATATATCTTATTTATATGGGTATATGAGTCAGATCATATGACGATGATACTTAAAATGTTCCTATATGGAGCCTGAAATATTTAGCTACTAAAAATATTATTTTTCAATACTTTAGTTATTTTATATGGTCTCTTGAAAAAAATGCAAAAAGAGACGAAACATACTATACGGTTCTTGGCGGTATTCTGATGTTATGTTACTTATGTCGGACATGCACGTACCATTATAGTGTTAAGCTACTACTCTGTTGGAGACGACGCTCTCTGTGGCCCCTACACTATGTGATGACCACCTTTCTGTTTGGGGACAGTGTCCTTTGTGGTCCTAAAATATTATTCGGTCATTGTTCCATTGGAGACAAATGTGCTCTGTGAGACTGTGACCCCATGATGTTATGTCATACTTGCTGTAACGACCCGTATTTCGAGCAACGACGTTAGCGGTGATAACGTCGTAAACAGGCAATTACCAATCGATTCAATGACAAGAATATAACTAAAACTCATGGAAAAAATGATATTTATTAATATTAATAATGAAACCCAATAACAATTGAAGGAAACTAATGGACTAATCCAAAACTTAGAATTCTACAAATCAAAAACAAATTAAACTACTAGAAACAGGAATGTAAAACAGGAGCCTAGAACACTCGTCCATCACTCAAACCCGTCTCTATCCTTCGTTCTGCTCACCTGTAAAATAAAAATAAGGGTCCACCGTCAGTGGCGAGTAACTAGACTGTCCTATTTAGAAGTAGAACCAAATCACACAAAATAACAGATTAGAAAACATGAAGCAAAACGTTACAACAACAGTCATAGAAATCAACAAGTTCAAATCAGGAACCGCAGCTGAAACTCAACAATCATCATCATTCGTGAATCATAGACAAGCTCACAATTCAATCAACAAGACTCAACTTGGTCTACAACTGATAACATGACCCGGTCGGTCTACAACCGATAAACATGACCCGCTCAGTTCATCACCGATAAACCCGCTCAGTTTATCACCGATAAACCGATAAACATGACCCGCTCGGTCTTCAACTGATAAACATGACCCGCTCAGTTTATCACCGATAAACATGACCCACTCGGTCTTCAATCGATAGACATGACCTGCTCAGTTCATCACCGATGAACCGATAGACCCGCTCAGTTTATCACCGATAAACCGATAGACACAACAAGACTCTGACCAAGAACTAAAAGACGCCAACCAGTTCAATACGTGAAACACCTTAAGCCACACGCAATATCAACATCAAGCGACATCATACCAACTTACAACATCAAGTTCAACAATCATGTAGTAAATACAAAAGATCAGGCGACACATAACAACTGGGTTCATTGGGTTTCAAACTTGGCCCAAGAGACACGAACCACACGGTTCTCATGGGCATGGTGCGAATTCCACGAACAGGGCACAAGAATGAATTAAAATCACAGTTCAAAATTACAGACGAAATTCATACGTTGAACAACAAGTTTCATAAAACGAAATAGTAACTTCGAACCATCAATTATCAATCAATAACTCAAAGGGATTATCAAGGAAAATCATTTAAAAACATTTGGCCATCAATAGTAAATCAAAGATTGAGTTTTTATTCAACAATTGGCATAAAATAATTAAGAAAACTTCATAGAATAAAACTAGAATTTAAGATTAGGCAAGAAAGCATATAAAGAATCAATTTTGGTTATCAAAACCAAGATTGGCGCATAAAACAAAACAAAAATACAAACTTTATGCTTTTATAATGAATCTATACATTCAAGATCAATAAAGATTCATGCTTTAATAATCAATCATGCATAAAACGAATAAAAATCCATGCTTTAATATAGTGATAACACACACATAAGATCATCAAAGCAACCATTCAAGAATTCATCAAATCGCTTCAAGAATCAAGTAAAATCATCACTTAAAGATAATTCATTACAATAACATGTACCGATTCATAAAGATTCAACAAAAACAAGAAGGGAAACAAAAGAACACACCTTAGTCTACACGACATCACACGAACAACAACAACAAATAAGAAAGTTCTAATTATTCTAGTCAATCCAATCCTATCCCTAAGTAGAAAAGCTAGTTACCTATTGCAACACAAACAGGAAACTACGTACAAAACTCGCCCAAAACCCACGGCTTCACTCGACAATTCACACAGCCAAGGCAAGGCACGAACACCCAATGCACGAACTTGTTCAATCTTCAAATGGTTGAAGGTTGGATCTATCTTCAATGGATGTGTTTGATTGATGAAGTGAAAGATGAATTTGGATGGTGTTTTGAGATGGGTGCCATGAGGTATGAGAGGGGTAAGGAGTATTCTTTGAGTTATGATTTGATATAATGAGTATGGGAGGGGAAAGGGTGGACTTTTGCGGTTTAAATAGAATAGGCTTACTAGAAAGTAGGATGGGGTTTACTAGATTTTAGGAGGGGGTTTAGAAGTGAGATAAGGGGAAAGCAAAAGGAAGGGGCCAGCTATGGGGAGTCATGGCAAGCCTTGGGCTTGTTTTCCAAATACAAAATTAAGTTTTTTGGCCCAAATTAGATAGTTTGGGCTTAAAGGCTTAATTTTACACGAAAATTTTATGGCCAAAAAATTCAGGTCATTACACTTGCCAAGATCCAATGCGGATGTTTCCTATTATTTTAAGTTTGAATTTAAATTATATTTTACTCCTATGCCAACATGTGTATTATTGGTTGCTTATTTATATTCGAATTATATAATTTGATGACATCATTTTCCTCCGTTTATAAATATAATATACTTAAATACATTTTACAAGGTTCGAATAGCATGTTACTGCGCCCTAGCTCACGTTTTATTCTTTTCATGTTTTAGGTACTGTTGGGGAGGATGTGATGCGTAGTGGAGATATTATGACGATGATTACGTAGTACTTCTTAAATAAATTTCCAAGGACTTTGTAATATTACTTTAATCGCAAACTCTTGGTGTATTAGAAGTGATCTTTGAACTATTCTAGTACTTATAAATAAATATGTATTTTGTATCCTGTGGTACTAATTTGCCTTGTATTTCCACCCAGGAAGTATGGTATAACGCTCCGATTAAATAGGTCTCCATCTCTAAAAATGCATTGAATAATATGGATTAGAAGTCGGGGCGTTACAAAAAATAAAATAAAAGAAGACGAAAGCAAATAAAAGAAGATTGGTTGATGATCTTGTAGAAGTTGTAGAACAATATAAGTCAAGTCCATATCATCATCATACTCATCAAGATCAACTACATCGCTCTAGGCGTCATTCAAGTCACATTTTTTCCCTACCTTTTTCATCATAGAAATATTCACTTCATCCCTTACATGTTCATGACATTTAGGACGCATTTTATTCACATTTTTAAAACCTCCTACTAAGTGATGTCTTAATCTATAAACTCCTCCTTTGTATATTTTATTATTGTATTGCAAAAACTACAAGTCCAATTAAACTTATTAGTAGCATCAACATGTCCATACTTTCTTCCTGGATCAATGGGGTCATTACTTGAACCCGTTGATATTCATTCATTACCAGACATTTATGAAATTACAAACAAAATCACTCAAAACATTGTTTAAAGTCTAAATTAATTTCATAATTTAACAAGTAGCAAGTCACTAAATATTTCCTAAACTCTAAATTAATTTAATAAGCCACTAAACATTTCAGTAAAAAGAAATAGAAAATAGAAAATTAGATGAAAATAGAGATAGATCGAGAAGAAGAAAAAACAAAAAAAAGGAAAAAACAAAAAAAAACCCCGAAAAGAAGTTGAAAAAATGGAGAAGAAAAAAATCGAAAAAAAAGAAAAACACAGCAAGAGAAGAAAGGAACAAGTAGAGAACTAGAGAAGAAGAAAGAAAAAGGAAAAACAAGAACGAAAAACGTACCTAAAGGCATAAGGCTGATGGCACGACAGACTGAGGAGAGAGGTCGTTGGTGGAGATGAAGATGTAGGGCAGTAGAAGTTGAGACTTGAGTGATGAAGATGAAGTGATGGTATTTCTCTTTTTTAATGAACAGAAGCATAAAGGTTCAAAAGCATAGTGTGTTGTACAACTGTCATAAAATAATAAAAAAAGCTTTTTTCTTTTCTTTTTTAATGAACAACAAAATTTATTTTCAGGTCTTTTAAACCAAAAGGCTAGCGCTTTAGTGCCTCACTACCTAAAGTGCTGAAGCTTTCTGCAATCACTACGACTGGGAGCTCATCAAAAGCATTTTTCCCAATGCCTTAAAAGTCACCTTTCATCCAGACACGCCTAAGCTGGTGCTTTAATTTTTTAAACTAAGGTTAGAGTGGGGGAGACTAGGGTGGTTTTGGGTTGTAAAGGAGAATAAAGAAGGAAGTGATCGATCGTTATTTATAAAATACCAAATGTAAGAATATATTTATAGGATTTTTATATTTTTTTTAAAATAATTACTTTTATTTCTAGCAAACTAGAATATTTTTTGTTATTCTTATTTTGATTCTTATCTAGCGGTTAATATTATTTTAGTTGACACTTATCAAGACCTGTTGAAATGATAACAGAAATTCTTCGTTTTTCTTTTGAATTATTGACGGGGATTTAGAAATTTTTTTATACTCGTATTATAATTTGGTGATTTTTTTTTTTGAATAATTATGTAGAAAAAATATATATTTTTGTTCACCATAAAATTTAAAATGTAGAAATACAATTATATAAATTTATAACAAATTTATTATATGTGAACATTTTTTTTTTGTGATTTATATACTCCAACCAAATGACATCTTAGTGTACAACTGACACCATAGTAAATTAGTGATTACTAATTTACTATGGTACTCAGTTCATATACTTTTAGAAAATTCCTAGTTCCTCATAGTGAGATACCAAAGTATATCTCACTGTGCTATTTTTGTAATTTTATTGTAATTTGATTGATGGCTGGAATCTCTGTCGTAATTTTACTCAAAATTACGCAAAAATATCACTATAACATACCATTATACATTTATATTCCATCTGTAACATATTAAGGGCCACTAAACTGAACTGAATTGTCCTGAATTGAAATAAAAATATTTAACTTTTGGATTAATTATTTTAAATAATTAATGATTATATTATGGTTATCTGAAATAATGATTTTAAATATATAATGATTAACTGAAATAACCACATGCAGTAGATGTATTATTTGAAAGGCTATTATTATTATTATTATTATTATTATTATTATTATTATTATTATTATTATTATTATTATTATTATTATTATTATTATTATTATTATTATCAAAAAGTTGGATGAAAGCCGAGAAACGAGCTGTGCCCCCACCTCTTTCTGGATAAAGAAGCTCAATTGGTGAAAAATAAAAACACTATCCCTAGCATTATTGGAATGACTACATAAAAAGGACTTGATCCGAGAAAGTGTATCAAGAGTCTCCTTATCCAGCTCCCCAAACATGGTAAAAGCAAAGGGGGACTTTATCCAGCCTCCTCCTCCTCCTCCTCCTTATTATTATTATTATTAAGATTATTTGATTCTAATAATCCAACCATTGCCCGTTTCACTATTAATAATCGAACATTTGAATTATTCAGTAATAATAATGCTCCCAAAATTCTTTCAATGCACCTTTGACTTGTTGAAACTTATAAAACAGGTGAAATGGGACACATGACATGTTATAATTGGTTTATTTTAAAAAAATTAATTAAATAAAAAAATCAAATAAAAAAAAAGAATTTTAAAAAAATAGAAATCATCCCCACTCTCTCTCCTCCAACCACCTCTGCCGCCGCCACCACCACTCATCCATCACTTTCTCTCTCTTCCCAACCACCTCCATCACCACCACCGACACTTACTCCTCCCCAATCTCTCTCCTCTCTTCTTCTTTCTCTTTGCTCAAGTGGGGGGGGGGGGCTCGATGGGTGGGGACTTGATGGTGGCGGTTTGGCGACGTGGGGCTTTGCCTGCAGTTTGGAGGGGGATGGATCTAGGTCGTGGTGGTTGTTGTATGTCGGTGGTTGATGGTTGATTTGGGTTGTTGTTCGTGGGTTACGGATGACAGTGGCTAGATTTTCAGAGGTTAGGGGGTGGCGGTGGCTAGTTTTTCGAGGGGTTACGAGTGGCAGTGGCTAGGTGTTGGACAGTGGGTTTGGGTGGGGGGGGGGGTTCGAATGTGGTGGGGTTCGAATGGGGTGGGGGTGGCTCGGGTTTGGGCGGTGGGAGGTCGGCGGGGAGGGCGACTAAGTTTGGGCAACTCAGTGGGGTGGGGGCTTGTCGCTGGTTGTGGGTTGCGGCTGGACGGTGGCGGTTTGGGGTGGCGTTGGGTGGTAAAGGGTGGTTGTAGTTAAACCTTTTTTTTTTTTTTGTAATTAAACCTGTTTTGTTTAATTAATTCAATTTTTGCAATTAAACCATTTTTTTTTATTTTCATAATATTATTAAAAAAAATGTTTACCTACTATTTAGGTTACAATTCAACCGGTGCATTGAAAGAATTTGAGGGGCAAAGTTTGGATTATTGCCGAATAATCCAAGGTTGGATTATTAATAGTGAAACAGACAAAAGTTGGATTATTAGAATCCAATAATCCTTATTATTATTATTAGAAAGCGTATTATGTCCAACGAGTCAAATTGAAAAAATAAACACAACTAGAAAAATAAACACTTACCTGGACAAATTAAACACTTACATAGACAAATTAAACACTTACATGGACAAGATAGACACTCACCTGGAGAAAATAATACTGACCTGGACTAAATAAACATTCACATGAACTAAATAAGCAATCACCTGGACAAAATAACAACCAATCTGGAAAAAACTCAAAACTTACCTAACCTAAAACGGGTTGAATTCTTTGTCCCCAACCTGACCTATTTTTATAAACGGATCGTGTCGGGCTGACCCACTTATTTAAACGACTAAAAACTCTCAACCCAAACCCGTTAATAACGAGTCTATTTCGTGTTGGGTTGGCGGGTCATGTGTGTTTTTGCATATTAAGTTGCAATTTTTGATGTAATCTTGTCGTGTCGAGTCAACCCGTTTGCTTAAACCGGTTGAAACCCCCAACCCTAAATAGACCCATTTGCTTAAACAAATCCTCTCAAGCCGTTTAGTTAAACGGGTCAAATCTCTTGACCAAAACTTGTTAATAACTAGTCGATTTTATATTGGGTTAACGGGTCGTGTTAAATTTTTCCATCTCTAGTTATTAGTATTATTAGTTAAATGATATACGAAGTAATAAATATTAATTAGTAAAACTATTGAAAAAATCTAAAATGAACTGAATTTAATAAAACTGAAATAAATTGAACTTAATAAAACTGAATTGAACTGAACTAAATTGATTATATCAGGTAAAGAGACCTTAATTGTAATAATTTGACTCGAAAAAAAATGTCAAATCATAAAACCGGGTAACAAAAGCCAAAAATCGCCACATTCTCACCATCTCCCCTAATATCCACACTTCACCTTATCTACCACAATATTATCTCTTCACTCTTCCCCAACAATGGCAGACGAAGAACAGAACCCACAAACTGAGGAGGCCGAAGAAGACGAGCTTGACTACGCATCCGACTACTCTTCTGACACAGACTCAGACGAAGACGAAAACAATGACGACCAACAAAAACGCACAGATGAAGGTATGGTATAACGCTCCGATTAAATAGGTCTCCATCTCTAAAAATGCATTGAATAATATGGATTAGAAGTCGGGGCGTTACAAAAAATAAAATAAAAGAAGACGAAAGCAAATAAAAGAAGATTGGTTGATGATCTTGTAGAAGTTGTAGAACAATATAAGTCAAGTCCATATCATCATCATACTCATCAAGATCAACTACATCGCTCTAGGCGTCATTCAAGTCACATTTTTTCCCTACCTTTTTCATCATAGAAATATTCACTTCATCCCTTACATGTTCATGACATTTAGGACGCATTTTATTCACATTTTTAAAACCTCCTACTAAGTGATGTCTTAATCTATAAACTCCTCCTTTGTATATTTTATTATTGTATTGCAAAAACTACAAGTCCAATTAAACTTATTAGTAGCATCAACATGTCCATACTTTCTTCCTGGATCAATGGGGTCATTACTTGAACCCGTTGATATTCATTCATTACCAGACATTTATGAAATTACAAACAAAATCACTCAAAACATTGTTTAAAGTCTAAATTAATTTCATAATTTAACAAGTAGCAAGTCACTAAATATTTCCTAAACTCTAAATTAATTTAATAAGCCACTAAACATTTCAGTAAAAAGAAATAGAAAATAGAAAATTAGATGAAAATAGAGATAGATCGAGAAGAAGAAAAAACAAAAAAAAGGAAAAAACAAAAAAAAACCCCGAAAAGAAGTTGAAAAAATGGAGAAGAAAAAAATCGAAAAAAAAGAAAAACACAGCAAGAGAAGAAAGGAACAAGTAGAGAACTAGAGAAGAAGAAAGAAAAAGGAAAAACAAGAACGAAAAACGTACCTAAAGGCATAAGGCTGATGGCACGACAGACTGAGGAGAGAGGTCGTTGGTGGAGATGAAGATGTAGGGCAGTAGAAGTTGAGACTTGAGTGATGAAGATGAAGTGATGGTATTTCTCTTTTTTAATGAACAGAAGCATAAAGGTTCAAAAGCATAGTGTGTTGTACAACTGTCATAAAATAATAAAAAAAGCTTTTTTCTTTTCTTTTTTAATGAACAACAAAATTTATTTTCAGGTCTTTTAAACCAAAAGGCTAGCGCTTTAGTGCCTCACTACCTAAAGTGCTGAAGCTTTCTGCAATCACTACGACTGGGAGCTCATCAAAAGCATTTTTCCCAATGCCTTAAAAGTCACCTTTCATCCAGACACGCCTAAGCTGGTGCTTTAATTTTTTAAACTAAGGTTAGAGTGGGGGAGACTAGGGTGGTTTTGGGTTGTAAAGGAGAATAAAGAAGGAAGTGATCGATCGTTATTTATAAAATACCAAATGTAAGAATATATTTATAGGATTTTTATATTTTTTTTAAAATAATTACTTTTATTTCTAGCAAACTAGAATATTTTTTGTTATTCTTATTTTGATTCTTATCTAGCGGTTAATATTATTTTAGTTGACACTTATCAAGACCTGTTGAAATGATAACAGAAATTCTTCGTTTTTCTTTTGAATTATTGACGGGGATTTAGAAATTTTTTTATACTCGTATTATAATTTGGTGATTTTTTTTTTTGAATAATTATGTAGAAAAAATATATATTTTTGTTCACCATAAAATTTAAAATGTAGAAATACAATTATATAAATTTATAACAAATTTATTATATGTGAACATTTTTTTTTTGTGATTTATATACTCCAACCAAATGACATCTTAGTGTACAACTGACACCATAGTAAATTAGTGATTACTAATTTACTATGGTACTCAGTTCATATACTTTTAGAAAATTCCTAGTTCCTCATAGTGAGATACCAAAGTATATCTCACTGTGCTATTTTTGTAATTTTATTGTAATTTGATTGATGGCTGGAATCTCTGTCGTAATTTTACTCAAAATTACGCAAAAATATCACTATAACATACCATTATACATTTATATTCCATCTGTAACATATTAAGGGCCACTAAACTGAACTGAATTGTCCTGAATTGAAATAAAAATATTTAACTTTTGGATTAATTATTTTAAATAATTAATGATTATATTATGGTTATCTGAAATAATGATTTTAAATATATAATGATTAACTGAAATAACCACATGCAGTAGATGTATTATTTGAAAGGCTATTATTATTATTATTATTATTATTATTATTATTATTATTATTATTATTATTATTATTATTATTATTATTATTATTATTATCAAAAAGTTGGATGAAAGCCGAGAAACGAGCTGTGCCCCCACCTCTTTCTGGATAAAGAAGCTCAATTGGTGAAAAATAAAAACACTATCCCTAGCATTATTGGAATGACTACATAAAAAGGACTTGATCCGAGAAAGTGTATCAAGAGTCTCCTTATCCAGCTCCCCAAACATGGTAAAAGCAAAGGGGGACTTTATCCAGCCTCCTCCTCCTTATTATTATTATTATTAAGATTATTTGATTCTAATAATCCAACCATTGCCCGTTTCACTATTAATAATCGAACATTTGAATTATTCAGTAATAATAATGCTCCCAAAATTCTTTCAATGCACCTTTGACTTGTTGAAACTTATAAAACAGGTGAAATGGGACACATGACATGTTATAATTGGTTTATTTTAAAAAAATTAATTAAATAAAAAAATCAAATAAAAAAAAAGAATTTTAAAAAAATAGAAATCATCCCCACTCTCTCTCCTCCAACCACCTCTGCCGCCGCCACCACCACTCATCCATCACTTTCTCTCTCTTCCCAACCACCTCCATCACCACCACCGACACTTACTCCTCCCCAATCTCTCTCCTCTCTTCTTCTTTCTCTTTGCTCAAGTGGGGGGGGGGGGCTCGATGGGTGGGGACTTGATGGTGGCGGTTTGGCGACGTGGGGCTTTGCCTGCAGTTTGGAGGGGGATGGATCTAGGTCGTGGTGGTTGTTGTATGTCGGTGGTTGATGGTTGATTTGGGTTGTTGTTCGTGGGTTACGGATGACAGTGGCTAGATTTTCAGAGGTTAGGGGGTGGCGGTGGCTAGTTTTTCGAGGGGTTACGAGTGGCAGTGGCTAGGTGTTGGACAGTGGGTTTGGGTGGGGGGGGGGTTCGAATGTGGTGGGGTTCGAATGGGGTGGGGGTGGCTCGGGTTTGGGCGGTGGGAGGTCGGCGGGGAGGGCGACTAAGTTTGGGCAACTCAGTGGGGTGGGGGCTTGTCGCTGGTTGTGGGTTGCGGCTGGACGGTGGCGGTTTGGGGTGGCGTTGGGTGGTAAAGGGTGGTTGTAGTTAAACCTTTTTTTTTTTTTTGTAATTAAACCTGTTTTGTTTAATTAATTCAATTTTTGCAATTAAACCATTTTTTTTTATTTTCATAATATTATTAAAAAAAATGTTTACCTACTATTTAGGTTACAATTCAACCGGTGCATTGAAAGAATTTGAGGGGCAAAGTTTGGATTATTGCCGAATAATCCAAGGTTGGATTATTAATAGTGAAACAGACAAAAGTTGGATTATTAGAATCCAATAATCCTTATTATTATTATTAGAAAGCGTATTATGTCCAACGAGTCAAATTGAAAAAATAAACACAACTAGAAAAATAAACACTTACCTGGACAAATTAAACACTTACATAGACAAATTAAACACTTACATGGACAAGATAGACACTCACCTGGAGAAAATAATACTGACCTGGACTAAATAAACATTCACATGAACTAAATAAGCAATCACCTGGACAAAATAACAACCAATCTGGAAAAAACTCAAAACTTACCTAACCTAAAACGGGTTGAATTCTTTGTCCCCAACCTGACCTATTTTTATAAACGGATCGTGTCGGGCTGACCCACTTATTTAAACGACTAAAAACTCTCAACCCAAACCCGTTAATAACGAGTCTATTTCGTGTTGGGTTGGCGGGTCATGTGTGTTTTTGCATATTAAGTTGCAATTTTTGATGTAATCTTGTCGTGTCGAGTCAACCCGTTTGCTTAAACCGGTTGAAACCCCCAACCCTAAATAGACCCATTTGCTTAAACAAATCCTCTCAAGCCGTTTAGTTAAACGGGTCAAATCTCTTGACCAAAACTTGTTAATAACTAGTCGATTTTATATTGGGTTAACGGGTCGTGTTAAATTTTTCCATCTCTAGTTATTAGTATTATTAGTTAAATGATATACGAAGTAATAAATATTAATTAGTAAAACTATTGAAAAAATCTAAAATGAACTGAATTTAATAAAACTGAAATAAATTGAACTTAATAAAACTGAATTGAACTGAACTAAATTGATTATATCAGGTAAAGAGACCTTAATTGTAATAATTTGACTCGAAAAAAAATGTCAAATCATAAAACCGGGTAACAAAAGCCAAAAATCGCCACATTCTCACCATCTCCCCTAATATCCACACTTCACCTTATCTACCACAATATTATCTCTTCACTCTTCCCCAACAATGGCAGACGAAGAACAGAACCCACAAACTGAGGAGGCCGAAGAAGACGAGCTTGACTACGCATCCGACTACTCTTCTGACACAGACTCAGACGAAGACGAAAACAATGACGACCAACAAAAACGCACAGATGAAGGTATGGTATAACGCTCCGATTAAATAGGTCTCCATCTCTAAAAATGCATTGAATAATATGGATTAGAAGTCGGGGCGTTACAAAAAATAAAATAAAAGAAGACGAAAGCAAATAAAAGAAGATTGGTTGATGATCTTGTAGAAGTTGTAGAACAATATAAGTCAAGTCCATATCATCATCATACTCATCAAGATCAACTACATCGCTCTAGGCGTCATTCAAGTCACATTTTTTCCCTACCTTTTTCATCATAGAAATATTCACTTCATCCCTTACATGTTCATGACATTTAGGACGCATTTTATTCACATTTTTAAAACCTCCTACTAAGTGATGTCTTAATCTATAAACTCCTCCTTTGTATATTTTATTATTGTATTGCAAAAACTACAAGTCCAATTAAACTTATTAGTAGCATCAACATGTCCATACTTTCTTCCTGGATCAATGGGGTCATTACTTGAACCCGTTGATATTCATTCATTACCAGACATTTATGAAATTACAAACAAAATCACTCAAAACATTGTTTAAAGTCTAAATTAATTTCATAATTTAACAAGTAGCAAGTCACTAAATATTTCCTAAACTCTAAATTAATTTAATAAGCCACTAAACATTTCAGTAAAAAGAAATAGAAAATAGAAAATTAGATGAAAATAGAGATAGATCGAGAAGAAGAAAAAACAAAAAAAAGGAAAAAACAAAAAAAAACCCCGAAAAGAAGTTGAAAAAATGGAGAAGAAAAAAATCGAAAAAAAAGAAAAACACAGCAAGAGAAGAAAGGAACAAGTAGAGAACTAGAGAAGAAGAAAGAAAAAGGAAAAACAAGAACGAAAAACGTACCTAAAGGCATAAGGCTGATGGCACGACAGACTGAGGAGAGAGGTCGTTGGTGGAGATGAAGATGTAGGGCAGTAGAAGTTGAGACTTGAGTGATGAAGATGAAGTGATGGTATTTCTCTTTTTTAATGAACAGAAGCATAAAGGTTCAAAAGCATAGTGTGTTGTACAACTGTCATAAAATAATAAAAAAAGCTTTTTTCTTTTCTTTTTTAATGAACAACAAAATTTATTTTCAGGTCTTTTAAACCAAAAGGCTAGCGCTTTAGTGCCTCACTACCTAAAGTGCTGAAGCTTTCTGCAATCACTACGACTGGGAGCTCATCAAAAGCATTTTTCCCAATGCCTTAAAAGTCACCTTTCATCCAGACACGCCTAAGCTGGTGCTTTAATTTTTTAAACTAAGGTTAGAGTGGGGGAGACTAGGGTGGTTTTGGGTTGTAAAGGAGAATAAAGAAGGAAGTGATCGATCGTTATTTATAAAATACCAAATGTAAGAATATATTTATAGGATTTTTATATTTTTTTTAAAATAATTACTTTTATTTCTAGCAAACTAGAATATTTTTTGTTATTCTTATTTTGATTCTTATCTAGCGGTTAATATTATTTTAGTTGACACTTATCAAGACCTGTTGAAATGATAACAGAAATTCTTCGTTTTTCTTTTGAATTATTGACGGGGATTTAGAAATTTTTTTATACTCGTATTATAATTTGGTGATTTTTTTTTTTGAATAATTATGTAGAAAAAATATATATTTTTGTTCACCATAAAATTTAAAATGTAGAAATACAATTATATAAATTTATAACAAATTTATTATATGTGAACATTTTTTTTTTGTGATTTATATACTCCAACCAAATGACATCTTAGTGTACAACTGACACCATAGTAAATTAGTGATTACTAATTTACTATGGTACTCAGTTCATATACTTTTAGAAAATTCCTAGTTCCTCATAGTGAGATACCAAAGTATATCTCACTGTGCTATTTTTGTAATTTTATTGTAATTTGATTGATGGCTGGAATCTCTGTCGTAATTTTACTCAAAATTACGCAAAAATATCACTATAACATACCATTATACATTTATATTCCATCTGTAACATATTAAGGGCCACTAAACTGAACTGAATTGTCCTGAATTGAAATAAAAATATTTAACTTTTGGATTAATTATTTTAAATAATTAATGATTATATTATGGTTATCTGAAATAATGATTTTAAATATATAATGATTAACTGAAATAACCACATGCAGTAGATGTATTATTTGAAAGGCTATTATTATTATTATTATTATTATTATTATTATTATTATTATTATTATTATTATTATTATTATTATTATTATTATTATTATTATCAAAAAGTTGGATGAAAGCCGAGAAACGAGCTGTGCCCCCACCTCTTTCTGGATAAAGAAGCTCAATTGGTGAAAAATAAAAACACTATCCCTAGCATTATTGGAATGACTACATAAAAAGGACTTGATCCGAGAAAGTGTATCAAGAGTCTCCTTATCCAGCTCCCCAAACATGGTAAAAGCAAAGGGGGACTTTATCCAGCCTCCTCCTCCTCCTCCTCCTTATTATTATTATTATTAAGATTATTTGATTCTAATAATCCAACCATTGCCCGTTTCACTATTAATAATCGAACATTTGAATTATTCAGTAATAATAATGCTCCCAAAATTCTTTCAATGCACCTTTGACTTGTTGAAACTTATAAAACAGGTGAAATGGGACACATGACATGTTATAATTGGTTTATTTTAAAAAAATTAATTAAATAAAAAAATCAAATAAAAAAAAAGAATTTTAAAAAAATAGAAATCATCCCCACTCTCTCTCCTCCAACCACCTCTGCCGCCGCCACCACCACTCATCCATCACTTTCTCTCTCTTCCCAACCACCTCCATCACCACCACCGACACTTACTCCTCCCCAATCTCTCTCCTCTCTTCTTCTTTCTCTTTGCTCAAGTGGGGGGGGGGGGCTCGATGGGTGGGGACTTGATGGTGGCGGTTTGGCGACGTGGGGCTTTGCCTGCAGTTTGGAGGGGGATGGATCTAGGTCGTGGTGGTTGTTGTATGTCGGTGGTTGATGGTTGATTTGGGTTGTTGTTCGTGGGTTACGGATGACAGTGGCTAGATTTTCAGAGGTTAGGGGGTGGCGGTGGCTAGTTTTTCGAGGGGTTACGAGTGGCAGTGGCTAGGTGTTGGACAGTGGGTTTGGGTGGGGGGGGGGTTCGAATGTGGTGGGGTTCGAATGGGGTGGGGGTGGCTCGGGTTTGGGCGGTGGGAGGTCGGCGGGGAGGGCGACTAAGTTTGGGCAACTCAGTGGGGTGGGGGCTTGTCGCTGGTTGTGGGTTGCGGCTGGACGGTGGCGGTTTGGGGTGGCGTTGGGTGGTAAAGGGTGGTTGTAGTTAAACCTTTTTTTTTTTTTTGTAATTAAACCTGTTTTGTTTAATTAATTCAATTTTTGCAATTAAACCATTTTTTTTTATTTTCATAATATTATTAAAAAAAATGTTTACCTACTATTTAGGTTACAATTCAACCGGTGCATTGAAAGAATTTGAGGGGCAAAGTTTGGATTATTGCCGAATAATCCAAGGTTGGATTATTAATAGTGAAACAGACAAAAGTTGGATTATTAGAATCCAATAATCCTTATTATTATTATTAGAAAGCGTATTATGTCCAACGAGTCAAATTGAAAAAATAAACACAACTAGAAAAATAAACACTTACCTGGACAAATTAAACACTTACATAGACAAATTAAACACTTACATGGACAAGATAGACACTCACCTGGAGAAAATAATACTGACCTGGACTAAATAAACATTCACATGAACTAAATAAGCAATCACCTGGACAAAATAACAACCAATCTGGAAAAAACTCAAAACTTACCTAACCTAAAACGGGTTGAATTCTTTGTCCCCAACCTGACCTATTTTTATAAACGGATCGTGTCGGGCTGACCCACTTATTTAAACGACTAAAAACTCTCAACCCAAACCCGTTAATAACGAGTCTATTTCGTGTTGGGTTGGCGGGTCATGTGTGTTTTTGCATATTAAGTTGCAATTTTTGATGTAATCTTGTCGTGTCGAGTCAACCCGTTTGCTTAAACCGGTTGAAACCCCCAACCCTAAATAGACCCATTTGCTTAAACAAATCCTCTCAAGCCGTTTAGTTAAACGGGTCAAATCTCTTGACCAAAACTTGTTAATAACTAGTCGATTTTATATTGGGTTAACGGGTCGTGTTAAATTTTTCCATCTCTAGTTATTAGTATTATTAGTTAAATGATATACGAAGTAATAAATATTAATTAGTAAAACTATTGAAAAAATCTAAAATGAACTGAATTTAATAAAACTGAAATAAATTGAACTTAATAAAACTGAATTGAACTGAACTAAATTGATTATATCAGGTAAAGAGACCTTAATTGTAATAATTTGACTCGAAAAAAAATGTCAAATCATAAAACCGGGTAACAAAAGCCAAAAATCGCCACATTCTCACCATCTCCCCTAATATCCACACTTCACCTTATCTACCACAATATTATCTCTTCACTCTTCCCCAACAATGGCAGACGAAGAACAGAACCCACAAACTGAGGAGGCCGAAGAAGACGAGCTTGACTACGCATCCGACTACTCTTCTGACACAGACTCAGACGAAGACGAAAACAATGACGACCAACAAAAACGCACAGATGAAGATTTATACTACAGAAGAGCTGGTGAATTTGAGGACATTCCTAAAGAAGACAAATCAGAAGAAGCAAACATTGAGCGATTCAATCGAGTATTTGAGTCTCGCAGGTACAAGAGAAAGCTCGAAGAACAAGAAAGAAGAATTGAGTTCATTGAAGACTTGTATAATTTCCCACACGATAGGGAAAATTGGAGAGAAGAAGACCTTAAAGAGTTATGGTCTGATGCACCCTTTGGATTGAACAAACCTGGGTGGGACCCAGTTTGGGCTACTAAAAAAGATTGGAAAATTGTTCACAAGGAAGTGAAAGCCGGTCGTGATCCTCCAATTGCTCCATTTTATATGCCTTACAGGAAGTGTTATCCTGCTATACCTGATAATCACCATGACATTTCTAATCCCAAGTCTGTTATTGAAGAATTGGATCGAATTGAGGAGTTTCTCAGATGGGTTAGCTATGTTTTTGCTGATGGAAGCTCGTAAGTTTTTCAAATTTTGGATGGTGTTTTTTCTTTTATAATGGGTATATGTTAGTTGAGTTTGATTAACTTAGTTTTATGTTTAAAAGAAAATGAAATGTGGGAGTAAATTTGGGTGGTTCTGTAAGTTTGGAAGGTTTTTGCGTTGCTGGGTTTATGTTTAGTTGAATTTGGTTAACTAAAAAACTTGTAAATGTCTACTTTGAAAGAATGGAAATGCTGGAGATTCTGTGATTTTGGTTGGGGAAAAAATTTAGGGGGGCTTTGTTTTGGAAAATTATATATGGAGATAAAATAGATTGAATTGTTTGTGTCTCTATGTCACTGAATTGTGCTTTAACATCTTGTTAGGTTTATCTTCTAGTTTTGACATTGTTTACGAAATGTTAGTTCTTTCTGTTTCATTTATCTTATTAATGAACTTGATTGTAGGTTTAGATGTAATTGTTCATGTTTATATGATTGATTATTTGTTTGTTTAAGCTGTACATAATAATCTGTTAAGCATATTGGATTTGTGTTTGGTTTTTAATGTGATTGATTAATTACTTTCATAGTAAGGTTGTGATAGAAATTACAAAACCTCTTTGATTTTGATCTTGTTTCTTAAATGCTTTACATTTACTTCTGCATTTTACTCAATTGTATTTTAGCGTCTGGAGGGCATAATATACAATGATTTATGAACCATAGAACGATCAGGTTTGAGTGTACAAGTCACCCTTTCACTTATGGGTTTTCTACATTGTGATCTAATGGTATGTTTGGTAAGCGGTAACCGATTATAAATGATGATAATGATAATAAATTTCTATGAATATTTGAAAGGAAAAAACTATCCATTCCCATGGTGGTACTAGCTTACCTCCAATTGAACCAACTTTTTTCACAAATTTCTATTCCCATCCAAGAGCACAATTCTCAATAGTAATGGCCGGTAATAGTAAATATGAAGATTGAAGAAAATTCAAGATTGAGAATGAAGATATGTCTCCGTGGGGAATGTAAAATTTCTTCTTTTTCTAAATTATACTTAAAATTCATTCCCAATAGTGTAATTTATTTTCAACAACCAAACGGGACGTAAGTGTATTTGAAACTATTAATTAGACTACAACAATTATGTGTTTTGTTACACTTGAGGTGAGTTACTTAACTTATGCTGCTTTGGTTACCCTTGAAGTCCTAGATGAATTGTTATGCACATAGCTGAAAGGGAGGGATTGTTATCGGGAAAAGTCTTCTTTCTTTATGTTTGCCCCAAGTGTAGAGCTCCTATACTCCTCACTTATGGCTTTTTGAATGTCAATTTAAAAGGTATGAAGGCACTGTGTGGGATGATAATGCTCATGGAAAAGGTGTTTATGTCGCTGAACAAGGTCTAGTAAGGTCAGTTTATTGTGCATTTTCTCTCAACTATGTATATGTACAATCAACATGTTCTTGGTTTTGGTGTAATTTTAAGTAGATGAAATACAATAGTTTTTGGGTTGCAGGTATGAGGGAGAATGGCTTCAAAACAGCATGGAGGGACATGGGGTTGTTGAAGTTGATATTCCTGATGTAGAACCTATTCCCGGTTCCAAGTATGTCTAACTATGGAAAGTACTCAAATAAGTAGCTTTTAGGGCATTTGAATATGAGCTTCAAACTAACTCATCAGATGGTCTTCTCAGACTTGAAGAACAAATGCGTGCTGAAGGGAAAATCATAAAGAGAGATTACATGAGCCCAGAAGACAGGAAATGGCTAGAGATGGATATTGAAGACAGTGTTCGACTCACTAATGGGAAATATGAAATCCCTTTCTATGAGAAAGATATCTGGATCCAACAATTTGGAAAGAAGCCGTAAGTAATTTGTTATGAAATTTCTTTATTTTTTTCGTCACTCTTGTGAATTTGTTATCAATATAAGCTGTTTCTATTTTCTTTGATCTTGATGGCTTCATGTCTATGACATTGTCTGCGCTTAGTAAAATATTTTTTACCAATCCCATGATTTGGTTGTAATGTCGAGTCCCTGTTGCTTACTTGTGTGGTATATGCATTTGTATCAATGCTTATGTTTTACCTCTTCTCTGTACTTATTACTACATCTATCTTGCAAACAGTATTGAATGATGGACTCATGCACATGACAAAGTAATATCAGATTTATCCTCTCTAGATGGGTGATGTTCTCCTGTCAATCACCTTTGTTGTGAATGCTTTCTATTCACTTTATAGTTGAAAGTGGAGTTTTTAGCAGATTTTCTGCTGCTGCTATTTTCCTTGAGAGTTCTTTTGCTTTTAAAGCCATAAATATGCAATGAACCAACCTATTAGAATTAATTTTCAGAATTAAAAAAAAGTGCTGGAATGGATCAGAGGCTGGACCACCACTAACCTGCTGCTCAACTTATTTATTTTTGTCCTTTCTTTATTTTATACCTTTTGGAGTTGTACTAGTTTATTTTTGCTCAGTCCTTTTGGAAGTTTTGTAGGGAGATAAAGACAAATGTACTCATATAAATAGGAGTAAGGAGAGAGGAGAAAGGTATCCAGAAATTGTGTTGAAGGCTTTGGCCATTAGAGACTTGTGACCTAAAGTCACTTCCTTAGAGATTGGCATCCTAAAGTTGCAACTATCCTTTGTTTAATCTTTTGAGTTTATTAATCAATATATTTCTCATTTCTCTCTGTTTTGTATTTCAAAAGTTCTGTCTATTGCTACTGGTTCTTTGTGTTTGGTTCTGGAAATTTCCAGACAATATTCAGATTCTTACCAAATAGTGCTGGTGCTTTACATTTGGTATCAGAGCAGGCGCATCCATGGCTCCGGTAAGTAAGACTCCGTTGCTCGAGCAACTTGAAGCCATACAAAAAGCCCAAGAAAAATTCTGGGCAGAGATGATGAGACAAATAAGGGTGAATGCGAGAAGGTTCGAAGAGGCTTCAAAGAGGCCTTGCAGCGCGACGATGGAGAGCTTGGAGGCCTCCGTTCCAGAGATCGTCGCCAAGGCAGTGGAGGAAGGCCGTGCAAGTGTGGTGGTGCCAGAGGAAAACCAAGGCAACAGCCACCAGAAGGTGGCGTCGGAGAAAATTGAGGTGGCGAAGCGAGTAGATCTAGAGAACAATGGATGTGACGGCTTGCAGAAGTTGCTTTCTACAGTTGAGAGTAGTTTCACATGGTGGTGGAAGCCGAGTTTCGAAAAAGTAAATAGAATTTTGAGAGGAAGTTCTGATGGCAACAAATTGGATCTCACCTGGAATTTTAATGTGAGTGGAGGAGGAAGATTTGTGAAGGGAGGCTCGGAGGCGTGTGGCTCTGGTGGTGGGCCAGGCAGTGGCGGTGGTGTTGAGCTTGCTGGTGCTGAAGGAATTCGGAGTTGTAGAGAAGAGAATAGATTCGTGAAAGGTGGATCTGGTGCAAATTGGGTGGAGAATTTGGTGGTGAAATAGGGTGGTGGTCATCGTGGGGGACCCGGATATTTTTCTGTTGCGATTGCCGGCCATTGTCCATGCTTCTTTTCAGGTGAAGAATTTGGTGGTGAAATAGGGTGGTGGTCATCGTGGGGTGGGATGCAGAAATTTCCAGAAGTTTTACATGTGAGTAAAAGGATGACTGAGTTGAGTGTCCTGATGGTGGAGGATGAAGACGAGTATGAGCGCCAAGAACTCGCTGCCCTGGAGGCCGCGCAAGCTTCCAAGGCACCACCTTGAGGACAAGGTAGTTTTTAGGGGGGTGTATTGCAATGAACCAACCTATTAGAATTAATTTTCAGAATTAAAAAAAAGTGCTGGAATGGATCAGAGGCTGGACCACCACTAACCTGCTGCTCAACTTATTTATTTTTGTCCTTTCTTTATTTTATACCTTTTGGAGTTGTACTAGTTTATTTTTGCTCAGTCCTTTTGGAAGTTTTGTAGGGAGATAAAGACAAATGTACTCATATAAATAGGAGTAAGGAGAGAGTAGAAAGGTATCCAGAAATTGTGTTGAAGGCTTTGGCCATTAGAGACTTGTGACCTAAAGTCACTTCCTTAGAGATTGGCTTCCTAAAGTTGCTAACTATCCTTTGTTTAATCTTTTGAGTTTATTAATCAATATATTTCTCATTTCTCTCTGTTTTGTATTTCAAAAGTTCTGTCTATTGCTACTGGTTCTTTGTGTTTGGTTCTGGAAATTTCCAGAAAATATTCAGATTCTTATCAAATAGTGCTGGTGCTTTACAAAATATCATCCTTTCTTCTTCTAATGAATGATTGTTTTCTGTTTCAGGGAGAAAGGGCGGTATCGCTATGCTGGTCAGTGGAAGCATGGCAGAATGCATGGCTGTGGTGTTTATGAACTGAATGAGAATCCAATCTTTGTATGTGCATGAACATTCTTTGCTGATTTTGTTTTTGCAATATTTTCTGATTTGCTTGCTTATACAAATATTCTTTCCCTCATTCTTTTCACGATTAGTATTAGACTTTGACTTCCATAACTAGCTTTTTGGAAAGAGTATCAGCATTTATTACTTTTCTATTAAGTTTTAGTTTTTATTAGTTATTATTTTTAATTTTATTTTATAGGAAAATTGGATTTAAATAACCCAACCTTTTAATGTTTGGACAATAATAATTCCACCTTTGCGTAATTATCTAATAATCCAACGTTATAGGTAAAATGGACCATTTGTATCAAAAGGTAGTGAAAGGTTGGATTATTAGATAATACGCAAAGGTGGGATTATTATTGTCCAAACATTAAAAGGTTGGATTATTTAAATCCAATTTTCCTATTTTATGTAAGGATGTACAACGTAAAATGAAGTTTTGAAGGAAAAAACTGCTAAACAAGACGCTTCACAACAGCAGAACCGTTGAAGAAAAATCCAATACATCACGACTAAGCTGAAACATAAATTGCTATACACCAAAAAATAATCAAACCAAATTTGATCTTATGTGCCTGTGCATTGTATCCTAATTCTTAAGATGTGTTTTAGCTGCCCCACAATGTGCTCCGGTCCTTGAAGCATGTTGTTCTAATTTTAACACCCATATCCTTGAGTGAATAGGAGCCATGGTTCGAAAATGTGATTTCATGTCGCGATTGTAGAAACGGTCACGATGATACGGTAACAGAACTGATGCGTTCGTTGCGGACTGTAACGCGGTCGTCGCGCAAGAATAATTATTTTTTCAAAATAATATATATTTTAATCTACTCATAATTTCCAAAAAAAAATCAAAATCATTACCGAATTATTAAAGCAAGATATACTATAAAAAACTATTGTAGATTGTAGTAGTGTAGTCACGTAGGACGGTAGGAAGAAGAAAAAGTAATGTGAGAAAAAGTAAATAACTACAATACATAGCCAACATAGGGAAAAGTAATAAACAAAGGATGGGAAAAAGTAAAATAGAATAGGGGATAGCTGTGTGGCCTTAAATAAATAAGGCATTAATTCTGACTTTTCTTTCTCTATCTTCTCTATTTCTTCTTTCTTCTTCCTCTCATCTTTTCACGATGACGATGAAAAAAACCATTAAGAAAGCCATATACAACCACTTTTTAGGTGAGAAAGAGGTAATTTGCCTAAAATTCTCATGTTGACACGGAAAATGTGGACGAATTTCGATCGGTTCGGTCGTATTGGGCGAAATCTCACAATTTTGAAAAAATGGCGTGACAACTTTGGATTTATCGTTTCGATCACTTTCATAACCGTTACAAAACGGTCGCATCGAAACGTAACGATCGAGTTTCGAACCATGACAGGAGCCCACTAGTAGTTATTATACTCTTTGGGCCCTAGCTCGCAAGGATTTGCTTTAGTGTAAGACCGAAATCCTACACAAAAAGGTCTCTACTAGGTTGAGGTATCCACCACTATTTAAAGATGGTTTCGTTCTCCTAAACTTTCAATGTGGGATAGCCAAGATATTAGGCACCTTCTCTCCTCCTTTAAGGAGACTGAGTCCCCTAAGGCACTAGAAGACACCAAAATGGGCCCTGGCTTTGATACCATATGTAACACCCCTATCTTTGGGTCTTTTATTAACTCTGTGGTTCCAATTTGTTCAGACTAATTTGATTTAATTGGTTTGAGAACTTGAAGACTTTTAATTTGGTTTGAGTTAATTTTCGCTGCATAATTCTGAAACAGCCAGAATGTTATTACGTGAGGGTAACACGCTATTAATTCCTTTTCATTTTATATTAAAAAAATTGGGGCTTTATAAAAAGGAAGGAAATATTGGGGTGTTACAAAGTGGTATCAGAGCCATGGCACATTTCGTTGTCTAGTAGTAACTTCAGGGAGGCAGGCTCCTTAAAGGAGGGGAGAAGGTGTTTAATATCTTTGCTATCTCACATTGAAATTTGAGGAGAACGAAACCATCTTTTATATATTGGTGGATACCTCAACCTAGTAGAGGCCTTTTGGTTAGGGCTTCGGTCCTACACCAAAGCAAATCGCGGGCTAGGGTCCAAAGAGGACAATATCTACTAAACCCAAGGATAGGGGTGTTACACTAATAACTTGTTTTCCAAAATTAGAGTAATCTGCACTTTTACTCCATAAAGCAGCCTTAGTATACTATATACCGAACATTTAATCATCAGCCAAATTTCATTTGCTTAAAGGAAGATTGAGATATATCTATATGGTCCAACAAGTGTTGTGTGTTTCAACCGCAACACCTTATCTGAAGTCTCTCTTGCATAACCAACTAAGTGATAAACCTGTATTTAGGAAAATCATGGCTACTATAAACACAGTATGACCAGTTCATTGAATACCTACTACCAGGAACATTTTAATGTGGGATACCATCTTTGTTCAAAAAAGATTTTGTTATACATATATTCTTCCAAGATTAACTTTTAATCTTTTTTACCTAATATCACACCAGTTGCTACTTTTAATATGTGCATAATGTAACTGCTTCACCAAAAAGGGTCCTGCTTATAAGCAATACGTCAATATCCAATTCAAGCTTTGTAAGAACAGTTTTATTCCAAGATATAATTTCTCTAATACCCAGACTATTCATCTTTTTCGAAAGACAATTGTCTCCTACAGTCCCACTCTCCCATGTTTGAGCAACCAAGACTGAATGTGATATTTTTTTTTTTCATTCTAATGTAAATTCCAATTTCTCATTGCACAGCTCTTTGTAAAAAAAAAAGTGTCAGCTGCAACATACTCCATACACTTTTTAGGATTTAAATCAAACATCTTATAAAGAAATTTAAAGTATCGGGTACAACATACTCTATATATTTTGTAAGATTTAAATTAAACATATTATAAAGTAATTTGAAGTATCGGCTAGACAGCTACAACATACTCCATACAATTTTTAAGATTTTAAGGTGAGTTGAGCATGAAATCATAAATGAATACAAAGGAAATAAATAGTTATTTGTTACATGTGGATGTAGCAATTTTTATTTGTTACTTTCAAGGCATATATGGCTTATACACTCTAGTTTATACTTTATACTAACCTTAGCTATTCATTTTTATTTTCACTCCTCAATATCATTCTTAAAGTTGTGTATACTTAGGCTTCATACTTTTTATGGTTTTGAAGGGCCGTTTCTACTTTGGTGAGCTACTGAATGATCCTGCTGGTTGTACTGATGAAATTTCCACGGTATGACTTTATATTGTTTTCCTTTTTGCTAAGGAAGGATGGGCTTTTGGAGGGGAGATGGGAGGCATTTTGGTGTTACGTTGCAGAGGTTGTAATATAAAATTTCTCTTACACAGTGACTTTTCAGATGCATGCAGGTATAGCTGAAGTTGCTGCGGCCAAGGCTCGGATGTTTATCAACAAGCCTGATGGAAGTAAGTCCTTTTACATCCAAGCAATTCAAACATCTCTATAGGGATATCGAGGTATCACAGGTAGCTGTAGGAATATCAAATATCACAGGAAAGAGAAGAAAAGTGGGGTGGGGCATGTAACAAATTTTCTGTCACCAGCTAGACAGTAGACCAGTAGTAATAATAAGTAAATTTGTAAATTATATACTATTGTAAAATTACTATAGTCCATAATTATCATCATCTATAGTGTTAACTTCAATGGAAAATGATAAGTTCGCTATAATGGACTAATAAATGCTCTTGTGATTTGGGTGCAGTGGTTAGAGAAGAGAGGGGTCCATACAGTGATCCACAGCATCCTTACTTTTATGAGGAAGAGGATGTATGGCAGGCTCCAGGTTTCATTAATCAATTTCACGAGGTATGGCAGGCTGCCTTTTTCTTGCCTCTTTTGTAAATTACAGAGCATGGAAAATAAAATTTTAATGCTTCAGGTTCCTGATTACTGGAAAACTTATGTGAATGAAGTGGACGAAGAAAGGGAAATGTGGCTGAACTCTTTCTATAAAGCACCTTTGAGACTCCCAATGCCTGCAGAGCTCGAGCATTGGTGGGAAAATGGTGTGTATTCCTCTTAATTTTTTCTTGTACATCTGTTGTTTTTTTATAATACATTGGAAAATGGTGTGTATTCCTCTTAATTTTTCTTGTGCACAATGTTTTTATTTTTATTTTTAAAACTTGCTTTATAATATATAATAACTGTATTCATAATTAATGTATGTAATGAGCTTAGTTTAAAAGGTGTGCCTAGATGCAGCTCGATCCCGCGCTCCAGTAAATGCGCTTTAACAGGCAAGGCTCAGACAGACAGCCACCTACGATCGATAGGTGCTCACCTTGTGCACCTCAGAGTGCCTTTAGTGAGGCGCGCCTTTGCTTTAAAATTTATGATTTTTTAATTTTTTTTTCAAGTTGAGACTTACCTTTGCTTTACAATTTGCTTATTTTTAGGGATCTGTTAATTAATTTAAATAGAACCAAAGAAAAAAATAATAATAATGCACCTTGCATGCAAGAGGCATGCACCCTAGCCTTGGGCCCTTTTAAACTAAGGTCTTGTGAAATTTCTTAGTGCTTATTGTAATCGACAAGTAGTGTGAACATTGTAACATTGATGTTGAAGATAAATTTATCATTTATGTAGATGGGCTGCTATTATATTATTTCATTGCTTCCATTTGATCTGCAACTTGAACAGAACGTCCTCCACAATTTGTTATTCTGAACAAGGAGCCAGAACCAGACCCTAATGATCCATCCAAGCTCATTTACACTGAGGATCCCGTCATACTTCACACGCCAACTGGACGAATAATTAATTACATTGAGGATGAAGAACATGGTGTCCGCTTGTTTTGGCAACCACTTCCAAGTGAGAGTGAAGAAGTTGACCCTACAAAGGTCACATTCTTGCCTCTGGGGTTTGATGAATTCTATGGACGGGGAACGGTGGAGAAGAAAGAGGGCTTATTGAAGCGTTTTGTGACTTCAATAGAAAACGCATGTAAACCCTGGTTTGAGAAACTGGAAAAATGGACCGAAGAGCAGAAGAAAGAGAGTGAACTTAGAAAGCAGTTCTTAGAACAAGAGCTTGAGCTGGCAGAGGCTGAATTGAGCTTGGAAGAGGCCCTTGAAGACATGGAGGAAGCGTTGAAAAAACAAGAGGAGGCAGAGAGTAAAATGGGTGTCGATGCTGAGGAAGAGGATCTCTCTGCTTCTCCTCCTCTAGCTGGACAGGAGGTGAAAGTTTCCTCGAAGGAGGATATCAAAGGTGAGGATGAAGAGGAGGAGGAAGAAGAAGATGATGATGGCGATGATGATAATGATGGTGATGGTTTAGCTCCATCTAGTTTCGGTTCTGGTGCAGATCCAAAGGACAAGAAAAATGGACCTGGGAAGTCTCCATTTTCTACTCTCTCATTTGCTTCTACTTTGCTTTCAACAGTAAGTTTTCTTTTTCTTAGAAGTTTTTTCTTCTCTTTTTCTTGTTAGGAAGAATGTTTTTGTACTGTGAAAAGCTAGTGCATCTAATTGAATCCATCAACTTGTAAAAGAGAGTTTTGACCCCAAAACTTCTATCAAATCAGCCCTTTTACCAAACACCCTGATTAGATATTTTCACCAGTCAAAAACTCTAATTTTATCTCAAATCTCGCATTGCCAAACACCCTCATTATGCACAGCACTACTCAAGTAGTGTAACTGTTTCAAATCCATAATACTTCAAATTTCTTTTGCAGGCTCCATTAATGGTTGAAAAGTCTTTTTCAGCATGGAAGAAGGAAAGATCTCTGCTGAAAGCTCCACAAGCATCATGCAGTGATACCAGAAGTTGTATGGAATATACTCCTTCAGTCACTTTTTGCCAATCATTCCCAGTAAATGTAGGATTGAGAACAAAGGCTCATCAAAAGTTTCAGGTGAAAAACGGAACAAAATTGCGTACTGCATCCCAAACATCCAATTGCCAGTCAACACATTCCAAGACTCGAAAGTTAGATTGGTTGTGTGCACCGCCAGAGAGAAGCTCAGATAGGATATTATCGTTGCACATACCAATTGAAAGCTTGGATTTGTGCATGGTATAACTTATTTTTATATTAATTTATGTTTTTTTACCCATTTTTGTAGTTTAATTTGAAGGCAAGCCTTTGTTATCAGAGTTGAGTTGCTGGTTCATGTATGGTGTCATCAGGATGTAATTTTAGTGGATTCATAGAATTACTCTTGGTTATTGCAGCATTGTTCTGTATCGATTGAGAAGAAACAATGCAAAAGTTGATTAGTTGAATGCAATTTAATTTGTTGTTTTCAACTGAAATTTGGCTGAAGCTTCAAAGCCTTGTACGTCGTATTGTGTGTGTGCAATTGTGCATTGTGTTGCTATTGTTTTTTAAATTTACAGGCAAGGTATGTGGAATCTGCACAACTCACATCTCAATTAATTACCTTCGTGGGAGGGAGGGGCATGACGCTTGGGGGGCATGGCCTCTACCACTTGGGCCAACCTTCAACCTCATTGTGGTGCGTTTAGAATGTGCACCATTTGTTTAAACAATAGAGTAGCCACTTATCACTATTCGAGGGAGTTTCCCTGACATCACAGATGCCTATATACGCATTTCAAATTAGTTAATTCAATAAAAAAAAAATTTGATTCGAAATTCTAAACTTATCCAAATTCATTATATATATTTGGCATAGGTTTGATTTGATCTAAATCTGATTATACCCATCAATTGATTATTGATGTGCCTAATTTTAGAGATATCTTCAACTTTCTAATCCCTAAAAAAGCTTTGGGAAATTTTCTTTTAAAGTACTAACGATGGATGATTATAGAGATATTAATTACTCCCTCTTTTTTTTTAGATGTAACACTTCACTTTTCACACTTGCCGAGACACAACTTGGACTCGTAATATCTCTTAATATATAAGTGTAAAAATTATAAAAATTATATATTTGGAAAGTGTATTCCGGGGTGAATCCAACAAGATCTCACATGACTACGTTTTTCTTTATATATAAGTAACAATTAACGGTCAAAGTGAGTCGGATGAATAGTGCCAAAGTCAAAGTGTTACATCTAAAAAAACGGAGGGAGTATGTTTTATGTATCAACTAATGAAAGGGCTACGTAAGTGTTATATATAACATAATCCATTGAATCATTCGTAAATAAATGCAACAATATTTATTTCAAAAAGTTAAAAAAAAAATGCAATAATTTTATTTTATTTTTTTGTGATTCCCCAATTATTGCCCTTTTTTTTTTTTTTAAGGAAGGAAGTATTATTTTTTGGATAGGGCTCTGCTGCTAAGGTAGTCGGGGTCTCCAGGTCCGTAAATTATTATATGGTCTCATGACCACGTAGGTTTCTGTGGTTCCTGGCCAAAACGACGTAGTTTAGGAGTAGTAAAAAAAAAATTTAACAGACTTCCTACTTTCAAAGATTCTATTCTGCTAATAGAGTGAAAAAGTAACTGCTTTTAATTACGTATAAAAAAAACTAATTAGTAGGTAACAACTAAAATCTTCGCTTCCACTTCCTTAAGAACAATCTGCAAATACATTCTATGGTTACCTGCACAAGCTAATCTTTTGCTTGTATTCAGTATTTTAAAAAAATGAATATTCGGTATTAAAAAGATGAATATTCAGTATTAAAAAAATGAATAATCATTTTAGTTATCGCAAAAGTGAATGTAAATTCAGGTTCTTTGTGGTGAAATGAATATTTAATATAACAAAATGAATATTCAATATTAGAAAATGAACATTAAGTTTAGTTGGTGCAAAGTTGATTGTTGGTTCAGGTTCTTTGTGATAAAATGAATATTCAACATTAACAAAATGAATATTCAATATTAAAAAATGAATATTCGATATATTATAATTAATACTCATTTTAGTTGTTGCCAACGTGAATGTATGCTTGGATTTTTTTGCGGTAAAATGAATATTCAGTATTAAAAAAAATATGAATATTTAGTATAAAAAAATTAATATTTTATTAAAAATGAATATTCATTTTAGTTGTTAAAACTGACTTGTTGACGTGCGAGACCACAATTGTTGTATGGGCATTGTATACCGTAGTTTAAAAACGAATATTGTAGAGTAAAAAAATGAATACCGTAATTTCATCATGTATTAAACGAAAGCCGTTAAGCACCAAACTTTTTTAATGGTGAACAAAACTGAAATTTAATGGTATACATTAAAACGGCTCTGCGGTGCTCATGCAGATGCACTTCATGGTCACTTTCCGTGCTTAATACCTTCAATTTCCATGGAAGTTCCAGTCTCTGCACTTTCAAGGTGAGAAAATACAAAAAAAATTGGTTTTAAATTTCCTTATTTCTACGAAAATAATGCTCTTTTTTTCCTTGGTTAAGGTAAAGATTCTTACTCCTGTTATTGAATGTAGAATCGTTATGGGAAAGTGCTTACAAGATTGAAATTAGCTAGCTTGAGTAGCTCTGCAATTTGTCATGCTTTTGTGGAACTTCCTTCTGAAACCAATAAAGAAGAGATTAATGATCGTCCTAATTATCAAACTTATCTGTGGCTTTTGGACGGATGGCTAAATTCAACTTCTAGGTCGTTAATTCATTGCAGAAAGCTTCATGGGTTGATCTTGAAATCAGGTTTTATGGAAGAAAATGAATTGTTTAGCCGTCTTCTGGATTTTTATCTTATCAATGATCATTTATGGGATGCACATAAGCTGTTCGATGGAATGCTTGAAAGAGGTATCATTGTTTGTGTTTCTTCCTGGAATAAGATTCTTTATGGACTTGCTGCAGACAAATTGTCAAAGCAAGCATTGGGTTTGTTTTCACAGATGCTGAAGGAAAATGTGAAACCTGATGAGTTTACATTTACTTGTTTGTTGAGATCATGTGGTGGAAATGCTGGGCAAAACAACGAACTTTGTTGTATTGAGCAGATTCATGCTAAGGTTATTGCATATGGTTTTGATGATAGCCGTTTTGTATGTAACCCATTGATTGACTTGTACGCTAAAAATGGAATGATAGGTTCTGCTAAATATGTTTTCGATAATTTAGGTGAGAGAGATACTGTTTCCTGGGTTGCTATGATATCTGGCTTATCTCAGAATGGATGGGAGGAACAAGCTATTCATCTATTCCATGATGAGATGCATTTGGCTGGCATATTGCCTACGCCGTATGCTCTATCAAGTCTCTTAAGTGCTTGCAGTAAGATAGAGGCATTTGAGTTCGGACAGCAGCTTCATGGTCTTATTTGTAAATGGGGTTTTGCTTCTGATGTTTTTGTGTGCAATGCACTTGTTACACTTTATTCTCGCTTGGGAGACTTGATATCTGCTGGCAAGATATTTGAGAAGATGAAGAGAAAGGATGGAGTATCATATAATTCACTTATATCAGGGCTTGCTCAGAGGGGACTTAGCGATGAAGCTCTGCAATTGCTACAGAAAATGCAAAGTGATTTTTTAAAACCTGACTGCGTAACAGTTGCAAGCCTGTTAAGTGCCTGTGCTACAATTGGAGTTCTTGATAAGGGAAAGCAGCTTCATGCATATGGACTGAAGATAGGGTTCTGCTCTGATATGCTCATTGAAGGTTCTTTGCTTGACCTTTATGTCAAATGCTCCGATATTGAAACTGCACATAAAATGTTCCTTACAACCAGGAGAGAAAATGTGGTCTTGTGGAATGTAATGCTTGTAGCTTATGGGCAGGTTGGTAATTTGACTGAAGCATGTCGTATGTTTTCACAAATGCTGATGAAAGGTGTGGAACCTAATGAGTACACTTATCCTAGCATGCTTAGAACATGTACATCATTGGGAGCTTTAGATTTGGGAGAACAGATCCATACCCAAGTCATTAAAACAGGCTTTCATTTTAATGAGTTTGTTTGCAGTGTGCTTATAGATATGTATGCTAAGCATGGGTACCTGGATACTGCTGAAAATATTTTCAAAAGGCTTGCTGTAAAAGATGTTGTATCTTGGACAACTATGATTGCAGGATATGGGCAGTATGAAATGTATGTTCATGCTCTTAAGCTGTTTGAAGAGATGCTATGCCGTGGGATCCAAGCAGATAATATAGGATTGTCAAGTGCAATCAGTGCATGTGCAGGGATCCAAGCGCTTAACCAAGGTCGCCAAATTCATGCTCACTCGTGTATTCTTGGTTATTCTGATGATCTTTCCATCCGGAATGCTCTCGTCAGCCTTTATGCTAGATGTGGTAGAACTCGAGAAGCTTATCAGGCTTTTGAGAATATTGATGTAAAAGATACCATATCATGGAATGCTTTGATTTCAGGTTTTGCACAAAGTGGGTACTCTGAGGATGCATTGAAGGTTTATACTCAGATGAATGAAGCTGGTATAGAAGAAAATTTGTTTACTTACAGTTCCTCAATTAGTGCTGCTGCTAACATTGCAAATGTTAAACAGGGAAAGCAGATGCAAGCCAAGTTATTCAAAAATGGGTATAATTTAGAAACCGAAGCATCAAATGCCTTAATCACACTCTATGCAAAATGTGGGTGCATTGATGATGCTAGGAGAGTGTTCTCTGAAATGACCTACAGAAATGAGGTTACATGGAATGCAATGATTACAGGATATTCACAGCATGGTTATGGAGAAGAAGTCCTGAAAATCTTTGATGAGATGAAAAGGGTTGGTATGACACCAAACCGGGTCACACTAGTCGGGGTATTATCTGCATGCAGCCATGTGGGGTTAGTAGAAAAGGGACTAAACTACTTTGAGTCAATGAGTGAAGAATATGGTTTAGTGCCCAAACTAGAACATTATGTTTGTGTTGTTGATATTCTTGGCCGTGCAGGCTTTCTTACTCGTGCTAAGAAATTTATAGAAGAAATGCACGTTGAACCAGATGCACTGGTATGGAGAACTCTTCTAAGGGCTTGCATTGTTCACAGAAACAAAGAAATGGGAGAGTTAGCAGCTCATCATTTGCTAGAGTTGGAACCCAAAGATTCAGCAACCTATGCTCTCATGTCAAATATGTATGCAGTGACTAAGAATTGGAATTGTATGGATGAAAGCAGGAAAATGATGAAAGAAAGAGGGGTAAAGAAGGAGCCTGGTCGTAGTTGGATCGAAGTAGAAAACTCCATTCATGCCTTCTATGCTGGTGATAATCTTCATCCTCTAGCAGGTAGGATTTACGAGTTTTTGCAGAATCTCGATGAGCGTGTAGCTGAAATGGGTTACATAAAAAACCTGTACAGCCTTCCAATTGATGGAAATAGAAGTCGGGCTCTCAATGTTCATAGTGAAAGACTAGCTATTTCTTTTGGACTAATAAGCTTGTCAAGTTCAGCTCCTATCCATGTCATGAAGAATCTTCGTGTATGTACGGATTGCCATGATTGGATCAAGTTTGTATCTAAGATATCAAACCGGACTATTATTGTTAGAGACGCATATCGGTTTCATCATTTTAAGGATGGTTCATGTTCATGTAAGGATTATTGGTAAATGCATAGGTTGATTATGTTCATGAAACTGATTCAACTCTGTGACCTTTTGGAGCCCACATCCTTCCTGGGAAAGACTGCCAAAATCTCTGTTTAAGCTCCTGCAATGAAGGTGTGCATTATTTTGGAGTAATTTTTTTTAAGTTGAGCCAGCACTCTGATTCTTTCAATGAAAATGGTACTTGAAAAGCTTTAAAGTTGAATTTTAGTATGGTGAATTTGTGCAAGACTCGTTATTCAGGAGAACTTTGATGCCAAACAAAGAAAAAGCAAGGGACTATTATTGTGCTATTTTTTAATGAATTTTGTAAATCTAAAACAATAATATCAAAGCCTTATTTCCAAAAAAAAAAAAATTGGGGTCGGCTAGACATGAATCAAATATTTGTATCACACAAGCTCCACATAGATCCTCAACCTCCTTATTCCCTAGTTGCTGCTAAATTTTCATCGAATCCCAACCACCTCATGTCATTCTCAAATCTCAACCACCCTTTTCCATGTTTACTTTGGCCTTCCTCTATCCCTTACCCTGTCTGTCTCCACTTTGTCAATCTTCAATTCTCCTTACCGGTGCATTATATCTCTCCTTTTTACATGACAAAATTATCTTAGTCGATTGTCATTTTGCCCTCTATGGAAGTAACCCCTAATCTTTTCCTTAAAACTTCATTATTTATTCTATCCTTTCTTGTATGCCCACACATCCATCTTAGGCTTGTAGCATACACATTTTTGCCACATTTATCTTATAAACCTGACAATACTTCAAATTCTAGCATTTTGACAATACTTGTTGAATCTCATCTTCTCCCACTAATTTGAAAACCTTGATATTCCAAGGTTTATGGCCATAATTTCAACTTTTCTTCCATGCATTCTTTTTTCTTATCAATTAGCACAATACCATCTGCAAACATCATGCACCACAATATGTCTTTGGAATTGACTTGTCAATTCATCCATAACTATTGCAAAAATAAAAGGACTAGGGGTAGAACCTTGACGTACTTCGATTATGATAGGAAATTCTTCTGTTTTTCACACATTGGTCCATAGACTTGAGCTAGCATCCTTATACCGTAATGATGTCATTGTATTTCTTTGAAATTCGTTTCCTTGTTAAAGCCAACCAAAGTATTTTTCTTGGTACATTATCATAACCTTGATTCTTGGAAATCTTTACGCACTTTTTTAACCTTGATCAATCACTCGTTCCCAAAGCTTCATAGTATGACTATTAGTTTAATCCATCGATAGCTGGCACAATCTTGGGCATCACCTTTGTTTTTTTATACACTTCAGTTTGGGTACTTTCCTCCATCCAAAAGGCATTCTATTACTTCTCCTAATCTTGTTCAAGAAAGTTGTCATCCACTCGATTCCCCCTTCACCCAAGCATTTTGAGATCTCAATAGGAACTGAATGTCTGAGTCTAGTCCAACCACTTTCTTCAATCCTGTCCTTTTTAATGCCTTTTCGACTTCTCCCTTCTGAATTTTCTACATAAAATTCCAATTGATCATTTTGTGACTAATATTCACATCTCCAATATTTTACCCTCGGTCTTCATTGAACAAGTTATTAAAATATACTTTCCATCTTTCCTTTATCCCCTTCACACATTTAACAATCCCTATATCTAGAGCCCTTCTGTCCCTCATACGAGCAATTCTATAAAGTGCCCCTTTCCCTCTCTTTTGAGTCTAATCTTGCATAAAGGTCCTAATTTAGATTTACTCTTGTATCTAGTATGACCTTATTTGGTTCCATCCAAGCCTCTTTATATGTCTCATAGTTCTCTTCACTATGACATTTTCCTAACCTTTGGTAGCACCGTCGTTTGCTTTTTATTGCTTGCTTCATTTCCTCGTTCCACCAAGATATATCCTTAAAGTGGTGGCATGCTTATTGCTTTTGGATCTCCTTTATGCTATCCTTCATTTTTGTCCAAGTTAAGTTAAATCCTAATTCACGTCCACAAAACAAATGTCCATATTACCCAGTTTATCCACAAATATTTTTTCTCTTCTTGAAGCATCTACCACTTAATTTGAGGCTCCACTTGTGGTCTATGTACGTTTCCTTATATATTTCTTGTTTCAATAATCCAGCAACACCAATCTACATTGCAGTACCGTACTCTCGCCAATTATTACTTTATTATAGTCTCATTAGGAGAGTATGCAGGATATTGTGCTAATAGTTTCATTATATCATTGTAGAATGGATTAAATTGTTTGTGTCACTTTGTCACTGAACTGTGCTTTAATATATTGTTGGGTTTATCTTCTAGTTTTGATGTTGTTTATGAAATGTTAGTTCTTTCTTTTTATATATCTTAATAATAAAATTGATTGTGGGAATTGATGTAATTGTTCTTTTTTATGTGATTGATTATTTGTCTGTTTAAACTGTACATAATGATATGTGCATCATATTGGATTTGTGTTGGTTTTTCAATGTGATTGATTCATAACTTTCTTAGTAAGGTTGTGATAGAAATTACAAAACCTCTTTAATTTTGATCTTGTCTCTAATGGATTACATTTACTGTCATTTTAGTAATGACCAGTTTCTGTGTTTTAATCAATTGCTTTTCGGGCTCGTTTACATTAGCTGAATAGAGCTGAACTGAACTGAATAGAAGTGTGTATTAATTGAACTAAATAGAGATGAACTGAACTGAACTAAACTGAACTGAATATAATCTGAAGTAAACAAGCCCTTAGTATTTGGAGGGCATAAATATACAATGATTTATGAACCATAGAAGTGATAGAACTATTAGTTTTGAATGTGCAAGTCACCCTTTTACTTGTGGGTTTTCTTCATTGTGATATAAGGATCCATTTGATCACCAATTATAAATGATGGTAATGGGAATGAATTTATATGTGGATTTGGAAGGAAAAAAAATATTCATCCCATGGTGATGCTAGCTTATCTCCAATTGATCTAACTTTCTTCATAAATTTCTATTCCCATCCAATACCACAATTCTCGGTGGTTATGGATGGTAATAAAAAATATGAAAATCCAATATTGGGAATGAGGATGTCTCCATGGGGAATATAAGGTTTCTTCTCTTGGTAAATTATACTTAAGCTTCATTCCCGTTATTGCAATTTAACAGTTGGAAGGGCCATTAAGGTATTTGATTGTAGCATGAGTACTTCATTTGAATGCCGCCCCGTACCCGATTCGCCCTCGATATACTTTTGTTAATGTTCATGCTGTAACCATCGTTATCTAATTTGTCGTTTACAGTCCCCATAACGGTACTCGTTTTTGCCTTGTCCCCGACTTAGTGCATCCTAGGTATTTGAAGCTATTAATTTGACTGCAGAAATTTTGTGCTTTGTTAGACTTGAGGTGAGCTACTTAACTTCTAGCGCTTTGGTTACCCCCTTACCCTTGAGGTCCTAGATGAACTGTAATGCACATAGATGAAAGGGAGGGATTGTTATCAGGAAAGTCTTCTTTCTTTTATGTTTTCCGCAAGTGTAGAGCTACTATAATCCTTGCTAATGGCTTTTGAAAATGCCAATTTCAATTTAAAAGGTATGAAGGCACTGTGCGGGACAAGTTGGCTCATGGAAAAGGTGTTTATGTTGCTGAACAAGGTCTAGTAAGGTCAGTTTATTGTGCATTTTTTCTAAACTATGTATATGGACATCAATCAACATATTCTTGATTTTGGTGTAGTTTTAACTTTTAAGTAGATGAAATACAATAGCTTTTGGTTTGCAGGTATGAGGGAGAATGGCTTCAGAACAACACAGAGGGGCCTGGGGATTGTTGAAGTTGATATAACTGATGCAGAACCTAATCCCGGTTCGAAGTATGTCTAATAACTATGATAAGCACTCAGATAAGTAGCTTTTAGGGCATTTGAATATGAGCTTAAAACTAACTATATTCGTTGCGACTTTATAAATTGAGACTGAAATTGTTACATATCTATATGGAAATTCAAGTTTAAATATATTCGTTACGAATTTATAACTTGAGAATGGAGAAAAATGAATAAATAAGATGGACTTATCTATCACCAATGACTCACTGTAAATCTTAATGACTCAATATAGAGACTGAAATTATACATTTATATTATTACAACTGGCTTCTTTTTATTTGGATGGAAAGGTGCATGGACCCCATCCAAGTATCATATATCAGGAAATACAGCGGGGTGGGGGGGGGGGGGGGGGGTCGTTCTTTGGTCTTCAGGAAAATCAGGTGCCTTGGGGACCAACTTACCCAAGGTTACTCGATGTTAGCATTGACTTCTTAGAGAGGTCTTAGCTGTACTAATGAAAAGTGAAATGGACATATTTTTTTCTCTTCCCAAGTTAGTATGCAATATACTACATATACTTTCCACGCCTATTTTTGTTAGTTACGCTTTGATTTTACTCTCTCATAGAAAAAAAAAATAAACGTAACTAATAAGAAAGAACATAGGATTATTAACTTCTAATTTTACTTTTCATTAGGTTCAATTCTAAAACAGAGTGGTAATATCTAATATCTAGGGAAATTGTTCACACTTCACACTAAAATATACCAATATACACTCTTCAAAAAACAAAAAAGCACACTTTACACTTATTACATTGCTCTTGGTCCTAGATTTCCATAAATTAAAGTTAAGTGGGAAGTTGCAAGCAGCGATTGATCTTGAAAACTTTATTAGGGGGTCTTTTTTTATTTATTTTTCACATAATAGATGTATATTCTTGATTAAAACATAGATTTTTTTATGTAGTGCTCTTGAGATGGACTGGTCAATATTAATGGATCTAACATTACTCTCATGATGCGTTTAATAGTTAATTAGTCGTGATAAATTGTGCTAATGAGAATGAATTTATAAATATCTTAATAAGGGAAACACCATTACCTTACCATCTCCATGGAAACATTATCTTATTCCCAAATTTGTATGTTCTTTATATTTAGTAACGAAAGCAACATTAACATCTCCATGAGAACATAATCTCATTCAAAAACTTGAATTTTCTTTATATTTTTATTACTTCATTTTCATGGTATTGAATGAAAATAGAAAATTAAGTGCTATGAGGATAAATTGGCATCACGTACAATGAGAATGAATATAAATATTTCTTCTAAATTTATATACAAGATTATTCTCATTACATTCATTTTATGACTGTAAATCAATAGGTTGTCCCAAATAATAACAATGAGAACAAAATGCTTATATACAAAAAGTTAATAAAATAAAATAAAAGTATAAGAGAGAAGATCCACCCCTGGTTACAACTTAAAAGCCTTGGTACAAGTTGTCTTTGCAATTTGCGTGACCCTTTATTTATTGGATCACATATAGAAGTAATAGAACAACATATGAATAGAGTAGATGTTTATATGTGTCACTCTCTAAAATGCACTGTAAATTGGGTGTATACTGTATAGATCAGATGCATGAACGTATACTAGTATAGTAGTATAGTAGTATGTACTCCCTCCCATCCATAAAGCTAGGTTACTGCGTGGTGGGGTAGTGGAGATTTCGGTCTTCCGTAATTCGTACTATTCATCATGTTTCAAATCTCACTATACGTAGCTGTGAGGATTTTTTATCTTTCTCTTTATAGATGTGTGTGTTAATTAAATTAGATCGATTGACCTACAGACTTACAGTAGAGGTCGGCTCAAGACCTAGTATCACCCGCATTATCATATTAAAAAAAAAAATTATTCCCATTGATATACCTGAGAATTTGCTTATTCCAATGCTATACTTAAGTTTTAAAAAATTCCAGTGGTATACCTACATTACTAACGGAATTCAATAACCACCTTTCACGAGTACATTTGCTATAGTTACTCGTGCAAGGTACATCATTTTGAGTAACTAAAGAAAGACACACTCCATACAAATGTAACCTATAATAAATAGATGTTCATTAAAATATTGATAAATATGTTCATTTAGCCAAATTTTGAAATTTATGTAATGTTAATTGATGCTTATACTGATATTCATTGAAGTTAAACTAATTCACATCGCTTGAGTACCAATAGAATAGTACTAACATGATGCATGTATCTTTTGAATTGTACATATTTTACATCGGTTCCAAATCCCCCTTAATTTTTCTCCCTCCTTAATAGTGTATTTTTTTATAAAAAAAAAAAAATCCTATTTGTCACTATATATATAAAAGGTCCATATGTAGTGGTTGTATGTAATTTCTCAACTCTTCACCAAATTAAAGACTAGTCAACTTCAATTACTGATAGACTCCAACAAGCAATTAAGTACTCGTAGTCTCGTAGCAAGTAGGAAGTAGGAAGCAGCATCACCAACAACAACTTGTTCATCTTTATTTATGTACGTGCGATTTTGCGCTATCAAGACAGCATGCAGACATCTCCGAAATTGCTTTGATTGTTTTGGGCTTTTTTAATTTCCGCTCTGTACCTCGTAATCGGTAATTCATTTATGGGTTCCTAATTTATTGCTTGAAAACTTCATTGTTCCATTGCTACAAAAAGTAAGTCTTGAAATATAACCTACATTGTGAAAGAATAAATGATGATTAGTCAAAAGTAGGAGAGAAAATATGAAAAATGCACTTGAGAATCATAAATTAGTAAATATAGAAGAATAAATGTAAGAAGTACGTAAATTAAAAAAAATACATCTCTAAAAGGAAAGTGAGTAAATTAAAAAAAAAACGGAGAGAGTAATTAACAAACTTTTAGAAAATATAAGTGTTTTAACAAATGCATTAAAAACTGTTTAAAAACAAACATAACATTACGCAATAGAGGAAGTACTGAACGAGACTAATTTAACCTTATACTGATAAGTTATCAGGTTGCATTGTTTTGAAGTTTTTTTTAATAGTTTTTTGTGTGTCTATATTAATCAAAATTATGTAATTTTGACCCTATATGTACAATGTTTATAATAGACATTGATTTATGAATTATGAAACAATTTGGTGGTTGAAAAAAAACGTTCATCAAACGATCGTAAGATCCGGACCTTCGTTAACGACAAAGCATAGGAGAATGGGGAACATTCTTGGAGAGAATGCCACCCATCACTTCATCTTATGATTGTTATCAACTCATCAAGTAGCAATGTAGTGCCCCCTCATTGTATTTTATGTGTAACATTTCTCCTTTTTTCACGTTTATTTATTACGTTTTAAATTACTTGCTACATTTTTTTATACACAGTTTTTGTAGAAAAATCATTAAAAAATATACTATTCGAAAAGTACATATTAAGACAAATCAATTGAGATCATATGACTATGTTTTTACTTATGCATATAAAACTAAAAACAGTCAAAAACCATATGTAAACAATGTTATACGTCAGAATGTAGCAAGTAATTTGAGACGGAAAGAGTATCATTTTTGAGCTGTAGAGGTTATAATGTCAATGTAGGCCGATCATTCTCTTCAAATGATTGAAAGATATTGATTTAAAAAAGAAAAGGGGGCATCCAAGTCCAGCCACTTGAAATACGTGACAAAAATTGAGCCATTTGTTGCAAGTCCCAACTAACATTTGCATGCAATTTGAGATTTGTAACGGTGTAAAATCGGTTAATTGAATGAGTTTTAATTGGGTCATGTAAGATTAAGTCATATTGGATGTGAATTATGTCAGGTTATATCAATGATTTGACCAAATTTAGGTCAAATTATTTGGGTGTTTTCTTGATCGAGTCATCATCAAATTTCTCTTTCTCATATTTAGTTTAGGTTCTGATCGGTTAGATCAAATTTATGTTTAGATTAATCAATTTCGATTGTGAAGTATATAGCATGATGGTTAATTGAGGTTCTTATAAATTTTGCATGAGATCACTGTTCATTAATTTCATATCAAATGGTATCAATTTTACATAAATTCGGTTATGTCAATTTCAAATGAAATTTAATTTTTCATTAATTTAGAATAACATTCTTATAACACCAATTTTAACAGCTTATTCAACGGTGATTTTACGAATTATTAACTTATATCATTTCCTTTATTTTCAACATTTAAATTTTAATGATAATCTATACACATTGTGTGTGATTGAAAATTAATCAATTGAATACTTATTTTTAGTGGAACCATGTTATATCCGTGTGTGCGTTGTATTGTTGATTAATAAATTGGGTCTGAAATGTATTAACAATTAGATGCAATTATAGACTTGATTAATTATAAGTGTCATCAAGCATGTTATAAATTTATTTTAAATCAGATTATATCGAATATTTTGTAGATTATTATTAGGTTCGATTTTTATTCAAGTCTAATGCAAGTTCAGTTTGGATGACAAGTTATCGAGGTATTCATAGGTTTGAGTTAATTTCCAGTCAATCACAAGTCAGGTTCACATACCAAAAAAAAAAAAACAAATAAAATCAATCCTCAATTAGTGTCAAGTCAAATAGTAATCAATTACATGTCACCTCATCCTTGGATAATCTTCGGGTCAGATGCAAGTTAGTTTTAAGCGATTTTGTAGGTTGGATAATAATTTCATAACTCTAGAGATTCCCACCAGCTTTTTATTGTACATGGAACTTGGAAGTGCTACGCCTAAACACCTCTACCCTAAAATGCTAAAATAAATTGGAAAAAAAAAAACCTCATTCGTAATTTTTCCAGACAAAGAGGTGCACAAGGAAATTGTGATTTCTTCCTCGCAAAGACTAATCCTAACTTATCAGTAGTTAAAAATTAAATAGAAAATTTTAGCATCTAAATAAGGATCAATATCTTTGTGCATAGAGGAATGTACAACGCCCGAAAGAAGCAATGTAGTCCGCAGTATGATTGGCTTTTCTGAGGAAATGAGCTAAGAAAACATTAGCAAATAAGGATCAATGTCTTTGTGCACAGGGGAATATACAATGCTCGAGAGAAGCAATGTAGCACGCGGTAATGTGGTATGATTGGCTTTCTAAGCGAATGAGCTGAGAAAACATTAGCAAAGTCTCGAAGGAGTAGTCTCATATTCTTTTTGTTTTGAATATTAATTTCAAAAGTGACGAACAAATCAAATTAAGTGATTTGATTAGTTGTTGTACTTTAGTAATGATTTTTAATCGAAATTTTTACTAGAATGTGTGGTTGGGTAGTTCGCGTCGTGATTAATGTCTGATTGAATAATTTGCTCGTCATCTTAGCTTCACAACAAAGAAAATGCAATTTAATGACAGTCAGATCAAATATATTGGTCGGACCGTCCGACACAATATTTTCACTAGATTTTATATTTTTATTCGCCTAGTTGAAGTCTTGAATGAAGCACAAATACGTCGTTACAATTTGCAACTACGGTCTACGGAATACATCTCAATGATCTCATCTCAACTACGGTGTATTATCTATTTGTCTTCTACTAGCCCGTCCTCAACTGGGGAAGCCTTTGATTATGTAAACAATGCAACCACTATTTGAAATAAAGAAAAAAAAAAATCTTCATCTTTTGTTTGTTTGGTATTTGATGTGATTAAGTAAGAAAGAATTCAGTCCTCATAATACATGCCCCTTAGATGTTATTTTGGTGGGAGACTGGGAGTAAGGGGGTTTTAGTCCCCATCTTATTCCTCATAAAAAGTAATATGGGATTAATTTTAATTAGGATAAATAATTTTTATCCTCATTAGGTATCCCTCAAAATAAACCTCTTACAAGTGTTAGTTTATTTGATCATCTTTATTCACATAACAATCTTGACACTCTTTTTACCATTCAACAAACTCTTTTATATGGGCTATTAGGAAAAATTCGAACGTGGGTATTAAAACTGGTAGAGACAGAAAAATCAGGGAAAAAAAAAACAACAACAAACAATTAAGATAATCAAATGAGTTTTATAGGCATATGAGGAGAGTGAAAAGTCAAGGCCAATTAATTAGTTAACATTTGCAATAATCATCATAATAATCAAGACATGCATGCCTAAAAAAAAAAGGCATTGAAGTGTGAAAAAATTGGCAATCTATACCTATTTATTAGAGCTCTCCCCCAAACAAACAACTGACACATAACTTCTAAAAATCAAATTCCTCACCATTGGACTTGTCAAAAATCGTCCCGATCTGAACCCGATGTCAACCCAATCCGAAATTCGTGGCCTTTGATGAAAAATGACCCGAACCCATTTTAAATAAACCCGTTAAAGAGAACACATTTCTAACCCGACCCTACATGTTTCCAACCCGAAAATAATAATAATTTTATTAAAGATAACCTATTTTCATAAATTTTAGCCAAAAATATCATTACCATTATAACTTTGAATTTAATATTATTTTTATTGGACCACAACATCAATTATTTGTTTTAAAAAATTGGCTATTAATAAAGATATTTCTCATAATTTGTAATTTTTAGAACATTTAAAGTACATTTTGATACATTTATTGCATTAAAATAAGTAAAATTAAAGTGCGTTATAATACTTCTGCAACCCGTTGGTCAACTCGAACCCCCTCAAAACTTTGGCTTATTATAAACGCCAACTTCAACCGAAACCGATGACAATAATTCGACCCGACATAATACGATCCTGAAACTGTTTTATATCAACCTGAACTAGCCCGTTTGTCATGTCTACTCTCCACACAAATCACTCATTCTTGCTCATAATATAATGACATGACATTCCTCTTCTTCTTAATGATACATCATCTTCAATTATTCCTCATAAATTCAACTTTCACTTTTATAAGTGTTTCTTAATTAACTTCCTTAATCTCTTCAAATTTCTAACTCATAATCAATTCATTGTCCCTATTATTATCTTTAAGTTTTCCCCTTTGTTTTCCTTTTATCAAATTCAATATTATAATGTCTACAACAATAGCTTGAATCCAATTCACTTATTGATATCTACCTATATGAGTAATATGACTAATCTATTCTTAGTATTTTAAAAGGAAGATCGAAACCAAAATAAATAATATCAGTCACCTCTTAAAAATCACCTCATATGTGACACATAGAAAATCAATGTCATCCATATTTAAAGACTTATGACAATTTTCTTAAAACTTTTTTTTCCTAATTATTTTTTTTTACGTTTTGTCGTTCTCATTTTCCATGTCATTCTATTCGATACTTTAAAAATTATACAAAAAAAATAAAGTTTAAATAAGAATGTCGCTCTTGCCTTGCACATGTTAAAAAAAAATTAAAAAAAAAAAAAAAACTAGTTACAAGTAGAAAATTATCCTGACGAAATCTCAACGGTCACAAAAACTCGGGTGAGTTTGAGAAAAACTCGACCAAATTAAATTTTCCTGCAATAAAAGTTAATTGGTTAGTTCTCAGACTGAACTGAACTAAGAGCACTTTTCTTATCGGCCGTTATCTTGGATTTTTTTTTTCTTCTGTATGCTAGGGAAAGTGTCTCACCTTTCTACATTTAAAAAAAAAGTACTATGACACTAGTCGAAAACTCGACCAAATTTTTGTTCCATCGAGTATTTTGCCTTTTTGACCTACTGATCTCCAAATTCGAACGAGTGTTTGGATAACTCAACCGAGTTTATAACTAATTTTCTGTCTACGTACATAATTTAACTTCAAAAAGCCATATCTTCCTTGTTACGTGTCAGAATTCAGCATATATATGACCTTCCTTTAATTGTATATAAAAAAGTTATGACTAAAATAGTGAACGATGGTTTGTTTCCACCCTCACTCTCGTCTCCTGTATGACAAACGAATGTTTTCCCTTTTTACTCCAACATCTTTTTCAAAAAAAAAATTCCATCAGATTGTCTGAATTTTTGCCAAAAAGCAAGTTTGTAGAATAAAACCATAACTTTTTATACATAAGTCAACTAGTTAGGCAAAAGGCAACCAATTTATAATAAAAAGTTGCGTATAATTTTTGAGTTAAAATTCCTGCCATACCATCGGATCAGTGTCAGATACCCTATTATGTGTAATTGCACATGTATACTCTAGTTTGGGGGTAAAAATCTATATCCTATATCATTCATTTCCTTTTTTATCATTAAGATTTACATCAAATAAAAAGATTGATAAAAGCCTTAATTAATAAAAATATATATTGGTCCAAGAGGAAAATTTGCTCATATTGCTCAATTTTAAAGTAACAAGGGGTGATCCAAAAAGAGAGGCGATAGCCTCCCTCCACTAATAATGGAAGGAAGTTTGGAATTGTATGGTAATGTTGGAAGCACATAATAAATTATAGGTAGCTTTTGATAATGGAAAACACGAGGAATGTCCAACAACCAAATAAGAATAATTAGAGACTAGAAACAACGACATAGGTCCTTGAATGCGACATTTTTGTGGGGATGGTCGACCTTTGCCTTCCTCTTATGACAAAACCATCAAAAGCATATGCCCAAATCTACCCAAATTTCCTATTTTTTCAACTCAAAAAAAAAAAAAAAAAAAATCTCCCATATCCCCTTTTTTTTTTTAATTGAATGAATTTGAATCAACTGAAATTTAAGTTAAATTAACACAAATTGAACTATTTATATACTTACCTAAACTTGATTGAAATGAAGTTTGAAAGAACAAATGCATAAATTAATACAATGAAGGAGGCGAGAGGCATAAAACAGTTCATACGCTCTTTAAATCCTAAAAATCTAATGTTCAAATCTCCATAACACCCAATAAAGTGGTAATTTAATTAGTTTATAAAAAGATAATCTCTCCGTTTTTTATTAGATGTAACATTGGAATTTTCACACATGTCAAAACACAACATTATTAACCGATAATATCTTTAATTTTATAAGGGTAAAATTTTAAAAATATATATATTTGGACAGTTTGTACCGAGATGAATTGTCAAGATCCCACTTGGCTATATTTTACCTTATATATAAAAAATGTTAGCATATATGCAAATGGAAAATCGGATATTCATTCTAACACGCGGAAACTACTCTTATCTATTAGTTTAATTTCGCCCTACTAGGATCATCGGGTTACCACGAAATAACTAATGAGATACAATTGAGATGTATTCACTCTTATGATCTATCAAGTGAATTCTAAAAGACTTTTGGTTTTTTTTTTTTTTTGTTTCACACTCTAAGAAAATTAAGTAGAAGTTCAAAGAGCTAGCAAGTGTTTACATGTAGAAAAAACTCTAATTTTTCCACCACCAACTTTTGAACAACAATGGCCTATTTATAGCCAAAAACATGGAAGAAAATCAGGCATGAACATGAACATTCAAATATACTAAAACCCCATAAAAACTTAATTAAAATTAGATTAAATGTGTAACATTAACTAGGATTCCATACACAATTAATCTCACAATTACAATCAGAAATTAAGTGGTTTTAACACCATATAGATGCCTCGTAATCACCAAGGAATGCGAAGAAATCATCCAATAAAATTGAATCGATAAAGAAGCAGACAGGCCCAGGTCGCGGGCGCATGATTTTCTTTTGTCTCGATTCTTATCTTAGACTTATTTCATTTCGATTTCCTACCTAAATTATTGCACATTATATATATAAGATAAATTTTCAAGTTCACTCCACATAAAACCTAAAAGTATTCTGTCATTGAATGTACATTCTCTTCACCTCAAGGCCCATATATATATATATATTATTGGTAAGGAAACTATTAGCTCATTCACTGTTAATTTGTTGCTAGCTCATATAATTTAATAGCCCTTTGCAATATGGAGTGGTAATGTAGGATAAAAGATGAATCCTCATGCATGGGAAGAAGATCAAATCAAGCCCTTATTATATGGAAATTGATTTTGTTGGCATCCAATTTTGTAAATAAAACATATTACCTTCGTATCGCAATTACGTACTCGCCACATAAGTATGTGATACAGACTCCTGGGTAAAAAATGGATTTAAAGAGAGAGATAGAGTAAAAAATAAATAATTAAGTGGTTCCATAACAAACGTAAAGTTAAAAAAAACATCATATGAGTGATTCTTTCCATATACAATTCCCAATACAACAACTTTTTCCAAAAGGAAGCTCTCTCTCTCTATACATTTTCCACATAAAATACTTTGATGACTTAAGCATCGGAGGGGAATTTCCGGGTCGAACCCTCGGGTCAGTCACCCCTTGTTCATTTTGCAGGACTCACTCAGCCAGGCCCGAATCCGTTCGAGGAAGTCCAGTCAGCACCAAGCATCAGCTCATCCATAGCTCAACCAAGTCATCATCCAGAGATCTAGTCAGCATACACTCAGGCACTCCCCAACTCATCATATTTCACCTCTTTGTATCTTAGTTTCCTGAGAACGGAAACAATAATAAATTGTGTATATCTATATTTTGTAATATTTTTTTTTTTTATATATTTAGAATATATACTTGATGAAATTAAATATTCTAAATATAAAACATATAATTTTAACGCAAATTCTAAACTACATTCGGTAAACTAAATAATGTAAAACGGATACAAAATTAGTCTAAAAATAAAATAAATAAATAAAAGTTAGATTTTAATAAAATTATCATTTTTACTATTTTGTTTTAAGGGATATTTTATATGGATATTATGATGCTTAACTTTTATTCCATTCCGTTTTATCTTAACTTTTGCGGTAGGCAATTGGGAATTAACTTTTTTTGAAGGAAGTGACTAGGAAACTAATCAGATCTTCGTTAATTTATATTTTTTTATTCGTCAATTTGACAGCAAAATCTTTAGATGTTAGTTTGATCGAGTATATTGACGGCCAATAATTGAATTGTATGAGTAGAGCCCTAGCAAACAAGTATTTCGGATAATCGAATTGACTCATTTCAGTTTAATTATTTCAATTGGATCGGTTTCAGTTTGGGATGAATAATCTTTATTTTTTAATCCTATCAGGTACTAAATCTGTATTTGGGATCTCTTCACCTTTGAAAACTCAAAATTGAGTGTAATAAGTTTAATAAGGTTTAATTTGATCATGTACAATAAGTATGATAACATCCAATTGTTCTTATCATCTAGGCTAATTGGGTCCTATAAGTTCAATAAGTGTCAATCAGGTTTAATAAGTTCAGATAAGTTCAAATAAGTTCAGATCTAATAAGTTTAAGAGAATACACCCTAAATCGGATTAATATTACATTTTTTTATTTTTACTTTATGAATGGAATCCTTTCAGCTTTAAGTCGAGTTAAAAGATGTTTGGTATTATTAATTTTTAGTGTTGAATGGACATGTAGGGCGCAATAGTGGTGGGCATGGGTCAAGCTAGGATGAAGGCCAGATGTACAACTCATGTTTTGAGCCCAATAGACCCGGCATAAGATGCACATTGTAGACACCGTAAATTTGAATATGGAGTAGATAGAATTTGTTATGATTTCAATGATTTTAAGGAATTCTGTTATATTAGTTATATTTCAAATGGTGGTTTCTCTATGTGGAGATAATTATTCTAGGGCTTAGACTTTAGAGTAGATAGAGATGGAGCAAGTCAGAAAGACCCGGCCATCATCTCCCTACTACCAAATTGTAGGCAAACACATGGTTCGGAATAAGTCGATGAGACCCGACACCATAAATAAACCCAATATGTATCTTTGGAGAGAGAAATCAAGAGAGTTATGAAAATTCTAACCCCACAAATTATCAATTAAATTATCTTGTATGTGATCCATATTTCTTGTCTCTATATTAATTTTGGGGGTAAAAATTTTATGGTTTACACACACTCATGGGCCAAGCACCGTGCATGGACACCGTTTTCAAAATTTGGCACGGGCACGATGGACCGACCGCCAGGAGACATGCTTATTATGAGCAAAAATTCATAATACATGAAAAATTATAACTAAGAAACAACACAAGTTGGGCTAACACGAACTATGGATAGGTTGGGCACAAGCACTGAAGCACCCTTTTTTAAACATGACATGAGTTCGGCATGACACACCTTTATCTTACTCTAATCTAGGCACGATCCACCAGAACATGAGATATGCGAGCCTGACACATGGGTCGTCCCAACACGACACGACCCATACCCACCTTTAGGCCACACTTGGTGACATGGTCCCCCTCGAGCACGGCAGTGCCCACGGCCCACCTATTACATTATTTACATATCATCATTTTGCACCCACTATTGAGCATTGAGTCATTTGAGATAGAATTATTCATTATTCTATCACAAATTTGGCTAAGACTCTAAGAGAGAAGGTAGCTTCCTATGACACTAGAATGCAAGAACTTTGCTAATACATACGAAGCAAAAGGGAAGAAAGTAGCAGGACGACTCTTGCAACAATTGTTAATAAACTAATAATTAAACAATCATAGTTTATTTATTATCTGGCAAAGAGAGAAGGTAGCTTCCTATATATGAGACAAAAATGCAACAAAAAAATTTCACCATATTGCAACAAAAATGAGTAATATTTAGAGAATTATATTATAACAAGATTACATGAACATTACTCGAGCTATAAATAGGAGTTCAAATTTTTGGTCCCGCTTTACCCATTCTATTTCTTTACGAGTTATTTCATTATTTAAGAATAACTTTTCAAAATCAATATGATCCATATACTGATGCGATGAAAATAAAAAAATAAAACAGGATTTCGTAGGAGTGTAAGTGGATTTGCAAAAGTCTAAAGTTCAATCCATTTCAGTCCAAATTTAGTAGACTGGACCGGACTTGAAAAAAATCGGATCGGATACAGACTCAAATTTGGCATCAAAAGTACTACTCAATTTTTTTTTTGTGTCTTTTCAAAATTCAATTTGGGCCAAAGATGAGAAGAATTATTGAGTTTTGGTATATTTTGACATTTAAGGACTTGTTTTCTTTTTTTAAGGACTTGTAACTAGTAAACAACTTTCGTTTTAAACAACTAATTAAGTATTTTTATGTATAAGTGTATAAGATTTTCATTTAAGATTTTTTTTGGCAAACAAGAGTAAATAGTTCATTAACCTCCAAACAAACCAATTTAGGCTCTGTTCTTTAGGACTGATCAAGTCTGATCTGATCTGATTTGAATTTTTCTGATCTGATCTGATTTTATTTTTATTTTTATTTTTATGTTTTTTTAATTTTTATATTATTTTTATTTTTATTTTTTTTTTATTTTTTTTTATTTTTTTATTTTCATTTTTATTTTTATAACCAATTTTTTATTTTTAACTTTTTTATTTTTTTAGGGACAAAAATTAAAGAGCCCAAAGCCTCAACCTCATTTCATTTCACCTCTTCAGCATTTTACTTTTCATTTTTTTCAAACCCTTCATTCAATCGGACTCCAAAACCGTCACCAAAAAAGTCGACCGAATAACCACCGCCGGAAAAGTCATTCCGAAAACTGTTGTCGAAAAAGTTGTCTCGAAAATCGTCGCCGAAAAACTGGGCCTGAAAATCGTCGTTGGAAAAGTCGGCCAAATAATCACCGCCGGAAAAAGTCGGTCTGAAAACCGTCGTCGGAAAAGTCGTCCCGAAAATCATTGCCGAAAAACTCGGCTTGAAAATCGACGCCGGAAAAGTCGACCGAATAATCATCGCCGGAAAAGTCAGTCCGAAAACCGTCGTCGGAAAAGTCGTTTCGAAAACGGTCGCCGGAAAACTCGTCCCGAAAATCGTCGCCGGAAAAGTCGACCGAATAATCAACGCTGAAAAAGTCAGTCCGAAAATCGTCGTCGGAAAATGTCGAGCGGAAAAACAATGCTCGAAATTAATAATAATAATAATAATAAAGAGTAATAATGTCTGATCTGATCTGATTTGACTAAGTCTGATTTGATCTGATTACTGTAGCTTTTAAGTCATAAAGAACAGGGCCTTACACCATACACAGAACAGCTAGGCTCAAAGCCTTAAAATTAAGATTTTCATTTATGATCTATCAGTCGTATTTTTTATTATAATTTTAGCTATTTGGATTGGATTGGAATAAATTTGGATTTGAGAAATTTTATTCGAATTTGATTGGATTGGAACGGACTCGATAACTTTTTAGATCGAACTCGGATTCAATTTTTCAAGTCCATTTTTTTTTCAAACTGGACTTGGTCGAGTTGAATACAATCCATCCAATTTACACCCCTAGTATTTTGTGTCTGAAATTTTGAAACTTTATCCTCTAAATTAAGACCTCATCATCGAATGGCTTAATAAGATAAAAAACAATAAAAATAAGGGTTTTTCTAAGCTATGTCCATGAGATTTTCGTCTTTCTAAGTTGAAAATCAGCTAAAAATCTAAGAATTTTAGAGGGGAAATGACCCTCCCACGAAATGCAACTCCTTTTAACGGATCTATTAACGTTGAGTTAACGGGGTGAACATTGTTAATTAAAAAACCTAAGTTGGGAGGCATAACTTAGATGTTTCAAAAAGCATGTGCACAAACTTAGAAAGCTGAAAAATTCAATGACATAGCTTAGAAAAACCCTAAAAATATTAAAGTAAGAATTAGCCCAATAGGCCCACATTTCCCCCACCCCAAATAAAAAATAATAAAATAAGGGTTTTTCTAAGCTATGTCCCTGGGGTTTTCGTCTTTCTAAGTTGAAAATCAGCTAAAAACCTTATAATTTGAGAGGGGAAATGACCCTCCCACGAAATGCAACTCCTTTTAATGGGTCTATTAACGTTGAGTTAATGGAATATGCAATGTTAATTAAAAAACCTAAGTTGAAGAGCATAGCTTAGAAGTTTCAAAAAGTTAGGTACAACCTAGAAAGCCGAAAAACTAAATGATATAGCTTAGAAAAACCCTAAAAATAATAAAATAAGAATTAGCCCAATAGGCCCACATTTCCCCACCCCAAAAAAAATTGGGGGACCCACGAATGAATGATTCAACCATTGGACAATCCCACATATAAATCCCCCCTCACCTCTTCATACTTTTCTCGCCGTCATCAATAACTTAACTTCTCCTCTTGCTTCTCCAAAAGAGTTCCTCAATTTCTCTGTATAAACCAAAATCAAACACAAAAATCACCAATTTTGTGTTTGATTTTGGTGAATTTGTTGTTAGCATAACCACGTTTCGGAACGCATTTGTCACTATGCCTTCACCTAAGACGAACCGAAACGGCACGTTTCCCAAGGCATCGGAACGGTCGACGTCGGTCACCGCTATAACCTCGGTTTCTCCAGCTACGGAGCAGAATCTCCGTCGGCCTAAAACGGTGCCGGATTTGAAATCGGCGTTGAGAGGCGGCGTCGTATCGACGGCAGGAAAGGAGGAGATAGAGGTGAAGAAAAGGTTAACGAAGGTACTATTGAATGTATCGATTCAAGGAAGTATTGGTACAGTTCAGGTTATAATAAGTCCAGAAATGACGGTTAAAGATTTGATTACTGCTACTGTAAAACAATATGTTAAAGAAGGTCGTCGTCCTGTCATCTCCTTCGCCAATATCCATGATTTTGATCTTCATTACTCTCAGTTTAGCCTTGAAAGTAATTTTCTATCCCCTTTCTTCCTCTTTTTTTGCTTGTTTTTTATGATTTGTTATGCAATTTTTACTGGTTAAACTCTGGAATTCTGTTTTCAATCACTGGTTCGTTTCGTTTTGTTCTAATTTAGATTGGAGTAGGAAGAAAAATAAAACTAACGAAAATTCGAGATGTGATTCTGTTTTCATTCGAGTTTTTTTTTTTTTTTTGCCATGGCCGTTCGAGATGCTTTTCAGTGGGAGAGAATTAGTCAGAAGAATCCCGGGAACATAGATTAAAAATAAATATAAAATAAAATAAAATAGTGCACGAAACAAACTACTGTAAAGTGCAACAAACTTGTCACTTTCTACTTTTATTAATCTACTAATTTTTATTTCTCTCTCCTATTTTTTCTACTCTATTAACTTTTATTTCTCTCCAACTTTTACTAATCTACTAACTTTAAACACATTTATAAAAAAAAATTTGGAGCCCGTGACATCCTTTGTTGCAATTTTTCGTTTACGGAGAAAGTATATCTATTATAAAAATATTTTTTAATCATATAAAATTAGAAAGAGTCCAAAGTTCATAAATAAATCGTGTCACACGTATGAGACAAAGTAAAGAGTTTTGGTGAGAGAATTGCACATGGTGGGATTGAAGGGTGGCTTAAGGAAATTATAGCTTCTCCTTAAAAATTTACAGTATAATTTTTTACCTTAGAAAAAAAGGAGTTTACATCTATCATAGTAATAGGTTGGAATAAGTTTACATGATGTATTTTAGCCCTATAATATATTACTAGTAACAATTGGTTTTACACGCATTTTGAAGAAGCGATTTAAAGGTGTAAACGAAGAAATTAGTCAAAATGATTTTAATATTAACAATTTATAATCACATTCTTATTTGTATTAAAACCATTTTGACTAATTCATTCGTTTACACACTTAAATCGCATTTGTGCAAAACCAATTGTTGCTAATATTATGTTAAAATATATGTATACTACATTATTAACAATTAATATCTTTTCTTCAATTATGAAGATTGAAGATGTATCAAAATTAGGTGCCGTAAGGTAACAGAAAAAAAATCTGTATTTTTAATTTTAATATATGGCCAAACTTTGATGAGAAGGATTGCCAAAACCCTCCTTTGATTGAGCTTTTATTGGTTGAATATACATTAAAATATCAATCTTAATAATTTTTTCCCCATTTATTTCAATCACTACATCCGCTTATTTTTAATTGTAAATTGTAACGATTTGACAAAAGTAGAGAGAAAAGGGAGGTAATACATGAATTTTTTAATTTGATTTAATTTGATGCGCAATTAGAATAAGTGAGTAATGTATTGATGTGTGTGGAATTGTGGTGGGAAATGCAGGTTTAGACACGAAAGAGAAGATAGCAGAATTGGGGTCAAGAAACTTCTTCCTTTGCAAAAGTAGGAAGGAAGTGGCTGAAACGGCGTCGTCTTGTACAAAGGAAGCTGATATGACCACACAACTTGCTTCTCCTTGTCCACCTACTAGGCTTAACTTCATGAGATTTTTGTTTTGAACCACTTAAACTGCACTACAGTTTTTGTGGTCCATTTCTCTTGAAGAGGCATGATATGCCCCTAGTTTTTAGAGGACAGCGCCACAGCGGTGCCCTCTATCGGGCTATTTTGGTAAGTTAAGCACAACAAGTCACTAAGTCAGCATCGTATTACAATGCAACTTCACTATTTTAGAAAATGTCTATCGTATTAAATTCTTTTTTCATGTAACACATTCTAATACGATGGTGTTGTACAAAATTACGAAAACAACCAGAAAGAGGGCACTGATGTTCCTTACGGACTATGGGGCGTATAATCTTGCTCGAGACTAGTGCTACTTCATTATTTTAGATCTTTGAATATTATGCATTTGGAGCATCTACAGTGGTTGAGTGCAAGGACTAACTTGTAAAATTAAAAATTGCAAGTTATAAGTTTAACCATTGTGGATGAATTGAGCTTTAAGTTTGCACATGTCTTGTACAAAGCTACAAGGGTTTAGTTCCACTTTATTTATATTTTTTTTTTTTTTCACTATTGTATTAAGTTATTAACTATTAAATTCAAGTTGCAAAACTACAAACTTATCATTGTAGTTATTTGTCCTTTGAAAAATGTAGTTTAGAATTAGGATGTGGTAATCAAAACTACAAATGTTGTAGTCTACTATTATAGCTGCTCTTGTAGTAGTTCAAGAACTAGTAGTATTGTATAGTTAGAGATAGGTTTTGCACCAAATTACAAAAGTAAAAGGAGGGAAAAAGTTACTCATGTCCCTTTGTAAATGCTCCATGTTGATTATGTTAACTATTCACTTTGTAACTTTCTTTAATTTCATATATAAAAGAAAAAATAATCATGTGAAATCTCGTTTAATTTGTCTCGATACGTACTTTTCTAATATGTAATTTTTATAGGTTTTATGATATATAATTAAAGATATTAATATTTAAAATTGTGTTTTAGAAGATGTGAAAATAAAAGTATCGAGTTGAATCAAATGAGATTCTACATGACTATGTGTTTGGGTGATGATTTTGGCACTCCCAAAATTGAATAGTAAAGGGGAGGAGTGCCAAAGTCAATTTGGGGAGTGCCAAAATCATTTCCTCTATGTTTTTCTTATATACTTCATTCGCTTCATAATTCTTATAACGTTTGCAATTTGCCATTATTCATGGCTACTCACATAATTAATTTTTGTGCTTTATACGCTTAAAAAAATATAATCATTTTTGAGATCTCATTGGATTTGTCATTTGTCACAATGCTTACTTTATTAAAATCTAATTTTTATGTTTTTTAAAAACGTAACTAAAGATATTAATGAATTATGTCTTGGCAAGTGTGGAATTGTAAACGTTCTAAGAATTATGGAGCTAAATAAGTATGAAATTAAAATTACTAAGTGAATAGTTGACGTCAACATGGAGCATGAACAATGGGATAGAGGGAGTATACAGATCCGGGTCTGTATCCGACCCGGATCTGCGCGGGTCCAAAATATCAAGATCCAGATTAAAAAAAAATAGATCTTGATCCGCAGATCCGGGGCAGATCCAAAATCCGTTAGCCATCTCCACTCCTCTATCTTCATTCACACCCTACTATTAGTAGCAACAAGCCAACCACCAACGTTGGCAGCAACCGCCACTAGCCTCGCTAGTCACTCCCCAATCGCACAAGCCACTAACAGCTACCACCAACCAACGCTTCTTCCATTCTCGACGCCATAACCGCAATCGAAGCAAATTCCCTTCTCTATGCCAAAGCTACCACCGTAGCATTCGATTTATTTTAGAGCTGATCAAAAGCAGCCCAGACCGATTTTTTGTGGGCTTTAGGCATGGAAATTAGGCCCGAATGCGGCCCGACCCGATTTTTTTATTTTTCAGTGCGGGCTTTGGACACTAAAAATTAGGCTTTTAATTAAATTCTTAGGCCCGGTCGAAAAAGCCCGTCAAGCCCGCACTAATTTTTCGGGCTTTGGCCAAGAAATTTTAGCCCGAACTAGGCCCGGCCTGAACCCGGCCCGCTCTATGGGCTTTATTGTATGCATTGAGCCCGGCCCGGCCCATGATCACCTCTAACTTATTTATTTTTTGTTTTTTCGAATAAAACTATCTTCCAAAAAAAATGATAACACCATGGAATACCATACCAAAACTAGTACAATAATGGTGTTACTGTTTTATGAGAACGGTGCCACCATGGCTATACTGCTGGTTTCTGGGTTCAACATTGCCATGGTGTAATATTTTCTATTTTTTTGGGGGGGGGGGTGCGGCTATGCATTGACAATACGTTTCGATTGTTTTTGAGGTTGATTCGTTGAGTTTTTCTAATCTCGTTTGATCATATTTGATTAATGATCTGATCCAATTTATTTTTTTTTTGTCTAGTTTAATATGATTTTTTTTTAACAAGCAATTAATTACATAAATAAGCTTAAGTAAACATAGCCTTATGTTCCTTTTCCTTGTTCCCTTTAAACAAAAACCAATCTACTGTACTTCTTTTTCACACACAAATTCTAGTTGTACCACTAAGGGTGCATTATTTTTTACTTATTCAATACCAAGCTAGATTAGGTCAGGTAAGAGAACACACCATCCTAACTGGATTTGTCATCTTCTACATCTGATTTGCATAGTTACAGTAAAGTAGTGATGGATTTTCCATTCCCTAATATCTTATCATCTAGATTAGTCCCGTGCTATGCACGGTTTTATCAAATAATATTTTATAAATTTGAAATTTTGTTAAACAATAAGTCAATTGAAAAAAAAATACAAAGTATGTAGTATAAAATCATTACATCTATAAAAAGATTTTAGTATAAATTTTTAGTGATTTAAAATTTGACAAAATAAAGAATTTATTATGATATTAAAAACATACATTATATTGGTCATTAATTGCATATGGAAAATGGAATAATGGAGTTAATGATATTTATTTTTTCAAAGTATGTTGTTAAATACTAAGGAAAGAAAAGAAAAAAAAAATGAGAGAAGATGTCATAAACATTTTTTAAGGGAAAATTTTGATTGAGAAATTGATACATGTACATCTTTAGGTGAGAATGGTGTCAGCATCATTCTGTATTAGTATACAATATGGACTCTTCATTAAAAGATGATTCTTTTTATTTGTCATATCCTAGTGTAACACTCCCTCTGTTTTTTTAGTTTACTCATGTGAGTTTTCATCCAAACCAATAAATTATTAGAAGTAGGAGATAAAAAAATGATGATTAAAAGTTGTATAACAATTAACAAGTATGAGAGAGAGTATAAAAAAACGAGAAAATAGGATAATTTTATTGAAATTAGTCAAAAGTAAGAGAGAGACTATGGAAAAAGCATTTGAGAAATCATAAATTAATAAATGTAGAAGAATAAATGTAAGAAGTGATTAAATAAAAAAAAATCCAAAAAATGGAAGTGAAAACTAATGTTGTCTTGGTCTAGTGGTGTCAGGGCTAGATTTGGTAGGGGGAACCACGATTCGATCCCCCACAAACACGTTGGGAGGAGTTTAAAACATTAGCTCCAGGACGCGCTCTGAATCCGGATTAGCACAAAAGGGTGAATTGGGTGGGTATACCAAAAAAAAAGTGAGTTAAAAAAAAAAGAAAAGGAAGGAGTAGCTCACTTGACATTTGACAATCATGTATTTGTGTTCTTCATTAAAAAATACTTGTACGAGTATTATTATTATTATTTTTAGGAGAAAAGGTAAACAATTGAAATTGTACGAGTATAATGTAAACTCATTCATGTCTCTTTATTGTTTATCATTGGACATCATTGGTGTTTGTAGATATACTGGCATGAACATAAAGGTTGACACGGGTCACGTGCCAAACCTGCATGCCTCATGCTATAGTAGGATAACATGTTAAGTTATAAAATATAAGGCCCATGTATGGTCCAAACCACGTTTTGCATCGGGCCGGCTTGTGCCGTACTCAAAATTTATATATATTATGAAGTTTAAACAAAAAAAGTGTGGAATAATACTCTCCTCCTAAAACCCTAACTCCAAAAATAAAACCCAAAAAAAATATAAAAAAATAAGGGATGCCATGGATGAAAATTTCCATGGTAAGCCCCAAATCTCCTTCTTAGTTTGTAAATTTTTAGTTATTTTTTTTAGTAATTGGCCCTGTTTGGTGTTAGAGTTTATAGTTTAGAGGTTAGAGTATAGAGTTTATGGTTATCGAATTACTTTCTGTTCAGAGGTTTTGACTGCTAATTTAAATAGTTAATTGTGTAAAGGTGTTTGGTAATACATAACTTTTTGCTTAGAGTTTTGTTATGTAAAATGACATTTATGGACATTTGAAAATAATTTGTTTGGTTTAAATATATGGACAAAGTATTCAATAACTTTTTCTCTCTCTAAAACTTTGAAGAAAAAGCTACTCAACCCAGCTTTTTCTAAAGAGAGTTTTGATGAGAATTTTTGGTACAAAACTCTCTTTAAAAATCTATGTTACCAAACACTCAAATTAGAGTTTTTATTGGTCAAAACACTAAACTCTCTACAAAACTCTCTTTTCCCCCAAAAACTCTCTTTGCCAAACACCCTTGAGTTTCTCTTTATGAGAGTTTTTTGCCTTTATGGCAGTTTTGTGTTATTGTTTTCATGTTTACGTTTGAATTTATTGAGAGGATGGTCATGGTCCAAGAAAGTATAATATATGGTACAATTTCACCGTTCAAAACAATTATAACACAGGTTGTGAAGATCTCCGTTCGTAAAGATGCATATGCATTGAAATTAAAGAGGTGTTTCATTATTGAATCCATCCTCTAGACACTGCGCTCGGGCATGCTTTTATCTAGTTGTATTGGATGTGAATTTTATTTCCGTATATTAGATCTCCTTGAATTATGTATTCATATTTAATGTAGATATCGTATGACTATTTATGAATGAATTTTATCTTCCCTGTCAAAAAAATGTCTACCAACTTTCATATCGACCCTTCGTGCTTGTGCCAAAAGTTTACATGCATAACGCATGACCCATCATCATTGGTTCCTCCGTGCCCAACCCATGCCTGATTCTACATGAACAATAATGGCATGAGCTTAGTACTTTGTTGGACCGATCCTATATCAGAATTCCATCGCAAAATTGGGCCCCCAGAACTTTAAAATATATACCTATAAAGCTTTAAAAAGCCCAAAAGAAGTTCATGGTTTGAATTTCAAATAAATTCAAAAAAAAATAAAAGGGAAGGAAAACCCTAGCTAGGACGGTATAATAATAAACAAATTTGTTTACAACACACGCACAGACGCACTCAACTCAAGTTAGAAAAGGCAGGCGGTAAATCAGCTATAAATTGCTTCAAAACCTCATTCTTTCTTCCGCCTCTTTCAAAACCCCTAATTTCATCTCTCTAAACCCTACCTTAAACCCCTCTTTTCTTTTCTCCTCTCTTCAAATCTTCAATGGCTTCCATGCAATTTTGGGGTTTGCTTCTCTCTCTCTCTCTCTCTCTTCGCTTTCTTCGCATGTTTATGACTTTGTTGATTGTCTATTGTTTGCGTTTTTTGTTGTTGTTGTTGTTTGATTTAGTTTCATGTTTTCGAGCTTTTTGTTTATGTTTTTCTCTGTTATTATTCGAGCTTTGTTTGATGATTAAAAGTATGAGATTTTTTATACCTAATGATATTTTTCCCGTTTATTGTCAGAGAAGTTTTGTTTTCAAATTTTGTTGTTCCTGTTGTAATATTTGCTTGTTTTATATTTGTATCCTGGTTTCAATATTTTCGACCTTCGATGACAATTAATGGAGAAATCGAACGCTAATTAGAAGCTCATAAGAATATCATTCTGGTTTTTTCGAAGTAATTATTGGAGGTATCAGCAAAATAAAAACTTTTTTGTAGAAGTAAATATTCGAAGAGTTTTTTCTGAGAGGATTATTGGAAGTGTTAGAAAAATAGAAAGGAATAATAAGAAAGCATTAATGCCTTAATGGTTAAAGGATGATCATCAATGGATAACGCAAACTAAAAACTGATTATATGGCAAGTTAGCATTATTTTGGCCAAGAGTTTGCAAAAGTAATTATTGGAGGTATTAGAAACATTCCATCGATTTGAAGGATCAATTATTGGAGTTATTAGCAAAATAAATATGGGTGTTAGAGTTTGTGTTCATTTTAGTTGGCCATTGTCTCCTCTAGTCCTATAATTTTCTCAATGTAATCAATTATGTTCAACTGTGCCCTTTTTTAAAAAAATTCCAGAACCATAAATTTAAAATTTATGGGTTATTTTCTTTCTGTAATGCTTGTTTATGTTGAGAATGATTGTCATTCTATCCATATTTGTATGCATGTAAAGTTGCATTATGAGATATGAATTGTAATGACCAGCAATGAATACTAATGTTGTTTTCTTTGTTCAATGAATTCTGATTTTTTTTTTTTGTGGTTGAAATTATCTAGGTGTTGCTGTCAAGGCAAAAGAGCCTTGCAAGGTTTCACTTGAAGAGGGTCATGTTATCCACCTTTCTCAGGTATTTTTTTTGGGTTTTATGTAATGTAAGTATAATATTGTGGACATGCTATGAATTGTTAGTTCATAAGTGTTAATGTGCTTATTGTGTATTGAAGGCCACTTTAAGCGAGATAAAGAAGGATAATGAACCCGTAACAATCAATGTCAAAGTGAACGACAAGAAGCTAGTGCTGGGATTGTTAAATCAAACTACCCCTCAGCTCTCATTTGATTTGGTGTTTGACACCGATTTTGAAATCTCTCACAACTGGAAGAATGGAAGTATACACTTCTTGGGATACAAGACAGAGTTACCTGAAGAATATCCTTTTTATTGTTTTGTCTAGTACTCATTTTTTGATCATGTCACAACGCACAAATGTAAATTAAAATGTAGAAACTACTATTTGGTATCCTTGACTTTTTTTTTTGCTTGTGCCACAAGTGACATGTTTTCTGATTCCTCTGACGAGGAAGAAGATGTGAACCTTCCTGTTCTGCCGAAACTAAATGGTAAGTACTGTTAATACCAAACCTGAGTTTTGTTAATTGTAAGAGTGGGTTAACATTAGGTTCTCTTAGGAAATGTTGCTGCTCCAGTTGCTGCTCAGGCTGCCAAGCCTAAAGTTGAAGCGAAACCAAGTAAAGACAACAAACCCAAACCAGAAGAGAATGATGATGATGATGAAGATGACAGCGATGATGATGATGATGAAGATGAAAGCGATGACGACTCTGATGAGGTATTTGTTCATGTTTGATGTTTACATGTATTTTCTTTCTTAGTACCCTTTCGTTAGACTATTTTGATGTGGGTTTGTGGGATTGTTATATTGCTGTATTCTTTTTCGTTTGTTATCAAGGATCCCAAGGATATTCCAATGATATTTTGGCTGACAAATTAGTTGGCTTTTGTTGTATCGTTTTTCAAGCTATCTTGAAACTTTTATTATTGTGTAGTTGCTGCATTGTTTCTGATCTACAATGTGTGTGCAGGCTATGTTTAGTAAGAGTGAGGATAGTGGTGATGAGGATGATGATGAGGATGACTCTTCATCAGAGGATGAAAAACCAGCAAAGGTGGGCACCATGTGTTCTCTTTTACAATCTTCCTAAGTTAAGGCACGTTTTTTTTTGCTAACTTGACTCTTATTGTTCAGTCTGCATCCGGAAAGAAAAGACCCAATGCTGATGCTAAGACACCTGAATCCAAGAAGGCTAAACTAGTTACCCCCCAGAAAACAGGTGATCTTCGTCTCTTTGGAAAAAAAATAGTAGTATGCTGCATGTAGTTTCTAATATGCCTTTTCTTTTCCATTCACGTATTCCATACAATAAAACTGATTCATAGCAACTCACAAGCTTAAGTTTAAAAAGTTTGCCTTGCCCTTGGGATCGGTGAATTGGGCCTTAAACGAGGCACAACTACGTAAAAGAGGTGCCTTGTGTGCCTCAGCGTCATTAGTTAGGCCTACTTATGTGTGCTGCTAGGAAAATAGCTTAATTTTGATTTATAATTTAAAGAATCATCGAAATCTCTTCATTACTAAAGTATAGTTATGTATCTTTAATTCTTTAAATGAAATAAGAAGTATTAAATTTCCTAAGGAAAGGCCCCAGGGACCAGTAGCCCCCCTACAAGTGTGGGTGCATTTGGTGTTGAACAACATTTCTAGTGTTAATATTTTAACAAACATGTTATAATTGTTTGCAGATGGAAAGAAGGGCGGTGTTCATACAGCAACTCCCCATCCATCAAAGAAAGGTGGCAAGACTCCTACTGTTGACAAGTCATCTACCAAATCTGGTGGCCAAGCTTCTTGCGGTTCTTGCAAAAAGTAAGTCATCTATTGCTTTTACGTTTTATGTAAGTTTTTTTGATCTGGTTTTCTCGTGAGTAATCTGTGTTAGACAGAGAAGCACAGAGGGAGAAAATTTCGGGAAATGATCTTTGCGATTTTATATATGGATTCATGTCTAGCCAACCCCAATTTATTTTGGGATTAAGGCTTTGTTGTTGTTGTATTCTCGTGTGTAATCTGACTTTTGTTGTATTAATCTGTTGCAGGAGTTTCAGTTCAGACACTGCTCTTCAATCTCACAACAAGGCCAAGCATTCAGCCAAGTAGAGTGTTTGATTTCTTCATTTAAATGGGATTTTGTATGAATGATTGAGAGGTGGTAGAGAAAGAGCTTGGTCTCAAATTTTGGTGTTATTTCTATCTTAGATTTTTTTTAACAAATTTTTGTTCGGGTTTTTGGGGGAGGGCCTTCTGGAGGAGTGAGAAATAGAACTTATGTTAACTACTCTGTGGTTTAAACAAAAATATATTCTTATGGTATGAAAATATTCAAGTCTAAAGCAATATTGTTTCTGTGAGCATATTGCTTAAAGTATGCAGTATAGTGTTGCTTTTGCCTGTTTGTACTTTTCATTCTTGCCCATTCTGAACAATGTTCCTTTTCTCCCTGCTCTGGGTAGAACTTATCCAGATAAGGGAGCTCTTCATAGTCTTCGGCAATAAACTAGAAAATTAGGCCTAGTTTGGTTGCTATACAAATTCTTAGGAATTAACAATTCCTTGGAAATTAAAATAAGGGTGCTGTTTGATTATCCAAATTTTGTAAGGAAGTGAGAATTTTAATTTGCCAGCAAATTCGACTTCCTTTGCGGCGTGGGAAGTAAATCACCGAGGCCCCCCTCGGTGAATTCCCTCCTGCTTCAATTTTCATCATCACCATCGAGCTTCATCAATTTCTTTATAAAAAAAGGATAATTTGTCTAAAATAATCTTATAAAACAGTATTTTTTGTCAAAAATCGCCTCATAATTTTTTTTTTGCGGAAAGAAACCAAAACTAAAATATTTTTTGTCAAAGAAGGCCAAATTGCACTAATTAGGGTTTGACCTTATATTAATTAACTTTGACGTTGAATATGTAGAATTATTATGCATAATTAAACCTTAAACTTTAATATACCTCCCTTAAACCTTAAAACTTTAATATACCTTAATTAAACCCTAAACCCCCCACCACCTCCGACGAGCCTCCCCACCCAACCCCCAGCCCCCCACGCACTTACCGCACCCGCCCCTGCTGCATCACTGCCACCACCCATTCTTGATTTTTGATTTTATTTAGTTTTTCTTTTTAAAAAAAAAAAATCTGAATATATTGGGAATAATTGTTTTAATTAAAATTAGCTTAGGTTATTACTAATTGGAAGGTCAATGCCTTTAATTGTAGTCAAATCTTGGATTAGTGCAATTTGGTTTTCTTTGACAATTTTTTTTTTGTTTTGGTTTCTTTTAACAAATTTTTTTTATAAGGTGGTTTTTGGCAAAAAATCTATTTTAAAAGGTGGTTTTAGACAAATAATCCATAAAAAAAAACCCAATTCAAAGAGATTCAACATCATTGTCGACCTCCTGCTTCAATAAATATGGGTATTTCATTTTTTGCCCAATTTCTATTGAAAGAAGTAATTTTGACAAGTTTTAGATCTCTTTCTTTTTGAAGGCAAAATCAACTGATTTTGTTTTGGAGTCGTGGAAATAATGGAAATTGAATTAGCAAACAAAGTTGTTGTAAATAGTGGGCAAAGAGGAGAGCAACAGATGAATTAGCAGTAGTGTGGAGATGAGAGAGAATGAAGATAATTGATGTTGTTGGGTAAGAGAGAAGTGGAAACCACGGTTAGCTGTCAAATTAGAGCTTTGTTAGTAAGAAAACAAAATTAATTAACCAGGGGAATTATTAAATTCCCATAGTGCCAACCAAGCACTTGAGTAATAATTCATGGAAAATTTATAAGGGAAATGATTTCCCATGTAACAAAATTCCTGTGTTAAATTAATGCACGTGCCAATCAAACGAGGTCTTATGCTAGTGGTTTATTTGGCGATTAGGTTTAAATGGGTTATTTTTAGTTATACCTATGACTCTATCAGGTATTGGAATTTCCCACCTGTAGCCACGAATTTTGAAAAATTTCTGTTATATTGTGAGATTTGTAAAAAAAATTTAAGTGTAGCCAAAAGACATAATACCATCACTTCATCTTCATCACTAAGGAATGGAAATTTCTTTGAGACTCATAATTGTTCTCTAATTTAAGTGTAGCCAAAAGATATTTTTGTTTTGGTGTGAAAGGTATTTTTGAGAAAGAAATAGATATTTTTGTTATATTTACTGAAAAGATAGTTCTCTTCATCACCAGTTCCATTATCCTACATCCCTTTGAGACTCATAATTGTTCTCTAATTTAAGTGTAGCCAAAAGATATTTTTGTTTTGGTGTGAAAGGTAGGAAACATGTAACTTCCATAATCAGATAATCCTTTCGTGTGATGTTGGCCCATATAATTTTTCTCTAAAACATGATTATCAACATCTGTTTCATTTCCTTTTGATATCACTAAGGAAATGTATATGTTTATTATTCAGAAACAATAATTGTTTCCACTTGATCTAGGAAGATAACAATATATGGGATTTGTTTCCCTTACAATTTTGTTTTCATTTCACATAAACCATAGCAAATAAATGATATAACAGTATTGTTTTGTGATTATGTTTTCTATGCTATTTTTTGGGTCTACCAAATAACCCTTTAGTGTGTGATATCTTTGTCCCTAAAAAGATAGGTTTCAGTTCTAATGAATTTGGTTAAGTTCAAATCGGATCTAATTATAAGTGTAATGAATTCAATAAGGTTTAATCAGGTGTAATAAGATTTAGGATGCGTTTGATTCGTTTAAAATTTTATTATTTGAATTTCTCTAATCTGATATGATCTTATGTGAACTTCTTTGATCTGATTTGATTTTTTTTTATAAATTGTAGTTATTTTTATAGGTACAACTTTTCTGATCGGCCCTGATATCAACTTTTTTAAAAATAAGCACTACAATGTTTAAATAAGTTGAGTTAAACGTAACTTTAATTAATTTTATAATCAGGGTTAATCAAGCCTTATAAGCTTAGTAAATTTTAATCAGATTTAATGTGTTAAGTAATTTAATAAATTATGTTAAGTTCAAATAAGATAAATTATAGTTTAAAAAGTTAAAGAGAACGAATCATTAATGGGATGAAGGTCGAGTATATAGCAAGGCTCAAGTACTCCTTGATAAGGAGTAGATTAATGATAGTTGTAGGCTTGTACCATTGGTATACATGTTAGTCCTTTAGTCTGAGGGTTGAAGGTAGCATAGTATGCTTGAAAAAATGAAAATTGTGTTTAATTTCATTTAGTTTGATTTTCAAAATGGATTGCACTACATTTCCGAAAGCCTTTTTTTACTAAGGAGTCTTTTGTTAGACCGACTAACAAGATAAGTTTTAACTGATAAACTATAATCATTAGAATAAAATGACAAATTTTTAGCTTATAAACTACTAAAAGTTTTTAAAAAATAGAAAAGAATGACCTTTTCAAATGTTAGAAAATTGTTTTAGAGTATAACATTTTAACTAAAAGTTCTGTTACACAATTTAACATAAGATTTTGTATTTTTTTTCTTTAGAAAATAGAAAATGACCGGTTCGAATTGCAGTCACTGAATCAATTGTTCTTGGAAAACCTAAATGGTTGCAATAGCCAGCTTATGTCCCAACACAAACAGTACCATGTTATGTCTTGCTTTGGCAATATAACCTTGACTTCAGGGGGGAAAACATAGGCAAAATTGTAAACCAGAAATTCATGAAGGTCCAATAACACCAACAACACCAATTTAAAAAAAAAATAAAAAAAAAATTGATTCCCTGCAACGATACTAGAAAAAAAAAATTAGATAGTGCCGGATGCATATTTTCTTTTTCCTAAATTTAAATTGGAAATTTTCACACAAATCAGATTTGATTACAGTCGGATCCGGACTAAATTGTAAGCCCTACCTACAACCATACTCGGCCAAAAGAACAACTAGTTTGACAATCGACAACTTTGATACTCCCTAACAGAATCAATGAATAAACGAAAATCGAGATGACACCTGCTTACAAATCAAAACAGGAGCAATCGCCACACCATATCAAGCTAGTGTGGCAAATATATCAAAATTCTAAATCTCCTCACATTCAAGTACAGAATGGATGAAATTCAACCAGAAACGATTGTCAAACTAGTTGTAGTGAAATGAAAACATGACATTACTCTACACAACATTCATACAACTGCACAATAAATAACAACCAATCGTACAGATACTAAGTAAAAAAATCCTCGCAATTTTTGAAGAAGTTTGAATGTCTTCCATATGCTTGACAAGAAGAAAGGAAAAGGAAGCTGGAACTCCTACACCGAAGATTTAGATTTAAAAGTGGCGACTGAAACATCTCCTCGACTACTCCTTTCCAAGAAGTACCTGCAACCTGCAAATGCAATCCTCCAATTGCCAAAATATGTGACCTGTACACAAATTCCACCATAAGCTGTGGTTAAACAAGTGCTTGTTCCTGAGCAGGGAAACCTGCACCTGCAAAACTCATAATTTACGTAAGATCTTGAATCCTTGAGCACGAAATATTAAGTGTATACAATTCAAAATTCACACAAAGAAATCAAAATCTAATTGACACCCGAGTGAGAGAAATTGCTGTCACTGCTGTGGAAGGGATTTGGCTGGACTTCCTCACTACATAAACATACAGTTCAATGTTCACCCCCCCCCCCCCCAATATATAAGTAAATACGAAGTACTATTTTAGAAGATAATAACCAGACCTAATGGAGAAGTAAGAAGAGTCCTCAAGAGTAACCTTTTTTATATAGTGTCTGTGATAACTGATAAGGCCATGTTATCATGCATTTGTGCAGGAAAAGGGAACACATTAAAATTTCCCGTAAAGGTTCAAAAACAAGGAAAGCAATATTTACCATTTTCCAAAAGGATTTAGGAAATTATTTGTTCTAGATTGATGCCGAAAATGAATTCCGAGGCAAAAACAAATCTAGTATACACAGTTAGCTAAGTAAGCTACCATCAGAATATAGAACTATAATTTCTCTTCTTTTAAAAAATTTGATGCAGTAAAAAAGCAAGTAAACATGCAATACTAGCATAAACAATTAGAAGCTTCATTACATACATTTAAAAAAAAATGGTTTTCAGAATTTAAAACAGAAAGAGAGGAAAGAAAACGTTTTGAAATGATAAATACAAGCAGAAAATCACAGCAAGCAAAGCATGCAAAATGGAAGATGCTTTAAGAAAAAGGAGAAACACATATCAAATTCCATATGACTTAAGTGTGAACCTGCACACCTGCACATTGGAAAATGGGCTGTAAGATAAAATTTAATGGACTCCTGGCCTATGCCAATACGCAATCTTTCACAAGTCACACCAAGCATAGATAGAAAGTTTGAAACGAACCAAATCACAAGTTGATGATCAATATTCATATCCTTCCTCATGCTGCGGTGGTACAGGCTGCTTGTAACCGTCGTTCCCTTCACCATTCTGTGCAGCTTCGTGGTGATGGCCATCATTGATTTTGCTGACATCAGTCTGTGGTTTAGCACCCAGTTCAGCTTCTTCCTTTTCTCGATTCCATTGAGCAATTTTTGCACGCCTCTCTTCACTTCCCTCTCGGGAAGGGCTTCTGTCCTTCCTTCCAGCAGGACTTCTGCTTCTTCCTCGTCTGTGCTCAGGACTCGTGCTCCTACGCCTCTTGCTTCGACTTTCATAATAGCTATCCCTATCATCATACCTTTTGCTGCTATGACTACGGCCATGATGGCGGTCATCATAGTCATAGCTTCTCCGCCGGTGTGGACTTCTGCTTCGGCTTCTGCTACGCCTTCTACTATACCTCCCAAAAAGAAGACGCCTCAGCTCCCTGACCAGAAAAGGAGGTATAATTGACACTTGCTAATCAAAACACATGGATGAGAATATCAAGAAGACACTTAAGAATATACCTGCTAATTCTCTTCAAATGCATGAAGTTACAGTATCCACCACGATTGCAAGTGTTCTCTTCATATTGCCTGCATGTAGCTTCACGAAAATCTGTGACCGGAGAGAAATCAACAATGATAGGGCGGCCTACAAAACACATTGCAGGTAAACTGCATTATAAACATATTAAAACAAGCCCCCCAAGACACACAAAAGAAAAGGAATCAAAAGTGAAAATGTTACAACTAGAAAGATATTCTACCTGCATAGTATCTCCCAGTTAAATTGCGGAGTGCATTATTGGCTTGCTCTTCCTCCCGAAATTGAACATAGACATTTCCCACCTGGCAATGGTTGGATGAATCAGAGTGAATATGGCAACTATGATCCACTGGTACAAAAATCTTAAATATATGGCAACTATGAGTATCACTACTCAGTACTCACCATGTGGTCAGCTAGGTTGTCACAAATATTTAGAGACTCAATTTCTCCATATTTGTTGAGTTCCTCAAATAGATCTTCATAAAAATCCTTCAAGTTCATAAAACAAAAAAAAGGAAAAAAAAAGTTAACACCCAGTTAAATGTTGTTCCTCCTTACTAGGAGCGTAAACCACTTTTGTGTTCACTAAAATACAATAGAGGCACAGCAATTTCATATTACACAAAAACTCATTGAGATCTCTCTCAAGGTTGCTTTAGAAGTTAGAACAAACTATACCATGATGAATTTTACAAAAAGTTTTAGAAACATATTTGAAGTTTAACAATTAACTATTATCAATCCTTTCGGAAACTGATTTTTTTTTTTCTCCCTTGTGAATCACTTCACAAACTTTCAGTCTCATTGCAACAATTAACTAAATCATCTGAAACAAAGTAGCCAGTCAAAACCTTCCATCTACGTCCTACATGACACACAGGTTACGAACTCAGCTGAGTACTAACATAGTAACATATCCATATCCATTTAACTAGGTGAACCAAGGCAGATTCTGAGTTACAGAATTGAATAAAACAACAAAGCTTTAGTCCCAAAATAATTTGGGGTCGACTAGAAATGAATCAATAATTGAAATTACAAACGTCATCGGCCCTTATTTTCTCCCTCCATCTTCCCTAGCTAACCCCAAATTCTCCTCGAGCCCCGATAGTCTCATATCACTAGCTAAAGAATTGAATACTACAAAATTTCCCAACACAAGCATTAAATCCTCCACACTCCTATACAAAATTTATGCAATTTTCTAAAACTACAGAAGTAAATCTTCCACAATCTTGTCTAAATATGCATAAAATACAATAAATTAAGATACACATCAGCCCTTCACAACTCTAAATGATCTTCCAAACATCAAGCAAGGCCTAAAGGACCAAAAACACATACTGAAAAAAACCTATAAATCTAGGTACCACAATTCAGTACATTACTTATAAATAATGATTCCCCAAATTCAATTTCAATATAAGGTATCCATAAAAGTATTAGGAGCATTACTAGGATTTCAATCAGGATATCTAATTCTGATATAGGATTTCAATTAGGAGTATTAATTTTGTTTTAAGCCGAAGTCCTCCAGCATGAAAGCACATGGAAAAAAAGCAGTTTGGACTAAACAAAGCAGCAATCAACTCAGTATAAATTTCTACAAAACATGATATTGTGCGCACCATTACATGAAATAATACAAGCTCAAACTCTTGGCCAACTGACAAGCAAAATCTCCATGGAAAACATATTTACATTCCCAAGCATGAATTTTTTTCTTATTTTTTATTACCCTTGGGGAATTTTTTATTTTTTTAGATGGGAATGGATATTTGAGAAAAAATTTAGATGGACGAATTTTGATTTTCCTCTCAAATTTAGTAATAAATTAATTCTCTTCACCACCATTTATAACCGGCTACTAAACGGGCATAAAAAACAGTAATATACAAGTGATTATAGATCAAGAACAGCTGAGTAAAAAACAAACAGTCAATCGAAATACTCGAACAAAGCGTAAAGAAAATCACAAAACTTCAATCGAAAACCAAAAGTTACATGTATAATCATTTTTTTTTTACTAACAGTAATATATTTCGATGCGCCATTAAACACATATAAAAAAATCGAAATTTATCAATTAACCAACTGACAACCAGAAAAACCAACTCACTACGAAAGTTCTCTAACTGTAAACCACAAAACAAAAAGGTCATAGAAGCTCTAACGAAAACCAATTAAGGAACTATTACCTCAAAATGTTCTTGAATCTTACGTGGATCGATAGGATTACCCTGAGCATCAACACCAGGAGTGATCATATCAGGTCGTTGATACATGTTGGAGAGCAAAAGAGTAGGGCTAATACTAGGTTTAGTGTGTAGCCTTGAACAACGATCGCCATGTCTGCATGCTCCAATCTTAAAGTAGAAAGGGCAATTCACTCTGTCTTTCTCTGTGCCGAAAATCGACGCTAAATGTTCCGCCATTGTTGATTGATTTCAAGCTTTTTTGTTCCTGTGGTGATTAATCTGGGAATTGTGATTATTCTAGGGTTTTCTCTATGTCTACAATTTTCTAGAATTTGGATTGGACAGAGCAACCAGTGGAGTATCGAATTATAATTGTTCTAGATTATTCTATCTTCAATATTATAGGATAAATAAATTTAATTTTCTCATTATCATATATTAGCTGGTTTGCCCGAGTGGTTAAGGGGGCAGACTTAAGATCTGCTGCACATAAGTGCGCGTGGGTTCGAACCCCACAGCCAGCAGTTTTTTAGATTTCAATTGTATTTTCCAGCTCTTAATGTTTAATACTAACACTTTTATTTATCTAAATTGGTTGTGTATTAAATTATCATACATTAAACAAATAACATTTCATATTTTTTTGAAAATTTAATATACCTACCCCTTTTGTGTAGGGTGTGTTCGCCGTTAGTTTTTAAGATAGCTGTTAACTTTTGAACTATGTCAAAACACTACTTGAAAAACATCAATGTTTGGCAAAATAACTTTTAAGGTAACTATTGAGGGTGGAGGTAGCTTTTGGGTTGTTGTTATAGCTTTCCAAATAGCTTTTGGGTTTTTTTTTAGCGGTTTATATTATTGTTTAGTTTTTTATGTATATAATTTTGCTTAATAACCCAAATAACTTGAAATCAATCCACCCGACCTGACCTTACATGACAATTAATGTGCATAACATTGATTTTATGTCTTCCTAACAACTCACTATTATTGCTTATCTCCGTTCCCAATATTAGCTTACCTCTCAGACTCTCACCCAACTAACTATTATCCGTTCATAAAAAAACACAATTTAAACATTCACTCTCTCATTATTCCTATAACTTTTTTCACAACCCGTTCTACTCTAGTATTATTTTTGGGCCTTGGTAAATCCAAATACCCAATTTTATTGGAAATTACTAAAACACCCCTAGACCCTCAACAATGAGATCCAACCACAAGGCCCATAGCACATGAGAGTTTTTCCATCTAATAATGTCAAAGTAATGGCCTATAAATACCCCCATGATGGGACATTTATTTCGCTCTCTCTCCCTATATAATCTATTAGTTTTGCTAACTTAAGCATCATAGGGTAATTTATGGATAAGCGCTTAGGCCAGTCACTTTCATTGGTTTTGCAGGACTATCCATATCCTGGTTTGCCATTTCAACAATCAGTTAGCTGGACCTTGATTAGCCATCTAGCGAGGTAATCCCTAAGTAATTTTTTTAATCCACAAACGAGCTGAGCCTACTCATAAAATACCTTTTGAAGTGTTTGGACACTCTTTAGCCTAATCAAGAGAACCAAGTAGTCACCAGAAAAGAGCTGAACCAAGTAGTCACCAGAAAAGAGCTGATACCCTACAACAATACATGCATGCCATGTTCCCTACCCACAAAAAAAAGCCGAGGAATACCCCCAAACCCACCAAGCTGGACACACGATCGAACCCGTCAAGACAAGGACCAACCTCGGACTCACTGTGATGCATGAGGGAAATTCTCGTCCCAATCACGAGGTACAACGAACCTCAGACTCATAAGGCTCCAAGTGAGCAAAACCGTTCTATTGTCATCCAGAGCAATGCAAGAACAGAGACAGTCAGGGACTCCCTCAGCCAAATCCTCATCCCTAGAAAAATTGAGGTACCATTATTGCGCCTGGACAAGATGGTTATAGTGACTAGACCTGGGTCAAGGATGTACGTCGACAAAGAGGATAAATTGATGAAAGAAACAATACAACACGTTCCCAGAGCCATAATCACTCTCAACATATAACTTAGAACCATTGCATGACTCCCAAGGTAATGCCATAATGTTGAAGAATAGAGCAACTGAAGATGTGAGGCACACCCTCAATGGGAAAAGACTCCACGAAGGAAGGACGGACGCTCAAGAGATAATTGAGGAAAAGAATGGAAATGATGCAAGAAGAATCATTGAGCCTAGAAGACAAGGCTCCCAATGAGTGGGTTACAAACAGGGTCAGCTCCACACTTTGCTTGGAAAACGTAAGCCAGTCCAGCAGGACCATCACTAGAATGGCCCAGATTTTTCGGTATTTTTCCCGTTGATTTATTTGTTAGTTATGTTATTTTATGAATGATCCAAAATTTATTTGGACTATTTATTTTTATTTTTGGTTGATTATTATTTATTTTATTATTATTTAATTAATTAGAATTTTATTATTTAATTTTCTAATTAGTTAATTAATATTTTTGGGCCAAATGCGATTTAAGCATGATTAATCATGCATGAGTGCAATTAGCCCAATTGATCCAAAAAGCCCATTTAAGCCTTATGGTAGCCGGCCCCCCTTGTGATTAGTGGCTTAATTTTGCCACTTGCTTCATGTTCACACCTTAACCACTTTTATAAATAGAAGGGTTAGTAAGGCTTTTGAACCCATTTACCATCATTTGCATCCTTGCTCATCATTTTTCCACAATTAAAAGCCAAACACTCTCCCTTGCCATAATAGTCCACACGCCATTTTTGATGATTGAACACCCAACCATTGTTCATCATCCAATCTCTTCCAAAACTTAAAGATTTAATTATTATTGATCTTTAAGTAACTTTAAACACCATAATCTCAATAATTTCCAATCAAGATTTCTAGTTCGGGTTTGGATTTTGGGGTTGTTCGTTTGGGTCGAGTTCGTGATAGGTCCGTGTGGTTGCTCGTGTGTGTCCGTGTAGCATCGGGTCGTGGCCGTGGTGGTGGTTCGTGTAGAGCCGTGCTCGAGTTTGTGCAGCCGTGTGGTGGCCGTGCAAGTCTAGTGGTGCCGTGTGCGAGAACCATGGTGGTGTTCGTGCAAAACCGTGCCGTGCGTGTGAGCCGTGTGGTGCGTGGTTTAGCCGTGTACTTTGGGTTTTCCGGGCAGCGAGTTTTCGTGTTTATTTGCTTGATCTTCAATAAGGTAACATACCTTCTTACCTTAGTATGAATACTATGATTATAGGGTGGATTAAATATGCATGTTAGGTGAATTTCCGATGTTTGTTTATCATGATTTGCGTGATTTTAAGTAAGGATTTGGGTAATGTTTTCATGCATGTTTTGATGAGGATTTTCGTATGATTTTTGTGTGGTTTTTCGTATGGTTTTCGAGTTCTTATTGAGTTCTTGTTGAGTTCTTGATGAGTTCTTGATTAGTTCTTGATGGGTTCTTGGTGAGTTCTTTGAGTTCTTTATGAGTTCTTTGAGTTCTTTATGAGTTCTTGGTCGGGTCTTGAAAATCTTAAAAGTTAGTTTTATGTTCTTTTAAAGTGCAAGATTGTTGATGATTTTAAAGTATTTTTTAAAGATAAGTAGAGTTTTATAAAGATTTTGAAAGAAAGGTTTAAAGATTCGTTAAAGATTAGATAAAGATTGATTATGAAGTAGGATTGATTTTGGTTAAACTCAAGAAAAGGCGAAAGAAGCAATCTTGAGTATAACTTCGATTTTTGTAAGTAAGATTAGCTTAAGTTTACTTTTAGACGCCAATTCTTGGAGTAAGATTCTAAGTTTTGGGTTAAGACGTTGCCCCTATCCTGACTGCGGTATTGGGATAGTGTATACTTGCTATGTTGTCTGGTTGATATGAATTTCCGTAAGATGGGGTTCATGGGTTTGGGAGTAAGATTCTCATTCCTGGCATAGTAAGAAAGTTCATTCGCGTAAGAAGCGTTTGTACGTGCATAGTTCGGTCTAAAATGTAAATGGTAGCGACAAAGATGTTTTTATGGTTTTTAAGTTGGAATTATTTAAGATTGGTCAGTTTTACGGTTTTGATGTTTTGGACGTTTTTATCACATGTTGGTTGTTAGTCTGATGTGTGGTTTGATTTGTTATATGATTATGTGTATCCATGTTATGGTGGGACTGTTATGTTGCTCGCCACTGACAGTGGATTGTTGTTATTTTTCAGGTAATTCTGATGATGATTGTGCTGCTTAGCTATTGGTTGGGCGAGTGCCATTATAGTATTTCTTTTGTACTAGCTTGCGTATGTTGTTAGTTTGGACGTTTAGTTTTATCTTTAGTTTATTTTGACTCTGACAATATTTGGAGTTATTTGCTAGTATTGATACTTTTGGGTTTAGTATTGTATGTATAACTTGTGGGTATTGTACGTTTTTGGGTTTACTAATAATAATTTTGAGGTTTTGTTTTAATTTTTAGTAAGTTTGTTAGATCGACAATTCGACTCGTCGGTTTCTTCCGCGCCGGTTTAAGCGAGTCGGGTCGTCACAATCACTTTGGTCAACTTCTTCATTTCCAATATTGGGAGGGGGCTCACTCAAGGTCTTTTCGAAACGGATAAGGGGACTCGACCTACCAAGGATAAGGTGGTGCGTCCAAGAGGAACAACCTCTTCGAATCCGACCCCAACATATCTTTTTCATATAAGACTCTGTTCAACAGAGAAATAGTTGAGATTGTCAACCCCAACAAAGTGAAAGTTTCCACAATTGATCCTTTTTAGGGAAATTATGATCCCTCAAACCATGTGACAGCATGCAAGGCTGATATGGCTATCCACACAGGGTGTGAAGCATTCTAGTGCAAATTTTTTCCCACCACCCAGGAGGGGATGTGCTCAGCTGGTTCAACAAGCTCCCTCCCAGTATTGTCACTAACTTCTATTTTTTGGAAACTTTGTGTAACCAGCAATTTGTTGCTACCAAGAAGCACAACAAAACAAGCATTCATCTGATAGCATGCAGGGGGGTGAAGGATTAACAAACTATATCTGAAGGTTTAATGCAAATTCCTTGTACGTGTTACTCTTTTTGTTCAAAAATTAGTTATTACATTTTTGTTTCGACCAAAAAAAACTCACAGTTTTTAGTTAAATTAATGATGAAACTATTAATTTTGAATGGTAGGAGTATTTTGATGTAAATTGTGTTGTATATTTGAGTCGTGAGAAAAATATTGTTTCATTCTATAGTTTGAAGAATAAGGGTTTGGGTAGCTTATATCATTTGATATGAAGTCTTCTACATAAGCTAAGGCTTGCTGCCAATTATTAGCAGCTTCTTTTATTGGTTAAGATTTGTATCTTGTGTACTCCTTTCGATCTTCGAAATAAATACTTCATATTTTACGTTCCATAGAAATAAGAATTTCATTTTCATCGCTATATATTTATCCAAATATTTTTTTTTAAAAATTCTATGCGATGTTAGAGTGATTTAGAAAAATCTTTTAAAAGTTAAAAAATATTAATGATAGATGATGTATTCTAGAAAAATCATGTAAAAAACAACTAGAGATGTAAGTAGAAAAAAAATCTAGACATAAAAGAATAGAAACGTTTAGAGATATTAGTAAATATAATTCCCTAGAATTGGATTAGTTTAGAAATCTTTTCGGTTGTCTCTATTAGCCTGTCGCTAATTGATGGTTGGTTACCTTTAATTGTATCATTTTGAGACAACTAGTATTTGATGCTAAAGTCTCATACTTTTAGAGGCAACCATAATGATTGATGCTGAAATACAATAACTACTTAATTACTCAATTTGACACCTACTCTGTTCGGCATATCTATCGTGAATGAAATTGGACGGCCGATTGGAACGCAAATGTGGGGCGTCTAATCCCGTGTACTTTATGTGTTCTATGTACTCCTCCTTCTCAAATTTGTAATATTCTTAAAGAAGATAGATTAGGTATGACCCTGGTTAGAAGGGCTACCTAATCTTCTTTGTAACTATCTCTTTATCCTATTAAAAAAATAAAATAATAATAATAATAATAATAATAATAATAATGCTTGATGCTTAAGCAATATAATTTAAATTAGAGATGGTTACGAGATTTAATATAATTTTGATGCTAATACTTCATATAGGAGAGTGCCTATTCCCTTTTATTTGCAACATTTGATCCAAAAAATTCTCACAAAGTGTGGGACCATGTAAAAATATAATATAAAGGGACCAATATTTTTGATATGGAAAATTTATCCAAAATACATCGTTTATTACACCAATATATATGCGTACTTGCAACTATGCAACATCGTTTACTAAAATTACATCGTTTAATATATAGCATAATATTGATATTATTACACCAGTATCGTTTATATATAGCATAATATATTGTACGTGCACATTCAAGTGATTCATACGTACTTGCAACTTTGCAAGTATTAAAATTACACCAGTAAATTTAATACAGTGTATTGTATTGTACGGAATAAAAAACAGGCTTTATACATGCCGCTTACATGGATAACATTAAACATAATTAAAATCTCCAACATCTATATATATTTTTTTTTTGGTGTTAAGAGGGCCATAAAAGCTGGGATGAGAATCAATTCCAAAATATTATGAAACTGGCCAGAGGAAAGCTTTAACCAATTGAGCTATCCCTAAACACCAAAATCTCCAATATAATATAATTGTCCGGAAAGTTGGAAGAATGCCTAATTCCTAACTGTTAGATGTGGAAAACATATCTAACATAACATTGCTGTAAATAATTACACCTTTTAAGTGGTATTGTTATAAATAATGCCACTTAAAAGTTATATTTAGATGTTAGGCATTTTCCGAAAAGTTGTTGTTCATCAGTAAGTTGCATCATTAGAAGTAGCAAGTGCAGCTTCAAGAATCAATTGAAAGGCGTTTTGAAGACAAGTGATTAATCTTTGGTGATCAATGAAGCCATTCTCAATCACTAAACCAACTCTTAGGTTTTCCATGTAACTCATCACTGACACCACTAAACTCTGCAATCATATCACCAACACCTACACTTTTATTATACACATACTAGATAAATCACGAGCAAATACTCGATCGGTTTTAAATTAAATATGAATCACTCTTAAATTTATTGAAACGTGATTTTTCTAATTACAAATATTTAAAAATTGGGTTTTACTTATGATAAAGAAAAACTTGTTTCATATATATATATATATATATATATGTAAATGAAACAAGTTTAAAAGAAATTTTGTAAAACTAAAAGATAGTAGGAATTCTAACTTCTAAGTCAAAGACAACATACATGCATCACCATGTTGCATAAAATAAAATGATATGTGTACTGAATGATGTAAGCATACTCGATCTAATTTAATACGTAATATATAGTTATAGAGTCATAGAGAGATTAACCTATAAGTTTTAATGACTTTTAACCAAACATTAATTAAAAATAACATTGAAAAGAGAAATATAATTAATGTAAGTTTTGGAGGAAAAAAATTAAAGGAGAACATGACACGTTTCATTTTATGAGATAGGGATGATGTCAGCATATTTTGTTTTAGTATATATGATAAATTCTTATTATTCTATTGTTTTATTAGGTGATATCAACATGTTTTATTTTATTATATGTTATAGATAGATTATAGGTTATAGATAAGGATCAACTTTAATTTTCAAAGCACATTTAATTTATATTTATTAGTTTTTTAATGCAATCATTAATTAATTAAGTAGAGTTGGGAGGGAAAAATTAGAACGTGGTTGGTGCTTTAGTATTGGTTGATGAATGATGATATTTACTGTATTACTCCCTCTTTCTTTTTCTGTCCATGTCTTAATAAATATGTACAATCAATACGTATGTTTGACCGTTATTGATAAAGGCTGCATATAAAAAGCCAAATAAGAAATTATTTTAAAAATTTAAGCATTTATTACATTGAATTTTGTGTAGTTTTATTATAAATCTATAAATACATACTCGTACCATTTTAAGAAAGAATATAATGCTTATATGCAACCTTTAGGGCTGTATATATCATTTTCCTTGATCCTTAAAGATAGATGGATCATCCAATCAATAGATATAGATGGATCATCCAAATAGATATAGATGTATCGTCTTACCAAATTTCCTCCAGTTGGTACAAAGTAAAAGCCTTTGACAGGGTGATTTGCTATGCTGAATTGGTCCCTTGGCCCAATTAAATTGGTGATACAAAAGCTACTATTCTTCCACATTCGTTCAAAAGTTTGACTAGCAGCCTGCACTTGTAATCATGTATTGTAAGATTCAAGTTTGTTTGTACTCATAAACTAAATCTAATCTCTATTATATAAGCCAATAAATGGGGGAATAATAAGTTTCCCTAATTATTTAGGGAGATATATATTAAGTACTCCCTCTGTAACATATTAATAGCAGCAAGTCATTTTACATGCATTTTAAGAAAGCGATTTTACAATTGACTCTCCAAGGCGTGGAAATGCACTTTCCTACTAATTCGATTCGCCCCTTATATATTGAGATCACCGGGTTACCACGAACGATTAGTGAGATACAAAGGAGAACGAAAACCTTATACTCAAGTGATCTATAGAGTATAAGAACAAAAGGTTTTGTGTTTGTTTGTGTTTAGTCACAATTCACAAGATTAGCTAGAAATTATAAATTGCTAGCAAGTTGAAGTGAGAAAGTATTTCTGATTTTTGTATGTTCAAACAATGAACTAAGCAAGCCTATTTATAGGCTTATAGGGCAAGAGAAATCAGCTTCAAAAGCTAAACAAACACACCAATAAAGCTCCATAAACTCAAAATTGATGGTGATTAATAGAGAGCTTTTAACACCTTTGAAGATGCCATTCACAAGGCTATCTTTCAAACTTATGAGTTTAATCCACTTTAAAACATGTTTAACTCAGTAATGAAGGCTATAACACATGCTTAATACGTACAAGCATCCTAGGCAAAAGTATACGAAAAGTCGCAAAAACTATTCGAGTTTTCCAGAAGCAAATCGCGAGGCGCGAAGAGGGGCTCGCGAGTCGCGAGTCCTCTCTGTCTCGTGGCTCGTGGTTTGCTTCTTTCCAGAAACTTTTCACGAGTCGCGACGGGTCCTCGCGAGTCGCGAGATACCCGTTGGACTCGTAGTTTCTATTTGCCTAACTTCTCTTTCCTTAGTTCAAATAACCGAGCCCATTTAGTCATAAATGTTCCAACAGGGTGCAAACGAACAAATTAATTAAAAATAACTTTAAGATTAATAACTTATGATATCAATCTTACTTGTATTAAAGCCATTTTGATTAATTTGTTCATCTACACCCTTAAATCATTATCTTAAATCGTTTCTTCAAAATGCGTGAAAAAATAAATGTTGAAATCTTTATATTACGGAGAGAGTATATTACAAACCTGGATGCCAGTAAATGATTTAATAGCACCAATCATTCCGCCCATAAGGAGGGGACCATAGGCACCACTCCTCTTTGCTTTGACAATTTTGTGGACTTTGTGTATAAATTTTAAAGGATTGTTAAGATCAACATCCTCAAAATTTGGTAATGGTAAAGCCATAATTGAGATTTTATTTCCCCATGACTTTTCTTTAAGTATTTCTTCCATGCTTTGTTTTCCATTTCTAAGGTTGACCATGATTGATGCTGTTGCTCGTGCATTCTTTAGTGATCCTTTTTTAGTTTCTTGGATGTATAACCGAGTTCCATAAAAGATTATTCCAATGACGATATCGTTCACCGTCTGCTCACAAACAAACAAAAAAAAGTTTCTTATCTCTGATTTTATATGTGAAGCGTAAAAATGAAAACATTGACAAAAAATTTCAATTAATCAAATTTAGGGTGCATTCTTTTCAATTTATTATACCTAAGCTTATCTGAACTGAACTTATCTGATGTTATTTAACTTATTATAACTTATTAGACCTGATTGGAACTTATTAGAACTTAATGGACCTTATTGGAACTTATTAAACCTGATTGGGACTTATTAGAACCTATTGGAACTTATTAAACCTGATTGGAACTTATATGAACTTATATGAACTCATTAAATCTGATTGAAAAATAAAATAATAATAATAATCCAAAAAAACAATGTTCTATACATTTGAACCTATGTTCTTTTTTATTGTTAAATTACGTTATAGGATAAAATTAATTTAATTCAATCTATCATTCTTATTTTAAAATATAAAAAAGTTAATTTTTATTCAATCTTACTCAGAGTGAGTTTCCCTAAAAAAATATATAATGAGATCGAATGGTAGAATAAAATTGGTTTATGCATGTTGTGTAGGAGTGATTTAAGAATTTTATTAATTTTATTTAATCAATAATTAAAAAACTTAAATCTAATTGGAACTTATTAGACCTGATTGAAACTTATTGGTCATGATTGGAACTTATTAGATCTGATTGGAACTTATTAGATCTGATATAACTTATTAGAACTTTTATTAAACCTGAAACTTATTTTTTGTTTAGACGAAAGAATGCACTCGCATCAGTTAAGATACAAAATCATATACGTGAATGTATCAAACATCAATCACTCTACACTTTTTACCATCATCATACTTCCTATTCGGTAATGTTTAATTTGAGAGTTTCTTATCTAAATTATTGATTTCCTTTTAAAGAAAACCGTTTGATGTTACTCCGTACAATTTTGTTATTTTTCTGTGATCGGAAAGAAACAAATTAATTGTTGATTGAGACAGGGCTTGTTTACTTCAGATTATATTTAGTTCAGTTTAGTTCAGTTAATCTCTATTCAGTTCAGTTCAGTTTAATTCAGTTCAGTTCAGTTCAGCTCTATTCAATTAATGTAAACGAGCCCTAAGACTAAGACTAGGCAACTAACATACTCCCACCATAACATATTAATGGCAACAATTTGACATAAAGTAGAGAGGAAAAATGTCAAATCGTTGTCCTTAATATGTTACGGAGGGAGTATATAATAATCAATAAGCTAAGAAAACATACAACAAACATAAAAATTATGATTTTTTACAAAATTTCTTCAATTTTTTAAATTCATATACAACTAATAACTTACCTAAACCCTAAAGTTAAAAGTTGACAATAACATTATATAAATGTTAGGAGGATTGGGGTTGGTTCAGGTGGGAACCTCCCCACTTTCCCGACCATTGGTGCCGTGGTGCGGGATTGATCCCTCATCCCAACAATTTAAAGCTATGCTTACTGATCAAATGTTAACTGGATTTTTTGATCTGATGAAACTTTTATATTTAATTTGGTCTAATTTAATTTTTTACAGTATATGATTCTTTAGGGTGGGTTACTTTAACTTATTAGACTTGAACTTATTGAACTCATCTACACTTATTGAAACTTATTATACCTGAATAGAACTATCTGAACTTATAATAAACCTGAAACATATTTTTTAAGGTGTCTTGCCAACTTAGGGTGCGTTCTCTTCAACTTATTAGATCTGAACTTATTGGAATTTATTACACTTAGGCTGAACTTATTCGAACTTATTAAACTTGAAACTTAATATTTTAAGGTGTATTTCCAACTTATTAGACCAGAACTTATAAGAACTTAACTTAACTGAACTAATTGGAACTTAATTATTACACCTAAACTGAACTTATTTGATCTTATTAAACCTAAAACTTTTTTTAAGTTGAAGATGACACACCCTTAAAAAAATTAAAGATATTTAACATGAAATAAAGGTAAGCTAATATTAAGATCTGATAATTTCTTTAATTTGGATGCTTCTATATATAGGCACTTGATGAGTGCTTAAATAAGTTAATAAACATATAATGTGTTTACCTGGTCTGATCAAATCTTTTTTTTTTTTTTAAATATCTATTGTGGATTTTTGATAAAATTTGACCTTGTTTATAAGGAAGAAATTTAACAAATTGAGGTGTCCATATATTCGTAGTATAGACTATTTGAGTATTTTTCAGTTATATAATTTTCATAATTTTTAATATGAATTTATAAGATTTAGTTAATCTAAAATCAAACAAGAAGATCTGATCTGTTTTTTTTAATCTAATTTAATACGATTTTTTTGATCTAATATTTAGTTTAATATAATCTGGTATGGTATTTTTCGATAATCAAATAACTGCTTAAATAAGCTAAAGTAAGCATTCTTTAAAAAAAAAACTAAAATAGACATATATAGACAAAGCCTAAGTAGTTTTCGATTGCTAATATTCACTAGTAAAAACATGCAAGAATAAATTTAAAACCAAAGTATATGTAACTAAAAGTCTTACCACTCCAAGAATTGTCTTGATTCTTTTAACATCAATAAGAGAGAAATTGATTGAACACACTCTACTCGAAAATGGACGAGTCATGTCTGTAATTCCAGATCTGATTGGAGTTTTAGTATCTTCAAAAAATGCTAGTCTAGCACCTTGTCCAAAATCATACAATGAATATATGATTGAAGATATGAATTTAGGAACAATCTTGGCCATATTCATCATAATATCTCCAACACTAGCATCTTTTTTCGAATCGGATTGAGTCGTTTTTGACATGAAATTGAGAGGAAGGGAAGGATCATCGACTCGTTTAAGATTAGGAAAAATCAATCCCATAAGAGCAGTGCCATCACCAATTGCATGATGAATTTTGTATATGTAAACTCCTGCTGAAGTATGGCCTTTTGGGCAATTGATAATGTGAAGTTCCCATAATGGTTTGTGTTGTGAAAGTTGTGATGTTGCTATTTTGGATACGTAGTTGTCAAATTGTTCATTGTAATTTTCTATTGAGATTTCTTCTGAAAAACTTGCTACTTTAATGTGATCCTCCACATTAACGGTTACTTTCTTCCACATTTTTTTCCCTTTGTTGTTGTCAACCTGCTCCCATGATACAAGCAAACTAATTAAACTCCATATGCAAAAAGTGGAACTAAATCATTTATTGATAGAGTATATATATAACATATTCATGGGCCTCAACTATCAGCTCTGATACCATGTTAAAGGATCATCTCAACCAAAAACTTAAGCTTATAGTTGAGGCCCAGGAATATGTTATATACTCTATCATTTATCACATTATATTATGTACCAATGTGTGCCATATACTGCCATATTTTATTGGTTTTGTTGAATTCAAATCGTGTTTTACTTCATATATAATGTTTGAATTTAGTCACCCGACCCAATTTAGCTAACACATGTATATGTAAGAGAAGTATAAGGAATCCTCACAAATAAGTGTAGTGAGAATCAAACCTAGGACCTCGTGCCTGGATTATGAGGTCTTGACCACCAGGCCAAGACATTATCCTTTAATTTGAATGATTGATTTGTCTAGCCTTTTTAAAACCTTATATGGAGTACAAATTTTATCTCATACTATATTAAAAAGAAAAAAGAAAAAAGAGAAGCGGATGGTTCAGTGGAACACATCTCACCTTGCGACTTCAAAGTCGCGAGGTCGATTCCTTGTATGACGATAAGAGATATTACCTAGCTCATAGAAGTCCACAAAAGACAACGAGGTAAAAAATGGCATTCATCAATGTCATGTTTCATCCATAACGATCTTGTTGAATTAGAATATTATTATTTGACGCAAGTTGTTTTTTACTTGCTTGTTTTGATTTCAATTGTATATGTCAGTATGAATCTTTTAAAAACAATCGTCTCACAAAATTAAACGAGTTGTACTTAACTTTCCTTAAATGAATATGCACGGTATTATAAATATAATTATTAGACCGGTCGTACGTAGCTCTACCTCCACCACGTACTACTACTGATACTAATAGTTAGAGGTTCGAATCATCATATCAGCACAGATCGAGCTGGTAGCTATTTTACTTGAAAGAGAGAGAAATGAAGGAATTACATACCGGGATAGAGGAGAGACGTGGGTGACTATGAACAAAGACATCTTGGAGAAAAGCAATTGTGGAAGAAAAATTGATAGGAACTTCCAATTCAAAAAAAGCAAAGATATAGAGTGTTACAACCTCACTCAACATGTATTCTGAAGTTGGACTCACTGGCTCTAATTCCTCATCATCCAAATCTAATAACTTTCTCTCTACCTTTGTTTTTGTGTTTACTCTCAATTTCATATCCATTTTTGTTTTATGATGATATTTTTTTTATACTACAATTTTGTAACAGATGTATTGCAATATTACTTACGAATACAATATATGGTATGTACTACAGTATATGATAACAAACTATATTATGACTATATACTACAATTAAACCGGGCCTACGACATCTAAACAAATCTAACTTAATTTCTGTAATGAATTTGATGTTGAAATTGTTGATGTAACCCTCCTAGGCGTGGAATCTACACTTTCCTTTTAAACTAATTCGCCCCTTTAGATCATCGGGTTACCACGAAATGTTTAGTGAAATACAATGGAGAAAGATGTATACTCTATAGGATCTTTAGAGTATACCTTAAAAGTACCTAGTGTTTGTTTTGTGTTCAGAACACACTTAGTATAGATTGCAAGAAAATACTAAGTGCTAGCAAGTTGTATGAAGTGTAGAAATTCTGAATTTTCTTATATCTTTCAACTATGAACTAAGTTAGCCTATTTATAGGCACTATGGCAAGAGAAATCAGCTCCAAAAACTGAACAAACACCACCATTAAAGCTCATAAAAATCAGAATTATGGTGATTAATTGTGTACAATTAACACCCTTGAAGAGATTTTAATCCATTTTAAATCATGTTTAATACAGCAATGAAGGCTATACAATGCTAAACACGTCCAAGCTTCCTAGGCAAAGAATCCAAGAATTCGTAAAAATCAATCGAATTTTCCAAAGACAAATCGCGAGCCGCGAATCGCGACCAAGGCTTGCGAGTCGCGACCTGGCTCGCAAGTTGCGACTTTCTTCTGTCCTTGGCTCGTGGTTTTTGTTTCTTCCAGAAACTTTCCACGAGTCGCAACAGGTCCTCACGAGTCGCGAGGTACCCGTTGGACTCGTAGTTTCTATTTGTCTAACTTCTCTTTCCTTAGTTCATAATAACAAGCCCATTTAGTCATAAATGTTCCAACAATTTCGATGGTTCAAAGATTGGATCACATTCAACCTCAATAGGATACATTTCGCAACAATGATGGAGAAATGCTCCTTGTAGGAGCTAAGCAGATTCATAAAGATTTCTCTATTTTAATGGCAGAATGCTTAGCGTTAAAACATAGAATCAAGGAGGCCATTTCCTTAAATATAAAGAATTTAGTTATTGAAGGTGATAATTTAACTGTTATCAATGCTATTAAAAACATATGGAAGATCCCTTGGAAAATAAAAAATTTAATTTCTGATATCCAGATAAACCTAACTTCAAAAGTATAGAATTTAGTTAATTAATTTCAAAAATATACAGGATCCCTTGTTCTTTTAGATTCAATTAATTTCAAAAATATCACTTCATCTCCCAATAAGTATAGAATTTAGCTTAATTCAATCAAATTTAGTTCAATTCAATTTAAATCAATCCGGTCCAAAATAACAAAGCCTTAATATGTGGATAATAATTTTCCACAAAAGCCACATAGATGACATCAATTCAAGACTTAAATATATAAATCCATTTAATTCATGAGTAAAACGTTGTCCATGAATTTGTGGGATTAGATATGCAGACAACAGATTGAAAGTGATATCGGTCGAAATTCAAGTTTGGTACAAGTTGGTATTCTCCTATTCGGTCAGTTTTGAGATATGATAAAATTTTGTAAGGATATGACAACATTTTGCTAAGATATGATACCTTGAATAACGTCGAGCAACGGTTCTGGGTACCCACTACCCACCCACGGAACCAGATCCGGTTAGGAACTGGTGGGTAATTATCCAGATCCGGTTCAACTAGGTCTGGTTCCAAAAGTTACCACCCGGTCGCGATTGGTTCGATTCTAGATATTTTGGACCAGGTACCCGATCGCAATTGGTTCGGTTCCGATTCTAGATATTTTGGATCGGTACCCGGCGGGTACCCAGTTGTAACCCGTTCCCGGTGGGTACCCAGTACCGATTTAGTTGACTTAGGTTTTATAATTTTATCCAATTGTAAATAGTGAAGTATTGAAGTGACTACTAACTAAGCCTAAATATAATAGGCCTATTTTTTATTATTTTTTTCATTCAAAATTTGTATGTTTATGACTTTGTGTAAACTTGTACGTAATTTGTGTGAACTTGTGTTTATGACTTATGTAAACTTTTACTCCATATGTTTTTTTTAAAATTGTAAACTTTTGTTTAAGGAGACTTTTTTGTGGATGTTTAGTGGTAAATAATTAAATATATATGTAGTAGAGTAATAGTTGGTCATAAAGTTGATTTGTTATTTAAATTTAAGAAATTGAACAAAATACACACCCATTTAAAAAAACTGGGTACCTGGTATTGGAACCGGTACCCGGTGGTTCCGATTCCAAAAACATGTTACCCGATTGGACTATTTCCGGTCCCAAATATTTCAAACCCGGCGGTTCCGGGTCCGGTTCCATTGAAAAAGATCGGGTACATACCCGGTTTTGCTCACCACTAAACCTGAATATGTGTAATCACTTGAAAATGAGAGTGAAAAAAGAGTTAAGGCTCATACAACATTTTTTATCATATCTCAGCAAAGTTTTATCAAATCCTCATTAAATTTTATCATATCCTATATTGCGAGTGAAGTTTGAGGGTGAATTTAGCATTCATCTAATGGTAAATTTTAATTTTTGGACCACATAAACTCTCTCGCTGGACATAATAAACCAGGACAAAACATTCAACACTTAAGTCTTGTCCTGAGTAAGGTCATGTAACAAACATAAAAACACCCGGGAATTTTATCTAGAATGTTTAATTCATTTTTACGCTTGCCAATGCATTATTTATATTCGTAATATGTTTAGTTACGGTTGCCAATGCATTATTTATATTCGTAATATTTTTAGTTACATTTTGCCAAAAAAAAATAAAAATATTAGATCATAATAAAGTATACATTGATGCAATTATTCCAAAGAAATCTCACATGACTATGTATATATAAATTCCACAAAACTAGTTTATTATCGTTTACATTCAAGCGATCGATTATTCATACTTAGGCGTATTAAATTACGGAATCATAAATAAAAATAAAACACGTTACATACATGATTAACATATAAATAAAAATAAAAATTATATATATATAAATATAATATGCAATATAATATAATGGATAGGAAAGTTGTTCATCAGTAAGTTGCATCATTAGAAGTAGCAAGTGCAGCTTCAACAATCAATTGAAAGGCGTTTTGAAGACAAGTGATTAATCTTTGGTGATCAATGAAGCCATTCTAAATCACTAAACCAACTCTTAGTTTTTCCATGTAACTCATCACTGACACCACTAAACTCTGCAATCATATCACCAACACCTACACTTTTATTATACACAGTACTAGATAAATCACGAGCAAATACTCGATCGGTTTTAAATTAAATGTGAATCACTCTAGCTTAAATTTATTGAAACATGATTTTTTATAATATTTTAAATTTGGGTTTTGTTTATGATTAAAAAAAATTCTTTTTAATAGTATATATATATATATATATATATATATATCGATTAATAAATGTATAAATTTCTATTTTTAAAGAAATGTAGGAAGGAAAAATTAGAAGGGTTGTTGTTTTAATGGTAGTTAAGATCCGTTTTAATTTTCAAAGTGCATTTATTAATTTATATTTATTAGTGATTTCACGCATTCATTAATTAAGTGAAGTTGGGAGGGGAAAATTAGAATGTGCTTGTTGCTTTAGGCCCTGTTCTTTAGGGCTGATCTGATCTGATTTGATTTGAGTTTGTCTGATTTGATCTGATTATTAATTTTATTATTATAATTGTAATTGTAATTATTATTTTCATTATTATAATTGTAATAATTATTTTTTTTTATGAGAAAGGTAATACATGGTTATATTTACTAAAATAATAATAATAATAATAATTGTTGTTATTATTATTATTATTATTATTATTATTATTATTATTATGATAATAATTTTTTTTGGGTGAGATTGAGGGGAATGTAAAACGACATAGCAAGTAGTTTGGTTTGGGCTTTGTCTCATAAACTCAATTCAAAAAACTTTCTTCCTTTAATGATGAAGCTAATGATGATGAAGAAATTCAAGCCATGGATGAGGATTAGTAGCTAATCATAATTATAGGCTGCTTATTGAAATAACTTTATTCCTTTAATAAAATACTCTTCTAATTCTAATTTGATCTTATAATTAGAATTTGTAATCTTTTAAGTGTTACATGGTTAGAATTTGTAATTTATTGGCAATTATATTGTTTTTATTGGGGTTTTTTTAAAGTTGTATCTCCTAAAACATACAAGCTAGAATCACAAATTAATTAAGGGGTATCCGATCCACTAATAATTATATTGAAATTATTCTTACAACAAATAATAATAATAACAATAATAATAACAATAACAATAATAATAATAATATTAATACTACTACTACTAATAATAATAATAATTAAGAGTAATAATGTCTGATCTGATTTGATTAAGTCTGATCTGATCTGATTACTGTAGCTTTTAAGTCCTAAAGAACAATGCCTTAGTATTAGTTAATGAATAATGATATCCATTGTATTACTCTCTTTCTTTTTTTGTCCATGTCTTGATAAATATGTACAATCAATGCTTATGTTTGACTGTTAATAGTATCTTTAATTATATATATAATTAGTAAAAAGTATAAGTATTTACCAGAAATCTACCGCATGACCAAAAAAAAAAAACAGCCCCTCATCCCTTCCTTCTTTCTTAAACCCTAATCTGCATTAGTGATTTTAAAGGGGCTTCAATTAATTTTATTGGCGAAAAACCCTAATTTGATTTTTTAAAATTTTCGGTTGATTTTTTTGCGCGTTCTTCTCTAATTAATACTTCCTCCTCTATTCTTTTTTCCTAGTTTTATGTTAATTTGTTAGGCTTTTAATAAATTATCTCCATTTCTAATAATTATGGTTCTTATCTTCCACCTTTGATGGATTGAGTAGTATAGAAAGATAGATCATACATCTTACCAAATTTCCTCTGGTTGGTACAAAGTAAAAGCCATTGACAGGGTGATTTGCAACGCTGAATTGGTCCCTTGGCCCAATTAAATTTGTGATGCAAAAGCTACTATTCGTCACCGTTCGATTAAAAATTAGAGCAGCAACCTACAATGGTAACCACATAAAACACGTATATTATATATTGTAAGAGGAAAATTGAGCATAAAATTTTATTACTTTCGATAAAGTATTAATACACTAGTGGAGATTAGAGGCTCTAATACCATGTCAGGAATTGATTTTTCTTAATCCTTTATTACTTTGTAAAGTGTAATATATATACAAACTAATATTAACCCTATCGGGCCATGACAATAATGAGCCAATAAATCATAACTAATATACAATAGTATATGGTCTAACACACTAAGGGTGCGTTCGATTTATCTAATTTTTTTTTTATCTGAGCTAAAATTTTCTAATCTGGTATGATCTGAACTGAAATTTATTGATTGTAGTTATTATTATAGTTATAATTTTTCTAATTTGATATGAATTTTTCTGATCTGATCTGAATCTCCTGAAAATAAGCACATGATTGCTTATTTAAGTTGAATCAAACGCACCCTAAGCAAGCTTAATAATTATAATTTATATTATATAAAAGAAAAAATGTGGAAAAAATGTCCACTCTAAATGTGTTTTCTTGATTTAGGGAGATCATCATCATATGTAATTATGTATAAGTATGAACAATTGATAACCAAATGTACAAAGGAAAAGAAAATTGAAATTAGTTTGTTAATGTGCGTGTTGCATGTGTCGCACGCCTTTATTTTGTAAAAGTGAATGGCTTTGAAACTCATTTTATTGTATGTAGGTATCACCTAGCTACTTCAGCGCATGTTGTGATATTTTTCGACTGAAATCAAATCATTACTTCTATATGTATGTTTTTTAATATGTTTCGTTTACTAACTGGTAATCTTTTATAGAGAATCAAGTCATAGTCCAGTGGTTAGGGCTTCAGAATTCCAGGCACGAGATCCTTGGTTCGATTCTCAATACACGCATTTGCAAGGATTCCTTATTATCCCCCTTATAGATACGTAAAAATGGTAATCTTTTAGCTTATCATTCATCAAACACAATGCTTTTACATCAAATTTTTATACTTGATTTTTAAACAAAACTTCAATAAAAACCCAAATTTGATCTGATTTATTTATCTAATCTAATTAAATAATTAATCTTTTGTAAAAATATTACTAAAAAAGTAATAATATTATAATATTTAAAATGATAGAATTTCGCGATATTCATATAATATCAAAATTTTCCTACTTTATTTTGAATATCTTTAGTAAGATTAAAATAAATTTTGTGGTTTAAATTTTTTTGTTTAATTAAAACCTAAATTGTTATATACTTATATGTATATTTTTATTAAATGATAGATAAAATTCTTAACTTTTTTTTAATGTAAACTAAACATTGCTCGGGAAAAAAACCTAGTAAGAATTATATGACAAATCTGAAGGCCCGCAAAGGTCTTATTAGCACCAAACATTGCTTGAGAAAGTTTTTTTTAATGTAAACTAAACATTGCTCGGGAAAAAAAAAAAAAACTAGTAAGAAGTATATGACAAACCTAAAGGCCCACAAAGGTCTTATCAGCACCAAACATTGCTCGATAAAGTATATATTTTTTTAATGTAAACTAAACATTGCTCGAGAAAAAAACTAGTAAGAATATATATGACAAACCTGAAGGCCCGCAAAGGTCTTAATAGCAGCAAGCATTCCGCCCATGAGGAGGGGACCATAGGCACCACTCCTCTTTGCTTTGACAATTTTGTGGGCTTTGTGGATAAATTTAAGAGGATTATTAAGATCATCATCTTCAAAATTTGGTAATGGTAAAGCCATAATTGAGATTTTATTTCCCCATGCCTTTTCTGTAAGTATTTCTTCCCTGCTTTGTTTTTCACTTCTAAGGTTGACAAGAATTGATGCTGTTGTTCGTGCATCCTTTAGTGATCCTTTGTGAGTTTCTTGGATGTATAATCGAGTTCCATAAAAGATTATTCCAATAATGATATCGTTCACCGTGTGCTCACAAACAATAAAAAGTAAGGAAAAAGTGTAAAATAAAACCAAGATTTATTTCTCTCGAATAAATATCCTGATTTATCACTAGTTAAGAAGAAATCTAGTGACCTAAAGAGACAATGTAGTGTGCATGCAAAGATCTATTTATGCATAATGCATGCCCAAGATTATATATGCTATAGTATATTAAACAAGAATATATATTAAAAAAATAATAAGATCACATATAAATATAATTTTTATTATATATAATAAAAATTCTTCAAAGTTAAGGTTTGTCACTCGTGGTACTTAAACTTTCAAACGTAACAAACAATGTAAAATGGTGGAAGTGATTTTCAAAAGTTGCACATTGATGCACATCAACTATTTCCCTATAGTGATATCAATAAGGTACATCAGCTGCCAACCGATCGACTTCGGCCCAAAATCAGACTGGACCAAGACCAATTATATTGGACCAGTGGATCAGTATCCTCTGACCCATGGACTAGAGATTATATCAGAAAAAGACATGGTTGGACCGATTTGCACTTAAATTATTTAACTTTTTATTTTTTTTTATTATAGATTCAAGTGCAAACTGATCGGACCAAAATTTTCCGGATTTGGACCAAACCCAACTGATGGGCCGTAATCTACATTTTGATGGATCAGGGACTCACTTCAAAAAATGTGTTCAAGAAAGACAATTAAAATTGTCCTATTTGATACAAAATTTGTCTTCTTAGGTTATAATGACAGTTTTAGTATTGCCCTCATGTTGCCCTTGTAACCCCGTTGTATTAGGTTTCAAAGCCAATTTTAGATGTTTTGCCCTTTTTGATTCAATTCAAAAAGGGCAAACAAAATTGCCTTCATTGATCATCAACAAAGGCAATACATTTTGCTTTCCTTAATTTAAACACTTTATTTATTGTCAAATAGGGCAAAGTTTCAAAAGTCTAAGAGGGCAAAATAATCATATTGTCTTCATAGTTAATATCAATGAGCGCAAAAATAATTGGCCTCTTTAATCATGATAAATTGCCCTCATTGTGTGAATTTCTTGTAGTGACTGGGCCATACTAAAAAAATGTCCAGTCTAAACTAGTCTGGATCCGGTTTAAATTCTTGTCTGGACCGGTTTGTAAACACATTCCAAAAAAAAGAAATACTCTGATATCCAAGAAAAAATACGATGGTCAAATCAAAATTTATAAATAGTATCAAATGTCAAAAAATGTAAAATATATATTCACTACTAGAGGTGATCAAAAGTCGGGCCGGGCCGGACCTTAACTAAATAACTATGCCCAAAGCCTGGATTTTTTAGGCGGGCTTAGCGGGCCTTGTGAGGGCTTTTCGGGCCGGGCCGGACTTTTAAACTAAAAATTACTATTTTAAGTGTGCCAAAGCCCGCAAAATTTTCGGGCTGATCGGGTCGGGCCAACGGGCCGGGCCAATGTTGATCAGCTCTATTCACTACTAATTAAAAACATCTATAAATAAATTTTAATTCAAAGTAAGGAACTAAAAATCTTACCACTCCAAGTAGTGTCTTGATTCTTTTGACATCAATAAGAGAGAAATTGCACGAACACACTCTACTCGAAAATGGACGTGTAACAAAGTCTATAGTTCCAGACCTAATTGGAGTTTTAGTATCTTCAAAAAATGCTAACCTAGCACCTTGTCCAAAATCATACAATGAGTATATGATTGAAGATATGAATTTTGGAACAATTTTTACCATTTTGATCATAGTATGACCCTTTTTCGAAACGGATTGAGTAGAGTTGATCAAAAGTGGCCCGGCCCGCTTTTTTGCGGGGTTTGGACATAAAAATTAGGCCCGAATCCGGGTCCGGCCCGGCTCGATTTTTTTTCCTCGTGCGGGCCTTGGACATTTAAAATTAGACTCTTTGGTTACTTTTTTAGGCCCGGCCTGAAAAAGCCCGAAAAGTCTGCACCAAATTTTCGGGCTTTGGCTAAGAAATTCGAAAATTTGGGGCCGAACTAAGCCCGGCCCGAACCCGGACCGCTTTATGGGCTTGATTTTTATGCATCGGTCCGGCCCGGCCCGCGATCACCTCTAGAATTGAGTCGTTTTTGGCATAATAGTAATAGGAAGGGAAGGATTATCGACCCGTTTAAGTATCGGAAAAATATGTCGCATAAGAGCGGTACCATCACCAATTGCATGGTGAAATTTGTATATGTAAACTCCTGCTGAAGTGTGACCTTTTGGGCAATTGATGATGTGAAGTTCCCATAGTGGTTTGTGTTGTGAAAGTTGTGATGTTGCTATTTTGGATACGTAATTGTCAAAATGTTCATTGTAATTTTCTATTGAGATTTCTTCTGGAAATTTTGCGACCTTAATATGATCCTCCACATTTACGACCACTTTCTTCCACATTTTTTTCCCTTTCTTGTTGTCAACCTGCAAAAGGCGGAATCAATTATTTGATCGAATTTGGATTTTCTGGTTTGATCTGGACTTTTTAGTAAACTTTGATTTTGTTTGTGTATACAAGAATTCATAGTGCGTGGTAAAAGTTATATCAAAACAGATCAGATCAGATTAAGTTAGATTAACTTTTTAGTAAACTAAATTTTCTGATTTGACCTGAATATATAAATTAGTAGTCATGTGCTTATTTTTAGAAAATTCATATTAGGTTAGAAAAATTAAGATCAGATCAGGAAATTATAACTATAATAAATTAATAATAACTTCAAATTCAGATCATATCAGAAAGTTTAGATCAGATCAGATCAGACTAGATCAGAAAATTTCAGATTAGATTAGACCACATCAGAAAATTTTAGATCAGATCAGAAAATTTGAGATGAATCAAACATACCCTTAGTAGTTGTATGATAATGATGTCAAATAATTAGAATAATAGTATTAGTATTAGTATTACGTAGCAACTAGCTAGCAAAACTACTATAACTGGAACAGGTTAAATATAACAAAGGGTATCATTTTTGTGATACAAAACATTAATTTGTGGTGTTATTGTTAAAGGATCATCTCAACCAAAAGTTTAAGCTGATAGTTGAGATCCAGGAATATATATGTTATATATATACTCTATCAGTCATGTTTTGCCTTTTGTGCAGGTCCAGAGTCTTGGACACCGTACCCTTCATTCCTAGTGGTTTTACGTGAAGTATGAAACAGTGGCTTTAATTAACGTGCATGGACAGAATGAAAAGGAAGAAGTTGCTATGTGAAGTATGAAACTAACAGTGGTTTTACGTCTACCATTGAATCCTCATATTATATATATATATATATATATATGTATGTATGTTGGATGTAACTTGTTACGAAGATAATAGATCATTTAACTCTTATATATATCATAAAATAATTATAATTAGAGGTTAGAGGTTAGAATCCTCATAATAGTTAGAGGTTTGAATCCTCATACTATTAGATCAAAGAGCTTTCTTACCGGTATTGAGGAGAAGCGAGGATGACTATGAAGGAAGTCATCTTGAAGAAAAGCAATGGTGGAAGAAAAATTGACAGGAACTTCCAACTCAAAAATTACAAGATAGTAGAGTGTTACAACCTCACTCAAGAAGCATTCTGAAGTAGGGCTCATTGGCTCTAATAAATCCTCATCATCCAACTCTAATAACTTTCTCTCTACCTTTGTTTTTGTGTTTACTCTTAATTTCATATCCATTTTTTTGTCTTATATATGATATATTATTTGATACTATGATTTTGTAACGATATGATGCAATATATATAGTGTGATCATATATTGGATGTATAAGCCACGCATACTCAATGTACTAGGATTCGTTAACCCCAATAAGAAAGGATTTATTATTATAGATTATGAGTTAAATGTGTTATGGCCTTTATGGGTAGTTAATTATATTAAATGTATGTGATAAAGGTGATTAGAAGGTTGTTACTATACCCATAGATAGATTTTTTTCGATGTTAAGATGGATGGTAATATTGATATATATCAAAACATGAAAACTCGTTATTTTAGCCACCTTTCTCTGGGTGAGGAGGTTATTTTCAATGTGCCCGCATTGTCTGTGGTGGATCTGGCATTTTCATTCCGATGCGTTTAAGGTAGTAGTTAAGTAAGTCCAATAAAATCTAATTGTTTGATAATGTTCAAGTTAGTTTTTTTTGGGTAAAATAATGTCCAATTTAGTGGGAGAGATGAAAAGTTGCATAATAAGGACAAAATTGTCAAAATACGAACGATACTAAGTAAAACGCGGCAATATCCTTAAAAAAGAGGTGCCTATGATGTTTTCCGAGTGAAAATAGTTGTGGGAACAAAGAAGATAAAAAGTGAGGAAAATGTAAAGATGTGTAAGAATATTGTAATATTGGTCTCTCTTTGTAGATTACAGAATTAATAATAGTTGGGGTTAACTACCCATAATACATACATTTAACTCCTCATAATCTATGATAAATCCTTTAACTCCCCAAATTTTTTCCTATAATTTTTATTAGTTGACCCCTTATAAAGGTTATCAAGTGTATTATTTTGACATAACTAAATATTTTTCCTTGATCCGCTACTAAAAGTTGCTAAGATTCTGTTGGGGAGTTGTTCACCCCAAGTCCCACATCGGAAAAATAAAGAGAAGGAAAGCTCTTTATTAGTATTACCAAGCACCCATTAGTATGAGGCCTTTTGGGAAGGTGCCCAAAAACAAATCCGTGAGGGTTAGCCCCCCAAAGCGGACAATATCATACTAATGGTTGAGCTGTGGTGTGTACGTCTACGGCCTTACAAGTGGTATCAGAGCCCCAGGTTTGATCTATCCTGGTCAAGTGGCTGCTGTGGCGGTGTATGTAGTGTGGTGCCCCTCATGTATGTGACATTGCGATTGATCTGGCTCCAAGTATCGAAAGTCCGGGGTGCTTGATGGTGACAATTCAAGATTTATCGCTTAAGGGGGGCTTTGACGGGGAGGCTTGTGTTACCAAGTACCCATTAGTATGAGGCATTTTGGGAAGGTGCCCAAAAACAAATCCGTGAGGGTTAGCCCCCCAAAGAGGACAATATCATACTAATGGTTGAGCTGTGGTGTGTTTTTCCAAGAACATAAATTAAGGTATTTTCAATTTGTTTTACCAATTTTCCATGATTATGAAAAAGTAATTAAATATGTGGCATAAGTTGGATCCCATATTTGGATCATTATGAATGATTTGGTATACTTCCTCCATTTTTGAATAGTTGCAACAAGTGGGTATTTTTTGTGAGAGATAAAAAATTCATTTGTTGCAACTATTCAAAACGGAGGAAGTATATGATTTCTTCCAAGAAAGTAAAGCATGTGGCATATGTAAAAAGGACAAAGTCGTGAATAAGGCAGACCCATTTCTATTATATAAGCCAATGGGGATTGGGGAGCTATGTTGTGCCTCCATAGAAAAGTTTATGTTACCCCCAAAGATTTTTCAAAAATTCAAGTAACATTACTCATAATTATTAAATAAAGTTATTATAATTTTTGATTTTTTAAAAATAAAATTATTACAAAATATATAATTACTAAAAATAAAATAAAAATACCAAAATTAATATTTCTAAATATAATTCTATCTATAAATATACACCCATATTGATATACTTCGTAGTTTAATTTGTCACATAAAAAAATTACCTACCTTCTGATTATCGGTAGAAAATTGACAACAAAAATAGTATAGTGAATAATGGTTTTTTTTTCTTTTGTTCATTATTGTGGAATGACCATCACGAAAGACAAAAAATTTGTTTATAATTATGTGAATTGGTGTGAATTTGACAAATATTGAATATTTCTCTTTAATCTAATTAAATAATTTATTACTAATTTTCAATTAATTCTTTTTATACATCTCAATATCTTCTAGGCATCTTCACGAAGAATAATTCAATTTCACTGGGTTCTAATAGTTAGGTCTTAATTTTAAATAAAAAAAAAGAGCGTGAATAAATTATTTTAATTTATAAAACAAGTTTAATTATGTTTTTACTGGATTTACTTTTAGAATCTTATTATGAAAACTAAGATTATTATAAAAATTAAAATACTTCTTTAAATAAATTCATACGTCTTTCTTGTTTTCAGCTAGCGCAAATAATGTGAACTCAAATACAAATATTCATTTGCGGTTTATTTTTCGACTATCGCAAAATGAATCTAAACCCATCACATGCATATAATATGCATAATTTTTTTTATCTCTGTTATATAAGTCAAGGAGGGTTATGATGTCTCCCTTATGAAAAAAAATTAAACTATATAACCCTATTTTTTAATTAAAAAAAATACATAGTCAATTTTTTTATTCATTTATTGATTTAAAATGTTGCATATATAACAAGGGAAGATAAAGATTGTTTGAAAAAACTTTCAAAAAAATATATGTAATTAAATAAAATTGCAATTGGAAAATGAACTACCATGTCGATAGAAAATTCAAACACGTATAATACAATAAATAAAATTTTTACCTAAATATTCAATAGAAATTTCAAAGAATAAAAATTAACAATTCATAAAACTATTGATATGTATAAGAGTATAATCACATCAGTTTATCTTAACAAGCTAAGGGTTACATAATCTTATGATATTAATAATGATTTTCTTATACTGACTTACATATGTATTGTTTAGTATATACATGTATCGCGTGCAAAAAAATGCTTGTATTAATTTACTGTAAATCGACTTCAAGTCACTCTAAAATTGTTAGAAGTTACCCTGATATTTGTAAAGATTCCTTTAGGTTTGATATGGAATTTAATCACAAAAAATATTGATAATTAATTAAAATAACGATTCATGCTAGAAAAAAAAAATTATATCTCTACACTCAAGTCAAAGTTCATATTGCTATCTAAACCCTATTTTTTTTCTTTTGGTGCAGATGAACCACAAAGGACGGGGATGAGAATCAATTCCAAGATCACCTGAAATCGGGAGAGAAACTCTAACTACCCGAGCTATCCCTCACTCACTATCTAAACCCAATTAAATTGATGTTTTTTACGCTTAACCAATGTTTGGTCACTTTGATGTTGGTTGCCACAAATTTTTCCTATTGTTCACTTCATTCATTCCATAAACTTTTTGCACTTTATGTTTTTAATGTTCTTCTTCACTTCTATCTCATTCCTTATTTATATACTACTACAATGTACAAAAAAAAAAAAAATAAATAAAAAATAAAAAAAAAATGTAGTTGTTCCTCAAAAAAAATAGTTGTACACTTGTACATATATACCTGTTTGCTCGATCGAACTATATATAATATTTCACTTCATGCAATGCAAGTAATTTACTTTCTCAAGTTTAAACCACCAAACAACCAACATTAATTTGTAGTTTTGCAAAATATTGTTATGTATAATTGATATCAAACAGCTAAATAAAATAATAATAATAATAAAAAAAAAAACAGTTAGCATGTACTAGCTATATTAGATCTACAATAAATTATTTTGGCCTTTCCACTTTACATGCTTTTTTTTTTAATAGGATAAAGAGATGGTAACAAAAGTTAATATCCCTTCTAATCAGAGTGATACCTAACATATCCTTCTCAAGAATAGTACATATTTGAGAAGCAGAACATTGAATACATAAAGTAGATGGGATTAAATGCTCTACATTAGCAATCCAATTAGCTGCACGATTTCCTTCACGATAAATATGTCGAACAATGTAAGAGTCAAACTGCAGAAGAATTGAAGATAATGTATTTCGGTGACCAGATACGCAATCTTCTATGAAGGGCGGGAAGTGTTGAGATCGACGGGGTAGGATAACCTACTAGCTATCAACGACCGTACCATGCATACGTAGTGTGAATATAATGCACCGTACCATGCATACGTAGTGCGGTAGGGTGAATATAATGCTTATTTAATTTGGTCGTACGTATTATAATCTACAATAACAAAAAAACTTATATAATACACCCCCACGATTGGACAATGGTGGTTGTAAAGTTTCCCTATACAAGTATGTATATCTGTTAGGGTTCAAAATTCCAGGCACGAGGTCCTGGGTTCGATTCTCACCGCATGCATTTGCGAGAATTCCTTATTATCCCTCTTACAGATGCGTGTTGTTCCGTCCTATTTAAGCTTGGTCGAAGGAGCGCCTCTTCGTGGTGGTCCTCGTGGTGATTCCTGCGCACAAGGAACAACGGTGAGCTAGCCCCGGGGTTATTTCCGGGGAAAGACCCTCCGATGCTTAAGTCAGCAAGGGGATTCGATCCAAGAGAAAAGAGGGAGAGAGAGAGAGTATGTGAGTATTAGAATGTACCTTAAATGAGATTCATCCTCCTCTATTTATAGGGGAGGATTTTGGTAGATGCCGGCACCCTAGGTGACACATGTCAGTCCGTGATTGGCTGCTGCCAGCCTGAGAATCTTAGTTAGTTATTATGTTGAATGGTGGCCTGGATGGCCGCCACGTGTACTTCTCTCTTTAATTAGTTAGTTAGTTTGTTATGATGTGGGCCCAGGTGCTCAAGTGGTACCTTGAGTGGCGCCACATGGAAGCTGGGACCAGACCTCTGCCGTCTCTGGGTGAATTTACGTTCTCCCCATTCCGGCGAAGGTTCTGGGTTCTTTTGGCCTTGGGATGCCGTCACGATATGTAGCAGCCTTTGGCTGCTCCGGCGTCTTAGGGATGCTTCGAATGGGTATGGTCATACCAGTGTGCTGGTATGCCCCCATACAACTGGCCCCCCCAAAAGTACCGGGAAGTCTGGAGTTGGCGTTGCTTTTAAGAAGTGGGAGCGCCACAAGACTTCGGAGTGATATGTAGGTCCTCATACGTAGGCTTGTGACAGGTGTCACAAGAATACGAGTAGCCTCGTACTGTAGCAGGGTGTGGTCCAGCTTTTTCGTCTATAAATAGCTGGGTTTTCTTGAATTTCAGAATTCCAAAAAACTCTCTCTCTAAAAACCTGTCTTAAGAAACCGTTCAACTTTCGTGATTTTTGAAGATAATTTGTAGCAGTTAGGTTAAAATCCAAGCAAAATTCTTAACTCGGAAGTAAAAATTTTGTCAACCTCGAAGTTTTGAACAACAACATAAGGTAATTTCTCCTCTTTATGCGTTTTGCTTGTTCGAACTTTTGCATGTTATTTGAAGTTCATGCTTTGCTGTGTAATTTCTTCCCCTTTTTTTTTTTTTACTTTGGTTGAAATTAGTCTTGAATCGTTTGATTTTGCTGCTTTACTGCATTTTCGTTGTTTCTTTTGCATTTTCTAAGTGTATGTGTGGGTGGTTTTCGAAAGAAAAGCCCCATTTTTGCTCTCGAAGTTCAAACAGAACTGAAACGTTGCCACTGACGTCACAACGAAGTGACGTTCCAGCTTTATGTCCTTTCATAGCCTGCAGCTTTGGCCACGTGGCAAGGCTATGATACCTAGCTCGTGGTCCGCTAGGTCCAGACGGCGGCCTAGCTTACTTTGTTACTATGAATCCCTCCGCCGTGTTGGCTGGCGGATGGGTCTGCTACTCTGCTATGTCTGCTACTGCTATGATTGATTATCTGTCGTCTTTGTTTTACTATATTGGTTTTTTGCCAGTTAATCAAAGATGTCAGACGCCAGCGATAGCCAGAATCAAGAAAGCGATGGCCAGGTTCACAGCGAGCCTAGCTCCTCTCGGACCAAAGAGACAAGTGTTACCGCCTCCTCAGCAGAGGAAGTAGATCAAGCTGTAAACCCTATGGCTGCGGTGGAGACCTCTGCTGCTACAGCCGAAACTTCTGCTGCTCAAAAGAGAGCTAAGTCAGGTAAGGACTGTAATGCCCCGAAAATTCGGGATATTTTAAAATTTTTATAATTAATTAAATATATAATTAATTGGCTATTTAATTGATTATTGCTTAATTAATTATTAATTATTTGTAGCAGTCCAGTTATTTTTAATCCTGGCCCGAACTTTTTTTTTATCTTGTCATGCCAAAACCCGAGCCCAATCTATTCTTTTGTTTTTCCACCCGACGGCCCATATTACTTTTCTTTTAATTATTTCATTTAAATTGTTTAACCAATATTATTAATTCCTTGCTTATTCTAACTTATTCCAAATAAACCCTACATTTACTCTTGCTCACCTATTATTCCTCCTATACTTTAGGAAACCAAAACCCCTATTGCTACTAATCCCACACGGCCAAGCCCCCTCTTTTTGGGGATTCAACAATTGTTTTAATTATTTTCCATTCCAAGAATCGATCACAAAAATTCCCTAAAAACTCCTAAACATTTTCTATTGATTTCAAGAACTCAAAGATTGCAACAAAAGCTTAAAGAAACTTCAAGAAACCGTGTGGCCTTGATATTTTCGAATCATATCTCTCCTTCAAAGGTAATTGGATTGCTTTTACTTAATCTTTAGGATAGATTAGTTTCATAGTTTTTAGAATATGGTTTGGAATTGTTTAGAACAATGTAGGATTGCTTAGAATTAGTATCATGTTTAGGATTGAATTTTTTTTCGAATCATATGATGAATATTATGATGTTATTTTCTTGATTTCTTTATGTAAATTTGATGAATCTTGATTATTTAAATTATTAATTAAAGTCTTAAATTAAAAAGAATATTTTTGTTCTTGTTGTTCTAAATTTTCGAGTCAGTTAGAATAATTTTAGGGAGTTTCTTTACTGTTTTATTATGAATCATGATTTATTTCGTGGCAAAATTCGTCCTTTTATTGCTTATAATAATTTAATCTTTCAAACCGGTAAAACTGTCCAGATTTAGTTTACGAATTTATTAAGATACTTAATCAATTCGTATGGCTACGAAATTTTAGGTGGAAGTCAGTAATAGTGTTTTATAGCTTGTGTTAAATTTTTGCAATTTTTAAAGTTCGTTTGCTATGGAAGAAAAATCTGAAACTGATTTCAGCCTAATCTGATTCGTTAGTTATAAAATCCCTTAAAAATAGTAAATGACGTTATTTTTGGACGAAATTTATGCACGTTAAACCTTAAACCTATATTTAGCTTCCATAAAAATTTTCAGATTATTCAATACCCTTAGACGGTTGTTCTTAATTTAAATCTTTAAAAATCAGATTGTGTAAAATAGGGTGATTGAATTATTAAAACATGTTATTATTAATTCTTGAAATGTTCTTGATATATCTTGGCCCTATAATTGCCGTGTGATGTTATACAGTTAAAGGATTAACTTTTGATCTTGTTCTTGATTAATCTTGATGTCTTGATGTTGTTGCACAATTTATTTATTTATTAGGTTAATTTATTTAATTATTGATAAAGGTATTTAATTAATCTAAAGTGTTAATTTTGGTATTATTTCTCCAAAATGTCGAGTGACCCAAAAGAATAAAGATAGGATTTTTATCATGTTTAGGTAATTTATGATGAATTTATTTAATTATTATTAATTTTTTTTTAGATTAAAATGTCGTGTGGTCTCATATTTTATTTGATCCATTTTAGTTTAACTTTTGACTTACCATATTATTAAAAGGTAATTATAGGAAGCATTATAATTATTATAATTAAAGGAATTAATAGGGGTAAGTTGCAATACGAAGGAAAGTAACAACATAATTATTACCATTAAAAGGAATTAATAGGGATAAGTCGCAATATGAAGGAAAATAATAATATGAATAAAGGAAGGGTTATGGGTAAAATATGACAAGATAAGTATTTCAGGGGAAGGTTTCCTTTGTATATGTGTATAGTATGAATTTCGTGTATTTGTGACTGTATGGTATACGTATATTGTATGTATTTCTAACCGTATTTTGCAAGTATTTTATACGTATTGTATACGTATTGTTATACGTACTTTGTACGTATTCCGCACGTATTCCGTATGTATTTTTGTACGTATTCCGTATGTATTTTTGTACGCATTTTTGTACGTATTTCGTATGTATTTTTGTACGTATTTTTGTACGTATTCCGTATGTATTTTTGTACGTATTTTTGTACGTATTTTCGTACGCATTCCTTATGTATTTTTGTACGTATTTCCAAGTATTTCTGCATTATTTTTCCGCATGATGTTGGTCATTTTCGAGTGGTATAAGTTTAGTTTGGAGTTTGAGTCAAGTTAAGATGAACAAGATTGGATTAGAAGTTAAGCTATGACGATAAGGAATTGAATTGAGGATTGGAATAGAATTGAATTGAATTGAAAAGATGATTAACTATGAAGTGACCACCTATCTAGTGGCTCATGTGCCATGAACATAGGTATAATCGAAGCCACTGTCCTATCTTCGGATTGGGGACAGTTCTTGATCCCAGTGCTTGGGGAGTAGATCCTTGTGGTTGACTCGGCATGAGCAAGGAAAGTTGGGGGGAGTAGATCTTCGTGGTTGACCTCTTACGAGCATATGACTGGTCATGGATTAGCACCTGATTGGGAAAGAACAGAAAAGAAGAGTCGTTGATGAGGATTAGAAGTCTAGAATTGGTTGAGCTGAGCTGAAGGTCTTGTTAAGGATGACTTGTATGATTGTTTTCCGTTGCGTACTTGATGTGATTGCTTGTTGACTTCTTTGCATGATGACTTGTTCGACAGTTCAGATGATCTGTTCTGATTATTATGTTTCTAATTGTGTTCTACTGATTAAGTAGAACAATCTAATTACTCACCACTGACTATGGACCCCCCCTTCTATTTCAGGTACAGGTGGTGATTGAGTTTAGGCTACGTATGGGCTGGGATTGTGAGCTAGCCAGCTTAGAAGTGACCCGATGACTAGTTTAGATTATGTTTATTTGTTTTAGTAGTTTATTCTTTATTTTGTAATAGTAAAGGATATTGGTTTGATATTTATTTTGGGATTATCTAACAGTTTTTAATGAATAATATGATTAAGTTTTAGAGCTTCCGCTGTAGTTTATGAACCTAACTTTGAAGTTTTAGAAGTTAATGATCTGTGATTATTTTTTTCTCCGAAAACAACGCTGCTAAATTACGGGTCGTTACAAGGACACTCCATATATGACAAGCATTAAGTCATCCTCTCTCTGCCGTCCTCGAGCAGGATATCCTCTTCAATTGAGGAAGGACATCCTGGACCGTCGTCCGCCGGTGCGTCCACCTCCGTCACGCCCTGACACGGAGAGGGCGGAGTGGGGCAATCGCCTCCCTCCGTTGCCTCCTCCTTGTGTTAGGGGTAGGCGGATGCCAGACTACATCCAGGTGGGGCGTACGAGGGACAACAGGGAGGGGGCCCGTAACTGGAGTATGGAGCTTTCTGACTTTAACTTTGAGCAGCAAAAGGATATGGCAGACCTCTGTCGCTTGTTGTGGGGGGAGCGACGGCGTCCCTCTATCATAGCAGAGAAATATTGGTTCGCCTCTGTGACTTACTACAAGGAGTTTGATCAATATGGCTCGAACTATGATCCGGGGCGCCCGAATACTTTTGCTGCCTTGAAGAAAGTCAAATGGGGGTGGGAAAACCCCAGTGGGAGGCCCTCACTAGGTAATTTTAACCTTGTTGTAACATTTTATGTTTGTTTGTGCCTTGTCTATATGTGCAGGTGACGGAAAGGAGGAACGCCCTGAGCCGGCCTGGAAGGCCGCCAGAAGGGAATGGTTCGAGAATGAATGACGAAGCTTCCCTACGACAGACTTCGTCGCTCATGAAAATTTTGGGGAAAAGAGTCCCTTCGCCGTCCACCCTAGTGATAAGTGGCTGGCGGAGACGTCAGCGAAGGAGTGGGAAAAGGACTTCCGGGAAAAGTATATGATCCCTAAGAGCTGGGGGCTTAGGGCCCCTCAGCTAGAGGACAACATCGTTAACCCGCCGCCCGGGTACTTTGGTGCCTATACGAGGAACTTTGAATTTGGATTGAGGCTGCCAATAGACCCGGCGGTAATGTCCGTCCTTGCCCACTTCAACGTGACCCTTGCCCAGCTGATGCCCCTCTCCTTCCGTGCTCTGCTGTCTGTTTTCTGGGTTTGCCGGTATCTAGGGATGGCATTATCCCTGGACGTCATCCGGGAGATGATGGGGGTGAAAAGGAACAGCTCCATGAGGGGTTGGTACGTCATCTACTCCACCGGAGGGCACTGCTTCGCCGTCCCGGACAAGAGTGGGCTGAAGGATTGGGTAGGGAAATGGGTGTGGTTGGCCCCATCCAAATCAGTAAGGATGCTGTTCCCCCGCCTCTTTTCCCATCCTAAAGGTAGGATGGAGCACCTCCACCCTCGTGACCTTACGGCGGAGGAAAGGAGGACTGTGGAGTACTTCCGCGCGCGTCGCGGCGGGGGACCGAGGTATTGGTTGCCCAGTACTGACTACATCCTGGGTGAGCATGCCGCCCTAGTCTTTGTGGGGCTGTGTGGGCGGTGGTATGTCGAGGAGAAGGGTAATGTCTTGATAACGAACCAAGGGCCTTCGTCCTTATACCTCTTATACATTTTTATACCTCTTCCTCCACGCATTTTTTTTTTTTAGGAAAAACTGACCATAATGTTTTCTGCTCTGTGCAGAATTGAACATGGACGAGCTGAAGACTCCTGCTGAGGTCGCCAAGATTGTGAACGACGTGACCGTGGCAGAGAGATCCGGCGAGGGTGATAAGGTAGCTACCACCCAGGAGAAGACAGCTGCAGCCAGGGGGCGTAGTGGCCCGAGGAAGGGTGGGCGGGGTGCTAGAGACTCCGTCCGCGGGAGTGGAACCAACTTTCCCTCCGCCGGTATTGTTATTAGGGAGCCCATGGCTGTAAGGGCACCCTCTAGGAGAGGTGGGCTGACGACGACCATAACTGGTCGTCAGCATGAGAAGAAAAGGAAAGAAAAAGAGCCGACGCCGCCGCGTCCGGCGAAGGTGCCAAGGATGACGACGGCCGACTGGGAACGGGCCGTCAACTCTCTGGAAGGGGAGTTGGGCGGAAGCAGTTCTGGAGCTGTCGTCCCCCCAGAGGAGGATGAAGTTGTGGTGGTATCATCAACCGTGCCGGAGGGTGATGATACCGCTGCGGTAGGGGAGGTCCCAGTGAGTGGGGCCTCAGCCATGGTGGAGGATGTCAACCCCTTTGTGGGTGGCAACGAGGGTGCTCCGGCTGAAGTGGGGGTGACCACGGATGATTTGTTCTTGGCGTCTGAGGCCAAGGAAACTGATGGTACCGCTGTCGTCCCACCATCTCCGACAGCGGATGGTGGGTTCGCCAGCATAGTGGATCTGACGTTGGTCGAGCCTGAGGCCAACGTCCAAGAGGAGTCAGTGAGCCAGAGTATTGTGGCCACTGACAAGGGGAAAGAGAAAGAAGAGGAACCTGCTCCTCCGCTGGGAGCGGAAGCATTGCAGAGCTTCCTAGCTGAAGTGGAAGAGAGGAAACGCCTCCGCCATTTAGAGAAGGCGGCGGCCTTAGAAGCCAATGACGCAGAGATGCGTCGTCATAAGAAAAGGTACGCCTTGCAGACCCTGTAACGGTATGTTCACGGGGTGGGGGCTTTCTTGTTTTTGCACTTGTTAGATAATGACTAAGTGCTTATTTGCTTTATTTGTTTGTGCCAGAGATATACAGAGACCAGTGGGTCTCGTGAAGTGAGGATCCCAGATGGCTCCATGGCTTACCGGGGCGTTGGAGTACCCCACTGCGGAGCCGGAGGTATGCTATCTCTGGACTCCGACGGGCGGTTGGGGTCCTTGAGATTCACCTTGCCCCCAAATGTCCATGTGCAGCCTAGGCAGTTGGGGGTGCAAAGCCAGAGGATGCCGGCGGAGCTCCTGCCTCCTTTGTATGGTTCTAGGGAGGTGTTCCGCCCGACTTTAGACGTGTAGGACAACGAGTCCCTGATGGCGGACCTGTCAGTCCCTGGAGGGGACCTGGGTTTCCGTCTTCTACAGGGTGTCCGGCTGCCAGCTGAATGTAGTCTTGGCGTCTGGACCAACCCTGGCCAGGCGTTGTGCCACGATCTTGCTTGCGTAAGTACTTATAACCCTCTATTTTCCTTTTATTGATCAAGATTTCATCCACTGAGGTACTTTCTCACATTTGTAGGCTGCCAACTCCGCTGTGGAGCTGACGCAAGCCTACCAGAGCCTCTACAATGACTTGGATCGTTGCTATGAGGTGATCCACCCTTTGCTGAAACTAAATGATACTCTGACCCGAGAGGGGGCATAGCTTGCCCAAGCTAAAAGGGTTGCGGAGGCAGCGCAGAAGGCTGCAGAGGACGCCAATGAGGCTATGAGGGGGGAGTTGGAGGAGAAGAAGAGGCAGAATGCCAGCCTCCTGGCCAAGAGTACCACTGATGTTGAGCTGATTAAAACCCTAAACACGAGGGTTACAGAGCATGTTGAGGAGGTTGGCCGGGTATCCCGCGAGCTGGCGGATCAAGACGCCATTATCAGGGACCTGGGGAGGGATTTTGATGATGTACTGGCCCAGAGTACTGAAAACGATAATGCTCTGAAGCTGCTAAACAGCCGTCTCCTGGCAGCTGAAGCTCAAGCCCAGACGGCAGAGAGTCGTGTCAAGGCAGCTGAAGCTCTAGCTCAGACAGCGGAGAGCCGTGCCAAGGCAGATGAGGAGACGGCGGAGTCATCGGGCCGCGAAGCTGTTCAAAATTTTATTGCCTCGACTGATCTCCGCCAGTACTGTACTGATCGGTTCGATGGGGGATGGATGTCTTCCATGAGATGCGTCCTATCTGTTGACCCAGATTTTAACTGGGATGCCGTGGAAACTGCCTTCAACAATGGAATAGGGGCGCAACCTTTAAATGATGCAGATGCCTTCCCCATTGAACATGCTGGGAACTTCTCTCCGGTATGCACCGGGATCCCCGTCGTGCCTCCGCCGGTGCCAGAAGCAGAAGCTGACAGCTCCAAGCCTCCAGAGCCACCTCAGTGATACTTCTTCCAACTCCAAGCTGGCGGCCCCTTTGCTTCAGAGAAAACATCTGTTGTCTGCCATCGCACCTTAGGTATGTTGGTCGCTTAGGCTTGCCAACATTGATGCATGGCAGATCAGCTGAGTACTACAATTCTATGTTGCGATTGTTAACAAAGTACTTCAACGATGTTTTCTCGGTTGGTTAGCTGGCAGCCTCTTGCTTTTTTACTAGCGTAACTTCTGTATAGATTAGGTTACTTGTAACTACTTTTTGTAGCATTGTGTAACACTGACTATAATGCAAGCCATGTGATTGTTCTATAAAATGCCGCCGGTCATTACCGGCATCAACTGAATATATTACAAGATATTTTTTTACTATATCCTTGCAACTTATTATATATATTTTGTTTGTGTTGGCTCTGGGAGCTCGCATCGTATTGGTGACAGCGGCTTCACAGACCCTTATCGTTGGGATAGCGGTACTGTGAGCTCTTATCGTTTTTTGAGATAGCAGCGTCACCGACCCTTATCTTTGGGATAGCGGTGCTGTGAGCTCTTATCATATTTGGAGATAGCAGATGCATAGAGCGTCTGCCCTCTTCGTGGCAGCAGCCCCATGAACTCTTATCTTATTTTGAGATAGCAGCTTCACAGACCCTTATCGTTGGGATAGCGGTGCTGTGAGCTCTTATCTTTCATTAGATAGCAGATGCATAGAGCTTCTGCCCTCTTCGTGGCAGCAGCTCTATGAACTCTTATCGTTCATTAGATAGCAGATGCATAGAGCTTCTGCCCTCTTCGTGGCAGCAGCTCTATGAACTCTTATCATTCATTAGATAGCAGATGCATGGAGCTTCTGCCCTCTTCGTGGCAGCAGCTCTATGAACTCTTATCTTTCATTTTAGATAGCAGATGCATAGAGCTTCTGCCCTCTTCGTGGCAGCAGCTCTATGAACTCTTATCTTTTATTAGATAGCAGATGCAAAGGGCTTCTGCCCTCTTCGTGGCAGTAGCTCTATGAACTCTTATCTTTCATTTTAGATAGCAGATGCATAGAGCTTCTGTCCTCTTCGTGGCAGCAGCTCTATGAACTCTTATCTTTTATTAGATAGCAGATGCATAGGGCTTCTGCCCTCTTCGTGGCGGTAGCTCTATGAACTCTTATCTTTCATTTTAGATAGCAAATTCATAGAGCTTCTGCCCTCTTCGTGGCAGCAGCTCTATGAACTCTTATCTTTTATTAGATAGCAGATGCATAGGGCTTCTGCCCTCTTCGTGGCAGTAGCTCTATGAACTCTTATCTTTCATTTTAAATAGCAGATGCATAGAGCTTCTACCCTCTTCGTGGCAGCAGCTCTATGAACTCTTATCTTTTTTCTCTTTTTTTTTATTACTATTATTTTTTTTGTACTTCAGCAAAATAAATAAATACAAGTAAATTGCAAACACAAACTCCAAGCTCTATCTTTTTATTTATTATGAGCAAACATGGCGGTGGCCTTCGCCTTAGCTACAAATTGTAACTAACCCTAACGGCTTGTGTTTACAAATTTAGACTTTTAAGATGGCAGTGGTCTTCACCTTAGCACTTCTTGCTAACCATCAAAATCTATTACGTATGCAAAAGGGCAGAAATGTTATAAAGATACATTCATTGTTTATACATAGTATTTCTTTAGAGCTTTTGCATTCCACGTGTTCTTTAATTCTTTGCCATCCATACCGGCCAGCTTATAAGCTCCGGGGACTATCGTCTTTGTGATGCGATATGGACCTTCCCAGTTGGCTGACAACTTACCTTCTCTATTCTGCTTACCAGTGGCATCAGTTCTTCGTAACACCAAATCTCCAACATCCATTGGACGATGTTGGACCTTTTTATTGTAGGCACGACGGATTTGATCTTTGTTGGAGGTCTGCCGGAGCTTTGCTATGACCCTTACCTCCTCGAGGAGGTCAAGATCTTCACGGAGGAGGGCATCATTAGCCTCTGGATCATAAGTTTGCACCCGGAAAGAGGGCAGACCTACTTCAACTGGGAGGACGACTTCATGCCCAAAAGTGAGGCGGAAAGGGGTATCTCCTGTGGCCTCTTTTTCTGTCGTCCTGTTGGCCCATAAGACCTCTGGAACCAGGTCGGCCCACTTGCCTTTAAGGTAATCAAGCTTCTTTTTGATTGCATTTAGTATTTGCTTGTTTGCGGCCTCCGCCTGGCCATTGCTTTGAGGGTAAGAGACTGAAGAATATGCCATCTTTATTTTAAATGGCTCTAAGAACGCCTGAAGAGGCTTGCAGTCAAACTGAGTGCCATGATCAAATACCATGGCCTGTGGTAGGCCAAACCTTGTTATCACCTGCTCCCAGATGAATTTTTTCACTTGAGTTGTTGTGTTGCTGGCGGTTGGGATGGCTTCATAGCTGTCACATAGCAAGATTTGGCCTCTTCTTGACTACCCCTGATCTTTGCTGGCTTTCCTTCATCCGCTACGTATAGCATAGTTTGGTGCTAGGTTGACGGAACAACCTGAATGTCACCAATCAGTGGCCGACCCATTATAGCATTATAGGCCGCCGGCACATTCATAACTAGGAAGTCCACCATGACTCTCCTAGTTTGGCGACCTTCCCCCAGCTGGACCGGCAGCTTGATGCCGTCCGGCGTCACCCTTGCACCTGTGAAACCGCTAATAGAATAATGAATAGGTTTCAGGTGCTGCAACTTTAGGCCCATTTTGTTGAAGGCCTCCCGGTATAGGATATTAGCAAAAGGTCCGCCATCAACCAAGATGCGATGGACCAAGCAGTTAGAGATGGTAAAGGAGAGAACCAGCGGGTCGTCATGAGGGTAAATTACCCCCCTGGTGTCCTCTACTGTAAAAGACATGTATGGGATCTCGGGAGGTGCCGGCCAGTGTCGTTGGTTGTTGTAGTTCACTTGGTGCCTGACTTCTTTCAAGCTCGCCTTAGCACCGCTAGAGGTGCCACCGTATACCGGCCCCCAAGTAATCACCAGAATTTCGTTTTGGTGCTGCTTCCCTTTGCCTTTTCAGCTTCCACCGCCACCCCGTGGCTTTTTATACGTCACCTCAGCTTTTCTTTTATATTTGGTGAAGTAACCCCGGCACACCTAATCCTCTATGTCGTCTTTCAGATGCTGGCAATCCTCTGTCATGTGGCCGTAGTCCTCATGGAACTCGCACCACTTGCTCTTGTCCCTGTTTGGGGAGTGCATTTTTCTTGGTCTCCGCCAAGTGTCCTCATTCTTATACAACTCAAATACCTTAGCCCTGGGAATGGTCAGCTCAGTGTAGCTGTCATACCGTTCCGTCTTAGGCCTTTTCTCAGCTGTGGCGACCTCCTTTTTCGCAGAGGTCCGCCCATAATAATCCTTGTTGTTAGTTGGGAGCTCTCTTTTGAACTCTTTCTTCCCAAACTTTTCTTTTTCGGAGCTGCCGGCATGCGCAACTCCGCTGCCCATTTTGCTGAACTCTTCAGCTCTGATATACTCATTGGCCTTGCTCAGTACTTCCGCCAAGGTCCTGTAGTTCTTCCGACCTAAGTATTGCCGGAATGGCCCATCCCTTAATCCTGTCATCAAAGCTAGGACCGCGACCTCCTGCTGCATATCAGGAATGGTCACTGTCTCTGCATTGAAGCGTGTGATGAATGCTCGGAGATTTTCATTCTCTTTTTGCTTTATCCCCAGCAGTTCCCCAGTCATTCTTTCTCTCCTTTTATTGCTCACAAAATGATTTAGAAATCTGATGGATAATTCTCCCCAATTAGCTATAGAAGATGCCGGTATCGACTTGAACCAGCTTTGGGCGACCCCTGTCAAGGTCAGTTGGAATGCCTTACACCATGCCGACTCTATTGTTGTGCAGAGCTGCATGTACCCTTCATAAGCACAAATGTGGTCTGCCGGATCTGAGGTGCCGTCGTAACGGCACGTGGGCATTTTGATCCGGGGAATATCTTCATCTAGGATATGCTGAAAGAAAGGAGAGCCCCGGGGAGTGATCCTTCCAGCGCGATGGGCCGGAGCTGTGGATCCTCCGGGAGCTCCCTCAGCAGTGCGCTGCCAGACATTGTTGGGATGCTGCGAGGTGTGAAGGCAGTCTGAAATTGCACAGCATTCTGTTGGGGCTGCCGTGGGACCCGTGGGGGGTTCTCTAGTACGACAGGGTTGGACTCAGCGTCCTCCTCTTCTTCCTGAACCTCATTGGCCGAGGTCAGGGGTTGCATACTCCTGATCGGGGAATGCGGGGCGGCAACCTCGGCATTACCCCCAACCGTAGTTTTCTGCTGGGCTTCTGGTTGGGTAATAGGGGTGGCTGTTGCCAGTGCCGATAAGATGGCAGCGGCACTGACTAGCTGCTCAGGGGTGAATTGTTGCTGAATCGCCTCCAGGCAGGATGTTTTGGAAGGTTTTGAGGATTCTCCCTGGGCAACAGCTTTCTTTTTGAGCTTTGGGTTGGTTTTGGTCTTCTCACTGTCCGAATGAACAGAGACAGAGGGTTGTTTTTGTGTGGAGTTGTGTGGTTGTGGTGGAGGAGACTGCTGGGACAGCTGTTTTTGTGGCGGTTGTTGGTCCATCGTTGAAGCTTTTAGGACGGTTGTTTTTGTGTGTTTTTTAGATTTTTAGGAGGAGCTTTTGTTAAGTTCCCCACAGACGGCGCCAATTTGTTCGTCTTATTTAAGCTTGGTCGAAGGAACGCCTCTTCGTGGTGGTCCTCGTGGTGATTCCTGCGCACAAGGAACAACGGTGAGCTAGCCCCGGGGTTGTTTTCGGGGAAAGACCCTCCGATGCTTAAGTCAGCAAGGGGATTCGATCCAAGAGAAAAGAGGGAGAGAGAGAGTATGTGAGTATTAGAATGTACCTTAAATGAGGTTCATCCTCCTCTATTTATAGGGAAGAATTTTGGTAGATACCGGCACCCTGGGTGACACGTGTCAGTCCGTGATTGGCTGGTGCCAGCCTGAGAATCTTAGTTAGTTATTATGTTGAGTGGTGGCCTGGATGGCCGCCACGTGTACGTCTCTCTTTAATTAGTTAGTTAGTTTGTTATGATGTGCGCCCAGGTGCTCAAGTGGTGCCTTGAGTGGCGCCACTTGGAAGCTGGGACCAGACCTCTGCTGTCTCTGGGTGAATTTACGTTCTCCCCATTTCGGCGGAGGTTCTGGGTTCTTTTGGCCTTGGGATGCTGTCACGATATGTAGCGGCCTTTGGCTGCTCCGGCGTCTTAGGGATGCTTCGAATGGGTATGGTCATACCAGTGTGCTGGTATGCCCCCATACACGTGTGGTTGCTAAAATTGGGCCTCGTGACCTGCAGTACGATCCGGTTTCAAGGCCTAGTATCCCACACATTATCCTATAAAAAAAAAGTATGTATATCTGTTGATTATATAGCGTCGCTCGCCGCTCGGACACTAGATCTATGCGCATACCGATATCGATCATTTTTTAGATGTTAAATTTTCTTATTTTTTAGCACTAGACAAATCAGATTTTATCTTCTAGAGGAAGAACGTCTGATTCTCTTGTATCTTTTCTCCAATAAAAAATAAAAAAAATACATGCATGTGTATATCAATTTGTTTGTCTAATGGACCGCCTCGATCTTCAAGATGCCAATCCAAGACCATAATGTTGGTATTCATGGATTTGACATATAATTGGGTGGTACTAGGCCTCAAGCTAGGGCTTTAGTGCCTTAGGGCAGATTTTCAATTCAATTTAGTCCACATGACCACATATGTACACACCTAAATGGAAAAAATATAAGAAATTCTTCTTATTATTGTTATTATTATAGCTTTATGGCTTGTTATATTCACGAGATAATTTTTTGGGTTTTCGTATGAATTTTGATATTTTCGATATTATAGCTTTATGGCCAGTGATATTCACGAGATAATTTTTTGGGTTTTCATATGAATTTTGATATTTTCTTAGATTGATGTTCGAACTTGAAATTTTGGGTTAACTTTCTATGTGTGACCCTTGATTGATTATTTATGTTATTGGTATATATATGCATTGATTTGTAAAAACGTATGTGGTGTTGGTAGAAGCTAAGGCCGGAAAGATGAAAAAATACAAACGAATTAATCAAAATATAATGTAGCATTAAAAGGGGATAAATATTTATAATAATAATAATAATAATAATAATAATAATAATAATAATAATAATAATAATTGTATGGGGGCCTACCGGTACACCGGCAGGTCCACCCTACTGACGTCCCAGCCAAAATGTCAGCTGCCAGCACCTAGCGGTGCTGGCTACTAGGCGTCGCGGCCGCCAGCCCATAATCCACACCAGTGATGGCACCCACACGTTGCCGGACCCGGAAGCTGCCAGCCTATAACTGGCAGCTATTAGAAGCCAAAGGGAATCTTTTAGCAGTGGACCCAGTACATCACGTGGCATCCATTTAGGGCACCACTCAAGTGCACACGCCCCACTCACTAACAAACTAACTAACTCACCCTATGATGGACTTACACGTGGCGACCCACTTAGAGTTATAACTAACTCTGAGCACACGATCTACATGACCAGTCCCCATGGGACACGTGTCCCTGCCAGCCTCCAGACTAACAAACCATTCCCTATAAATAGGAGATGATCTCACCATTAAAAGGTACATACTCTTTCACTCACAAACTCTCTCTCTCTTTCTCTCTTATTGAATCCCATTGTTGACTTAAGTATCGGAGGGTCTTTCCCCAGAAACATCCCAGGGTCAGCTCACCGTTTGTTCATCGTGCAGGTTACCACCACACGAGACACCAGGAACAACAACCACTTTCGGAGGCGCTGAGACTTGTCGGAACAATAATAATAATCAAAATATGGAAGTAAAGTAAAAAAAAAAAAACATGACATTAAGAATAATGTACACTAAAAAAATGTTATATCAATGATGAACACATGTTATATCATCAATTATGGAAATAAGATAAAGTGATTGAAATCAATACAACATTATAAATTAATAGGTAAATAAATCTACAAAGCAAAATGAGAATTTTTTTATATTAAATTGTAATTTGGATATCATGTATGTATGTATGTAGATCTTGTGAGAAGTATTCCTAGATCTACTACTGTCTACCGAAACAAGTAAAGGTACGCATCAATTATTAAGTCTTGTGAATGTCGAGTATGAGGTTTCGAGTTTGAACCTCACCACACATATTTGTGAGGACTACTCTCTGTCTTTCTTTTAACATGTGCATGTGTCGGTCAAATTGGGTCAAGTGATCTGCAATAGAGCTCGATTCAACGTCTAGTATGGTAGTACCACCGGCACCCACATTCTCCAACCCAAAAAAAGTCAAGCTAGCCACCCATCATTCGCATTGAAATGCGGTCCTCCCCTTTCCTTCCATTGGGCTAAGTGTACTTTTGAGGCCTGTCAACTTTTGGCCAGTACAGCTTTCCATAGGATGAGTTGCAATGCTAACTTTCTCAGTTGGCCCAACTACATTCGTGATCATGAAACTACTCACTCCGAGTAACATATTAATGGCAACCATTCAATAATTTTCTTATTTACTTTATGTCAAATTGTTGTCATTAATATGTTACCGAGGGAGTACTATATTATCCTTCTACCTTCGTGAAAAAATGAAAAGGGTTTAGCCGTGCCGCTGTGGTATGCACGAGTCATTGTAGTTATAATTTTTATTTTGTTATAATGTTTTGTAATTATATATTTCTCCGCTCGATCTATATAATTGCAATGCTTGTAATTTGGGCACTTATCACAATCAATTATATAAGTAGAATAAATATAATCATGTGGATCTTCTTTATAAAACCGTCTCAATATGTACTTTGTTGTAATCTTATTTTTAATTTTTGGTAAAATGTAAGTAAAGATAATACAAAAATGAATTATACATTATAAATTGTGAAAATGAAAACGTTGCGATTAACCGATTAATATAGAGCAGAGGAAGTATGTTGTATCAGGGATAAAATATTGGTCAAACTGATTTGCCGATTAGCCATAGGTTGATCCTGTAGAATCTGACCCACTTTCTCATTGAGTGAAGGGAATAATTTTTTTTCCGATCAAAAGTACTATGTAAAATCCTCTTGATCAAAAAAGAATCAATAGAAAAAGAAAGAATCGGAATGGATCGATCTATTTCTTTATTTTCTCGAAACAAAGTTCAAAAATCTCGTCCAAGAACTTGTATATAGAAGGATTTCTCATCGAGCATCAATATTAATTTGTATATAGCCCTCTTTCAAAAAGAGCTGAAAATGGAGAATGAATACAACAAGTAAGATTAGGATAGTTGTGACCCACGTGAGCTAGCTAGGTAGTCAGCAACCTGATTTGCTTATCCGAAACGGTAGGGAAATATTTATAGAGTCAAATTTATTGAGTTCAAGCCTAATGATGTCTTAAATAGTGTTCTGATTTTTCATGAAATTTTCCAAATATTATTATTAATTACATTAATAACTGTCAAATTATTTCCTTTGATAGATTAAAATTTTGTTAATATTCATCGTTATCACAACTTTTATACCTTGACAGAATGCAATGCATGGTTTGGACAAATAAAATGGAAGATTGATCATGAAGGGCTTTGGCTCCAGAAATAATGACAACTTAACCTATATATATCATCTTGAATTATAAACCAATGGTTGTAGAGCTATATATATGGTTAACCTTAGCTTAGACCCATCAAAATTAAGTTTATGGTGTCCTCACAGAGGAGGGGACCAATTAATAACTTGGAGGGATTTTATTATATGAAAGTTATTAGTAGTCATGTTCTTAACTGGGAATAAATAATCCGGGCTATGAATAATGGTTTTCCAGTTACAAATGAAGTTTTCGATTTGGGAGATAATATATATGGTGCATATTTGTGTTTTTATTATTGAAGATTTTGCTATTTTAATTCTATGGAACCAGGCCATATGAACCACGCACCAAATGATGCTGAAATTTGAACTATCAAAGAATCATAGCTAGTTTTATATTAATTAGAACTATCGAAGAATTCTAATTACGTTAAGTGACAAGGCATTTAATTAAAAATAAATAAAAAAATATGTGATTGCCATCCTCAAGATGGTGGTCACAAATGGCACAATAGGGTGGTACGTGCTGCAAAATTGATTCTTAGTAATTGTTCTCTAATAGGGTTCGATGACATCTATATATATATATATATATATGTATGTATGCTTTATATTAGAGAGTACATCAAGATCTCATATCCAATAAAAAGGGACTGGAGTTTGGTTACAATTAGGGCTCGTTTACATTAGCTGAATAGAAATGAACTGAACTTAATAGAGATGAACTGAACTGAACTGAACTAAATAGAGATGAACTGAACTGAATATAATCTGAAGTAAACAAACTCTTAGGCCCGTTCTATAGGACTGAGAAAACATGAACTTAAATTAAATTAACTTAACTTAAATTAAATTAACTGAACTTAAATTAAATTAACTGAACTTAAATTATTAAATTAAATGAACTTAAATTAACTGAGAAAAATACTTATATTTCTTATTATATTTCTTATTATATTTATATTTATATTTATTATTTTTATTTTCATGTCAAAGTAAACCCTGAAATCCTTCGGTGGAAAATTTAGTCCAAAAAAACCACAGCCGGAAAATTCGGACAGACAATCACCGTCCGAAATTTGGTTGAAAAGGCATCGGGGGAAAAGTCTGCCCGAAAATTTTCGTCGAAAAAGTCGGTCGAAAAAAGACCACCGGAAAAGTCGACCCGAAAATTGCCGCGAAAAAAGTCGGTCGAAAAAAAGACCGCAGGAAATGTCGCCCCGTAAACCGACATCGGAAAACTCGGTCGAAAAAACACTGCCGGAAAAATCGGCGTGAAAACCATTCCGTCGGAAAATTCGACCAAACCGTCACCGAAAAAGTCGACCGAATAATCACCGCCGGAAAAGTCATTCCAAAAAACCGTCGTCGGAAAAGTCGTCCCGAAACCGTCGCCGAAAAACTCGGCCTGAAAAGCGTCGCCGGAAAAGTTGGCCGAATAATCACCGCCGGAAAAGTCAATCCGAAAACCGACGTCGAAAAAGTCGTCCAGAAAATCGTCACTGAAAAACTCGGCCTGAAAATCTTCGCCGGAAAAGTCGACCGAATAATAACTGCCAAAAAGCCAGTCCGAAAACCGTCGTCGGAAAAGTCGTCGCCGAAAAACTTGTCACGAAAATCGTCGCCATAAAAGTCAGTCTGAAAACCGAAATTAATAATAATAATAATAATAATAATAATTATTATTATTATTATTATTATTATTATTATTATTATTATTATTAATATGAGGAAAAGAATACACAAAATGTTCAGATTTACAAAAAGTTAGTGGGAAGCCGAGATACAATCTGGGCCCCCACTCCCCTAGCTATAGAGAAACCTATTCTTGTGAAGATCTGAACAGTCGCACGCGTTCCAACATCTGCAGTCCGCGAGAAACTCTGAATCCGCTTCAACAAGGCAACAACATCTCCTTCCAATTCCCCAAATGTAGAGAAGGAGAAAGGAAGGAACCCATAACCTAATGCTCGGCACCTACCTACATACTTAGCACGCTTACGAAGAGCTGCACCCGTCACAACATGACACGGAGTGAAGTCAGCCAACCTAGAAAGAGTTAAAGGAGAAGACCCTACCAAGTCCACGCACATATCAAGACCTTGATCCCAGGAATATAATATATAAAAGGTCAGTCGGCCGTAGCGCTCCATCATTTCCCCCTATTAAACCAATATCCACCTCTTTCCCTGCTGAAATTTCAGACCGATAACAAACATCAAGAAGGGTATCCCTAACAACATTATGCCGATTAAAATAATGATAATAATTAAAATAATAACAATAACAACAATAATAATAATAATAATTAAAATAAAAATAATGAACTGAACTGAAATAAACTTAAATTAAATTAAGTTGATAGAAATCCTAAAGAACAGGCCTTAATTGCATAGTAGTCTTGAATGAAAAGTGATGCACATTTAGTACTAAATAAAGTATAATTTCCATTGGGGATGGACGGATGGACCCCAAAGCCCAAAATAGCTTATATGGAATAATTGGATTATTTGGGATACGGATAAAAGAAATAAATTTTAATTGCATAATTCTTATATGTGGCCGGCCATTTTTGAGTTGGCTGTGTGGCCGGCCATTTTGAGTTGGCTGTGTGGCCGGCCCAATTTTGTTTGGCCCAAGGTTAGTTAATTTTTTTTTTTTAAAAACAAAAAGCTGGAATTTCTTTCTTTTTTAGAAGTTCTCTGTTACATTTCTTCCTTCTTTGCTTTTGTTTTAATACCGCTATTTTCAAACTCTTGCTGCGATTTTGCCTTTTTTTTTTGTTTTGGAATCGCCATTTTCATACTTTTAGCTGCAATTTCATATTCTCTCTCTACAATTGCGATTTTTGTTCTTCGATTTTCTCTTCACTGTTTTTTCAACTTTCAATTCTACTTTATACTATAAGTTTGAGGAGGTTTGAAAAGTATGGCCAGAGTGAAGATGACTGCACGGAGATGGCGTAGATTACGTAGTAATTCTACTGCTAATGGTATGTTTTGAATTTTTTTTTGTAGTTTTTGTATAATTTTGATTTTAGTAGTTCATTTATTTGTTTTTATTTGATTATTGTAATGTTGTTTACGGTTTTTTTTTTTTTTTTTTTGTATTTTCATTGTAATGGATGTTTGCGAAATTTGTTGCTATGCTTTTATGAGCTTCGATTATGTACGATTTTTTCCAGCTTCGATCATTTATGTTTTTCAATGTCTTTTTTAGCTTTGATAAACAAACAGTGTATGTTTGTTTTGTGTTGTTGTTGTTGTAAACCTAAGTTTATATTTAGCTTGCTCAATAACCCCTCAAAATGAATTAGTAACCCCTCAAAATGAATTAGTAACCCTCAAAATGAATTAGTAACCCCCTCAAAATAAATTGGTAACCCCCTCTACATGAATTAGTAACCCCTGAAAATGAATTAGTAACCCCTTCAAAATAAATTGGTAACCCCTCAAAATGAATTAGTAACCACCTCTACATAATTTAGTAACCCCTCAAAATGAATTAGTAACCCCCCATGAATTAGTAACCCCTCAAAATGAATTAGTAATCCCTGAAAATGAAAAACTAACCCCCTCAAAATGAATTAGTAACCCCCTGAAATGAATTAGTAACCCCCTCAAAATGAATTAGTAACCCCCTCAAAATGAATTAGTAACCCCTCAAAATGAATTAGTAACCCCCTCAAAATGAATTAGTAACCACCTCTACACAATTTAGTAACCCCTAACCCCCTCAAAATGAATTGGTAACCCCTCAAAATGAATTAGTAATCCCTGAAAATGAATTAGTAACCCCCTCAAAATGAATTAGTAACCCCCTGAAATGAATTAGTAACCCCCTCAAAATGAAATAGTAACCCCTCAAAATGAATTAGTAACCCCCTCTACATGAATTACTAACCCCTGAAAATGAATTAGTAACCCCTTCAAAATGAATTGGTAACCCCTCAAAATGAATTAGTAACCACCTCTACATAATTTAGTAACCCCTCAAAATGAATTAGTAACCCCCTCAAAATGAATTGGTAACCCCTCAAAATGAATTAGTAATCCCTGAAAATGAATTAGTAACCCCCTCAAAATGAATTAGTAACCCCCTAAAATGAATTAGTAACCCCTCAAAATAAACTACTAACCCCTCAAATTGAATTAGTAACCATCTCAAAATGAATTAGTAACCCCCTCAATATGAATTACTAACCCCTCAAAATGAAACTGTAAGCAAGCCCAAAAAAGGACATCATTTTTATATTCTTATTAACCCTTTTAACTATATTTTGTAATCACTATTGTTTTTACTAATTTGGATTTTGGTGTTTTTCTTGTTTACCATTGTTGCTTATACCAAGGGTAAAGTTTTAAGTCTATTAATTTGCATAATATTTTTTTTCCTTTTTTTTTGACATTCTCAATATTTTAACTTTATTCTATTCTTTTTAATATGTAGGTTAAACAACGTTGCATTTTATCATGGTGAAATTTGTGCTTCATAAGTTTTATATGATTGCAATTTTCTTCGAGATCAAGTCCCGGAACCTGTTGCATATTTTAATGAAAATAGGACATCAATTGCCAAATTATTGCTACAACATAAGCAAGAAGAAGGTGCACTGGTTATGAAGCAAAAATTAGATAAAAGGCTTTAAGATTTGTGTTAATGAAGTAACTTTTTTTTTGTAAACAGTTAATGCTTTTGATGTATACATACATTTATACATTCACAATTGTAACTATTAGTTATCCAATTTTTGTATATTTATTTCAAATTATTTTTTGTTTGTGTAAATATTCTTTTAATTACCTTCTTTAATATACTAAATATAATATATTTAGTAACCCCTTTTCGATATAGTTCCTAAGCCTTCTTAGTCATAGTTAGTGAGTCTTGTTTATAATAATTAGTAACCCCTTTTGTTTATATTTAGTAACCTGGTTTAAATATGTTTAGTACCCCTTTTTTACCAAATTTTTTTTAGTGTTTATTGAAGATTGAGACTTCAACATTTAGCCCTGATGTCCCCCTTAAAAAGTCTAAAATACCCTTCAAAATTTTCTGAATACTCAAATTATATAATATTAACTAAAAAGTAAAGTTTTATATATTTTTTAAATGAAAATAATATAAAAAATATAATTCCAAAAAATAAAACACAAACACAAAAATTGATATTTAGTAAAAGCTTATGATTATATTTAGTAAGCATTTTTTTAATATGGTTAATAACACGATTTCAATGTGATGAATTCAATTTACTAATAAAATTAAATTCAATTGTGTTTGAGGGTTAAGTTAGTAACTCTTATATATACTTATTAACCCATATGAAATATACTTAGTAACTAGCGATGTAAAAACAAGCCAAATGGTCAGAAACAGGTTGGTCAAAAACAGCTTTGATAAAAAACGGTTGGTAAAAAGCAGGTTGCATGAGTCCTTCTGGTATCGGTCAGTTGGTTTCGGTCCGGTACTTATCGATTCGGCCGTTTTTCGGTAACAAGTCACATTTCGTCAGTCAACATAGGTTTTTTTACAGGTCGTAACCGGTACACGGGTCATAATTGATCGGTCAAAATGGGTATGCAGGTTATAATCAGTTGGTTAAAATTGGTAAGAAAGTTATAATTAGTTGGTCGCGGTCAAATGTATGTCGCAATATGTCAGTCTTAAATGATTGATCACAATACAATCGGTCAATCCAAAACTTTGGATAAGATTTTGATATTTCGGGTTAGTTCGTCTAAAATTTTTGACTAATAATTTAGAATCGAATAATTATGTTTAATTTTAATTTATATAAAGTTATAATTATCAGTTTATATATATTAAGTTTTATTTATTTATTTATATTAAGTATTAATTTAATGAATTTAAAAAAATTTCATCAATTTTTGTGAACGTAGAGAAATCAAATAAATAAGTTCGGTAAAAAAGTGTTTGGTTGTAAACATGCAAACCACTTCAGTCAAAAGGCCGATTCAAAATAGGTTTGGTACAGTACAATTTCGGTCAAAATCAGTTGGTCAAAAATCAGTTTTTGGTAGGTTGAAAACAGGTTTGTTTTGAAAACAAGTTTAGTAACGGTCTGTCTCGGTATAATAAAAACAGGTCAGAAACGGGTTCGATTTTGAATGGGGTTGGTACCGATCGGTTTCAGTATTCCTAAAAGCGGTTGAAAAACGGTTTTAGTCTAATTCGCGTTCAGTATTTGTTCACTAACAAGTCGGTATTCGTTCACTAACAATTCAGTCAAAAGAAGGTTCGATATTTGTCAGTAACTGTCGTTCAAACAAGTTTTTGACCCACAATTTCAACCGTATTAATAACTATATAGATTGAATGTTCTTTTAAATTTCTTTCGTTATCAATAATAAATATACTTAGTAACTCCATTTAAATTCTTAGTAACCCTTGTTATATAGTTAGTAAACCAATTTCAATTCTTAGTAGCGCTTGTTATATACTTAGTTAGTAACCCTTTTCAATATAGTTTCTAAACCTTGTTAACTAAAGTTATTGTCTTCTTAATAATAGTTAGTAACCCCTTCTGTTTATATTTAGTAATCTCCTTTAAATATGTTTAGTAAGCCTTTTTTACCAAATTTTTTTAATGACTTATTGTAGATTGACACTTCAACATTTAGCGATGCTGTCCCTCTTAAAAAATCTAAAATACCATTCAAAATTTTCTGAATAATAAAATTATATAATATTAACTAAAAAGAAAATTTTAATATTTTTTAAAATTAAAATATTGTAAAATATATAATTCCAAAAAGTTAAACACAAATACGAAAATTCATATTTTTAAATTCTATTTAGTAAGAGCTTATGATTGTATTTAGTAACCGTTTTTTTACTATGCTTACTAACATCATTTCAATGTGATGAATTCACTTTACTAATAAAACCGAATTTGTTTGTGGGTTAAGTGGTGTGGCTTGCTCAGTCCACTACTGTTGTTACATCATTTTCTTACATCATCTTTCAACCGCCATTTTCATTATTTCTCTCTCTACTGCAATTTTCGTTTCTCTCTTTTTTTTATGTTGCTTGTCTATTACTCCATTGTTCTGTATCTTAGTTTGTTTATATCAATTGCTTTTCTCTCTTTTTTTTTCTGCATTTTGAGTTATACAAAATTCTTGAAGTTGAATTAAAATATTTTTAGAGGTGTTTTTCCATTCAAATAACATTTTACTTTTGAATTTTTGTTTCAAAAATGGTTCGACTTAAGATGTGTGCACGAAAGCGTTCATCATCGCGTGTAATTTCGAAAGGTAATGTTATTTTTTTTTTTGAATTATTGTTAGTAGTTTTTTTTCAATTTTTTTTTTTTTTAGGATTTTGATATTTGTACTGCATTTGTGTTAATTTTGATTTTTCATTGTTGATGTATACTTAATTTTTAATTATATTTGTTGTGATTGCATGTTTATAATTATTTATTTTTTTTAAAAATTCTGTTTGTATTTCGAATTTTTGCGTATCATTAATCCTATGTTGTTCTTTTTTGGTTTAAAGTTTGTTTTTATGAGTTTGGTTTGATTTCTTATGGTAAATCTAGGTTTTTAATTCTTTTTCTGTTATAGTTGTTTTATGAATTAGGTGCTGGTTTTTATTTTTGTTACACTCTGTTTCTATGTCTATGAGTTATTTAATTTTTGTTCCTTGTTTTTGTTTTTTTTTTGTTGCAGATGAGGTGAAACTGAGGATGATAATTCACAAAGTTGTGGTGAGTTGTGCTTCAAGTGTAATATTTTTTTTTGAACTTTTGTTAGTAGTTTTTTTTCATTTTTGTTTTTAGGAGTTTGATAATTGTACTGCATTTTTGTTTATTATGATTTTTGGTTGTTGATATCTTCTTAATACTTAATTATATTTGTTCTGGTTACATATTTATTATGATATTATTTTATTTTTAAAAAATTTTTGTTTGTTTTTCAAATTGTTTGAGGGGAATGTTGACTTGAGGGGAATAATGACTTCAAGAGATTGTTTGTAACATTTGCCATCATAAGCATGCTTGCTGCAACTCCAAATCGGTTATTTGATTTCAAGTTTTTAGATGGTTTGCATGATGTTCAAGAAATTAAAAACTTCAATTGGTGTGAATTTGTAATGGATACATTGTCCTTTAGTAACCCCTGACATGATATTGATACTTAGTACACGCTCATGTTGATATTTAGTACCCTCGCATGTTGATTCTTAGTAGCCCCTGGCATTGATACTTAATACCCCCTGTTGTTGATATTTAGTAAGATCTGTAGTTGATACTTAGTCATCCTCATATAAGCTATACAAGTATAATATTTAATATCATACAGATGATAATACTTAGTAACCCCTATCATTGATACATAGTAAATCCTCATGTTGATACTTAGTAACCCCTATCACTAATACTTAGTACCCCCTCATATTGATACTTAGTAACCCTTGTTCTTGATATTTAGTAACCCATATCATTAATACTTAGTAACCCCTATCATTGATACTTAGTACCCCCTATCATTGATACTTAGTACCCCCTGATGTTGATACTTAGTAACCCCTATCATTAGTACTTAGTAACCCCCTCATATTGATACTTAGTAACCCTTGTTGTTGATATTTAGTAAACCCTCTCACAACTATTTTGTAAAGTTGTTATATTTATGTATAATTTTGCAATAGGTTTTGATTTCTATTTTTTGGTTTTCATCATAGTATGAGTACAGTAGGTTGTGCATTATATCACTTTATGGTTTTGTTAATCAATGTGTTATACAAGACATTTTATCTTTCTAATTGATTTTTTTGTTGTAGATAATGTTGATCCAAATTGTTCTACAAATGATGGAGATTCTGAAAATGCTGCTCATGCTAATACTGGTACTAATTTCATTCATGAAAAAAATTACTTCTATTGATTTTTTTTATTGTTTTTAAAATTAGAATAATTTTGTTTTTCAAATGCTTGTATATGATATTTACTGATCTTTTTAATTATGCTGATTTTAGACTAATTATAGTAACCACTTTCTTTATATATAGTAGCCACTATTTAGACTGACTAATACTAAATGTCTATGTATGAATTAAGCCCTCAGACATCATAAGTAACCCCTTACATTATGTTGATACTTAGTACCCCTTCATGTTGATATTTAATACCCTCTGATGTTGATAGTTAGTAAGCCCTGTTCTTGATACTTAAGATGCCTTCTAGTACATAGTTACTTATCCTAATATAGTTTATCATTAGACTAAACTGGGATTACGTATCATGTTTGAGGGGTACTTATCATATTTTTGGGTTATAGATATGTGTTTAAGTGTGATTACTTACCATGTTTATTATCTTTTTATTAATGTATGTGCCTCTTAATTATTAATGCATACTTGTTTGTTATTAACATTTGCATTGTTTATTCTCTTTTGTGTTGTAGATAATATTGCAAATGATCATGATGAGGATGTTTCAAATTTAGGTACTCCAGATGTTCTTTTAGTGTCTGAACGTGAATATAGAACATATGTTAGAAAAAAAAGACATTCTGATTATAAACAAGAAAAGAAGGGAAAGATGTTGAACATTTTGAAGGAGAACCAAGCAAAAAATCTTGAAGTCAACAACAAAAGAAAGTCTACAACTGAGACAAGTGGAGACATTGTAAATAAGAAAGCAAAGTGTATAGATGAGAAAAGTGAAAATGATATGAAAGAAGCAGAGAAAAATGACACTAAAGTTCATGATGATGATGAAACAGAAGAGGCATCTGATTTAAAATCAAAAATGTAAGTTTTTGTTGTTTACATACTTCCAATATTTTTCTTTATAATTTTTCTTCATATTCTTTTCATTAACATAGTAGTGATTAAAGGTAGCAATAATTACTCAACATAGTAACCCCTATTTAATATACCTAGTAACCCTAATGGAACTTATCTAATAACCCCAATATAATGTAATTAGTAACTCTTGTTTGGTATGGATTTACTAGTAATGTTTGTGATTGATTGATTTATTTTTTATTTTTATTTTATTTACAATTGGTTTGTTATGGGAATTATAATTTTTTCAGCTCAAAACCAATAGACATTAAAATCAGATGTAGCCCGTCTAGTGTTGTGAATTTGATTGAGAAGTTGAATGATAAGCAAAAGACGGCAGTAAAGGATATTGGTTTTGAGGGTTTGTTTGAAATAAAGCTGAAAGAGATTCCTCGACAAATGCTTCGCTGGTTATGTAGTAAATTCAACTGCATAGGCCGGGTTTTAAACATTGGAAGAGGCAAAGAGATTCAGTTGACAGCAAGCGATGTCCATGATGTTTTTGGTATTCCAATGGGAACTAAGAGAGTTCCTATTTCTGGTCCTACCGAAGATAAAGAATTGAAACGAATTTGGAAGTCGAAATGGAGTATTCAAGCATCTAACAATGTTTCTGTGAATTCTTTAGAATATCATATTTTGAATGATGTTGCTTTGCTTGAGGGCAATGACGATTTCAAAAGATTTTTTGTTGCATTTGCGATGATAAGCATGCTCGCAGCAACACCAAATCGAGTATTTGATTTTAAGTTTTTGCGTGCTTTAGACAATGTTCAACAAATTAAAAAGTTCAATTGGTGTGAGATTGTAATGGAAACATTGTCTTTTAGGTTGAAGAATTACAATAAATCACAGCGGTATGTTGGTGGCTGTGTTTTATTGCTTCAAATTTGTTACTTTCAAACGTTAATGTTCAGAGGTATGAAAATGCCTAGGAGTTTACCTTTGATAAAAAGTTGGACAAATGAGAAAGTACGCAAGAGAATAAAAGATGAAGGTGCACAGTATGGAGTTGGAGAATTGGATAAGGATTATCCAATTACTAAACCTCATCAAAATTCTGAAAATTTGACAGCCAGTAATGAAAAGGTAGAGGGTGAAACGTCCAAGATGGATGATTTGGAGGGTAAGGCAATAAACTTGGATAGTGATAAAACACAATTTCCTTCACATGAGACTGAAGATGAAGAAATTCATGTGACTGAGAATCAAGTGCAACAATGTAGACGTGTAGATGCTTCCAAGTCTAATGTTGAATGTCGTTCTGTCACTTTTCTTCTAACAGACGATATAATGACTGATGATGAAATCAAAACTGCTGCAAAAAATGTAAGTATAAATACTGAATTTTATAAGCTTTGGGTGTATTAAGTAACCCCCTTAAATATATGAACTACTATGAATGAGTAATCCCTCTAATATGAATGAGTAACCCCTCTAATATGAATGAGTAACCCCTCTAATATGAATGAGTAACCCTGTATATTGTTAGTAACCCCTCTAATATGAATGAGTAACCCCTATAATATGAATGAGTAACCCCTCTAATATGAATGAGTAACCCCTCTAATATGATTGAGTAACCCCTCTAATATGAATGAGTAACCCTGTCTATTGTTAGTAACCCCTCTAATATGAATGAGTAACTCTTCTAATATGAATGAGTAACCCCTCTAATATGAATGAGTAACCCTGTCTATTGTTAGTAACCCCTCTAATATGAATGAGTAACCCTGTCTATTGTTAGTAACCCCTCTACTATGAATGAGTAACCCCTCTACTATGAATGAGTAACCCCTCTAATATGAATGAGTGTTATATTGATAGTAACCCCAATTCTATTGTTAGTAACCCCTCTTATATTGATTACTAACCCCTCTTATATAGTTACTAACCCCTCTAATATGAATGAGTAACCCTGTCTATTGTTAGTAACCCCTCTAATATGAATGAGTAACCCCTCTAATATGATTTTAGTAGTTCATTTATTTGTTTTTATTTGATTATTGTAATGTTGTTTACGTTTTTCTTTTCTTTCTTTTTTTTTTGTATTTTCATTGTAACTCCTCTAATATGAATGAGTAACCCTGTCTATTGTTAGTAACCCCTCTAATATGAATGAGTAACCCCTCTACTATGAATGAGTAACCCCTTTACTATGAATGAGTGTTATATTGATAGTAACCCCAATTCTATTGTTAGTAACCCCTCTTATATTGATTACTAACCCCTCTTATATAGTTACTAACCCCAATTCTATTATTATTATTTATTTATTAATTTTGTAGGAATGTGAGAGAAAACTTTTGACATTGAAGAGAAATATGAAATTGTTTGCTTTTCAATGTCAAACTGATATTGAGAGTATGAAGCAGAATACTGATAATGATACAAATATGAGTAATGCATCTTTTTGGCATCACATTGATATCATTAAAAACAAACAGTTGGAGCTCGAAACTTTGCTGCAATCTGTACCAAATTTTCAAACTAAGAATAGTAGTTCACCTCAAGAAGCACCAACTGTTCCTGACATTTTCAAGGATATTCATGTGGAAACTATGAGTGAATTTAAACTTCCAAACATAGATGATGATGTTGTTTTAGATGATGTACGATCTATGGATACAAATATTGAGTCTGAAAGTTTACATCAGGGTGTAGTAGCAGCTCAAGTTGTAAATGCAATTGCAAAAGATGATGAAAATGAAGAAAACAAAGTGTGTCATGTTGTTCAAAGTGAGATGGATAGTGAAACAAATGAATACTGTTCTAGTGAAAAGAGAATTGTTCTGTCTGATAGTGAAGTGCAAGAAAATATTGAAGAAAATCAACTATTGGATAGTGAAGACAATCATGAGAGTTTCAATGTTGATAATTTTTTCACAACTGAAAAAGTGGCAGATGAAGTAGTTCTGTCAGAAGAAAAGGAAAACAAGAGTGAAAAAAAGAATGAATCTGAAGAATGTCGAACTGACATTAATGAGAACCAAAACAGTACTCAAGGTTTTATTCAACGGAAGAAAGCAATGTCTTTTACTGCACAGAATACTAGAAATTATAGGACTCAAGGATCATTGTTTAAATCTATTTTTTCTAACAAGTCTCGTACATCATCAGCAATGATATCTTCTGATGTTGGTTCCGATGAGTTAGCTCTTTTTTTTTATGAATCATTTTGTGCTTCATACATAAGTTGTGACATTGCAGTTGGTGTTCCCCGAGGAAACAACTTACCTGTTGTTTCAGAAACATTTCGAAAGAATAACAAGTTGTTTTCAAAAATGAAAACATTGAGAAACCAAGTTGCCGATTACTGCTTTGTTGAAGATCAAGACTTCAGTCAATCGTAAGTTTAAAGAATAACAAGTTGTTTTCTATTATTGTTGAACGATTTTGAGTTCGACAATATTGAATCTCAAGATGAATCACAACGGAGTCGTTACTTTTTTGGATTGTCTTATATGATATGTAATCTTTTACATTTTGGTTTATTTTTTTATTTTTTTTATACCTGTAATAAATTATTATTTTCTAAACTTTTTTTTTTTGTTTAAAGCATTCTCTATTAACAGTTATTGAAGAACGTGATGGATCATCTCATGAGGAAGAATTATATGGCAGTTGGGATTTGTGGATTAACCATCTACTTTCAAATTTAAAAATGGAAAACTGTGATTTGGTAAGTTAAAACAATGAAACATGTTAAGTAAGCCTTTAAACATATATCTGTAACGTCTCAAAATGAATTAGTAACCCCTTAAATTGAATTAGTAACCCCTCAAACTGAATTAGTAACCCCTCAAAATGAATTAGTAACCCCTCCAAATGAATTAGTAATCCCTCAAATTGAATTTAGTAACCCCTCTAAAAGAATTAGTAACCCTTCAAACTGAATTAGTAACCCCTCAAAATGAATTAGTAACCCCTTAAAAAGACACTGACATATGGTAAATAACACTTTTCTATATGTTTAGAAAATTCTACATACATTACATGGTAACTCTTTGTAAATACATTTTTTCAAATTGTTGTGAAAAATAATTAGTAATTCTTATTCAGTAACCCCTGCTTATTTTGTTTAGTAACTCCAAAAAAGAGCTTTTGTTTATTGTGTTTTATGAAGTTTGATTCAAAATATTTTAGATTTTCGAAGTTTGATTGTGTTTTGATATTTTGTTTATTTTTTTCAACTCCAGATTTTCATACCTATTGCATTTGAAGATCACTTTTCATGTGTTGCAATCAACTTCAAGAATGAGAGTGTTGACTACTTGGATAATAGGCTCTATTTTTTGAAGGATGGAAAATATAATGATTATCGGTTTGATGAAGATACTACAAATTTCTGGACAGTTGTATATCATTTGGTTAGTATAATCTGTCTATTCTATTGTGCTAGTATAATTTGGTTAATAACTTAATATGTATATCCTGCTTACTAGTTCTTGTTATGAAAATTTTTTATTTTATAAACAGAGAAATTACTTTGCTAAATACTTGGAGAGAAGAAGGCATAAGCGAGCATCTGAAGTAGCTCTGTTTGAAATTAGACAAATTCGATTTGATTGGCAAAGCACTCGAAGTAATTTGGATTGTGGTGTTTTTCTTTTATACCACTGTTGTCTATACCAAGGACAGAGCTTTCAATCCGCCAATTTGCATAAGGTTTGTTTTTATCTTATGATATAAGTTTAATATTCTAAATTTTTTACATTGTTCAATCGTTAAAATTAATTAATTATTTTTTTTAAATGTAGGCTCTACAACGTCGCATTTATCGTGCTGAAATCTGTGCTTCCTTAGTTTTGTCTGATCGCAATGTTATTCGTGAACGTGTGTTGCAACATTTAATGCAAATAGGACACTTATTCATAAATTAGTGATGCAACATGAGCTAGAAGAACTTGAAGAACTTAGGAAGCAATAACAAAAGAAGTAAATGCAATTACAATATCTTTTACTAATCTAACATTTTTTAGAATGGAGAAGTTTTTTTGTAAACAATTAATAGTTTTATTCTCCAGTTACATTTAAGTATTTATAATTGTGTTTGTTAGGTGTGATATATTTTCACTATTGATTATGACTATATTACTGACTCCTTTATTATGTTATAAAAAATGTTTACTAATATAACTTTTTTATTATGTTAGTAACTTGTGTTTTGAATTATTATGTTAGTAACTTGTGTTTTGAATTATTATGTTAGTAACTTGTGTTTTGAATTATTAGTATTACCTTATAAAAATTTAAATAAAAATACAAAAATACAATGAAACATGTTTAGTAACCCCTCAAAATGAATTAGTAACCCCCTCAAAATGAATTAGTAACCCCCTCAAAATGAATTAGTAACCCCTCAAAATGAATTAGTAACCCTCAAAATGAATTATTAACCCCCTCAAAATGAATTAGTAACCCCTCAAAGTGAATTAGTAACCCCCTCAAAATGAATAATTAACCCCCTCAAAATGAATTAGTAACCCCTCGAAATGAATAAGTAACCCCTCGAAATGAATTATTAACCCCCTCAAAATAAATAAGTAACCCCCTCTACATAATTTAGTAACCCCCTCTACATAATTTAGTAACCCCCTCTACATAATTTAGTAACCCCCTCTACATGAATTACTAACTTCTCAAAATGAATTAGTAACCCCTCAAAATAAATTAGTAACCCCTCAAAATGAATTAGTAGCCCCTCAAAATGAATTAGTAACCCCTCAAAATGAATTAGTAACCCCCTCAAAATGAACTGGTAACCACCTCAACATGAATTAGTAACCCCTCAAAATAAACTACTAACCCCTCAAAATGAATTACTAACCCCTCAAAATGAATTACTAACCCCTCAAAATGAACTGGTAACCACCTCAACATGAATTAGTAACCCCTCAACATGAATTTGTAACCCCACAAAATGAATTAGTAACCCGTCAAAATAAACTACTAACCCCTCAATATGAATTAGTAACCCCCTCAATATGAATTACTAACCCCTCAAAATGAAACTCTAAGCAAGCCCAAAAAATGTTTACTAAAATAATATTTAGGATACTAATATTAGTAACCCCTTTTTATAGTAATTAGTAACCCCATATATTCAAATTACTAACAATGCTGGTTATCAATATATTATTAACACATATTTACTATATTATATTAAGTATATATCACAGATCATAAGCATTAGTAACATTAGTACTGCCTATTAATATTGCCTATTGATTGATTACAGTACTAACCGCTTGCTAATTACATTATTAAACCCTGTTCAAATTTGGTAACCTCTGAATTTTAGTAAGTGTTTTGAAAAACAGTTAATAAGAATTGTTTATGACATATAGTAACCCTTATATAGTGCATTTTTCAAATGCTTTTTTATTTAAAAACATTTTGTAAACCTTGCTCAATGTTTGTAATCCCTGCATTTTAGTAAGTCTTCCGAAAAACAGTTAATAACAACCCTTTATAACATTTACTAAATCATGCTAAATAATGCAAAAGTATAAATATGTTGTAATATATTGTAATGTTGTATAAAATATATATTTTTATAATAAATATAAACATTGTAATTAAATTAAAGTTTCCTTTTGGACTGGAGTTTTTGAACCAAATTCTCTGCCTTGTGCTTGTGCTATCATTGCTTTTGTCTTCTTTTGTGTTGGTTGCTTTCCTTTTTCAAAATGACTCTTTACCTTTTTGCTTCTCCCTTTTGTGTTGGCTCTTTCTGGATCAAACACCATTGGAATATCTTGAATGTTGTCTTGGTTGTTTTGATTGTTTTCCTCTTTTTCATTTTCTTGTTGCTCTTGTTCAGCAATTATTTTCTCTAGTGTGACATCAATCTCATCAGATAAGGATTTAAACCTTTCTTCAAATATTGTCCTTGTTTTAGGATGTGCTTGGCTCTTCAAAACTAAGTTGTAATTTTTCCTTGCCATTAAAGTACGCCAAGGTTTGAACCTTTCTTCACCCTTTCCAGTATCTTTTTTGCTTTCTTCCTTTTTTTTCCAAAATTCTGCTTTTGTTAGTTTTGTCCATCATTTCTTGATGTAATCATTTGGAATTGTAGTAACTGAGTGCAACATCAATACTCGAATACAATGGTAACAAAGCCATCCAATTTCTTCAAAATTTTTGCATGTACAATCAACAAATTTCCTTTCACTGTCAAATGTCACAGAGTGTGTTGTTTCTTGCTTGTTTTCAATCCAAACATGATACATAAACCACTTTTGTGCAACTTCTTCAACACATGTTGACAAACATCCTATTGCATATTGAAACTCAGCTTCAAATTCTTTGAAAATGGTTTGAGTGTAAACTTCTGAAGCATGTTTCATCAGCCCATACATAGGCAAATTTGAGCATGGTTCTGAATTTGCACATATGAAATCAGCATTGGATTCTCTTCTTCTCCACCTTTCAATTGTTTGGTCAAAAATCTTGAAAAAATCGGTCAAGCTTGTTGTTTTTTTTGCCTTAAATCCAATAGCATTGTTAGTGCTTTCACTTCTTTGTGAAGATAGCACTCCAGCTGAAAAGAAATCTTTACTTAGTGCTGTGCACCACTTTTCTTTTAAGTTATACAACCTCTTGAACCAATTTTTTTTTTCCAAACTGTATTTCAAAATCATATTTTCCCAGCATTCCTCGAATTCAAAAGGTGTAACACAGCCACGTAAACATTTGTTGAAAGTATTCTTGAAGTCCACATTCTTTTTCAAAGATCCAAATCTTGACATAGCATTTTTAATTATGTGCCAAATACATAGGCGATGCCTTGTTTGTGGAAAAACCTGTTGAATATTTATCATTAAATTACTAAGTCTTTTTAAAATTGTTAGTAAGACCTATTCAATATAGTGAGTAACCATTTTGAAACATAACTAGTAACCCCAATTCAATAATATCAGTAACCCCTATAAATTATAATCAGTAACACCTGTTAGATTTAGTTATTAACACCTGTTTAATGATTTTGATAACCCCGATGTTGAATATAATCAGTAAGTCCTACTGATTTTATTTATTGTTTAGTAAGCCCCATTACACTTACTTGGTAACAATTATTGAATATAAATAGTAACCCCTACTCCATGTATTACCTACTTTTATATTTGTTTAGTAACCACTATTACAACTACTAAGTAACCCCTATTGAATATAATCAGTAATACCTATAATTGTTTAATTATTCCTATTACACCTACTTATTAAGCCCTATAAAATATAAAATGTAGTCGCTGTTTGAACTACTTATTAACGCACTGTTTAAATTGTTTAACAAACTTCGTAACATCTATTATATACAATTAATAACCTCTACTGAATGTAATACTAAACATACTGAACATATTAAGTAAATTATATTAAACAAAGTTATAAAATAAGAAATTACCTTTTCAATTGCCTTTGCCATAGCCAAATCTTGGTCAGTAAATAGTCGTTGGGTCCACCTTTCCCATCGATTTCTTAAATGTTTCCAATACCCACTCAAATGTTTCTTTGGTCTCATTCGCAATGAATGCGCAACCGAACATAACATTTTGCCAATGGTTGTTTATTCCAACTATTGGTGCACATATCAAATTGTACTTGTTTGTGCGGAATGTAGTATCAAAAACAACTACATCTCCAAAGATTTTATAATCTTCAAACATCAGAGAATCCCTCCAAAAAATTGCTGTCAATTTGTTTTGTTTCTCACCTCCTCCAAGTTGAAATCTGAAAAAATAGTCTGGGTCATGATATTGTCTTTGATACATATCCTCAATCACATTTTGTGCATCTCCACCTTCAATTTCTTTCATTTTTCTTCTAGAAATGTAATTGTAGTGATCCTTGATTGTGTGTCCTATTGCCTGTATGTGACCCGCTTCATGAGCCATCAAATTGAAGGTTTGTGCTGGTCTTAATCCAGTGTCCAACATCAAGTCTATGGCATGAGCTTTTTCTGCAGTCATCTTCCTTTCTAATCTTTGGAAATGTTGTAAGTCACTTCTTGTCATTTCATGATTGTGTTTGGTGATGTGTAAATCAACTTTCCAAATACCATTCTTAAATTTTGCCCTTAGACAAGCAGTGCAACCAGTTCTTGTTAGTGGTACTTGCTTCTTTTTTTGGGTTTTCTTCTTTTGTATGTTTTTTGTTAATGCTGGTGTAGCAGTAATGCCTTTTCCAGTACATCGAAAACCTTCTTTTGCACACACCCATTCTTTTGACCTTATTCTTCTTTCACCTCCTTGCGACCATCTGGTTGTTGATTTTCTTACACCAAAACCTTGAACATGAGCATGTTTCTTGTACGCCTCATATATCTCTTCCCATGAGTCTGCTTTATATCCCATTAAACTGCCATTAAATTCTTCTGCATCTTCATTTTCTTCATTCATAGTATGTGTTTGTTGTTCTTCTATTTCATGTATATCGTCAACTAAAGATACTCCTGTTACTAATCATACACAAAACAGTAAGTGAGCAATGTATAATTACTGTTGAAAATAAAATAAAATAAATATAATTAGTATCCATTATTTGGTAACCCCATTGAAATTCTTAGTAACCCCATTGAAATTCTTTAGTAACACCTTCTTACAAACTTAGTAACCCATATATATTCTCTAGCAACCCGTGTTATATCGTTAGTAACCACATTTAAATTCCTAGTAAACCCTTTTATATAGTTAGTAACCCCATTCAAATTCTTAGTAACCCCATTTAAATTCTTGCTAAAACCTTTTATAAAGTTAGTAACCACATTTAGATTCTTAGTAAAGCCTTTTATATAGTTAGTAACCCCATTTAAATTCTTTAGTACCCCCATTTAAATTCTTAGTAACCCCAATTAAATTCTTTAGCAACCCAATTTAAATTCTTTAGTACCCCCATTCAAATCCTTAGTAACCCCGTTTAAATTCTTGGTAACCCCATTTAAATTCTTTAGTAACCCCCTTACATACTTAGTAACCCCATATATATTCTTAGCAACCCCTATTATTTATCAAGTATACCAATTCAATTCTTTAGTAACCCCATTTAAATACTTTAGTAACCTCCTTACATACTTTGTAACCCCATATATATACTTAGTAACCCCATATATATACTTAGTAACCCCAATAAAATTTTCTTAGTAACCCCGTTTAAATTCTTAGTAACACCATTCGAATTCTTAGTAACCTCTGTTTATATATTTAGTAACACCATTTAAAATTTCTAGTAACCCCTGTTACATAGTTAGTAACACCATTTATATTATCAGTAACCCCTCCAGTATATATCAAGCACCCCATTTATATTCTTCAGTAACCCAATTTAAATTCTTAGTAACACCTTGTTATATAAATCAGTTCAAACCACAAAATGAAGTTGCAAGAACACTTTAATGTCAGTTTATTGGGGTACAAATCAGACTCAAAATTATATAAATCAGGCTGAAAATGCATATGATCTACTTAGTAAACCATATCACATTTAACATTTACCAAGCATTGTTATATCAGAGTAACTCCTATGAATCATATTTAAAAGTTAGTAACAATTAAAAAGATACATTACGAATTAATAAAAAAATTGTAAATAAATTACCGTTTATTAAAAAAGAGTTGATTATATCTTCTTCTTCATTCTGATCATATAGTTTTGTTTGCAACTCCAAATTTTGTAATGAATCTTCAATTTCATCTACATCCATTGATTCTTGGGAAATTGAAGTAATTTAGCAATTCCATTTGTCTTCCAAATCAAGAGAGTTCAAATCCATGATTTTTGAAGTTCAACAGAGATGTAGAAAGTGAGAAGAAAATTAAATTGTGATTTTATTCGATAATTTCTATGCAATCATACTCAAATGAAGGTTGTTTTAATGGAGGTTTTCATCGAATTGTAAAAAAAAGAGAATGAAAAAACGAGATTTCAATGTCGATGAAAATAAAATTGTCGATTTAAATCGATCGAGTAAAAAAAAGATGGAGGTTGTTTTAATAGAGGAGTATGTTTCAATGGAGGTTGCTGCAGCTTTTGAAAAAGCGAAAAAAAGATGTAGGAATTAGGACATGCATTTTGTCTTTTTACACTCAGAAAAAATAAACGGCCACACGCACACGTTCTGTGTGGCCGGCCACGCGCAAGACCAGCTCATTTTAATTTACTAGTCATTGTAGTATTACCGGATAAAGATATATAGCCTTCACGCAGGGTCTAAATTAAAAATTATTATGAACCATTCATAATAATTAGTCCTCATGCGCTTGAAATAATTATAATATTCCAAGCTTTCTTCCAAAATGATAACATGTAAGATCTTTGAGATATAGAGAGAGCAAAAAATATATAATATAAAATAAAATACACAATATACAATATATTAGATATAAAATGTAAAATAAAATAAATAATATACAATATAAGAATAAAATAAATAATATACAATATAAGATATAAAATACTTCCTCTGTCTCTTAAAGTTTGATACATGTGTCTTTTTACGCCTCCCAAAATATATATTTTTAGATGTATATAATAAAAAATTATAAAAATTACATATTAAAAAACTACATACACATTGAGCCGAATCAAACGAGATCCTACTTGACTATATTTTTCTTATATGTATAAAATTAGAGAGAGTCAAAGTTACACAATAACTAATGCTAAAAGTCCTTATGTAGCAAACAAATAGGCACAGATGAATTATAAAATATAAAAATAATTAAAAATATATATAAAATAAAAAGTAAAAAAAATAAAACATTGCACTTCACATAAGTTTTTTCAACCCAAAACAACAAGCTAAGCCTAAAAGTGAAGCCACTAAAATTAAATCGTGATTTGTCAATTGTATTATTAATCGTTTTTTTTTTTTGATAGTATTATTAATCGTTATGATTATATAGTTGGTCTATAATCAAAACACCCGACGCCCTGACGGTCTAGTAGGATAACTTTTTTCTCTAAAAATTACTTTGTCCGCGTTGTATTAGTTGTAATGTTCTCTTTTCACGCTTGCTAATGTATAATTTAATTTGTATTCGTAAAATCTTTAATTCTGTTTTCTCAAAAATTATAACAATTAGATCAAAATAAAATACACATTGATATGATTCAAATTAAAAGATATCTCACATTATTAAATTTGTTTACATGTATACAACACAAAAGCAAATTATATGTGATTAGGATAATGTCTAAATAGGCAACATTGCAACTATATAGGAGCGGAGGAAATATAACTTTTAGGGTAGCTAGCTAAACTATTATGATGTAATAAGTGGTAGATTTATTATAAAGACAGATTTTTTTTATCTAAAAGTTTTTATCATACCCTAGGTTGCATGGATACTCCACTTTACCCACGTATCTCTTATCCGATACGATACCGATACACGATATGATACGCGATTTTGCGTATCCAGTACGATTTATGGCGTATCCAATTTTTGGAGTATCTGATCATGTAAATACAAGTCGTATATATCCTTTGTATTTTGGTGTAACCTAATACCAAAATTTAAATTAAATCATTTTTAGACTTATGACCAATGATATCCATAGTTCAAAAGTAGCTCGTCAACGAGTGAAAAGCACCATAACATCACTGTTACGGCAATATAAGGCAATTTTCAACTTTAACTTAAGAAATTATTAATTGTATGATTAATTTATTGAGTATAAACTTACATACGACTCTTACATTGTTTAACTTTTTCTATTTTTTAATATAAAAAAATTATATTATATTGTCGTACCCGTATCCTACATTTTTTTAATACTCGTATCCCGTACCCGACTACGCGTACCATTCTCGTACCCTTATCCGTATCCATGCTACCTAAACCATACCATCTAAAAGTTCCTGTCATGCCAACTAATTCAATAATAAAATCATTAAATAGGTATTATTTCTTATGGTTGATGTTTCTCCAGCGGGCAAATCAATTTTAGGTTCAACTCTCTTTCAAAACTCATTACTTCTCTCAAATTTCTTCACTATTTTATTACTATATATATATATATATATATATATATATATATATATATATAGAAAGTATTTAGCAAATTTTCACATCAATAATTGTATGGGGCGCCTATCGGTACACCGATAGGACCACCTTACTAACGTCCCCACAACGATATCGACCGCCAGCACCTAACGGTGCCGGTCTCACAGGACCTAACGTCCTCTAAGACATCGACCGCTAGCACCTAACGGTGCCGGTCTCACATAATCTGCAGTAGACCCACAGCAAGACTACCGGTCTATAGTGGACCCACTTGGCGGCCCTCAAGGACGCCATTTAGGCATAAGTGTCCTGCCGACCGATGAGTTAACTTACTCCAAACATATAACCCATACATATGACCTCGGTGGGACACGCGCATCAGCCGGCCTAAACGTGGCCGTCAAGAAACCAACTCATCTCCTATAAATAGGAGATGAACTCACCAACAGAAGGTGGACACACACAAATCCACATACTCTCTCTCATACTCTCTCTCTCTCTCTCTCAAGTCTAAAACCCTTTACTGACTTAAGCATCGGAGGGTCTCTCCCCGGAAACACCCCGGGGTCAGCTCACCGTTTGTTCATTTTGACAGGTTAACACCATTGTGGCCACCAGGGACGTCACCTCAACCAGAGTTGCATAAAGGTTGCCGGAACAATTGGCGCCGTCTGTGGGGATCTCTTACTAAAAGTTTACGTAAGAAGATTCACAAAAACAAATATACACACTCCGAAAAAACCTTTAATCAACCACAGCAAAAAACCTAACCTCCAAAAAATGACATCCCAAGATAACTTGAACAACATAAACAAAGAAAAAACACCACAACCTAAAGAAAAAACACCACAACCTAAAGAAAAAACACCACAAGACGATAACACAAAAGGCGATCAAAGCGCTAACTCAACACCTTTCAACCTCGAAGTGCTAAACCAATTCACCCCCGAGCAACTAGCCGGGGTAACAGCCGTCTTAAATGCCCTAATAGGGGCCACACCCACCCCTAACCCCAAAGAGAAAGAAGAGAAAAAGGGAAAAGGGAAAATCCAAAATATAGCCTCACCAATAACAAAAATGCAATCCCTACACACTGAAGATGTAGAAGATTTAGAGTGGGACAGTTCAACTATCCACTGAAACCCTAGAACACAACATGGGTTCGGGGACGTACCGCCGCCACCCGGTTTCGAGAACGTCCAACCAAGGTACGACAATATATTGGAGGTGTTAAGGAAAAGAAACCCACCGATGACGGTCGGTAGGGTGCAACCCCAAGGGACCCCCTTCGTTGCTGCGATAAACGAGGAGGAACTCCCAAGAATCAAAATGCCAAATTGCAAGTACGACGGCACTACGGATCCGGAAGACCATATCTCTGCATATGAAGGGCATATGCAGTTATACACCACCGCCAACAACGCATGGTGCCGAGTATTCCAAACCACCCTTACGAGTATCGCTCAAAAGTGGTTCATGTCGCTGCCGTCCTTTACCATCTCCAGGTGGGACGACCTAGCAAAAAAATTCCTAGCACACTTTGTCAGCAACAAAAGACGCCAGCGGCTGACAAGCGAGCTGATGGGAATGCAACAAAGGCAAAATGAATGCCTACGTGACTTCATTGCACGATTCACGGCCGAGGCTGTAACCATCCCCGACATGCAGCAAGAGGTGGCGGTCCTGGCGTTGATGTCAGGTTTGCGTGAAGGCCCTTTCCGCCAGTATTTGGGCAGAAAGAACTTGACCACTGATGTGTCCAGTTTGTACGAGTTATTTAACTTCTTTTTAGTTCCTTTATGTAATTAGTTTAGCATAAGATTGCACATTTTGTTACTTTTGAGTTTAAACGAGAGTTTGGCTTGAAATGTAAAGTTGTAGTGTAATTTACAGTTTTTAATGCTTTTTAGGATAAGTGTAGTTTGTAGTTGCGGTTTGGTTTTATGTGTTCTTGTAGTCTTGAGCTACGAAACATCATTAGGAGCATTTTTGGATTCATTGATCATGCGCCAAGCACACTTAAAGAAATCATTAAGCATTAGAGGGAAAGAAAAGCCTTATTGTGAACCTTCAAATGCAGTAAGTCCAACTTCAAATGGAAATATCTCCCAATATGCTCATTGGATTTATGTGATTCAAATTGGAGATTGTATCTCTCTTCAATAGCTTTCCAACGGTAGGTAATAAGCCTTATTTCGTTAAGGAACAAGAGAGTTATGGCTATTTTAGTCCGAGCTGCGCAGACAGTCTACAGGGGCGCGCCCCGCGCCTCAGAGGGCGCTGCCAGCGCCCCCATTGCAGTGAGCATCAAGAAGAAAGCGCGCCCAGCGCCCCCATCACAGTATCCCTCCAAGGAATGGCGCGCCCCGCGCCTATGGGGCGCTGCCAGCGCCCATGTTACAGTAGTACTTCCAAGGAGGGGCGCGCCCCGCGCCTTTGAGGGCGCTGCCAGCGCCCATCTGCTCTGTTCTGCACGCGGCTTCATCCACTTGATTTCTAGGTTATAATTTAGTTTAATATAAATAGAAAAGTGGTTTTTCATTGTAGAAAAGCTAGTTTTTCATGTTCAAATAGTTCCTTAGCTTAAATTCTCTCTAGTTTCTCCTTAGATTACATAAAAACTATTAAATCTTTAGTTTGTAATTTTGATATTTAATCATGGAATCAATGAAGAATCTTTGTTCATCAATGGAAATGGTAGCTTAAACTTGTTCTTGGGATTGGTTTCAATGATTCCAAAAGGCTCCTTGTGAGGATTTTCTAACTCTAAACTATTTCTTTACTTCAATTATTTACTTGCTCTTATATGAATTGTTATTGGTTTTGTTGAATGTTTTAGCTTGATCTTTGTCTTGTTATTATATTTTACAAAATCATTACTAGGGTTTGAACACAATCGATTATTGTGTTCAACCTCGAGTAGCAACTATCTTGTTCATGCTTAAGCGTATTCTTATTGTGAACAATTTAGTAGAGCTTGTTTAAACGTTAATTGTTTATTGCGTATTCTCTAAACAATTGCGTTCTTATTGTGTCTCCGTTCTTAAAGCTTTTGTTCACTGCGTGTTCTTTGAACATTAAGGGTTTTAGGCAATTTACGATTTATCTTGTCTAGCTAATTAAGGGGACTACAAGAGTTTACTCTTGTCAATAATTAATTGAGTATTGAAATGGTTTGGTAATTGAGAGTCTAATTCAATTAGCCGAGTCAGAGTCGTTGTAACCGAATCCTAAGATTCTTTAAAACTAGAATTTTACTGCAATCAATTAGTTGTTAGTTTATTTTATCACTAAAATCTCCAATTCCCCCCCCTTTGTTACCAATATCACTAAGGAATTAGTGATTCTCCCCTTTAATAATCCAAATATATATTAACACAATTAAATCAACATAAATCCGTTTCTCTGTGGATACGAACCTTACTTGCCCTTTACACTAGTTGTAATTGGAGAGTAGGAGAAATTTACTTTTGATAAGTCTTTTATTTTAAACGACATAAAAGGCCTACCAACCACTTTGGCCGGAGTTTTGGGAAAGGCCAACGAATATATAAGGGCCGAGGAGTTTAGCCGAGGGGCCGGCAGCTCTGTGGCCGATAAGAAGAAGGAGGAGGAAAAGGTGGTGAAAAAAGAATACAAACGGGAGGCCCCGTTCGAAAGAAAAGAATACTATAACCGCGGCCAAGACCGAAAAGAGGTCGCGGTAACAGAAAAAAGGCAGAAAACCGACAGAATGGAGAGGCGCGGCAACTATACTGAGTTGTCGGCACCTAGATCCAGAATATTTGCCATCCACAAACAAGATGAAAAGTGGAAAAGGCCGAGGCCGATGACCACACTAAACCGCGACCCACGACGGTGGTGTGAATTCCACAACGACTACGGGCACATGACGAACGAATGTGCCCACCTAAAGGAAAACATAGAGGACTTGGTCCGCCAAGGGCGCCTAGCCCAATACAAAAAGAAAGAAGATCTCTCTTACCGCCAGATTGGTGGTGGGGGGTGGAAAGACAAGGAGAGGCAACAAGATCACAGAGACGAAATTCTTGTGATCACAGGAGGGCCAGTCCATGGGGGAACTCTAAGCGGGGCGAAGGCCAGCTTAAGGGAGGTACGGCACCAGGTCAACTTCAATAATTCTCGACACTGGCCGGGACCTATAGAGATGCCAGAGATGACATTCTCTTCTGAATATACCAAAGGGATTGTATACCCTCATGATGATCCTTTGGTCATAACTTTCTCAATTGCAAATTGTAAAGTCCATCGCATCCTGGTCGATGGTGGCTCTTCCGCAAACATATTATACAGGGAGGCCTTTAACAAATTGGGGATAGAGGAAAAATACTTGAAACCTGTACACTACTCCATCAGTGGATTCACTGGCGCTCGTGTGAATCTGGACGGCATCATCAAGCTGCCAACCCAGCTGGGGGAAGGCAGGCAAACAAGGAGAACTATGGTGGAGTTCTTGGTCATTAACATCCCTTCTGCGTATAACGTCATCATGGGACGGCCAATGATAAACGATATAAAAGGCATCCCATCAACATACCACCTGACTATGATCTACATAGCCGATGACGGCCAACCAGGAAAAGTAAGAGGCAGCCAAGAGGTAGCCCGCTCCTGCTACGTAACGGCGATGAAACCGCCACCGCCGCCACCTAGAGTGGAACTGAAGAGGAAGAGAGAGCCAGAAGTCTCCCCGGTCTCAATGGAGGATATCCACGGTCGTCCTAAGGACGATAAGATGCTTAGAGCCGAGCCTAATGATGAAACTGAAGAAGTACCCCTGTCGCCAACTGACACCTCCAGAACCGTGGAGATAAGCAAAAAGCTACCCACAAACATGAAGGTCAATCTCATTCAGCTCCTACAAGACAATGCCGACGTCTTTGCATTTTCTGCCGATGAGATGCCAGGCATCCATCCCTCTATAATTCAGCATAGGCTTAATGTAGATGAGAATAATAGGCCTGTAAAGCAGAAGAAGAGATCCTTCTCTACTGAAAAGAATGTAGCTGTAGCTAATGAAATAAACAAACTATTATTAGCAGGGTTCGTGGAACCTTGTGACTACCCCGAATGGCTTGCTAATGTTGTAATGGTAAAAAAGGAAAACGGACAATGGCGGATGTGCGTTGATTTTACAGACCTCAACCGCCATTGCCCAAAAGATTCTACCCACTACCAAGAATAGATCAGTTGGTAGACTCCACAGCTAACCATGCACTACTTAGTTTTATGGACGCCTTTTCAGGATACCACCAGATTAGCATGCTTGAATCTGACAGACCAAAGACCGCCTTCGTCACAGAAGTCGGCGTCTACTCCTACAAAGCCATGCCTTTTGGGTTAAAAAACGCAGGAGCAACATACCAAAAATTGGTAGACATGGTATTTAAGAAGCAAAAAGGGAGGAATGTAGAAGTATATTTGGACGACACGATAGTAAAGAGCAAAATGCCAGAAGAACACCTGGCTGACTTACAAGAGACCTTTAACACCTTAAGAGAATACAAGATGAGACTGAATCCAAAGAAATGTGTATTTGGGGTCACATCTGGCAAATTTTTAGGTTTCATGGTATCTGAAAGAGGCATTGACGCCAACCCAGATAAAGTAAAAGCAATAACAGACATGGAAGAGCCAACTAAAATCAAAGATGTGCAGAAGCTCACAGGCAGGATGGCAGCCCTCACTAGATTCATGGCAAAATCAGCTTCTCAAGCCCTGCCCTTCTTCAAGGTGCTAAGATCAAATAAAAAATTCGAATGGGGACAAGAGCAAAGAGACGCCTTCAAAAAAGTCAAAGAACACCTCACAACGTTATCAACAATGACACGTCCAGAACAAGGGGAGCAGCTAATATTGTATGTCTCAGCAACAGACGCCACGGTAGCTGCTGTCCTACTTGTTGAAAGGGAAAAGACACAATTGCCGGTTTATTTCGTCAGTCATGTATTGACCGGGGCAGAGACCAGGTATACATCATTGGAAAAGCTAGCATTTGCAGTAATGGTGGCGGCAAGACGCTTGCGACCATACTTCGATGCCCACTCAGTTGTAATACCCACCAATCACCCACTAGAAAAAGCCCTGTAAAAACTTGCAGTCTCAGGAAGGATAATGAAATGGGGAATCGAGCTGTCGGAATTTGACATTTCATTCAAGCCTCGAAACGCCATAAAGGCTCAAGCGTTGGCGGACTTCATAGCCGAAACACAATTCTCGGTAACAGACCCTTTGGAAATATGGACAGTGGCGACGGACGGCTCTTCATGCAATACTGGGTCGGGCGTCGGCATTGAAATTACCAGTCCAGACGGTACAATACACCGCTATGCCCTACGCTTTGACTTCAAAGCCACCAACAATGAGTCCGAATACGAGGCAGCAATAGCCGGCATTCAAATATGCGTAGCCGCTGGGGCCGAAAGATCTAAACTAATCACAGATTCCCAGTTTTGCAACTCAAATGGAAGGCACAGCAGAAGCCCGCGAGCCTACAATAGTAAAATACAGGGACCACCTAAAACAGTTGATTCAACAGTTAACCTCTTTTAAACTACAGCTGGTACCAAGAGACGAGAACCAAAAAGCCGACGCCCTAGCAAGGTTGGCAACCTCCCAACTCTCTGATTTAGGAGGGAACGTCATGGTCGAGATACGTCGTCACAAGGCCACCAGCTGTCTAACGGTAGCGGCTATAGACATACCGGGAGGTGAATGGTTCGATGATATCCTAGAATATAAAAACTCAGGGGTCCTACCGACAGACAAAACGCAATCAACAAAGATCAAGAGTCAGGATGGCTGGTATTGTGTATTCCAAGGTACACTTTACAAAAAATCTTTTCACCTTCCCCTGCTGCGATGTGCAACAAGGATAGAAGCCCAACAAATTATGGAAGAAATCCACGAGGGTATTTGCGGCAACCACATAGGTGGAAAATCATTAGCATTGAAAGCCATTAGCGCTGGCTACTACTGGCCTCACATGTTAAGAGACTCTCAAGCATACGTCAAAAAATGCGACAAATGCCAACGTTTTGCTCCCATGATAAACACACCGCCAAATGACCTACAACCAATACTTAATCCAATACCATTTGCCCAATGGGGGATGGACATACTAGGACCGTTCACCAAAGGTAAAGGAGGAAGAAAATTCTTAATAGTGGCAATAGACTATTTCACCAAGTGGATAGAGGTTATACCGACAGTAACTATTACAGCTGCTCAGGTAAAGAAATTCATTTGGGAACAAGTCATCACCAGGTTTGGACTTCCACAAGTGATAGTATTTGATCACGGCACACAGTTCGACTGCAAACCCCTCCAACAGTACCTAGAACCTCTGAAAGTCAAGATGGCTTACGCCTCTGTTGCCCATCCCCAGAGTAATGGTCAAGCAGAAGCCGCCAACAAACAGATTCTGAATGCACTAAAGAAAAAATTGGAAGACCTAAAGGGTCAATGGGCAGACCTCATACCTGACGTACTCTGGGCAAACAGGACAACAGAGAAAGAAGCGACGGGAGAAACGCCATTTAGGCTCACGTTTGGCCATGAAGCATTACTACCGGTAGAGATAGGATTGTCGTCCTTCAGGGTCCTGGCTTATCATCAAGAGCTGAACGATGCCTCACTACGGCAAGACCTAGACCTACTGACTGAAGTCAGGCTTATAGCTGAACTCCGTCAGGCGGCATACAAGGACCAAATCACGCGAGCCTACAACAAAAAAGTTCATCATAGACCAATGCAAGTGAACGACTTGGTCCTAAGAAGAACGGACGCCATAGCCAAACAAAACAGAGAAGGAAAGCTAGCAGCCAACTGGGAATGTAACGACCCGACTTTTTAGAACTGTCGATTTACGAAGGAAATCGACAAATGGATCATTACTAAACATAAACATAGCAAAAATAACATATTCTAAGCATAATTGATCTTTTATTAACTAAAGGATTAACTACTAGTCTCAAAATTCTAAAGTACATATTGAAATATTGTTTAATCCCAACAGGCTGGGATAGATACTTAATGAATAAGAAATAAATAACATAAACTAAACTAAGGGTTCTCTATCACTCAGACATCCCAAACCACCGCAAGCCCACTTACGTATCTGCGTCTTCACCTGAAACTGGGGGGGGTCCACTGTCAGTGGCGAGTAACTAGGTTGTCCCGCTTAAATCAGGGACCGCTAACCACATAATAGCATAGAATTGTACATGAAAACCATACGCAAACATATAACATTTCATACAAAAATACATACAGGGTACGTATAAAAATACGTACAAAAATACGTATAAAAATACGTATACAATACGTATAATAATACCTGCAAAATACGATTAGAAATACGTACAAAAATACGTATAAAAGTACATATACAATACGTATAATAATACTTGCAGAACACGGTTAGAAATACGTGCAACAAATACGTATACAATACAGGTACAACATACAAATACATATACATATACAAACATACTTAAGTCATACTAATACAGATGTACACAGCGGAAGACTTATACTATTCATAGTACGTTGCATTTCATTCTTATCTTATATTATAAATATACATATAACTTAGTTATCATTATTTCATAACATATCATACTTCATCATATCTTGACTTCATAAAATAACTTATCATATATCTTAACTTATCATATATCATATATCTTAACTTCTTAGCGGACCGGTCTTTATAGCTCGTAGTGAACCTTTGCGTCCACAACTTTCCTAAAACATGCCGGGGTGAACCTTTGCGTCCCACCCGTAGCCCTCCTTTGCGAGAACTAAGCCTAAGCTATGGCCATAACCCCTAAATAGCCCTCCTTTGCGAGAACTACCTAGACGACTACATATCCTAGAATCAAGAACTGCGCAGATACCGCAGTCTGGCAGTGGCAACGACTTAACCCGATTGATAACCTTTGCGTTATCGCAGGGGCGTCCTATCTTATTAACCCGATTGATGACCTTTGCGTCATCGCAGGGCGACCTTAACTTATTATCTTTCTTATACTTGGAAGTACTAGGTGACCGTAATCGGAAATGAAATGTTCGAAGTCCCAGGAAAGAGAGGTGCGGCACGTATATTGGCCACCTTAAATACCAAGTCTTTCCTAGCTAGAGATCGAAACAAATCAATAACCTTTTACTCTGTTTCCTTTCCTTCCCTATTAATATCTTATTATACTTTCTTCCTATTGTAACTTATCCCTACTGACTTCCTTTAACATTAACAAAGATAATAAATATTATGGTGACAAAAATAATAACTATCCCTGAAATCCTTTTATTATTATTATGTTACAACTTATCCCTTTTGTCATATTATTATTACCCTTCATAATACAACTTATCCCTGATAGTTCCTTTAATAAGTAATAATTATAATAATAGTAATTCCTAAAATTAAATAACTTCATCAAATCATCATATAATTAATTCAATAAATTACATAAAAATACAATTAACTACATAAATTACCTAAAGCATGATAAAAATTCTACTCTTCAAATTTTATACCACTCGAAAATTTGGGGCAATATTACCGTGAGATTCACAATTAATCAAATAAATATGATTAACAATAAGTCATAACAACTTAACATTAAACACTAAAAACACAATATATCAAGATTAATTGTAAAAACAAGACCAAAATCATTCTTTTATATATATAATACACACTGCATTTTGGGCATACTAATATTATCAAGATTAAATCCAAGAATTCAATAATAACATGTTTTAATAATTTAATCACACTATTTTACACAATTTGATTTTAAAGAATTAAATTAAGAACCACCGTTAAAAGGTCTTGAATAATCTGGAAATTTTGATGGAAGCTAGATATAGGTTCAAGGTTTAACGTGCATAAATTTCGTCCAAAAATAACGTCATTTACTATTTTTAAGTGATTTTATAACTAACAAATCAGATTAGGCCGAATTCAGTTTCAGATTTTTCTGCCATAGCAAACGAACTTTAAAAGTTACGAAAATTTAACACAAGCTGTACAACACTATTACTGACTTCCAACTAAAATTTAGTAGCCATCCGAATCGATTAGGTGTCTTGAATAATTCGTAAACTAAATCTGGACAGTTTTACCGGTTTGAAAGATTAAATTATTATAAGCAATAAAAGGACGAATTTTGCCACGAAATAAATCATGATTCATAATCAAACAGTAAAGAAACTCCCACGAAAAATTCATCAAGAAATAACAAGATTTGATTAAGAAATAAATTCATACAAATAATTATTCAACAATTAAAGATTTCAAGAGACTACATACAATGATCAAGAAAATTTCATAATAATTCATAAAGATTACATATTATCATGAAGAAAAATTACATAATATCATATCATATGATTCGAAATTTTCTAGGTGATCATGACACTAATTCCTAACAATTTTCATGTTTTAATCCTAATTAACTATGTAATTAACTAACCCAAATCTAAGAGGAAAAGTCTAGTTACCTTTAATCGCTAAAAATTCCAAGGAAAATTCACCACTTTGGTGAATAAAAATGCTCAGCTATTTTGAAAGAGGAAAGAAAGAAAGTTTTTAGGGTTTTTCACAATTGAGTAAAGGATCCAAATACTAGCCTTTACTTAGGTATAAATAGAGAAAGGAAGAAAAACAAAATAAAACCCTAACAACTAAGGGGAGCCGTGAGGGATGAGAAGAAGGAGGGGAAAGAGAGATTTTAGGGGGGACTTGGCAATTAGGTTAGACTAGGTTTTAGAAATTTAAAATAATTATTTAATTTAATTAATTTAATTAATAAAATCGTTTAATTAATTAAATTAAACCAAAATAAATAACTAATGGCCAAAAGCATGAGAGGGCCGGCCAAAGGGAGAGGAATTGGGTCATAGGGCCCAATTTCGGGATCAGAAAAGAAATAAAATGAAACAGTCCAAATAAATGGGCCCTTTTGGACTCGGAAAGTTAAAATAATATAAATAACCCGCGAAATTTTTTGGCCCTAAATTTCGGGGTATTACAGGGAAGGCCCCTACCGTTTCACAAAGACGGTAGCACCAGGTGCCTATAGGTTAACATCAATGAACGGCAAGGAGCTAAAAAATACTTGGAATGCTAGGGTCCTCAAAAAATACTATGTATAGTTTTATTCTATGTAAACACTTTTAATAAAAAAAAAAAAAAGACGACAAAGAAAAAGGCCAAAGAGCCACGTTCCCGGTCTCAAAATCTACTATCATGCATACACATAGCTGTCACAACTAAGGCCACAGGCCATAGCCAAAAGGCTGGATGGTTAGCTAACAAAGCTAAGGCTAAGGCCACTGCCATCCAAAGCCTGGCTAAGTACGAGGTGGGACAGCCAGTGGGCTGCCCACATAGCTGTCACAACTAAGGCCACAGGCAAAAGGCTGGATGGTTAGCTAACAAAGCTAAGGCTAAGGCCACCGCCATCCAACGCCTGGCTAAGTACGAGGTGGGACAGCCAGTGGGCTGCCCACATAGCTATCACAGCTAAGGCCACAGGCCATAGCCAAAAGGCTGGATGGTTAGCTAACAAAGCTAAGGCTAAGGCCACTGCCATCTAAAGCCTGGCTAAGTACGAGGTGGGACAGCCAGTGAACTGCCCACATAGCTGCCACAAATCCATTTAAGAAAAGAATTAAAAAGTCTTTCTTAATAAAGATAATAAAATTATAATTACTAAGACAGATAATTATAGTTTTAAATATAATAAAATTATATGTTCAAATATAATTAAATTATAATATAGTAATTACTAAAACAGATAACTATAAATTCTAAATATAATTAAATTACTAGAGCAGATACTTTGTAAGTATCAAAAGGCACATATGTACACATTGAAAAACCATCATTCAGCTAAAGAAAAATATTTACATTTTCATTTCAAAAGCCAGTAATGACTGGCAGCATATTACAACCATCTTTGCTCTACTGGACTGGCAGCCCATTTTACAAAAAACAAACAAAAAACTACTTATGTACAACAAAAGTTACATACTAAAAAGTTAGAACCAAAAGAAGACACAGGAGAAGGCTGCCAAACTTGTCAATCTGCCTTGTCTGCCGAATCCACCACAGGTTGGCTGCCCCCTACCACAGCCTCAGATTCAGCGGCATCATCAGGAACGGCAGGCACGCCAGTTACCCTAGGAGACAGATTCCCAACATGCTCCTCAGGAAAGACGTCAGCCTCGTTCAGGGGCTGACTGTTGACGCCCTCAGCAAAGGCACCCTCAACTGCCACCCAATCTAAGTCAGGATGCACGGACAACACACACCTCATAGCAGCCACCCAGCCGCCGTCAAAACGATTAGTACAAAAAAGACGAAGGCTGGGGACGCTATGAAGTCTTCAACAGCTTTCTTAGCTGCCCCATCAACACCATCATTAGCTTTCTGGATGGCAGCATTTGCACTGGCCTCCACAGCAGCCAACTCTTTTAGGGGCTTGTTCCTTTCAGCCAAGACCCGGTTCCTGGCGGCCCCGAAAGAAGTCTCAGCATCATGTTTGGCAATGACGGCACCGGCAATTACAGACCTCAAAAACTCCTGTGCAGCTTCAGCATCGGCCTTTGCCCAACCCTCAGCCCCCTCCAACTCAGATACCCTCTGGGTCAGCCGCGAGATCTCCTCGTCCTTTTTGGCTAAGGACGTCGAAGCTTCAGATACCAGGCTTCTCAAACCTTCCACTACCAGCCCCTGCTTCTCCAAGTCCTCGTTCAAGGTCTTGTTGACGACGTCTAGGGAGTCTGTGAACCTTCGAGAGGCATCCAGATCCGCCGCCAAGGTAAAGAACGCCTCAGCTAGCTCCACAGCAGAGTTAGATGCCTGAAAGGAAGAGGTTGTTAGGAAAGCAAGGTTATGAACTTAACAAATCAAATAAACAAGTTAAATACTTACATAGGCTACATCATGACATAACGCCTGAGCAGGGTTGACCCATCTCTCATGGCTACATTCCGCCGGCAGCCTATTCGCTCTCAGCAACCGGTAGCCCAAATCACCACCAGCCTGGCTCAGATCCGCCATCAACGACTCGTTGACAGAAACATCTGGCTCAGGCCGAAACTCTGGGCCAGCAAGTCTCAGCCCCGGCTGAAAGTTAAGGGGTATGTCAAGATGACCATACCCCCAAGAACCACGTCGGACAACAACATCCTCCGGAATCGGAAACCCAAAGGAACCAATTCTTTTCTCCGGCTCCAGGGCGAACAAGCCACCTTCACCCATATGAAGAACGGCAGTACTTCGTCCCAACTCTGGGCCAATATACTGAACACAAGTTTTAGGGGAGGCCGCCAAGGAATTCTAAAAGAAATTAGTACCATAAGTGGAAAATAATTTTCAAAAAAAAAAAATATATATATATATATATATATAAAATAAGTAAATCAATCAACAAATACCTGGTTGGCAGCAAACTCTCCACCCACGTAACTGGCAACCCCGGCGCCAGCATTTTCTTCAGACACCGGCGCTTTTAAATTCTTCTCATGAGCAAGGCGCCGGACTCGCTCTATGTCTGCAGCATTGGTCAATTCTTCCAACTCACGCCCTTCTGTAAATAAAGGAGTGAGAGGGGTAGCAGGCCTCGCTGCTACCTCTGGAACGACATCAGCAGCATCGACTTCGTCAGCACCACCAGTTGCCACATTCTCGTCAACTCCCGCCCCACTGGACACCACATCAGTGGTGGCTGGAATTGACGCAGCACTGCCGCCAACGTCAACAGTCATGGCAGCCCCAGAAATAACAGCAGGGGCCAAGGGCTCGAAGGACGGCTCGTTGGTCACAGCAACTGTGACAGCGGCTGCCGGTCTTTCATTCTCCACCTGGCTGACACCCCCAGCTTCCCCAGAAAACTTAACAACTTTCTGAGGCCTCTCAGGCGATGCAGCCCTCTCCCTTTTTCTCTGTTGCCAGGCAACACTTATTGTTCTACCCCCCCGAGCAGATGAACTTGTTTTAATAGGGGCAGCAGAAACTACCGCCTTCTTCTCAATAGGACGGCTAACAACTGCCGCCACACGCCCTCCGCGACGGCTAGGAGCATCCCTACCACCCCCGCTGCGACCGACACCACCCGAGGTAGACCCACGTGCCGTCTGCTCTCCAGCCATCGTTCGCGGCCTAAGCTTGTCAAGGTTCAAATCTGCAATCAAAATCACATAGTGAATGTGAGATTTACAAAAGAGGGGGAGAAGGAAAGCTGACAGATTCACAAGCAAATTAAATTCAAACACAAATTTAAAACATATATATATGCCACCAAAAGGAATACCAACAACTTGGCATTACCAGTTAAAGGGGCACCTATCTCCCCACACAGACCGACAACGGCAAGCGGTCGGCTCTGCACAATATAATCAGCAGGTGGCATCCAATTAACAGGAAGGCCACCCTTGGAATTAAAATAATTGGCGGTTCTTTGCTCTTCATCCGTCAATTCTCGAAACGGCAGGTGGGCCATGGTGGATCTCGGCACGGTAAACCCCAAAGGCATGTCGATACGAACACCTTCAGGAGCCTTAATCCAAAACCACCTCCCCATATAATGCTTCAAAGACGTCTTCTTGGGCCACACCAACCGTTTGTTATTAGCACTTTGAAAAGTGTAGCGGCCAGGAGCAGAGCTGTTACGTTTAACGGTCATCAATGAACGAATGACGTTCAGATTTACTTTCATCCTTAGGTAACGACAGGTCCATAAGACCGACACCAACATCCGAAATGATAACGGGCCCAGTTGAGCCAAACTGATCGAAAAATTCTTCATAACGGAATCTATGGCCCAATCAAACGGGCACCGCAATGCAAATTTAAAATGATCTAAAAACACCGCAAAGAAACCGGCCGGCGGTTGCACAATAACGTCCGACGGCTCCGGGATGGCAATTTCCCAATTGCTGGGAAAATAATGTTCCCTCTTGAACCATCTCATGTATCCTTCCCTGCCACCATTCCACTTATCCATATCCGAATACCAATCACTCTCCGGATGCAACACAACCGGGTGATCCCTACGGAACCAAAATCCAAATCCTCATATTGGAGAGCAGGCATATGAGGCAAACTCTTCTGCCATTCGCGGCCAGCTTCTTGCCAAGCCGTGTTTACATCTGCAGCAGCCTTTGCTGTCGTCTCTTTCTCTGTAGCACAACACAAAAGAAAAACACATACTAGTGAGAATATAAGAATAGACAAAGAACAGTTACCTAGAGCAGCAAAAGGGTTAGGCCGTGAAGGATCTTCGTTGGAGCCGTATTGGTCAAACTCCAGACTGGAACGAATGGACGAGAACCAATAGTGCTCTGACGCCCCCACCTCCAAGGTATTGCCGGTCCAACGCAACACTTCACGAAGGATCCTAACGTCCCTTTGCTGCTCATGATTGAACCCAGACAAATCACGCGTCCCCTCGCAATCCGCCACAATATGAGCCGCCAAACCAAAATGAGGAAGCCGTCTTACCTTAACGGATTTTTTCCCTCTATTTTTAATGGCTGGCGGTTTCTTATCCAAAATATCCTTTCTTAATTGAATCGAATATCCTGGTTTTGGAGGGCAGTATGCAAGTTTCCACGTGATACCGCCAGGGCCTTTTGGGATGGCCGCGTTTTCAGATGGGTATACCAAGGAATTTCCAGAATTACTTGTTTGACCCTCCTCGACAGGAGACGACAGCAACAAGTCGTCTGACTCACTTTTCTGCGGTGACTCACCGCTATCAGGGTCGCTCTCCAATATCCAGCTGTCATTCTGACTATCACTGGCATCCGACATTTTTCTTTTAACTGTCACGCGACAAATTAATCCACGAAGAAGCCCAGATAACCAAAATTTTTATGTGAGGGGATAAAAGCAAGCAAACCATTTCTTCTACCCCCAATCAAAATTAAAAAAAAAAAAGAAAAGAGAGAAGAGAAGAGAAGTAAAAAATAAAAAACAATATACATATATAACATTATAAAGTCCAAACACAAATCGAAAATGGAAAAGTACACTCCTTTTTGAAATGTGACAAACTTACATGCAAATTCAAACACAAATTCGAAAAAGGAGAATTAAACTCCTTTCGAAATGTGAGAAATCAACATGCAAGTTCAAAAGCAATTTAAAAACGAAAAATTACACTCATAAGTACAGTGAAAAACACGAAATTCGTCAATTACCTGGCGTCCGATGAGAAGATAAGCACTTCACAAAGTTAATGTCGAAGTAGCTTCGAAAATGGTGGAGCAGAAGAAGAAGAAGAAGAAGAAGAAGAGTTGGAAGTATGGAACGAATCGCCTTGCAAGGAAGAAGAAAAAGTACAACAAATTTTTTCGAAAATTTTTTGAAAATTATAAATGAAGAGGCGGGTAAACATCCAAACGCCCTATTTATACCACGCACTAGGTCCCCCAAAACTACAATTACAGGACGCCGACATCTTGTGGCGACTTATTTTACAAAAGCATCCCCACTTTTACAAAATTGCAGATACTTTTTGGGGGGCTAGTTGTATGGGGGCCTATCGGTACACCGATAGGACCACCTTACTAACGTCCCCACAACGATATCGACCGCCAGCACCTAACGGTGTCGGTCTCACAGGACCTAACGTCCTCTAAGACATCGACCGCTAGCACCTAACGGTGCCGGTCTCACATAATCTGCAGTAGACCCACAGCAAGACTGCCGGTCTATAGTGGACCCACTTGGCGGCCCTCAAGGACGCCATTTAGGCATAAGTGTCCTGCCGACCGATGAGTTAACTTACTCCAAACATATAACCCATACATATAACCTCGGTGGGACACGCGCATCAGCCGGCCTAAACGTGGCCGTCAAGAAACCAACTTATCTCCTATAAATAGGAGATGAACTCACCAACAGAAGGTGGACACACACAAATCCACATACTCTCTCTCTCTCTCAAGTCTAAAACCCTTTACTGACTTAAGCATCGGAGGGTCTCTCCCTGAAAACACCCCGGGGTCAGCTCACCGTTTGTTCATTTTGACAGGTTAACACCATTGTGGCCACCAGGGACGTCACCTCAACCAGAGTTGCATAAAGGTTGCCGGAACAATAATAATTGTGGAAAATGCAAGAAGAATAACAAGATCAAAACCGCAATGAATTGCACGCAGTGACCGACATATCACATTACCAAATTAGGAATATTACATTACATTAAATAACATACTACGGGCTTGTTTACTTCAGATTATATTCAGTTCAGTTCAGTTCATCTCTATTTAGTTTAATTAATACACTTCTATTCAATTCAGTTCAGCTCAGCTCTATTTAGCTAATGTAAACTAGCCCTACTTATTTTAAGTACGTAATCGACATATCCATGCAAAGTGGAATTAGTGGCTGTGCATGACAAAGTAATTAAACAACACTATCATGAATGCAATTAATGCAATGTGGCATAGACATGCAAGTTAAGATAGATGGCCAAATAACCTAATTTAAATAAATTTTCACACTCCATTTTTTTTATTCATTTGAAAAGAGATGTAGTGTAGTACATAAATAAAAAATGGAGTGCTAAAATCAGGACTCCAAACAGAGGAGTTGCCAACTTTACTAACCGAAACAAGAAAAAACATTAACCATGCTTTAGAACAATAAATAACATGTATTTTGGATTACGAGTGCGTTCTCTTCGTCTTATTTGATTTAATCTGACAAGATCTGATAAGATAAGATCTGAAAATGTATGAGAATTTGTATCACCTTTATCAAACTTCTATGATTACATACACTATCATATAGTCATACCGCGAAAACATATATATCTCATCATATTATCAATGCGTAAATTACATCAACAATACACTAATTTACGATCTTTAACCAACCACATCATGATTTTTACCAATCGTCTTTAATGACATATATACATGGTAAAACATCTCTAATTATAAACAAGACACCATCAATAAACTTTGAAAAATATGTCAAAAAATTATCATAGAGAAATAATAAGATAAGTACTTAATTAACTATACTATATACTCAAGTAAAATACACTTTTTTAATGTCTTGACATGTGTCCCTTACACAATGAAATTATTCCTTCCAAAAAACTTAATATTTTTTTGAAAGAAAAGTTTTAAAAGTTTTTTTTGACAGCTTCCCAAACAAGAATTATCGTTCATTAATTCTCCTAAATCTATATTAGTAAATTTTGAAACTTAATTATTTGTATTTAAATCTTATTTCTAAAATAAAAATAAAAAGTTAACCTATTGTATATTAAAACTATACTATAATTTGTCAAATCTATCTATATACGTACTTGCTATACTAAAGTAAAATACACTAAGGGTGTGTTCTCTTCAACTTACTAGACTTGACCGGACCTGACCTGATTTGCCCTTATTTTGTGAGAGGAATTGCCCTTATTAGACCTGATAAGTTTTGAAATAAGTTGAAGAGAACACACTTACTTTATTGCATTGACATGTGTTATTTCCACAATGAAATTTTTCCCTCCAAAACTTAATTCTTTTTAAAAAAAAAAGTTTTAAAAGATTTTTTTGGTAGCTTCCCAAACAATAATTATCTTTTTATTAATTCTCCTAAACCTATATTAGTATAATTTGAAACTAAATTATTTGTATTTAAATCTTATCTCTTAAAAATATTTAAAGTTCACCTATTGTATATTTTAACTCTACTAAAATTTGTCAAATTTGAAGCTTTGTTACAATTGTAAAGTTTCAACAAACCTTAATTTTCCTAATGGTTAAATCTCTCTTAGCTAAACCAGATGAATGTTTATCTAAAAAAAAAGTTTCTACAAAAAAAAATATATAATTTCAACTTATTCTATTTAGAGAAAAATGAAAAAGTGTCCATTTTTATTATAAATTATTAAATATTTGATAAGATATAAATTTCATGCTAATTGTGTTTGTACAATAATTTTAAAAATAACCTGCATAAAATAATTTATTACTAAATATTTTTTTAAAATATTTTATAAATAATTTTGTAAAAACCATCCGTAGCACGGGAACTAATCTAGTCATAATCATAAAACAAGAAATTTCTTACTTGAAATGACTTTAATCATGCATTATTAAACTTGAGAAAATTCCTCCATTAGTTCCTCTTCCTTTTGGTTTCAATAGTTTCTTCATCTTTCCTTCCCCATCATCAAAACCATCACCCTCGAATTTCTTTAGTGGTATGTCATTTTTTATTAAAATATATATTGCTTTTAGATTGTTGGATAAAATGTTTTCTAATGAGTATATATTCAAAGATGATCACAATCTTTAAAAAAAAAAAAAAAAAACTTCTAGGAGTGTAGTCACTTTCTTAAAAGTGATATTCCAACCCTATGGAAAGCTTATGTATCAAAGATATCCACTTTTGAGATACAACGAAGAACAATGAAAATAAAGATTTCACTTATTATCATCCAATATAATTAATCCAGTATTTTTAGAGGTTAATTTGTTGCAATATAGAGAGAAAAACTTTTGCAAATTGAGTGTATGCATGAGAAGTTGTATTTGATGACCATTTCCTATTTCAATTGATATTAAATAAAATAATAATAATTTAATACGAAATCAATTATGAAGTTTATAAAAAATAATACGAAATTTAATTGATGATTATAAGCTTTTAACCAACCCGAAACATTACCTAGACCAAAATACTAGTTGAAGTAATAAATATGAAGAGCGCTCTTATAAGGAGGATGCTAGAAATTCTTATATACATCCAAATGTATGCTACATCCAAGGGTAATTTTTCACATTTTATATTTTTTTTTTGCTCATTTTAAATTTAAAATGAATAATAAAACACCTTTGGTGCACATAACACTACATACATCTGGATTAGGGGTGATCGTGCGCCGGGCCGGTCCGATGCATAAAAATCAAGCCCATAAAAGCGGGCCGGGTTCGGGCCGGGCTTAGTTCGAGCCAAAATTTCTTAGCCAAAGCCCGAAAATTTAGTGCGGTCTTTTCGGACTTTTTCGGGCCGGGCCTAAAAAAGTAACCAAAAAGTCTAATTTTAAATGTCCGAGGCCTGCACGAAAAAATAAAAAAAAAATTCATGTCCAAAGCCCACAAAAAGCGGGCCGGGCCACTTTTGATCAGCTCTAATCTGGATGTATATATATATAATATAAATAGACCAATTGGGAGGATCAGATGCAGGAGGCATAGGTGCATTCATCTATATCTATATCTATATAATATATTAAAAGGCATTCCTCGCACCGTATTATACCACGTAGCCACGTAGGCGCCAAATCAGTGTCGTCTTAATATTTCATGTGTTTGTGATGATTTCTTCACACCATTTTAAAGCCAAAATAAATTAAAACAAATGGTGCCAATAAGTATTGAGCTCACAACACAACTTCATATAGATAAACTTTTTACCCATAGTCTACATCTCCTCTTTATATTCAATGAGATGATTTCAATTACTCGTACTATACTTCGTAGATAACTTTAGTTGATAATAATTTAGAGGCAGTAAAATCAATGACAAAGAAAAAAAAAATTATGAACCAAAACAACGCCAGGCCCAACCCAGGGGTGGGCGAGAAGGGCAACCGTCCAGGACCCACGCTACAAAGGCCCATATTTCCCTTATTGTTAGTAACAGTTATAAATAAAACTATTTGAAAAAAAATAATAAACTAGGCAGCTTGGTTTAGCGGAAGTGCATTAGAATGTAAGCATCGTGCATATGTGGTAGCGCGATCAAACCTCGTTTCTTGCAATTTTTTGTTCTACTAATTTTTTCTTAAACATTAAAGTATGAATTTGTAGAACTCGCTTACTTTTTTTCTAATTCATTGTGTACTTTTTTTCTAATTCATTGGATAAATCTTTTTGTTACACGCCTCTCTATTTTTCGCTACTTTAAGTCTTTATTTTTCAAATCCTTAATTGCTTGCTTTATTAATATTATATTCCTTTTGCATACCCTTAGTATATTTTTAATTATCACCTTCTATAGCTATCTTATAATTTAAACTCAAAACCGTTAAAGCTTAGATGTTTAAAATATTCCCTCCATCTTATTATCTTTATCGCATCTAACCCTAAAAAATCTCTCAGCAGTGCGTCTATTGGGAAAATTTAATGTGATATAAGGAGTATGATTTATATTTATATGAGCTAATTAATGTGTTGCAAATTAAAACTAAAAAAACAAAATCTTTGCTTTACCATATTTCGAAATATACTACTAGTGTTGACTTGATCTAGTGGAGTTAGGGGCTAGACTTGGTAGGGAGAACCACGGTTCGATCCCCCGCAAGCACGTTGGGAGGAGTTTAAAACCTTAACCCCGGGATGCGCTCCGAATACGGATTAGCCCAAAAAGGGTGAATCGGGTGGGTACACCTAAAAAAAATTCCAAGTATACTTATCGGGCCTTTATATGTTATATCGTCCCGGGCCCTCAAATTATCAGAAATGGCCCTGACAACTAGGCCTGTTTAATGGGGCGGGGGTCCATTTAAAACCCCGGCCTAGCCCATTAAAAATTTGTGTGACCCGACCCTTGTTATAAATGGGGCGGGTCTTAATAGGGTCAACAAGTTAATGGGCCCAAGCGGGTCGGGTCGAGCTTTTAAAGGGTCACTTAAATTTCTTCCCCTGTTTTTAAAAAACTTCATCTCCTGCTATCTTAGTGTCTAATTAATCTCAAATATAGCTTAATTTAGCAACTCCAAAATATTAATTTGATTTAATAAGCTAATAAGTTATTAGTTCTTTGTGACTATGTTTTGTAATTGCAGTAAAAGAATTGAATTGAATTAGGCTCCTACCATAAGTTAATTGTATATATGCTGGCCATATGATATGGAGATTGATGATGATGTGATTATATTCATCATGTCAATTTGATGCATGTAACAATTAAAGAGAGTAAATTGTATTATTGAGAAATTAAGAATTCTCACATTAAAACTACTGAGAGGGAAAGCTTACAAATATATAGAAGACTTAAGGAGGCAGGAAGTTAGTTAGAGGGATCTAACTGTAGTGCAACTAACAGAAACTAATAAGACATTTCCTAACTTATTAATTACACAATTCCTAACTAATACACACTCTACTTTCTTATTAATACTAATAATGCAAAAGCTCTAAGTTCGATATCAATTTTGGTTTATTTGGGGCAAAGATACATATACAAGTAAATCAATGGTGGTTGAAGACTTAAAGTGCAATTATAAGTTTGTGTATCTAGTTTCTATGACTTAGATGCTTCTAATTCAATCATTCAATAATGAGTTTAAGTGAGTTGCTTCCATTCAAGAATATATAACTTTTAATGCAGATGATATGGGTCGGGCCGGGCCGGGCTAAATAGGGTCTGACCCGGCCCGGACCGTTAAAGAATGTGTAAAGTCCGGCCCGTCCCGTCCCACCAAATATTTGACCCGCCCCGGCCCTGACCCGACCCATTAAACAGGACTACTGACAACGCAACGCCCGGACCAGATTTCTAGTTTAATTTCATCTCATAAAATGATAAAAATGTGCGTAATGTGACAGTTTTTTAACGACAACCGACAAGTTTTCAAGATATTCTCATCTCATAATTAAAAGTAAAATAAGTAGGTACATCATTAACAGATTAGAGATTGATATATCAAGAAGACTTGCCCTTTCCAATAATGGCAAAATATATGTTGAGCAAGATCTTTAGTTTCCCTTTGCCAAAAAAATAAGATCTTTAGTTTAGCACATGATTTTTTTTTTGGATATTCTCACATTGATTGTACTACAACATATATAATTAAAGCAATAATTCAATGGTGATCGAGTTCATCAATTCCATATTTTCATGGTTATTCTTTCTCATTGATTGTTGCCATCTACTTTTATGTGCTCTTTATGTCTTAACTTTGAAATCAAATAATATCTTAAATTTTGTACAAAGAAAAATTACTCCATATGTTCCTTAGCTTTTGTTAAATTAATTACATTTTGACTTTTTTTCTTTTCACAAACAGTCCGAGCTAAGATTTATATTTAAAAATACAGTATATACATGATATGATGAATCAAATGAAATCCTACATGATAATAATGTTATAAGTTATATAAATCAAATAGTGTTAAACGACTCGATCATTTGGTTGTTGGTAATAAATTGTGGTAATAGTAATAAATTTATAGTGTAATTTTGTTAAGGAAAACCTTATAATCTTCATGGAAAACAAATTTTCATTCCCAAGCTTCAAATTTCTTCTCAATTTTTATTTTCATCCATTACCAATGGGGATGGTGATATTTAATGGGAATGAATATTTGTGAAGAAAATTAGATAAATTGAAGCTAAGGTAGCACCACCATGGGAATTGATTTTGATTTCCCTTCCAAATTTAGTTAATTCATTTCCATTACCATGATTTATAACCGGCTACCAAACGGGCCGTAATAGTCAAAGCTAAATATAAATATATATATATATTGACTATAAAAAGGAAGCTAGATGGTAGGTGGCTAGGTGCAAATAGGGACGAAGAGAATAATAAATTTTGATAGAGTATATATAACATATTCTTGGGCCCTAACCATTAGATTAAGCTTTTGGTTGAGATGAAAATTTTATTCAGTAAAAGCATTATCAAATGTGATATACCTTTTTCGGAAAGGATCATCTATGATTAAAAGTACATTTCAATTTGCGAGTAAATTGTGTATGAATGATAACATTTTGTTCATAAATAAATGTATTTTAATCATTTATTTTGCTCATAAATGAAGAGAATGCTGGTACTATTTTAGCACTCAAGGAAGAATTAAGTGGGTCATGTGACACTACTTGCGCTAAAATTAAATAAAATGATTATATGTTTATTTATTTTAATGAAATTTGGTTTAAAAAAAATATTATTTTGCGTAGAATAAGAGAAATTGGTTAATACTGAAAAGTGAACACATAATGTAAAATTGTAAGTATAATTATTTTAAAATGATCCTAACCGATTATTTTGGTTGAGAGAGGAGTACATCTTTTAATTTTCATAAAATGATTTGATATGACTTCGTTGGATAAAATTTTAAGTTTGGATCCGCCACCGATTATTGAAGCATATTCAGTTTGAATGGATTGAATATGGTTTTTAGAACCCAATGCAAAGAGATTATAATGAAAATATGATGCAATATGATTCAACAGGAGGAGACACAAAACTAAATTATTACGAGTAAAAATATGTCAATGAAGAACCTCAGAATAAAGCAATGTTGAGTACGTTGCATCAGTGGTCACAAATGGGGAAAATTTGAACATGTATAATGTATGGGATTGAAATATGACAAATTTAAAATTAGATCACAATAAATACGGAACAAAAGTTAACAAAATACTGATTAAGTGATTATTATTGTTCCAATATGAGAACGAATTAGATAGACGGACGGGTTGGAGGTTATATGAACTACGTGTTTACGTACAATATATAGAAGTAATGTACTGTCTTCTTTACGAAATGCTAGTAACGATTATATCAACATAGACTTCTAAAGTAGAATTTTGTAATTGTGTTGTTATGTGGTATAATAATATATATATATCATAAGACTTTGACACCTAATTTATTATTAAAATAAATTTTTAAAATACCATCTCTATATCTCTCTACTCTCTTCATACATTATTAACCGTTGATTTAGGAAATGGGCCTTTCATTTCCTATAAGAAATCAAGTTATATACTACTCCTTCCATTTTTTTAATTTACTCACTTCATACTTTTCATATTTGTCGAGGCAAAACTTTGAAGATTAATATTTTTAATTATGTGTTTGTAAAAATTATAAAAACTACTGGTAGATATTAAAAAACTAAAGGTTGAAATGAATCCAACGGGACCCCACATGAATATGTTTTTCCTTATGTATAAATCACAAACGAGAGTCAAAGTATTCTTGTGAATAGTGCTAAAGTCAAATTGAGTAAACAAAAAAAAAACGGAGGTAGAACCTCAGTATCGCAATATATACTCGTAACTTTTGCCATTTTAGGCTGTAACACAATACTTGCAAAAAATATTTTCTTACTATATTTAGTAAACAAAAGTAACCCATGTCTATTATTTTTAAAAAAAAATTTGTATCTTTACTTTTATTGTGGGCCAAATTAATTATTTATTTTTCATTATATCTCTCATCACTTTAAATTTTTTTTTTTTTACCTAGGCGTCTATATCGCATACTTATGTAGCGAGTATTGCGATGCGGATGTAGGTTGTATGAATACGAGTACAAGTTTGAGAACATGTACAAAACGGATACGGAATACGTGACTTTTAAAATTAAGGATGCGGGTAAGAATAATAGAATAATACATAATATATATATTTATAAAATGAAATTTCAAGAAAATTTTCAGCATAACTTGGAAAATCACATTTGTAAAAAACACAAATAATCAAGTAAAATGATAAAACCTTTTTCAAATTAAAGAATAATAGAAAGCTAAAAAATGTTTAAAATAAGGTAAAATATTTTTTTAAATATATAATAAAAACAGAGTAAAATATCTATGAAGTATTGGTATCGTATTGATATCCGACACATATACAACTACTTAATTAAAGTATCCATGCATCCTATGGTGTAGCCATTGCTTCAAATTTTTTTGCTGTATAAAAAAAAAAAACGAAAAAACAACCAACTATACTTGGTCATCACCTACAATGAAAAAAAAATTTGTCACCCCTCTCTCTTCTCTACTCCTTTCTCACTCTTCCACCTCATTTTTCCACTACTCATGAACCCAGTACTAATAAAGACATTAAAATATTATTTATGATATGAGTTGGAACCTACTATCAATATTAACCTACCACAGCACTTATTTAGTGGTGGGTATGAGAAGTTTTTCCCAACTTTTTCTATTATAAACACCACAGCAATACCCAAAACAAACTTGTCATCCCTCTATCTATTCTTTATCTATTATACCCCACCTTTTTTTTCTCTTATATTTTATAATAATTTCCAATAATCTCCTAGTATTAATGGTTGGTTAGTTAATTTTTTTTAATTTAATAAATTGCATTAATTTTTTCCCAAATTTGTAAATAATTATTTTAATAATGTATTCTGTACCGCTTTAAAAAATTATATGTTTGATCAGTGCAATGCTCCATATAAGAAGCAATAAGTGCTTTCTCTTCTCTTTTGGACCAATTTCTCTTACCTGTGGGTTCAGATGGAGATGGTCGGGTGGAATGCAAAGGATATGGAGGTGGGAAGGTAGGTTCGTGATGAGCAACAACTTCTTCATCTTCATTTGTAGGAATAACAACGTTGTTGCTACCTTGGTTAGGTGTAGTGATATTGTATTCAGTAATATTAGTATGTTAAGTGTTTGGTACATGATCATATGAAGTGTAATTTTGTGTTGGGTAAAATTGTAGTCATTTTGTTAGGATTGTATGGCCGCGAAAGAAGATGAATTTTGCATAAACGTGTTCCTCATGTGTTCTTGAAATTGGGAATTGTTGAAAATTCTTCATTAAATTTATGTTGTTAAATGGGTTGTTATCCATTTTTTTGTTGTTTTTTTATGGTTAAGAAGAATAAAAAGCAAGATTTAAAGGATGGATTTTTTATTTGATAAAAATGTGATAAAAAAAATCAAAGCAAAAATTAAATTGCACACTAATTTTTGCTAATTTACTAGGTTAGAGTATGAGATTTTTTTTTTTTTTTTTGGGGGGGGGGGATTTAGAATAAGAGAGAAATGTATGAAAAATAGAGTGAATGAAATATACACAAAATCGGTACATTTTATAGAGCATGAAAAAATAAAATTAATGGTAATTTTTTTAACAGAACAAAATTTATGATAATTAAGAATCAAATTTAGGATAAATATATCAAATAAAACTGATTTGGGGACAAGTGGTAGCGGGAGACTAGACCGAAGCCTGTCGTTACTGTAGCTGAGCGGGGTTTTTTTTTTTTGCTTGTTAAACTCCAAAACGCTGAGTATTGGAGACTCACTAGAAATGATATCCGCTGAAGCTCGTCGTTTTGATGGCTTCAAAGCTAAAAAAAAACATTCACGCACAACATTTCCAGCGCTGGAAATGCTGATTTCCATCAATATTTGTCAAGTTTCATGATGAAACTTAACATGCCACGATCCATCACCTTGTAGTAGTGGTGTTGGAGTGGCCCAAATCTTAAGGCCCAATCCTACATACTTTCTAAGGTGAATGAATATTCTAGAATGTTGTGATGATTATTCTATCATCACCCTTATTAATCTAGAGTGTTCTATCTAGACTATTCTTGTCTAGATATTTCTATTCTAGACCCCCCTCACTCTAGATTTCTCCATTCTAGATCTTTCCTCTCTAGATTATTCTACCACCTACATCACCCTACCATCTTCACCTATAAATAGAGGATGACACTCTACCTCCAATCAATCCACAAAAAAATATTCTCCAAAAAGCATTCACAAAATACTCTCAAGCCTTCCACATCAAAGTAGCCTTTCTACTACCAAACCACTCTTAAATACTCTCCTCCTTATTCCACTATTCCCTTTTGTTTACATACTCTTTTGAGAGTTGTATTGTGAGAGTTTCATTGTAATTTTTCTACCCTAATATTTAGGGTCTATCTTGTACTCTAATATTTTATATAGTGGAATTTTGGTGCTCGTCGTCCGTGGGTTTTTTGCCTCTATTGAGGATTTTTCCCACGTTAAATATTGTGCGTCTTTTTATTGTTTATCTTGCATATTTTATATTCGATTAATTTCTCGATTTATTTACGTTTCCGCTACGCTCATATACCCTAACAAGTGGTATCCGAGCCAGGTTGACAATGTCGACTGTTACAAAATTCAACATCGAGAAATTTGATGGCAAGATAAGCTTTAGCATCTGGAAGGTTCAGATGCAAGCCGTTCTTGTTCAGAACGGATTAAAAAGGGCTCTCGATAGGAAGCCTTCAACCATGTCCGATGAGCAATGGCAGGAGTTGGACGAAAAAGCCATGTCGGCAATCCAACTATGCTTAACGAAGGAGGTGTTACGCGAGGTCATACACGAAAAGACTACCGCTGCTTTATGGACGAAGCTTGAGTCTCTTTACATGACCAAAAGCCTAGCAAACAAGCTTCGCTTGAAGGAACGACTCTACACAATTCGTATGGCTGAAGGTACTTCTCTCCAAACCCATCTCAATGAATTTAATTCTATTCTTATCGATCTTGAAAACTTGGATGTCAAAATTGAGGATGAAGATAAAGCTGTCCTATTAATCGTCTCCTTACCTCCCTCTTACAAGCACTTCAAGGAAATCATGCTATATGGCTCCAATGATTCTCTTTCTTTTGAAGATGTAAAATCAAATTTACTCTCAAAAGAAAAATTTGACCTTGAAGTTCATTCGGAAGACAAAGCCGAGGGATTAAATGTAAGAGGGAGATCTCGTGAAAAGAAAAATACACATAAGAAAAATTTTCGATCAAAATCGAGGGGACGAAAACAGAATGTCACCTGTCGTTATTGTAAGAAAACAGGGCATGAAGTCTCAGATTGCTACAAGTTAAAGAATAAAAAGGAGAAAGAAGAGAAATCAAAGCTACCTCAAAATTCTGCCGAAGCTAGAGTTGTTGACACTGATTTCGAAAGTGACTCAGTGTTACTTGCAATCTCCGAAAAGAGGAGTTTCAATGAATGGATTCTTGATTCTGGTTGTACCTATCATGTTTGTCCTCATAGGGACTGGTTTACCACATATGAATCTGTCGATTGTGGTACTATCTTGTTAGGAAATGATATTTCCTGCAAGGCTGTTGGTATTGGTTCAATCAAAATCAAGTCTCATGATGGCGTTGTCAGGACCTTAACAAAGGTTCGTCATGTTCCTGACTTAAAACGCAATCTGATTTCTTTGGGTACCCTGGATTCTCTTGGGTACAAATTCTCAGCTCAAGGTGGAGTTTCGAAGGTCTCTAAAGGTGCCCTGGTGGTCATGAAAGCCAACAAACGTGGCAGCCTTTATGTCCTAGAAGGACATACAGTGACAGGTGAAGTCGCTGTCTCATCTTCAATTTCTGATTCCGATCACACTCAAGTGTGGCATATGCGCCTTGGCCACATGAGTGAAAAGGGCATGGAAATCCTGAGCAAACGTGGTCTCCTTGGTTCACCTGGAACGGGCAAGCTGCCATTTTGTGAACATTGTGTTTATGGGAAGCAAAAGAAAGTAAGCTTCTCCACAGCTACTCATCGAACGAAGGGTATTCTTGACTATGTTCACTCTGATCTGTGGGGACCATCAAGGGTTAACTCTTACAATGGCAAACGCTACATGATGACCATCATCGATGACTTCTCCCGCAAGGTCTGGACATATTTCTTACAGCAAAAAAATGAGGCATTTACCACTTTCAAAAGGTGGAAATCTCTAGTTGAGAACCAGACTGGGAAGAAAGTTAAGAAGCTAAGGACAGATCGAGGTTTGGAGTTCTGCGAAAAGGAATTTGAAGAGTTCTTCTCTCAAGCAGGTATTGGAAGGCATAAAACATTACCTTACAAGCCTCAACAAAACGGTGTTGCAGAACGGATGAATAGAACTCTTCTTGAGAGAGCTCGCTGCATGATCTCAAATGCTAGACTGTGGCATCGCCGTGATTTATGGACAGAAGCTCTCTCCACAGCTGCATATGTTGTCAACCGCTCCCCGCACTCTTCGATTGACTTCAAAATACCAGAGGAAGTGTGGTCAGGTACAACAGTTAACTATTCTCCTCTTAAAGTTTTTGGTTGTACCGCTTATGCTCATGTTAATGACGGAAAATTAGCTCCTAGAGCTGTAAAATGCATTTTCGTTGGCTATTCCTCTGAATCTAAAGGTTACAGATTGTGGTGTCTCGAATCTAAGAAAATCATTCTTAGTCGAGATGTTACCTTTAACGAAAATGCTATGATAAAATCCTCTGGTTCGGATGTTGTTGTTTCTCCCAACATAGATCAGGATGGAACTGGTGAGAAGGTGGAGTGGGAAACTAGTAGTCAATCTCCAAGCATGGAGGTTGAATCTCCTTCAAGTCCACAGTCTAGCCAAGACATACATCATGATGATGATGCTCCAGCTACCACTGCTTCAAGCCAGCCTCAAAGTTCTCAGCAGCAAGCTGGTTACAATCTCACAAGGGATCGTTCAAAGAGGCCAATTATAAAATCCTCAAAATACAAGGACGATGAATATGTTCTTGCTTATGCATTATCAGTTGCAGAAGAAACTCCAACCGGAGTTGAGCCATCATCTTACTTAGAGGCCATCACATGTCTGAATTCTTCTAAATGGCTTGTGGCAATGAACGAGGAGATTGAGAGTCTCCACAAGAATGAGACTTGGGACCTAGTTGAGCTTCCTCAAGGTCGAAAGCCGCTCACATGCAAATGGATCTACAAGCAGAAGGAAGGAATCCCCGGTGTTGAACCTGCAAGATGGAAGGCTCGTCTCGTAGTCAAAGGATGCAATCAAAGAGAAGGCATTGACTTTAATGAGATTTTTTCTCCCGTTGTTCGTCATACCTCTATTCGAGTCCTTCTTGCAATAGTTGCTATGTTTGACATGGAGTTAGAACAACTCGATGTCAAAACTGCTTTTCTGCATGGAGATCTTGAAGAAGAAATTTACATGAAGCAACCCGAGGGATTTATTGTTCCTGGAAAGGAAAACCATGTTTGTCGCTTAAAGAAATCCTTGTACGGTCTCAAGCAAGCTCCGCGGCAGTGGTACAAGCGCTTTGACTCATTCATGAGTAAACAAGGCTACATACGCAGTCAGTATGATCACTGCGTCTACTTCCGAAAATATGGTGGAGTTTATATCTATCTGTTGCTATATGTAGATGATATGCTCATAGCATCTCGTGACAAGTCATTGATTGATAAATTGAAGTCTCAACTTAACAAGGAGTTCGAGATGAAGGATCTTGGTGCAGCAAAGAAAATTCTTGGCATGGAGATACACAGGGACCGACAAGCTGGGAAATTATTTCTAACTCAGAAGAAATACATTGAGAAAATCCTTGACAAATTTGGCATGAGGAACTGTAAGTCCGTTTCTACACCTCTTGCTGCTCATTTCAAACTATCATCTGCATATTGTCCTCAAACAGAGGAAGATATAGAGAAAATGTCTAGCATTCCATATGCTAGTGCAGTCGGAAGTCTCATGTATGCTATGGTCTGTACTAGACCAGATTTAGCACATGCAGTAAGCTTGGTAAGCAGGTATATGCACAACCCTGGAAAGGAGCATTGGGATGCTATTAAATGGATATTTCGTTACCTAAATGGTACTACAGATCTGGGGTTGGTCTTTGATAAGCACTCGACAAAATCTACTGACGTTGTTGGGTTTGTCGACTCTGACTATGGTGGTGATCTCGACCGTCGAAGGTCTCTCTCCGGCTATATCTTCACACTTTGTTCTGGAGCAATCAGTTGGAAAGCTCAATTACAACCGATTGCTGCTCTCTCCACAACCGAAGCAGAGTATGTTGCAGCAACTGAAGGTATAAAGGAGGCTACATGGTTGCGTGGTCTTGTCACGGATCTTGGTATACCACAAGGAGTCACTGTGGTATTCTCTGATAGCCAGAGTGCTATCTTCCTCACTAAGAATGATGCATATCATTCCAAGACCAAGCACGTTTCAGTCAAATATCACTATGTCAGAGATACAATTGCTGAGGGTGAAATTGTGGTAAAGAAGGTTCACACTTCCGAAAATCCAGCAGACATGCTTACCAAGCCACTTCCTACCACTAAGTTCGATCATTGTTTGGACTTAGTGGGCATGCATTCTTGCTAGGCCCTTCAGGCTTCGACGACGAGTTGCCCAAAGATTTGGTCCAAGGTGGAGATTGTTGGAGTGGCCCAAATCTTAAGGCCCAATCCTACATACTTTCTAAGGTGAATGAATATTCTAGAATGTTGTGATGATTATTCTATCATCACCCTTATTAATCTAGAGTGTTCTATCTAGACTATTCTTGTCTAGATATTTCTATTCTAGACCCCCCTCACTCTAGATTTCTCCATTCTAGATCTTTCCTCTCTAGATTATTCTACCACCTACATCACCCTACCATCTTCACCTATAAATAGAGGATGACACTCTACCTCCAATCAATCCACAAAAAAATATTCTCCAAAAAGCATTCACAAAATACTCTCAAGCCTTCCACATCAAAGTAGCCTTTCTACTACCAAACCACTCTTAAATACTCTCCTCCTTATTCCACTATTCCCTTTTGTTTACATACTCTTTTGAGAGTTGTATTGTGAGAGTTTCATTGTAATTTTTCTACCCTAATATTTAGGGTCTATCTTGTACTCTAATATTTTATATAGTGGAATTTTGGTGCTCGTCGTCCGTGGGTTTTTTGCCTCTATTGAGGATTTTTCCCACGTTAAATATTGTGCGTCTTTTTATTGTTTATCTTGCATATTTTATATTCGATTAATTTCTCGATTTATTTACGTTTCCGCTACGCTCATATACCCTAACAAGTGGCATCTGACATGATGGGAAAAAACTACCCATGATATATATATTTTTTTAATCATTATATTAGATGCTCTGAAGAGGATAAGTCTAAGGCTTGTTTACTTCAACTTAAATTCAGTTCAGCTCAGCTATATTTAGCAAAATTAAACGAGCCCATAGTAGTGGAAATATTATTATGGTCCATAATTTGGAACCAACAGGTTAAAGTCATCACTAGAAAAAAAAGTTGACAACCGCATCAGTTAGTATGTTATTACATTACAAATGACAATCGCATTAGTTGGTATGTTTTCCAAATGATGTGGTTGGTATAACCGCATTATTTGTAAAAAGTTAATCAAGCTTGTTCACGAGCTTTTCGAGCCGAGCTTGGCACAACTCAAGCTTAGTTTAGTAACGTCTCTAGCCGAGGTAAAACGAGCCAAACCTTGACCGAGCCGAGCCAGAACTATTTGCAAACAGGCCGAGCTCATTATCAAATTTATCACCCCTACCAACAAGTCTACAACCCTAACGTAAAACAGAAAAACCCAGCGCGAAAATTTCATTTCCCTCCTTCACTCTAAATTCGAAATACCCTACTCCCGCCATTTTGCACCCCACCAAGAATTTAACTACTCGTTTCACGGCTGCTGCACCTTCTGTAACCACCAGCCCCACCTCCGCCCACAATCGAGCTGTGGCGTCGACGGCCCACTTTCTGTAAAAAGCTCGTTCGACGACCCACCTTCTGTAAAAGCTTAGGCGGCGACGACCTACCTTCTGTAAAAAGCGAGCACCATAGGCGACGACCAACCTTCTGTAACCACCACGGCTGACAAACCAGGCCACCACCACCCATTCTTTCAATTTTCTTTCTCAAGACCTAAGCAAGAATCTGTGAGTTTTTTTCTTTTCTTTTTTTTTTGACAATTTTTAGTTGGTTTGGAGCATGAATTGGATGCAATGGTTCAATTTGTTGTTAATTATGAGCACGAATTTTCTTCGATTTTTTGTTGCTATCTTCTAGGTTTTGTTTTCAGCCTTTTTTCCAGATTTTTTTTTAATTACTGTTTAATGTTTTGTTTACTGCAATTGTTTATTTTATCTTTGTATATGTTTTCAGCCTTTTTTCCAGATTATTTTTAATTACTGTTTAATGTTTTGTTTATTGCAATTGTTTATTTTTGTGCAAATTGTGTGAATTGATGTTGAAAACCTTGAGCTTTTTAGGGCTCTTTTAGGCCTGTTATTGCTGGTTATCCTGGTTTGCTGTAGTTTGAAGCCATGATTTATTTGTTTTTAGGCTTATAGTTTGAAGCACGAATTGGTGGTTTTTCATTGAAGCACTATTCTGAGGTGTCTGTTAATTTTTTTTTCAAGTGCTTTTATTAGTTATAAATTTGGTGATTGATATTTTTCAATTTTCATCAATTTGATTATTATTTGGGGGATTTTTATTCAATTTTCTACTTTGAATGTTGACATTTTTTTTGTTGTTGGTGTTGGAAAATTAATTTAGAGCATGAGAATTATACGTTATGTTTATTAGGGAATGGTGATATAAACTTACGTATGATGTTCCCATATAAGGCATAAGACAGTAGGGAATCGCGACTCGTGACTATTGGGCACTGCTCGCGAGAAGTGACAAAAAGTGGAAAACGAGACAGAAGCAAGTCGCGACCCGCGAGGCAAGCTCGCGACTCGCGAACAGGGGCTCGCGACTCGCGAGACGCTTCTGTCTCGTGCAGTTGGTTTTCTGCGTGTTGTTTCCAAACGTTGTGTTTGTGTAACTTCGACGGTTATGCCTGTAGGGATGTGTCACTTCAGTAATATTAGAAGGTATATTATGAGAATAAGGACATAACTTCTCATAACCTGAAGAAATTTACATTCATCTTTAACTTTCTCTCCACACTCTACACACATTTGGACATTGTTTCTCTGAGCAAGAACTTTGTTGTGAGTAATTCTCCATTGTATCTCAAAGACAGATCTGAGGATCCCTTGCTCCATCGATAAGGGTCGGAAATTGTCTTTAGGAAAACATCATTGTGCCTTGGAGGTTCTTTTCTGTTATTTCATTCTTGTGTTAACCCTTAATTTCTAACAATCTAAAGACAATTACCAATTAGCAAGAATGGCAACCATTAGGAAAGTTACTGCAAATTCTCACAAGTTGGAGAAATTCAAGGTTAACGGTTTTGATGATGAAAAAGGAAAAGATGAAGAAATTACTCATACCATAAGGACAAAGAATTAATGGAGGGATGTTCTCAAGATTAGGGCATGATAAAAGTCATTTTAAGTAAGTATTTATGTTTTAATAATATGTTTTATTATTAATTGTTCTTCTCATGGATAAATTTTAGACATGATAACATCAAGGTTGATTGATGATGTCTTGATAATTTTGAGAAGATGTGTTGCCATGAATTGCCATTAAAGATGATTGGTAAAAATCATTATGGTTGGTTAAGACCATGTAGATTAACATTATTGTTAATGGATGAACAAAAATTTATTGTTCATAAATTAGGTATTGTCAATTTTATTTGATAATATGAGATTTGTTATTTTGACGGTATAAATTCTATGAAAGTATAATCATAGAAATTTGTCCAAAGTGATGAAGATGAATTGGCGGTTATTTTGGATAGATGTCATTCTATCTGAATTATTTTCGGTTATTTTTGTCATGCAATGGTTTTATTGTTTGGATTTATCATGTACTAATTCCAGGTTTATTGAAAGTGCATGTTATGGATATTTTGTCATCATGATGAGTTGGTTACAAATAACCGACAATCATCATGGTTACATCATAATTGTTGATTATTATCATGGAATAATTAGGTTATGACAATTTAACTATGGCAGTTACCTTTATCGGAGGAAGGTAATGTAAGTTTTATTTATTTAATTATTTATATGTTTTATTTTGGTTACCGTAAACTATACCGAAATATTTCTTGGTTTTGTTAAGTCTTTTTAGTTAATTTCAACTAGTTTAAACTATTATTGTGTTTATGTAGTTGAATGTGATTCTCAGGTTAATGAGTGTTATAAGTAAAGTTAGTTTTATTTATCTTTACTTGGTCTCCTTGGTATAAAGGAGTGATTGACATAAATTAGTGATTAATTGTTTAAAGGTTAATATTCTATGGATTAATAGAATAAAGGATTACAATGAAATCCACTAGTGGGTGGATATTGTATTATATTTATTGCAGTAATTAAATTAATCATGGAATTATAGTCCTTTGGTATAAAGGATTATGAGTTATATGTCGATATAATTTGTTCAATGTATTTTGATCGGACAAAGTGATAGTTTACACTTTGGTGTTACTACTAATTTATTAACAACAAATTGAGATATGTATGTGGTCAAGCATATGGAAAATATTCTAAGTCTCTTTGAGTTAATTATTTAATTAATTTAAAACAATTGTGTATAACAAAAGTATTTTGTTAGATTGTTTTATCTAATTAAATATAATTCTCATGTTAAGTGGTTGTTAATGTGTAATGACATGTATAAATGGTTAATTTGGTTAAGGTTATTATTCTATGGTTTAATGGAATAGCAAGGATGAATTGAATTTCATGTTATAAGATATATATATGCCAATATTGCATAGTTACTGCAATTAATTAATCATGAGGAAATAGTTCCTGGGTTTAGAGGATTATGTAATTTATGTAATTATGTCAATGTTCAATTTAATTATTGATGTTTTGTTCTACGGTTTAGTAGAATTGGTACTTGTTAGTATTGTTCATGTTTTCTATTCAAATAATTTGAATAGTGAGTGATAATCACATTAAAGATTGTGAGTAATTATCCTTTAAAGGATATATATAAGACAAGGATTATGTATTTTAATACAGGGAATTTGTGATGTATAATTTCACAATAAGATTTTGTCAAAGATGATATATACTTGACAAATTAAAAGATTTAAACTTGTTATAAGCGGTGAATAATTCTATCCAAGTTTTCAATATTTATAAATTATACATGAATTAAGTTGATACACTACAATTTAGTGGTGTGACTGAAAGAAAGATAGTGGAGGTTAATTCCATGTCGTTTTATTCAGGTTAAGTGATGGTATATGGGGAAAAGTTGTTTTATAATAATAATAATAATAATAATAAAGGAATTAAGTAACCCCATATGAACTATGGTACTAAAGGAAATCAAACTTGAGTTAATTCAAGGTTTGGAATTCAAATACAAAATTTTGGATAAAAGTGGAGTTGAGCGCATCAATATAGGATATGCGGTATAGCAAATTCTATAGGTTCTGTGTTATAGAACAAATGACATTTGGTCAAAGGATGCAAAAGTTAATGAATATTATTATTTGTCACTTCCTAAATTAAAGGATGATACTCCGAAGTACCAATGTTTAAGAAATTGATCAAAGAGCATATGATCAGGACGTAGATGATCAAACTCAGATTGAGAATGATGCATCTATATCATCACGTACTGTTTAGCAAGATAATATGGCTAAGTATATTTTGTTGGCCTACTTTCATGTATGTTCAATTAAAGGATCAAAGTTTTTTAATTTTGACAAAGATTTCCATATGGTTTTAATGTGGAAGGTGATTCATTAAGTTTTGAGGCCATGAGGTCTTGAGTTGTTCCTTTTGGAACAAAATTATTTATGATGAGATAAAATCTATCATGGGGAAAAATACTTGGATTTTAATTCATTTACTCCTAAAAGTAAACCTATTGGGTGAAAATAGATTTTCAAGGAAAATTGGAAATTGATGGACTATTGATCTGTTGTAAGTCCGGTCAGAGGTTTTCACCCATTGCAAGTGTCTTTATTATAAGTTATTTATAGTTCCTGTAACTATTTATAACCTTATGGTCTATTAAATGGATGACAAGATAATATTCTTGAGTGATGTGATTTATAAAAGGTTTACTTGCAACAAACGGTAAAGTTTGATGTGTAAAGTCAAGAACTTAAAGTTGATTAAATCTTTGAATGGGCTTTAGTAAGCACCAACAATGAAATCAAGAATTTGATGACATGGGTGTCTAATGAATTTTAATTATGAACAATTCAAAGTGTACTGTACATATAGTAATTTAATGACTATGGTCATAATTCTATTATATATTGATGACATGTTTTATTTAAAAAAAACGGTTTTGTCCCTATAAAGGATCTGGGGGAGGTTAATGTCATCTTGGGTATAGATATTAACACCTATGGATACTAGATAAGTTATTGTCGAGTAAAAGATAATGCAAGTTATAGGTTGTTAATGTAAGTAATGACGAGTATAATTGCATTTGCTGGGGGCAAATTGTGAAATTTTACTAGTAATACTAGTATGAAACGTTAAAGCTAATAATTCGTCATGTCTTGTAATACACAAGGAAAACCATAGATTTTGGTTTGTATTATAGTGGTATCACTCGGTTGTATAAGGGAATTATAATGCAAGTTCAACGTTTTTCTCCGAATGGATGGGTCTTCGACCATGGGGGAGGTATAATTCTTGGATATTCAAAAGTAAATTTGAATCGCATATTTCTCTTATGACAACGGAGTTAATTACTATGTCTTCGGTTAATAAATGACCCGAGTTACTGCAGTAAGTAAAGTTTAATTTAGTGACTTAGCTAGAACTACGGTATAGTAGTGGATGTCAATCGGTCTAGATTGGAGCCCACCAGTAATCACGAATGAGAGGATCTCAACTTACTACTCAAAGATCTTTGAGTACTTAAGTTCAACGAGTTAAATCTCTTATTTGATGATTGGGAAATTAATTAATCATCCAAGGTATATTCCTATTACTGTGATGGATAAAAGAGGTTGGTTTATCCTTAATAGATCTTGACAATGTGCTTTATCACAGAAGCATGCTAAGAGATCTACCTAATCGAGTGCGAAGTGCAGCCGCTTCAAGAAGCTAGTGGGCTTAGTTTCGAAGCATTCGAGAATAGATACGGGACACATGGCTGTAATAGTGTCAGGTTTATTTTTGTGTGTGGGGTAAAGTATTTTGTGCGTGTAATAACGTCAGGTAGTCATATGTATTGAAAATGGTTCAATTGTTTATCAACACCATTTGGATACGATTATTTTGTATGTTTATTACACTAGCTGGAAGTTCAAGTCATGTACACTTTCATTTATGCTCGAAATTGTTTAAGTGATGATGTTATGTAAATTTGAGGTTATGCTCTAAATGGGGGAGGATTGTTGGAAAATTAATTTAGAGCATGAGAATTATACGTTATGTTTATTAGGGAATGGTGATATAAACTTACGTATGATGTTCCCATATAAGGCATAAGACAGTAGGGAATCGCAACTCGTGACTATTGGGCACTGCTCGCGAGAAGTGACAAAAAGTGGAAAACGAGACAGAAGCAAGTCGCGACACGCGAGGCAAGTTCGCGACTCGCGAGACGCTTCTGTCTCGTGCAGTTGGTTTTCTGCGTGTTGTTTCCAAACGTTGTGTTTGTGTAACTTCGACGGTTATGCCTGTAGGGATGTGTCACTTCAGTGATATTAGAAGGTATATTATGAGAATAAGGACATAACTTCTCATAACCTTAAGAAATTTACATTCATCTTTAACTTTCTCTCCACACTCTACACACATTTGGACATTGTTTCTCTGAGCAAGAACTTTGTTGTGAGTAATTCTCCATTGTATCTCAAAGACAGATCTGAGGATCCCTTGCTCCATCGATAAGGGTCGGAAATTGTCTTTAGGAAAACATCATTGTGCCTTGGAGGTTCTTTTCTGTTATTTCATTCTTGTGTTAACCCTTAATTTCTAACAGTTGGATATTTTATATTTCCATTTTATTTCCTTTTTTTTAGTTATTATTATTTTTTCTGTTTTTAGTAATTTTACTAGTTGGATTCATGGTGAGAGGGCTTAATTTATTCTTCTTCTTGCGCTGTACCTTAATTTCAAAGCGATGACACGAGGACTTCCCAAGATGTCACCCATCCTAGTACTATTCTTGGCCAACCACGGGGTCGGTGGGGTTGGCGGCATGGCAACACAAGGAATTCCGTCACTTCCCAGGAGGTCACCAATCTTAGTACTACTCTCGTCCAACAATGCGCCTCAATATGACATTTCTTATGTTGGCTGTCACAGGCCTACCATAACCCCACTCCTTTATGCGGGCTTAGGACCGGCAGCGGGAAACCCCACTGGCTGAGTTGTGGAAAATAATAGCCTTTTTTATGTTTATATTAGTAATAAGTATATTTTCATTTGATTTGTTAGGTTTCATATTCGTCCACTGGTTGATAATAAATCTAGTGAATCAATTAATAAAAGTTGCTCATCAATTGCTTAAATCCAAATAATAAACACTATAGTAATCATAATATATACTAACAATGATAGGAGGCTCATTATTGCGTTAAATCTGTATATAGAATTGTACAGTCAATTGAGAATAATTATAATATTGCTTGTTATCACCTAAATCTGCATATAGTATTGCATTGTCTTCATATATATTTTTCAAATTAAGTATTGTTGTTTACTTTTAATTGATTGATTGTTGTTTTGTCTAATCTTTTTTGTTGTGTTGGTTAGTACTACAAATTATTGTTAAATATCTTTTAACGTGTATGTTTTTGGGTGTAATCCGTGTAAATTCAATTATTTTGTTTAGTGTAAGCAACAGGATGACGGTGTTCAATGTGGTACTATGCCATGCGATACATATATGGCATAGTCTTGTCTTGCATAGAAGTGAAAGATCTTGAGATGGTATGTGGTTTCCTTTAATTTACTATTGTTTGCATAGTATTAAAGTTAGATTTAAGCAAGAGAAGTTGATTATTCGAGTTTGTTTGCAAAAAGATTGGGAATTAATTATTCCTCTTGCGGTTTACTAGATGGTTGTTGGCATTGTGCCACAATCTTAATTGAGAATTTGGGATTTTTTGGTGAAATTTTAGAGAGAAAGTGGTTATGAACACCACTTTCCTAGTATTTTTATATGCCTAGTGGAGATTAGGAAAATAATTTGATTTGAAAATTGTGCATGTTTATGATTTGGAAATTATTAAACTTGATTTAGTTTGTTTTATCTTCATAATTTGATTTGGTAATCGTGCGAGTTTATGATTTAGTATGTACAGATTATATGTATAATAAAAGCTAAAATCCAACCGAAGAATTTAAGAAAAATGATAATTAGTAATTGAAGGCAAACTTTGGCCTAAATTGCCCTTGATATGTGTGCCCTAAGTGAATAGGGGCAAATTTTTTGAAATAGTGCAAAATTTTGAATGTTTAGGCTAACATCCACTCGAAAAGGAATGGAAAAAAAGGCAAAGTAGGACGTAAATGCATAACATGGCCTAAATAGAGCTAGAAATGCATGTTTCAAGTGAATAACTTCTATAATAATCAAAGTGTGCATGTTTATGTATAGCAATGCTAATATTCAATCGAAGAAGTCGAGAAAAAAGATAATTAGTAATTAAAAGAAAACCTTTGCCTAAATTACAGTTGATATGTGAATAGGGGCAGAAATTTTGAAATTTTGCACATTTTTAAATGGTTAGGATGCAATCCACCCAAATGGGGGTCGGGGGTGGGGAGCGGGGGATGGGGGCCGGTGGGGCAAGTATGGCTGAGGGCAGGGGTGGCCTGAACATGGTGTAGGGGGGTTGTGGGGCTGCTGCAGGGGAGGGGGTGGGTAGTAGTTGTAGCAACAAGCTGGAGGGAGGGGACATAGGACGGGGTTGGAGTGGGGGTGTGCAACAGTAGTAGCAGCAGTCTGAGAAGATCTGATGATAACATACCATATATAACGTTACAATGACAAGAAACACAAAAGAATGAAACAGACCAATAAGTGACTCATGTATCAATTTTCATTAATTAGTAGTCAGATTTGCAAGCATTTAGTAATTAGTAAGTTCCATCTATCTTAAATGGGCATTGAATAGAAAGTTAAACAAATTAAATACCCTTTCATTGAAAAAGGAACTAATCATTCAAAAACAGTTATTAAACTCAATGTATATGAGCTGAAATATAAGCACTCTACTAAAAACCTAATTTTCAAGATTGGAGTTTGATTTCAATCTTACTATTCAAAACATAATTTGAAGATTAAAGTTCAATTTTGACTTTTACTGTTCCACTTTGTGATAAGGTAAGATAGCTATCATCAATTTTAATTTCGTATTGGATTACATAAGATTCTAAGCATCGAATGGAAGAGGTAAACCCAGTTGCGTCACCCAAGCACTCTGCCAGGCTTTGGCTTTGCACTGCCAACCCACACACACTTTCCTTTTTTATTTTATTTTTTCCGCTTATGGTAAGATTAAGGTTAGCCTTTTCTTTGCCTTAAGGTAATATTAAGAATGCCACTTAACTGCTAGCTATCTAAAGTTTTTCCATCCTATATCTACCATGTTAAGGAAGTATTGGCTATCCAAGTGGCATTTCATTTGGCCTAATTACAAGATTTTTTGGTCATATCATTAGTAAGATACGGCTTAATGTTTTCTCTTCAACACCCTCCCCCTCCCTTCCCTCTCTGCCCAGGATTGACCCGAAAAACTATATGGTTAGGCAGTTAGCAAAAGAACAAAATACCTCTTGAGTAAAAGAAAAAGAGCAAGAAAGGTTTCCTTAATTGGGGGAAACAAAATATCGTACTTTGCTTTGAAGGAAGTATTGTCCACACTTTTGCCTCAATGTTTGCAGTACAAATATCAACTGAAAGATATATACCTTGATTAAGAATTAATGATCATTAAAACTTCATAGCATTATCTTTATTTATATTTTTAATCATTGAAATTACCTGCCACTGGGGAACTAAGATTCTAAGTTTCTAACCAGATAGAGGATACCGGACTATAGGGTACTAAGCTTAGATGATGATTCACTTGGAGACCAGTACCTGCCACACTCGAATATCACAATCTAAACTACCACTATAGATAAGATAATTATAGGATACCGTGCTATTATTTTGGCAATAAGAATCAGCTGCTTCTGCAAAATTGGACTGGACTGGACCTTGGTGCCTTTCCAAAATTGCCACAAAATAGTAACTTATTCCAACCTTTATTCAATCGCTCCATCCCCAGCAGCCCCCCTCCCCAATTTTAGCCTTGCTATTGCTAGTTTTGCACTTTTGTGCAATGCATAAATACTCTACTACAATAAAAACAAAAGCTTCAAATAGCTGAAGCATATAGAAAGCTGATAGTGGCTATAATTTAACACATTAAAACATTACTATTGTGCCATTCTCTGATTAATATGAAAAAAGAGTCAACATGAACTCTTGAAAACGTTAGGAACTATTTGACATTTAATTCAATCTTTAATGGTTTCCACCAAACTGTAGTAGGGGTGGAAATTTTATAGCAATAATCAAAACTAAGCACTAGAAATTCCCCAAAAAATGCATATACAAATAGCAGCAGAAGCAGAAACATCAAACTTCAATGCTAAACAGTATTGTATAACTCTTTGCCAAAAATATGCAAATAAGTCAAATGGGAGAAACAAAGACAGAAACTTACCTCTCAGTAGAGTGCAAAACAGGAATGCTATTATCCATGACCACCTTAAGCAATTCCAGAGATAGAATCTTTCTCCTAAGAAGAATATCATCATCAGAATGCTCCTGTGAAGTGAACTTCATTGATAATTTACACAAGTTCTTAAACAACATAAATCCATCCTGTCTAAGCTTACTCTCCCTTTCCCCTAATATACACAATCCCCCTCTTATTTCCTCCATTTTCACTTTAGCTTCATTAACCACTACTTTCACCCTCAAATCATCCCCATCATTTCTATTTTCCCGCTTTCAGTTTCAATTGCGTTCTCAGTTCGATTCTCATTCTATTTCTGGAGGTCTTGAGCTTGTTGTTTGATATTCTCATTCCCATTCTAGAGGTCTTGAGCCTGTTGTTTGATATTCTCAAATCTTTCATTAGAGCCCATAGGCCATAACCTTGTTGATTATGTTCTGAGCTCAAGAAGGGAGGGAAGAGAAATGGAGAGATGGAGTTTCCTTCATTTAAGTAACAAATTAGGAAGGAAGGGAATTGGACAGGAGAGAAACGGAGTGATTAATTTGTAAGAAATTGATTTCTCCAACAATGGAGATACATCATTTTTCTCTCCCCTTCCTTTCCCTTCCCTCCCTTTGATCACCCTCCCCTTCTTTTCACTCTCATTTTGTTATCCAAACAAAGCCTTAAAGCTATCCAATCCAATCCCGCAAAATGCCACATTAGTAACTGGACGAGACTTTTGAAAATTTTCCCTCACAGTCACTTCTCGAGTTCCGTCCTCTTCCCACTCTTTTGTCTTTTCAAATTTTCATCTTTCTCCATTTTCCCTCATTTCTTTGTGCCTCTCATCTCACCCGCACTTCCTTATTGAAATTTTCCCTAAACCCTTCGTTTAGGGTGAAGTTAATTGCAATTCTATGTACGTCTTTACCTAATTTCTTCAATTCCCAATCAGGTGCTCTTTTTTTCCACTTATTCACATTCAACCGATTGCATTTTTCCTCTCTGTTTTTCTACTTTATCTGTTATATGAATCAATTGAGGGTACAATAACTTGTGTCTGTCTTTTTACAACTGCTGATTGCAGTGTGTCAGTAAGTAGGACTCGCTGTAAGTTTGGATTTATAGCATGGCCAAAGTTGTCAAAGCTGCTGCTGCTGCTGCTGCTGCTCATGGTTCGTTGCCTTCTGATTCGAATGTTCGTTCTGCTCTTAAGCGAAAGACACCTTCTGAATTGAGAGTATGTTTTATCTTTCTCATTTCATATTCTTGACTCTTTTTTTTATTGCTATTATTAATTTGGATATTTTCTGTTGAAGTGTTGGAATCTGTAGTGTGTTGATGCTAAAATGTAAATTTTATAGTGTGGATGTCTGTAGGGGGTATAATAGCAAGTGCTATTGCCTCTTGCATACAAAATGTTGATTGCTTAAATTACTTAGTTTGGTTTTTCCTTCCTTTAACTCACTATTGATTATGTGGTTAGTATATTTGCTATTTTTTTCATGTCAATGTTTCGTTTTAAGTTAGAAAAATTATTTGGAATTTGCTATAGATTCAGTGCTGGCAATTTCTTTAAAAATCAACCGTGTATGCTTATAAATATACTTTCCAAAGTGACTGTAAAATTTTAAGTTCGATATAATGTTGACTTGTTGAGTTTAAGATGAAAATTAGAGTTTAATATTGGTGTTGGTTTGAATTCAATTTGTGTTCTTGTGCTTGGTTTACTTGCTCTTCTTTAGATCCTCATTTCTGAATTCCTAGAATTTGAAATTAGTTCCAGATATGAAAGAACATAGTTTGTTGATAAGTAATGGGAGTGTTCCTAAGCATTCTCCAAAAGTCCATTTTTCTCTGTGTATGTCCTTTATTACCAATAACTTTAGATTTTACAGAAAATCGATGGCAATCCATTATTTGGGAAAAGACATCCATGTGGAACTGTTCATCAAATTATGGAAGTTTGCCTCATGCCTTTGCCTCTATACTACAGGGTGAGCAATTAAAAGGAAGAGTATCAGCAGAGCATGTACGTGAAGCTGCTGCTCCTTCAGAGTATGCTTCATCTCTTTCTTCTACTTGCAGTTTCAGTTAATTGTTACTAGTTCTCTCTCTTTTCCCCCCTCAATTTCTATTGCTAAAATAGTGAGTTTAACATTGAAACTGATAACTTATCCAGAAATATGGATGTTGTGGATTATGGGACTATCAAGCCACAGGAGCCGAAGAATACAAGATACAAAGACAAGCCTCTAGATCAAGTATATCCTGCTAGTAAACCAAATACCAGGCTCAACTTGCTCTCTGGAAAATCAAATTCTAAGGTGACTTTTTAGTACTTATGGAATGTGGATTGAATTTTAGTTTTACAACATGTTATAGTTTAATGGAATAGTTGTATGCAGAATGCCTAATTTTATTGGGGTTCTTCTCACTGTTACCTGTGTCTTTACTCTTGACATCTTGCTTTTAGGAAAGTGAAGTTAATCAGGAGAAGAATGGGTTAAAGACTTCTTCCTCTTCACATGTGGCTTCCAAGAGTCACTTAGAGCAGCTTAATGGGTATGGATTTCTTGAGTCATGGAACTTGTTATTATTTTTGTTTGTTGTTCGGGTGGAGTTTGGTTTTTTTTTTTTTGGGTTGGGGGGGGGTTGGATTTAGCTTTTTGAATAGTGAATTGGATTATAAACAAGGTAGGTAACTTAAATATCTTACTGATTACACTTTCATATTTTTTTGTTGTTGTTGATATTCTGGCAGCTCTAGTTTATCAGCTGTAAAGGCCTCTGACTATATTCTACGACAGTGTGAATCTGGCGAGAAAGGCACTCAAAACAAGTTTCAGAGTGTGGCTGAGCTCTCATTTGGTAAAGATAGATTTACAGACCTGGGCACAGTTGATGTGGTACTTTTATAGTTGCTTTCTCTATTAAAATTTTCGAGCATGCTTTATGCCTAGTTCAGTAATTTCTTCTACTTTTTAGGACAGAGCGTTGAAAAGCTTGGCTTCTCATGAGACTTCAAGATCTTGTTCTCCAACAAGCTCAGCTGGAAAGTCCGGGGATGTAAAATCAGCACCTTTAGGGAATTACTGTTTTGAAATACATATTCCTGGTAAAAAAGTTCCTCTTGATTTTACACTGAAAACGGCCGTGCGTATAGTTTCTTCTTCACCTGTAGATAGGTAAGAAAATCTGATTTTTGTTTGTTATTAGATTGTATGTCTACGATATGGTTGTCAATATTATTAATCTTCCATGTACACTTTCCCGGCGACGCAGTAGATCAATTGTTTGTATAATGCATCTTTTATTGACTGTTGCTATTGGATGAGGGACTATTTCCCAGGTTGCTTTGGTCTAACAAGTAGATGAGGATACACATAAAGTGGTTATTGTTATTATTGACCCATAATCTACATATATGTTTGTTTAACTTATATTCATGCAGTTTAGAGGAGTCACCATCATTTGCAAATCTTTCGAGCAATCCTTCTAAAATTCATTAGTGATTTATTATGAGTTGTATTTGTTATTATTGACCCATAATCTACATCTATGTTGGTTTAACTTATATTCATGCAGATTAGAGGAGTCACCATCATTTGCGAATCTTTCGAGCAATCCTTCTAAAATTCATTAGTGATTTATTATGAGCTGTATTTTTTTAGGATGCAGCACTCTGAAACTGTAGAACAGGTCAGCTGCTCATGAACTAATAGGTCTCTTGAATAACGATGAGAATTTCAATGACATGGGTAGTTGTTCCGGTATGAATCAACCGGTAATGTTGAGTGGTGGTGCAGAGGTGTTCACAGAGGTGGCTATAACCTGCACAATGAAAGAACACGGTGAGCTAACCCCGGGGTGTGTCCGAGGAAAGACCCTCCGATGCCTAAGTTAGTAAAGGGGATAATGTATGTAGGAAAGATAGATGAGGAGAGAGAATAGAGAGATAGAGATTGGTTAAGTATATATGTTTTGCCGTTATCAGAATGGTGAGGTCTTCTATTTATAGGAGATGGCTTGGCGGTCAAACCGTGACCGTCAAGGAGGGGTGCTTCCCTAGAGTCGGTTCCGGCAACTCTGATGGCAGGCAACCTATGATGTTGCCATCACTAAGACGACATCTTTGATACGGCATGGGTCCTCTGATACCGTCATCATTGGGACGGCATCTTTGTAGGTACTGCCTATGTTGGCTGTCTTGAGTTGACTGCGACCGTTAGCCCTTGTTGTTGGTATTTAAGTGGTGTCTGACTTCGTGGGCGTGACGTTAGTATGGTGGGTCCTGCCGGTTTATCGGTAGGCCCCATACAACTAGCCCCCCCAAAAAGTATTAGTACCGGCACGTTTGTGATGCTTTTTTAAGAAAATAAGTCGCCAACAAGATGTTAGGCTTAATTTTCCCGCCCATTCGTTTGCACTTTACACGTGTCAGCAGAATATGAAACGTTTGTTTTTTGGAAAATGGGTCCTACAGCATCATATATATATGTTTTGACGTTTTTTTTTTGTTCTCTTTCTTCACCTCAAAAAATTTCAAAAAAATTCTGAGAAAAAATTTCCTTTCTTTCTCTCTCTAACTATTCGTTCTGCTTACTTTCAACTCTTCTTCCTCGAATCTCTGAAAGAAGTGTATTGTTTCACCATTGTTACTGTAGAAGAGCTTCGAACTCTGCATAATTTCAGGTTAGCTACTTTTTTATGCTTTATTTGAGATGTGTACTTCAAATTTAGTTTTGTAGAAATGTTTTTCCAGAGTGTAAATTGAAAATTATTCTTCTTCAAATTGGTGTTTTCGAAAATGAATTTCGAAAAAATGGAGTTTTACTTCGAAAATTATTCTTTTTCAGTTTTCGTGAATAATTTCGAAAATGTTTTTGGAGAAAAGGTACTTCGAAATTTATTTCGAAAAAGTTTTTGGAGAAAAGGTACTTCGAAATTTATTTCGAAAAAATGTTTCTCTATCGTTTTATTACCTTTGCACTGGTGCATGTTTGTTGTGGCCGTCGTATTTTAACTTTTATGCCTTTTGGCAGTTTTTCAAACGATGTCGGATGTTAGTGATAGTCAAAACAATAGTAGGATTCTGGAGAGCAGCGACAACGACGATTCGTCTTTGTCTAAGTCGTCGACCTCGTTGTCGTCATGCCCTACAGAAGGTGAGCCGTCGTCTCGAGCTATTACTAGCACTGCCGTCAGTGAAGTTATTGCCAGCGAGTTTGAGGAGCCTGGCGGGTGCATTTGTGTTTCCCGCAGTCTTAAACTTAAAAAAGGGTGTCCTCTTCATTCGGGAAGAGGAGAGGAGGCATCCAAGCGTTCACGCCGTAAGAAAACCGGGAGTAAAGCTGCTGGCAATGTTCGTCCGACAGCTGCACTGCTGCCTGGCGGACTTGTGCCTAGGCAAAGGCGTATTCTTGAGTTTTCTTTAGTTTTTAAAAGAAATGCGGACTGCGAGGGCACACGTAATCCGTCAGGTTTCAATTATGAGCAGCAACATGAAGTTAGGGATCTTCGCGGCGTTCTGCGTAATCCGGCAACCCAATGTGGACCGTGATGTCCGAGCGATATTGGTTTTCTTCACTGCGGTCTGCTTTGGAGTTTGACCAATATGGCTCGAATGAAGATCCGTCACGCCCCAACCCATTTGCAGAACTTGGTAATTATTTTACTCATACGTGTTTTTCTTACTCTTTTCCCTCTTTTTTTTTTTGTTGCATATTGCAGTAGTTGACATGGAACCGGGTGATGCCCGTTTAGTTAATACTGCCTGGCAAAAGGCCGGCCAAGAGTGGTTTGACGGTCTGGACGCCCTGCCGTTACCAGCATTTGAGGTATTGCAATTTGGTGCCGTCCCAGAGGATGACAAGGAACATCCCTTGGTTCGCACCCCTTATACGGATTGGTTGGCTGGTCAAGACATGGACTGGCGGCGAAGCCGCATACATCAAGTGGTGCAAGGACGACCATTATATACCTGCCAACTGGGAGTTGGCGGTGCCGAAGTAGAACGAAACAGTGATGGTGCCTCCTGCCGGTTATTTCCCAGTTTATTTAGCGCACTTCAGGTGGGGTCTTAGGTGCCCCTTTGATTGGTCGGTTATGTCGGTGTTGCGACATTTTCGAATTAGTTTAGTTCAGTTGGGGTCCTTGTCCCTGCTGATGTTGGTATCGGTGTTGTGGGTTTGCCGGTATCTCAAGATGAAGGTGAACCTGCATGTTATTCGGGCATTAATGTCCGTGAAGAGAAACAGCTCGGCCGCCGGGCGATACACTTTCCAGTCGGCCCCTGGGAAAGTATTGGCGTACCCCAAAGTTAGCTCCTATAAGAACTATATGGGCAAGTGGTTTTGGGTAAAGGCGCCGGAAGGCTTCCAGTTAGACTTCCCTTTGGGTTTCACCGATTCCATCCCTACCATGGGGCACATTCCACGTCGACAGTTGAATGCTGAAGAGCAGTTGACTGTCAACTATTTTAAACATGTAGGCGGCATTCCTACTCAGTGGATGCCGGATTCTGGGTATCTGGTGGAGAATCGACCCCTTGCCTACGCTGGGTTGTGCGGTGACGTGGGGGTTTCAGAAGCTGGTAAGAAGGGGCGTAGTGCCTTGCTTATTCTTGTTACTTTAATACTTTCTAACTTGTACAAATAATTTGCATATTTGTGTTCTGATAGTATGTTTCCTGTTGTTTGTTTTGCAAAGTTGGACTTTGGGAAGTTGAAGCTGCCCAAAAAGGACTCTGAGATGGCGGCTAAAACTTCCGCCACCGGTACTGCTGTTGCTGGCACCTTTGCTGCTGACACTTCTTCTTCCGGCACCAGGATCTTGGTAGCCAGAAGCAGTCGTGGCGGTCACCGGCCGCCTAGCCGTCAGAGGGTGGTATAACTGTGCCGGTCTCTCAGGGTTCCACTGGCGCTGATGCCACCCACGATAGGGCTGCTGTTGTGAGGAGGCCAGCTCCCTCCGCTAGAGGCGGCCGGACCAAGGTTGCTGCCACTTGTCATCAAGAACGAGTGGTGACAAAAAGAAAAGAGGTGGTTTCCTCCCCTGAAAGGCCTGCCAAGGTGGTCAAGTCCCAGGCTGCTGACTCTCTATCACCTAGGTCAGACACTGTGGCTGCCATCGTTGCCCAAAGTTCTGCTCCTTCCCATCCTGCACCTGCTACTACAGAGGTGCTTCCAATTGAGGGTGCCAGTGTGGGTGGGAAGTCGCCCACTGCTGTGGCTGCGAATGTTGCCCAGCAAGTAGTGGTGGAGCCGGGAGCAGAGGCTACCAGTGCTGATATTACCCCTCCAGAAGAGGCGAACTTGCCTGTTCAGGAGGTGGTAGTTGTGGAAGATGAGACAGCAGAGGGCTGTCTGGATGATGCCGCCAAAGAGAGCGCGCGGAGGAGGGACGTGAGAAGGCCCTGAAAGCTCCTGAAGCTCCAGAGATTGATCCCTCTGAGGTATGGTGTCTATGGTCCACTTTTGTTTGTTTTTATTTTATTTCTTTTTTTATGCAAGTGTTGACGCCGGTTCTAATACAATTTTCCTTAGCTGGATTTCTTTTTGCAGGGTAAGTCTCCGGCAGCCGAGGACTAACGGATGGAATACTTGGGCCCTCATTTTGGGCGTAGCGTCTCTGTTCCCCGGCGCGGTGCTAGAGGACGTGTCGAGGTGGACACCTCGAACAGTATGGGATCTTTTTCTTTTCCTTTGCCTGAGGATGTGCAGGTAAGGGCTGGATCTTGGGGTTATGGTTATGCCACAATTCCTGATGGGTTTAGACCGGGGCCGAGGCCTTCCGGACCTTACTTCCACCCCCAGCTAGATGTCTCCATCAACGAATCGTTGATGGCAGACTTAAGTCTGCCTGGGGGTGACTTAGGGTATCGGTTGCTGCAGGGTGTTAGGCTGCCGGCTGACCGTGGTCAGGATAGATGGGTAAACCCAGCCCAAGTCCTTTGCCACGACATTGCCTGTGTGAGTACTCTTGTTCTCTTTCTCGATATATTTTTATTATTATTATTATTATTATTATTATTATTTTATTTTATTTTATTTTTTTTTTAATACTTGGTATGCTAACCTCTTCCTTTCTCTTTTCTTGTACAGGCTGCCAACTCTGCTGCGGAGTTGGCTGAGGCTTACTGGACCTGTGCCTCCGACTTGGAGCATGCACAGAAGCTGATAGAGCCGCTGACGGAGGAGAATAACGGCCTAAAAAAGGCTGCTGAAGAGAGGGAGATGAAGTTGTCCAAGCTTGAAGAGGAGATGGCAAGTGTGGATGCTGCCATCTTGGCCTCTAAAAATCTGGCAGCTGATGCTGAAGCTGTCAAGGAGGCCTGCGAAAAGCAGGTGGATGACGCTGAAGCTGCTTTGCAATCTGCTAATACAAGGGCAGCTGAGGCTGAGGCTGCCGGCCAAGCTACCAAGAAAAGGGCAGATGCTTTGGCTGCTGAACTGGAGGCTGTTAAGGGTAGTCTCAAAGCTGCCAATAGCAGGGCTGAGGCTGCCTTGATAGTGGCGAAGTCTGCTGAAAAGAAGGCATCGGACAATGAGGCAAAGGTGGAAGCTGCCAAAGAAAAGGCTAAGTCTGCCATCAAAAAGGCCACCGAGGAAGTAGAGGGTGCCAAGGCAAAGGCGGTGGACGATTTTGTCCAGTTTGCCGACCTTCGTCAATTTTGTACGTTAAGGTTTGATGGTGGCTGGATTGCCGCCATGAGGTGCGTGCTGGCACTTTAACCAGAGGTTGACTGGGTTGCTGTGGAAAATGCTTTTGGTGAGGGGACAGCCAGTCAACCACTGAATGAGGAAGATGTGTTCCCTGAGGAACATGTTGGGAACATGTCGCCTCGTCTTACTGGGGTGCCAGCAGCAGGAGACGGCACGGCGGATCCTGAGGCCACGGCGGCCTCTACTGCAGCTGAAGATGCTCCTGAAGGGGCAGAATAATGTGTTGGGCAGCCTTCTCGTCATCTCTTCGTGTAACTCTAACTGTTCTTTTTTGTTGTAACTTCTGTAGTGGTTTGTATATATTTTTTGTAACACTTAGTGTAATTTTTATTTTTTGTCAAAATGGGCTGCCATGCCATTAAGCTTGTAATGTGTAATGCCGTCAATCATTACTGGTTTTTTGAAAGTATATATGAAATTGTTATTTTGTCAAAAATATACTTATCTTTTATTTCTGTAGCATTTATCCCATTTTTTGCAATATTTTTGGGTCTCGTCATTATTGTATTGCAAATATAGTTCTTCCTTTAGTATTTTGTAATAGGAATTTTTGAGCAGCTAGGTTTTTGGGATGACAGTTACTTATGATTTTAATTGTCATCTAGCCTTTGGCTGCTGAGTGAATGTTCTTGGCAGCTAGACTGTTTGGATGACAGTGGCCTTAGCTGTATCTAGCCTTTGTCTGCTGAGTGAATGTTCTTGGCAGCTAGGCTTTTGGATGACAGTGGCCTTAGGCCTTAGCTGTCATCTCGCCTTTTGGCTGCTAATGAAGGTTCTTGGCAGCTAGGCTTTTTGGATGACAGTGGCCTTTGGCCTTAGCTGTCATCTGGCCTTTTGGCTGCTAATGAAGGTTCTTGGCAGCTAGGCTTTTTGGATGACAGTGGCCTTTGGCCTTAGCTGTCATCTGGCCTTTTGGCTGCTAATGAAGGTTCTTGGCAGCTAGGCTTTTTGGATGACAGTGGCCTTAGCTGTCATCAGGCCTTTTGGCTGCTAATGAAGGTTCTTGGCAGCTAGGCTTTTGGATGACAGTGGCCTTTGGCCTTAGCTGTCATCTGGCCTTTTGGCTGCTAATGAAGGTTCTTGGCAGCTAGGCTTTTTGGATGACAGTGGCCTTTGGCCTTAGTTGTCATCTGGCCTTTTGGCTGCTAATGAATTAAATTAGTATATGGTTAAAATACCTAAGTAAATAAAAATAAAACTTAGTTGTACCAAAAACTAGCTTCTATACATTTATTTGACACGTTAATATGTAAAATTTATACATAGTATTTCTTGAGTACTCTGGCGTTCCAAGTATTCTTTAATTCCTTGTCGTCCATTCTAGCAAGCCTGTAGGCTCCAGAGGTTATCGTTTTTGTTATACGGTATGGCCCCTCCCAGTTTGCCGTCAATTTCCCTTCTCTGTTCTGCTTGCCGGTAGCGTCAGTTCTTCTTAGAACCAAGTCGCCATCCTGCATAGGCCTGTGGTGTATTTTTTTATTGTACGCCCTTTTAATTTGATCTTTGTATGCTGCTTGGCGGAGTTCTGCGATGAGTCTGACTTCTGTTAGCAAGTCGAGGTCTTGTTTCAATAACTCGTCATTGAGCTCAGGCTGGTATGTCTGGATCCTGAAGGATGGCAGTCCTACCTCTACCGACAATATAGCTTCTTATCCGAATGTGAGTCTGAAGGGTGTTTCCCCTGTCGACTCTTTCTCAGTCGTCCTATTAGCCCAGAGGACATCTGGTATTAAGTCTGCCCACTTGCCCTTTAGGTCGTCTAACTTCTTTTTCAAGGCATTTAAGATTTGCTTATTTGCCGCCTCGGCTTGGCCGTTACTCTGAGGGTGAGTGACGAATGCAAATGCCATTTTTACTTTCAGAGGTTCAAGATATTCTCTCAGGGGCTTGCAGTCAAATTGGGTCCCATGATCGAAGACTATTGCCTGTGGTATCCCAAACCTTGTAATCACTTGCTCCCAGCAGAATTTTTTAACTTGGGCCGTTGTGATAGAAACGATTGGGATAGCTTCGATCCATTTTGTAAAGTAGTCAATAGCCACTATCAGGAATCTTCGTTCCCCTTTGCCCTTTGTGAATGGTCCCAATATGTCCATCCCCCATTGGGCAAATGGTATGAGGCTCAAGATTGGCTGTAGGTCGTTTGGTGGAGTGTTGATCATTGGAGCAAACCGTTGACACTTGTCGCATTTTTGAACGTAGCCCTGGGCGTCTCTTAGCATATGGGGCCAATAATATCCGGCACGTAACGCTTTGAGTGCCAAAGCTTTTCCGCCAATATGATTCCCACATATCCCTTCATGTATCTCTTCCAAAATCTTTGTGCTTCTACTTTGGTAGCACATCGAAGTAAAGGTAGGTGGAAAGACTTTTTGTAAATCAGGCCTTGGTATACACAATACCAAGGTGCCTGTCGCTTGATCTTAGCTGCCAGTGTCTTGTCTTCTGGGAGAGTTTCCAGAGTTTTGAAGGTGAGTATTGGGTGGAACCATTCCCCCTCCGTGGCGACAACGATTGCAATAAGGACATTGTTGATCACTTTGTGGGTCCTGAGCTCAATTAGGACATTGCCTCCTAAATCTGCTAAAGGTGATGTTGCCAGCCTTGCAAGTGCGTCGGCAGATTGATTGTTCTCCCTTGAGACCAGTTGTATCTCAAAGGATGCTAGTTGGCCTGCCAGCTGCTTAAGATAATCCCTGTACTTAGACTATTGTAAGTTCCCTAGCCTCCGCTGTACCCTCCATTTGAGTGGCTACTAGTTGGGAGTCTGTTATCAGTTTAACTTGTTCTGCCCCGGACGTGATTGCCAGCTGGATTCCTACTATGGCGGCCTTTTATTCTGACTCATTATTTGTTGCTTTGAAGCTAAACCTTAGAGCATACCGATGAATGGTACCATCAGGGCTGATTAGTCTGACGCCGGCACCAGAGCCGGTATTGCATGACGAGCCGTCCGTGGCTATGGTCCATTCTTGAGTTGGGTCCGCCACGGCAAACGATGTTTCTGCGATGAAGTCTGCCAAAGCTTGTGCTTTAATGGCATTCCTGGGTTTGAAAGATATGTCGTATTCTGACAATTCTATTCCCCATTTCATCATTCTGCCCGACACCGCCAACTGTATGAGAGCTTTGTCCAGTGGGTGATTGGTGAAGATCAGGACGGAATGAGCATCAAAGTAGGGGCATAAACGTCGTGCCATGACCATAATGGCTAACGCCAATTTTTCGATTGATGAGTATCTGACTTCAGCGCCGGTTAACACGTGGCTGGTAAAGTATATCGGCAGTTGAGTTTTTTCTCTTTCGACCGGTAGTACTGCCGCCACAGTGTTGTCGGATGCTGAGATGTATATTTGTAGTTGTTCTCTTTTTTCAGGCCTGGTCATTGTGGGTAGGTGTTTGAGTTGATCTTTTATTTTGTAGAATGCCTCCTTTTGTTCTTTCCATTCGAATTTTTTGTTTGATCGAAGTACCTTGAAGAAAGGCAGGGCGTGAGCTGCTGACTTTGCCATAAATCTAGTTAGAGCCGCCATTCTACCTGTTAGTTTTTGGACTTATTTGATTTTTGTTGGCTCTGCCATGTCTGCTATGGCTTTTAACTTGTCTGGGTTGGCGTCTATCCCTCTTTCTGATACCATGTATCCCAAGAATTTGCCGGACGTGACGCCAAATGTACATTTCTTAGGGTTTAGCTTCATTTGAAATTTCCCAAGTGTTGCGAATGTTTCTTCTAGGTCGGCAAGGTGCTTTTCTTGGGTCTTGCTTTTTACTATCGTGTCGTCAACATACACTTCGACATTTCTTCCTTTTTGTTTGGTGAAGACTTTATCTACCAGTTTTTGATAGGTTGCACCGGCGTTTTTAAGCCCAAAAGGCATGGCTATGTAACAATAAACGCCAGCATTAGTCACGAATGCCGTCTTGGGTCTGTCTGACTCTAGAAGGCTAACTTGATGATATCCTGAAAAAGCGTCCATAAAACTAAGTAGTGCATGGTTTGCTGTAGAGTCCACTAGTTGATCTATTCTTGGGAGTGGATAACAATCTTTTGGGCAATGGCGGTTTAGATCAGTGAAGTCGACGCACATTCGCCATTGTCCGTTTTGTTTCTTTACCATCACTACATTAGCTAACCATTCGGGATAGTCACAAGGTTCTATGAACCCTGCCAACAAAAAATTATTTTTATTTCAGTCTAAATAGCCTCATTCTTCTCAGCTGAGAATGATCTTTTCTTTTGTTTTACAGGCCTAACGTTATCATCTACATTAAGCCTATGTTGTATTACAGAGGTGTGGATGCCCGGCATCTCATCAGCAGAAAAGGCGAAGACGTCGGCGTTGTCTTGCAACAATTGAACCAAGTTGATCTTCATTTGGGCTGGCAACTTTTTTCCTATCTTGACGGTTCTGGAGATATCCGTGGCGGATAAAGGTATATCCTCCACGTCCTCGTCTGGTTTTGGTCTTGGGAGACCATCGTCGTCGTCTGGGCGACCATTGATGTCGTCCATCGAGATGGGGGAGACCTCTGGTTGTCGTTTTCTTTTGTTGTTATTGGTGTTGAGCTGAGGGGGAGGTGGAGGTCTCATGGCTGTTACATAACATGAATGTGCCACCTCTTGGCTACCTTTCACTTTTGCTGGGTAGCCGTCGTCGGCAATGTATAGCATAGTTAAGTGGTAGGTAGAGGGTATGCCTTTGATGTCATTCATCATTGGCCGTCCTATGATGGCGTTGTAGGCAGATGGTATGTCGACCACTAGAAACTCTATCATCGTTCTTTTGACTTGCCTGCCCTCTCCTAGCTGCGTCGGCAGTCTAATTATGCCTTCCGGTATCACCCCGGCTCCCGTGAAACCACTAATTGAGTAGTGTACCGGTTTCAGATATTTTTCTTCTATTCTAAGTTTGTTGAAGGCCTCCTGGAATAGGATATTGGCAGAGGAATCGCCGTCGACCAAGATGTGATGGACTTTGTAGTTCGCAATGGACAAATTGATCACTAAGGGGTCATCATGTGGGTATATGATGCCCTTAGTGTCCTCAGCTGTGAATTTCATTTCTGGCACGTCTGCTGACCCCGCCCAGTGATGGCGGTCGTTAAAATTCACTTGATGGCGGACCTCCCGGAGACTTGCTCGGGCGCCGCTAAGGGTTCCTCCATGTACTGGTCCCCCTGTGATGACCAATATGTCGGGTTGGAAGTTTATTTGTTTTTGCTTTCCCTTCCAACCCTTATCGTCATGTTGTTGATGGTGAGGTGAATCATCTCTTCTTATATTGGGACAGCCGCCCTCTTCTTACCAATTCCTCCATGTTTTCTTTCAGATGGGCACACTTCTCAGTGATGTGCCCATAGTCGTTATGAAACTCGCACCACTTAGACTGGTCGCGGTTTGGTGCATTCATTGGCCTTGGGCGCCTCCACTTTTCATCTTGTTTGTGGAGTGAATAAATCCGTGAACGTTGGGTGTTGAGCTCTGTGTAGCCGCCACCTTTCTCTGTTCGCGGTCTCTTTTCCGTATCCCCCCCTTCTTCTCCGCGCCTTTTTTCCGCGTTTCTAGTGAAATACTCCTTCCTTTCGAAAGGAGCTTCTTTTTTGAACTCTTTCTTGTGGCTTTTTTCTTCTACCCCCTCTTTTCTGTTGAGGTGCCGGCACCTATCCGGCAGAATTCTTCTGCCCGGATGTATTCGTTAGCTTTTCCTAGGACGCCCCCCAGAGTTGTTAGATTTTTGCGTCCCAGATACTGACGGAATGGGCTTTCTTGCAGCCCTGACATCAGTGCCAAGACTGCCACCTCTTGCTGCATATCTGGTATAGTCACGGCTTCTGCCGTGAATCGAGAAATGAAATCTCTAAGGCTTTCTTCTCGCCTTTGTTGTATCCCCATTAACTCACTCGTCAGCCTTTGCCTTTTTTTGTTGCTGACAAAGTGTGACAAGAATCGAGAGGACAAGTCGCCCCAACGGGCTATAGTAAAGTTTGGTAGGGATTTGAACCAACTTTGAGCTATGCCGGTAAGGGTTGTCTGAAAAACCCGGCACCAGGCCCTGTTAATCGTGGTGTAAAGTTGCATATGGCCCTCGTACGCGGATATATGATCCGCTGGGTCAGATGTGCCATCATACCTGCAGTTTGGCATTTTAAATTTTGGCAGCTCTTCCTCGCTGACAGCCAAAACGAAAGGGGTCCCTTGAGGGAGGACCCTTTCTATGTGGCCGACAACTCCCATGGTTGCTGCCCTTCTTCTTTCCAGGTTGTCGCCGAAATTCGTTTCTAACCTTCTGCTGGGGATAACTCTATTCTCAGCCGTAGCCTGAATGTTTGCTGAGTACCCAGGCGGAGGTCTGGATCTAGTTTTAGTCTCGGAAAAGTCCCATTCTAACTCTTCCTCTTGCTCTGTTTTTAAGGATTCCATGTTCCTTATTGGGGAACCTGGTGTTTGACGTGTCCTGGGCTTCTTTTTGGCGGCTGCCAGAGTGCTGAGAACAGCGATGGCGTTTTGCAGCTGCTCTGGTGTGAATTGGCCGAATATTTCTAAACCAGAGTTGGGAGTTGTCTCTGGTCTGGATTCAGGGGTATTCTCACGCTCTGTTATTGGAGTGTGGACGGTTTTTTCACTGTGAGTGGGTTTTGGGCTAGCCTCTTTTTCTAGTTGACTGGGGGTGGTCATTTTATGTCTTTTGGAGTTTAGGGTGTTTTTCAGGTGGATTTTTGTAAGAAATCCCCACAGACGGCGCCAATTGTTCCGGTATGAATTAACCGGTAATGTTGAGTGGTGGTGCAGAGGTGTTCACAGAGGTGGCTATAACCTGCACAATGAAACAACACGGTGAGCTAATCCCGGGGTGTGTCCGAGGAAAGACCCTCCGATGCCTAAGTTAGCAAAGGGGATAATGTATGTAGGAAAGATAGATGAGGAGAGAGAATAGAGAGATAGAGATTGGTTAAGTATATATGTTCTGCCGTTATCAGGCTAGTGAGGTCTTCTATTTATAGGAGATGGCTTGGCGGTCAAACCGTGACCGTCAAGGAGGGGTGCTTCCCTAGAGTCGGTTCCGACAACTCTGATGGCAGGCAACCTATGATGTTGCCATCACTAAGACGACATCTTTGATACGGCATGAGTCCTCTGATACCGTCATCATTGGGACGGCATCTTTGGAGGTACTGCCTATGTTGGCTGTCTTGAGTTAACCGTGACCGTTAGCCCTTGTTGTTGGTATTTAAGTGGTGTCTGACATCTTGGGCGTGACGTTAGTATGGTAGGTCCTGTTGGTTTACCGGTAGTCCCCCATACAGTAGTGAAATAGAAGTTGTGTTTTATGTTTGAAGTGATGGATGTAAAGGGCTTTTTTGCTAGATTGATGTTTTTTATGCTTGTTTGTTATGTGAAATAGAGTCCTTGAATAATCAGACTAGGTTCTAGTTATTTGATTTAGGGAGAAGTTGTTCTATGGTGGGTCAATGACTATGTGTCTTGGGTTATTGGTGAAAATGATGTCCTGATAGGTTTCATGATAATTATAAGCAAACTTGTCAATACTTTTTTGAAATTGATGTTGCCATAAAATAATTCATGCAAAGGACAACTGTATTTATTCAAAATTACACTTTTGGTGCATGAATTGTGTGTACCCCAAATTGCAATCAGGTTTCACAAGTTATTTATGGGCAGCACATGCAATGGAATGAACTTTATACCTTCTAAATTTGGCTTCTCTGGCAATGGAAATATTAGCACTGCTGCAAATGCTCCAGCTTCTACCAGTTCTTATAGTTTTCATTCATGGATGTATCCCCAATCTTCACTGCCAGCTTCTGTTGTATCAGTATTGAGCTCATCAATTGGGGGAGGTAAGTGTGCCAATATTCAGTAGCAAACCAAGTCGTGGGATACAAAATATTTGCAATGTCTTCTCTTTGCACGATTTTTTAAAGTTTTCAATGCTTTATTTTATTTTTTTGTTGTAATCTAATGTCAACCCATTTGCAGCCGAGATAGATTTTTTGGATAAACGCCAACTAGCTTGGGAGGAATCCTTTAGCAGCATCTACTACATGCTAAGAAGGAGTGGGTGCAATATTTTTTATGGTAAACATCTGAATCTTTCTTTTCCTCGTCTCTTTTCAATTTTTGTAATTGTTCAATTTTTGAAGTATTAAGCACAAGTCGGCATTTCTATGCCTTTCACCGAGGATGTAGTGGGATTTGGGACCTTATAGAGTATTGTGCCCCCTATCCCTATTCTGTGTCAAACTTAGACAATAAAATTAGTAAGCATTAAATCCTAATAGTTCCTACGATGTTGAATCATTTTGCGTGCATTTTAATACCAATATTAGGTGTAAACTTGAAATCCCCCCCCCCACACACACGCACCATAGTCCACCCCCCCTCCCCCTTCTAAGTGTAAAGAGATTGCTTTTAGCTTGTATCTATCTTTATCTTCTTTTAATATTTAAGTGTTTGTCTCCCTGCTCTGTCTCTCTAAATGGAAAGGCTTACTTGATGTATTCTCATTATCGCTAATTTTCTATATATCTTCCTCCTCAAATGGAAAGCTTTAACTACACAAGAGGTTTCCCCTTAAGAGTTTTTTTAAAGTTGACATTTCTTCTTGTAATTGGATTTAGTGTGTAATTGTGTATGTGGTATTTCCGTACTATTTCTTCTTCAATTTTATCCTTAGATTTAAAAAGCGCATCTAGGTGCACCTCGGTCCCAGGATCTAGGAAATGGGCTTTAACTAGGCAAGGCTCAACTACCTACAAGAGGTGTGCTTTTGCGCTTTAAGGAAAATAGCTGACGTTTAATCTATAAATTGAAGAATGATTGAAATATTTTCAAAGTGAGACTTATCTTGGTTTTACATATATCATTACTAAAATTATTAGGGATCTTTTAATTGATATTAAATGCAACCAAAGAAAAAATAAATAATTTGAAGAAAAAAATTGCCTACAAGAGGCGCACACCTTAGCCTTGCGCCTTGCTTCTAGGCTCTCGGAACCATTTGTGCCTCCCGCCTTGGTGTGCCTTTAAAAAGTAAGATTGTATAAGCTTTCTTGGATTTATTGTTTCCGTATAGTAGAGCTTAGATTTTGTATGCATTGTAGGAAAGTTGTTGCACATCTTTTTTGTTATTTTGGAGGTTTGACACCTTGACCACTTTTTTAAAAATGGAAAATAATAATTCAATAAGGTGCCAAAAGTGGATTTGGCATGCGTTTTTTAAATTATTACTACTTTAGGATGTATATTTAATGTTTATGTACAATCCCAAAGGGTTGTATATATCATTATCCTCTAAAAATTTGGTCATATAATGTAAAATTCCCCTTCCCACCCACTGCCTCCATGTCCTCCAATATATAGAAGAAAACATTCTTAGGGAGATTTTGTTTTTTTTTTTTTTTTTTGGGAAAATTCTATATGGTGGTGCTACACATACACCTAGGTTGCACGGAGTCAGATTCGGGTCAAACACGGGGAAGTGAAACGGAAATATTACAAATTCCAAAAAATGGATACGACAAAAAAATATCAAAAAAAAAAAGATTAAGAAAAATCACAAATACATCAAAATTCAAAAGAGAAACTAATTCCTTGTCTTAGACAATTAATCTACATATTAAACGACGCTAGGCTGCACAAAGATGTCTTGGAAACAAAATATATATTAGACAATATAAATTAGTCTTTATTAAGCAACTCGTATTCCAAGTTTGGCTCATCAAGTGAAAGCTCCACAAACTCTAAGAATCCTACATCCTTCATAGAATCAAACATGTCTCCACCAACATCCCACATCTTAGTCTTTCTGTCTTCATAGGCTCATATTGCTCAGAATTCCTTGATAAAAGTCGTAGATTATTGGGAATGTAAACAAGTCTTGAACACGACTTTGATTCAACTTGTTTCTTCTAAGTGTGTGTATGAAGGCATATTCACCTAGGATGCATGAATACTTCATTTAGGTAGCCGTACCCGTATCGGATACCGATACGATTTCGATACTTCACAGATACCTGATACTTCAGTCAATTTTTATTATATTTTTTTATAAAATATTTTACCTTATTTTGGCCATTTTTTCCGTCTTTCTGTTAATCTTTTAAAAAGGCTTTATCATTTTACTTGATTATTTGTGTTCTTACAAACATAATTTCCATGTGACCACCCTTGATAATCACTTTGGTTTATGTAGCCGACCGGCCCGACCCCACTTATGGGAATAAGGCTTTGATTGATTGATTGACTTTGTTTGCATTCAATGGGGGGTTGGAATTTGTTTTCTGCCTATAGATCAAATTGAGCTCATAACACTTGAGTTAGAAACTCCAAAAATGAGAAATAGCTTGTGGCAGACAAGCTCCTGCATAAATTGTCAATACATGGTAGGGGCTAGAGAGAAATTTATGTCCCAAATAGTCTCCTCATTAGTTCAAATAAAAGTGATAGAGAACTTATGTTCTATATTAAAATTGGCATGATACTTAGTTCACAAAAAGATTGATGTTGTAGTCAATATATCTTTATGGCTCGCTGGCTGGATATAGCTACTCCGTTTAGAATGAACATTGAGCATAGCATAGTTTGCTTTGAATATCGAAGCACAAAGGCTCATGTTTCACACCCTGTACTCTAACATTCCATCTTTGTATACATTGTTGATTATTCTTCTGTAATGGTAATGTTTTAGATAGTGCTCTGCCCATAAATATTGTCATTAATTTGCTATGGATTCTGTTTTCTAATGTTTAGTTTTATGAAACTTCTACCAGTTTGCACCTCACAGTTTGTGGTGATCTTCACCGCTGTTGAAGGCACAGGGAAAGTCAAACGAACATGTAATGCATTTATTTCTCAATCGACAAGAGGTTTGAGATCCTTGTTGAAGGAACATGTAAGTTGCCCCTAACTACGAGAATTTGTCTTTTAAATATTGCAATATCCTTTCCTGCATCAATGCACAAAGATATTTGTTGCGTGTGTGCATGTGAATTCTAAGCGTCCGACCTCCTCATCTAAAACCCCTCAAAAACTCGTCAGTTCTAGTATTGGTTTCTGGTGAACATTGAATCTACATCTTGCAATTTTGTTTGAAATCTTCTCCAATCGATATCAAAAGCCAAAGTCAACTATAAGTTGCTATATATGAATGTGATAATTGGTGTGAGGAGTAATTCTTCTTGCATGTAATTCATCACGCATTTGTTACTATTTTCATAATGTAAATAAAGCAATTAAATCATCAAATACCCGTGTGACGTTGATAGTTCATCTTTGTTGTGTATATTGCCGTCTGTCATTCTATTAGATTTTTTTTCGATATTCCAACTTTACCTTTATGCTTCCGACTCTGAAATAGCTATTAGAGATGTTATTCTTCTTGGAATCGCCTATTCTAACTTTTCCTTTCATCTATCAACAGGATATCAGTTTCGATATGCCTCTGTGCTGTTCTGAAGAGGAGCAGATAAGTAGGGAAGACTTGGTTGATCTCTCTGAGATTGAGAAGCATAACTTAGGACAGGTTCAACTCTTAGCGTTGTGTTGGACTTTATACTGTTAATCAAGCAGAAACTCCCTTTCATATGCTAATTATTCTTATACAAAGCAGAAACAACAGGAAACTTGATTAGGTATCAGGGTTAAAACGGTAGTAACTGTACCAATTGTAAGAGCAAAAGTACAGCTGCACGCCTGCACCACTTGTTTGAATGCTTTCTTAGTCATCCTTCATGTAGATTTACTGATTCTATATTTATTCTCTTTGATTTTTATTTGATTTGATTTTATTTTATTTTAGTTATTAATTTATTTTTGGTTATTGAAATCAATCAATGCAGGCAAAACGTTTTGGTTCAATGCCTGATTTGGACAACAACCCAAAATCTTTGTTAGCATTCCATGGAAATGATAGTGTTCATGGCCTCTACGATTTTCTGTTAAATTATAGGTAAATGAGTAAATAATGAAGCTGGAATTTTGTTCAACATGCCTTTTTGATTGTTTTCCTCCTCAGATCTTTGTTGACTACATTGAGCAGTATAGATGTACCGGTACTGTGTGCACCTGTTCCTTTTCTGAATGCTGCCGTTTCTTTCCCAGAGGTCAGTGATTTTCCAATCTTAATTTCGTGGCGCCATGACCTTTCTATAATGTGAATGAAACAATTTGAATATGATGCCTGTGTACATGCCATTACGCCAATCACTTGCTCTTCAGTCTTGTGGCAAATTTCATCAACAATCATGTAATGATTGTGAGTTCTTTCATCATATTCTCCTTATGAACAATTAGGGCTTGGTGCAGCTTTAGTTTGGTGGTTTATTAACACTAAAGTGCATGCTTAAACGGCAAGAACCTTCTCTAGTTTAAGTAATCGGGTTCTCAAAGTTGGTCCTAGCTTTGTATTAGTAATTTGTGGAAGTGGTATAAAATAATCTTTTTGGCCTGCACCTCTGAATTGTTTCAATATCTGGTTCTTGCACTAGTTGAGCATGCGAATTGTCATTTTGCAGGTGAAGTACAAAGAAATCAGGAGAGTTGATGTTTTGCAGTCAAAAGGATTAGCAACAAAAGATGAGGAGTTAAATGATGGTTTGAAGAGTAATTCCTATCACAGTATTGATGTAAAGGATACATATCTTCCTCCTTGGATCATTTGCTCTATATGCTCTGCCATGAGTTCCGAGGGGAGGAGTTTTGAGGCAACGTATGTGCTCCTTGCCTTTTTTTTTTTTTTTGATTTTGTTGTTTTGAGGGCAATGGTTATTATATATGTATAGGTGGTGAATGACTTTGGTTTGGGTTCATGCAGCTTTTTGACTGACCCTAACACCTTGGGCTTGAATGTTGCACTTGAAGCTGTCGGCCTAAATTCAAACAATGATGAAACATGTGGAGATTCAGAAGATAGTGATAATTTTGGTATATCAGCTGCCATGGTTAATTCAAGCTTACTTTCGAGTTGCTTGAAGGTCTTGAAGTACTCCAATGGATCTTGTGTAGCCTCTCTTTCACCTGTTTGACCAATTCGGATTTTTGTTGTCTAATTTGTTGTTTAAGGGTAGGTAGTGAGGCTATTATTTTATCGTCTGATCTCCCTCTTTTGATTATACCAACTACTTGTACTTATATAACATGTACTCATCAAGGTGTATATGGGAAGGAGTCTAATTATGGTACGTTTTGATGATATTGTAATCATATTGTTAGGAAAACTTACATATGACATTATGACCTCTCTTATATGCAACTACATACATTGTATTAGTGCAAACTGCCTAGTCCGGGCTTTTATATTTAGACAAAACTAATTTTCTCCATTTGGAATGATCTATGGCACTTGTAATGGAACTCCAGTGATTTATCTATTTTATTGAAAAATAGGTTTGCCTAGATTGAACTTCCATTCCAAGAATAAAGATATAGGGATATAGGGAGACATAAGATCTCTTTGCCTTAGAGCAACAGAGGGGTGAATTTCTTGGTGGGAGATTTGCTCACAAGAATTGATGTTGGGATGTTATTATGAAGCACCATTATCTATAGGGCTATAAATATCAATTGAAGAAGGTGACGAGTTGTAAGCCCTGAAACCTATAGAAGGATAGTTGGAAGGTTACTATGTTTGTTATTCACAATACTTGATCTCTCCTATGTTATACAATAATAAAGAGTTCCACATCTTAGAATTGCACTACATGTTCTGAAGTATTTAGAAGAAACATATGATTTTGGCCTTCATTACTCTGCTCAATTTGTCCTAAACATCACAACCTATAATGACTTAGATTGGAGAAGTTGCAAGTTTATTAGCTCTCTGAATACTTACTATTCTTCTAGGATGCAATCTGGTGTCATGGAAAACAAAAAAAAACAACCTACAATCAGTAAATCTTCACAGAGAAAATATAGAAATATTAAAAAGTGCAACAAATGAAATAACATGGATAGTTGGTCCCCCACAAGATCGGAAATTTCAATCAGTTTTGCCAATTGCATTGCTTTGTGATGTTTTGTAGAATAATTGACACAAAATCCAATGTATAATGAGAAAACAATGCATTTCAAAAGAGAGATGTATCATGAGAAAATTCACTATTTTAATATAAATTAACTAAATTACAACCATTTTGACTCAATGTAACTATACTGACACTTCAATAAATTGATCTCAAATCTTGTAGATCCCTTTCGATACACTCTATAACTAAGACAATAATAATTACTATACTAATCTTACCTTATTGCTTTCACCATACAACAAACTAAGAAATACAAATTTAATCAATCAACATAAGCAAAGACAATAACTTCTAAATACTTTTGATCCCAAAGAGTGCCAAACATCTCCCAAACAGGGGAGAAAAAAAACCAATCCTTCATCAGTTTTTCTATCCTGCTGATGCGCGAGCTTCAGCTTCAGCTTCTTCCTTAATCCGACGTTGCAAATCAAAATAAATTATATTACTATATATGATTTCGGGTTTATTACAAGGACTCGTTCGAGTCAGGTATCAGACATTTGCACGAAAAATAATCTTGTCATATGATATGCAATAAACATTACTGTTTATGCACAATCAAAGACAGTACATGATATCTAATTAGGCTTTAAATAAACTGGAAACATGAAGTTGTGCAAATGTGCTGAGCTAATTTGATATGATTTTAAGATTTTTCGAGTGACACCTCTTTGAAGGATCCGAAAAGTCTAGATGATGGTGCCGACATAACCAAAGCCGACAATGAAGAAGGTGATGCTTTGAAGGAAGAAGTAGACGTAGTAGCTCCATTTTCCGTACATGAAATCGTAGCATCCGATACTGAACAGGAATACTCCTACTATCAACTCCAAGAAGTTCATTCTGTCAATAAAAAAAAAAAAGGCATCAAAAGAATGTTTGATAAAAACATTAAATAGCCTCTATGTCCTCTATAGGTACATTAAGCCCCAGCGCATAGCTCCTATCACAGAATTACCAAGTTGGAATTGCCCGTGAGGTTACAAGGCACCCAAGAGGACCCCAAGGGGAGGGGAGAGGGGTAGGTGTCGAACCTTGGTTTCCCAAATTGATGCCAAGTGATTTTTTTTATTTTATTTTTTACAAGGTGAACTAGACCCTAGCATACAACTCATATCTTAGGATAATTGAGCTGGCAACACCCGGGGGTAAGGGGTGTCGATCCCTGGTCTCCGAGGAAACTAGGTAACTTGGTTACCAACCAAACCAAGCTCACTCCACAAATCATGCATTTAGCATACACAACCTCAATTGTAAGTCTACAAATTGATGCTAACACTATTGAACGAGTCAAACTTAACTACGAAGTATTTCGTACAAGATTATTTGAACTGACAAAATAAAGTATTCCCTCCACTTCACATACAAGTTACATTTTGTATTTTAAGCAGTCTCCAATGCACAACTTTGACCATTAATTTCTTATTAATTGGCGGCCCGAACGTCGGATAAGCATTTAATATCTTTTCAATTTTGATATAGATTTTAGAATGCATGTCAAAATCACGCGTTGATCAGTGTAATCAAGATCCCAGTGGATAATATTCAATTTTGTTTAGGAATTATAAAACATGATCAAAGTTTTGTAAGTTTGATCACATAAACTGTAACATGTAAATTGTTTGTAGAACGGAGGGAGTATATGAGAAGCTGAACATAAGCAAAAAAAAGGCATAAAACAAGACATAACAAGATGCTATACCTGTCTAGGATCTTCAACCTCGCTTTCTTCACAGCAGCTTTAACACTGCTGGTTGATTTATCCTTAGCCCCCTTGTTTTTCTGAGAATCTCCAAGCTTCTCAGTGACAACCCATTCATTCACTCTTCCTGCTTCAAAGAGTCCGATGAGAGTCGCCTTTGTCCGATGCAAAGACATCACGTTCTCGAACAAGATCCAATAAAACAGTAAGTGAATCGACCTGCATTTTATTATTTTTTACAGCAATTAGTAAGCAAAAGAAACATGTTATTGAAGAATTTGAAACATTAATTCAAAAAGTGAACTGCTAAACCTAACTCGCATTTTACTTAGTAACACCCGCATTTTGACAATTTTACCCTCGGTCTTTCACTTTCGAAGTCTCTCACTAAATTGTACTTTACCGGACACTCAGACTTGTTTTGACAACAACCTTAAGCTTATTGAAAAATGCCAAACCCGCAGCAGGCAGCGCCCATTGTCGTAAAAATGAGTGGGACGCCTAAAGAATCACCTCTTAACCTAGGCAGAGGCATCTGTTTTAGGCCCCACTGACTAGGCCAAGGGTGATTTTTTAAGCCCCCACTCATTTTTATGACGGTACTTGGCATTGCTCACAGTGGGTTTGACATTTTCCGATACACTTAAGGTGGTCATTAGGTAAGTCCATTAAAGTCCGAGTGTCCAATTAGTTCAAGTTAACGAGAGAGATGACAAGATTCAGAGTAAAGGCAACATTGTCAAAAAGCGAGCCATATTAAATAAAATGCGGGCTAAGTTTAACAATACCCTTTTCCCAGGAAAAAAAAAGAAGAAGCAGAGTTTGTATTAGACCTAGGAGTTCCAACAGAGTTAAGGATGGTGATGATTGAAGGGATGTAAACTGAACCCCAAATTGGAACTTCAACTTCAGGAACAAGAATTGTTAAAGGGAGAATCACACAGTAGAAGAAGAATGTGACCATATGAGCAGTAATCTTCCTCACTAGGAAAAAACTGTATATTACATACACTTTCTTCCAAAATCTTACATTCTGCAATTACATATTTCACATAAATAATTCATCAAACATGTTAATTTAACCAACCTAGCTAAGCTAGACAACATTATTATTATTAATGTTAATACTCCCTCCGTAACAAAATAACTGCAACGATTTGACATTTTTTTTTCTCTCAATTCAACTTTATGTCAAATCGTTATCGTTGCAGTTAATATGTTACAGAGGGAGTATTATTTTTTCTTCCGAATATTTTGTTTATTTGATGCATAATAAATTTAAATACGAACCTTGTTTCGGACTATTTCCATGACCATCTTCCTGAACAAATTAGCCGGGCCACACGACCATCGATGTTGTTGAAAGCGGAATGCCTTGAAGGTACTTGGTAATTCACTTTTTACCTGATTTTTTTTTCCAACAAGATAAAGTATGATTAATAGCTTAATACGAGAGTCGTTAATCTTGATTGAAAATTTATGTTGCTTCCTCTGTCCAAAATTAGTTGCTGCTAAAAAATGTGACAATATATTGTATCGTATCAGAACTTAAATGACTATAAGATGAAACGAACGATTCCTATGAAAGTTATGTTCGTTCATATGAATTATTATTAGAATAATTTCTTCGAATTTTGGGACAAAATTACTTTTTTTTTTTTTTGTACGTTACAACTACTTAAGCAATCAACAAAAATAATAAAAAAAAATATATATACCTGGAGATCACCAAGATAAACGAATTTCCAGCCACGAAGACTAGCTCGAACAGCAAGATCCATGTCCTCGACTGTCGTTCGATCCTTCCACCCTCCTGCCTCATCAATGGCTGCTATTCTCCACACACCAGCGGTTCCTAAGTACATATTCCGCAAATTGGAAAAATTAAGTTTTAATTTTAGCATTAAATCTATTATTTATGGACTGAATAATTCTGCATTTACAGACTAAAATTTTCCAGCATGGAAATTCAAATAATTGCACACATTCGTATAGCGCCTTGTAAGTTCTTACCACACTGTGCAAGGGTGCACAATGACAATTTCATAAATCGGACAAAAAATGTAGTACATGTGTCACACACGGCTGAATTTGGCATCCAAAATTACCAAAGTGTTATTCGAACTAAGCATCGCTCCATAATAAACTCGAATAATTGATAGCATTTTAGAATGATAGAAGAGGCTTATATTATTTGTCTAACTAGTTATACTTAATCACATAAACAAAAAATACTTTACATTTTCCATAAATGATTGTAATTAGAAATCTGAATATTCGGGTTTGATTAATGAAATTATCCGGTTTGTTTCGGTTTTCAATTCAATTTCAATGTATAGTTTCACTTCAATTTAGTATGTTATGTTTGGATACAAGCATTTCATTTGAAATGATGGATTTGGTTAAATTACATGTTTGGTAAGTAAAAAAAATTGGAATTGAATTTGGCCCAATTCTCAACCCAAATGCTTAACAAAACCATGTCATTTCAAATTCTAAAAACAACCCAAACAAATAATTGTCATTTGAATTGTAACATTTCAATTTCAGAAATTGAATTCATCAATTTGAAATGAATTTCACATATCTAAACACTACCTGAAAGTTATCCAATCAGTTTTGAAACAAATTGATAGTGCTAGAGTGAAAGACCACTACACCGCACTAACTTGATATACAAATCCAATTTCATTAAAAGTGGAGAAATAAAATACTCCCTCAGTAACATAAAGATTTCAACAAATGTTTTTTCACGCATTCTGAGGAGTCGATTTGAAGGTGTAAATGACCAAATTAATCAAAATAATTTTGATATTAGTAACTTATAATCACATTCTTGTTTGTAACAACACTATTTTGAGTAATTTATTCGTTTACACCCTTAAATCACTTCCTCAAAATACGTGAAAAAACAAATCTTGAAATCTTTATGTTACGATAGGGAGTAAATTAAATATGGGTTGAAAAATGGGAAATGTATGATGCTCCGAATAATATACTGTATGATTGAGAAAATTGATGGTCAGTGTGTGAAGCACAGCACATGGATAAAAGCATTGGAGGAAGCAAGTCTTGTTGTTGAAAGTCAAGTCAGGTGCTCGAAATGGCAAAAAATAATGAAAAATACAGTAATAAATAAAGAAATAAAGTAAAAAAAATAACAAAAAAAATAAAATTACTGACCATTGAATCCAAAGAAGGCATGTGTAGAAGACCCCACTTCTTGCTCCACTTTAAAATGGTAGTCTAGTGACATCTCTTGCATTCTTGTCATCAAGCATTCGTTTGCGTTCACTTTCACCCAAACCAAACCAAATTATATTCAAATTAGGTTTCATACTATTACAACTTATGAGTAAATATTTTTAATAACTTGTAATTAGACACACAAAAAAAAAAAAAAGAGACAAACAAGTATTTTTAAGGGTAAAATGTTATGGTGTAAAAAAAGCACAATATCTATTTTTAAAAACTTTAAAAAAAAAAAAAAAAGAAAGTGAAGAATCTAAAGAATTTCACTTGAAATAAAACAAAACAAAAGGAGTCATAGAGATGCTAATACTTTTGACTCTTTTCTTAAACTTTTAAGAGTATAAGGTCGAGTAAGTCTCCAACTCTTAGCTATATGCATTTAGCAGTTGGAAGACTAATTATATTGTTTCATTTGTGTCAAAAATAAATGGAAGACCAAATATGCATCTATTGTCCGATATCATTTGCCATATTATTGAATATTTCTATAATTTCACCCTCAAATACCATAGGAGCTAACAAATGGATTGTGCACTACTAAATTAGTGTGTTGCACACAAAATTAAGGCCGTTCGGTTCACATAGAAAATTAATTTCTACGGAATTACTTAATCCATGCTAAATTTTCTTAGAAATTGAGCAAAGTTGTTTGGTTCGCAACTTCACACTGTAAAAAAATTTGTATTTCCTTGAAATATCAAATTAGATCACCACGGGAGCCTGGTGAGAAATTTTTCATGCTTTTGTAAATTTAATTGAAAATTCTAACTTTATGCCATACTGTAAACTCTTTAACCAAACGACAATCTCATTTTACCATTTTCTAGAAATTCGCATACGGCTAAAACTCCGCCGGGACCAACCGAAAAACCCAAATTGTTCAGCATTTATTTTTATTCAGATTTAGATCGGATTATGCATACATACGGCTATTAAATTGATTCATGCATAAGATTCTAGGGAAAGTACCAAGTCCACAATGCAATTATTGAAACCTAATTAATAGTCGTTTCCTTCAAAAAAAAATAAAAAATAATTAATAGTCGTTTAATTAATTATTACTCCTATTTTTTTTTAATAAAAAAAAAAAAAAAAACAAGGGGTGGAACAGAAACAGCATTACTAAAATGTCAGTAAGTGTCGGCGGAGGCAGAGGGGGGATCCACCTATTTTGGCAGATTTTAATCACCAAATTACCCTTCTTTTTTATGCTATACTACCACGTGCTTGTGGGGTTGCCTAACTGTTTTTCCCCCTCCTAGTTTTCATCTCCCGCTTTTATCCTTTTCCTCTACATATTTACTTTACTCTTTATTACCGAGTAGTCCCTTCGTTTCTTAAAGATTGTCCCATGTTAACTATTGATACTGTTTATTTGGTAACTTTGATTCTCTATATTTTATAGATGTAAAGATTCAGCTTAATGTGTACTTTTTTAATATGTGATGCTTATAATTTTTTATTATACGTATCTCAAGATATTTTCATTTAAAGATGTGCTTCGGAAGATGAGAAAAAGTAAATGGGACAATCTTTTAGGAACGGATGAAGTACTATGTATTATTATTATTATTATTATTATTATTTTTTAACGCAATGATTTGATATAAAGTGGAAACAAAATATGTTAAATTGTCGTGTTCAAAAAGAAACAGAGGTAGTATATATATTTATTTGATTTTGTAAGGAAATTCATTAGTTCACTAGCTGGTAATGAATTACTAACCCTAATTAATTGATTAAATCCTTGTATTTGAGGAGGGAGGGTAAAAGAGGAATTCTCAAGTAAGGGGTTGTGAGGAATTGACCCCTTCACCTTTTCGATGAAATGTGGATAGCTGAACAACCAAGCTCACTAGATCTTAAATTGGGATTTACTGTATGTTATTCGGCCCAAAATTGACCGACACGTGCATCCGTAAAGAAAAGATAATGAATCATTACAAATGCGTACAATGATCTGCACTCTCACACCTTTTCGTTTACCTATTTACCAACCCATTCTTTTTTATCCATGCTCCGTACATTATTGTACTGCAGTAAAATTGTAAATAGTGCAACGCATTGATAAAAGCTTTACTACTTTTTTCACTTGACTTTGAAGAATGAAGGCGGCTTGTGGCAAGGATTTCGATGGTCAACAAAGAGACCTCTTCTTATACTTGTGCTTTCAACACAAACATATATGGATTTAGATTTACATTTATTTATTTAATATTTAATATTTATGTTGTTTATTTTATACTCCCTCCGTCCCATTTTACTTGCTACATTCTATTTTGAAACAAATTTTTATGCAAACCAATTTTCATGTGGGTCCACCATTGGTAAAAGTAAGTGGAAGAAAAAGATTGGTTTAAAGAGGATAAAAATGACAAAAAAGAAGGTAAAAATGTAAAATATGTGTGGGGCCCATAGACTATAAAAGGAAATGTAGCAAGTATTTTGGAACATCCAAATAAGAAAATTGTAGCAAGTAATTTGGGACAGAGGGAGTATGATAATTTTATTTATTAAATTATTTCAAATTATATATTGCTCATTTTTTTAAAATTGTATATTAAATGATCAAAACATAAGTATAGTGTAAAATTATATTGTAAATACATCCATCCGAGTATAGGATGTAAATTTTACTAAAAAAATATTCTAGAATTGAAATTGTACCGCATCCAACTAAGAAATTACTAATTGAATCAGGTGATTTGCCATAACATAAAAAATAGTTCCCCATTAATCCACTAAATAGGTAATGTTGCTATATATAAACATTGAATACATTTCTTAAAATGAAAAGTATTTAGAAATTCATGAAAAATATGCACATTATTTGAGGCAATAAATGTTTAATTCAACATATTATTTCCATTTTAAGCTTCTTAATCATTCTCCTAATAATAAAGAAGCTCTCCAAATTGAAAAGAATAATCATGAGGAAGACTTATAAGTAAATGTTATATATTTAGAAATACATGTCATAATAATCATGCACTGTTCGATGGAATTAATAAATACAGAAAATTAATACTTCTATTTGTAAATAAAAAATAAAAAAAAATTGTTGTGCCAACGTTAGCTAAGAAAATGCCAAGATTATTTTTCTACTATTAAAAATTTCTAGATGGTTAGTAGATAGAGTACCGACCAGATATAATTTCAGGAGAATTATCAATTGTTTAACAAAAGTTTTTTCGTTTTGTTTTATTTTGTTTTTCAACAAAATATTTTGCCCACATTTTAAATAATATAATTGGAGGAGTAAATGGACAAATTAACACAAAACAATTAATTCCCGTAACTTAAATAATTTTCCTCTTGCTTTTTTTTATTATAAAAAAACAGCTCAATTAATTTATTCGTTTAGACTTTTAATTATATTGCCCAAAAAGTGTGCAAAATAATTTATTGCATTTAAAAAAAACTTGTTGAGAAAGATACACATTATAGCTTAACAAGATACTATCTCAAGACTTGAAGAGTTGAGGACAGGGAAGAGTCTACGGTTTGTTCCCTAGTCTCACCCCTGGGAGTTGGGACCATGAGGTAGCGACCAACCGAGCTACCTCAACATCATGTAGCCCTAGCTACTTTGCTGCTTCACAACAAGTCAACATTATTGATTTTTTAAATTGGTCCCGACTACCTTGACAAACTTTGATTCGAGAAATTGTTGAATTTCCATGGAATATATTACATTTTTACAACAACAACAACAACAAAAAAATGGTTATCTTTTCATACATGTTTTCGGTACTTTTGTTTATTTTTTTTTTACTGTTTTTGCTAAGTTCTTGTAGAATGAATTAATCTGAAATGAAATAAATTAAATTTGTCTAGATTGAACTGAAATTTCAAAAATTAAGGTCAATGAAACAGTGTCTTTTTAGTCTAATGAGCATATACCGTCTAATAAGACAATTACTAAATAGATTATTATATATATACTATTAGAATTATTGTTACACTAAAAACAAACCCTATCCCTGGATTCTAGGGTGACAAAATAACAGAAACAATAATAAGAAATGAAAAGAGAAGATGGAGCAAATGGACACAATTTCATGGTAGCAATAGGTTTTTCATTTGTTTATTTAATTTAATCAAGCTTTAGAGTGAAGAAAACGAAACAGAACACTTTAATTATAGTTTTTAATCAAATTCAATTAGTACTACTACTCCTACTTAATTACTTCATGCATTAAAAGCAGCAACACCAATGACCATGTCCGACAGAAAAGTTTATAAAATCCATACACTAAATTGAAGATCGATCGAGTAACAAAAATATTGACCATGATACATCTAGCTCTTGGGGAAGAGCAACTACTAAATTACTAATCCTTCTCTTTCTTTTTATTAGTTATACTCTAGCTTTTGTTTTCTCCTAACAAAAAAAAAAAAAAAATACTAAATGCAACTAACAAAAAGAAACGGGTGGAGTATTCTGTATTATATTTCACTCGACATTTTGGGGATGTATAACCCTAACAAGGTATGGAAGTGCTATTTTATCTTTAAGGTAATTTACTCACTTCATTTTTCACACTTACCGAGGCAAAACTTTAAAGATTAATATCTTTAATTGTGTATTTGTAAAAATTATAAAAACTAGATATTGAAAAACTACATACATGTTGAAACGAATCCAACGAGACCTCACATGACTATGTTTTTACTTATGTATAAATCACAAACGATAGTCAAAATATATTTATGAATACTGCCAAAGTCAAACTGAGTAAACTAAAAAAACGGATATAGTAATTAGTTGTCAATTTGTGATAAATATATGTGTAAATCAATGTAATAAATGAATGTTTATTGTTTGTTCTTTTTACTTTTACTCATAGTTTCTTATATGAATGGGGGGATGATTTAGACACTCCCAAAATTGATTTTGCACTCCTCCCCCTCTCACATGAATAGTAAGGGGGAGGAGTGCCAATATGAATTTGAGGATTGCCAATATCAATTGCCATATGAATGTTTTTTAATGTAATAAATCAATAATGTGTTACATACTTACATGTTACATTTAGGGAGAAACTACGGAATACTATAAAGTGTTTCAAATGGGGTCAATTTATGATTAGAAGGGGGAAATGAATATTAAGATCGAGTCCAAAGAATACTTAGGGCTTGTTTACTTCAGATTATATTCAGTTCAGTTCAGTTCATCTCTATTTAGTTCAATTTATACACTTCTATTCAGTTCAGTTCAGTTCAATTCAGCTAATGTAAACGAGCCCTTAGATTCAATATGGTAATAAAACGTTACCAAAAAAAGGAATAAAGAAAAAGATGTAATCTTTGAAGAACAACCAAGTGGGAAAAGATGTAAGATTTTTCAGGTACTGAACAGGTATTGCGAATAACGTTTTTGGACAAGGTAAAGGTAAACAAGGTCCTAATTCATAGGGCCTCTAGCATACATGTCAAATTGACATTACTCAGTGGTTAAGGGACGAGATTCTATCATTGGCGAGAATCATACCTCATACATGAAAAAAGTGAGGGTACATTGACTCACTGATGACTCCAGTGCAACTGTGCTAGAGCTCGATCGATATTGCCAATAACTGGTATTGGCATATCATTGTATGTAACACTCACCACAATTTTTTTTTTCTTCTGAATTTTCACTCTATGTTTGTCCAAGGATGTCCCGTGAATGGTGGGCACCCCTAATAGACAAAGAACACCGTTGTATTTTCCCGTGGATTAATCTACTACCACTAACTTACAAATCTCTTTATTTTTGCCCTACCTTTCCAAAGTAGCTAGCTAGGGTTATCAACTTTACCCCCACAACATCTACTTTCCCACACTATCAAAGTGAAATAAAGAAACTAAAGATGAAAAAAAAAAAGTAAATTATGTGAAATAGAAGTTAACAATAATCCACCGACAGATTCTTAGTGGTAGAGTAAAGAAAGATAAAGGGCTCAGCTCATTAATTAATTATATATAGTTTAATGACAGGATTTATTATGTGTATAATTTAGTGATTTAATAGTTGTACTACAATTAGTAGTTAGTCAATAACATGTGACAACAAGCAAATTAGGTTGGTCATACTAATATGATAATATCTTAATTTGTCAATTAAAGGGGTAAAAGTGTCATTTCAAACAAGGATTAGATATAGAAGGCTTTTTTTCTTTTTTGAAATTTCCAAACTTTTGACTTGGTTACAATAATCTCATGTGATACCTATATACATAAGGGAGTAATCAATACTATATATGATGTTGATTTTTTTAAGGAAAAAAAGACACTAACTCCTTTCATAGGCTAGCCACGAAAAATGATTTTGGCACTCCCCAATTTGATTTTGGCACTCCTCTTCCTATCACATGAATAGTAACATTGAGGAGTGTCAAAATCATCACCCGCTAGTCACTTATGATGTTGATTGCTTATATAAATTAGGCATTTTGGGGTGCTTTAATAGACAGCGATTATATTTATAAAAAAGGATTACGTTACTAAAAATTAAAAATTGTGACGTGTTATGACTTAAGAGTTTATTTACTTACCAAATCGCCAGCGTGCTTGGACAAGGGCTATATCAGAATTGTACATCAAAAAGGGGATGGCTCGGAGGAGGTAATCGGCCTCCGGCCGGAAATCCGCGTCGAAAATCGCGACATACTCGCAATGCTTGACGTAGTCTCTTTTTAATCCTTCCTTAAGAGCACCAGCTTTGTAGCCAACTCTATTTTCTCTAATTTGGTATACTATGTTTATCCCTTTGCTAGCCCATCTTTGGCATTCTAATTCCACCATATCCTGTAAAATGTACCAATTATTAACCAATGTTTTTTGCCAAAAAAGAAGATTTGAAGTGCATAATGGAAAGCATTTAGTGGGGCCAAATATGTGGTTATTTTGGATTACTGATCCTGAGTTAAAATCACGCATAATTCAATGTAATTGACGGTTCTATTTATCATTTTTTTCTGAAAAATATACTTTTACTTTTTCTAATTCATGAAAAAGTATAAAAGATTAATTAATTGTAATGGTACTTAGGAATGAGGATTAGGTACCTCCTAAAGCTAATTGCTTGCAATTCTATTTAAATTGCACAACTTTCCAACACATGAAAGGTTAGAATGTAACATAGACTTACATATAATTAGGAAATTGCTGCATCAACTACGGCTCATGGCAATTACAATAGTGGCAACAAACTATTTTTAAGGTTAAAAAATTGCAAACTTAATGTAACTATTTACCTTTTAAGTAATTTTTGCTTAACTAATTTTTAATAATCAATATACTCAAATCACACCATTTTTTCCTTTACAAATGTATTTTGCAATGTTATGTTCTATACTATTTCGAGAAATAAATTTTAAAATTTAGGAAAATAATATATATAGCCATGAGACTATATATAAAACCATACATTAATTAAAATAATATTAATTTAAATTAAAAATTAATTGTATTCGAATTGTGCATAATTTTGACATACATTTTCCTAGATGTATATATTATTACCCTGTAATTTATAGATTATATTGGAAATACAAATGAAACACTATGTCACTATGATTTAATCAAAATGTAGTGTACACTTTCACCTTCTATCCGGAATTTAACCTTATTATTATTTAAATTTAGCGGATTTCTTTAGTCATTAAAAATAAGTAAATAAATAAATAACCAATGATTTAATGAATTTATTGTAATGCGGAGATGAGGGGAAATGATGTAATAGTAGATAACATTTTATTTTATTTTATTTTATTTATTTTATTTTTATTTATGTAGAAAACAGAATTCAGTTGTACTTTAATTACAATAAAGAAGATGGGGCAAAATAAAAGAGTACTTGGCATTGAATGTGTAAAATAAGAGAAATAATAATATTTTTACCTTAATAACCGGGTCAGTAGAGTCATCAAGCACTTGTATCACCATTCGATCAGCCGGCCATGTGAGATTACAAGCGGCACCTATTGATACTTTGTACACCTACTCCAATTTCCACAACCCCACAATTTTCTCAATTTCAATTCAATTAAATATAATAATTATTATTATTATGATCCAAAAAAATATATAATAAACATTCATACAAAATTGACAATTATTAATATATTAAGCAAAAAAAAAAAATTTTAAAAAAAATCAAATCAATGCCTAGTGGGTGGCACTAAGCCCTTAAATTTCATCAAGTCAATCCAACTACTACATGGTCTTGTCTATTAATAAATATATACCAATTAGATTAATCTAACTTTGATTTAAGACACAATTAGCTACAAATTATATAAACTACCTTTTATTGATTTTTTTAAAATATAGGGAGATACTTATATATAATTACATAACATCTAATGGGATTAATTAGTGTTCCCTTTGACTTAATTTCTGAAACTTAGTTGTTGATTTAGCTTAATTGAGTTCAATTCAGTATAAAAGAACATGACCTGAATCTCATGATAACTACAAATGAACTAAACTAGTTGACATACACGGATACACCGATTGTATTGACACCGAACTAAACTACTTGGCATGCACCGATTTTTATAAAAACTGAACTAAACTAGTTGACATCTACCGATTATTCATTCTACGTTTGTGTGTTTTACACATGGTAAATTGGTAACTATTCAAGTCATCCAAGTGAGAAAAAAAAACACCTTCAAACCCCAAGAATAGATCATCAAATAAAGCAAGATATAACTTTTTACAAGACAAAAACTAATTTTTCAATATTAATAATAAAAGGGGAAAAATAAAAAGAAAGAGAAAAGAAGAAGTATACCTCTCTTTCATTGAACATAGGGATTTGAATAAGAACATGAGGGAACTTATTGGAGCCACCCATTTCAATATCATCAATGGAATCAGGCAATGCCTCCCATTTATAGCGTTTTTCAGGCTTATTCCAAAACATTTTCACCAATACAATTACAATACCCATATAAAGCCTTTCACAAAACAACATTAATGACATTGATAAACATATTATAACCCCAAGTTTAAGCATTGGCACAATTAATGGTGCTTTTATCGTCTCCCACATTAAATTTAATTGTGCCGACATATCTCCTCTTGCTTGTAACAGCTGATCTTGAATTAAATCCGCCATTTTTTAACCCCAGAAAAACAGGGGATTTCAGGGGATTCCCAAAAACAAAAAAACCCCAAAAAAAAGATTTAATTTTTCGATTAAATAATGGAATTGTTGAATGAATTGGCAATGTAGGTGAAATGGGGTTTTAGGGATTGTTTGTTTTTTCTCTAATTTCTAAGATCTCTCCTTTTTATTTTTAGTATTTTTCTTAGAAATGGAAAGAACAGAGTAAATCTAACTGTATGTTTTTTGGGGGGTGTTTTCTTTCTATTCAACCCTTCTCAGTTGATGAGCCAAACAATGCCTCTGTTTTTTTTACTGGGAAAGTAAAAGAAGACAGAGGAGAGTAATGAGGGAAGAATAGAGAGAAAATGGAGAGAGATTTAGATAGAGAAGGTGGGTGGAGGAAGTGAGAGCAGAGCAAGTGATGATGAGAGAGAGTTTGTCAACATCTTTTATAGTCAATTTTGTTTGTGTTATTGCCTCATTGCATTATTTTTCCAATCTTCTTCTTTTTTTTTTTTTTCTTTTTCTCTTGCTTGTTTTTCTTTCATTAAGTAAAGTACATTTATATAAATTATTTATTTTAATTTTATGATGGAAAAAAAAATTTGATGTGGGTTGATACCATTTATTGCTCTCTTTTGTGATGTATTATTTTGATTTTTTTTTTATTTAAATTTATGAGAAAACAAACAAATGTGGTTGATAGTACTGAATCAGGATCTCACCGTTTCCTCCTCTCCATTTCCTACTTTAGATGATGACACCTAATTTAGAATAATTATAAAAAATCCAAAACCCCCCTTATTTTTCCCTTTAATGCATATCCAACCATTAAATAAAAAAATGGACTCTACATTTCTCCTAAGAAATGGAGAGGATCCTAACTCGATACTACTAGCACTCCATCTTTTTTATAAAAAAAAAAAATTAATGTTCTAACTGATTGTTTATATTAAATGTTTTTATTTGAAGTCTTAACATTATTTGTAATTAAATATAACTAGTTTTTTGACCCGTGAAATGCACAGGTTGTGTATAAAAAAATTATAATCTCAAAACGATTAAAATATTATTATAGAATTAACTTGATCATAATAATATAAGAAATTGTAGGCTCTATAAATGAAGATATAATGTGTCTCCTAAAATTCTCTTGATTAATGAAAGATTTTATTTAAAAATAAAATAAATCAAAATTAAATTCACAAAAAGTTGACACATGGCACAAACAAATCCTGTTTTAAATATTTAAGTATAGATCTTCTAATTTTGGTTAGAAGAAAATATATAGGGAGTGTTTGGGAGTTAGAGGCCAGGTTTGAGGGAAAAAGAGATGTTTGAGAGGAAAGAGAGGTTTAACCAACTCAAAAAACTATTTTTGGTGTTTGTGAGTTAGAGGTTTGGAAGAGAGTTTTGGGATGAAAAAGCTCTTTTTTGAAAAACTCATATGAGGAGCTTTTGGTTCTTTTTACTCTAGAACATCTAACAGCTATTTATCAAACACTTTTACACAAATGGTCAATGCAATCAGTTAGTCAAATCAACTATCACAATCGGCTAGCCAAAACAACTAACTCAATCAGCTAACCTCTAACAACTATCAGCTAACTCCCAAATAAGGTCATACTCTTTGTAGGATTTTCTTTGATTTCTTTGAATGTAATCTTTGTTCAAATTCATTTTCATTATTCTAATGCATAATTAAAGATATTTTGAAAATTTCCAATGATATGTCTAATGTTTAATTTTGGGAATTTCCAATGATATGCCAAAGTTTTTATTTTTTCTTTTTTAATCTCAATGGTATGTCTCAATTCATGTTAGCTTCCCAAAATGTAGTATCTATACAATCTATTAAAAGGTGCGCACTAGTTATGCGACACGTAAGCTGACACATAGCCGACACACAAGCATCATCTCTCGCCTGAGTTCCGCCACATATGCAATATTTCCATGTAGGATTTTAGTTTGGGTGTTTAATTATTTAAAAAATGTTCATAGTGAGGTTCGAACTCGAGACTGTAACACATTAATAGTATACACTTACCAACTCACCCAACATTCATTATTATCTCAAATTCCACTATTTTAAAACTTATTGTTTTATTGTTCGAGTACATTTAATTTTAGTTTATTATCTAACAATAAATTAAATTAATTTCTAGATCCCTTATTTTTTAAGGCGCAAATAAAAGAGACAATATTACTATTAATAAGGCAAAAACTGGGCGTTGGATAAGATTTAATAATAATACTTACCTTCCATGATAACTATTTGACAAAAAAGTTAAATTTAAATCACTAATCCATACTAATTATTCATATTATTGTTTCTATAAAAAAAATATTAATATTATTGTTACAAGTTTTACCATCATTATGAAATATCTTTTGTCATGTTTAAATCAAGGGAAACAATGGTAGTAAGAACAACAACACCAATAACAATACTTTTTTATTTTACAAATATTTTTTAAATTCAAAAGACTCGCACAAATTTTCTTCAAAAGGAAAAATGATGTGCATTTTTTTCATTTCATTCATTATGTAATTACTCGCCACAACATAACGTTACAATTATTAATTATGCCATGTAATCTATACTCTTCTTCTAAAACGCATCTTCTAAGCATACTTAAACGCATAATCCCTTAAGTACAAAAGTCACAACTTAACCACTAATCCATATTAATTTCATTATCAATTATTCCATAAAGAAGTATTATAAATTTCATTGTTACAAATTTTTGTTGCCTTTGTTTTCTGGACTTGAGTCTCAAAACAAAAAACATAGTGTATCATTCGATCAAATTAATGATGATGATACTTCCTCTGTTTCATTTTAAACGCATAAAAGGGGTATTTTTTGTGAAATATAAAATATTCGTTTGTTGTGTTGAAAACGAAATGGAGGAAGCCATGATGATGATGATAACCAATTTTCAATACGTTAGTGAAAGTATCAAGTTTCATATTGTACTATCTTTTAAAATTTTGTTCGGTATTTTACAACCCTCATTATACTATATTACTTTCAAATCATAAAAAATATTGAAGATGATGAAAAAATGTATCACCTGCGTAAGGATGCACAACGTAACGATGCGTACCCACACAAGACCGGCATATTCTGTGCTCCTACATAGGACTGGCCATGTGTGCCTATAAATAGTCCATGATTTTGGTCGATGAAAAAAGTTTCTAAAAGGGAAAAAAAAATCTTTTGATCTCTCTCTCATTTCTATTTCGCTGATCTCTCTCAAAAAATGTAGCAGTTTGATCCTATATATCTTTAATTATATATTAGTAAAAACTAGAAAAATTTGATACCCATGAAGAACGACCCATAGATATGAAGCAAACAAGACCGTCATATGACAAAAAAAAAATTGGGTATGAAATTCTATATTATCTGGCTATCTGCAACACATTTATCTTTACCGTTAAGTTAATAATTTTTCTATTTCTCTATCCATTTCATTTTTTCTATCTATTTTATCTAAGCAAGGTCGTGCGGAGTGAGTGTGCAAGAATACCCTCTACATAGAGCCTCGTTTTCCAAAAGGCCTAATTTTTTTTTTTTATTCTTTTGACAAGTTATTGTTGCATTTCTAGATAAATATCTTAAATTTATAAAATAAATTTGAGATATATACAAGAGTTGTCAAAATAGTATTGAATTTTAGCATCTATTAAATATAAAATGGCCTAGTTACAATTTTAGAATAGGACCCCAAATATTTCCGAGAAGGCCCTGTATCTAAGTAACACTTCAACAATTTTTATAAAGAAAAGTAACACTAACAATTAGCTTTTAGTAGAAGTATATACCATGCTTCTTTGTAACTTGGCATGATCCTGGCACGAGCACGACTAGTCGGCCAGTCAAGTGGCACGACCAGTCGGCCAGTCAAGTGGCACGACTATTATGATAAAAAGTTCCCGAAACATTAAAAAAAAAAAATTATAACTAAGGCATGAGTCCTGGTACAAAGCGTGATATGGGTTGGACATGGCCGGGCTATCTTTTTTGAAATTTGGCATGAGCCGATACAACACGATGACTTGGTCTTTGCTCGTTCTAGGCACGACATGTCAAGCATGAGACACAAGTGGATGGCACATGCACCGTCTACACACGGCACATGCCCACCTTTATCTCAGTAGGTAATTCATGGACCCGGTAGTCTGGGACCACACAAGTTTATGTGGTCTCGCACGTCCACGCTATTGAAATAACAAAAAAAAAAAAAAAATCCACACGCCTCACTCAACACTAGGCCCTATAAAAACTCCTCATGTCATACCTCTCAAACCTTTCGTCTTCCATTTAAAAAAAAAAACTGCATTTCTCTCTCAAAGCATATGAAATTCTTGACATTCTCTATCAAATTCTCCAAAAAAAAAATAAATCAAACAAACTAAATTTACAACTTCTCAGTCATAATAATTCATACAAAAATGGCAGAAACAAAGCAAAAACTTTCTAGATCGAAAATGAAGAAGAACAAGCATGGTACATTTCCCTTTCAATTTTAGATTTTTTTTTAAACAAAATGATGAATTCTCAATCATAATTCATAAAAAAAAAAAAAAAAAAAAAACTTTCTCAGTCACAATTCATAAGATAACATGATAAGGTTCATAATCTCTAAAAAAATGTTCACATAATTAGCTTATAAATTTTCACGTACTTCATAAAGAAATGTTCACATAATTATTTGCAAATGTTCACATAATTATTTGCAAATGTTCACATAATTATATTATTTGCAAATATTCACAGATTCACCAATTAACAAATGTTTACAGAATTAGTTTATAAATTATCACCTACTTCATAAAAGTAATTAGACATGATTAGCACCGACTATAAGAAATAATTGGATCTTATCACAACTGATCACACCTAATCAAACATGATTGGACTCGTTCACTTGATTAGACCTTAATTAATTGAACTTTTCTAAACTGAAACTCATATACTCCTTATTTTTTAAAGATGTATAGAATGCGACCTTAGGTTTCGTTCTCTTCAACTTGTTAGATCCGAGACTTATCTGAAGTGGATTTTTCTAAACATATCTAAACTTACTAACATGATTAAAACTTATTAAACCTGATTAGCTGTGACTATAAAACAGCTAACTACTTATTAAATTTATTTAAATTTATCTGAACTTATTAGAATTGAAATAATTTTTTTTATATATGAATGAGAATGCACCATGGATATAAATAAACTCCTCCTCAACCTAGCTAGCCTCAAGATTATTTGTCAATCAACTGCCAAATCAACTGTCACAATGTGGTTGATTAAGACATTAGTCCTAGATCATAGCATGAATTTGAGGGAGCATTTTCCAAACTTCCAAGCTATATGAGCGCAAAAACGAGGTAAATCAACTTACAACTACAAGTATTACGCCCAGACCCACTTATTACGGAAAATTAGCAGCTACAAATGCTCTAAAGTAAGAATTACTCCCTATAAACTTCTTCCATTTTTTTTTTTAGAAAACTTACTTTTAGTAATCAATTCTTTTTGTGATTTCATTTTAATAATTAAATTTCTGTATTCATCCCTAATAATCTCGCAAATTATTATATGGTCCCAGGACTACGTAGGTTTCTGTGGTCCTGGCCAAAACGGCGTAGTTTAGGAGTAAAAAAATAAATAAATAACAGACTTCCTACTTTCAAGGAGTCTATTATGCAAATAAGGTGAAAAGTAACTGCTTTTAATTACGTATAAAAAAACTAATTGGTAGGCAACAATTAAAATCTTCGCTTCCACTTCGAACAATATGGAAATTCATTGGTTACCTGCACAAGTTAATCTTTTGCTTGTATTTAGCATTAAAAAAATGAATATTCAGTATTAAAAAATGAATAATCATTTTAGTTACCACAAAAGTGAATGTAAATTCAGGTTCTTTGTGGTAAAATGAATATTTAGTATAATAACAAAATGAATATTCAATATTAGAAAATGAATATTAAGTTTAGTTGGTGCAAAGTTGATTGTTGGTTCAGGTTCTTTGTGATAAAATGAATATTCAACATTAAAAAATGAATATTCAATATACAATAATTAATATTCATTTTAGTTGTTGCCAACGTGAATGTAAGCTCGGATTTTTTTGCGGTAAAATGAATATTCGGTATAATATTCATAATGTATGAATGTAGTTTAAACGTGTGTATAATATTCATACATTCATAACATTCATACATTCATTTTAGTTGAATGTACTGACTACATTCATACATTCATTTTAATATTCAGTTTAAAATGAATATTCAGTATAAAAAAATGTAAGCTCGGATATACTGTATATTAATTTTTGCGGTAAATGTGAATGTATGAATATTCATTTCAGTTGTTAAAACTGACTCTCTGACGCGCGAGATCACAATTGCTCTATGTGCTCCTGGGAGCATTATATACTGTAGTTTAAAAAATAGTTATAAAAAATTGAAGCTTTTTAGTTTTTTTTAATAAAAAAATTGTGGTTAAAAAAATGAATATTATAGTGTAAAAAATAAAGATTTAAAAAAATAAATATTGTAAAGTAAAAAATGAAGATTCCCAGGACCAAAAAAAGCTACGTGGTCCTGGGAGCACCATATAACAATTGTAATAATCTAACATTTATTTTCAAACCATTTTATTGACCATATTAACATCTTATAAAACCTAAATTTCAATAAAGATTATTGATTATTGATAGAGTATATAATATATCCAATTATCAGCTTAAGCTTTTGATTGGGATAATTCTTTAACATGGTATCAGAGCCAACGTCACCTAGAGTACACTGGTTCAAATATCTCCTCGCTTCCCCTTTTAAGTGGAGAAAATTCGTGTCGGGTATGAGGGGGCATGTGATGCGTCCACATTTCAAGCCCAAATGACCTTTCATGTGAGGGCTTAACTATATTAAAACATATTTCTAGACCTTAACTATCAACTTAAGTTTTTGGTTCGGATGATCCTTTAACATAACACTTTTTAATCAATAAAAAATTTTGGAAAAAATGTTAGATTATTTGGGAACAATAAAACTAAAAGTTTGGTTATTGAAGCAAAATCACTAAAAGATGTGGTTATTAAAAGCAATTTTTTCTTATGCTAAACATGTTTAGAATCTAATAAACGCATTAAGTTAATGAGATTAGGAGATAATAAAAATTGAATATATTAAAACGAACATCCATTATGCATATGCCCATCAAATTGTGATTTAAGCATACTTTTCAAAATTGATATCATTTTCAAAATACATTAAATATTTATCTAACACCAAGGGCTTGTTTACTTCAAATTATATTCAGTTCAATTCAGTTCAGTTCATCTCTATTCAGTTCAGTTCAGTTCATTTCAGTTCATCTCTATTCAGTTCAATTAATACACTTCTATTCAGTTCATCTCTATTCAGTTCAGTTTAGTTCAGTTCATCTCTATTCAGCTAATGTAAACGAACCCTAATTGAAATCCTCTATTTCCACATAAATTGGTACTCCTCTATTTCTACTTGTTCCTATTTTGTATTTTGGCTGTTCGAAGATGTTTTTTTTTTCTTTTAGAATTTTCTATTTAAAAACTATAAATTTTTAATCATACCAACTCATTTCCCACAAAATTTATTGCCACATTAATTTTTTATAAATTAATAATTTTATACCATTGGTTGCGCTAATGATAAGAACTACATTCCAAATTATATATTACTCCTATTTCACTTTGCTATGTTTTGTAATCTTTTTGTAAGAGAACAGTGATCAAAACACAACAAACAAAGTAAAACAAAGGATGTACAACTTTTATTTCCAATGAGTCTTTTTTTTTAGGATTAACGAAAATCATGTGTAAATCATTACCAGTCTTTTTTCAATTAATTTTGCCCTAATCTCCATAAAAGATTCTAAGCACAAGAGCAGGAGGATATATATAGTTTGTCAACTCTTTATATTCCCATCAACTATGTTGTTGTTCGTGTTTGGAATCTTACAACATTTTGAATCAATAGAATCCTTTAAATTATTCTCAGCCTAAAAAAATATCAACATTAAATCTTGTTTGATTCGTATCAGTCATGTACGGTCTTGTGTAATTCGTCTCAGTGAGTACTTAAAGATATTATTTTCTTAGTTAAAATTGTGTTTTAATCATACACATTTATCAAAATGCAAACAACAAAAGGAAATAGAGAAGCTAAGGCAATGAACATAATACATGGCGTGATTCAAGCCTAGAGGTTAGTTAGTGTGCTTAATTTTGCAATCACCAGTCACTAATTGAAAGAATTAATTTTATCGTAAGGCGCCAAAAAAGATAAAGAGATTGGATATCATATATATATATATATATGATATTTGATATATCCAAACATTGTTTGGGTACTTACTTCTTGCTCAAAATATTGACTAATTTGAAAAAGCCAACATTATCATGCATGGTTAGCTTTTCTTTGTTCTTGCTTTTACTTTTGACATTTAGTTGGTCGGAGATTGATTTGCTTTAATTTGTTCCTAACTTGTTACTTCATCTTTTTTCAAGTGAATACATAGATCATGAAAAATCTTATGATTATTATGTAATCCAAGACATGAATTAGGAAGTACTTGTTTATTTTCACAAAGATCTTGTAGTTAGAATCTTGTTCCCTTTTTTTTTTTGTTTAATGTAGTAAGGTAATTACTAATTAGCCTATAGACTAATCCATGTTAGGCAAAAGTATATCACATGAGTGTACAACCTAATTAATAAAAATGAGTTTCCCCTTTTGGCATCATAAAAAAACAAGTCATGTAAGTCCGGCCTATACTAGAAGTGAGCCACTCAAAGCAATAGTAATTAGTAAATTAAACTACTAATCAGGCGGACCAATAAACAATTTGATCTGTACATCTTTAGGTGAGATGATACCCCTAATCATAGGCCAGTTAGTTGTCCTTAGAATAAATATTCAACCATTCTCTAGGGACCTCTAAGCCTAAGCCAATTCATATCCATAAGGAAAAATCAACTCCATTAACATATATTTTGATGGAATTATCGGCCTTTGCTTCCATCTCTATTCATTATTGATTTATCACTCTAATTTATAACTGTATACATATTTATTACTTTTTAGATTGTTACGCTAAGGGTGCTTATAATGCGACTCGAGCTCGAGCATCACCAATCACACTTGAATTATTGAACTCAATAATTAGAACTTTAGCACAACTCGATCTCTAAAACTCAATAACATGAAAAATAATGATATATGCTTGATTTGAACTCGATAAAAGGATCCAATCTCGAATCAAGCTATAACTTGACTTGTTGGCATTGGCTGGCTTGACATACACGAGCTCAAAAATGTCTCAAATTTTGGATATAATTTTGTAGTTCATATATTTGTTTGATTAGAGTCTAATAAAAATATAAGACTATAAATTACTTTGTCTTATAACTTCACAAGGAATATCTACATATTTTATTCTTTGTGAATGAATTAATAGTTTTTTTTTTTTTAATAATTTCACCAGACATCATTAAATATTAACACTCTGATATGTGAGTACAACATAGAAAATTATATTGTCACAATAAAACTACCAATATCAATTAGCTAGGGGAGTGCTATTGTCAATTCAATATATATCTATATATATATATACATATATATAACTCATATAAAATTAAATATAAGTCTCACAAAATTTGATCCTTACACTTCAACAAATGGAAAGCGATTACGGATCTGTTTGTTTTGGAGGAAAACAATTTTCAATGGAAAACATAGATGTAAACAAAGTTTTCCTTTGTTTGTTTGATTAGAGGAAAACTTGTGAATGAAAGAAAAAAATGAAATAGAAATGAAAGAAAGATGGGAGGAGTGAATAAGGTAGAAGTAAAGAGTAGGAAGGAAAATGTGGCATTCCTTCTACACAAAATTAAAGGAAAATGGTTTTCCTTTTCCTAAGTGACAGTTTTCATCTCAAGGAAAATTGTTTTCTATCACTTTCCAAAACAAACAAAGGAAAATGTTAAGAGGGAGGAAAATCATTTTTCGGGAAAATGTTTTCCATCAAAACAAACAGAACCTATATTCCACAATATTGCACATTTGCACCATCGATCTCAACCTCCTAAAAAATGTCGGTTAGTCAAAAACTCAAAAGGAAAGGGTGAATTTTGTTTTATCACTAGACTAGAGTATTATTGTTATTTTTTTTTTTAACCATATTATACAATCAACTTTCATCTATTTTTGTATCTTTTTATTAATAGTAAACTCTTTATATATAATATAAAATAAGAACTAGAATTTCGTACACTGTTGCAAGTTTCCCTGCACAACTTCCACTATATATATAATCTAGTTTAATTTATATATGTTGCTAAATCCTAATTAATTAATCAGCTATTTTATTTATTTTTTAATTTTTTTATAAAGGAAGCACCCAAACACTCTATCAGCTAATAATAATTATCACAACTATCTTTGCTCAAACTGAACTACATTATTTATTATATTAAAAAAATAATAAAAATAAAAAACCCAAAAAACAACTGTAATGAAAACACAGCACATAACAGCTGGGATACCTGTGTAATGGAATATACCCCATAACATGCAAAATCTTAAGTACAGTAATACTTACAAGAACACTAAAACAACACTAGCAACTAGATAGCAATGTATGTATAGCTAGCTAAGTGCACATGATAGTATAAAGGATGAGTAATGTGCACTTAAAAACAAAGTAGTTGTACACATGCATTGATGCATATATATTTATATAAATATATATATATATATATATACATACATACATACATATATATTGATTTATCTATCTATTTATATATATATATACATATATATTGATTTATCTATCTATTTATTTATTTTATTGATGATGTTAGGCAGTACCCTAGGTCGTACCAGGGTTTGCTTTAGGTCAGCCAACTCAATTTAGCTGACACCTGAGAATCTAAATGCGAAGGGGGTTAATGAATCATTCTATATACTGTAATGTAAATGCTGATAAGAGATTCGAACCCAAGATCTTACTCTTGTTGATATTTAAAAATTTCAAGTCACTACAACATAGAGCTGACAAAATGGGTTAACGGGTTGTGTTCGTGTCATTTGTCATGTCAGTTTCGGATCGTCCATTAGTGATGTAAAAAGTTATATAGATTTAAAATGCTTGCTTTCTAAGACAATCGTGTCAAAACAAGTCAATTTTGTCTTATTTCACGTCGTATCGGTTTTGAGTTTCGATCAGTAAATTCGAGTCGGATTCGTGTCGTGTCAAGAATTGTCAGCTCTACTACGTCACACAATTAACCGCCTAAAAAAATTATAAAAGAAATTAAGATTTGTTCTTTGGAGAAAATGCCGCTAAATAATTAGTTCATTTCCAAAAAAGAAAAAAAAATGTAGTGTTTTGTTAGATGAGTGACAAGTAAGGGGAGGTGAGGCCACATTGATCTTGAGGTGGGCAAAATATACTTGGTAGCAACCTAAATCTGGTGATCCACATCTTGAACTAGTAGACCTTACTCACATGAGAACAACGTGACATTCCTCAGGAAAAAAAGCTTTTTCTTCCCTTACATCTGTCTCTTGTGGACCCCACCTCTTTTCACTTTCTTGTGTGTTGATTGCTCTAGCTATTTCTGATTTTTCTTTACATGCCACCTAATTGTATTTTATTTTACTCCTATTTTGTTTACATGTCACTCCAAATATTAATATTGACAGTCATTTGTCTGAGAGTACACTATTATGTGTACTCTCAAAGAGGAGTGTCAATATCATTATTGGAGTGCTAATATAACGATGGTTGCATTACACACGAGAACGTGTGATAAGGTAAGATTTGAATCCCCCGCCATGAGGACAGGGATTGATAGTTGCTCCACGTAGCCAAGTGCTCGGCCCTTTGCCACCTAATTTATTTGATTTATAGATTGATTGACACTTAGGATTTTTAGTTATATTTACTAATTAAAAATAATTCAAAAAACAATTAATTTTAGTCATCCATTATGGTAGTCGATAGTCATAAGATCATAGCAGAATCATCCAAAATAATATACATAACAAATATCTTCATGCTATTTCAACTGATTGAGTTGGTAATATTTTTTTTCCGTTTTGTACAAAAAGATATCAAATTTCAACAGGTACAAAGTTTATTTAACAATATTTTAGACAGATTTTTTAAGGGCACAAGCAAGGGAGGGGTGCATAACTGCATATCACGAATGGTTTCATTAAACCTTGTTCTTCTAGACTAAATTAATCTGAACTGAATTGAAATAAATCGTAGGCTCATTCGACATGAACATAACTCAATTTGTCTAGAATAAAGTTCTAAAGAACGTACACGGTCTTATTTAGTCTTATATGTGCATATATGAGACCAAGCTAGTGATAGCTCACTTGGTGAGTATCACACCTTCCCCACAATGCACCCGGGATCAGATCAAATTAAATCAAATTAGAAAATTAACTACATGAAGGGATTATTATTGACATCGACTCTTTTGTCACATCACATGTTCGTATGCATTAATGAATGATTCCACTTTAGCTTAATCACCCTTCCTTTTCAAGAGGAAACAAAATTCTTCTAAAACTCATCACTCCATCACTAAATAAAAACTAGAAAAAAAGAATGATATATATTGAAATTAAATAGTTGGAGTACGCGTTAACAAATAAACTACATACTCCATCAGTTTCACAATAAATTAAAGTTGGGTCGGATCCACATATGTGAGACCTAGACCCAACCAGCTAACTCGTTTTTAACATAAAAAACTATACCCCACATTCTCGAGTCTTTATTATTTACCACCATTTCTCCTTAGCTTCTTTGTTGAATTTCTTTCTTTCTAGTTCTTTATCCCCTAAGGTTATACTTATTTTTTTTAGTTTTTTTTAATGAAGATTCTTAATTCTTTTAAGCATTTTATACCTTATTTTTCTTTATTTGATTGAGATAATGAATTCACAAAGATTGCATGTACCTTAAATAATAAAACAATTTAGTATATACAAAATTGGTCATTAAGGGCTGAAAATAAAATGAAATGAGATCAATTTACTCATGGATCCAATTAATAGACCTAGTGAATCTAGGTATGGGTATGAAAATTCTAGACCCAACGAGTTTGAGTTGAAATATCGAGTATGAGTTAGTGCTTAGTATAAAATAAAATCTCCTTTTTTGTACGCTTACAAAAAAAGCCCATTTTGAATATTTCCATAAATGTTCATTCAAATTTTCCAATTTTTTATCCCATCTTATGCTTTGGTCCCTACATATATATATTATTCTTTTTTTCTTTCATGTGCGTAAAAATTTGATCCTCTCCCATGTTATTTAATGCTCTTTCCCTCTCTTCCAAAAAAAAAAAAAACAATTTAATTGAAGATCCAATTTAAGATTCTACTTTTATATATATTTAATCCAGGATTGTCCTAAAAAATTTAGGGTCCCGTTCTAAATATAAAATTAAGGCCCTTATATTATTAAAAATAATACATTATACATATTCTAGATTGTAATATACAATTTTAATAAACAAGTACTCTGTATTATAAAATGCAGAATATTTTAAAAGTAGTGGCAAAGAAATAAACAATTACTATTAGAAATCGAACTTTTAAGGCCCTTTTCATATTGAGATCATGTTTGATCGGTCTGATCTTTTTATACATCCTCAAAGACAGTCCTGACTCGATCCTTAAAATTCCGCCAGAACTAGGGAGAACTTACAGAAATGAAGGGAATACTGAGTAGGAAAATCAAAGTACAAATACGTACGTAAACATGAATTATCAAATAGAGTTGGATTGCATTTGTGTTAACACTTTGGGGCTTGGGTTACCTAACTTGTAGTATGCATGTGTAGTTACCAAATTTGAGCTAAGCTTAAGTACTGAATGTATATGTACAAAATATGCTTTTTAATTTTTTATTTTCATGGTTTTTTAATGTTTTGATTAAGTTAAGTTAACCAAACCCAAAAATGAATCAAAAGCACAACGTTTGTACAAAATGCAATGCGTAAGAATGCTACTTGTGTTAATATTCGCACTCTCTATGATAAATCACACACCTAGAACGTAGGGTATGCAATATAATGTATCGAATCTTTTGGTAGCTAGTAAACAGATTTAGAATTATTACGAGATGTGTCACAAACTAGGGTTATGTGCACCCCAAGTTTTGGCCCTGCTTCACGTCACAAAGTAATGGTCTACGATGTATCACATGGTTATGTGATACGTTGCAGACTTCTGCAATATAATGCAGCCTTGGGCCAAAGGCATTCTTCAATTTTTGGGCTTTTTACGAACCCTTCGGGCTTTTTTTTTTTTTTTTTTTTAACTGAAATGGACCCGTTACTATCTTAAGCATTCAATTTGTTCTATTTTTTTAGGACCAAAACCATATATGTGACGATACTTTTTTTCGTCATTGGTCATAAGAGAAGGGACACTTTTCAGTGTCTACCAACATTAGCAGAAAGATCATTGATGATCACCCTAGATTCTTTGATGATCGCCCCTAGATTAAAATACTCATATTGAAGTAAGAAAAACATTGAGACATTACTTTGTATGTTTTTTCTTTTATTGATTATATATTAGTAATGTTAGGTGGTACACTTATGTACAGGGTCATAAGTTAGGACCTAGTGTAGGTTACTCGACTCAATTTAGCCGAGCAAATAAATTTAAAAGGGGAGAACAAGCTAAGGAATGTTCTAAGATCAAATGAGTGAACACTGAACACATTAGTTGAATGGAGGGGCCAAGCTAAGGGAGTATGTTTAGATATGATAAGTCCTCACATTACAAGCTTTGGATACTAATACTATTAATGTCCTTGAGACTTCACATAATAATGCTTTTTGCACCTGCTTCATTTATAATGTCTTACCAAAAAGTAACAAAAAAGGGCCAAACACATAACACAAGGAGCCAAGATAAGAATAATTTGGAAGATTAAATAATCCATCCATACAGAAAAATTAGGATTGTTCACATTCCTCCCACTTTGATTGATTTAATTTGCATCCGATGAAGTTTAGGTGTTTAACACATTACACATTGGACCATATACCAATTATACCTCTTTTTTTTTTGGATAAGGACCAATTATTACATATACATTCGATTGCAAAAAAAGGGAAATTTTTATTCTAATAATAATCTTTTTTTTGCGTTTTTTATTTAATAATACAAGATTTTTTTAGGGCAAAGGGCAATAAATTATATTAATAAAAAGCCAAATGACAATTACAAATAATCCATAATCTCTCTAAAAATATTTGATTTAAAATAATAATAAATATATTAACTTCAACTTCACTAATTGTATACGTCATTTCCGCTAGATCTATTGTAGAATTACATGGTGAGTTTTGTTCGGCTTTAATGTATCTTGTCCAACTGCAACCATCTCTTGTATAGATTTGGAAAAAAAAAATTATTGACAATAGCCATAATTCTCCAGCCAAATGATTGGATGTAACTCATTTGAAAAAAAATAACCCACATACCATGGGAAATAACAACTCACACGAAATGAGAAATAACAACCTACATAATATAACATGGGAGAAATCAATCCAACAAAAAAGGAGACCAAGAATTATTAGAAATGGATATTGGAGAATATCTATTGAAAGCCCTAACAAGCTAAAAAAAACTAGAGAAAAATACAGAAAATAAAAAATTAAAATTAAGTTAGTTGGGACTTTTCACCGATTAAATTGATGGAACCTCCTTTGAAATCACCAATATAATGGAGCAAGAGAAAAGGGAGAGATAGGGGCTAGGGCCGGCTGATTTTGAAGTTTAGTTGTTTGACACTTAATAATACAAGATTATGATAATTCTATAATAATACAACCTTTATACCTCTTTTTTTTTTTTAGGAAAGCAAACATATATTCTGACTTTAAAAACTACGATGCATGATTTTTTTTTTTGGTATTGTGCAAGGGAAAAACCGAAAAACCAACGGCTATATGAAATAATCGTATCCTTGGGAAACCAAAAAAAATATTGTCAAAGATAAAGTATGTCGTCGTTAATTCGTTATCTATAATTATAGACTATGTTCTATATATAGAGGGTTTTACCAAAATAATGTTGAGACCGAAACTATTTACTAAAATTCTGCCATTGAAAAAATAATTAGAAGAATGTTGTCCACGTAGGAGAAAGAGTGTTCATGTTTTTTTTAAAAAAAATTATTTGTAGCAAAATCGCTATTTGAAATAGCGATAAAAAATAAAAAACAAAGCTGACGTGGACAGTATTTTGGTAAATATTGTTGGATTGACAGTATTTTGGTAAATACTTTTCATAAGAAATAATTGTAATGAGATTCAAACCTGGAACTTTTATATGAAAGTGGTAGATAGTAACCAACTCAACTACATTTATTTGTTGATTTAAATATGCTTTTTTTTATAACCATATTGTTTTATCACTTAGGAAAAATAAAGAGAGAAAAAAATATATATAAAAAAATGGAAGAAGGTGATGAAGTGATAGCTCATAGTAACAAATGCGTTGCTAGCTCCAATACAATGGTTTTTTTTTTCTAATTGAATTTCAACTCGTCCATAAAATTCATCTACAATCCAAATTATAATTTTCAATCTATTTTGTTCATCATAATACCTAGATTTCTTGTTGGCTTTTTCCCATCATGTTGATATTTCATTTGAGATAGATGTAAATTGAGGGTAATTTTACTGATTCGAGCTTGTTTGGATTGTTCTTGGTGTTTCAACAGTCAACGATTATCATCCATACTAAAGGTCTATTAATTATAACACATTTATTAGTAGTGCACTATACCTTCTAGGCTTCTTTATGTCTCTATTTTTTTCCGTTTAACAGATTGAGTCATAGAGCAAATGTGTAAAATAAAAGCAATAAAAATGTTGGACCCGAGGCAACGTCTGGGCCAAAACACTAGTTCTTTTTAGAAAAATTGAACCAATTGGATCTTATTTGATCTGTTACAATTTTCTATGAATGCTTAAAGAATACCATATTTATTTTCTGGAACTTTTTTTCTTTATTTATATGTTTTGTTTTGTTAATTTGTGACTTTTTATTGATTCAAAGAGGCCATTATACATCATTATACTCCCTCCGTCCCAAATAAATATTCCATTTCTTTTTTTGGAAAATGACCCACATACAACTTTACATTTATACCCTTACTTATCACTATTTTTTACCTACTTTTACTTATAATTTTACACCTTTACCCTTACTTTTCACAAAAAGTGGGTCCCAATAAAAATCTCTATGCTTTTCTTACCTTTTTTTGGGACGGGGAGAGTACTATGTATATGTCCGAAAAGCTCTATGCTTTTCTTACCTTTTTTTTGTTTTGTTTTTGGCAACGGTTTTTCTTACCTTAGTAATCCTATATTTATCATTTTATCTACTGTAAATTAAAAGCCACTGATGTCAGTTTTCTCTCAAATTTTAATTTTAATTTTTAAAATTTAATTTTATTTGTATATTTATTTTTTTATTATTATTTTAAATTTCTATTTCTATTTTTTTTAAAATTTTAATTTTTTTTGATTCAAATAGTATTAATAATAGTTTGCAATCATAATAATGTACAATAAAATTTTAGATAAGATAAGATCAACTAAGATCAGATCAAAACATATAAAATAAGAAAAATTCAGATCATATCAGATCAGAATAGTTCAGATCATGTCCAAAAGATTCAGATGAATCAAATGTACCCTTAGATTTTTTTCCCTTGTCAATAATTAGTGAAAGTATTGTGTCAGACGGTCCGACCGTCGGACCGTCGAACACTTGTATTTTTTTTATGCCCAGGCTCAACAAAATGTGTCCAGGTTCAATAATATGTGTCCAGGTTTAACAATATATGTCCAGATTTAACAATATGTGTCCAGGTCCATGTGTTCAGGGTAATTAAACAATATGTTTTCAGGTTCAATAAGTTTCATCAGGTTTACAAATTTATGTTCAGGTTCAACAATATGTGTCCAGGTTCAGTACTATGTGTCCAGATTTAATACTATGTGTCCAGGTTCAACAACATGTGTCCAGGTTTACCAATATATTTTCAGGTTTACAAATATGTGTCCAGGGCTAACAACACTTGTCCTGGTTTAACAACATGTGTCCAGGTTCAACAAAATTTGTCCAGGTTCGACAATATGTGTCCAGGTCCATGTGTCTAGGGTAAACAATATGTTTCCAGGTTCAATAATATGTGTCCAGGTTCAGTACTATGTGTCCAAATTTAATACTATGTGTCCAGGTTCAACAACATGTGTCCAGGGCTAACAAGACTTGGCCAGGTTTAACAACATGTGTCTAGGTTCAACAAAATTTGTCCAGGTTCGACAATATGTGTCCAGGTCAAATTGAACTGTTCTGACAGTAACCTTATGTCGGACTGGTCTGACACAATACCTTCTCCAATAATTAACATGGCACTACTACTTTTTTTTCAAAAAGAAAAAGGAAAAGAAAAGAAAAAAGAAGTTTAATGATAGAATTTGAACAACTGATACTATAAATAAATTACAAAAAAAAAATAAAATTACTAACTAAAGGAACCTTTGGCTTTGTTCATTCCTTCACCTAATAAAATTTTATTAGTTCATTTTGTTGTACTTTTTTTTTTTTGCCCTTTTTGCTCATCATGAGTGGATTCATGACAAGCACAAGTTAACTTCTTTCGTCCTATGTCATGCTAAATCCTAAGAGTTTTTTTTTTTTTTTTTAAAAAAAAATTATAATTTTTAGTACCTATTCAATACTATCACTAATGACTAAATAGTGGTAAAGTATGCTCAATTAAGGCTTAATTTTCGCATAATGATAAATAAAATTTATTTATCACAATGTCATTTGATGTGGTGAAAATTAGACGGTATATGTGTGACCATGTAAAAATATAGCTTATTTTTGGAATATTTTTTTATATTTAAAAAATAGCTTAGAAATGTCATTTGATATTTTTTGATATATTCAAAAGCTGAAAACTAGTAATTTCCTGTTTACACATTCAAAAGTTAGAAAACACACATATAAGTTAATATTCTTAATTCTTTCGTTTTTAACTAGATGCAACACTTTAAAAATTAAAAATGCGAACTCTTATACAATTTTCAAAGAAGAGAGAGACATAAAAAAGATGACCCGTGTGATTAGTGATAAATAAAGAGAATTTATTACCAGAAATCATTTCTCAAAGAGAAAATGTTGCATTTAATTTAAAAATGTGTTGTTTCGGGCCCATTTAAGGACGGAGAAGGTAGTAGCTCAAAGTCTCAAACTAATAACCCAAGAAAGCCAATAAAGGATGGGGTAGCCCAGGCCAGCATGCACCCCGACTCCAAGCAACGACACATGGCAGCCTATTAAGGGGCATGTGGCAGATTCTAAGCAATGGGAATAATATAAAAGGGAGATAACACAACACGGGTAGAGCCGGCAAAAACTGACACGACACGATAACACGACACGAAATTAGCGGGTTTGGGTCAAAGACTTTGACACGACACGACACGCTTATTAAATGGTCGGGTTTGGGTCAAGGGGTTCAACCCGTTTATGTAAACGGGTTGACACGACACTACACAATTACACTTGAATATTAATTTTCTAGTGAAAAATTAACCTGAGACGCTAACACGACCCGAACACGACATGAAATTAACGGGTTTGGGTCAAGGACTTTGACACATTTAAGTAAACGGGTTGACACGACACGTTTATTAAACGGGTCGGGTTTGGGTTAGAAGGTTCAACCCCGTTTATGGATACAGGTTGACGCGAAATTGACACGACACGACCCGATTAACAGCTCTAAACACAGGGATCGGGATATCCTAAAATGCATATTCCGCATCGAAAATAGCACTAATGCTATAACAAATTCTTGTATAAAAACAATTATATTCCCAATAGAAAACAAGCAAAGATTAATCTCTAATTTAGATTAGCATTAATTAATTAATTACATACAATCAGAGTTATTTTTTAATTACTCTGGTTATAGATTATTTAAATTCGCTTATTTTTAAAATTGCACCATATATAGTTTTTGTAACCCTTTGCATACTAATTTTCCCAAAACACGTGTGACATACAAATGTTGCATATTTGTATGTAACCAATAATCAATAAAATCCAAGAAGAAACTAGTAAAAATTACTGTCCTAAAAAATTAAACAAATTAGTGGAGTAAGAAGCTAAATTAATCGAAGAAACAAAGTCATGGTAGGTAAGGCTTAACTTTCAGATTGAATCAGGAGCTACTATAAAGGGTCCACATACTGTCCAAGGTGGGGCCTTATATATATATATATATATATATATATATATATATGAAAATGTGTGGGATACTAGGCCTTGGAATCGGGCCCACTATAGGTCATCCGGCCCAATTTTAGCCAACACACGTATCTGTGAGGGGGATAATAAGGAATCCTCGCAAATGCGTGCGGTGAGAATCGAACCCAGGACCTCGTGCCTGAAATTCTGAAGCGCTATGACTTCATCCTCTGGTGGGACCAGGGGGCGCTTGGCATGCGCGGGGTGCTCGATCGCTCAGGGCCCCCAAATAACAAGGGTCCCTGATTTATAATATTACTTATTGTTTCCAATAATTAAAAGCAAATGTTGCATTGATTAGTGGGGTAAACTTAACTAAACTGGGTTACAATTAATCTCAAGACTCAAGTTGTAAGTTCAAATCTTAAAGGATTGTTTTTTTCAGCTTTTAAATTGATGTTTTTTAAGTACAACATAATTTAACATATGGGCCTACTTACAAAAATATGAACAAGTCCTCTGTTAATAATGACCCGGCCCTGTGGGACCTTATAATTTTATTTTTTTTATAGGATAATGTGTGGGATATTAGGCCTTAGAACTGGGCCCTATTGCAAGTCACTCGACCCAATTTTAGCCAACACACGCATCTGTAAGGGGGTAATAAGGAATCCTCGCAAATGCGTGCGGTGAGAATCGAACTCAGGATCTCGTGCCTAAAATACTGAAGCCCTAACTAGACTTCATTCTCATATGCATGTGGGACCCTATAATTAGCTTTCTCATATGCATGTCTTCGTCAACTACATATGCAAAGGAGGCAAATATTTCCCTCGTATGCATGCTATGGTATGGTATGGTATATATGTATAGTGCACCTTCTCTGTCGGTTGACACTGATTTTCCAACCTCCTACCTTTGTTTTATTTCCCTAATATTATCTTGTCTATATATATTCGATCCATACTAATTAAAACCCTATTCTCTTCGGCTGAATTAATCTAAACTGAATTGAATTTGTCTGAATTTAATTAAATCTAAAATAACATGGTCTAATTAACTTAGTAGAGTGCACCCTGCTAGCACCTGAAAGTAGGGCGAGCAGTCGAGCACTGACCCAGAATTGGACCGGTGGATAAGAATCCACAATTTGTGTGGACTTGGACCGGTTCGATCTGATTTCTTAATTTTTTTTTTAAAAAAAAAATTATATTTTGGATCTAGTTCGAGTTTTGGACTGGATCCGAATTTTTCCGGGTTTGGACTGGACTGGTGTACTAGAATTTCCATTTTTATGGATCGGAGACTGGACTGGTTTGGACCGAAATTTCTCAGGTTTGGACCAGTTCAGTTCGGTTTGGTTCCGGTTCAGACCGGTTTTTTAGCGCCCCTATCTGAAAGTTTACGACTTAATTTTCATTGCGGCAACTTATTGTAATGTAACCTGATCCATATTTCCGTGATAAAAAGTCTTTTGTTAGAGCCTGTTTTACTTTACTATGTTGAAAAAAATTAAATTAGCTTAAAATGAAGTCAGTCGGCTTTAGCATTCTCAATGTGTTGAGAGGTTCAATTCTCACTAATAATAACGAATATCCTCTCCCAATTAATCGATGGCAACTTGATATTCCTGTAAGAGAATCCACGAATTGGCTTCAGTCTCCCTTATCATAAACACACAAATTAATAAATTAACATACAAGAGCATAGAGTTCTAGTGAAAATGATACAAAAGATCACATTAATATCCGAGATTCATTTCTAATCAACAACATATCATCTCCTATTGGCTCAAACCCCGAGAAGTGTCATCCAAGTACCCTAGGTTGTGGCACTACTGAAGCTTAACATGTAAAAAAATAATAGTACTTGTAATAAATTAGCATACAAAAGTTAGAATTTACCCTAAAAATATTAACTTGTACCTTTCATTAAAAAGGACAGACTTATCAAGGATAAATAGTGATTTTACAATAATCTTAACTCATCATGCATTAATTTAATATTATCATCCAATATATAAAACAATTTTTGTTTTGTTTTCAAGCCAAGTTATCATTTCCCTCCATTAAATATTTGGAGAATCTATTTCATCGATCGTAAGCTCATAATTGTCTAATATCTTATTTTTTAAAATATAAAAAAAAAATTGTTCAATTCCTTAGCACAATCAACCTCAAGGCCTTTTAAAAAAATACTCCGTATATTTTGTACCCTCTTGCAAGCACACTAATCACTGATAAATTTCTTTATCCTCATCTTTAAGTATATCATTTGTTTATATTATACATAACATCAAGACTATTAGAATTTATATCCTACATCCGCTGTATGTATACAAAAATGTTTATATTTTGCTCATTAATATGTTGGGTAATATTGAAAACTAAATGAGCTATTTAATTGATATCACTTCATAAGCTAAACTACATTTCGATCAATCAAGCAAAATATAAACATGTGTGCATGTATCTCTCAGCTCACTACGTGTATCCGGTTGTGTAATATAGAAGATCAAGTAAAATTAAATGGATGATACTTATACTCGCTCTCTCCCAAATTAAATGATACATTTTGATTTTTTACACAGTTTACTTTGTAACTTTGACTTCCTTTAATTTTTTATATATAAAAACATAGTCATGTGGGATCGCATTTGATTCTTCTCGATACGTACTTTCTAAATATGTAATTTCTATAATTTTTTATTATTATATACAACTAAAGATATTAATTTTTAAAGGTTTAACTCAGATGATGTGAAAAAGTAAATAAAGTATTAAGATGGAGAGTGTACTATATTTTTTTGTATCAAAAGTGTTGATTGCGAGGATGAAGTAACTAACTATGATATTTTAAAGTTGCAAAAAAAAATTGTATCTCGAACAGTAAAAATGATAATATACTTATATACTAATTCATCCATTTGTTAAAACTAATAAGAAATGAAAATGTGATAGATAGCAGATTAGCAGTAACCTTGTCAATTCACTTAACCAATTATTTAAACCGGCTGTACCTATACAATTAAATTTATTTCAGTTCATTTTATTTTAGTTAATTTTTTTTTATTTTAGTTCAATTATGTTATGTTTTAAATTTCCTATTTTCAATTCAGGTGTAGTCGATTTCGGATTGTAACATCAGTTCAAGAGTACATCAATTCATTTCACTTCAATTTAATTTTTTCAATAATTATTATTTTTTGTTTCAATTCAATAATTTTGTCGGTTTGATTATTTTCAATCTAGTTACAATTTTATACAACTAAACTTGATATCCATTTCAAATATTCATTACAACCTAATTAATCGAATATCTAGATTTTTTTTTATTCAAAATTTTGGATTGGAAATCCATGATATTTATTATATTCTATTTGTTTTTTTCTATATGTTGTTTCTAATTGATTTTTTTTAAAAGGAGATGTGACCAAGATATTGCTGATCGATATATAGTAGATTTCCCTCCAATTCTAGATATTCAAAATTAATTGTTTATATTGCTATTTAATTAATTGTACTTGTATCACATTATTTTTATTAAATTAATTGATCTGTTAGAGATAATGTAAAATGGAAATTGCATTTTCAATAATCATGGATGGACTTGGTGGTGATAGCGCATTTTGTAATTGCTATATAATATAAAATTGTTATAACAAATAAATGAAATATCTAATTGATTTTTAACTAATTATATTGCAATGTAACATATGTTATTTCTAGCCAAAAATAAAATAAAATTGCTACACATACATTACGTTTTAAAATGTTAAGATTAAAATGCACATTTATTATTACTCACTACTTAGTTTTTGAAATCTTCTAGCTTTTCGTTGTATATTACAAATTCTATTACGCAGTGTTTGGATATGTGTAATTCATTTTAAATCGATGAATTCAATTTCTGAAATTGAAATGTTACAATTCAAATGACAATTATTTGTTTGGGTTGTTTTTAGAATTTGAAATAACATGGTTTTGTTAAGTATTTGAAATACATAACATTTGCTTTGTTAAACATTTGGGTTGGGAATTGAACCAAAATCAATTCCAAAATTTTTTACTTGTCAAACATGTAATTTGGCCTAAATCCATCATTTCAAATCAAATACTTGTATTCAAACATATAGCAGTTAGTTAATGCTTGCATGCTATTAGCATCATGATGAAATATGGGTTAAAGTAATAAAACTAATGAAATAAAATTTCACTTCAAATTTATTTCACTACACACGAACACCACCACCACCACCATTTCAATCACCATCTCTACCGCCACTACCTTTAGAATTCATAAATTTTCTTACCCTACCAAGCATCTTGATCAGGTCGGAAAAAGCACAACCAATGCCTTAGTTTATGATCAGGATCAGACGCTCCAACCTCTTTTTCAGAAGTTATCGCCGTCAATGTTAGTTGTTCTCACTGTTTCTTCCTTTGTTTTCTTTTCTTACTCTTATAGAACCATCTTAACCAAAAGATTAAGCTAATAGTTAAGGCACAAAAATATGTTATATACTCTATTACTCCCCCTCACATGAAAGAACATTTGAGCTTGAAATGTGGATGCAACACATACAGGTCCACCATACCTGGTGCTAATGAATTCCACTTGGAAGGGAGAGGGAGGAGAAATTCGAATCCGTGACCTTTGTGTCACGTTGGCTCTTAATACCATGTTAGAAAACCATCTTAACCAAAAGCTTAAGGGGAGTGATAGAGCATATAACATATATTCCTGGACCCTAACCAAAAGCTTAAGCTAATAGTTAAGGACCACGAATATGTTATATACTCTATCACTTACTATTAAGACAAACTAACCTTCTATGCACGCTTTGCGTGCGATTGTACTTTAAATACATATATTAATCTGCCGAAACAAACAAAAAAATAAAGGTTATTTGTTCGAAAATTGAAAAATTTGTCAAACTCACACTCATTCACATAATCAAAAACAAACTTTTCCCCTTTCATTCGGTCATCCCACAACAATGAACAAAAGAAAAGTTTTATTTACCATATTCTATTGGCTACCAAATTTTTACGATAATCAAAATGTAAAATTTTTATTTGATGAACTATATCAATATGAATGTCTATTTATAGAGAATTTAAAAATATGAATTTTGGTATTTTTGTTTTATTTTTTCGTAGTTTATATTTTGTACTATTTTCATTTTAAAAAGTCCCAAAATTGTAATAAATTTCTTTAATAATTAAGAGTGATAAAAATTAAAATTTTAGAATATTTTGAGGGGTAAGATAGACTTTTAAAGGGGGACACCATAGCTCCCCCTTGGCTTATATAATATAATAGAGATAAAATTTGGACTCACAATGCCTTAAATGTGACAATAATGATGAGTACTGGTAAATAAAACAAATTTTTAAAAAAAAATTAGGACGAAATTAAGTCATTTCAAGATGAAAAATAATAAACACCCAAATGCAATAAAATTGACCAATCAATTAGGGAACCCCCCAAAAAAATAAATTACGGTCATTGACTAATAATAGAAGGACCCAATATGTGATTGTATTACGTACACAAAGTCAAAATAAATGGGAATATGGCATCTTTTAATTCAACATGGAAACCCATTACATCCACTTGTCCAAATCAATACATAATTAACCCAACTTGACAAACATATTGTTGTTTAATTTGATCCATTGCTATATGCATGCAAGTAATTTAATTCTTTTTTATAAAAATAAAATTTTATAAAAAAACCCTATTAAGTAGTGTCGGCTACCAAATAATGTGCTTAAACAATTAGGTCGTGATACATGGCGATTGGCACACCATTGGTGGTTGAAGGGGTTGAGGTTGTATACTGCTCTAAATTACTTGCTACATTTTATTTATCAGGTTTTTTTTTAAATAGGTATATTTTTCGTTCTATATTAATCGTACCATTTTATTTTGGCACATATTTTAAGGAAGAGAATTGATCATTTAAATGTTAAAATTAATTAAAATAAGCAATATATATCAGCAAGAGTCAAATTATATGTTATTGATGTTAAAATTATGAAGTATTTTACTAAAATTGTTGGTTTACATCTTCAAAACTCTTCTTTATATAGGTGTCAAAGAGGTACGTTGTACGAGGGGGCCGGGGAGGGTTATTAGTTTATGAATGCTTCCTTTCTTGAATTTTTGCTTCATTTAATGTTTCAAACTCACATAGTTCACCAATTTTGACAATGAATTCTCATTGATAAATTAGAGAATATAATTATTTCTATGTGTTATGTTATTTTTAAGAATTAGCTAGTAGTTATTATTATTTTTTCATTGTGTATTAATGAGTAGTTATATATATATATATATATTTATTGTACATTTGAGGATTCTCTTTACTTATGTATAGCATTAAAATCACTATATAAAATAAAGCATCATTTTTAAAATACAAAAAATTAAATTACTCCGTATTTATGATAAAATTTAACTACTTTTTTTTACCCGTGTCTCAATTCCTTTGTATTGATATGAGTTTTGCAATATTATTTTTATGCATAAAAGTTAAAAATAAATACAGATAAAATGTTAGTTGTTTAATATATAGTTCGAACTCCTTATAATTTGATAATAACGTAAAGAGAAATTATATGTACCATTTTCTTAAATGAAATGAGACACAATCTAATAGACGAATAAAGGATAAAAAAAAGACGAATGAAATACTCCCTCCGTATTCTAATAACTGCAACGATTTGACATTTTTCCTCTCTACTTTATGTTAAATCGTTGCAGATATTAGAATACGGAGGGAATATATTGTCAAAAATTTGCATGTGAGACACCAGAAAAATAAAAGAGACAAAATTTAAAGAAAGGGTGATTTGATTTATTGATGTATTGCACATGTTCTGTGCTGATTTTCTTTATTTATTTGCTATTGATTGGTGGCTATCTTGTAGAAATAAGAGAAGTCTAAGGATAAAAAGGTTATTAACGACGACAGTAATGAAGTATACACCATATATTAATAAGTGTCAACGTTGTGTAAAAAAGAAGAAAAAAACTAAAAGCGACATGTACGTATCACGTTAGAGATTTTTTTTTTTAATTTTATACTTGGTATAAATTATTTTATTATTATAGAAAAAGTTGTTTGATTCATACTTGTATAAAAATATAAAATATTCTTCAAAAAAAAAAAAAAAATATATATATATATATATATAAAATAATGTCGAAGGTTCAATGATAGTCTATAGTTGCTTGGTAACAATCGTACTTGGTGTGCAACTAGGCTGCTAATTGGGCTGGACTTGATCATATGGCGACTGGATCTAGGAATTGGCCACTTTTGCACTTAATTTTCAAAATTTTAATTCAGCTCAGTTAAGACTAATTCAATTTAATTCAGTTCATGTAAGTCTATATGATTTAAGATATGTTCGATTCACCTTATATTTACTGGTATGATTTGGGTTAGGGGGCAACCGGATCTTGACACTATAGCTTAATTCATAAGTTCCATTGATTTAGCATAAAAAAATTGAACAAAATCAATTACATGTTTGATAATTAGGATTTGATTTATTAAGGTAATATTGGTAATAAAATAATAATGATGTATTATTACGTTGCATTACTCTATAAATTAGGATTTGATTTATTAAGGTAGGTGTAAATTAAAGAGGGAAGAAACCCAAAAAAAAAACAAACAAGTGTAGACATAGTCAATAAAATCTAGCTTAAGAAAAACTTCACCAATATATAAGTTAGTCAATAACCATGAGAAGAGGCTTAATTAGTTTATTATCTACTTTGTTTTTAAAGTGGATAATAATAAAACATTAAGGACCAAATTAAATTAAATGATACAAATTCTTTCTTCAATAATACTCCATATAAAAGCTAGTGATGTGTTCAACATATTAAACAATCAATAAGTCAACGAAAATTTGTCCAATCACAATTCACAAAGGCACATGCTAAACATGCAATCTTTTAGTTTAATTAAGTGAATGTATTCCCCTCACAAAAAAATAAAAATAAAAATTGAATAATGTATTCCAATTGTCTTTAGTCCATAGTAATGAGACAATGTGATGAAACCAAGTCAATTGTACATATAATTGGTACCTAACTCTTTTTTTTTTTTTTTTAAAAAAAAATGGTAGCTACAAAAAAAAATAAATTAGTATCTCTGGTTCATATTATGTGCAACTCTAAATTTGTTTTATCTCTCATAAAAAATATTCAAGTGCTTCATATAATAAAAAAACCACGATAGTTTAAAAAAAAACAAAAGAATAATACATCTGGTTCATATTATGTGCAACACTAGAATTTTTTTTATCTCATACAAAAATGTCCGAGTGTTGCGCATAATAAAAATACGTAAAAAAAAAAAAGCACCAACAAACAAACATGCAAGTTAGCCCTCTACTAACCACCATACATCTCATGTACCTTAGAGTTGAAGGTAGATTGTGGATGTCATTGTTTAATGTTCGTTTTATTATACTACTCCTTTAAGTTCTCCTTAGCTAATTGGAATTTTGGAGAATTTTAACGAGGGAATATAACAATATAGTTTTAGGTGAATGTTGAAAAAATATTGTTTAGAAGAGAATGAACAAAAAAGCAAGCCACGTTGAGGAGGGCCGGAGGGACAATTTAATTTTTAATTCTTAGAAAAGAGGGAAAAAATGATTTAAACATAGACCAAAGCATAAGATGAAGAATTTAATTGTACTTGTTAAATTTTGATTGAATATTAGACACGGGTCTGGGCAATCCAATATGGAAGAGGAAAATTAGGTCACTTACAAGCTATAGGAGGTTCACCGATTGGTGATAAGAGTAGTAACTACTAGACTTATAAGTTAGTTTAGTATCTCCTCATCTTCCGATGTGGGACACTCACTAGTGCACTATATGATATATGGGATTTAACAATAAGTATATTTTTTGTAACATAACAAATCTAAGTTAACTCCTAGTTGAAATTAAACCTAACTCATCTTGATCGATGATAATGGGGTTGTCAAATACGGTGAATAAAATTAATTATTACCAAGGTGTTCGGGATAAAATTTTATGAAATAATTGAACATTTATAGAAAGATTCGAAATGGGGTTCGATATTTTTTTTGAAAGTAAATTATCTTTATTAGTATGATAACGTGGGTGGTACATACTAAGCCTTGATCCAATCTGAATTCTATTGTTAGGCACTCGATCCAATTTAGCCGCCAATCACATTATGTGCAATGAGGAAAGAAAATGAACACTCACAAACGCATGCAATAAGCTAAGGTTCGAGACATGGTTGATGGTACGGGAGGCTGAAGCCTCCACCACTGAAGCACAGGGCCGTCCCAATCATTTTGGGGGCCCTGTGCAATTGTTATTATATTTAGCCCTAATTTTATAACACTTCTTTCCTTTCAAAATATTTGCAACAGTAAACATTTATTTTACGTATGTCGATACATTATTTTAACCCTTAATAAATATAATTATGAATGATTATAAATTATCAAAAAATGATATTAAGATAGTATATATGTAATGAGACGAATCTAACAAGATCTCACTCCACTACGGTTTTTATTATGTGTAAAACTCAAAACTTGGTCAAAATATATAATGTGAATAGTGCACAATGCTGATTGTTGCAAATGTTTGGAAACAATGGAAGTATTAATTTAAAGATCATGACCCTTTTATTTTAAACAAACAAAATGAAAAATAAAAAATAAAAAATGAGCTTAGGGAGCCTCGAACAGCTTACTTCAAAGGAAGATAGTAACAAGTTAACCGCTGCGCCAAGCTATTACATATGCATATTTGTTTACCGTTGATATATATATAAGTATTTGGAATTGGAGGCCCCATCAACTTTGGGGGCCCTGTGCTATGGGCCTGGTTGCACAGGCTTATGGCCGGGCCTGCTGAAGCATGTGCTACTACTACTCTTGAAAGTAATTTTTCTTACTATATCCTATGAGCTATTATTACACTCTCATATATGGGGAAAAAATGCTCACAAATCCTTCTCTAACCACTTTATCACTATTCCACATAGCTCATCCTTGTTTACAAAAGCTCCATTAGCAGTGAAATTTTCTTATATAATACTTATCAAATTGACTATTACATCGCCTTGGATAACAATGAGGAGAGTGGTCCTAATTTTCAGATGTTGATGAAAGGAGGTGTTTGTTGTTATTGTTGTTGTTGTTGTTGAGGTAATTGAACATATAGAAACACTACCTCCAAAAGTTTGTAAAAACTTTGAAATTTAAAATTTTGGAGCAAAATGGAATCAAAGTTATTTATGTGAAACAGATCTGTTTTTTTCTAAAAAAATTTAGATTATTTGATAGATAAGCAAACAAATGTATGAAATTAAGGAGTTTCATGGATTTATATATAGAAGAGAATTTTTGAAGTATCTCAAAACATAACAAAGTGTTGTCTAATTATAGGTCTCAAAATATTATTGTTGGTAATTTTTTTTATAAATTTTGTACTCGTTGAAATATCTAGAACAAGAGATAAGAAAAACAAAGATAAGTAGTCATTGTAGCACAAACAAGTGGCACAGGTAGATTAGACCATTTGTATGCGTAAAAGTTGTGTTTCTATGCACCTTTGTGCTATTCAATTCGAAACTTTTTTCTGTTCAACTTTCCAAAATTTTCTAAATCCCATGGCAAATCACCGTAGGAACGTGAGAGTATATGTTTGTTTGGCAAATCTCTCATAATTTTTTTTAATGTCTCAAAATATAACAAAAAGGTGTCTATATATAGATGTCAAAATATTATGACCGTTGTGTAATACCCCGAAATTTTGGGATATTTTAAAATTTTTATTTATTAATTAAATGTATAATTAATTAACTATTTAATTGATTATTATTTAATTAATTATTATTTTGTGTAGCAATCTATTTATTTTGAGCTTAGCCTTAACCTTTTCATTTTATCTTGCCAAAACCCGAGCCCAATTATTTCCTTAAAATCGGTGTTGCACGACCCCTTTATTCTATTTCTTTTTCTCCTAATTATTTATTTAATTCGAAGTCCAAAAGGGCCCATTATATTTGGACTGTTTTATTTTAATCTGTTCTCTTTTTCCTCAAATTGGGCCAAGTGACCCAATTCTCCCTCCTTTTTAATGCTTGGCCGGTTGTCCTTGCTTGTTTGGGCCAAGTATTATTTTCATTTGATTATTTTGATTGATTATTTAAATTGATTAATTAAATAAATTAATTTAATTAAATTAGATTTTAAAGTCCTAAACCTATTCAAACCTAGCCAAAATAATCTAACTAATTCACTCAACTTGCCCCTATTTTTCCTCTACACTCACGGCAGCCCTAAGGGGATTGTGAGGGTTTATTTATTTATTTATTTATTTATTTATTTATTTATTTTCTTTCTTTTTTCTTTCTTTCTTATTCTATATATACTAGCATAAAAATTGTTATTTGTCCCTATTTGCAAATTAGCTTTGAACTCCAAAAAAAAATAATACTATTTTCCCTTTCTTTTCCTCTCAAACCGTGAGCCCCTATCACCCAAGTGGTGATTTTCCTTGGAATTTTAAGCGTAATCAGGTAACTTCGCTTTTCCTTTTAATCTATGGGTAGAAAAACACATAGTTAATTAGGATTGAATATGAAAATTGTAGGGAATTTAATGTATGTTAGGTTCGAAAAATTCGAATGATATGAGGATAAAATTCTTGATTTGTTTTGAGAATTTTCTTGATTGTTTTATGTCGTATCTTGAAAATCTTTAACTGTTGAATAATATCTTGTATGAATTTATTGATTAATCAAATCTTGATATTTCTTGATGAATTTTTCATGGAAGTTTCTTTACTGTTTTATTATTGATCATGATTTATTTCGTGGCAAAATTCACCCTTTTATTACTTATAATAATTTAATCTCTCGAACCGGTAAAACTGTCCAGATTAGGTTTACGAATTTATTAATATATCTAATCAAATCGAATAGCTACGAAATTTTAGGTGGAGGTCAGTAATACTTTTTTAAGTCTTGTGTAATTTTTTCGTAATTTTTAAAGATCGATTGCTATGGCAGAAAAATCTGAAACCGAATTATTTCTAATCTGATCTGTAAATTATAAAATCACTTAAAATTAGTAAATGATGTTATTTTTAAACTAAATTCATGCAAGTTAAACCTTGAACCTATATTTAGCTCCCATAAAAATTTCCAGATTATTAGAGACCTTTAGATGGTCGATCTAGATTTAATTCTTTAAAAAATCAGATTGTGTAAAATAGGGTAATTGAATTGTTAAAATATGTTATTATTAATTTCTTGAATTTTTCGAGTAATCTAGTATAAAAAGGGAATTAAAAATATGATTTTTAAAATGTATCTTGATGATTCTTGAATTATTAATGCTAATCTTTAATTCAATCTTTATGTTAATCCTTAATAATCTTGATGATTGTTGTTAAAAATATGATTTTTATTGATTAGTTTAATTAATTAAATCTTGTTGTTTGAAGTTATTTAATTAATTAGTTATTGATATAATATGTTGAATATGTCGAGTGGATGAATGAACGACAAGGATGATTTCTAATTTTGTTTCTTTAATTCAATCTTGATGTTTATATGTTAAAAGTATGATTTTTATTAATATAGTTTAGTTAATTTATTTGATCTTGATGATTGAACTTATGTAAATTAATTGATAAAGTTGATAGATTCGTGTAAGAAATTCGAGTGAAGAAAAAGAATAAAAATAGAATTTTTATCATGTTTTGATAATTTTTAGTAATTAGTTGATTAATTAGAATAATTGATGAAAATAATTAATTATTTGGTTTAAATTTAGAAATGTCGAATGGATTGATTTGATTTAGTCAAATTTAGTAAATTTTGATTTATTATTAATTTAGAAATAATTAAATATAAAAGTTACGGATAAAATAATTATCAGGGACAAGTTGTAACAGGAAGGGGTAGATAATAGTATTATTATTATTAATATTATTATAGTTCGTATATTATAAGTATTAGTGATATAAGTATTCCGAATGTTATTAGTATTATTAAGGTTATGAAATAATATTGGTATTATTACTAAGATTAGGTATCCGTAGGGATAAGATATGAAAGTTACGATAAGACATTAATAGGGATAAGAAAGGAAACAGAGTAATAGGAATATATGTGATGTCTCGGTTTCTGTCTAGGAAAGACTTGGTATTTAAGATGGCCAATATACGTGCCGCACCTCTCTTTCCTGGGACTCCGAACATTTCATTTCCAATTACGGTCACCTAGTATTTCCCAATATATGATAAGATGTAATATTGAAGATATAAGATATGATAAGGACGCCCACCTGATGACTCGAGTAGTCAGACTGGGTTAAGTTGAGGCCACTGCTCAATTGGGACGAGTACACGAGCTCCCCCGAGCAGTTCTGGGTCTTAGGATATGTAGTCGTCTAGTAGTAGTACACGAGCTGCTATTAGGAGTTATGGCCATAGCTTAGGCTTAGTGGTGCAAACGTGATCCGCTACGGGTTGAGTACATGAGCTCACCCCGGCATGTTCTAGGAAAGTTGTGGTGCAAACGGGATCCACAACGAGTTATAGTGACCGGTCCAACGAAAGATATGAAATGATATGATATGGATATGAATTGAAAGATATGATATGATATGAAGATGAAATGATACGAAATGATAAGAATGTTATGAAATGATAAGATGTAATATAAGATATGATTTGATATAATATGAGTATAGGATATGATAAGGAATGATATGGGTTATGAAATAAGACACGATAATATGACATAGGATATAATATAAGATGTAGGTTATGATTTGATAAATATGTGTATTAAATGATATAAGTCTTCCGCTGTGTATCCGTGTACGTATGTATTTGAAAAGCACGTATGTATGGATGTATGGGTATGTATGTATGCGAGTATGAATGTATGTATGTACGAATGTTGGGTGTACATTTGTACGTATTTCTAACCGTATTTCTGCAGGTATATTTATACGTATTTTGTACGTATCCGTATACGTAGTTTGTACGTATTTTTATACGTAATTTGTATTGAATGATGTATAGCATGTATTAGATTCTCTTATGGTTTTTATGATCTTTTCTATGCTATTATGTGTTTGGTGGTCCCTCGATTAAATGGGACAGCCTAGTTACTCGCCACTGACGGTGGACCCCCCCTCAGTTTCAGGAGAAGATGCTGCTGATTAACGGGCTTCGATGGATGGGCTTTGAGTGGATGAGGACTTAGTACACTTTAGTTTACATTATAGTTTACATTTACTTACGATCCCAGTATGTTGGGACGGTTTGGAATAATTCATGTACTTACTTTTTATTTTGGATTTCATTAGATTTTTGGACAACAGTTGAAATAATTCAGTAAAAGTATTCATTTTCCGATTAATAATTCCGTTTATAGTTGTTTTACTTTGGTAATGATCCGTTTGTCGATTTCCCTTCGTCAATCGACACGTCTAAAAAAGTCGGGTCGTTACAGTTGATTATTTTTTATATAAAAAAAATTATATCCATTGAGATCTAAAAAAAACAAGAAAGGAAAAAAAAAAGATGAGTAGTGATTGCAACAAAGACATGTAGCACAACTAGATTAGACCATTTAATTGCTAGTTTTGTATGGCACATATTCCACACATGCATTAAAGGGGTGCCGATTTAGGCACTCTACTTTTTTGTATGCACCTGTGTTGACTACTGTTCACTTTGGCTTTAGCTCCCAAAATTTAGAAATTTCATTTGTTGGAAACGAACTTTCCAAAATTTTCTTCAACCCAAGGCAAATCATTGTAGGAACATTAGGGTAGGGTTTTTTTTTTTAATTCTATGTACGCTGATTGGGATGTTTGATTTTTTTTTTTTCCTTATGAAGATATGATACGTTCCTTTAGTGTGAAGTGTGAACAGTATGAACTTTATGTTTTAGCAATGATACAATGATCATAATAGCCTTCAAATTGCATCTATTTGGCAAAATTCGGTTCTGAATTTAACTAATTTTAATAATGAGGTTGGTGTGTATTAAGTGCAAGTGTGACTGTGTGAGTAACTAGTCCCACATTGAAAAAGTTGTAATGAACCTCCAATATATAACCAAAGGAGCTAATCTTTATACCACCAATTGATTTGAAGATGAAATATTACCTATAATTTGTTAATTAATTTTTCTTTCCTTGTCTCTTTTCCATTCCAAATACGTTGAAGTAAGAATTGTTCGATACCACGCCAAACCCTCAAATCTTTGCCAAGGGTTAAGCCCAACAGTGCTAAGTACCAATTTGCGTCAACGAACCAATTGGTTAAGTTGAGCATAGATTTTGGAAGAATTGGTGTATGAATCGAACCCATTATGTAAACCGCTCATGGTTTCAAAATAGCTAAACTTTGCATAATCCCTCCATGACACTTTGTAACTAGTTGCTAATTCAAGCTAGTGTTATAATGGCTACTTTCTTATGGAATTAGCATAGGATTAAAAACAATGTTGTAAACAAAATTGAATTATTATAGTTTGAACAACTTCATTCGTAATAAATTCATTACCATTACTACCACATATACAATAACCTACCGAACAGGTCATAGGTTCCAAGTAAAAAATCATTCTACCTACTATTTATAAAAGACATTAGGGCCACACTTCATGCACAACGAGTCTAATATAAATCATCAATCAAGGAACACCTTCATTCTATGCTACTCGGACACGGATAAAGTGTCTACTCAAACCTGTGTGTCCAAGCGTCTGACTCTGAAATTTTAGGGAAAAGTAGCAAGGTTTTGGTTCAAACTGAAGTATCCATTATCTTGCAACGTCCAATATGACACGAGTTAACATGCAATTTTTGAGGTAAATGAAGGTGTCGGAGTCACATAACCTTTGATTCATTTCGAAACCAGAAATAATACTCTTATGGACATTCAGCAGTACAACAAGAACTCCCACTTCTAGGAACAGACAAACAGTTTACACTACCATTTTTTAGGCTTAAAAGCCCAAGATTATTCCTCACAAATGCAAGATCTTCCACCTTCTCAACCCCCATCCTCTTCACGGTTTCTCGACACGGAAGATTGTCACACAAGCCGCTCTCTCTACACAACGAAACACTCGAAACCTGACTCAAAACCCGAATAGCAAGATTCTGCAAATGCGGAGTCTCAAACCCGAAATTCTCCCACCAAGCAACGGGGTCCATCTTATCTCTACATTCCACGGCATCTTCCTCTCCGAACGACCCCTCCAATCTCCAATAAACACTAACCTGTTCTCTAAGTAACCGCCTTACTGAACTCTCGTGCTCGTATCTTTCTAGGGTAGCCTTCCAACCCCGCATAACGGTCTTGTCCTTGTTCTGACCTCTCCCGAAATATCTAGGGTTCAGCAAATACCCGGCTGCGTGAAGTGGGGAAAACAGTATATCCCATCTGCTTTCTATCAGCAACTCCATTTGACTCAGTGCAATATCATCAATGCCCCTGGCTCTCACTTCTTCTAGTGCCTGAACCCTCCAGAAATAAACATCACCCATCACAGATTTGTCTATGTTAAATGTAGCAAGTAACCGAACAAAGGGTTCGCACAACTGTAACATCAGCTGAGCCCGGACCCAGAAATCATCCCCTAACATAGCTGCTTCTGTGCTTTCAATATCACACATATCAATATGCTTCCATTGCTTCCAACTATTGCTCCGAACTGATTCAAGTAATTCTCGCCTCATCTGAAAAATTCTTTTGACTAAGCAAAATGAAGGTGCAAATTTCATTTGATGGGAATCCGAATTCTCTGTTGAATTGTACACAACACAGGAAGAATAATGTTGGTATGATGAAATGACTTGCTCAATTCCTCTAGCACACATCACAACAGATTTCATCCAGTCTAGTTCAGCAATCGCTTCCATCAGAAGATGGATAGAGTGTGAAGTGCATTGGGACCAAAATATATGAGGGAATTTTGATAATATAACAGATTCAAAAGCACTGCTTGCCTGTCCAAGATGGGTTATTATTTGAAGTACATGTCTAGGGTCTATTTCCAATATTGCATCACTGAGCACATTGATGAATAAATTATCAGCTTCATCCCCTTCATTAATATCAATTGACTTCAAAAACATGACTCCTCTAGGGCTTGAGATGAAGAAATTAATACAAAAGCATCCGAGTGAACCGTCTAAACGGTTCACACATATTATTGTGCATCCTGTATGGGGCCACGACTCTCGAACTAAGGTTATGGCTTTTTCAAGCTTAGACTTTTCTTTGGTTAAAAGGGTATCGGACAACATAGTTTTTGAGGGGGGATCATATCCTGGGCCAAAAGCTGTTAGTGCTCTGATCATTTCTCGGAAGTATGGAGAGTTCACTATGTTCATGTTCAAGCCATCAGCATAAAAAAATCTGGCTACGGTTTCATGTACATCTTCTTTAGCAAGAGTTTTAACAGGGTTAGTGAAATTCAATTGGCAATTCTTCATGCGCTTACTAACCTTTGCATGAAGCGGGTTCTTTTTCTTCTTCCTTTGAAGGCGTTCTTCTTCTAATATCTGAAATTCTTCTCTTAAAGACTTGTCGATTGCCGGACAACTTTTTACACCAACACCAGTGAATCCAAGAAGATGAGCTCTCACACGCGAATACGATCCATTGTATTTTTGGTTACAATGATTGCATTTCCATCTTTTGGTGCCACTGCCTTTATCAAATCCACCAAACACACTTACATGTTTCCAGCCCCATTTATCAGTTTCAAAAGGCATGCTTTGTCATAGAAGTAATAATATGTGTGGCGGCAAGCGGGCAACAATGGACACAAACATAAACCTGAGAAGACAAAAGACACAGGTATAATGAGATATTCATACTGTAGTGTAGCAGTATAATTGGCATCATATGCATTGATCTATCAATCTAGTAAGCAACTAAGCATATTGTAATGCACTGGAAATTTCGAACACCAATTTCTGGAAAATCCACTGTCTCAAGGAAGAATCACGAAGGAGCAGTACAGCTATGGAAATGTGCGAATGAAGATAATAGAGAAAATGTAATAGAATTTGATTAATAAACTCAGAAGATTGATTACAAAAGATAGTTTAGCAACTTGAGGTTGCAAATCTCTGATTAGTGACTTTAGATCAGAAGTCCCAAAATGCCCAATTTCACAAAATATGATAATTACTCTCTCCCTCCCTCTACTACTTCCCTCTTAATTGCTATTTATCCATATTCAAGTACAAGATAAAAAAGGCTGAAATATGATCAACCACTAGCTAAAAGACAAAATAAAAGTAAACAAAACAAACAAAATAACAGTAATAAAATTCTGAAAATAATTAAAAGGATTTTTTATCCCAAACTATCTCAACTTTGGACCACTTTGCGAAAAACTATATTCACTTAACGAAATTGTCCTAAAATACCTTAGCTTTCAAAATCATTGTTGACCGCTACCCAAGTGGTTTTTTGGCCTTTTGACCACGGTTTTCCGGCCACCATAAGTAGTTTTCCAGGTACAAGACCTCTCTTTTTGGCTGCAGGTAGCTTCTTATTTCTCCTTTTCCCATTGTAGTTGTTATCGGTATTGTTGCAGTTGTTTTGTGCCTTAGAAAAACAAAAATTGTGGTAAAAGGGTCGGAAAACCACTTTTGGTGGCCAGAAAACTATGTTCCAAAGGCCATAAAACCACTTGGATAGTAGTCAACAATGATTTTGAAAGTTAAGGTATTTTGGGACAATTTCGTTAAATAAAGGTAGTTTTTCGCAAAGTGGTCCAAAGTTAAGGTAGTTTGGGAAAAAGAATCCTAATTAAAATCCTAAAAACTAACTTAATTAATTGGTTCATTGCACATATGCACCAATAATTTCCTTATGTGATCAAACATATTCTGAAGGCAATAATTTTGATAACAAACCCACAATACAACAAATTGATTCATCACTTCGGCCACTATGATTCTATGAAGATGTGCATCTATACATTGAGCACTCTCAAAGTCTCAATAGTCAAAGGACACAGTATTTCTGCCCAAGAGACATACTCGGTTTAATTGAAACAAAAAGCAACTTATAATTGATATTGCTACTGCCATTTTGAAAGATTATTACCAATAAATTTCCTCAAAAAACATTGCCATATAAGAGAGATTAAACTTCACCTATTTCTGTCTGAAATTTCCTAATAGACCTACGCTTAGAAAAGTAATAGTAGAAATCGAGAGAATCCGCAGTGTCATGACTCATAGTTACACGCATTCTACAAACAGAAAAGGGAATGCATTACAGACTTCAGAAAATAACTAATTACATTCATCACTATGCAAATAGCAGATAAAAATCCTTAGTAGTCTATGCAATTCTGTCAAATTGTATATTAACCCCATACCTTCATTATATATTATACTCCGTATAAATCAAAATGAGTACCTAGACCTCAAATTGTATACTCGTATATATGCTATAAATTGAGCTTGCACAAGCATGGATTCCCATTCTACACTTGCAAAGCACAACTTTTTAGCCTTTTCGATTAAATCTCCGCATATTAGGCAACGACATGCTACAAAACTACAAAACTCTCCAGCATTATCATTTTATCTCAATCATTGAGCTAACCCGTCGATATCAAAAGAAAAGAGAAGGAATTTCATGACCACAAAGCAGCCTTCAGGTTTGCCGAGACATCTGAAATCACATCATGACTTTCAACCATTCAATTATAGAAAGATGGAAATCAATAGGCAGCAATGAGGTCTAGAATTTAGAGCTTCTAAAGTAGTACTCCCTCCGTAACAAAATAACTACAATGATTTGACATAAAGTAGAGAAAAAAAATATCAAATCGTTGCAGTTAATATGTTATGGATGGAGTCTATGCTAAACACTGTATATCAAAGAAAGAGCACGTCCGTTTACTATCATTTGGGGTCTGGGCTAGCCGACTAGCTAAAGTACTAGACAAACATGTATTGCACTATGTTACTCCGACACCTTTATTTACTTTAGCATGTCTACTCGTGTCATGTTGGACACGACAAAATACTTGAATACTTCATTTTTAACTAAAAGCTTAAAACTTTTTCACAAATCAGACAAGTCTGGCACTTGGACACCTAGATGGCCAGATCCGAGTAGACAATTTATCCGTGTCTAAGGAACAAGGTATTGGCGTATTGCACAGCTAAGTTTATAAATATCAAATGGTCAATCCTAAAGGTTCACAAACATCATATATATATGGTCTTGCTATAACGGGCAGTATTCAACTATTCGTAACATAGCATGAAACAATCATCATATGTCATTCATATCATACTGTCCAACACATCTTCGGCTATATTTCCTCCTTGTAACCCCTAGCAAAGCAAGCATAGCTTTCACAATGATCACAGATAAAAGAGGAAATGAAAATGAAAGCACAAAATTTTTCTTTTAGGACTTGGCAGAAAATATACAGGATAGAAATTATCATTCTTCTTTCCACCATCAAGTTACAGGTCCTAAGAAACTTACTAGACAAGACTAAAGAAACCGTATGTATCAGAATACCATAGGGTAACAAGGGAGTTCTAAGCAACAATTTACAGTCTTAAATTCCTGTCAAGCAAATTTTGAAATGCCCATATCCAAACATGAAGTTTCAAGCACTCATACTGCCAAATACCATCAGGCACCAACAGCAGAACAGTTGACAAAAACTAGTATTTCCTTCGCCCCTAAATAGTTGCTAAACTTTCATCACTGGATTGTCCCTAAAAGCTAATTCTCATGATTTCTCTCTACTTTTTTCTCTTACCCCACAACTCGTAAAAAAAGGTAAACTCAAATTTAGCAATATTTAGTTCTTTACACACATAACACAACAAGAGGCTTTAGACACTAATAAAACACCATACTTAACAGTTATCAATAAAATCTTCTTTTACCCAAATCAGCCAGGTCCAATATCAAACAAGCCACAAGTCAATAATAACAAACCACAATTAATTCTACATTCCAAGCAAAGACTTCTTGCACATTTGCTATTACTATCACTTGGAATTTGCTAAGAAAAAGCACACTCAACCCAATTGCTGCAAGACCCAAACAAAAAAAATTATTTTCACCCCTCTTACAAACGTTGTGTTTGGATAGCAATTGTGAAGGGAAACGAAAGGCAGGGACGGAGTGTGTTATATTTTCCTTCCAAATCTTTCCAACATCGGAGAGATTTGATTCACTTGTAAGGAAATGAAATTGGATCCTCCCAATTCTCTCCGTTTCCCTCCTTTCATGTGTTATCCAAACGAGGGAATATATACAATTAAAGCTAAAACAAGTCAATAATCACCCCATAACAACAAAAATTATTGATACTCCCATTACATATTTGGAAATTTCAACCACAACACTATGTAGTCTATGTCGTAATTGAAATAATTAATCAATTCAGTGGGTCTCTAGTGACACCGTCTGCCTAATGAATTTGTATAATAATCAATTATAACAGTTCTAGTCTTTCAAATCCCATAAAGGCTCCTCAATTACACCCACCGCCATCTTCAAATTCATCAGTACTAGAATTTAGATTCAGATCATGCATCAAATTCAATTATTTCTACAGTTCCAATCAGCAAATTCAAAAAACCCAGTTTAACATTTAACAAACCATAATCAGAACCCATATCTTAAGCACAAAAATATGATCTTAGATTCGTTTGACTTCTACAACAGAACATAGTCTAAAATTAGAATAATCAAACAATCGAAACTCGTTTATGTGATTTTAATTTATTAGGTTTAGATAAATAAAAAATATAATCTCAGAAAAAAGAAATTAAAATTAAAAGAGTGAGCTGAATTTCCCAAAATCATTAAACAAGGAAAGAGGAGAGAGAAAGAAACAATTAAGGGGGGAATTAATTATGTTACCTGATAGAGTAAGACGAAAAAGAACCGAAACATTTGATGAAGGATCGAAACTTTTGCGTTTCGGCTTTACCAGAAACGAAACTTGAAACCCTTCAATTTTTTTTATTAATTCTTTTTTAAAAAAATTAAAAATATTTTTGGGGATGGCGAAACCCTTTAATGTTGATGGAAAAAAACGGATTAAAAATGAACTGGAGGAATTGAGGAAATGTAACTCACAACTTTGCAGTTGGCCCAGTTGCAGACTTTCTGGACCCGAAACGGGTTTCTCAATGGATGTCCTTTTTTCCATTTTGGGGTTTGATAGCCCGTTTTTCTTGAAAAATATAACAATTTTTTGTTTTTTTACGAGAAAATAAAGGCGTTGTTTGATTGATAGAGTTTGGACGAGAGTTTAGAGTTTGACTAATCAAAACTATGATTTAGGTGTTTGGTAAAATAGAATTTAAAAGAAAGTTTTGTACTAAAAACTGGGTTAGACATTTTTTTTCAGAGTTTTGGAGAGAGAGAAATATTAATTGACTAATTTGTCCATATATTTAGGTCTTGTTTGGTTCAATCTCATTTCCCTTGGAAATGCAAATTCCTATGAAGTGGCTAAATGAGATTGTATTTGGTTGGATTAAAATGGAAAAAATTGTAGGAAATTCAAATTCCTAGGAAATGTGAGTTCCTACAAATCATAGGCAATTACTCCCCTCTTGGTGAGTTGAATTTACTAGGAAATACATTTTCCTATAGTGTTAAACAAACACATTAGCCTAATTCTTAGGAAATAGACATAGGAAAAAATTTCCTATGAAATAGGAATTCCCATGGGAATTGGGAAGTAATTTCCGATGTAAACCAAACAATACCTTAAACCTATTCAAACCTAACGAGTTATTTTTAAATATCCCTAAATGTCATTTTACACAACAAAACTCTAAGCAATCAGTTATGTGTTACCAAACACCTTTAAACAATCAACTATTTAAATCAATAGTCAAATCTTCTAAATAAAAAGTAATCATCTAACCACAAACTCTAAACTCTAACCTCTAAACTCTAATCACCAAACAGGGCCAAAACAAATTTACCAAAAACCCACTAGCTCCTTTTGTGGGCTAACCACCAACATCCTTTCGTACGATGAGGAAAATTTTATGGTCAAAAGGGTGGAACCAACAAGTGATAGTGTTGTAGCTTTTGCTTAAATTGGACAGATGATGTGCTGCTCGATTAGTTTCTATATAACTAATGAAATAGTCTTGTAATGTATTGATATATAAAATTGTGTCTTGGATGGGATTATGAATTTCCTAGGAAATTTCCCAAGTTCTTCTTATGGAGTTAATGACAATAAGGTTATCTCCTTCTATATGAAAGTTGCAAATTGCCATAGAAATGACACCCTTCCTCAGAGCTAATTAAAGCTTCAGCAAAAATTATTGAATAATTAGTATTTTTTCTCCAAAAATTGTAATGTGGCCATTATTATTACGAATAATAATGTAGCCAATAGTAATGCTTTAATTAGAATATTTTGAGCCATCAAAATTAAGCTTGTGGTAATCTGGATGAGGTGGATACCATCTACTTAATTTTTTTTTTAGGTGGGTAGGAGTTGCGCTAGAAATAGTAGTGGTTGTTGAGATTTATGTTATTTAGAGTATAAATGTGAGTAATTATGAACATTTATAATAATAGACATAGTACTATGGGTTATAAGTTCATAATTATGTAAGTAGTTAATTTAATGATTTAAAGTAATTAAAACTTGAGAAAACAAAGCAGAAACAGAGGCAATTCACGACTAGTGAATGATATGCACGACTCGCGAAAACAGGCATGAAGGAACAAAAACGAGGCAGAAGCAAATCGCGACTCGCGAACCAGCGCGCAGATTACGACCCGCGACAACAAATTAAGGTCGCGACTCGCGGGCCGTGGTTGGTGGTGGTTTTTTGCTTGATTTTTTTCCCGTTGCGTTGTGTCACTTCGGGTTAACTGCTGTGTTTTTCTTTGGGACTATATATACTGCTCTTTCTCTGATGGAAAATAAGAAGTTACATTCTGTTCCTGTTCTGGAACTTCTCGTGAATATTCAACGATATTTTGGTGGATGACGTGTACTCTGGATGATCCTCGGTTAATGCTGTGACCTGCAAAACAGTCAGAGATTGCTAACCCGGGGGTGTAACCCGGGAACGCCCCTCCGATGCTTAATTCAGATATCGGAAATAAGGATTTAGAGTATTTTGTGAGTTTGTGGACTATGAATTGCGTACCTGTAGAATGGTAGGACTGATCCTTATATAGGCATTAGATCCCTGGTTAGGATTCTTGCTGGGCCGGTTAGGCTGACGTATGGGCCGGGCCCATGGAAACCTGGTTAAAACTTTACCAAGATGATTGACACGTGGCAACTCTCTATTCGCCATAGATCATCTGATATGTACTTAGCCCTACCAGAACTGGGCCTAGGATTTGGGCCCACTAATACGGGTTTGACCACCAAGGTGGGCTTGGAACAATTAGCTCCACGCTCGGCGTGGAACGGGAATCCATGGACGTTGGATGCCGAGCGGAATACTCCGGAAAAAACAAATCTTCAGACCTCTTATGATCACGAGGATGCCTCAAAGAATGCACTTCGATCGAGGTTACCTCGACCGTGAGGGGGAGACCTCGATCGAGGCAACCTCGATCGTGTGGAACCTCGATCGAGGCATCTTCGATCACCCAAGCCCCATAGAGGCTCAAGAAAAGCCTCGATAGGGTCTCCCAGGAGGGGGCCTCAATCGAGGTAGCCTCAATCGTGAGGGAAAAGTCCCCCGATCGAGGTGGCCCCAGGGAGGTATGGAAATGACCTCGATGGGGTCTCCAATAGGGAGGTTGCCTCGATCGAGGTAACCTCGATCCTATGGAACCTCGATCGAGATATACTCGATCCTGGGGTTTGCAGAGGTTCTTTATGACTCCTATCACCTAAGCCCTATGGAGGCCCAAGAAAAACCTCGATGGGGTTTCTCAGGAGGGGGCCTCGATCGAGGTAGCCTCGATCGTGAGGGAAGAGTCCCTCGATCAAGGTGGCCCTAGCCTTAATCCCCATATTTTCCTCGAGGGTCTTCCAGAATGCAAAGAAGAACATGATGTGTGGTTCGTTGAGGATGACTTGAAGATGCCTGCCTCGATCACCCAAGCCTCATGGAGGCTCAAGAAAAGCCTCGATGGGGTCTTCCAGGAGGGGGCCTCGATCGAGGTAGCCTCGATCCTGAGGAAAAAGATGTTGATTGAGGTGATCTTGATCCATAGGCTTGTAAGGCCTCCTTCTCCCATATAACTTCCAGGGTGTATTCCCAAGGGGGAATGGTCTCCTCGATCGAGGTTCCCTCGATCGTGTGAGGAAGGACCCTCGATCGAGGTAGTAATGCCTGCAAGGCTTTCCATTTAGTTCGTGTATCGAGGTGACCTCGACCCATATGTCTAGCTAGGTCCTCCTCCCTCTCCACCTCGAGGGTGTCTCCCTTGATCCACGTGTTCAACGTGCCGCGATGGTGGTGATTTGTGGGTAATTACCTCGACTGAGTGAAGGGCCTCTTCCCCTGATCTTCACTCCTTGAAACCCTTATAATTTTTCTAAGTGTTGATGTTTTTTAGCCCCTTTTTCACCTCAAGGGTCTTCCTTTTTACCCTAATCTTTACCTCGATGGGTTGCCCCTTTTTCCTCAAGGGTTAGAAATGACATATTCTGGGACAACCTTCCTAATGGCCTCGAGGGTCTTACCTACCTTGACCGTGATAGAGGTGTAAGGTAAGGTTTACCCTGGTAACCTCGAGGGTCCTCTTATTACCTCGAGTGTGAAAGGGCAGTCCAAGAGATGTTTTGTTTGTTAATGCACCTTTGTTGTGCCCACCTTGAGTGGGGCTTTGGCCTAAGGTGGCCAACTATCCCTTTAGGGGCTAATGAGCCCCAAGACATGGTCGACACCTATCTAGCCTCCCATCTCCCTTGATGGGTGCCTATCTTGAGTAGGGCTTGTTATAAGTCTTAGGAGCTTTCCCAAAGCCAAGGGGCTAATGAGCCCCAGAGACTAAGTGTCAGACTACCTTCCCTAATAACCTTGAGGGTGTCCATTACCTCGACTATGATAGAGGTAGAAGATGGAGAGGCCCTGATGACCTCGAGGGTCTCCCTGAACCTCGAGTGTTAGGGAAAGATATCTTAGCTACCCATCAGCCTCGATGGGTGCCCACATTGAGTGGGACTTTGGCCTAAGGTGATCAACTGATCCTTAGGGGCTAATGAGCCCTAAGATATGGGTGATATCTGTCCAACCTCCCATCTTCTTTGATGGGTGCCTACCTTGAGCAGGGCTTAACTATTGGCCAAAGGAGCTCTTTTTAAAGGCAAGGGTTTAATTAGCCCCAGTGACTTTTGAATGCCTTTCCAGCCATTCCATTCCCCTCAATGGATGCCTATGTTGAATAGGGTTTTTTATCACTTGATGACGTGGAGGGTTTGACCAAAAGTCAACGAATTAGTGAACACTGTTCACCTTCTAAACTCATAATTTGATGTCGTTTTAGCTGATTTTTACCATGATGAGGCAAAACCCGTTTCACATTCTTCACCTCCTATATATTCAACCCCTTAATCATTTCCTCAAAATCATTCTCTCCCTCTTCAAATTTTCTCTCTCTAAAGTTCTCTAATCTCCTCGAAGGTCTTCTCTTAGCTTGTGTCTAGGCAGCCTTGGAGTAGTTTCTTTGTCAAGGTAACCGTCTTCCCCTTCTTTGTATTTATTTGAATAAGTGAGTCCTTGTCCTGTCGAGTACCTTTCTTTTCCTTAGTTTATTTTCAATAACTTAGGTATTGGACGTGTCAAGTACTCCACCCCTTCTTCCCCTAGAGTGCACTGGGGTCCTTCGCGTCGAGGGTGATGAAGGGATTGAATCCCAAAACATCCCTGAGGCCATCCCTCTACTTTCTAACTCGGATGGGTCAGTGTCTGGGGGAGAAGAGGTAGAAACCCCTTATCCCTGGGAACCATCTGTAGCACATCCTAACATTTATCATTCCACATATGAAAAACTTGTAGGTATACTAAACATGAACCTCGATGGTCCATCCACCTCTGGTCAAGAGGAGACAAAGAACATCGTGTACCCAAAAATTCCCCCTGAGAAGGGTCCTAAATATTTCTTTCTAGCCCCAACTTTCAACCATCGTCTCAAGCGAGACATTCGTTCCTTTGCTTCCCAATTCCAATTTGCAGAGCCATATGTAGTAGTTAGACCCATTAACCTTCAGACCATCCGTTCCCCCCCTGACGGATGTGTAGCTGTATATAAACTTGCCGTGGTCAGGGGGCTTAGATTTCCATTACACAATTTTGTTGTACAGCTTCTTTGTGAATATAACTTATCCCTAGCTTCATTAGTGCCTAACTCTTGGGCTTCAATCAATTCATTTATTGGCATATATACAATGCTTAGGATTACCCCAACCCTTCGCCTATGGCGTAATTTGGCTAAGTTAGTAGAAAGCCGTAGTGTCGACCATGGGAAGGGTTGGTATAGTTTTCAGGTTAGAAAGGGCTATAGGTTTGTAAATAATTGCCCACCAACTAGGAAGGATTCAGGCACGAATTCTTCTTTGTTTTCAATAGTGAGGGGTGGAAAATACCTAGGGTGGTTGAAGATGAACCAAACTTCAACCTCAACCGCCAAGTGCCCAAGATGTCTGCTGAGGAAGCAGTGGTGGCCATCTACTGCGAGCTCGAAGCGAAAGAGGAAAAGGGAAAGACAGTGATGGTCCCCTTTAACTGGCTTCCCAGCACGGACGACTTAAAACAAGACTTTTTCTTGTCTGCTATGGGCCTAAACCCAGCATATCCTGAGGGTAGGGGCTCTTATCTGTTAAGCACTAACCTCATTTTTTACTCTTCCTGATATTCTAACTTACTTGCTTTTTTATTGCAGGGGTAGCACGAGACAAACTAGATCCCAAAATGGCCTCCCTCATGACCGCAGCTGCCATAAAAGCTCTTGCTGTAAAAGGCAAGATCGTGGCAAAGGAAGAATCAATTCCCAATCCTCCTGAGGTAATTATTAACCTCGATGATACTTATGTTGCCCCCTTCCTTTGACTCGATGATGCTAACCTTTTTATTGCCTCGATTGGATCCCAAGAATAAAAAGAAAACCTCGACCAGCGGGGTGCCTCGAATCAAGAGGACCAGGGAAACCAATCCTTTTGCTGAAGGGAAAAAGGATAAAAAGAAAAAAAAAGGTGGTTGAGGAGGATCAACCATCATTGCCTGAAGAGGGCATTTTTCAGAAGGATGCAGCCACAGAGGCTGCCCTTGTTGCTGCTGGGAAGGTCATTAGGCCTTCCTCTTCGAAGGAGGTTCCAGCTGGCTGCGATAGACACTTCAAAGCACTGACCCAGAAGGAGCGTAATCGTCGCCTCCATGGAGCTTTTAGGGTCATGTACTCACCCTCTGATGAAGAGTACATCATGGGAGGCGATGGGGAGGAGGACTTCAATGAGCTCCACAACGCCTGGCTGAATGTGAGTATATATGCACTTGTTCAAATTCTTCTATGTTGTCCTTCTTTGTTACTAACTTTCTATGTTTGTGCAGATGTCTATCCGGATGCATGCAGCATCCAAGTACATGCTGACCAACAAAGGCAAGGGCTTGTCCCTTGCTGATGCTGAAAAGGTCAAGGCTGACTTGGCCCAGGAGAAGGTGGACCATGCTGCCACCAAGAAGATTGTGACCTCTTTGGAAGGTCATCTGGAAACTGCAAGAGCCGACCTTGCCACTTCCAATACCTCCATCACTGACCTGGAGGCAAAACTGGCCAATGCCATCTCCCAGCGCGACTCAGTGAACCGCGCCAAAAACAAGGCCCTCGAGGACTTGTCCAAGGCCAAGAAGAGCTTGAAAAAAGCTCAAAAGGCCAGGGACCAAGCCCTCGAGGCGATGAAGAATGAGGACGAAGCCATCGTCAACAGGTGGCTTGATTCAGAGGCTGGGGAGAGGTATCAGTCAGACATTCGCCTGAATGGTGCTGCTGAGGGTGCTGGCATTCTCATTGCTGATACCCTTGGCAAGGCCAGGAAGGTGATGGAGGAGCTGTACCCAGGGCAATGGGCTTCCTTTGAATCCAGGTACCAAGCACTGGAATTGGAGGAAGAGGCTCAGGGGCAAGAGGTTGCTCCTGAGGAAAAAGAGCCCAAAGAAAAGGCTGCCCCTCTCTAGGGTGAACAAGAGACCAACCTCCTCTCTTCGAGCTCGAGTGAGGGAGGTGACCTTGATAGGGTGGTTGGCAAGAGTGGGGGGCAAGGCAGCTAACAGCAGCAGCAGCAGCAGGGGGATCCTGATCAGCTCCTAGATGAGCTTAACATTTGTATAAATTAGGTTTTTGTACTTAGAATTTTTTTTTATTGTACTTAGCATAGGTTGTAACAATCTCTATAATATTAATGAGAAATAACCTTTTTTGACTATCTTTGCCTCATTTATTGCTTTCATTTACTGCTTTTATTAATGTTATTGCTCAATCATATATGCTCATGTCTATAAGCAAAAGAAGAATTAATGAAAGAACTTGGCCTGGTAAGGGCTTTATGTTATTATGCAAAGAACAAGTAATCAACTTTGAACTCGACCCTGTTAGGGTTTTTAGAAGTTAGCAAAACTCGACCCTGTTAGGGCACTTATCTCATATTGCAAAGAATGATAATAAACACTAAACTCGACCCTGTTAAGGCTTTAAAAGTAAGTAAAAAACTGGACCCTGTTAGGGCTTTGTTGAAACAAATATCCAAACTTAATAATCTGACCACGGTCAGGGCTGACAAAAAGAAAAAACAATTTCCTGCTAGGGACTTTATTAAAACCTAACTAACAGTGGGGCAAACCTACGCATAAAACTTCTTTAAATTATCAGCATGCCATGGTCGAGGCAAGGGCTTTCCTTCTTGATTGACAAGTCTATAAGTTCCTGGCCTCACCATCTCCTTGACTCGATAGGGTCCTTCCCAGTTGGGACCCAATTTACCTCGAAGAGCAGTCTTTCCAGTAGCCTCGACCTTCCTACACCCAGTCTCCAATTGTTATCGTTCGAGGTGATACATTGCGATTGAAGTACCTTGTCATCCTTTGCTTGTAGGCAATGGATTTGAGCAATGCATTTTCCCTTGTTTCTGGCAATAGGTCCAGGTTGACAGCTTTTTCTTCCTCGTTCTGATTGTAGTCGTAGAAGGTGATTCTTGGCGAGGATATTCCTACCTCGACAGGTAATACAGCTTCACTTCCATAAACAAGTGAGAATGGAGTATGCCCAGTTGCCTCCTTGACCGTGGTTCTAGTTGACCATAAGATTCCTGGAAGCTCATCTACCCAAGATCCCTTGACTGCTTCTATCTTCTTCTTGATGCCTTAAAGTATGACCTTGTTGGCTGCTTCAGCTTGTCCATTTGATTGAGGCCTTGCCACAGATGTGAACCTTGTTTGTATGTCAAACTGAGCACAATATGCCCTTGTAGGGCCACTCTCAAATTGCCTGCCATTATCTGAAATCAACATTCTTGGAATGTCAAATCTGGTGATGATATTCTTCCAAATGAACTCTTGTATCTGCTTATCAGAGATCCTCGATAGGGGTTCAGCCTCGACCCATTTGGTGAAGTAGTCGATCCCAACAATAAGAAATTTCTTCTGCCCCACAGCTGGGGGAAAGGGCCCAAGTAGGTCCATTCCCCACTTATCAAAGGGTAGGACTGCCTGAACTGCTGTTAGAGTACTAGAAGGTTGCCTAGGGATGACAGCATGAGTTTGGCATTGCACACACTTCTTTACAAGTTCGATGGCATCCTCCTTGAGTGTAGGCCAATAATACCCAGCTTGAAGGGCCTTCCCCGCGATCGTTCTTGCCCCTTGATGATTGCTACAACATCCCTCATGAATTTCCTTCAGAATATAGTCCCCTTCTTCAGAGGTCACACACTTCAGGAGGGGATGTGTGTAAGATAGCTTGTACAACTCTCCATCATGCAATGTGAACCACTTAGACTTCCTTTTGATATCTTCAACCTCTTTTTCCTCCATGGGTAGAGCCCCATGTTTTAGATATTGGATGATAGCATCCTTAAATGTTTCACCTCGAGCCAGAGTGTTGACTTCAGATTCGTTGATACTTGGTTCTTTCAAGACCTTCCACTGAATGACTTGTGGCTCCTCTCCTTCTGCAGAGCTTGCCAACCTCGATAGAGCATCAGCTTGTTGATTCCCAGATTGAGGGACATGTTGAATGTCAAAAGACTCCAATCTCCTAGCGAGGGTCCTCAGTTTCTGGAGGTACATCTTCATGCTATCTTCCTTTGCCTCAAATTCCCCTTTGAATTGTCCCACGACCAACTGCGAGTCAGCCTGGGCTTTTACATGCCTTGCCCCAGCAGTGAGGCACATTTGAATCCCTAAGATTAGAGCCTCGTACTCTGCCTCGTTGTTTGATGCCACAAAGCTGAACTTAATGGCATATTCCAGTCAATCCCCATTATCAGTCTTGATCAATCATCCTGCTCCTGCTCCACTCTAAGTAGAAGATCCATCAATAGACAACTCCCAGACCTTGGAACTATCTGGCTTAGAAGAGTTTGGCCTATTGGTACACTCCACTATAAAGTCAGCCAATACTTGAGCTTTAATGGCTCGACGGGGTTCATATTCTAACCCAAAGTCTGACAGTTGGTTTGCCCATTCAGTTATGCGGTTTGAATGATTCTTTCCCTCGATGATCTTCCTTATTGGTTGCCCGGTTAGGATCTTAATTGGGTGAGCTTGAAAATATGGCCTCAATTTTCGACTAGCCATAACTAAGGCAAAGATCATCTTCTCAGCCTCTGTATATCTGGATTCTGCCCCTCGAAACGCATGATTGATGAAGTAAACCGGGTGTTGCTGCTTATCTCTCTCAGCTACTAGCACTGCACTTAAAGCATATTCAGATATTGCTAAATAGATATACAATGTTTCCCCTGGTAAAGGTGAAACGAGCTTTGGGATATCGGCAAGGTACTCCTTTAACTGTATGAATGCCTTCTCAGCCTCCTCGTCCCACTTAAATGTGGCCCGCTTCAACATCTGAAAGAAAGCGAGGCTCTTGTCTGATGATCGTGATAAGAAACGGCCTAATGCAGCCATGCACCCTGTTAGTCGTTGCACCTCCTTAACCGTCCTTGGAGATTGCATGTTGATGACGGCTTGAATTTTATCAGGGTTTGCCTCGATGCCCCTCTCGTCGACCAAAAAACCAAGACACTTGCCCCCCTTAACCCCAAAAACACACTTCTTGGGGTTAAGTTTCATACCAAACTTCCTTAGTGTTGATAGTGTCTCCCTTACATACTTGGGATGATCATTTGCTTGTTTGCTTTTTATTATCATGTCATCAACATAAACCTCGACATTGCGACCAATCTGCTCGGCAAAGATTGTGTTCACTAGCTTTTGATAGGTAGCCCCAGCGTTCTTGAGTCCAAAAGGCATTACTCGATAGCAGTAGACCCCCTGGTTGGTGATGAAAGCAGTATGTGCCTGATCTTTTTCGGCCATTGGTATCTGATGGTAGCCAGCATTGGCATCCATGAAGCTGAACATTGCATGCCCGGCAGTGGAATCAACCAAACTATCTATCTTTGGGAAATGATAGTCGTCTTTGGGGCAGGCTTTATTTAGATCAGTAAAATCTACACACATTCTCCATGTACCATTAGGCTTTTTAACCAGAACAACGTTGGCCAGCCAATCAGAGTATTGGCACTCCTTGATAAACCCATGTTCTAGCCGCTTTTTTACTTCAGCCGCAGCTGCCTTGTTTCTTTCCTCGCTTTGTCTTCGCAACTTTTACTTTACGCCTTTGAATCCTTCACGAATGTTGAGCTCGTGACACATAACCTAAGGATCAATGCCTGGCATTTCCGAAACATCGAAGGCAAAGACATCTCGAAATTCTCTGAGTAACTGAGTGATTGACTCCCTGAGGGTGGAATCCATGTCAATGCCAATTTTGACTGTATGCTCAGGATTGTCATCGATGAGGACCTCTTCGTGACCCTCGATGGGTCTTGGTTGAGCGTAATGTTTGGCATCCTCAGCTAGAAATACAGCCTCAGAAGACTCGACCGGCTCCTTTCTCTTGTCACCTACCTCCATCGACGGTGATGCTGTTTTGATGCTATTGATGTAGCACTGCTTGGCAGTTCTCTGATCACCATACAACTTTCCAACCTCCCCTTTATCTGTCTCATATTGCAATAAGAGCTGGTATGTAGAGATGGCAGCCTTTATTTTGTTCAACAAAGGTCGTCCCAGGATGATGTTGTAGGGGAGTTTAATGTCCACGACAATGAATGTGACCAGTAAGTTGCGTCCTTCCCCCTTTTCTCCGAGTCGAACAGGAAGCTTAATGATCCCCAAGGGGAAGACGGGTCGACCCCCAAAGCCAAACAAAGGTTTTTCCAACGGGGTTAGATTAGCTTCGCCGTACTTCAATTGCCGTAGGCATTCCAGGGTCATCACATCAGCTGAACTCCTACTGTCCACGAGTACCCTCTTGACCCTAGAGTTTGCTACTTTTACCTCAACCACGAGGGGGTCGTTGTGAGGGAAGCAGGTAGGTCGAAGAGGAGATGTATTGAATACCATCGTCGGACCTGATGGGGTGGTTCGATGGTCCCCTCAGCAATCTGAAAAGTTGAGTTCCTGAGCTCCCTCTTCAGTGCTTTGTTTGATGGTGTTTCTATTGAGTATCCTCCAGCAATGACATTGATCAGACCATCAGTCTCGTTGTTGGTACTGCGTTTCTGCTTCTTAGCCCCATTCTCTTTTGACAAATAAGGGTTGAGCTTGCCTTGATCTGTCAGCTTATCAAGCGCCTTTTTCAACTCCCTGCAGTCTTTCGTGGTATGTCCGCACTCGTGGTGGTATTCGCACCAGAGTTTGGGATTCCTTCTGTTGACCGATGTGCGAACAGGGGTTGGCTTTGGAAGGATTTCTTGGCCTTTGATGTCCAAGAATATCTCCCGCCTGTTAACATTGAACCTGGGGTCTTCTCCCCCATCCCGAGTGTCTTTCTTAGAAGTGGATGTCCGGCTAGGACCACCTCGTTGAGACTCCTTCCTCTTATTGTCTTTCTTTTTGTCGGACTTTTCGACGGGGTTATTGATATCCGAGGCCTGGTGTAATGCCCCGAAAATTCGGGATATTTTAATTTTTTTTATAATTAATTAAATATATAATTAATGGGCTATTTAGTTGATTATTATTTAATTAATTATTAACTTTATTTGTAGCAGTCCAGTTATTTTGGATCATGTCCTGAATCTATTTATTCTGTCTTACTAAACCCGAGCCCATATATTTTTCTCCTAATTGATTTATTTAATTTGTTTACTAATTTTATTAATTATTATAACTACTTTTGACCCATTCCAAAACCCACCTTTGTTGTCCTATTTTCACTACTAAACTTTAGGAACCCTAAACCCTATTACCTCCCATGTCACATGGCCAACCTTCATTTTTGGGGGTTCAACAATTGTTTTAATTATTTTCCCTTCCAAGAATCGATCATAAAAATTCCCTAAAAACTCCTAAACATTTTCTATTGATTTCAAGAACTCAAAGATTGCAACAAAAGCTTAAAGAAACTTCAAGAAACCGTGTGGCCTTGACATTTTCGAATCATATCTCTCCTTCAAAGGTAATTGGATTGCTTTTACTTAATCTTTAGGATAGATTAGTTTCATAGTTTTTAGAATATGGTTTGGAATTGTTTAGAACAATGTAGAATTGCTTAGAATTAGTATCATGTTTAGGATTGAAATTTTTTGAATGATATGATGAATATTATGATGTTATTTTCTTGATTTCTTTATGTAAATTTGATGAATCTTGATTATTTAAATTATTAATTAATGTCTTAAATTAAAAAGAATATTTTTGTTCTTGTTGTTCTAAATTGTCGAGTCACTTAGAATAATTTTAGAGAGTTTCTTTACTGTTTCATTATGAATCACGATTTATTTCGTGGAAAAATTCGTCCTTTTATTGCTTGAAATAATTTAATCTTTCAAACCGGTAAAACTGTCCAGATTTAGTTTACGAATTATTCAAGATACTTAATCAATTCGAATGACTACGAAGTTTTAGGTGGAAGTCAGTAATAGTTTTTTACAGCTTTTGTTAAATTTTCGTAATTTTTAAAGTTCGTTTGCTATGGCAGAAAAATCTGAAACTGATTACAGCCTAATCTGATTTGTTAGTTATAAAATTCCTCAAAAATAGTAAAGAACGTTATTTTTGAACGAAATTTATGCACGTTAAACCTTGAACCTATATTTAGCTTCCATCAAAATTTCCAGATTATTCGAGACCCTTAGACGGTTGTTCTTAATTTAAATCTTTAAAAATCAGATTGTGTAAAATAGGGTGATTGAATTATTAAAACATGTTATTATTAATTCTTGAAATCTTCTTGATATATCTTGGCCCTATAATTTCCGTGTGATGTTATACAGTTAAAGGATTAACTTTTGATCTTGTTCTTGATTAATCTTGATGTCTTGATGTTGTTGCATAATTTATTTATTTATTAGGTTAATTTATTTAATTATTGATAAAGGTATTTAATTAATTTAAAGTGTTAATTTTGGTATTATTTCTCCAAAATGTCGAGTGACCCAAAAGAATAAAGATAGGATTTTTATCATGTTTAGGTAATTTATGATGAATTTATTTAATTATTATTTTTTTTTAGATTAAAATGTCGTGTGGTCTCATATTTTATTTGATCCATTTTAGTTTAATTTTGGACTTACAATATTATTAAAAGGTAATTTTAGGAAGCATTATAATTATTATAATTAAAGGAATTAATATGGATAAGTTGCAATACGAAGGAAAGTAACAACATAATTATTACCATTAAAAGGAATTAATAGGGATAAGTTGCAATATGAAGTAAAGTAATAATATGAATAAAGGAAGGGTTATGGGTAAAATATGACAAGATAAGTATTTCAGGGGAAGGTTTCCTTTGTATATGTGTATCATATGAATTTCGTGTATTTGTGACTGTATGGTATACGTATATTGTATGTATTTCTAACCGTATTTTGCAGGTATTTTATACGTATTGTATACGTATTGTTATACGTACTTTGTACGTATTCCGCACGTATTCCGAATGTATTTTTGTACGTATTTTTGTACATATTCCATATGTATTTTTGTACGTATTCCGTATGTATTTTTGTACGTATTCCATATGTATTTTTGTACGTATTTCTAAGTATTTCTGCATTATTTTTCCGCATGATGTTGGTCATTTTCGAGTGGTATAAGTTTAGTTTGGAGTTTGAGTCAAGTTAAGATGAACAAGATTGGATTAGAAGTTAAGCTATGAAGATAAGGAATTGAATTGAGGATTGGAATAGAACAGAACAGAATTGAATTGAATTGAAAAGATGATTAACTATGAAGTGACCACCTATCTAGTGGCTCATGTGCCATGAACATAGGTATAGTCGAAGCCACTGTCCTATCTTCGGATTGGGGACAGTTCTTGATCCCAGTGCTTGGGGAGTAGATCCTTGTGGTTGACCCGGCATGAGCAAGGAAAGTTGGGGGGAGTAGATCTTCGTGGTTGACCTCTTACGAGCATATGACTGGTCACAGATTAGCACCTGGATGGAATAGAATATAAGAGTCGATGATGAGGACTAGGAGTCTAGAATTGGTTAAGCCGAGTTGAAAGTCTTGTTAAGGTTGTATTGTTGTGATTGTTTTCCGCTGCGTACTTGATGTGATTGCTTGTTGACTTCTTTGCATGATGACTTGTTCGACAGTTCAGATGATCTGTTCTGATTATTATGTTTCTAATTGTGTTCTACTGATTAAGTAGAACAATCTAATTACTCACTACTGACTATGGACCCCCCATTCTATTTCAGGTACAGGTGGTGATTGAGTTTAGGCTACGTATGGGCAGGGATTGTGAGCTAGCCAGCTTAGAAGTGACCTGATGACTAGTTTAGATTATGTTTATTTGATTTAGTAGTCTATTCTTTATTTTGTAATAGTAAAGGATATTGGTTTGATATTTATTTTGGGATTATCTAACAGTTTTTAATGAATAATATGATTAAGTTTTAGAGCTTCCGCTGTAGTTTATGAACCTAACTTTGAAGTTTTAGAAGTTAATGATCTGTGATTGTTGTTTTCTCCGAAAACAACGCTGCTAAATTACGGGTCGTTACACCTGGACCTATTTTCGAGCCCTGTCCATCGCGTCGGTGTATGAGGATACTTCGTTTTCCAGCAAGGAGAACTTGAATTTGCCCCTCTTTAGTCCTGACATGAACGCAGCATAAGCTACTGAGTCTTCCACATTAGGTATTTGCAGTAGCTCAGCGTTGAAACGCTTGAGATAATCTCCCAAGAGCTCATGTTCCCCCTGTTGACAAGCCATGAGATAAATGCTTGTCTTACGCTGTTTCTTCCCAGCCACGAAATGGCTACAGAACATTGCTTCAAACGTTGTAAAACTAACGACCGACCCGGATGGGAGATCTGTAAACCAGGTGAGGGCCAGGCCCTTGAGAGTGGTAGGGAAATACCTACACCAGCTTGCCTCACAGCTTGTCTGCACTGCCATTTGGGCTTTGTAGGCAGCCATATGCTCAGCGGGATCAGTTGCCCCAGAGAAGGGTTCGATAGTGGGAGCCTTTACTTTCCTTGTGTCAGTGGTGTACAGAAGCCTTTGGCTGAATGGAGTTTGAAAGAGGACTTCTCCAGCTGGTTGTTCTGGCTCGACCACTGGAGAGCGTCTTCTGTTGTTATCCCGGTTAGGGACAGCCACTGGGGAACGGCGTACGCCTTCCCCCAGGTTTGGGATGGCAGCTAACCTTTGATTCCTAGCCGTAGTATGGTGAGATCTCTCTGGTGATCTCCTTGGCTGGCCTCGAATCTCTTGCCTTGTGACCTCCCTGACATTTGAGGCCGTTCGTGCCCGACGCGACTCGATGACATTTCGAGCGTCATCGCGTCTGGAATTGATGATTCCTCGAGCGTCCTCAGGCTGAGAGCCTCTCTGTGAACGTGCCCCTGTTGCCCGGCTAGGGTTGGAGCCCCTGGATGGGCCTGCGGCCTGGGATGGAGGCCTTTGCTGCCCAATCATAGCGGGTATGCTATCTCTCAGCTCCTGTAAGCTCTTTTGGAATTTGGTGTTCATCGCTGTCACGATGTCTTCGAAGTCCTTACGTGAGACCATCTGTTCTTCGCGACGGCGACGTTCGCTCGCCCTATTGGACGAATTGTCGTCAGTGACATGTGCTTCTTGCCGGTTAGGCGATTCACGGGGATTTTCTTCTGGCTGATGAGATCGAGTCGTCTTTGCTCGGGTGTTAGCCATGTTTTTGTTACTGTCCCCACAGACGACGCCAATCTGTTCCTGTTCTGGAACTTCTCGTGAATAGTCAACGATATTTTGGTGGATGACGTGTACTCTGGATGATCCTCGGTTAATGCTGTGACCTGCAAAACAGTCAGAGATTGCTAACCCGGGGGGTGTAACCTGGGAACGCCCCTCCGATGCTTAAGTCAGATATCGGAAATAAGGATTCAGAGTATTTTGTGAGTTTGTGGACTATGAATTGCGTACCTGTAGAATGGTAGGACTGATCCTTATAGAAGCATTAGATCCATGGTTAGGATTCTTGCTGGGCCGGTTAGGCTGACGTATGGGCCGGGCCCATGGAAACCTGGTCAAAACTTTACCAAGATGATTGACACGTGGCAACTCTCTATTCACCATATATCATCTGATATGTACTTAGCCCTACCAGAACTGAGCCTAGGATTTGGGCCCACTAATACGGGTTTGACCACCAAGGTGGGCCTGGAACACATTCTATCCTTGGCATGAAAAGTTTCTTTGCATAAATGTCCAAAAGTTCTCTCCATTGTTACATATTAATTACAGCAAAACTTGTTCTCATTGGTGATTATTGAAACTAGGCTTGATAATCACTGAATTTGTTGTATCTCGTTAACAAATTCCTTGCAACCCGGCCTAAGTATTGGGTAGGAATATTATTTTCGTGAAAGTGTTCTTCGTACATGCCTCAGATTATTTGTTGTTGTTTAATCATACTTGTACCCAATTTAATAAAATTCCCCAACAGTGGTATGATTGGTAGTGGGTTAATCTTGAGAAAGAAGGTTTTTCATTTTTTAATATAAGATTTAAGGGAGGAAATAAGTTGAGTAAAATGTCCAAGGTTCACTTTTAAATAAGTAGCAAATCGAACCAAATAAAGCGCCAGACCGTAGCGATAGTGGAGAAATTATTTATCAGAAGTTTTTTATGTGATAGAGGTTACCAACAAGAGATGGCTGACTATCACAATTTAATGAAGAATTGCTTTTAAAATTAAAGGAAGAGATGATTTATTATTTATTTTTTTGTTCAAAAGGCATAAAAATTTCTATGAATTTTATAAGGGAAAAAATTCATATGACATTGCAATCCCTATAAAAAAAATTAATTTTCAATACAACAAAACAACACCACCTAGTTAATAAATATTATTTTTTTCCATCATCTCTCGTACCTAAATTTATCAATAATCAATAATAGAATAATAAGCTGCCTCAGAACTAGACGTATATATACAATGAGACATGTACAACAAGAAGCTCTCTATTTTAAGGTTCCATTAACCTCTCTCCTCCATTATTTGTCGTTAAAATAACTGCCTAATTTATAATAAATATGAAACTCCCAAATTTAGGTTTTTTTCGACAATATATTACATGTTCATCATAACATTTGAAATTTAGAACCTCTAAAAAATTTGGTGCTTGGGGAATATATTATCTTCAAGGGTTTATCTTTCTCCAAGTACTATAGGAATCCCTAAAGATCTTCTTAATTTTATTGAAATTTTTTCCGAAGATCTTTAGGTTTTTCGGTTCTTGGAGACCCCTCGTAGAATTAAAATCTAAAATAAACCCCATTGCATGTATCTTTAACTTTTAAAACATAGTGATAGATAATATTCAAAAGTAGTATTTTGAATATTATCTATCACATAGTTTACATTTTTCTTAATCTTTATCTCCTATATTTTTCTTTGGAAAAGAAAGGAGATAGAGCACAATCAGGCAAGAATGGAAAACTTTGAAGTGGACGAAAAAGAATGCACACAAAACCACGAATTTTCTCAAGATGAAAAGAATCTTGATGCTGGTGCTCTTGTTGTTCTTCAATCTAAGGGTATATTTATTTACATTGTCCTGTATTCTTATACATTTGCATATGCTAATTTTTGCTGGCCTTTATCGAGAGTCGAGGATTATCCAGTTTCTCAAATTCAAAAACATATGAAAAAAATAAAATTGTATTTTAACGCAATTTTGGGGAAAATCATGAGAATGCATGCAAATAATGTAAAAAATAAGGGGCATTGTAGAAAATATTATCAACAAAATTATAAAAATGTCGTTTCAGGTTTTAGTTATGTTTCTTAATATAAAAAATGGGTATTCGATTGTAATGAAAATTTGATAAGCTCATATACACTAAAAACTCATAATTATTAAATATCAACAAGAAAAAAGTGAATCACTCATATAATTATTAAATATCATGCAATATTAAAAAAATAAAAATCAAAGGAATAGGCAAAGTATGATAAAGTAATGGAGAGGACTAATAACTTGCGTTCGAGTCCTTATGCCTTCATCCCTCTCGCCCTTGTCGTTTTATGAGATATAGGAGCCTTGAGTGGAAATCGTTCACCTTACCTATTAAAAAATGATAGAACAAAGGAAAGGTATCGGAGTCCATTTTTATTTGCTAATGACAACAAATGCCTGCGTTAAAAGTGTATATTATATCATTTAAAACATTTGTCTATGATATACTCCATATTATATATGACAAGTAAAAAAAGGGAGTCATATAATTAATAAAAATGAATAGGATTGCATATAAGCAACAAAAATAAATTAAATGTTAAAAAAGAAATAATAGTTAAATCGATGAATGCATAATTTTAATATCTGTACTTTAATCTAATAAAAAAAATTGTTACGGTAGAATACATTTGTTGATTTGTTAAAAAAAAAAGAATAAAATTGTTCATTGAGTTGATGATGAAGGTGGATGAATTTATTTGGGTACAGGATCATGGTTGCATTGCAGCTACCACTTAACAACCTCAATAGTAGCACCACCATTGTTGAGTATTCCATATGCATTTGCGTTTTTGGGCTGGGCTGGTGGGCTTTTTTGCCTTATAGCTGGAGCAGTTGTCACTTTTTACGCCTATAATTTGTTGTCTTTGGTCCTTGAACACCATGCTCAATTGGGCCGCCGCCAACTTCGTTTTCGGGATATGGCCCATGATATTTTAGGTCAGTTTTATTTTTTGAAAATAGGCAGAAATAACGCAAAAATTTCAACAATTGTTTTTGCACGCATTTTGAGAAAGCGATTTGATTATGTTTATGACTAAATTAATCAAAATAATTTTGATATTAGTAATTATAATCACATTCTTGCTTGTATTAAAATCATTTTGATTAATTTTTTTGTTTACAGCCTTCAATCGCTTTCTCAAAATGCGTGAAAAAAATAATTGTTGAAGTTTTTATGTTACGAACAAAGTACTCCGTATATTATTTTGAAATTGAGCATGTATATTTTTATGGCCATAATTTATACTCCCTCCGTAACATAAAACTTTCAACAATTGATTTTGCACGCATTTTGAGAAACCTATTTAAGGGTGTAAACGAAGGAATTAGTCAAAATAAAATGCGTGCAAAACTGATTGTTGAAAGTTTTATGTTACGGAGGTAGTACTTCGTATGATTTACTAATGAAATGTACATGCAATTAATTATCAACAGGCCCAAGATGGGGAAAATATTTTGTAGGTCCAATTCAATTTGCTGTTTGCTATGGTGGAGTTGTTGCTGCTTGTCTTCTAGGTGGGCAATGTATCAAGGTTCATTGATTCTCCATCACACTATTTATGCACTATACATTTGATTGAACATCATTATTAGACAAAAGCCAATT